>OX235267.1:75296707-77729259 GCA_944472135.2 Trichobilharzia regenti
TAAAGTGTAATTGTGAATTCAGGTGGGAAATAATTTGGAAAACATGTTGGAATGGGGATATGCTGCTGAAAACTTAAGTTTCAATCAGAACCCAAGAGAGTGATAAATATCAATATAGCAACAACTTGTATTGGTTGTCGACAAGAATTGTACACACTCCATTAAATACTGGTGAAACTTCTGAGCTAGAATTTCATAAAGGGCATTTTAATCCTTGTAATTCATTGCATCTAGAAATTTGCCAGCGTCTTCAATAAATACTTTCGCTTTTCACGAGACTATATACTACTTATTGACTGAGTGAATGTATACTACTCATATCAACCAGTAGAGCTTGATAATCAAGTAGGAGTGATCAAAACACCGGAAAAGTCATTTCTCTTGTTTAAGGTGAGCTTGTATCCCGTTTGATTTAGCTCAAGGAGCCGAATTACATCAAATCATTCTAATTCTGGCTATCTGCATGGATGACCTGCGTAAATTGTAAATCGACAGTTTATTTATGAATTGCGAAACTCGTTTCAACGTATTACCTATTCCCTCAAGTAACGAAGCTAAACGGAATTAGAGTGGTTTGAATTCATTTGGCTGTCTGAGCTAAATCATTCCAAGAACAGCATTGATGAGCTTCACTACAGACAAGTAAAATAACCATCGCGTGTTTAGACCACTTCATTTTGGCTGTCTACCCCTAATGTTTGGTATGAAAGGTATCCAACTACTTATATCAAGAGATCAATAGTATATAACATGAAGTAGTTGTGTTTGTTTTGACATTCAGCTCTTTAAGTTTTCTTCATATAGACTTTATCAAAATTGATATTTCGAGTTATATGAAGATATTATCCTGATAAACACACAAGTATGCTGAATTTCAGATTCAGCAGCCTCCACGTACCACAAAATAAAGTCTCAATCATCCGATAACACTGAATAATTCATAAACATGGAGTTCTAAAACTTAGAAGACAAAAGGAATGAGACTAGACCCCCATTGATGATTCTGTTCTAATGTATGTGGCATTTTTAATACAATACAAAAAAGGGTTTATCCACCTAGAAGTGATAAGTTTGTTAACGGTTTTTGGGCAGTCTTAATGCGCCAAGCGGTGATAATACAACAGTGGAAGGGTAGAAATAATTTCAAAAGTTGAACAAGTGGATTGCGTAATGCATAATCCTGGAAAGATAAGGGGTAATTATGAAGTAAATGAGAATTCGAATCGACTACGTAATAAGCAGTTAACGATGAAGTAGTCAGAATAATAAAATAATTGGGACGATGGTAACTTATAGAAAGAAGGCTTAGGGGGAGAAAGAAATTGTCAGTCTTTCACATTCATGTAACGATCGCCAAGGTGATGAAAGTGACTGAACTAACTTCTTCTGAACTCGATAGGATCGACGCCAACTTAAGAAGGACGCATAGCACATAATTAAACCAGCACACTGAATAATGAGACGAGAGCTCATAATTATGCAATGCATATTTCTCCAAACACAGGAATACTATACTCTCTGTGTAGAATTTGTTTCTTCACACTATAGATGATGTTCATCTGTCTGTGTAATCGACGGTCGATAATACTGTTGTATGGAAATGGACACGCAGAACTCATTGAAGCCTTCGCCGTTTGGATTTTAATCATAAGTCTTTTCGTACAAACGTATAGCTGCTTCCATTCAGACAAGTACAGACCTGTTGAAATTTGATAAAATAAATAAAACATGGCAAGTGGTTAAGTGTTATGTTTTCCTGATTTGAGGTGGGTTGTCGATTCCAAAGAGATTCCCAATATCCTTGCACTGTAAAACATGATTGTATGGAATGTTTAATCGAAACTGAGGATTCGAAATATTAAGGACAATCGCTACTGATAATTAATTGTCTCTGAGTTAAATCAAGACATGAGGAAAGTCACGTGTTCGTCGACGATACTGATTAATTTCCACAATCATATCACGTATTTGTGAAAGGAGGAATTCATGGTCCATTAAATCAGGTCAAATTCGCTCCATGTTCTAAGAACTTGTCTTGTAACTGGAAGGTGCTGAGGTCGAAAATTGACGAATCTGTACTACTGATTAGTCTCAAGCTAGGACAAAACGCTTCCATTAGGTATTCTTTGGATTTCAACTCTTTTCTAACTAATATCATTAGTATTATTAATACTATGTAATACAAACACCATTCGGATACATAGTGCAGCAATGTTAAGCGTATCAAATTGGGGAATATTCCCTCTTCATACAGGACTAACTTTAACACCAATGATCGTAAGTAAATCATGGGACATAGGATTTTCTCATGTGAATAGAGAACCAATTCGCTAAGTTTTCTTTCCATTCTTGCATTCACGCCAGACTGATTTTGATTGTGAACAATAGTTTGTGCTCGAAACTTTATCAGTTAATGTTACTTTATAACACTGTGTGATTGATCAAAATAAAATCTTATCCATAAAGGAGTTATGATCTGCCACTGTGATCAAGTTTTATACTCACATCAGCGAGGGAACCAGTGAAAACGAGCCGAGAGTACTGAATAGCTGTTTCTCTTGTCGTACTCTTTTACTTATCGGTAACAGGACGAAGATATCTGGAATTTTAGTGAGAGGTCGTGACTACAGGGGTCGGTGCAGCTGGTAGAGAGGATGGAGTTCCCACCGATGTTATTGGTCGATGGTCGAGTTAAAATCACGAGTTGATAGAGGTTAGAATTCACAGGTTGACCATTGAGTCAGGTCGTAGTGGTTGATTGATCTACAAGCTTGCCTTGTAGCCAGAGGTTCTTGAGTTCGAATTCCTATCATCGTAGAATTCTAATTTCCTTAATCCTCAGTTTCTAAATTTTGCCCAAAAAGGAAACCAGAAGCTTCTCTACCATCAACACAATTCAATCCAGATCAGCTATAACAACATCTCTATTATTTGAAAATCAAATAAACTGGTTATTTTAAGTGATCACTGTCCTACCATTCATGATCTTCGAACTCGAAATACTCAACATAATCGAGTCATGATACTGCCTCACAATTATTATGTTTAATTATGACACTGTGCCCTACATCGACATTTTACTTTAATGTATGAAAAACTCTCAGAAACAAAGTGCACATTTCAAAATTGTAACAAAATTCCCTGAATTTCAAATGTGATAAAACTCAAATACACAATGGACTATGATCAATGGAAAACGCTGAAATCACGGCATAGATGACTATCATCATCAAAGTGAGTAGATGTGAGAAAATCATGTGAATGCTTCATAACGCGTACATTTGAATCCAAGCGTTAGTGCATTTAAGTGAAGTACTGCCGTACTCCTCATTTGAATGGCAATTGCCTTTACTTTATGACGCGTAGTGAGTTCTCAGTAACAGATGTATTGTGATTATGCTTCACCCACTTCACACACTGTCCACGGATATTTTAGTTGAGAAGAATCTACAAATTTTGATATCTACATCTCCTTCGACATCATTTTCGGAGATTTCCAGTGTTCCTTTAATTAGACAGTCCCATCGATATTGGATGATGTATCCCATTTCGTTGTAGAATGATTCTGTCGATTATAGTTTCGCTCTACACTGTTTAAGGTTTGAACTTGAATTCTGTCTGGTCTGTTTACAGCTTCTTCTTCTTCGACTTCTTTCAACTTCACATTGCAGTATGGAGATTATCCAGATAATCGTGTGGGATCAGATTTGCTCACATTCTCGATTTTGTGTACAGTGGGCAGCGTCTGAAAGTTCCTGAGATCAAAATGAAATCCAGCTGGATTTTGATGTGATGATTTGGTGAAATCCACAAAGCTTTGTTGTTTCGGTGTTTTTCCGACACTCCTTTCGCGTCAGTTTAATTAAAGGGTTTCGATCTTTGAATGTATTACATGTTACTGATACAACTGACCTGAACTGTGATCGGGAAATATATATATATATATATATATATATATATATATATATTATATATATATATATATATATGTAAGGATGGTTTAGTATTTTAAGCGTAATGTTTACCCAACTCGATATAACTGAGTAAGTAATTCTCATAAAAACTGAAACTTAACGGTGGTGCATTCCTCGGAGTTATTTTTATTCGGTTATGAAAAGTAATTAAACGAAGATTGAATTCTAACTTCCTGAATCTTATTTTCGTCAGTCATATTCTTATTATAGTTTCGGAATCACCGATGGTACTCACCCACTGAAACTCGAAACCAAGACCTTCCGGTTGAAAGGAAAGCTGGCTCGTATACCACTTGGCCACTGAGGCCCGATTCAATGGTCAGCCCATGAGTTCTACCTTCTTCCGATTCGTGATTTACCGCGACCCCCAACAATATCTTCGGTAGGACATCCATCCTCACTCGTGACATCTAGATGGACCTCACTGGTCTCGACTTCTCACTAGAACTCCAGGAAACTCCATCCTGTAGCAAGTCACCAGAGAGCATAACATTAATCTTCTATGGTTTGGTTTGTAAGGGTTAGTTATGTTTTTACGAGATGAGTCGCGCTATATCACGAATTGGTAGGGGTCAGAATTCATGGGCTGGCCATTGAATCAGGTAGCAGTGGCTGAATGGTACACGAGGGAGCTTGACTTGTAACCGGAAGGCCCTGGGTTCGAATCCCAGTGGGTGCGTACTGCCGATGATTCCGAAACTAGGATGAAATAGCAACTGTCCAGTATTCCAGTGCTGGTTTTCAATGATACTCTAACTGATATCAATCCATGATCAACTCGTAAAAACATAACTAACCCTTACAAAACAAAAACCATAGAAAATATTCCCATTCATCAAGATGTCGAAAACAGGATCCGACTTACAGAAATATCCATCATTGGGTATAAAATAAACCGATGGTAATAGATATTAGGAACACCATTCCTCGATAGTGACGAAAAAATTCCTCTTGTTCTCATTGTATGACGAAGGTCGTACGTTCTTCCTCTGATAGGACATTGTTGAAGTCTGACACAGATCACGGAGACAAGATGTGGCAGCTGTTTCATGTCGTGTGGCTTTTCCCGATTCTCAAACTGACGAATTCTTCCCTGAGTACACATAATTCAGCCTCAATTACTACTTTTAATCTAACTTACCAGACTTCAGTCTTTTGTTTGGGTCCTTTTCAATCTTTTACATTCATTATTCGTATTCCTTAATCGATTTGAATCGTGATTTTAGACAGTTTATTTGAATCAGTAGAGAGTTGTACTCATCACTTATTGTAAATGTATTCACAACATTGCTTATTACTGATATTCAATTCTGTAAGGCGTACGTATATATAAATCCCGTACTAGTGGGAAGCTGTGACCAATAGTGTGTAGCAGGTTGAAGGCGAGGCAGTAACTCATCGAAGAAGCCATTTCAAAGTGATCACGCTACGTCATGAATTGGTAGAAGTTAGAATTCATGGGCCATTGGATCGGATCCCGGTGGCTTATTGGTCTAAGATCTCACCTTGTAATCAAAAGGTGCTGGATTCGAACGCCAATGGGCGCATACTGCTGAACACTCCCAAACTAGGAATTAACAACTGGTTGTCCAGTACCCCTACACTTATTTTCCAATGGTTGTCTAACTGATGTCACCTCATGATGAAGTCCTCCAATCAAATCTAGTTTTGTTGAAATTAATATTGATATTTGTAGACGACCATTTGACTAAACACTAACACTGTACAATCGTGGAGACGTGGAATGTCTCCTGTGTGCTTGACTGAGGAATTTTACAAGGAGAATGGGAGACAGGCTGGACACGTGATTTCAGATGCCTAACTTCATGCAACCAAAATCTCTTTCGTTTTCATGTTAATGATAAATCTCTGATAATTTGATGAACCTAGATGACATATGACGTAAAATGCCACTTGAAATGAGGTACCTAATGTTTGCAGGAAGCATCATAAAATCAACTAACGCATAGTGTGTAATGATGATGACGTATGCAAATTTTAAACACCTGGAAATTAGTTAGAATTTAAAGTAGATTTCAGAAGGAACCATCATCAGTTGGATGAGTGGAAAGTGCAATTTGAGGAGAGATTCACCATAACAAGATTCAATTCATGTGATACCACTTCGATAAAGAATATTATATAAGGAATTACTACATCACTAGGTTTTACTATCAGCTGTGGGTAAAAGCGATCTCTATATAACCTGATAATCTTCAGCTGGATGCTTGAATACTGTATTAGCAGATACTTACATATAGGTTCAAGTTACAGCTAAACGGCTGTTAAATGCCCTACTCCACAGACATAAAGTTAAGGAAGTCCATATTTCAATTTGGAGACAGTTTTCAACAATATTACATTTGAATTCAGACTTCATCAGCAACGTATGCTCTGTAGTCATATGCAGATTTTCAACATTTCTTGTGACTCTGATAGAAAAACAAGTAAAATGTTCTGTAAATGAAGTAGGATTTGATAAAAATTCATCGTATTTCAGTAGAACTCTTCAGCTGAATACTTTACATGCAGTGAGACATATATGTATATATGTTTATCGCTAGAAACACATTGGGAGATAGGTATATGACTCATAAGTTAATAAACTTCGTTGCATCAACTGTGCAAAACGAAAGGTAAGAGCATTTTTCAGGTCATATACATATAGATTAAGAGAACAGTTTATGAGAGGGAAAGGTTGAAATTAAAATTATAGTTGGTTTAGGTTAGGTGGCAATTGCAAACAACTTTCTGTTTCATTGTCTTCTCATGACAGTGAATGACTTCAGAGAGTCAGTGTCATGTTCCTAGTGTACAAGACGATTCACTATTCAACGTTTTCGCACTTTCGCTTCAGTATGTTGGGAACCACTTTGGTTAAGCTCTATCCTGAGAGTAGCCAATCGCCTCTCTGAGAGTTCTCTTTAGTTTCTTCCACAAACACACTGAAATTGCATCCGATGAAGAGTCGTTCTGAAAGCTGGAAAGTTCACTAGATATTTTTATGTTAAAATGGGATGCTTGTATTAAATTAATATCGGTTGACAAATGCTCCCTACTTCAACAATACCAGAAGGTGTAGTTGAGGGTTCGAATTCACAATTTTCAAATGAATTAGAATCTTGCAGTGTACACAAAGAACATAGAGAAAACAGAGGTGATGGAGATTCCTGACCAACAGCAACAATCAGCATAAATGGGAGAAATCTGTAAGAAACAACGTTTTTTATTTACCTACCTAAGAAGCTTCGTTTCAATAACACTCAGAACGGGAAAGCAAGGTAAGCTTCCATTACTCTCAAGTTTGTGTGGATATTAACAGCACTCGGCACGAAAAATAAGATGCAGATTTTCAACTACAATGTGAAGCCAGTGCTACTTACTGTACTGATCACAGACTTGGCGCCGCGTTAAGAAGGCCACTTCGAACAAACTACAAACCTTCATCAACAGCTGTCTACTAAAGATGAGATGGCCAGAAAAGATCAGCAACAGGGAGGGATCTTTGGCAATAAACAAACCAACCAACGCAGCATGAACCAATTGTCCAATACATATGCAGGAAGAAATCGACGTGGATTCTCCACACTCTGAGAAAACAAACCATCAAGTAACGTCGCATGCCAGGACATCGTTCGAGTAGAACCCGTACCGTGAAGCGGCGAGTTGGTCGTCAGTGTGATGGCGGGGTGAAATGGAGCAGGTGATGTGAAGAGGAGATGAAGGCATGTGAGCAGATATGTAGCCAGGTAGGACCGTTGGCGGATAATCAAACGCAATGGAGACTTGGGGCTGATGTCCTATGTTCCTCTAGGAACTAAAGGATACAATAATAATAATAATTAATAAACGGTCTGTTTTAAGTTATTACCTATGTAATAAGAAAATTAGATGTGATACTATACTACATGCTAAAAATTCCATACTTGTTAATATCAGCGACATATGACTACTCGTTTCAATCATTCAGTAGTATGTAGTTTTATACCCCAAGTGGCATCTTAGTGGGAAGCGACGAGTGTGTCGTCAGTGTTAGGGTGACATGGAAGAGATCGTATGAGGAAGAGGTGACAGAGTTTGGTCAATCTTGTAGCCAGATAAAGAGGACGGCAGAAAAGAGAACAAAGTGGAGATGTGTTGTTGAAGCCAGCCCTATATTCCACCAGGAACGCAATGGAATAATAATAATAATAATTTAGCTGAAACTCAACCTTTTCAGTTGAATTAGTGGAGTCTGAAATTTTTGTAAATTTTTGATGATCATTCAGTAGTCTATACGAATTTTCTATGTATTCCTTCATATTAATGATTACTACTCCAGAACATTTATTCGATTTAGAAATCACGAAATTCTCGTTCCTTTATCGGAGCTTATCTAAGACATCCTTAAGCATTTCAGTCAGTATACTACTTGATTTTATTCACATAGCTGTACAATCGCATTTATATATAATTATTTGTGTGTGTGTGAGTACATGAAGTTTATCAAGTTTAGATAATTGATCAGGTAATACAAAAATGATCTAATATAGAAACAAGGTTAATCAGACAGCAACTAAAGTAAGATTGAGTTAGTTAGTAAGTTAGCTGACGTAATATAATTGACTGAAATGTTTCAACTTAAGTCAGGATAGAAACAGAGGTAATTACAGGTAGGGACTAAGTAGAGGTGGGGTAGAGAATAATGCCATTTAAATTAGGACTAAAGTTGAGTAATTAAATTCGATGACGTAACATAAATGACTAGAAATTGAGTGTTGGTCAAGTCAGTAAAAGTGGTAATGAGTATGTCGGCCGTACCCAGCGTTCGCTTTCCAAGCGTATCACCGAACACTTACCAACAGGGTTTTACAAAGGAGAAAAACGATGTCCCCGCAGCTCCATCTTAGAAAATCTGATAGAATCCGGACACCAAGCTGCACCCCAAACAAAATTCAAAGTCGTCTACAGAGTACGAAGTAGTTTTCCTAAAGATGTACGAATCAAACTTCTTCAAACTGCAGAAGCAATGGTAATTCACTTACGAAGTACTGAACTCTGCATACAGAAGATGTTCGTTCAATCACTACACTTGAAATGGACGTAATCTATCTTAATACCTGACAGGTAAATTCTACTTAATTTTTTTTTCTTTTCTGTCTCTTCATTGATATTATTTTGTCTTTTCAATTTTAATATTTTACATTTTCAAATTTCTTGTTCTCTACCTCCACCAACACGATTGAATTTCTACACCTCATTACCACTGTTACTGAATTGACCAACGCTCAATTTCTAGTCAGTTATATTACGTTATCCAATTTGTTTGCTCAATTTAAGTCCTAATTTAAATGGAATTATTCTCTACCCCACCTCTACTTAGTCCCTACCTGTAATTACCTCTGTTTCTATCCTGACCTAAATTGAAACATTTCAGTCAATTATATTACGTTAACTAACTTACTAAATAACTCAATCTTACTTTAGTTGCTGTCTGATTAACCGTGTTTCTATATTAGATCATTATTTTATTACCTGATCAATTATCTAAACTTGGCAAAGCTCATGTACACACACACACAAATAATTATGTATAAATGCGATTTTGAGGTGGTTTTGTTCTCTGAGCTGGATGGTTAGTTTGCGAAGCTTTCATCACCTTACTGGGTGACATCTTCAGCGCATACTTCAATTTGAAGTGAGCTTTTAGATTTCTCCACGAGTTTATTAATCATCTCTCCTGGTGACCTTGGACGTGATTGGTTGTTTGTGTGTGTTTTCACACCTTCTAGGTTACTTGCATTGGAATCGGTTGTTTCTTTGACTTGAACTTTGACCCTTTGTGTGTGAAGTTTCTTTCTTATTGGTTGATAAATTTTGTCTATCTCGATGTGTCTATTGATTGATGATCCACTGGAATGCCGAGCTTCTAAAAATTCTCTAGCATTCTTGTTATTTCCTTTGTCTAATATTTGAGCGTTGTCCCAGTCGAATTGATGTCCGTAGTTGTCTGTGTGTAGTGAAATGAGGGAGTGGATATCATGTCTTTTGACGGCTAGCTTATGTTCATGGATACGAAGACGAAGGGGACGTCCACTTTGGCCGATGTAGTGTTTTTCACAGTTGTTACAGTTTATTTTGTAGATGATGTTGGTTTTGTCGTCTTTCGCTGTTCAGTCTTTCGGTTGACATAGAATTGAGTGCAGCGACTTTGTTGGTTTGTGTACGACGTCAATTCCTAAAGGTTTGAAGAGTCTTGTAGTGATTTCTGAGATATCTTTTATATATGGTAAGGCCATTTTCTTTGTGCTTTCCTTGGTGGCTTTTGCTTTGGTATGTTGGCTTGGGGGTATATGTCTCTTGATGAAATTCCGTGGATATCCATTCTTTTGGAAGACGTCCATGAGATACTTTTCTTCAATTTTTCTTAAGGTGGGAGTGCTGCAATAAGTCCTTGCTCTCTTGAATAGTGTTTGTATGCAATTCCTTTTGTGTGTTATTGGGTTGTTGCTGTTGTAATTCAGTATTTGGTCTGTGTGAGTTGATTTCCTATAAACTTGAGTTTCTAATTCTCCTGTAGTTGTTCGCCTGAGGAATCCGAGAACAAAATACCATTTTTGGACGTCTTAGTCAGGCGAACAACTACAGGAGAATTAGAAACTCAAGTTTATAGGAAATCAACTCACACAGACCAAATACTGAATTACAACAGCAACAACCCAATAACACACAAAAGGAATTGCATACAAACACTATTCAAGAGAGCAAGGACTCATTGCAGCACTCCCACCTTAAGAAAAATTGAAGAAAAGTATCTCATGGACGTCTTCCAAAAGAATGGATATCCACGGAATTTCATCAAGAGACATATACCCCCAAGCCAACATACCAAAGCAAAAGCCACCAAGGAAAGCACAAAGAAAATTGCCTTACCATATATAAAAGATACCTCAGAAATCACTACAAGACTCTTCAAACCTTTAGGAATTGACGTCGTACACAAACCAACAAAGTCGCTGCACTCAATTCTATGTCAACCGAAAGACTCAACAGCGAAAGAAGACAAAACCAACATCATCTACAAAATAAACTGTAACAACTGCGAAAAACACTACATCGGCCAAAGTGGACGTCCCCTTCGTCTTCGTATCCATGAACATAAGCTAGCCGTCAAAAGACATGATATCCACTCCCTCATTTCACTACACACAGACAACTACGGACATCAATTCGACTGGGACAACGCTCAAATATTAGACAAAGGAAATAACAAGAATGCTAGAGAATTTTTAGAAGCTCGGCATTCCAGTGGATCATCAATCAATAGACACATCGAGATAGACAAAAGTTATCAACCAATAAGAAAGAAACTTCACACACAAAGGGTCAAAGTTCAAGTCAAAGAAACAACCGATTCCAATGCAAGTAACCTAGAAGGTGTGAAAACACACACAAACAACCAATCACGTCCAAGGTCACCAGGAGAGATGATTAATAAACTCGTGGAGAAATCTAAAAGCTCACTTCAAATTGAAGTATGCGCTGAAGATGTCACCCAGTAAGGTGATGAAAGCTTCGCAAACTAACCATCCAGCTCAGAGAACAAAACCACCTCAAAATCGCATTTATACATAATTATTTGTGTGTGTGTGTACATGAGCTTTGCCAAGTTTAGATAATTGATCAGGTAATAAAATAATGATCTAATATAGAAACACGGTTAATCAGACAGCAACTAAAGTAAGATTGAGTTATTTAGTAAGTTAGTTAACGTAATATAATTGACTGAAATGTTTCAATTTAGGTCAGGATAGAAACAGAGGTAATTACAGGTAGGGACTAAGTAGAGGTGGGGTAGAGAATAATTCCATTTAAATTAGGACTTAAATTGAGCAAACAAATTGGATAACGTAATATAACTGACTAGAAATTGAGCGTTGGTCAATTCAGTAACAGTGGTAATGAGGTGTAGAAATTCAATCGTGTTGGTGGAGGTAGAGAACAAGAAATTTGAAAATGTAAAATATTAAAATTGAAAAGACAAAATAATATCAATGAAGAGACAGAAAAGAAAAAAAAATTAAGTAGAATTTACCTGTCAGGTATTAAGATAGATTACGTCCATTTCAAGTGTAGTGATTGAACGAACATCTTCTGTATGCAGAGTTCAGTACTTCGTAAGTGAATTACCATTGCTTCTGCAGTTTGAAGAAGTTTGATTCGTACATCTTTAGGAAAACTACTTCGTACTCTGTAGACGACTTTGAATTTTGTTTGGGGTGCAGCTTGGTGTCCGGATTCTATCAGATTTTCTAAGATGGAGCTGCGGGGACATCGTTTTTCTCCTTTGTAAAACCCTGTTGGTAAGTGTTCGGTGATACGCTTGGAAAGCGAACGCTGGGTACGGCCGACATACTCATTACCACTTTTACTGACTTGACCAACACTCAATTTCTAGTCATTTATGTTACGTCATCGAATTTAATTACTCAACTTTAGTCCTAATTTAAATGGCATTATTCTCTACCCCACCTCTACTTAGTCCCTACCTGTAATTACCTCTGTTTCTATCCTGACTTAAGTTGAAACATTTCAGTCAATTATATTACGTCAGCTAACTTACTAACTAACTCAATCTTACTTTAGTTGCTGTCTGATTAACCTTGTTTCTATATTAGATCATTTTTGTATTACCTGATCAATTATCTAAACTTGATAAACCTCATGTACTCCACACACACACACAAATAATTATGTATAATTGCGATTGTACAGCTATGTGAATAAAATCAAGTAGTATACTGACTGAAATGCTTAAGGATGTCTTAGATAAGCTCCGATAAAGGAACGAGAATTTCGTGATTTCTAAATCGAATAAATGTTCTGGAGTAGTAATCATTAGTATGAAGGAATACATAGAAAATTCGTATAGACTACTGAATGATCATCAAAAATTTACAAAAATTTCAGACTCCACTAATTCAACTGAAAAGGTTGAGTTTCAGCTAAATTATTATTATTATTATTCCATTGCGTTCCTGGTGGAATATAGGGCTGGCTTCAACAACACATCTCCACTTTGTTCTCTTTTCTGCCGTCCTCTTTATCTGGCTACAAGATTGACCAAACTCTGTCACCTCTTCCTCATACGATCTCTTCCATGTCACCCTAACACTGACGACACACTCGTCGCTTCCCACTAAGATGCCACTTGGGGTATAAAACTACATACTACTGAATGATTGAGACGAGTAGTCATATGTCGCTGATATTAACAAGTATGGAATTTTTAGCATGTAGTATAGTATCACATCTAATTTTCTTATTACATAGGTAATAACTTAAAACAGACCGTTTATTAATTATTATTATTATTGTATCCTTTAGTTCCTAGAGGAACATAGGACATCAGCCCCAAGTCTCCATTGCGTTTGATTATCCGCCAACGGTCCTACCTGGCTACATATCTGCTCACATGCCTTCATCTCCTCTTCACATCACCTGCTCCATTTCACCCCGCCATCACACTGACGACCAACTCGCCGCTTCACGGTACGGGTTCTACTCGAACGATGTCCTGGCATGCGACGTTACTTGATGGTTTGTTTTCTCAGAGTGTGGAGAATCCACGTCGATTTCTTCCTGCATATGTATTGGACAATTGGTTCATGCTGCGTTGGTTGGTTTGTTTATTGCCAAAGATCCCTCCCTGTTGCTGATCTTTTCTGGCCATCTCATCTTTAGTAGACAGCTGTTGATGAAGGTTTGTAGTTTGTTCGAAGTGGCCTTCTTAACGCGGCGCCAAGTCTGTGATCAGTACAGTAAGTAGCACTGGCTTCACATTGTAGTTGAAAATCTGCATCTTATTTTTCGTGCCGAGTGCTGTTAATATCCACACAAACTTGAGAGTAATGGAAGCTTACCTTGCTTTCCCGTTCTGAGTGTTATTGAAACGAAGCTTCTTAGGTAGGTAAATAAAAAACGTTGTTTCTTACAGATTTCTCCCATTTATGCTGATTGTTGCTGTTGGTCAGGAATCTCAATCACCTCTGTTTTCTCTATGTTCTTTGTGTACACTGCAAGATTCTAATTCATTTGAAAATTGTGAATTCGAACCCTCAACTACACCTTCTGGTATTGTTGAAGTAGGGAGCATTTGTCAACCGATATTAATTTAATACAAGCATCCCATTTTAACATAAAAATATCTAGTGAACTTTCCAGCTTTCAGAACGACTCTTCATCGGATGCAATTTCAGTGTGTTTGTGGAAGAAACTAAAGAGAACTCTCAGAGAGGCGATTGGCTACTCTCAGGATAGAGCTTAACCAAAGTGGTTCCCAACATACTGAAGCGAAAGTGCGAAAACGTTGAATAGTGAATCGTCTTGTACACTAGGAACATGACACTGACCCTCTGAAGTCATTCACTGTCATGAGAAGACAATGAAACAGAAAGTTGTTTGCAATTGCCACCTAACCTAAACCAACTATAATTTTAATTTCAACCTTTCCCTCTCATAAACTGTTCTCTTAATCTATATGTATATGACCTGAAAAATGCTCTTACCTTTCGTTTTGCACAGTTGATGCAACGAAGTTTATTAACTTATGAGTCATATACCTATCTCCCAATGTGTTTCTAGCGATAAACATATATACATATATGTCTCACTGCATGTAAAGTATTCAGCTGAAGAGTTCTACTGAAATACGATGAATTTTTATCAAATCCTACTTCATTTACAGAACATTTTACTTGTTTTTCTATCAGAGTCACAAGAAATGTTGAAAATCTGCATATGACTACAGAGCATACGTTGCTGATGAAGTCTGAATTCAAATGTAATATTGTTGAAAACTGTCTCCAAATTGAAATATGGACTTCCTTAACTTTATGTCTGTGGAGTAGGGCATTTAACAGCCGTTTAGCTGTAACTTGAACCTATATGTAAGTATCTGCTAATACAGTATTCAAGCATCCAGCTGAAGATTATCAGGTTATATAGAGATCGCTTTTACCCACAGCTGATAGTAAAACCTAGTGATGTAGTAATTCCTTATATAATATTCTTTATCGAAGTGGTATCACATGAATTGAATCTTGTTATGGTGAATCTCTCCTCAAATTGCACTTTCCACTCATCCAACTGATGATGGTTCCTTCTGAAATCTACTTTAAATTCTAACTAATTTCCAGGTGTTTAAAATTTGCATACGTCATCATCATTACACACTATGCGTTAGTTGATTTTATGATGCTTCCTGCAAACATTAGGTACCTCATTTCAAGTGGCATTTTACGTCATATGTCATCTAGGTTCATCAAATTATCAGAGATTTATCATTAACATGAAAACGAAAGAGATTTTGGTTGCATGAAGTTAGGCATCTGAAATCACGTGTCCAGCCTGTCTCCCATTCTCCTTGTAAAATTCCTCAGTCAAGCACACAGGAGACATTCCACGTCTCCACGATTGTACAGTGTTAGTGTTTAGTCAAATGGTCGTCTACAAATATCAATATTAATTTCAACAAAACTAGATTTGATTGGAGGACTTCATCATGAGGTGACATCAGTTAGACAACCATTGGAAAATAAGTGTAGGGGTACTGGACAACCAGTTGTTAATTCCTAGTTTGGGAGTGTTCAGCAGTATGCGCCCATTGGCGTTCGAATCCAGCACCTTTTGATTACAAGGTGAGATCTTAGACCAATAAGCCACCGGGATCCGATCCAATGGCCCATGAATTCTAACTTCTACCAATTCATGACGTAGCGTGATCACTTTGAAATGGCTTCTTCGATGAGTTACTGCCTCGCCTTCAACCTGCTACACACTATTGGTCACAGCTTCCCACTAGTACGGGATTTATATATACGTACGCCTTACAGAATTGAATATCAGTAATAAGCAATGTTGTGAATACATTTACAATAAGTGATGAGTACAACTCTCTACTGATTCAAATAAACTGTCTAAAATCACGATTCAAATCGATTAAGGAATACGAATAATGAATGTAAAAGATTGAAAAGGACCCAAACAAAAGACTGAAGTCTGGTAAGTTAGATTAAAAGTAGTAATTGAGGCTGAATTATGTGTACTCAGGGAAGAATTCGTCAGTTTGAGAATCGGGAAAAGCCACACGACATGAAACAGCTGCCACATCTTGTCTCCGTGATCTGTGTCAGACTTCAACAATGTCCTATCAGAGGAAGAACGTACGACCTTCGTCATACAATGAGAACAAGAGGAATTTTTTCGTCACTATCGAGGAATGGTGTTCCTAATATCTATTACCATCGGTTTATTTTATACCCAATGATGGATATTTCTGTAAGTCGGATCCTGTTTTCGACATCTTGATGAATGGGAATATTTTCTATGGTTTTTGTTTTGTAAGGGTTAGTTATGTTTTTACGAGTTGATCATGGATTGATATCAGTTAGAGTATCATTGAAAACCAGCACTGGAATACTGGACAGTTGCTATTTCATCCTAGTTTCGGAATCATCGGCAGTACGCACCCACTGGGATTCGAACCCAGGGCCTTCCGGTTACAAGTCAAGCTCCCTCGTGTACCATTCAGCCACTGCTACCTGATTCAATGGCCAGCCCATGAATTCTGACCCCTACCAATTCGTGATATAGCGCGACTCATCTCGTAAAAACATAACTAACCCTTACAAACCAAACCATAGAAGATTAATGTTATGCTCTCTGGTGACTTGCTACAGGATGGAGTTTCCTGGAGTTCTAGTGAGAAGTCGAGACCAGTGAGGTTCATCCAGATGTCACGAGTGAGGATGGATGTCCTACCGAAGATATTTTCTTCGGGGTCGCGGTAAATCACGAATCGGAAGAAGGCAGAACTCATGGGCTGACCATTAAATCGGGCCCCAGTGGCCAAGTGGCATACGAGCCAGCTTTCCTTTCAACCGGAAGGTCTTGGTTTTGAGTTTCAGTGGGTGAGTACCACCGAATAAAAATAACTCCGAGGAATGCACCACCGTTAAGTTTCAGTTTTTATGAGAATTACTTACTCAGTTATATCGAGTTGGGTAAACATTACGCTTAAAATACTAAACCATCCTTATATATATATATATATCTATATTTCCCGATCACAGTTCAGGTCAGTTGTATCAGTAACATGTAATACATTCAAAGATCGAAACCCTTTAATTAAACTGACGCGAAAGGAGTGTCGGAAAAACGCCGAAACAACAAAGCTTTGTGGATTTCACCAAATCATCACATCAAAATCCAGCTGGATTTCATTTTGATCTCAGGAACTTTCAGACGCTGCCCACTGTATACAAAATCGAGAATGTGAGCAAATCTGGTCTCACACGGTTATCTGGATAATCTCCATCCTGCAACGTGAAGTTAAAAGAAGTCGAAGAAGAAGAAGAAGTTGTAAACAGGCCAGACAGAATTCAAGTTCAAACCTTTGGAAGTGAATAGTGAAACTATAATCGACAGAATCATTCTACAACGAAATGGGATACATCATCCAATATCGATGGGACTGTCTAATTAAAGGAACACTGGAAATCTCCGAAAATGATGTCGAAGGAGATGTAGATATCAAAATTTGTAGATTCTTCTCAACTAAAATATCCGTGGACAGTGTGTGAAGTGGGTGAAGCATAATCACAATACATCTGTTACTGAGAACTCACTACGCGTCATAAAGTAAAGGCGATTGCCGTTCAAATGAGGAGTACGGCAGTACTTCACTTAAAATGCACTAACGCTTGAATTTAAATGTACGCGTTATGAAATATTCACATGATTTTCTCGCATCTATTCACTTTGATGATGATAGTCATCTATGCCATGATTTCAGCGTTTTTCATTGATCATAGTCCATTGTGTATTTTAGTTTTATCACATTTGAAATTCCGGGGAATTTTGTTACAATTTTGAAATGTGCACTTTGTTTCTGAGAGTTTTTCATACATTAAAGTAAAATGTCGGTGTAGGGCACAGTGTCATAATTAAACATAATAGTTGTGAGGCAGTTTCATGACTCGATTATGTTGAGTATTTCGAGTTCGAAGATCATGAATGGTAGGACAGTGATCACTTAAAATAACCAGTTTATTTGATTTTCAAATAATAGTGATGTTGTTATAGCTGATCTGGATTGAATTGTGTTGATGGTAGAGAAGCTTCTGGTTTCCTTTTTGGGAAAAATTTAGGAACTGAGGAATAAGGAAATTAGAATTCTACGATGATAGGAATTCGAACTCAAGAACCTCTGGCTACAAGGCAAGCTTGTAGATCAATCAACCACTACGACCTGACTCAATGGTCAACCTGTGAATTCTAACCTCTATCAACTCGTGATTTTAACTCGACCATCGACCAATGACATCGGTGGGAACTCCATCCTCTCTACCAGCTGTACCGACCCCTGTAGTCACGACCTCTCACTAAAATTCCAGATATCTTCGTCCTGTTACCGATAAGTAAAAGAGTATGACAAGAGAAACAGCTATTCAGTACTCTCGGCTCGTTTTCACTGGTTCCCTCGCTGATGTGAGTATAAAACTTGATCACAGTGGCAGATCATAACTCCTTTATGGATAAGATTTTATTTTGACCAATCACACAGTGTTATAAAGTAACATTAACTGATAAAGTTTCGAGCACAAACTATTGTTCACAATCAAAATCAGTCTGGCGTGAGTGCAAGAATGGAAAGAAAACTTAGCGAATTGATTCTCTATTCACATGAGAAAATCCCATGTCCCATGATTTACTTACGATCATTGGTGTTAAAGTTAATCCTGTATGAAGAGGGAATATTTCCCAATTTGATACACTGAACACTGCTGCACTATGTATCCGAATGGTGTTTGTATTACATAGTATTAAATAATACTAATGATATTAGTTAGAAAAGAGTTGAAATCCAAAGAATACCTCATGGAAGCGTTTTGTCCTAGCTTGAGACTAATCGGTAGTACAGATTCGTCAATTTTCGACCTCAGCGCCTTCCAGTTACAAGACAAGTTCTTAGAACATGGAGCGAATTCGACCTGATCCGATGGAGCATCAATTTCTCCTTTCTTAAATACGTGACATCATTAAGGAAACCAATCAATATCGTCGACGAACACGTGACCTCTTCACATCTTGATTTAACTCAGAGACAATTAATTATAAGTAGTGGTTGTACTAAATATTTGGAATCCTCAGTTTCGATTACACATTCCATACAATCATGTTTTACAGTGCAAGGATATTGGGAATTTCTGTGGAATCGACAACCCACCTCAAATCAGGGAAAACATAACACTTAACCACTTGCCATGTTTTATTTATTTTATCAAATTTCAACAGGTCTGTACTTGTATGAATGGAAGCAGCTATACGTTTGTACGAAAAGACTTATGATTAAAATCCAAACGATGAAGGCTACAATGAGTTCTCCGTGTCCAATTCCATACAACAGTATTATCGACCGTCGATTACACAGACAGATGAACATCATCTATAGTGTGAAGAAACAAATTTAACATGGAGAGTATAGTATTCCTGTGTTTGGAGAAATATGCATTGCGTGATTATGAGCTCTCGTCTCATTATTCAGTGTGCTGAATCAGTAATGCAGTGTCTGGTTTAATTATATGCTATGCGTCCTCCTTAAGTTGGCGTCGATCCTATCGAGTTAATGTCATCTTGCGAATGATTGACATCCGCTCAATCAGGCTGATATCGTCCCATCTTCACCGTCATTTACTTTTCAGTTCTTTAGATTACCAGAGGTAACAGTTTGTGGCATTCCTCTCTTTTTTATATTTTTTGGCATCTTTGTCAGTAACCTTGATCAATGTACACTTCACAGTTATATGTTAGTTATTACATATGTCCAAACCAAGTTCAATATTAGTGGTTTGAAAAAAATTTGCGCATTGGGTAGATGATATTCTTTATAATAAAGGTTTTTGTATTTCCTAATGAATGAATGAAAAACAAAACGATAGTCTTTTTACTGACTTTTCGATATTTAATGCTAATAGCTTTCTCGAAGTATTATTAAACCGGAATTTACAAAATCCACTCAGCATATACATAACAAAGAGTTATGGGGTGAGAAAATAGACTACTTAGGTCAAGTTAAAAGGACATATTGAATGTCAAAATACTAATGAAGATCACTCAAACCAAATATCAAGGTAATAGTACATCTGTTGTGATATCAAAACAAAGTTTACTAACTTGATCATCACTCGTTAGTCTGGGGTCATTTTTGGTAGTCAAGTTGGTCTATTGGTAAAGATAACAAAATCAAGTGTAGATTATTGGATTTGATCAGTATGTAAAATTATAAAAGTAGTATGTGTTTCCATAGTGAACTTGCTTATCAAATTCGTGTTGATTTTGTCACTTCATGGGGGAGAGAGTGTAATAAGTGAAGACAAGGGCCAGGCAACAGATCCTTTATTAAGGAAATCAACACGTTTTTATATATATTTCATGTACATTATTATAGCTTATTCAAGCAGACAAACACAGTCTTCTGACTGGTTGTTTCTTACAGAAACTTCACCTTGCATCTCTTTGTGACTGTTTCTTGAATGTCAGGTCATATAAATATTAACTGTATCTGTCTACGCCATGTCTGCTGTGATTGGTTGTTGAATCAGTCTCGTTCATATTTTCTCACCACCAATATTTGCGACATACCCATTGACGTAAAATGCTGTCTACCATTTTTGGCTAGCCTGCTCTCACCACGGGAGGCATTTTAAACAGGTCAGATTCCATCATTCCTATTCAGACAATTTGGGATTTAACTTGATGTGAAGTGCTTCTCATATTAGGCGCTCTTTGTGATTTCAGAAGTTTTTCTGGATGATGATTTCAATATTGTCAAAATCAATTTTGTGGCCTGATTCTATAGCGTGTAGACCACCACCTATGGCTGATAATTTTTCAAGTTTTTCTCATATTAGAATGTGATGCCATCCACTTCAGACAAACATCTCGAAAAATTAAAATCAAAAGAAATGAACACCTTAGAACATCTCTTTGACCACCAAGAAATTCAGCTGAACTAGAAAAAACTTCAGAAATCACAAAGAACGTCTTATATATATAGATATTGTTATTTTGACATTCAATATGTCCTTTTAACTTGACCTAAGTAGTCTATTTTCTCACCCCATAACTCTTTGTTATGTATATGCTGAGTGGATTTTGTAAATTCCGGTTTAATAATACTTCGAGAAAGCTATTAGCATTAAATATCGAAAAGTCAGTAAAAAGACTATCATTTTGTTTTTCATTCATTCATTAGGAAATACACAAACCTTTATTATAATATGTAAGTTATATTTCCTTAATAATGAATTTATTGTTTATCCAAGTGATTTCACATAGGATTGGCACTTCAGATGTTTCACAAGTAATTTTATAATTGAGGAAACACATCTGGGTTACACTTAGTTACCGTAGGCACAGGGGAGACCTCATCACCGTCTACAAGATCCTAAATGACCAGGCCCACCCAAATAAAAGCATCCTGCCATTAAGCGATTATAGGCTTCCACGAGGTAACCCGCTAAGGATAGCACACCAGAGACCAAAGACTCGAGTGCGATCACATTTCTTTTCGCTTCTTGTTTGCCGTCTCTGGAACGCTTTACCGGCGGCCGTGACTACAGCGCCATCTCTGGAGATTTTTAAGCGGAAGCTAGACAATCATGCAGAAATGCAAGGTTTGTGTCTCAATGGCTTATCCTCATAAAATTTGAAACCACACTGTCAATGAATAAGCGTACAAACTAAATCCCCACGACCTATTCTGCCTTCTCTCACTCTATCTTTTCCTTAGGTCACCTTTATTATTCCACTTATCTCAATCTATATTATCTACACTACAACCTATTATTATTATTATTATGATTATTACTATTCTGCTTTTATGACTACACCGAACGACCAACGGGAGTTAGGTCAAACTCCATTCACGGCAGCAATACAGTCCTAACATACTGCATACTACAAACCACATCTCAACCAATCCCCGCACCACTCCTCCTGGAGTCTACCAGAGCTAAAGCAGTCGAGTGTCGGGACTTACTACACAGAGGCTCACCGAAGATCTGGAACCTCTACCTCACAATCAAGAAGCGAGCTCAAAGAAATCACTGGTTTATACTAGCTCGTATTCAGGATATTGGATATTGGAGTCCCCAGAGTGAGTACTGTGTCATGCTTTCTCATCATTGCTAAAAGGGCACAATGCTGTATATTTGGACTTCACAGATCTCCATCAGACATTCGTTCTTTGAATCACAAATGTATATGCCCTCATTATTCGAATTATTCACACATATATAAATAAATGTCCGAGGGTTGAAATATGCGTGCCAACTTCTACTCATACGACTGTATTAATTCGATATCTGGACACATATCTGATTTATGAGTTAGTATTCTAGACTTATGTGATACAACCGTTACCAGGTGTAGAAAACATGATGCGATGCAATCAACGCTAATGTGTATGACAATGAATAACGCAAGTGGCTTAAGTAGTGCCGAAATCCAGAACACTCTTGACCCAACCGCAAGCACAGAAATCATAAATAACTGATGACAGTTGTATTGATTATTCATGTATCCTTGGATAGTGATTATGAGACCTCATGATTCCTCATACGCATTAATGTATTCTAAAATATTAGTTTTTTGAATATATGATGTTGTGAGTGTAATTTCAAAATCGAATGAATTGAGTAAATTTCAAATGATAAACTCACCAAGACTATAAATAATCCGATGGAAACTCTCGCCGCAATGCAGGATATCCCATACTGAAAATGCAGAAACGTTGTCATTATTGACAAATGAATATACTCAAACATTTTCAAGTAGGCAGATCAACTTATGTATCCATTTATCAAAATAAACACCGGTTATAAGTGAGGAACAGGTACTTGTGGTGACCATCTCAAGATACTCACCCTACCGTCACATGGTTTCACCATGATGCTCAATACAGATAAAGACAGTGATGGATTAAAGCTATTTATGAATCACACTCATATTCCGTGTACTTGAGACGCTGTGCCACAGAAATCGCTTCCCTCCAGAATGACTAATTTCTTCGGGACTTATCACTGTTTTAATCATCTAGCTATATCAAATCACCTATACGTGAACTTGTTCCGTGATAAAATTTGCTTCCAATTAAGTGCTCTAAAGTTCCTCAACGAAATGAAGACATTCTTTAGATTATCATCTACAATCCTGTTTGGAGGGAATGCTGAAATGGAATTAAATACGCTGAAAATATTTGTGGCATGTGTTAGCAGATTGACTGAAATAAAGCTTATTATTATTAAACAGTCTTATGTATGTTGAGACATTTCGTGAAAAATTTGACTCCATTATTCCAAATCTCTTTGAACTGTCTTCTCACCATGATCTCCGAATTCTAATGAAACGAATCAGTCACAGTATAGAAAGGTGAATCTAGAGCAGGTGAACGTCTCATAAATCGAATTTCTCTCAGTGAGCCTTTTCATTCTGCGATTTTCTATTCAGGGTTGGACATATTAGAAGGAGGCGTGATTTCTTCTCATTTCATAATCGGATAGTGTGCACTATTCAGGCTGTTAATACTCACACTCACTCACTCACTGTATCGGATTTGATCAGGTAGCAAGAAATCTGTGCGATGGCTGCTAAAATCGCCAGAGTGAACATCAAAGACACGAAAATGATGAATCCTTTTAGATTCAAAGGCGGCAGCCTCAGTGAAACCGCGAGGATAATAATCGTGATTGCAATTGTTATAATTAGCGATGGTAGCTCATGATCCTTGTCAAGGGATTGGAATCGAGCAGCGAAAGCGACAGACCACAGTGCAATCTGTAATATGGAAAAATTCAATACTATTAATGATAGTAACGATGCAAAAATGAACACATCAGATGGTCAGTATTTTTCAGCTCTTCTCAGGATGCATGGAAATGATTGTTTCTTTGCCTTGAACTTTGACTCTTTGTGTGTAAGACAAAGAAACAGTCAGTTGCAATACAAGTAGCCTAGGGGATGTGAAACCACACAAAAACAATGAGTCACGTCCAAGATCCTCAGGAGAGATGACTAATAAACTCGTGGAGAAATCTAAATGTTCGCTTCAACACATTGTAATATGCGTGAAGGTTTCGCTTAGTGGGGCAATCAAGGAAGCCTCAGAGAACACAACCACATCAAAATCATCCACCTGAGCTACAAATTTCCGCCATCATATACGAATATCAGTTTGTAAAAACAAACTGAAGTCTCGAATTCCTCAAATGCTAAACCAGCTTCTGTAAGATTTCCGTCAGGAACTGAGAACAATTGAAGTGATCATTAGAACGTCAGGGAGTACTGCACCATTATTCCGCCATATTCTGAGTCTGCTCATCAGCGCACAACTACCATCAGATCAGGCAACAAACCCGGGACCTTCCAGTTACGGGTCCAAACGCGTTCACTGTTCATCTCCCTCAGCTGGATATTGTATTCTCACTAAAGTATAAGAAATTACGTTTTGTTTTGTCACAGTTCCCTTCTCAGACGGCAATTATGAGAACTTCTAACCACAACAGGAATGTTAGTGATTCTAGGAATAATGGAGATAATATTAGTAGACGGTGAGAATCGTGGTGACGAATAAGTTGACATAAGCATAGGCGGTTGCGTGGCGATGCTGGTGACATTCATCTACAACTATTCGTTTGTGAGGGGATTTGACTGATCGGTTACAGGATTTCGTGGGTCATTGGATAGGGTCACATTGACTTAATGGTCTACGAGTTTGCCTTTTAACCAGTAGGTCCTGACTGTGAACCCTGATGCGGTTTGCGTACCGCTGAGAAGCCCAAACTAGGACAAAACATTTGGCTTTCAAGTACTCCGGCACTGGTAATCCAGTGGTCAGCTCATGATACAATCATGTAACCAGACAATAATTTTGATAGATGTGGATGAGGGGAGATATTCTTCCATGACTTGTGAAACAAGCAATTATTCCCTACATGGTTTCAGTTTCATGCTGTGGAATTTCGACTAGTTCGTTCAACTAGTGACGTGATGTTAGTATCTAAAACTCGTAATAAACTTCTATTCGTATTTCACTTTGATGTGGAAATTACAACTTGACATGTCAGCCACTATTCTGTGTCTTCTCACAGTGATATGTGTGGTCGAGTGTTCAGAGCTCCATACGGGTTAGTTGACGTAACAGTGGAACGAATCTGCATTCCAGTAATATCTACAGATCTGCAATATCATGGCGGTGACCGGATCTAGCCTATTAGTTGGAATCCTCAAACCTTACAGTCAATCAATGAATGAATAAAAATGATACTTACTGTCATTATGAATATCAGACGAAAAATGAAATATATCGATGAAATTCCCGGGATCAGTACAAGCATGAGTAATAGGAGAACACCGACTAATCTGCAATGAATTTACGAACATTAAAGTATATTATAAATACACACAGAATACAATTCGAGATTATGGCTTGTTTAGCTAATACTACTTAAGTTTTCACTAGTCAACATAACAAATCTATAAATTTAGATTTCCTCACTTTCGATATAACGTTGTCTCACCAACAAATCAACAGACATAACCACAACCAGCACCAGTCAACAACAATGGTAGATATTTGACGGAGGTTAATTCCTTCACTCATCTAGGAAGCGTGGTTTCAACCACAGGCAATCGCAACGAATGAAGATATCAGTGCCAGGCAGAATCGAAAATGGATGATACGCCTTCATCAACCAGAAACCATTTGCGAAATTGTCTGCTGTCCGCGTCAGAATACAGAACAAAATTCGGATTCCGTTCAATACAAATGTGAAGTCAGTCGTTTCTTCTATAGCAGCCAGAAACACGCGCTACGCGTCATGAGAAACATTTTCAACAGGTTACAGACTTTTATCAACGCATAACTGCCTCCGCTGGCTCCACGCTGATGACCAAATGACCAACCAGCCAGAAACAGTAAGCAACAAGAAAACGAGTAAGCAACAAACCAACGAAAACTCGCTTCATCAACGAATATGCAGAGGAAAATTTATTTGAATCGGGCATAATTTGAGGAGGCCGTCGGATTGCCATGTGTGCAGTGCATATAATCGCTCGAGTAGAATCCCACTGAGCAACGACATTCCATTTGAAACCAAAAGGAATAATAATACAGTCGATTTGAAGCCTCGAATATTCCACATTATTTTATTTATCTTTATTTATTTTTTATTGTTTTGATAACAGCTTGATTCCACACTGTATTTTCGGTACAAGAATGAAATTTTCAACATGGATATCGGTAGCCCAGATTTTGTAGGCCGACCATAGATATCAGGTGTGCGTCGGCAGGGGATCGACCGTCGGATCATGTGCATGGTCAGCGAGAGTCCTAACCACTGTGCCACCGACGCAGAGAAAAGTGAGGCAAGGTGACCTTCTTTCGAAAGAATTCTCAAGCTATTTTTGCTTCGAATACGCCTGCGATAACAGATGACCTCAAAATTCCATTCTCAGCCAAGTTACCATTGATAGATCTGAACAAAACGTTAGTGTTCGCATATTCACCAAAAAGCGGGAAACTTTCCAAAGAGAAAATAGAATTCAAAGGAGGGCGGGGGGCAGGGAGAGAATGATCACTGATGGATAATACTTCAACGATGAACACACTAGAATCATCGATAGGAAGATTGAATTAGCATGACCAATCAACCTCGAAGAGTGATGCTCAAAGTCTAAAGCTGATCTATGCGATTTTCATTAAGTGAGGTCAAAACAGTAACAATGACGCCATTATTTGTTTACTTATATTTGATTCTGTGGTTAAGTGTGCATGTTTACTGTCAGTCTGTCAATAAATGTCACCTCTCATCGAATATGAAAGTGAATTCATTCACGGAAATATACTGACAAATGGAGAACTCACAAGATGATATATACCACATAGTAGTGACTCTGGAAAAATGTAGAAATGCTTGCGCTGTAAATAAAGAAAAAATTAAATAATTAGCTCGAATAGGATCATACAACTGTTTCAACAAGAAAACAGCGGCGATTGTTGTGAGCACTATTAGGCTCAAATCTGCGATGAACTAATTGAACGAGCATAGACATAGTTGTTCAACGGATAACTATCGATATTCTTACCCAACTGTTAGAAAATTGACTTCTTTATGTGGGATTTACGTGAGATGTGTGAAGATAGAGCATTTTGTGATGTTCTGAAATTTGAGAAGCAAAGTAGAAATTTAGGATTTGATTTAAACATGGGATAGATTTGAGAATAGCGGAAAGATGTGTGGCTGGATGGAACAGGTTTACTCAAATATGATAAGCAAGAGAATTTGGTGACTCCTCTGATTTTGGTTTCAAGAACACGACAATTCATCAAACTCATGTACTGTGAATATCATTTGATGTTTACATTCACGTGTGAATTTCGAAAGAGAAGAAGTTATTATTCCATGGAGAAATATTCCCTGTGAAATAATCCAAGAATAATGAAACACTATCTAGACTGATGGATGTAATTCTGAGAGAACAGCTCCCTTCAAGTAACCTTCAATCTGGAGGCAATAAGATATACTTGGTTATTTCGGTAAAACCAATAAATCAAAATGGTCGCCTTCACATGTTAAGATGTGTTGAATTTTTGCAAATATAATCGAAAATAACAAAACAAAACGTGACAGTCTAATCATGAATGCAGTGAATCTAGTATATGCAATCGCTGACTAGATAAGCCTTCACAAATATGTTGAGTGAGTGCATGGAATGAAAATGGTAGTCTCATATTGAAGACAACTTCATTCTACTGTTCATTGACAGCAATTTGTGCATTTTGACAGAGAGACACACACCACTGCAAATGCTACAAATTGAACAATCTAAAAGAAACCACAGTTTATTTCGGAATAAATCGTGGAAAATACCCCCCCGGAACATTACAGGGAGAAGAACGAGAAGTTCAGCAAAGATATCTGTCTTCTCGGCGATTTCATTCTCAAAAGCAGCTGTATAATCGCATTTATATACATAAGTTTACATGGATACAATTATTATTTATTTAATACCATATAGAAATGATGAAGGTGATAATTTTTGAACTTGATATGAAAGTCTGAAATCAGAAATATGGATTTCAAGAAGGTTTGGAGATAAGATTAGATAAGATTCGGTGAAAACAATTATGACAATTAAGCCCAACTGAATTAATGATCCACAGAGAGACGAAATTATTTACATTCCATGATATATGAGGCATTCAATTGAGAAACGGCACAATTTGCTACTGGGATAGTGAACACGTATTTTATCCAAGCCACGTGAGTAAGAAATGCATTTAAAGAACATTCGTTTACTTCACATTTACAATCCACATTAACACGATTCCTGAAACTTAATGTGAATTAGTCAGGAATAATTCATATTTCCCTCTCAGGGGAGATATGCTTCTAAAGGGTGAATTTTGAACAGTGTGACTGAGGCTTGATCGATAACTAAATTTAAATTTACAGCTGAATTCTCAGTAGTATAAATAAACCGAGCAAACAATAAATAACTAACTCACGAAGAAGATGCGACAGTTACTCACTTACATGAAGCAACTCCTCACTTCAAACGCAAGAGTGTGAAATTATTCACATATTTCCAACTATGTATACATCTGTTTATATATACGACTTCTCACAATGCAATCAATGTGATTATGTGTATATCTGAGTGTTTATAGTCCGTTCTATTTCTCAAATTCAGCACTCTTCACAAAGAATGACTTTTGTCTCTCCGATATTGATTTCAACATTCTACGCTCTTAACACAATTAATTTCATATATGCGATACAACGTCATGTTAAGCACAGTGTTTGTCAAACAGACGTTGTTCAGATGTGGTGAATATTAAGTGGTGTTTCGCTAATTTGAATTCAATTTATCGAAGGTGCATTGAATTTCTAATTATTTGATTCTCCCGATGAATGTAGATAGAAGAATGAAGACGGTATTGCATCAGAAGATGAATTCCTTTGTCCTGTATGACATTGAATGTCAGCCGCATTCATTATGGTACCCGTAATATTTGACGTGCTGTCTCAGGAAGACGCGTCGGTGACACAGTGGTGGAATACTTGCCAACCGTTCAAGTGGTTCTAGACTTGATCGTTAGCCGACGCACTCCTTGACCCCACAAAGTGAATAATAGAACTGCTGAAGAGGGAAGGTCGTGCCTGAAGCTAGCAAACACATCCCGTAGATAGAGGGTGCATAGATCATATCTTCACTCTTCGACAGATTCTAGAACATAGACACACTTTTCGGCGTCCAACAATTGCCATATTTCTTGACTTGAAGGCGGCCTTCGACTCCGTGGATCGAAAGGTACTATGGCAATGTCTGACTGTGAAGGGAGTGCCAAGAAAGTACATTGCACTAATCAAGGCACTCTATTCAAACTCACGTAGTCGTGTAAGGGCTTATGGGGAATTGTCATCTGAATTGGTAACAACCAGTGGTGTCTGACAGGGATGTCCACTTTCCCCATTTCTGTTTAACTTCATCATAGATATGCTAATGGAAATATCCTTAACTGAACGTAATGACTTAGGAATCGACTTGTTACCAGGGAAAATAGTCTTATGGACTTAGAATATGCAGATGACATAGTCCTGTTAGGGGAGGATGCTGACACAATCCAGCAGAGTCTTCTGAACACCTTGAGCAGCAATCTTCGTATGTTTGGCATGCCATTCGCCCTTGCAAAATGTAAGATGCTGCTACAGGACTGGACCACGTCAACTCCTAGCTTAGTGATAGGGAGTGAAGTGATAGAACATGTTGACCACTTCACCTATTTGGGAAGTTGTATTAGCACCAACGGACTGATTGGCGATGAAATCTCAGCACGGATCCGAAAAGCTCGAGCTGCTTTCGCTGACTTACACCATCTCTGGCGTAGGTGTGACATCCGGTTATCAACCAAGGGACGTGTGTACTGCTCATCAGTTCGCTCCGTCCTTCTCTATGGCTCTGAAACATGGCCAATACGCGTTGAAGAAATGAAAAGGTTGACTGCTTTCGATCATAGATGTCTGCGATCTCTGTCTCACGTTAGGTGGTTTCACAAGGTAAGTAATGTTGACGTTAGGCGTAGAGTGTTGGGCAAAGAGGGAAAATCAATCGACGAGGCTATAAAGTTACATAGACTAAGATGGCTAGGTCACGTGGTGCGCATGCCTAACCACCGCCTCCCCCGACGGGCATTGTTAGCTGATATAGGTTCAGGTTGGAAAGGAGCCAGTGGTGGCCAAACAAAAACATGGCCTCATCAATCCATGAAATCCTTGACAGTTAAACTGAGTCGGTCAGGTAGGGAGATGCAGACTCCCGGGTTGGGGCCCTCGGGACTCTAAGAATCAATGGCTGGAGACAATAGGTGACATGGCTCAAAATCGTTGTCAATGGCCAGCGTAGATGTATTCAATCTCTGTAATCTTTCATATTCCTTTCTACCATTACGCATTCTGTTTCACTCTTATATTTGTCAAACTCTATTAATTCTCTTCACTCATCTTCTTGTCTACCTCTGTGTGCTATTTGGAACGTGGCAACTCGAACTGGTGCACTTCGGTGCCAAGTTCTATGTTGAATCCAGACAGACAGACAGTAGAAATAAACGCTCCGGCTACTGAAACTTCCAAACTCCGGCTTGAAGCTCTTTGTTCCGCAAGAAACGTGATTGAAGAATATCAAAATATCAAAAATAAAAATTTACTAGAAAAATCTTGGGAAGACGCATTTCAATATAAAATTCTGTGTAGCACGTTCACTGACACATACTGTAATTAATGGGGCTGAGCATAAATGGGAGGAACCTGAAAGAAACAACGTCATTCACCTACCCACCAACCTGGGAAGCATCGTTCCAACTACAGGCCAACGGAACTGACGAGGATATCAAAGCCAGAATCAGAAAAGCAAAACAAGCTTTCATTACTCTTAAGTCTGTGTGGAGGTCAACAGCCACCACTCAGCATCAAAAATAAGATCCGGATTTTCAACTCCAATGTGAACTCAGTGCTACTCTGCGGATCAGAGACTTGACGCCACGTCACGAAGGGCACTTCGAACAAACTACAGACCTTCATCAACAGTTGTCTTCGCTCAATACTACTCAAGATCAGATGGCTGGCCAGAAAAGATCAGCAACAGGGATCTCTGGCAATGAGTGAACCAACCAAGAACCGATTGTGAAACAAATAGGCAGATAATAAAATAAAGATGGATTGGCCATACTCTGAGGAAACCATCAAGTGACATCACTAGACAAGCCATCGCTCGAGTGGAACCGGAAAGGGAAGCGACGAGTTGGTCGTCGGTGCAAGGGTGACTTGGAGGAGGTCATGTGAAGAGGAGATGAAAGCATGTTGGCAGACTTAGAGCGGGGTGAAAAATTTTGAAGAAAACCGAAGATAATGGAGACGCGTAGCTGATGCCCTGTGTTCCTGTAGGAATTAAAGGATATAATAATAATAATAATAAAATGCAGTTCAGTTGACTTGAACAAACTCGCAAATACAAGTATGGTCGGTGTTAACGAAAACAGTTAGATATTCAATAATATCTAACTCCCACTGGATTCAACCCCCACCTATCCCACAGTGAGCTCAGAAAAAGGCTAATTATTCCACTCCGTAAGAGTAACCTGACAGCTCTTGAAACCATGAGGTTAGATCTTGATGTATTATACTCCCCTGGAAACATCGAAGAATGAAATCCATAATATCCTCAAGGAAGATTTTACGGAGAAGATTCCGTTGCTAACATTCCATGTAGAATATGAATAATTTTCAAGCCACTTTTAGAAGTACCGTTCAACTATCCAAACTTGCTTAGCCATCTTCTGAGTATTAGGATTTAATCAATGTAGTGACACAAATGTCAAAACATTTGATAAATGACGGTTACACATCGGCTGCTTCATGTGATTCTGTGCTTATCCACAACATCTAAAATGTTCTTATAATGAGTAGTGGTAAAGTGTTACCACATTAAACTCACTAAAACTCTCAATAAATTTCTTTGTAAAATGTTTTCAGCTTAATTAGAAAAGTGTGATCAACAGATCTACTTATGAGGCGATGAAAACCTCTTGAATATGATCACACAATTAACGCGGTTAGTGAATTATTATTATCACAACTTCGGTCATCGAAATTGATTGACAGCATTGTGATTACATTACCTGTGTCTAATCATCAAATGACTCAAGAAAAGTGAGTAAAAAAAGGCAGCGCAAATAGTTGACATGATGGTGGTGCTGGTGGTGATGAACTACTCATCTCATGCAATTAGTAGTATATCGTTTGATGCAGAAATATACTTGCTTCCTTGATCACCATTATTACTCATTTCAACCAATCAACAGTATATCATTTCATGAGAAAATATAGTTGATTACTTGATGATTACGAATTGTGGTATCAACAAGATCGCGTAGTGTGATATGAGCTATTCTGGTTTCAAAAGCAAATTGTGGCGAAAACATTTGCCCCTAAGACTGTGTGCATTGACTATCGTTAACTAATTCGCCAATAAATCTGGATAAGGCATGAACGACAAGTGTACTATAATAATATGAACACATTTGTTATTGTTATTTCAAGGATCCTTCTCAGCTGGCTACATACACCCTGGACAATACAACGGAAATATAAATTACACTATAGATTAGAACACACCTGGAAAGAAGAGGACGGCAGCGTTCAACAGATTTCTGTGGGTATTCACAGACGGCGACTAGGAAGAGTACGACAAGTAATAGGTTGATCAGCCACAAATAGATATTTGTCGTAAACTGGGGCTTTATCATGAGTGTTAATCATAAGTGTATCAGTTTACAGAAAATATGTCGACGAGATTGTAATAATGATTTATAGACCAAAAGGCATATCGATTGCATCCGTAGAAAACGAAGACGATTCGTCATGTTTCCTAGCTAGATCTCTCAGTCAACGACCTTATGGATCAATAAAATGATCTATTTGTAGAAAAACTACTTGGAGAAGACAGTATCGTAATTGCCACAGTTTCTGCACTGCTCAGCACAAGAGAGCCTTAGTGAGTCAGGTGCTTCTTCAGTAGAATCCAAAGAATATGCACCGAAGACACACTTGATGAGGAAAATAGAAATTTGACACAAACTGTGTTTAATAATAATAACAATAATAATAATCCAGATAAGTTCGTAAGGAGATATAAAGTGGTGAAAACACCAAAAATCACTCAACAACTTGCTACTAAAAAAAGAGTATATTACAAGTTACTCTGTGCATGGGTGAATCCAGCAGCTGGGCAGCTCGACAGAGATTGAATGCTGAGGGCAAAAAGATTTTTATGCAGCCAATATCAGAATAATGGGGAATTTGAAGCTCATGCATCCATCTAAGACCTTAGAACATGCTGAAAAATGATGTCACATCCAACTGCATTTACCACTAAGAATGTATGTGTGGACATATATACAATGAGAGGACTCATCGATCGCTGCAAGTAACGGATGACTTCAGAGCATATTCCTATATGGTCAACTTCAGAAGCAAATAGATTCCGTAGAAGCCAGTAGTGGTGAGAACAGGTGAGCTACCTCCTCTGTTTTCAAACATATTATAGAAGCAGGAAATGAAACTGTTGTAAACACGTCTTGTTAACCTATCGATGAAACGCTTTTGAGGCATTTCTTACAGTTTATGGAAGCTCTAGCTGGCAATGAATAAGTTTAAACATGTGTATACACTCAAAGCAACAATTCGTGATCACACTGAGTTTTCCTTGGTAAACTTTGTTTTGATTTCAGCCAGGGTAAATGTACTAGTGCCTCTCTTAATTGTCTTAGTGAACCTCATTGTTATTTTGACCTGCAATATGTCTGCTTTACTTGACCTAAGCCTATTTTCCCGACCCTCAATTCTTTATCATTTACTTACACACAACATACGATGCATACAAATTACGTCTTCTTATTGCTTTGTCTAAATTCATAATGAGAAGTAAATGCTTCAAATTAAATAACTGCATTTTATATTGAGTATTTATCACTGATTAAGGGGAGAGAGAGAGTGTGCGTCGGTGGCACAGTGATTAGGACTCTCGCTGACCATGCACATGGTCCGAGGGTCGATCCTCTGCCGACGCACACCTGATATCTATGGTCGGCCTACAAAATCTGGGCTACCGATATCCATGCTGAAAATTTCATACTTGTACCGAAAATACAGTGTGGAATCAATCTGTAATCAAAAATGAATAAAAATAAAAATAAAATAAATAAAAAGACTGGTATACGCTGAACTGACAAAAAGAGTTGAGAAATTCACATAATCTTGAAGATCAACGCTAAGATGTGGATTTTGGGGAAGACGTTTATTTTCAACAGGTTCTTCGTTTTCAAATTTCTCTAATTAGAATCAAGTTCAGAATTAGCGAATTTATTGGCGGATTGTAATTTATCCAGTTACTGAGGTCATATTGTATGACCTACTTGAAATCATAAATGTCAGCCAAGAAATCAAGCAAAAATCAATGAAGCCGTACACTAATCACTGACTGGACTCTACTCACACCAGCTTGCAGTAGTTACTAGACACCACATCAAAGTATTGTAAATACCTTGACAGTTGTTATCCTCACTCGAGGTCCAGTCAATCAACAGTGTACCTCAAAGATCTCAATCCCTTTAAACCGCTCAAATCTCCTGGCCAGAATCTTGAACAAACGGCATAAACTGCATTCGGTCGATTAATTTGATTCTATGTATTACTGATTCCACCCTCGAAGTTGAATCGTACTACGTACACTGATGACATGCTATCCCCCCAAATGGATGAAACACTCCTTCACTGATGACATCTGGCTAGTGCATACTACTGTTTGACGTAAGTAGTATCCCACTACTCATGTAATTCAATAAGTAGTATGTAGCACAGAATGATATTAAATTATATGATAGTTCTGACTCTGTGTTGAGATCTCCACAGTGTCGTCATACAAGGAGGTTTCACACCAATCTAATCATCACGGCATCAGGTGAGTAGATCGAAGTACTCGATTGGAATCAGTCAGTATTTTCGCTAACATCAGACTGACATATATTAGTCGAATGATTCATTTAGAACAAAACTCAACTTTCTCAAAATGTCTGCACTGGTTCATAAAGAAACTATCAAATCATACTGGTTGAAGATTCTAAAATCTACTCTGCATAGGCTGATATCAAATCACGACATGTAACTGAAGTGACTGGATATTCGTTCTGCTTTTGACATAATTGTCAACAATCTATTGAACCACAATTGTAAATAATTCTCTATTCCAGGGTTATTTAATTCTCCACCTCTTGGAACTCTCATTAATATCAGTTTACCTCTCATGAACAAACATATTGTACAGAATTTAGTGTGTTATAATGCCTGCAACACAGCCGAGCACTGCAAATAATCGGAAACATTACAGCCTGTAATGATAACTTATTTTAAAATAATAATTAATTCCTCAGGTATCAGAGTATGGTGGTTCCATTTTCCATGTCGTCAAATAATCCACAAGGAAGTGTAAACCTATGCTCTTTAAATAACTAGCTGTTGCTTCAGAGGGATTGCGTCGTATGACAACGAAGGAAAGTCATGTTGAAGAACACAGATCATCGATTGAGGTTCTAAGCTTACAATTGTTGTACTACATCTCACTGTAATCTGCTCTACTAAAATTTATAAACAATGAGCGAAATTTCATTAACATCTGACTTCAGTCGATGATAAAGATCGAGACATAAGTCAGAAAGAATTGGCAATAGAGAAGTGTGGTTGTGAATCAGTCTAAAAGCTACGCTTCAACATATATAGTGAAGGAAATCAAGACATTATGGATATATCCTGAAAAAGCTTTTAGGTGAAACCACATCCTAGGCAGACAAATGGAACTCTAGTGGGGAGGGACATGCCGGACGGTATGTGACAGGGAAAGTATATCTTTAAGGCGGTCATGCAACCAGCTAAATAGGATGTCAGGGGACTGTAAGATTCAGCCGAACTCAATGAAATGACTGTTATTATTTATTTGGTTCTCTTGAATGAGTCCCAAGTGGAAAAAGGGCTTCCGTAACACATCTCCAATTCACTCCATCGTCTGCAGGCACATCCGGCTGCCTTCACGGTTGTCCATAAACTTTCATTTGTTTCCTCAAACAATTCCCCTCATCTCATACTCGGATATTCTCATTTGGATACCGTTTGAGGGCTTGCTTGAAAGCGTGATCTCACGCAGAAGTTTCTTGAGAGCCCATCCAATCCATCAACATTTCTTTCTGCATATTCTTCAGGTAATCAAATTATGGTACATCCAGATGACGAGTCCCGAATAGGACGAAATGCGCATCCTGGATTCCACTGCTAGCCACCATCCACCAATTGTATACTAATTAAGTGCCCAGACATCTTCGAAGCGTCTGCACAAGAAGCCGACGTGTCAACCTGAGACCGAGCACTTCGGTCCAATCAATCAACGGGAAAATCAAAAATTCAATTCAATAATTAATATGACCCGTTGCACAAGAGGTGGCTCTTGTGGCCTAAGTGGTATAGTGGATAACGCTTTGGCGTTTGAAACTATGGGTACTGGGTTCGAGCCTCAGTGGGAGCATCATCACTCACTGAGAAATGCAGGTACATCCAGATGACGAGTCCCAAATAGGACGAAATGCGCATCCTGGATTCCACTGCTAGCCACCATCCACCAATTGTATACTAATCAAATTATGGTTTGTACGTTTCCACAGCTTCTTTTCGCTTATCCTTTCCTCCAAGTGGCTGAATGTTCAATCAACTGACTTTGTAAACCAGACGTTGTGGGATGAATATACAATGTTGTCATCAATTACGGCGAACGTTGTAAATTGAATAAGCCGTTTGACCGTGTTCAACTCCCAGCACATTCTAAACTAAAAAGCTAACCTAGTTTTAATTGATTAAAATGCCCAGTAAAATTTTCAAAAGAATGGATACTGAACAAAGAATTCTTCTTTCGATAACTTCGTCATTATCAGGCTCTACAGCTATATATACATTATAGTGAATGAATGAGTTAGTGCTATGAACAACATTAATGTTGTTTAAATAACATCGAACCAATAATAATCACAGATTACAGCTCAATAGCATCAACATAAAATAAGCTGAATATCAGAAGAATTAGGAAGGATAATATTACAAATTTCTGAATTTATAGTATATACAGAAGGCCAGGCAGGGCAGTAGTAAGAGATGGACTTGCTTCTTTTGCACACAGAGCACGGGTTGTTTCACGTAAATGGCAATAGCCTCTGCTGCTTTCAGCATGCGGTGCTTCGACGTTTTTGGCAATTTATTAGGCAGTCGGTAGATCATAGAGTATAATTCTTCCTCGCTGGCTGGCTTTGTGGCCGGTTTGCACCAGATGGTCCAATATCGAACTGTTAATGGTTTTCACTACACCTTTACTTAGCCACAGTGGGAGACGTTTTCGAGCACGAAAAATCAAGTTCCTAGAGAAATGGCCGATATAACTCCCTCGATAAGCGCAGTTGAATTGGTAGTCTAGGTACTTCATCTTTCAGTAGAGGAATCACCATCGATTGTGTAGAGAAAAAGACGTTCAGTTCGCCAGCATAAAAACTTCTTTACTAGTTCATTTACTAGCTAGCATTCAGCTTGGAATCAGATTGGAAGTTCAGCGTGGAGCCAATCAACAAATCTCGGAAAGTCAATTCAATCTCCAGAGTAACACTAAATGCAAGCAATGCGTAATAATACTGTTACTATTTCAAGATTGATCACAGATTGATATCAGTAACAGGACCTTGGAAGACGAGAAGGAAGTAGTCGATAACTATTCCACCTTAGTTTGGGAGTCATCAGCAGTGTGCGGCCATTTGGATTTGAACCGACGACTATCCGGTCACAAGGCGAGCTCGTAGACAATTCAGCCATTGGTAGTCAACCCAATGCCTCATGAAGTTCATTTTCTTCTAATTGGTGATTACACCGCAACTGCTAGCCGATGCCTTTGGCTAATATCTGTCCTCACTCCTGACAGGTCACGACTTCTCACTAACGAGTAGAAGTTACAATTCGTGATCCATTAAGTTGATTCTTGGTTGCTGAATCGTCTACAAGCTTCTACTACAACCTAAATGCCATGGTTTGAAATCCCGGTAGGCACCTACTGCTGATATATCCCTAACCAAGATGGAATAGTTGTCCAGTACTCCCTGCTTCTTTTTTCAGCGTTTCTCTAATTGATATCAATCGGTGGTTAGAATTGAGACGAATCAAATGGCTTACAAATAAACCCATGAAAGTTATTGATATTACTAATGGCCGTAACAAGAGATGCCTTGAATATCTTACATTTTGATTTGACATTAGTAACTAGTGTGATGCATCTAGTCCTCTGATTGGAGTAGACTGAATTCAATCAGTCAGGTTGTAATGTGATAACCATTCTAGCTAGCTCGTCGTCACGGTGCATATTGATTTGATGGTATGAGATGGTTGTAGGCAATCGGCCACAGGAAGCCCAGCTTGACATAGGTTTCGTGCTAGTTGGCACTCACACCAGTCAACAAGGCGTATCTGCAACTACCTTGAAGGAACTCATGTCCCTTCTGAGATTCGAACACGCGTCAACCAGTGCTGCCGGTAGTCAGAGACGTCACCACTGAGCTATTCGGGCCCACGATTGACCTCCTGTAGGACTGTGGTGGATATTTTCATTGGACACTAATAACACTATTTTGACGTGTCTAGTCCTTTCTTTGGTGAAGACTGAATTCTATCAGTCAGGTTGCCTCCAACTATCTAATATCGTCAAATCAATGTGTACCGTGATGACGAGCCAGCTAAAATGGTGGTCACACTACAACCTGACTGATAGAATTCAGTCTACTCCAATCAGAGGACTAGACGTATCACACTAGTTATTAGGGTCCAATGAAAATATCCACTTCAGTCTTACAGGAGGTCAATCGCGGGCCCGAATAGCTCAGTGGTAACGTCTCTGACTAACGGCAGCACTGGGTGACGCGTGTTCGAATCTCAGAAGGGACATGAGTTCCTTCAAGGTAGTTGCAGATACGCCTTGTTGACTATTGAGTGCCAACTAGCACGAAACTTACGTCAAGCTTGGCTTCCTGTGGTCGATTGCCTCCAACCATCTAATGCCATCATATCTTACATTTATCAATCAATAGTTATTAGTAAATGTTCAGTTTAAGTGGAATGAACAACTTCAATTCTCTCACATGAGATAAATTAACATGAAAAAAAGTGTATCAAGTAATTGAAACATTGAATCTACTAATTAATGTTTACGTAAGTATGTTCTTTTAATTCTAAAGTGTCAGATTATTGATGAAGGAGATACTACGATTCATTTGGTTGACACACACGCACTTATTGTCACTTCGAGATGGCTTTAAGCGTGCATAGCGATCACAGTTATCTCTTGACATGATTCAAGTGATACACTTAAACAAAATTATTCTTCAAAATGATAAACAGAGTGAAACCCCAACTGAGAACCGCTTAAATCTAATCCCATTGGTAGAGGGTGAATAAAAATCAATTTGCAAACAGTATAAATGCTCATCTGTAACACCAGAATCCCTAACCTAACAAACTAATAATAGTTGGAAGAATGCAGCCGCTTTTATTATTATTCTGCCTGTCATCACTTTACATCAGCCTACAAAGTGTCAACTCACAACCATCAAGTCCAGAACTTCAGAATTTACAAAAACTACACAATGATTATCGACATAAAGTGATGAATTGTGAGCTGGAAAATCAACCGCCGGCTAAATATCTTCCAGATCTTGTAAGTTTATCGGCCTAACAGAAGCCATCACTTCTCTGTCTCTCTCCTCTAGTGTCATTGTTTATTTTACCTGTGACTTTCCATCTCTTCAATTTTCCGTCTTTCTTCATGTTTTTAGCAATGGGATAATGATCTCGCCTACCATGCTCAACTATTAGCCGACGAATGTGTATTTCGACACAATGATGTTGAATTGCCTCAATATAAATATGTCGGACAAAATATAGCCATTTATCCAACTGTTGAAAAGTAAGCCATTAAGACGAATATGCCATTTTAAAATAAATTAATTCTAATTTTAGAGCTGTTGCAGCATGGTTTGATGAGTATAAGGAATATGATTATAATACACAATACTGTTATGGTGTATGTGGACATTATACGCAGGTAAGTTGGATATTTTTGTGTGTTTGTCAGTTGGTTAGCTGGTTGGTTATTTAGTTGGTTGGCTTTGAAGAGGAATGTGTCACTTTGTCCTCATTCTGATTACAAGTCAACTAGGAGAAGTATCTTTAACTCAAATGAATTTTTATATCTCAGTGTTTCTATGCGATCTCAGCGGTCCTTCTTTACCGGGTTTCACAAATGTCAGTAAGTTCTCATCTCCTCCTCACATGAACTTCTCCACGTCGCCCTCTGGCAGTTGAATGCATTACCATATATATTCGTAATCTTTCCTTGTTCGAGTGTTTGGGCTTCTCAGTGGAACACGTAGATTTAGCTATGCAAACTACAGTGGAAGTGGTGTCGTCTTCTTAACACAGTCACTTTCCTAGACTCCTACCTACCTACCCTCTCATCTTTCCTAAGTGCATCAGTCAGATGTTAAACCCTAGGGCAAATGAGCAGGGGTTTGACAATTTCAGCTATTATAACACCGATTAAAAGGTGATCTTCACTGCTAGATGAGTAGAGACAATGTGAAATAGAGTACCTCAACATCGAGTCCAGTACCTCTAACATCTTAATCCAATACTACCGTAATTCATTAGGTAGACGTTCCCTGACATGGTTATATCAAAGAATAACTTTGGAGAACCGTTATATTGTTCAGCAGTTCACATTAAAATTGATATTTATGAATAATCCCTTCCTTTGTTGCTGTTGTTTTTCAGATGGTCTGGCAGAATACTACACACGTTGGATGTGGTCTGAGAAATTGTACACAGCGTTTAGGTTATCAGGGAATATCCGTCATTTGTAATTACGGTGAAGGGTAAGTCACTCCATTAAAGATACATTTAAGTGAATATCAATCATGATGTTATAAAAAATAGTATAGAAATAACACTAAAATCGTTCCACTTTTCTTCTCTATTCCAATGCCTAATGAAGTGGTAATTGGGGAGGCCAATATCCTTATGAAACAAAACCACGAAGTGAATGTGGTAAACCATCGACTCCAGTTCGAACAACCACACCCAAGCCAACTGTCACCACCACCAGAAAACCAACAGCGACACCATCTCGAAAGCCATCTGCTCCAGCGAAGACACCAAAACCCAACTGGGCAACAATTATATCTACCTGGAATCAATATGCTAATGCTAATCGTCTCCAAGGAACTGTCACACAGACATGTGTATGTGTTAACTGAAGACGAATATTCATTGAATCGTGAATAATTAATATTGACAGTGTTTTCAGAATAAATTCTGTTTTGCACATTTAATGAAACCGCCTTTATTTTTCTTCTGAAATGCAACTTGTACTGTGGTGGATTCAAGGAAACAAAGCGAAACTTCATCCCAAGACGAAATCATAGATGAAATCATCTTTGCAATAGTAACAATATTGGTGGTATCTTAAAACAGGTCTTCATACGTGAAGAAGAATTGTCAAGTAGTCACCTTTTGTGAACACTCTTAAAGTGAATCATCAATCGATAGTAACAGGCTCAAAATAAACAACAATCATTTCCCCCTTATTTCCTCCTAAAATACGCATTCAAGTGTTGGCCCAAGTATACAGAGTATGATTCAAAGACGTAATTGAATGACTGAAACAATACGAAAAGTAGTATTATGGATCCTTTTTCATTCCGAGTGGAACATAGAACTTCAAAGATACACCCCTCCTCATTTTTTTCTATTTCCTGTGGTCCTCTTTAGATCACCTCACGAGTACCCATAGTCTTGTATCTCCTCCGGGAACGATCTCCTCCATGTCACCCTCAGATGACCTACTCGTCGTTTCACAATCGGACCGTAGGCTCTTGATCATTTGTTTATCCTACCTGGGAATACAGTGTTGAGCATGCAGCGGAAGCAGCTATTAATTACTGTTTTTTATCTGTCGCGAATACTTCTCGTGATGTTCAGTGTGAATTCCTATCGAATATTCGAAGAAGTTACTTCACAGGTGTGTTAAAAATCCGAATCTTGTTGTTTATGCTGACTGAGTGTAGTAGAAGATTTCCAAATCGATTTCAGATTGATGAAGATGTATTGCGCCTGTCCGATTCTGGCTGGCTGGCTGTTTGGCTGGCTGTGGTTGAAACAATGCTTCCTAGATTAGTGGTAGCAGTGACGTTTGTCAAATCCTTCGTGCTAGCAATCTTTCCTACCGATTGTTGTGGTTGTTTGTGGTCGGTTGGTCGGGGATCTTCATCACCTCCATCTTGTCTGTGTTCACTTGAAGCCCTGTCTTAACTGACCGCTTCTCCTGACAGTTTGTTTGGACAGAATAGGGTGAATTCGATGTATTTTGAAAGTCTCAATACTTCGCAACAGACTGATTTAAGCAGGCCATTATTATTAGTTACGTATAAGCAATACGTTGATGAATAATTCTCATCCAAGCGTTGATAACAACAAGATGAGCTGTTCAGCTGATAGTCCGTTTTCAACAAATTCATTTTAACCACCTGCACAATCACGTTTATATACAAGTTTTCCACGTCAAGGTAGATGGTCAGAAAAATGATGAATGGTCATTATGAGGATAGTTGTTGATATAATTCAATACAAATGAGAGATTGAATGAGGGTTGCAGAATTACGCAACGAGGTGTTTAATTGAATAAGTGACCTGTAATCAGAATACACATAGAAACAATCAGATTTTATGTTACCTAGCAGTAAGTACCAGAAGATAGATAAGTCAGAAATGTCCAGAGAAATGAAATGATTTGAAGCGGTTAGATTAAACGTAATTGGGTGCTTAGCATAATAATAATAATAGATATGGATAAACGACTTCCTTTTCTTTGCACAGATCCGGTCTCACCATCTGGATAGGAAGAGAAGAAAGTAAAAGTGGATCACCCTAGACAAGTTATGTTTCACCTTACATATCACCTTCAAGGGGCGGTTCTGGGTAGGGTGTCCAATTTCTACAAAGTGTTCAACTATTTCACTTTTTATGGAGCCACTACCACCTCTCAGCGACTATGTAGGAGAGTGACCTTCAAACGTTTTAGAAAGGATACGTGAAATGTCTGTGTAGAAGTGATCAGATGCAAGATCTTCCTTTTCTGACTTCTGGAGATCAGTCGACAACTGGTGAACACTATCACTGGGGATTCTGCGAAGGGTTTCATTCTCAAAGTTTTCAAAATAACCCTTTCCAATATATTGCAAACTGAGTCTTTCTAGAGATCAAGGTCCATGTAAAGTTTCTTCTTTGGCATGTATGACGTCTCCTTCATAATTCCGATGCGGGTAAAAGATAAGCTACCGAGTTTAGGTACTTCATGTGCATTTATAAATTTTACTGTTCATATGGAGACAGTAACAAAGGTTTAAAGAATCGGCAATTCCATCATCGCCTTCTGGAGAACTCTCCAATATAGTTAAGTAAAGATGTCGTAGAGTCAGTCAAAGATTCCATACTGTGGCATCTGGTGGATACGGAGTATAAGATTGACAAACATTCAGCTTTTACAATTCTGTAAAAGGTGGTCAATTCAACTATCTATGCTAGTATGTCTAAGGTTGTTAAGCATAGCTGAGGCAGTCACCGTGGGAAATTTTAACTCGGTCTTTGTGTTAAGAAGAAGTCTCTCTAACCTCACTACCTACCTACCTCTTTCCCTCCCTTGGTCAGCTTCCCCCATGGACTAAAATAGTTATCTCTCCTGATAATGATAAGGTGGAAACAGCTTCTTCACCCTCTACCCCTAATTGTATAGACATTCTACCTATAGGCTCACTGTTGAATGAATTTATCCTAATCTAGTGACTTCCTTAAGTTACCCAAACTACCCCTGTCTCAACTGTACCAATTATTTTGTCTCACTGATTGGGAGAAATGGCGTGAAGTCACCTCTTGTATCCGCTTGTGGTAGCTCCGTCCTTCAGATATCGAGAAATAGTGTTTGTAGAGTTCCCTGTCTTCTACAAACATAATGGATTCTTCAAAGAGGTGTAAGAGATTGTGGATTAATGGCGAGAAATATCCACCAGGACATGAAAAAGAAATTATTTATCTGTCCATCAGTGTAGTCTTTGAAGTCTGTTCAAGGTAAAACTTTCCATCATCCCTTTTGTTGGAGGGTGACATCATAAATTTACTGAGAAGTCATCGTTATAAATGAAAGGGAAGCCTGTATTGATTGCGGACACAATAGAAGTGATATTTTGAAAGAGGATGGGATAAGAATTGTCAGTAGAGGGGAAGTAAGTTGACTGAGTGTCCATTGGACGAGTGTGAAGGCAGTGCGCATAGTCAGTTTAATGTACAAAACTCAAGGAGGAGGAACAAACCAAACAATGAGCTGATTACTTCAAACGACTCTTGAATCGACCACCACCAATAACGCGCATAGAAATACCATCAGTAGCACACACAGGACTGCCTGCCAGTGGACGCCGATCCTCCAACTGAAGAAGAAATTCTGAATGTAATCAAGCTACCAAAGTCTAGCTTAAAAGGCGAATGGACCAGACGGCATTCTTCTTGAAGCACTGCAGAAGACTCCAGAGATTACCACAGATGTTCTCACCCCGTTACTGCTTGAGTAAATTGTAGGTAAATCGACAGTTTATTTATAAAATGAGAAATTCAGTTCAACGTATTACCAATTCCCTCAAGTGACCAAGCTAGACAGAATTCGAGTGTCTCGAACTCATTCGGCTGTCTGAACTAAATCACTGCAAGGCCGCCATTGATGAACACCACCAAAGACAAGTAAAATAACGGTGACGTGTTTTGACCACTTCAATCTGGTTGCCAAACACTACTGGCTTGAATGAGTAGGATCCCCCTACTTATTTCAACACATCAAATGTATATACTGTGAATTAGTTGTGTTTATTCTGACATTTCAATTTTTAAGTTTAATAATCAAAGAGGTTGTCAGAATCGGTGAAGATATTATCCTGATATACATACAAGTATAGGGAATTTCAGATTCATTAGCCTCCATTAACGCTGAATAATTCATATTTGAAGTTCTACACCTTAGAAGATAAAAGGATGGAGGCATGAATTATTTTTATTTCTCAACTAGGTTCCCATTTATGCGTCCACCCTAATGTATGTGGCATTTTTAACACAGTACAACAAAAAAACGTTTATCCACGTAGTGGTGATAAGTTTGTTAACAGTATTTGGGAAATACCGACACATCAAGACGTCATAACACAACAGTCAAAGGGTTGAAATAATTTCAAAAGTTGAACAACTGGACTAAATAATGCGTAATCTTGGAAAAATAAGGAGTAATTATGAAGTATACGGAAATTCGAATCGATTACATAATAAGCAATTAAAGATGAAGTAGTCGGAATAATGAAATAACTGGGACGATGGTAACTTAAAGAAAGAATGTAACGATGACCATGGTGGGGATAGTGACAGAAATAACTTTTTCCGAATAAATAGGCTTGGAGTTCTTTAAATGAAGTCTGATCAATTCAGCCTAATTTAGGAGGCGAACTCGTAAAGCAGAATTAATTTTGGTCGGAATATGGTATATAACTTTGAACATCTTATTAATATTAGCTTTTTGCTCACTATTTACATGACATGCTGAAAAAGACAGGTATGAATATATTTTGTTTGTCCCTTGGCTAACCATACTGTAGCATGATATCCGCATATACGATGATTGACTTGCATTTATGTCGCTAGCTTCGCAGAGTAGTCATACTGATAGATACGATGTTGAGGCCAAGCTGAGCAATTTATTCCCATTCTTTTTAAAGGTAAAATTAAAGTGTTTGTGAAGAGACAGCGTACCTCTGCCGCACTAAAAGCTATTTTAACTGTATTCCTAAGGCGCTCTGTTATCATGGTGCTGATGTTAACACCAATAAACTGAAGCTTCGCTAACAAGGACTGTAGCCACACTGAGGACCTTCTTGTGCTCTAAGTATCTAAAAGAGGACTGTTTCCATACTGAAATATTAGGATAAATAATTTGCGTTGGAGATGAAGCAAGAAATTCTGTGGACTTCGTTCTCAAGTGCATTGAAAGCAGCCGGTACCTGAAGTCTCATTTAAAATCTTTGTGTTGTAGTAGAGTGCAGTCGAATGATAGAACATTGAAACTCCACTCACTGAAACAGGCTGATTCCCTGAAATCGTGTGTTATTGAGTTGTCAAAGAATGTTGTAGAAACATTGTTCGCTGTGGACAAACTCACACAACAGTTAAATAAATATTTCCTTCAGAATGCAAAACTCCTGAAATGCTACTTTCTCCAAACCCTGATCGCTATTTTTATAATTATTCGGATATTGGCCTCGATGAAAAAGATATGCCAGTAGTATCCTTGGCCCTAAGTTCTATGATAACCATGTTACAATTAATAAAACGGATAAACAAGTTTAATTTGATAACTCCTATACACAAACTGGATACTTAATATCTTCATCAATGAGGATAGTTGAAAGATTTAAGTCACCTCTTACTGACTGTCTCTTTTAACGTATGAATAGCAAACTGAAGTGTTGGGCTAAATAAGTAAGAAAGCCTTAGATAAGCTCCGATAAAGAAACAGGAATTTGCAAACAGCTAAACCGAATAAAAGTTACGGGGTACTAACCATTAGTAGGACGGAATATATAGAAAAGACGAATTGTCTACTGAATAATCATGGAATATTCTCAAAACTTTCAAATTCCAGTAATTCGACTGAAAAGATTGACGTAAACAATAAAGTGTCATCTCACATTGTCTTTTATATGGCCTCTTCAAGCCACCACGACTCTGTTCTTTTGTCATGGAATCAATCTCATATTCTGAGGAGACCAACGAGTGATATCATTTATCAGACGATTACATGGAAGAGATCCTATGCGAGGGAAACAAATGCTTATGGAGAATCGTGGAGTCATTGTGAAAAGATTTCAAGGGATGGAGTGAAGTGAAGACATACTGCTGTAGTTCAGTATTCCACCCAGAAACCTGAAGTGAATAATAAGAATCGTTTATCGTTTTTCTCATTCAGACAAACATTCCACAATCGTGTAAACTTAATTCGATCGCACTACCAATGCCTGGAGAAACAGTGAATTCATCATGATTTAATTCGTGCACACCCTGTTTAACTGAAATAGGAAACTTAAAATTCCCTCGTTTGTTTTATTTTTTTGACGTTAATTTACAAGTTACAAGAGGTGTCAAATTTTGTTTGAATTAGAGGCAGTTTTACGACAAGCGTAAGTACATCATCATCAATTAATCGTTGATTGGTTCTTTCCGAGCAAGATGTGTCTACATGTTTGTGACATTTCTCTTGAAACAAACGCTTGATTGATGCCACGAAGTTATAGAATGATGTGCGTCTTATCAGCATAAATCAAAAAGGCAAAATGGTGACCGAAACTAGTGAGATGTTTACGCGACACCTTAAAAATATTCAAATATTTATTCCATCTTATGAGCTGATATGAAGCATAAACGAATGTTTGTGCCGAAGAATATAGGGGCATCGTTTCTCTCTCTCTCTCTTCGAATTCTCCTCAGCTGCTCGCAACTTAAAAGTTGATCACGTTAGCATATTGTGACCTTTGCGGGTGATTATATTGTAGGAAAATTCGGTAGAGGAATGAAACTTTCTGTAACCAGAATCAAATGGGTTCCTGTCTATTGAATAACAAACTCCTTTGGTGAAACCAAAGAGTGTTAGATAGATAACCTTCGCATCTTCACTCTAATTCTGTAGACACATTTACCTGTATCTGCTGGGGTAATTCCTGTGGGGGAAGAGAAAAAAGGCGTACTTCAGATTCTATGAACATGTATCGAAAAGCCTACGTCTTGAGGGAACAAATGCTTTGAACACTGCCGTTTCTAGACATCTGGTTGATATGGGTCATGAGGTGGACAAAATGAAACCATTCCAGATTGTCAATAAACAGTATGAGGCAACTCTCCTCAAATTTGCCGGAGCAATCGATATCAAACGTTTAAAATTTGACTTATGTTTTCAGAAAGATTCACTAATCAGTCTTTCTTTGCTTCGATGACTCAACGTCCAGTCTCTTCATCCCAAATGATTACACAATCTTTGCTTTTATCCACCCAACCCCCAATATTTTGCTTCAGTGAATGCTTAATCCATTTTTCAATCTATTGAACCGTTTATTTTCCATGTTTGCATTCTTTTTGAGCCTTGACCTACTCCATGAACAAGTTATATAAGGGTAAATTCTGAACACTGTCTATTCGCATATATCTGTTAACAGAAATCATGCCAATCCTAGCAAGTATGGCAAAATTCTATGTACATTTATATACGATCAACTTACTGGTTGCAGGCAAGTGAATGGAATCCAACGTCGAAATGAATAAGTAGTGGCGTTGATATCTTTCCTCACAGAGATTTGTTACAACTTTGTCTAAAAATCTGAAATAATCTCACGTGGACTAGATGTATTTGTCTTAGCTCTAGATTCCTTTCTGTGTGAAGTAGAAGTTCCACCACATAAAGGTAACATTCAAGGCAGGAGAATGAACACAAAGTTATCTGAATGTGTGATGTCGATATCACTGACTGTCAAACTGCTTTCAGTCAATCCGATAACTTTGTGTACCATTCACTATCTGTTTACAGAACATATTCTGAATTCTATCATCAGAATTAATTGCACAAAAGAATCGACACTTTGATATCATCAACAATATCTATTTTTATAATTCAAAGTGTTTACTAACCCAAGCCAACCCAACACGTAACTAACTATTTCGCATAGAAGCTTCACAAAGAGAGAAAGAAAACCGGCTGAATTTAAAAGTCAGTATGTATCTGTATATGAAAAGTGCATTTATTAGGTCACACTAGATTTTTATAACAAGAAAGTATCATTATTTTTCTGTATGTTCATTTATAACAGTAACAATTTCTTGCATTGAATTTCGTTGTGTATTTAGTAGCCTGCCATTTTCCACTTCCTGATTGCACAGATGGAGAAGCTGTCACTGGGCATACTTCATTGATATTTTTAGCTTCGAAAGGTCTCACATTGAAATTTGCTCTGAAATTTTGTTAATTTGTAAAGCAAAAAGTGAACGAGAATAGAAAACGAAATTTAGAAAACAATCAAGTGAAACATTTGTGAAAATTAAACTATTTGGAAGACTGGAGTATACTCTATGTATACTTTTACAGTGCTCTGTGTGTACTGTGTGCAAAGTCTCGTTTAGTTATTTAAATAATGTAGACTAGAAGCGACATGAATGGATTTCACCAGTCCTCAAACAAGATAAGGCAGCTGAAACAGGATTCTCATGGCTGAGAGAAGTTTGAACACAGTAGCAAGTGACTGTTTTGCAGACGTAATATACTTCTACAACGAATAATCTTTGATAACAACAGTAGAACTGATGCGTTCGGCATTTGTAACTCCAGATATGATTTTGAAGTTGAATGTCAGTGTCAGTATTGATCACCAATGGACTCCAGTTACAGAACCATTGAAAACGGAAAAGCGGAGAGCTATTTATGCCCCTCTGGTTGCTAAACCCAAAGTATTCAAGTCATAAGGCGAGTATGTAATCCATTCAGTCACCGAGACGGAATACAGTGACTGGGAGCTTTATTCCGTGTAAGCGTCATGGTTGCGTACTTATGAACGGTTCCAACCCAAGGAAAAGGCAGCTGTCCACGTTTTATCTGGTTTCAAGAGGTTCTCTAACTGAATTCATTTCGCAGTCAAATGTGAAATCAATGGAATCCTCGCAAATAAACACTTTGAAATTATTCAGTAATCACATGTGTATCTTAACAGGAATTGTCAACTATTAAAGAAAGAACTAGAGGTCGGAACCCTTCTGCCAGTTGAAACGATCTCGTAAAATAATTCTCTTAACTATTTGGCAATCAAGCGAACAATTTACAGTGTAACACAAACAATTATCAGTACAAATTAGTCAAACAATTACCCTGGGCCATAGTTACAGACGATGAATAAACCGTATTTAAAGTTTTCACTGTATGGACATTTGGTCACTCCACATCCAATATCTGTGGTGTTGGCGAAAGCCATCTGAAATGAACGAGGGGAAAAACAAAATCAATATTGGAAGAAAAGACCATCATACAGCCAGAGTTACAATAAACGTTTTCTTGAGGTTTCCTAAGATTGAGTTGTTAGTTCAATACCTACATTTCCCTCTTCTTTGGGGGATTACAATCAGATAGAAATCTAGTGAACCAGCAAGCTAAGCAAGGCGAAGACCTGTAGTGGAAATTCAAATGCGAAACGTCAATTTGGGATTGGATCGGAGGATGATGTGGTGGATGTCATGTGAGGAGTGAATGAAACGTTCCAGTCATTCGTGAAGTGAGCTTTAGAAGAGGACTACACAGAATTCATTGTAATGGTTATAAGCTGTTGATTCCCTATTGAAGATATCGATCGCTTGAACTACTCACGGTCTGTACAAACGCAACAGTATTGTAGTCAACAAATTCACACAGCATTTCAGTCAGAATTTCATCGATAACACTTGGTCTAACTTAAAGAATTTTCGATTCCAGCCAAAGCTCGTCGGAAGGATTCTAATACCACTGATTCGTAAGTTATATTAAGTTTTTATTTTTTTTTATTTTATTTTTTTATTTTTTATTTTTTGATTTACAGCTTGATTCCACACTGTATTTTCGGTACAAGTATGGAATTTTCAGCATGGATATCGGTAGCCCAAATTTTGCAGGCCGACCATAGATATCAGGTGTGCGTCGGTGCGGGCTCGAACCCCGGACCATGTGCATGGTCGGCGAGAGTCCTAACCACTGTGCCACCGACGCACTCGACCTCAGGGTGTACAGACCAATGAGACAGTCTACCTCCAGAACAACACAATACATCCGGAGATCTACAAAGAAAGAAGGTGAACAACTAGGCCCACCGGAAAACACATGTTCACACCGTGAAGACGTTTCAGCTAACAGTCAAATAACAGTAGTACTGTGTCTGAAGTTCATCCATCGAACAACACTCACTCACCTGCATGTAGTTTCCACAGCTGTCACTGCACTTATTGTTTTTAAAGTTATAATATTTGTGTTCACCGAACCATTCCTGCATAGCTCTAAAATACAAAAAGAGTTAAGGGTGTTTGTTTCTTTCTTGTTTTATGTGAATGATTACTGTTCAACAGTTTGATAAGCAGCAATATTCTGTCCAACTGGATGAAATCTTCTACTTGTGGGATTGTTGAATCCAAATCGGCAGGTTTTGGATAGCGCTTTTGCCTGGCTGGCCAGTTCTCGATTCCATGCCTGTGATTAAGAGGAGGAAGAAGGGCAATGAGAAGCGAAGTGTGTTGGTGAAGTATACGTATATGCGTTAATCGGCGCATTGTTTACAAGGAGGAAACAGGCAGATATGATGTTGAATGATTGTGATAAGTTCTGATTTGAGGAAGTGAATACCTCACACTCAGTATAGTCAATTTTTTGACGCCAACAACCCTTGAACTATAAACACCTGTCTCCAAAATCGTCTCTGTCGGATTCTATACTTCAGTGGACACTTATCGGTAGAAACAGTAAGAAACCGCTCAAACTGGTCAGCTGAACTCCAACTTCCTTCCTTCATATAACCAATGATTTGTATGCATTTGAAAGAATAACCTACCATTGCTGACATTACCAGTGTGTATCTAACTATTCACCTGCTTTTGTGGAGCTAGGTATGTTATTTATGCTCAGCGTTTGTTGTCAGAATTAAACCTAGAACACCTACTCTCGCGGTTTTATAAAGGAGAAAAGAGATCCTTCCGTAGATGTATCCTGGAACAGTTGACCGTCTATAGTAAGTACACACTACACGATAATCTTTCTAAACGACTACGACTCGAACTGCCTCAAATCATCAAGGTGATGGAAATCCACATATTTAATTCTAAACTCTCCTTACAGAGGAAATTTGTTAAGTCACTAAAGCTATAAGCGACCTTATTTGTCCTAATACATCAAATGGAATACAAACACAAATTACTGAGGAAAACAAACACCACCAAAGAAAAATGAACTTACAAGTTGAGGCATCCGCGTAGCTGCTGGTTGTCCATCCACTTTACAGTCAAGCAACTGTTGACGATATTCATTGTGCATTTTGAATATTTTAGCCGTATATGCATCCCAATCAGCCAGAGCCAATCGGAATACTAACAGGATAACAAACTGCACTGAGAGCATCATCATATTTCTCCGCCTCACAATGTTTGGAAGTGAATGTCTAATCCCTGCGTTTATATAATTATTTTCTAACCGTCATCGTCATCGTTGTCATCACATGATTGACTGTTATTCTTGAAACGGTGAGCTGTACTTGAATAAATGTAATAATAGTTAAGGTGGTTGTGTACACTTCACACGCTGAGTTATAATATCACATGAGTTCACTTAAAATTAAATCACTTTCGATGACTGCTCAGTTGGAGGAAAGGGCATTTGTTTACAAATGAAAGGCGATTTGAATGTATGATTGAGAGAGAGAGAGAGAGGCGAGTATGTCACATTTTATGATGTAGAATCTCATTCACTTGAATGATGTTTGAAAAGCCTTTCTTCTATTCCTATACTTCTCATGGTTTCAACAACTCCCGTATATGCTTCCCTGCATTAGAAGCATTGTTTATGGCTTATTTGAATAGGGTCACAAATATCCAAAGACTCATAAGTTGTACAGCTTAATTCATTTCATGTGTGTGTGTGTGTTAATATGGGATAGCGCGTATGCATGAACATAACGGTGCAAGCATTTCCATCATTCTCATTGTTCCATCCCTCTACTTCAAGCTAAATATCTGTGTTGTGAACACATTACTGATTAACTTCTGTTGACTTGATGTAATTATCCTGAAACAATTAGTTGCCCCTTATGAATTTAGACAAAGCAATTAGAAGACATGATCTGTTTGAATCGAATGAATGAAGTTCAGAATAGTGAGCATATCACTTACGTCTTTAGAAGAGGAAGATAACTGTGGTTGTTTTTTGGTTACAGGATTTTATCATGAGCTGACATCGGTTAGGGAACCATTGGAAAACTAGTTCTGGTATACTGCACAGCCCACCGTTTCGTCCTAGCTACGGACTCTTCACCAGTACGCAACCATCATCCAGGTTCAGAGTCAGGACCTTCTGGTTACAAGGTGAGCTAGCTCGTAGTCTATTCAGCCACTGGGAGCCGATCCAATGGCCAAACCATAAAATCAAGTTTCTGCAAATTCACTATTTAGCGTGGCCGCCAGCCAATGTCTTTGGTGGTGAGTATTTCTTCTCACACGCGACCTGCTGCATCGTACTCGTCAAGATGTGAGCACTGAAGAAACCTAAACTAGGCTGACGAATCAGCTTTCCAGTACTTCCAGGTTTACTAGTGGTTCTGTAATCGATATCAGCTCATGATGAAATCCTATAACCAATCAATCAAATCCCTACAACCAATACTTGAATGATGGTTTATGTTTCCTATATATACTGCTCAATTGATGGCTTGGTGGATTATTAGAGCAATCTATTTATAGAAAACCTACCTGGACATGACAGCATCTCAGTTATCACAGTTTCTGCTCTGTTCAGTAGAAAAGACCGTTAGTGAGTGAGGTGTCTCTTCAGTAGAATCCATTGAATATGCACCGAAGACACACTTGATGAAGAGGAAGAAAGAAGGTTGGCACAAACTCTGGTTGATGATAATTATCCAGATAAGTTATTATGATGATGTAAGACAGTCAGAATAGCAAGACTCACTCTCAAACTCGCTACTTAGAAAGACGTATGCATCAAACTACTCTATGCATGTGTGATCAGATTGAACGCTGTGGCTAAAATGACTTTCGATGCAGCTACTACCAGAATCGTTGAGAATGTGAAGCCGATATATTCATGTGAGCCTTCAAAATATGGAAAAATAGATGTCATATTCCAAAGCATTTACCAGTTTGAATGTATGCGTGGATACATATACATCAGGAGGACTCATTGATCTCTGAATGTATGGACATAAAGACATATTCGTAAATGGTCAGCTTTAGAAGCAGACACAAAGCCGAGAACAAATTAATGGTGAGAACAGGCAACCTAGCTCTTCTATTACAAAACATATCATAGAGATCGGGCATACAACTGCCGTTAACACATCTTTTAAACCTGTCTGTGAAAAGTGTTTGGGCGTGTCCTAAAGTTTATGGAAGTTTAAAACACCTTTATGCGCTCAAACAATGCAACAATTCGTCATTATACTCAACCTTCCTTGGTAAACTGTGTTTTGATACTAGCCGGGATAGATGTACTATTACCTCTCTTATTTGGTTTGGTGATCCTCATTGTTATTTTGACTTTTATTATGACACCTGAACTTGACTTAAGTAGATTCCCTCACGCCTTACCCTTTACTGACTTCACATATATTCCTATGACAAGTCCGTTTCTGTGATCAGACTGTTCCATATGTGTTGCGTGAGTATTTTACCTTCAAAAGCCATCGCCTAATGTTTGGTGAATTCTGTAATTATAATGTGAGATTTCATGCTGAAAGGATCCTAATTAAAGACCCAATGAAAACCTGGATGCGCTAGAGAGCTGTTTACTCCACATTCGGCAATATTTATCAGAAAACACTTATAAGCTCACTGAGGATGAAACCCGGGACTTCCATTTCTGAGGCGAACTCGTTAATTTTCACGAGACAGCGACGGAATCGATTGGCTATAAATGCTGGCCTCTAACGATTCTAGATTTATCGTTTCCTTTAACCGAGTGATTCTTTAGTCTTAAGCCGACAAAGTTCAACTTTCTGTCACTCGGTTAGTTTCCAATGTACCCTAAGTCTAGCTCGAGGGAGGTTCCTAGGTTTGACTACAGATTTCGAATAATAATGTTTTAGACACATAGGCACTTTCATCAGTTAGAGGGCCATTGAAAACGAGCAGGCATCACTTGACAGCCAACTGTTTCATCCTAGTTTGGGATCCTTCGGCGCTATGCACACACTACCAGGGTGTAAACCTAGTACATACTAATAACAATAGGAATTTGGAGACCATTCACCGATTAGAATCCGATCCACTGATCAGCTCATGAATTCTTACTTCAGCCGATTCGTGATTTTAGGTTTACCAGCACTAGCCATTGTCATCGGCGTGTATTTCTTCTCACAGCTGACCTGTTGGACCCATTAGGTCACAACAACCTGGTTTTTAACGGTTCTCTAAATGACACAGTGGTTAGGACTCTCGCCGACCATGCACATGGTCCGAGGTTCGATCCCCTGGCGGCGCACACCTGATATCTATGGTCGGCCTGCAAAATTTGAGCTACAAATATCCATGCTTAAAATTCCATACTTGTACCGAAAATACAGTGTGAAATCAAGCTGTAAATCAAAAATTAAAAAAAATTAAATACGTAATAAAATCTGACACAAATTGAATACCTATAAATTGCTTTCTGAATATATATGTCCAAACCATGTTCACTTTAAACAGTTTGAAAAAATTTGAGCATTGGGTGAATGATATTCATTGTAATAGAGGTTTTTGTATTTCCCAATGAATGAAAAACAAAACGATGTTGTTTTTACTGACACTTCGCTATTTAATGCTAATAGCTTTATCCAAGTACTATTAAACCGGAATTTACAAAATCTCAGCTTATATATAACAAAGATTTAACGGGTGAGAAAATAGACTACTTAGGTCAAGTTAAAAGGACATATCAAAAGTCAAAATAACAATGAAGATCACTAAACTAAATACCAAGGTAATAGCACATCTGTAAAAAAATTATATTTGTAATAGTACATCTGTTATGATATCAAAACAAAGTTTACCAACTTGATCATCACTCGTTAGTCTGGGGTCATTTTTGGTAGTCATGTTGGTCTAACAAAATCAAGTGTAGATTATTGGATTTGATGAGTGTGTGTCATTATAAAAGTAATGTGTGTTTACATATTGAACTTGCTTATCACATTTGTGTTGATTTTGCCACTTCATGGCGGAGGGAGGTGTTGTAACCAGGTCAGATTCTGTTTTAGACCATCATTCCTGTTCAGACAATTTGAATTCCACTTGATATGGAGTGCTTCCGATGATATTAGACGTTCTTTGTGATTTCTGATCTGCTTTCCTGGATTATTTCGATATTGTCAAAATCAATTTTGTGGCCTGAATTTATAGCGTGTAGACCAGTGGCTGATGATTTTTCAGGCTTTTCCAGTTCAACCAGGAATCTCGGAGGTCGAGCAGATGCTCTACAGTGTTCATTTCTTTCGATTTTAATTTCTGTCTAGCGATGTTTTTCCGATGTATATCGAATCACATTCCAAGCATCTTGTTTTATAGAGACAACTCGATAAAGAATCTTTAGGGATTTGGTCTTTTATGTGGACAAGGTTGTTTCGTAGTGTGTCTGACGTTTTGAAGAAGACTCTTATGTCGAGCTGATTATGTACTTTTCTGATGTCGTCTGATGTCTCTGCTCTATGTGGAATGACGACTGTTTATGTCCATGTTTTCGAAATACGTTTTCGAGCATACTTAATGTCTGTGTTGATTTTGTTGATGAAGTTCATTGGGTAGTCGTTTTGCCTGAGAGTTTCAGTAATGTTTGATATTTCGTCTTCGTTTTCTTTCTCATCCGTTGTCAGAGGGTGTGCTCGTCTAAGAAGACTTGAAACAACGGATACATTTGAGGTGATGGGGTAGACGTATCTTGCCCTTCTGATTGTGGCCGTGACATCTTGAAAGCATATATATGTATATACAAAGTAACGATCGCACAGACTAAGAATATTGTCGCTGAAGAGGTTAACTCTTCAGTATCCGCCTATTTGTCCTAAACCGGAGTCGTATCTGAGTAACGTCAATCAGCGAATTCAAACATCAGAGAGAGAGAGAGAGAGAAATTATTCTTCTACAGTTTTCCTTTAAAATTATATAAAATTTCTAGAACTTGAAATCCCGTCAAGCAAATCGAAGTTTGCGATTTGTAATTTAAACAGTCTGAAGTCATATTGCACTGCAGATTCCTTTGGAAACAGAAATCACTGAAGTAACGGTATATGATAAGCTTCACATCATAAGCGGCAATCAAGAAAGTAAGCCTGAGTGCATGAGTAAGCGAAATACCATCCGGTCATTTCGCTTATTCTAGGTGAAGCTAATCAGCAGTATACGCAGTCCGAATCATTTCAAAGAACCGAAGCAGTTTCATCTCCTGTTGAATTTTGATGAAAGACATAAAAATGCTGGGTAAACTGCATATCGTTCATAGAATAATGGATTACTGTCATCGAATTGACGCTCTAAGCTGAATTATACCAGATACTCGGTTGATGTGCTCGGTCCCAGATGGGTGAAACAGATATCTGATGTTTATATCCCTTTTATCTGGCTAGCGAATACTGCTAGTTCAATTAAAAGTATCCCACTACTTATGTCATTCAGTTAGTTGTATGTAGCACAGAATGATATTAAAGTTTATGATAGTTCCGAATCTGTGTTGAGATCTCTACGTTGTCATCATACAAAAAGGTTTCATACCAATCTAATGATCATGTCATCGGGTGCATTGATCGAAGTACTCGATTGGAATCAGTTAGTATTTTAGCTAACGTTAGACTGACAGATATTAGTCGAATGATTCATTTAGGACAAGACTCAACTATCTCAAAATGTCTGCACTGGTTCATAAAGAAGCTGTGGATTCGTATTCTTTTTTTATTTTTGATTACAGCTTGATCCCACACTGTATTTTTGGTACAAGTATGGAATTTTCAGCATGGATATCGGTAGCCGAAATTTCTCAGGCCGACCATAGATATCAGGTGTGCGTCAGCAGGTGTTCGTACCCTGGAAAATGTGCATGGTCCGTGAGCGTCCTAACCACTGTTCCACCGACAGCGAATATTCTCAAATCTACTGTACATAGACTGATATAAAATCACGACAAAATACATTTAAATGAAGTAACTCAACATTCATTCTACTTTTGACATAATTCTGAACGATATATTGAACAACAATTGTAAACAATTCTCAATTCCCGAGTGATTGAAATCTGAACTTTCCCAGAGGAATATAAGGCTGCAAGCGAGCGGCTTGGAGTTTCTGTAGCAGTGGTTATTATTTTTACAGCGTGGGGTTGCTAGCTTCATGCCCAAACTTCCCTCTATACCAGACTTACTATTGTCTTATGTAAAGGAGTACTTCAGCCGGGAATCGAACGCCGACCTACCTGAGTGGTTGGCGAGCGTTTTACTGCAGCGCCACCGACGCACACCTGCATTATGCACCTCACAACAATGACAGTTCATCCCTCATGAACAAACATTCGGTCTGTTACTGCGCCTGCAACACAGCCAAGCACTGCCAATAATAGAAAACAATACAACCTGATACGATGACGTATTGTACGATAATGGATAAAGTCCTCAGTTGTCCGAGTATGGTGCTTCCATTCTCACATCACGAGGTGATCTGCGAAGAATAAAATAACTGATTTCAGCCAAAGGAAGCATTTATCTATACACTTTAAGTGGTTAGCTATCATGCCAGAGTGATGGTTCATATGACAATAAAGGAAAGTCATGTTAAGCAACACAGATCATTAAGTGAGGTTCTAAACTTCCAATACTCGCACTACATCTCACGCTTATCTGCTCTACCAATATTTATAAACAGTGGGCAATTTTTCATCAATATCTGACTTCAAACGATAACGAAGATCAAGAGGCCGGTCAAATTTGTCATCATTATTCATTTAATTATTATCCTCTTGGGTTCCTGGTGTAACACAGGGCTTCCACAACACATCTACACTCTCTGTGTTCTATTTCCTGTGGTCCTCTTTAGCCTACCCCAGAATTGAACAAACTCTCTCATCTCTTCATCACCAAACAATCTCCTCCATGTCACTCGCTCACTGACGGCCTACCCGTCGCTTCCTATTGGGATTCCATTCGAGCCGTTGCCTAGCGGGCGGCGTCATTAGACGGTCTTTTCATCGTATGCCCTATCGATATTTGTTGAGTGGTCAGCTCTTGTTTGGTTTGTTCTCAGCCAGAGTTTATTGTTGCTAATGCGTTTTGGTTGGCCGGCCATTTCATTTTTTAGAATGAAGCCAGTGATATGTCAACTATTCATCAATGTTTGTAATGTCTGTTGCAAAAATGCCATCCAGAAAAGATAAGCGATATGGAAGTGTGACGGCGAACTAGCTTAAAACCTATTGTGTAAATAATATGCAGAAGGCGATTAAGACATGCTGTGTATATTCTAAAGAAATAACCACGTGTAACCACATATCAAGCTGATGCACTGAACTCTGATGAGTATCGACATGGTAGGCATGAAATAAAAGCATGTGTGCAGTCATTTATGCTTTTTCAGAACTGAGAAAATTATTATCATTGTTAATTTTATAGTTTGTTCCTGGCTGCAGTACAGATCCCGAAACTGCATATATTCACCGCACTAGGTTCTTTGCGGTCTTCCTTATCTAACCCTTCTGTGCTCACATGCTTTCATTTCCTCCTCATAAGATCGCTAACATGTCATTATGGGCACTGATTGTCAAATTGTCACCCCACTTGAGGATATAACCGGCGTGTGATGTTACTTAACAGTCCAACTTACATACATTTTATTCTGAATATTTTTGGAGCAATAAATTCTCGGAGTGAGTGTGTAATGGAATAAGATAAGAGACTGATTGAAGAACCTTCAATAATAAGAAATAACTTATCATATTTATATAGTCTTACTCACATTTATGTTCGGTTAGGTAAGAGGAGGAGAATAAAGTATTCTAACTGGTTGAAGATTGGTCTAAGGTTAAACAAGTTGTGTCCAATTTAGGTTATTTCATGTCCACAATGTAAAATAAATCCAGATTTAGGGAATAGGCACTTCTATCTTTGCATTTAGCCATTGCTTTAAAGTGAAGATTTCAGTTTTCGCCGCTTCCTATTAATGTACACAACGCCACAAGTGTAAAACTTCAGCACTGTGGTAAAATGTAATTCTATCTTAGAAACGCTTATGTGGTATTTTGATGAGGTTGTGTTCTCTGAGCTAACTGGATAGTTGATTTGCGAAGCTTTCATCACGCTACTAGGTGACATGTTCAGCCCATACTTCAATTCATTGAAGTGAGCTTTCATATTTCTCCACGAGTTTATTAATCATCTCTCCCGGTGAGCTTGGATGTCATTGGTTGTTTTTGTGTGTCTTCACACCTTCTAGGTTACTTCTATTGGAACTGACAGTTTCCTTGACTTGAAATTTGACCCTTTGTGTGTGAAGATTATTTCTTATCGGTTGATAAATTTTGTCTATCTCGATGTGTCTATTGATTGATGATTCACTGGAATACCAGGCAGTCTTATAAAAATTCTCTAGCACTCTTGCTGTTTCCTCTGTCTAATATTTGAACGTTGTCCTAGTCGAATTGATGTCCGTAGTTGTCTGTATGTAGTGATATGAGGGAGTGGATATCATGTCTTTTGACGGCTGGCTTATGCTCGTGGTTACGAAGAAGAAGGGGACGTCCACTTTGGCCAATTTAGTGTTTTTCGCACTTGTTACAATTTCTTTTTTAGATGATGTTGGTTTTATCTTCTTTCGCTGTTGAATCTATTGGTTGAGATAGAATTGAGTGAAGCGACTTTGTTGGTTTGTGTACGACGTCAATTCCTAGAGGTTTGTAGTGTCTTGTAGTGATTTCTGAGATATTTTTTATACATGGTAAGGCGATTTTCTTTGTGCTTTCCTTGATGGCTTTTGATTTGTTGGGTTGGCTTAGGGGTACATGTCTTTTGACGAAATTCCGTGGATATCCATCGATTCTTTTGGAAGACGTCCATGAGATAGTTTTCCTCAATCTTCCTCAAGGTGGGAGTGCTGCAATGAGTCCTGGCCGAACCTCTTGAATTGTTTTTGTATGCCATTCCTTTTGTGTGTTATTGGATTGATGCTGTTGTAATTCAGGATTTGATCTGTGTGAGTTGATTTATAATAAACTTGAGTCTCTCATTCCCCTGTGGTTGTTCGCTTGACTAAGATGTCCAAAAATGGGATTTGGTTCTCGAATTCCTCCTCTCTTGTGCATTTGATGTTATTGAAGTTATTGTTTATGAAGTTGTGAGTTTTATCTAACTCGTTTGTTTTGATTAATACTAATGTGTCGTCGACGTAGCGTATCCAAATCTTGGGTTTGATCTTTGGTAGAATTATGTTTTCGAGTCTTTGCATCACTGCTTCTGCAATCAAACCTGATATTGGCGATCCCATGGGTGTTCCTTTGACTTGTTCATATATTTGACCGTTGAATTGGTATAACTCATACTCATATAGTGTTAATCAGTATATGACGTCTCAGGCTACAGTGGTAATAATTTTTACGGGATGGGGTTGTCAGCTACATCTGGCCTGAGTTTCCCTCTTTACCAGTCTTATTACTGGCTTGGAAAGGTAAAAACATGCGTCGGCCAGGAATCGAACATCGGACCGCCTGAGTGGCCGGCAAGCATTCCACCGCTGTGCCACTGACCCTCATTTCTATGCACCGCGATATAATGGTTTCATAAGAGTGTACGCAGTTGGTTCAACCGATTGTCTAATTTACCATTCCCCATCATCAAAAATTGTCTATGTTTGTTTCTTAGCACATTTAAGACTTTCAATCTCATCTGATTGGCTGGTTCTATACTTTACTAGATACAGTCACAAGCTTGAAAAAGATTGAAAGTTGGACACGCAATGGAATCAATCCTCTTGCTATAACAATGTCTAAAACATCAGTCAGTAGTAGTGTGTTAATAGTACCATTGAAAATAGTAATAAGAGTTATGTTGAATACCCTACAGTGCAATACAAGTCATAATTAGCAAATAACAATCAAATAATAATAATGACATCTGCATCATATGAAACTGAGATATTGAACAAAACGGTATCAATTTAATGATGAAGCAGCTATTACGAGTCATTTCGATGACACTTCTTGTCAATTAGAGATAGGTTTAAGCGTGAATAGCAATCATATTCGCCCTTGACATGATTCAAGTGATACACTTAAACAAAATTATTCTTCAAAATGATAAACAGAGTGAAACCCCAACTGAGAACTCCTTAAATCTAATCCTATTGGTAGAGGGTGAATAAAAATCAATTTGCAAACAGTATAAATGCTCATCTGTAACCCCAGAAGCATATAACGAACTAATAATAGTGAGAAGAATGCAGTCGCTTTTATTATTATCATTCTGCCTGTCATCACTTTACATCAGCCTACAAAGTGTCAACTCACAACCATCAAGTCCAGAACTTCAGAATTTACAAAAACTACACAATGATTATCGACATAAAGTGATGAATTGTGAGCTGGAAAATCAACCGCCGGCTAAATATCTTCCAGATCTTGTAAGTTCATCGGCCTAACAGAAGCCATCACTTCTCTGTCTCTCTCCTCTAGTGTCATTGGTTTATTTTAACTGTGATTTACCATCTCTTCAATTTTCCGTCTTTCTTCATGTTTTTAGCAATGGGATAATGATCTCGCCTACCATGCTCAACTATTAGCCGACGAATGTGTATTTCGACACAATGATGTTGAATTGCCTCAATATAAATATGTCGGACAAAATATAGCCATTTATCCAACTGTTGAAAAGTAAGCCATTAAGACGAATATGCCATTTTAAAATAAATTAATTCTAATTTTAGAGCTGTTGCAGCATGGTTTGATGAGTATAAGGAATATGATTATAATACACAATACTGTTATGGTGTGTGTGGACATTATACGCAAGTAAGTTGGATATTTTTGTGTGTTTGTCAGTTGGTTAGCTGGTTGGTTATTTAGTTGGTTGGCTTTGAAGAGGAATGTGTCACTTTGTCCTCATTTTGATTACAAGTCACAACTAGGAGAAGTATCTTTAACTCAAATGAATTTTTATATCTCAGTGTTTCTATGCGATCTCAGCGGTCCTTCTTTACCGGGTTTCACAAATGTCAGTAAGTTCTCATCTCCTCCTCACATGAACTTCTCCACGTCGCCCTCTGGCAGTTGAATGCATTACCATATATATTCGTAATCTTTCCTTGTTCGAGTGTTTGGGCTTCCCAGTGGAACACGTAGATTTAGCTATGCAAACTACAGTGGAAGTGGTGTCGTCTTCTTAACACAGTCACTTTCCTAGACTCCTACCTACCTACCCTCTCATCTTTCCTAAGTGCATCAGTCAGATGTTAAACCCTAGGGCAAATGAGCAGGGGTTTGACAATTTCAGCTATTATAACACCGATTAAAAGGTGATCTTCACTGCTAGATGAGTAGAGACAATGTGAAATAGAGTACCTCAACATCGAGTCCAGTACCTCTAACATCTTAATCCAATACTACCGTAATTCATTAGGTAGACGTTCCCTGACATGGTTATATCAAAGAATAACTTTGGAGAACACGTTATATTGTTCAGCAGTTCACATTAAAATTGATATTTATGAATAATCCCTTCCTTTGTTGCTGTTGTTTTTCAGATGGTCTGGCAGAATACTACACACGTTGGATGTGGTCTGAGAAATTGTACACAGCGTTTAGGTTATCAGGGAATATCCGTCATTTGTAATTACGGTGAAGGGTAAGTCACTCCATTAAAGATACATTTAAGTGAATATCAATCATGATGTTATAAAAAAAAAAAAGAAATAACACTAAAATCGTTCCACTTTTCTTCTCTATTCCAATGCCTAATGAAGTGGTAATTGGGGAGGCCAATATCCTTATGAAACAAAACCACGAAGTGAATGTGGTAAACCATCGACTCCAGTTCGAACAACCACACCCAAGCCAACTGTCACCACCACCAGAAAACCAACAGCGACACCATCTCGAAAGCCGTCTGCTCCAGCGAAGACACCAAAACCCAACTGGGCAACAATTATATCTACCTGGAATCAATATGCTAATGCTAATCGTCTCCAAGGAACTGTCACACAGACATGTGTATGTGTTAACTGAAGACGAATATTCATTGAATCGTGAATAATTAATATTGACAGTGTTTTCAGAATAAATTCTGTTTTGCACATTTAATGAAACCGCCTTTATTTTTCTTCTGAAATGCAACTTGTACTGTGGTGGATTCAAGGAAACAAAGCGAAACTTCATCCCAAGACGAAATCATAGATGAAATCATCTTTGCAATAATAACAATAATAGCGGTATCTTAAAACAGGTCTTCATACGTGAAGAAGAATTGTCAAGTAGTCACCTTTTGTGAACACTCTTAAAGTGAATCATTAGTCGTTAGTAACAGGCTCAAAATAAACAACAATCATTTCCCCCTAATTTCTTTCGAAAATACCCATTCAAGTGTGGGTGAAACCTGTTTCAGTGTTGACCCAGTCATACGGAGTGTGATTCAAAGATGTAATTGAATGACTGAAACAATATGGAGAGTAGTATTATCGATCCTTTTTCATTCCGAGTGGAACACCTCACGATTGCCCATAGTTTTGTATCTCCTCTCGGCATGATCTCCTCCATGTCACGCTCAGATACCCTACTCGTCATTTCACAATTGGATTTCAAGCGGTTGGTGGCCTAGCACGTGATGTCATTCGATGATCTCCTCGGTGTGGGCCTAGTCCATCTCAATTTTCTAGTGCATATTTACTGAACAGTAGGCTCTTGATTATTTGTTTATCCTACTTGGCCATAGGGTTTGAGCATGCAGTGGATGCAGCTATCGACAAAAGTCTGTAATCTATCGCAAATGCTTCGCATGACGTTCAGTGTAAGTTTCTATCTCATATTCGAATCAGTCGCTTCACATGTGTGTTAAAAATCCGAATCTTGTTGTGTTATGCTGACTGAGTGCAGTAGAAAATTTTCAAACCGATTTCAGAATGATGGAGATGTATCGCGCCTTTCCGATTCTGGCTGGCTGACTGTTTGGCTAGCTTTGATATTTTCATCCGTGGTGACTGGCTGTGGTTGAAACAATGCTTCCGAGATTAGTGGAAGCAGTGACGTTCGTCACATCTCTCTTGCTGGCAATGTTTGCCACCGGTTGTTGTTGTTGATGTTGTTGGTTAGCTCGTCGATTATTTTCATCACCTCCATCTTGTCTGTGTTCACCTGAAGACCTGTCTTCACTGACTGCTTCTTCTGACAGTTTGTTTGGACAGAATAGGGTGAATTCGATGTATTTTGAAAGTCTCAATACTTCGCAACAGACTGATTTAAGCAGGCCATTATTATTAGTTACGTATAAGCAATACGTTGATGAATAATTCTCATCCAAGCGTTGATAAAAACAAGATGAGCTGTTCAGCTGACAGTCCGTTTTCAACAAATTCATTTTATCCACCTGCACAATCACGTTTATATACAAGTTTTCCACGTCAAGGTAGATAGTCAGAAAAATGATGAATGGTCATTATGAGGATAGTTGTTGATATAATTCAATACAAATGAGAGATTGAATGAGGGTTGCAGAATTACGCAACGAGGTGTTTAATTGAATAAGTGACCTGTAATCAGAATACACATAGAAACAATGAGATTTTATGTTACCTAGCAGTAAGTACCAGAAGATAGATAAGTCAGAAATGTCCAGAGAAATGAAATCATTTGAAGCGGTTAGATTAAACGTAATTGGGTGCTTAGCATGATAATTATAATAGATGTGGATAAAAGACTTCCTTTTATATGCACAGATCCGGTCTCACCATCTAGACAGGACGAGATTCAGCACTGAGAAGGAAGTAAAAGTGGATCATCCTAGACAAGTTATGTTTCATTTTACCGATCACTTTGAAGGAAGCGTTTATCTGGATAGGGTGTCCAGTGTCTACAAGGTGTTCAACTATTTCACCATTTATGGAGCCACTACCACATATCAGCGACTATGTAGGATAGTGACCTGCAAACGTTTTAGGCAGGATACGTGTCGAGCGACCAGTACTTTTGGCTCCACAGGGATAAGGTAACTGAAATGTCTGCGTAGAAGTGATCAGATGCAAGATCTTCCTTTTCTGACTTCTGGAGATCAGTCGACAACTGGTGAACACTATCACTGGGGATTCTGGAAGGGTTTCATTCTCAAAGTTTTCAAATTAACCCTTTCCAATATATTGCAAACTGAGTCTTTCTAGAGATCAAAGTTAATGTTAAGTTTCTTCTTTGGCAAAAATGACGTCTCCTTCATAATTCCGACGCGGATGCAAGATAAGCAACCCAGTTCAGCTACTTCATATTTATTTATAAGTTTAACTGTTCATTCGGAGACACTCACAAAGGTGTAAAGAATCGGCAATTCCACCATCGCCTTCTGGAGAACTGTCCAATATGGTTGAGCAAAGATGTCGTAGAATCAGTCAGAGGTTCGATCCTGCAGCATCTGGTGGACACGGAGTACAAGATTGACAAACATTCAGCTTTAACAATTCTGTAAAATGTGGCCAATTTAACTAACTTGGCTAGGATATCTACGGTTGTTAAACATAGTTGAGGCAGTTGCCATAAGAAATGTATAACCCAATCTTTGTGTTCAGAAGATGTCTGGTTGACCTCACTCCCCTCTGTTTCTCATTTTATTATTAATTACGTTACATAATCCCAAGATGGAAACAGTTTCTTTACCCTCTAACCCTAATTGTGTAGACATTCCACCTATACGCTCACCGAAGCCGGGATTATATCAACATTTGAATGAATTTATCCTGATTATTATTATTATTATTTTATAGTCACCTCGATTGTTCTCCATTTATTCATATCGCTGAACTCTGATCCTGGATAGCTTTGCTTGTGAAGACAACGAGTCAGACTTCACGTCTAATGTTGAATTCATCTCAGCTAGGTAAACTTCTCAACCTAACCTAGTGACTTCCTCAAGTTGCGTAAACTACTTCTGTCTCAACTGTACCCATTATTTTGTTGATTGCATAGGAGAAATGGTGTGAAGTCACCTCCGTATACGCTTGTGGCGACTGCATCCTTCAGATATCGACAACTAGTATTTGTGGAGTTCAATATCTTCTACACACATAATTGATTATTCAGAGAAATGTGAGAGATTGTAGATTAATTACCCAGAAATATCCACCAGGACATGAGGAAAAGAAATTATTTATCTGTCCACCAGTCTCGTCTTTGAAGTCTTTCCAATAGTATTGACATTATTCAAGAGGTATAAATTTCCACCATCTCGTTACAGTGGAGTGACATCATATATTTACTCGGATGTCGTCTTTATATATGAAAGGGAGATGTGAATCGATAGCAGACACGATGGAAATAATGGTTGGAAAATTGATGAGATAAGGATCATCAGTAGATCAGAAGTAAGGTTGTGGTGTTAGCTGTCTGCAATCCGACAGTCAATGTTCACCTCCCGAATCGGTGTCATGATTAATAACAATAGCAAAGCCTAACCTTGTAAAACTCAACAACCAATCACAGCAGACTGAAATTGTGCCCAGACGATTGACAGATATATGGTCACAAGCAGTACAGAATAATCGTCAGCAAGAAAACAACCAATCAGAAGACGTCACATCTGAACTGACAATAATCTACATAAAAATTTATGCATATCTCTTGAATTTCGTCAACAAACGATCTGCTGCCTGGCGCTTGTCTTCTGTCTCTATAAGGTGACTGAGTATCCGCTGACTAAAGTGAATAAGGCGAAAAAAGTCAGTTCAGTCAGTAAGAAAACTGGCATGTAAGAGTGATAATTTGTGAACTGTTTATTAAGAATAAGAGAAATGCTGCCTACCCTAAATACACCAAAATATGGACGGTCACTGTTTCGAAATGAATAAGACGAAACATTCTTGATTAAGTATGCCGAATATGGTGGCATGAATCCTTGAAAATGGAATTCCATATGTTTAGATGTGACTACAGAGCAGTATTTCATACATTTATTCCCCTTAATGAATTTGAGCAGCATTTACTGTCACAGACTAGCTACAGCGTTGGAGCCGTCCAATTAAAAATTTTCGGATCCATAATTTAGTGCCGGAAATCTAAATAATATATATTACTTACATCATGTATATCCCAACTATCGACTCGAAAACACGATCGAATTATTTGGTTCGATTACTTGTAACCCCATGATGGTTCCTGCAAACTCGTACCCCTCATGTACTGCACTATGCCAGTAAATATTATTAATATTAGCAGTAGTAGTAGTAGTAGTATGGCCATAGCACCGTCGTAATGAGTGTCATTGTAAATGTGTGCTTTAAACCCTTTTGAAAGGAAGAATGCATACAGTACCGATTAAACCTGTATTTGTGAGTCGTGAATATGCAAATTACACCGTGGCTTAGATTCTCAAGAACCTCTCATCAAGATCATGGAGGAAAGCTTTTTCCGATACAAGTTATACGGTCTTTAAAATAGCCAGTGAACCTGAAAATGACCCACGGTCACTTCGGGCCACTTCGATGCGCGCTCGTAAAATCCCTAATTGCTGTCGAGCTATCCAGATGCATCGTAGAAAACCACACGCACGTCATTATCGAGAAGACATTGCAGGCGGGTTACTAGCTGACTTCTCAGGCACCTGAGGAATTCATGCCATGTAGCTTCCCTTGCATCCTCTTGCAAAGTCGCTTTCATGTCAAGGCAAAAGGGTATAAAGGGCATTATATTTCGACATTTACATGTGGTGTGGCACAACCGGTTTGTCAGTGTCACCATTTTGTATTTCATCAGGGTCTTCAACTCCTTTCCAACTGCCTACTTTTATTTTCAATGAGGTGTTCATCTTCACCCTCTCCATTAAATATGACTGTTTTGCATTCACCTAGCCTGATTTGTTCAACAGTCCTACATTTTTGTGTGCGTGTGTAAGTTGATAAACTGATAACACGGTAAGCACATAAATATCATGAAAGTCAAGGTGGTAAAATTCACAGTGGCGATTACATTATAATTATTATTCTCTAAGGTTTCGAGTGGAACATACGGCTTCAAAAACACTTCTTCCATTTTCTGCCGTCCCTGTCTAACCATACTGTAGGATGATGTTTTCAAATACGATGACTGACTTGCGTTATGTAACTAGCTTTCCAGAACAGTCAGACTGGTAGATATATTATTGAGGTGAAGCTGGGAAATTTATTCTCATTTTTAAAGGTAAAACATAAGTGTTTGTGAAGAGACAGCGTACCTCTGCCGCACTGAAGGCTCTTTCAACTGTATTCTTAAGGCGCTGTGTTATCATGGCGCTGATGTTAACACCAAAAAACTGAAGCTTCGCTAACAAGAGCTGCTACCACACTTAGGATCTTCTTTTCCTCTAAGTGTCCAAATGAGGACTGTTTCCATATTGAAACTCCACTCACTGAACCAGGCTGATTCCCTGAAATCATGTGTTATTGAGTTGTCAAAGAATGTTGTAGAATAGGTCTTCGCTGCTGAAAAACTTCCACAGCAATTAAAATATTTTTCCTCGACTATTTTAATCAAGATTCTGGTATGAGGGAAGAAAGGAAACGCAGCAAATGTTTACAAATTTTAGAATGCAAAAATTCCTGGAATGCTACTCACTCCAAACCCCGATCGCTATTTTTATAATTATTCAGATATTAGCCTCGATGAAATAGATATGCCAGTAGTATCCTTGGCCACAAGTCGTCTTATGATAACCATGTTACAATTAATAAAATAGATATACAAGTTTAGTTTAGAAACTTCTATACACAAACTGGAGACTTAATATCTTCATCAATGAGGGCAGTTGAAAGATTTAAACAAACTCTTACTGACTGTCTCTTTTAACGTATAAATAGCAAACTGTAATGAAGCAATATGCTGGCTTAAATAAGTAGGGAAGCCTTAGATAAGCTCCGATAAATAAAACACAATTCAGTAATTGCTACTCCGAATAAAGTTACGGAGTAGCAATCATAAATAGGATGGAAAACATAGAAAAGACGAATTGTCTAGTGAATAATCATGGAAAATTCTCAAAACCCTTCAAATTCCAGTAATTCGACTGAAAAGATTGAGAAATAACTAAATTACTCATTAATATGACTCATCTCACACTGTTTTTATAAGGATTCCTCAAGCAACCACGACTCGGCTTTTTGTCATGGAATCCATCTCATACTCTGAGGAGACCAGTGAGTGATATCATGTGTCAAACGATTACATGGAGGAGATCCTATGAGAGGGAAACAAATGTTTATGGAGAATCGTAGAGTCATCGTGAAAAGATTTCAGAAAACATAGTGAAGGAAAGACATACTGCTGTAGTTCAGTATTCCAACCAGAAACCTGAAGTGAATAATAAGAATCGTTTATCGTTTTTCTCATTCAGACAAACATTTCACAATCGTGTAAACTTAATTCGATTGCACTACCAATGCCTGGGGAAACAGTGAATTCATCATGATTTGATTCGTGCACACCCTGTTTAACTGAAATAGGAAACTTAAAATTCCCTCGTTTGTTTTTTTTTTTGACGTTAATTTACAAGTTACAAGAGGCATCAAATTTTGTTTGAATTAAGGCAGTTTTACGACAAGCGTAAGTACATCATCATCAATTAATCGTTGATTGGTTCTTTCCGAGCAAGATGTGTCTACATGTTTGTGACATTTCTCTTGAAACAAACGCTTGATTGATGCCACGAAGTTATAGAATGATGTGCGTCTTATCAGCATAAATCAAAAAGGCAAAATGGTGACCGAAACTAGTGAGATGTTTACGCGACACCTTAAAAATATTCAAATATTTATTCCATCTTATGAGCTGATATGAAGCATAAACGAATGTTTGTGCCGAAGAATATAGGGGCATCGTTTCTCTCTCTCTCTTTCGAATTCTCCTCAGCTGCTTGCAACTTAAAAGTTGATCACGTTAGCATATTATGACCTTTGCGGGTGATTATATTGTAGGAATAATCGATAGAGGAATGAAACTTTCTGTAACCAGAATTCTGCGGCCAAATGGGTTCCTGTCTATTGAATAACAAACTCTTTGGTGCAACCAAAGAGTGTTAGATAGATAACCTTCTCATCTTCACTCTAATTCTGTAGACACATTTACCTGTATCTGCTGGGGTAATTCCTGTGGGGGAAGAGAAAAAAAGGCGTACTTCAGATTCTATGAACATGTATCGAAAAGCCTACGTCTTGAGGGAACAAATGCTTTGATCACTGCCGTTTCTAGACATCTGGTTGATATGGGTCATGAGGTGGACAAAATGAAATCATTCCAGATTGTCAATAAACAGTATGAGGCAACTCTCCTCAAATTTGCCGGAGCAATCGATATCAAACGTTTAAAATTTGACTTATGTTTTCAGAAAGATTCACTAATCAGTCTTTCCTTGCTTCGGTGACTCAATATCCAGTCTCTTCATCCCAAATGATTACACAATCTATTGCTTTTATCCACCCAACCCCATATTTTGCTTCAGTGAATGCTTAATCCATTTTTCAATCTATTGAACCGTTTATTTTCCATGTTTGCATTCTGTTTGAGCCTTGATCTCCTTCATAAACAAGTTATATAAGGGTAAATTCTGAACACTGTCTATTCGCATATGTCTGTTAACAGAAATCATGCTGATCCTAGCAAGTATGGCAAAATTCCATGTACATTTATATACGATCAACTTATGGGTTGCAGGCAAGTGAATGGAATCCGACGTCGAAATGAATAAGTAGTGGCGTTGATATCTTTCCGCACAGAGATTTGTTACAACTTTGTCTAAAAACCTGAAATAATCTCACGTGGACTAGATGTATTTGTCTTAGCTCTAGATTCCTTTCTGTGTGAAGTAGAAGTTCCACCACATAAAGGTAACATTCAAGGCAGGAGAATAAACACATAGTTATCTGAATGTGTGATGTCGATATCACTGACAGTCAAACTGCTTTCAGTCAATCCGATAACTTTGTATACCATTCACTATCTGTTTACACAACGTATTCTGAATTCTATCATCAGAAGTAATTGCACAAAAGAACCTGCACTTTGGTATCACCAAGAATATCGCATTTATGGTTCAAAGTGTTCACGAACCCAACGAAACCGAACCCAACACGTAACTAACTATTTCACATTGAAGCTTCACAAAGAGAAAACCGGCTGAATTTAAAAGTCATTAAGTATCTGTATATGGAAAGTGCATTTATTAGGTTACACTAGATTTTCAAAGACAAGAAAGTATCATTATATTTCTGTATGTTCATTTATAACAGTAACAATTTCTTGCATTGAATTTCGTTGTGCCTTTAGTAGCTTGCCATTTTCCACTTCCTGATTGAACAGATGGAGAAGCTGTCACTGGGCATACTTCATTGATATTTTTAGCTTCAAAAGGTCTCACATGGAAGTTTGCTCTAAAAAGTTTGTTAATTTGTAAAACAAAAAGTGAACGAGAATAGAAAAGGAAATTTAGAAAACAATCAAGTGAAACATTTGTGAAAATTAAACTATTTCGAAGACTGGAGTACACCCTATGCATACTTGAATCTAATTTTACAGTTCTCTATGTGTGCTGTGTGCCTAGTCTCGTTCAGTTATTTAAATAATGAGGACTAAAAGTAACACAAATGGATTGCACTAGTCCGGAAACAAAAATAGGCAGTGGAAACAGGATTCTTATGGCTAAGGAAAGTTGGAACACAGTAGCAAGTTCGATCCATGCCGAGGTGATGGTCGCGTACTGATGAGCGGTTCCAACCCAATGAGGGAGCAGCTCTCCATGTATTATCTGGTTTCAAGAGGTTCTCTAACTGAATTCATTTCGCAATCAAATGTGAAATCAATGGAATCCTCGAAAATAAACACTTTGAATTAGTCAGTGCTCCCATGTGTATCTTAACAGTAATTGTCAACTATTAACGAAAGAACTAGAGGTCGGAACCCTTCTGCCAGTTGAAACGATCTAGTAAGTTATTCTCTTAACTATTTGGCAATCAAGCGAACAATTTACAGTATAACACAATATCAGTACAAATTAGTCAAACAATTACCCTGGGCCATAGTTACAGACGATGAATAAACCGTATTTAAAGTTTTCACTGTATGGACATTTGGTCACTCCACATCCAATATCTGTGGTGTTGGCGAAAGCCATCTGAAATGAACGAGGGGAAAAACAAAATCAATATTGGAAGAAAAGACCATCATACAGCCAGAGTTACAATAAACGTTTTCTTGAGGTTTCCTAAGATTGAGTTGTTAGTTCAATACCTACATTTCCCTCTTCTTTGGGGGATTACAATCAGATAGAAATCTAGTGAACCAGCAAGCTAAGCAAGGCGAAGACCTGTAGTGGAAATTCAAATGCGAAACGTCAATCTGGGATTGGATCGGAGGATGATGTGGTGGATGTCATGTGAGGAGTGAATGAAACGTTCCAGTCATTCGTGAAGTGAGCTTTAGAAGAGGACTACACAGAATTCATTGTAATGGTTATAAGCCGGTGAATCCCTATTAAAGATATCGATCGCTTCAACTACTCACGGTCTGTACAAACGCAACAGTATTGTAGTCAACAAATTCAAACAGCATTTCAGTGAGAATTTCATCGATAACACTTGGTTAAACTGAGGAAGTTTTAGATTCCAGGGTAAGTTCATCGAAAGGATTCTAATATCACTGATTCGTAAGTTATATTAAGTTTTCTGGATACTCGACCTCAGGGTGTACAGACCAATGAGAAAGTCTACCTCCAGAACAACACAATACATCCGGAGATCTACAAAGAAAGAAGGTGAACAACTAGCCCCACTGGAAAACACATGTTCACACCGTTAAGACGTTTCAGCTAACGGTCAAATAACAGTAGTACTGTGTCTGAAGTTCATCCATCGAACAACACTCACTCACCTGCATGTAGTTTCCACAGCTGTCACTGCACTTATTGTTTTTAAAGTTATAATATTTGTGTTCACCGAACCATTCCTGCATAGCTCTAAAATACAAAAAGAGTTAAGGGTGTTTGTTTCTTTCTTGTTTTATGTGAATGATTACTGTTCAACAGTTTGATAAGCAGCAATATTCTGTCCAACTGGATGAAATTTTCTACTTGTGGGATTATTGAATCCAAATCTACAGGTTTTGGATAGCGCTTTTGCCTGACTAGCCAGTTCTTGATTCCACGCCTGTAATTAAGAGGAGGAAGAAAGTTAATGAGAAGCGAAGTGTGTTGGTGAAGTATACATACATGCATTAATCGGTGCACTGTTTAAAAGGAGAAAGCAGGCAGATATGAAGTTGGATAATTGTGATAAGTTCTGATTTGGGTAACAGAATACCTCACACTCAGTATGGTCAATTCTATGTCGCAAACACCCCTTGAACTATAAACACCTGTCTCCAGAATCGTCTCTGTCGGATTCTATACTTCAGTGGAGACTTATCGGTTGAAACAGTAAGAAACCGTCTTAACTGGTCAGGTGAACTCCAACGTCCTTCCTTCATATAACCAATGATTCGTATGCATTTGAAAGAAGAACCTACCATTGCTGAGCTTACCAGTGTGTATCTAACTATTCACCTGATTTTGTGGAGCTAGGTATGTTATTTATGCTCAGCATTTGTTGTCAGAATTAAACCTAGAACACCTACTCTCGCGGTTTTATAAAGGAGAAAAGAGATCCTTCCGTAGATGTATCCTGGAACAGTTGACCGTCTTTAGTAAGTACACACTACACGATAATCTTTCTTAACGACTACGACCTGAACTACATCAAATCACCAAGGCGATGGAAATCCACATATTTAATTCTAAACTCTCCTTACAGAGGAAGTTTGTTAAGTCACTAAAGCTATAAGCAACCTTATTTGTCCTAACACATCAAATGGAATACAAACACAAATTATTGAGGAAAACAAACACAACCAAAAAAAATGAACTTACAAGTTGAGGCATCCGCGTAGCTGCTGGTTGTCCATCCACTTTACAGTCAAGCAACTGTTGACGATATTCATTGTGCATTTTGAATATTTTAGCCGTATATGCATCCCAATCAGCCAGAGCCAATCGGGATACTAACAGGATAACAAACTGCACTGAGAGCATCATCATATTTCTCCGCCTCACAATGTTTGAAAGGGAATGTCTAATCCCTGCGTTTATATAATTATTTTCTAACCGTCATCGTCATCGTTGTCACCATATGATTGACTGTTATTCTTGAAACGATGAGCTGTACTTGAATAAATGTAATAATAGTTAAGATGGTTGTGTACACTTCACACGCTGAGTTATAATATCACATGAGTTCACTTAAAATTAAATCACTTTCGATGACTGCCCAGTTGTATGAAAGGGCATTGATTTACAAGTGAAAAGTGATATGAATGTATGATTGAGAGAGAGAGGCGAGTATGTCACATTTTATGATGTAGAATCTCATTCACTTGAATGATGTTTGAAAAGCCTTTCTTCTATTCCTATACATGGCAAAATTCCATGTACATTTATATACGATCAACTTACTGGTTGCAGGCAAGTGAATGGAATCCAACGTCAAAATGAATAAGTAGTAGCGTTGATATCTTTCCGCACAGGGATTTGTTATTAATTTGTCTAAAAACCTGAAATAATCTCACGTGGACTAGATGTATTTGTCTTAGCTCTAGATTCCTTTTTATGAAAAGTAGAAATTCCACTACATAAAGCTAACATTCAAGGCAGGAGAATGAACGCAGAGTTATCTGAATGTGTGATGTCGACATCACTGACCGCGAAACTGCTTTAAATCAATCCGATGACTTTGTGTACCATTCACTATCTGTTTACAGAACATATTGTGAAGTCTATCATCAGAAGTAATTGCACAAAAGAATCGACACTTTGATATCATCAAGAATATCGCATTTATAATTCAAAGTGTTCACTAACCCAAGCCAACCCAACACATAACTAACTATTTCACATAGAAGCTTCACAAAAAGAAAACCGGCTGAATTCAAAAGTCATTAAGTATCTGTATATGAAAAGTGCATTTATTAGGTCACACTAGATTTTCAAAGACAAGAAAGTATCATTATTTTTCTGTATGTTCATTTATAACAGTAACAATTTCTTGCATTGAATTTCGTTGTGTATTTAGTAGCCTGCCATTTTCCACTTCCTGATTGCACAGATGGAGAAGCTGTCACTGGGCATACTTCATTGATATTTTTAGCTTCGAAAGGTCTCACATTGAAATTTGCTCTGAAATTTTGTTAATTTGTAAAGCAAAAAGTGAACGAGAATAGAAAACGAAATTTAGAAAACAATCAAGTGAAACATTTGTGAAAATTAAACTATTTGGAAGACTGGAGTACACCTTATGCATACTTGAATCTAATTTTACAGGGCTCTGTGTACTGTGCGCCTACTCTCGTTCATTTGTTTAAATAATGTAGACTAGAAGTGACACGAATGGATCGCACTAGTCAGGAGACAAGATTAGACAATAGAAACAGGATTCTTATGGCTAGGGAAAGTTGGAACACAGTAGCAAGTGACTGTTTTGCAGACGTAATCTACTTCTACAACGTATAATCTTTGACAACAACAGTAGAACTGATGTGACCGGCATTTGCGATTCCAGATGTGATTTTGAAGTTGAACGTCAGTGCCAGTATTGATCACCAATGGACTCCAGTTACAGAACCATTGAAAACGGAAAAGCGAAGAGCTATTTATGCCCCTCTGGTTGCTAAACCCAAAGTATTCAAGTCATAAGGCGAGTATGTAATCCATTCAGTCACCGAGACGGAATACAGTGACTGGGAGCTTTATTCCGTGTAAGCGTCATGGTTGCGTACTTATGAACGGTTCCAACCCAAGGAAAAGGCAGCTGTCCACGTTTTATCTGGTTTCAAGAGGTTCTCTAACTGAATTCATTTCGCAGTCAAATGTGAAATCAATGGAATCCTCGCAAATAAACACTTTGAAATTATTCAGTAATCACATGTGTATCTTAACAGTAATTGTCAACTATTAAAAAAAGAACTAGAGGTCGGAACCCTTCTGCCAGTTGAAACGATCTCGTGAAGTATGTCTCTTAACTATTTGGCAATCAAGCGAACAATTTACAGTATAACACAAACAATTATCAGTACAAATTAGTCAAACAATTACCCTGGGCCATAGTTACAGACGATGAATAAACCGTATTTAAAGTTTTCACTGTATGGACATTTGGTCACTCCACATCCAATATCTGTGGTGTTGGCGAAAGCCATCTGAAATGAACGAGGGGAAAAACAAAATCAATATTGGAAGAAAAGACCATCATACAGCCAGAGTTACAATAAACGTTTTCTTGAGGTTTCCTAAGATTGAGTTGTTAGTTCAATACCTACATTTCCCTCTTCTTTGGGGGATTACAATCAGATAGAAATCTAGTGAACCAGCAAGCTAAGCAAGGCGAAGACCTGTAGTGGAAATTCAAATGCGAAACGTCAATTTGGGATTGGATCGGAGGATGATGTGGTGGATGTCATGTGAGGAGTGAATGAAACGTTCCAGTCATTCGTGAAGTGAGCTTTAGAAGAGGACTACACAGAATTCATTGTAATGGTTATAAGCTGTTGATTCCCTATTGAAGATATCGATCGCTTGAACTACTCACGGTCTGTACAAACGCAACAGTATTGTAGTCAACAAATTCACACAGCATTTCAGTCAGAATTTCATCGATAACACTTGGTCTAACTTAAAGAATTTTCGATTCCAGCCAAAGCTCGTCGGAAGGATTCTAATACCACTGATTCGTAAGTTATATTAAGTTTTTATTTTTTTTTATTTTATTTTTTTATTTTTTATTTTTTGATTTACAGCTTGATTCCACACTGTATTTTCGGTACAAGTATGGAATTTTCAGCATGGATATCGGTAGCCCAAATTTTGCAGGCCGACCATAGATATCAGGTGTGCGTCGGTGCGGGCTCGAACCCGGACCATGTGCATGGTCGGCGAGAGTCCTAACCACTGTGCCACCGACGCACTCGACCTCAGGGTGTACAGACCAATGAGACAGTCTACCTCCAGAACAACACAATACATCCGGAGATCTACAAAGAAAGAAGGTGAACAACTAGGCCCACCGGAAAACACATGTTCACACCGTGAAGACGTTTCAGCTAACAGTCAAATAACAGTAGTACTGTGTCTGAAGTTCATCCATCGAACAACACTCACTCACCTGCATGTAGTTTCCACAGCTGTCACTGCACTTATTGTTTTTAAAGTTATAATATTTGTGTTCACCGAACCATTCCTGCATAGCTCTAAAATACAAAAAGAGTTAAGGGTGTTTGTTTCTTTCTTGTTTTATGTGAATGATTACTGTTCAACAGTTTGATAAGCAGCAATATTCTGTCCAACTGGATGAAATTTTCTACTTGTGGGATTGTTGAATCCAAATCGGCAGGTTTTGGATAGCGCTTTTGCCTGGCTGGCCAGTTCTCGATTCCATGCCTGTGATTAAGAGGAGGAAGAAGGGCAATGAGAAGCGAAGTGTGTTGGTGAAGTATACGTATATGCGTTAATCGGCGCATTGTTTACAAGGAGGAAACAGGCAGATATGATGTTGAATGATTGTGATAAGTTCTGATTTGAGGAAGTGAATACCTCACACTCAGTATAGTCAATTTTTTGACGCCAACAACCCTTGAACTATAAACACCTGTCTCCAAAATCGTCTCTGTCGGATTCTATACTTCAGTGGACACTTATCGGTAGAAACAGTAAGAAACCGCCTAAACTGGTCAGCTGAACTCCAACTTCCTTCCTTCATATAACCAATGATTTGTATGCATTTGAAAGAATAACCTACCATTGCTGACATTACCAGTGTGTATCTAACTATTCACCTGATTTTGTGGAGCTAGGTATGTTATTTATGCTCAGCGTTTGTTGTCAGAATTAAACCTAGAACACCTACTCTCGCGGTTTTATAAAGGAGAAAAGAGATCCTTCCGTAGATGTATCCTGGAACAGTTGACCGTCTATAGTAAGTACACACTACACGATAATCTTTCTAAACGACTACGACTCGAACTGCCTCAAATCATCAAGGTGATGGAAATCCACATATTTAATTCTAAACTCTCCTTACAGAGGAAATTTGTTAAGTCACTAAAGCTATAAGCGACCTTATTTGTCCTAACACATCAAATGGAATACAAACACAAATTACTGAGGAAAACAAACACAACCAAAAAAAATGAACTTACAAGTTGAGGCATCCGCGTAGCTGCTGGTTGTCCATCCACTTTACAGTCAAGCAACTGTTGACGATATTCATTGTGCATTTTGAATATTTTAGCCGTATATGCATCCCAATCAGCCAGAGCCAATCGGAATACTAACAGGATAACAAACTGCACTGAGAGCATCATCATATTTCTCCGCCTCACAATGTTTGAAAGTGAATGTCTAATCCCTGCGTTTATATAATTATTTTCTAACCGTCATCGTCATCGTTGTCATCACATGATTGACTGTTATTCTTGAAACGGTGAGCTGTACTTGAATAAATGTAATAATAGTTAAGATGGTTGTGTACACTTCACACGCTGAGTTATAATATCACATGAGTTCACTTAAAATTAAATCACTTTCGATGACTGCTCAGTTGGAGGAAAGGGCATTGATTTACAAGTGAAAAGTGATATGAATGTATGATTGAGAGAGAGAGAGGCGAGTATGTCACATTTTATGATGTAGAATCTAATTCACTTGAATGATGTTTGAAAAGCCTTTCTTCTATTCCTATACTTCTCATGGTTTCAACAACTCCCGTATATGCTTCCCTGCATTGGAAGCATTGTTTATGGCTTATTTGAATAGGGTCACAAATATCCAAAGACTCATAAGTTGTACAGCTTAATTCATTTCATGTGTGTGTGTGTGTTAATATGTTGCAGCGCGTATGCCTGTACATAACGGTGCAAGCATTTCCATCATTCTCATTGTTCCATCCCTCTACTTCAAGCTAAATATCTGTGTTGTGAACACATTACTGATTAACTTCTGTTGACTTGATGTAATTATCCTGAAACAATTAGTTGCCCCTTATGAATTTAGACAAAGCAATTAGAAGACATGATCTGTTTGAATCGAATGAATGAAGTTCAGAATAGTGAGCATATCACTTACGTCTTTAGAAGAGGAAGATAACTGTTGTTGTTTTTTGGTTACAGGATTTCATCATGAGCTGACATCGGTTAGGGAACCATTGGAAAACTAGTTCTGGTATACTGCACAGCCCACCGTTTCGTCCTAGCTACGGACTCTTCACCAGTACGCAACCATCATCCAGGTTCAGAGTCAGGACCTTCTGGTTACAAGGTGAGCTAGCTCGTAGTCTATTCAGCCACTGGGAGCCGATCCAATGGCCAAACCATAAAATCAAGTTTCTGCCAATTCACTATTTAGCGTGGCCGCCAGCCAATGTCTTTGGTGGTGAGTATTTCTTCTCACACGCGACCTGCTGCACTCTACTGGTCAAGATGTGAGCACTGAAGAGTCCTAAACTAGGCTGACGAATCAGCTTTCCAGTACTTCCAGGTTTACTAGTGGTTCTGTAATCGATATCAGCTCATGATGAAATCCTATAACCAATCAATCAAATCCCTACAAACCAATACTTGAATAACGGTTTATGTTTCCTATATATACTGCTCAATTGATGGCTTGGTGGATTATTAGAGCAATCTATTTATAGAAAACCTACCTGGACATGACAGCATCTCAGTTATCACAGTTTCTGCTCTGTTCAGTAGAAAAGACCGTTAGTGAGTGAGGTGTCTCTTCAGTAGAATCCATTGAATATGCACCGAAGACACACTTGATGAAGAGGAAGAAAGAAGGTTGGCACAAACTCTGGTTGATGATAATTATCCAGATAAGTTAATATGATGATGTAAGACAGTCAGAATAGCAAGACTCACTCTCAAACTCGCTACTTAGAAAGACGTATGCATCAAACTACTCTATGCATGTGTGATCAGATTGAACGCTGTGGCTAAAATGACTTTCGATGCAGCTACTACCAGAATCGTTGAGAATGTGAAGCCGATATATTCATGTGAGCCTTTAGAATATGGAAAAATAGATGTCATATTCCAAAGCATTTACCAGTTTGAATGTATGCGTGGATACATATACATCAGGAGGACTCATTGATCTCTGAATGTATGGACATAAAGACATATTCGTAAATGGTCAGCTTCAGAAGCAGACACAAAGCCGAGAACACATTAATGGTGAGAACAGGCAACCTAGCTCTTCTATTGCAATACATATCATAGAGATCGGGCATACAACTGCCGTTAACACATCTTTTAAACCTGTCTGTGAAAAGTGTTTGGGCGTGTCCTAAAGTTTATGGAAGTTTAAAACACCTTTATGCGCTCAAACAATGCAACAATTCGTCATTATACTCAACCTTCCTTGGTAAACTGTGTTTTGATACTAGCCGGATAGATGTACTATTACCTCTCTTATTTGGTTTGGTGATCTTCATTGTTATTTTGACTTTTATTATGACACCTGAACTTGACTTAAGTAGATTCCCTCACGCCTTACCCTTTACTGACTTCACATATATTCCTATGACAAGTCCGTTTCTGTGATCAGACTGTTCCATATGTGTTGCGTGAGTATTTTACCTTCAAAAGCCATCGCCTAATGTTTGGTGAATTCTGTAATTATAATGTGAGATTTCATGCTGAAAGGATCCTAATTAAAGACCCAATGAAAACCTGGATGCGCTAGAGAGCTGTTTACTCCACATTCGGCAATATTTATCAGAAAACACTTATAAGCTCACTGAGGATGAAACCCGGGACTTCCATTTCTGAGGTGAACTCGTTAATTTTCACGAGACAGCGACGGAATCGATTGGCTATAAATGCTGGCCTCTAACGATTCTAGATTTATCGTTTCCTTTAACCGAGTGATTCTTTAGTCTTAAGCCGACAAAGTTCAACTTTCTGTCACTCGGTTAGTTTCCAATGTACCCTAAGTCTAGCTCGAGGGAGGTTCCTAGGTTTGACTACAGATTTCGAATAATAATGTTTTAGACACATAGGCACTTTCATCAGTTAGAGGGCCATTGAAAACGAGCAGGCATCACTTGACAGCCAACTGTTTCATCCTAGTTTGGGATCCTTCGGCGCTATGCACACACTACCAGGGTTTAAACCTAGTACATACTAATAACAATAGGAATTTGGAGACCATTCACCGATTAGAATCCGATCCACTGATCAGCTCATGAATTCTTACTTCAGCCGATTCGTGATTTTAGGTTTACCAGCACTAGCCATTGTCATCGGCGTGTATTTCTTCTCACAGCTGACCTGTTGGACCCATTAGGTCACAACAACCTGGTTTTCAACGGTTCTCTAAATGACACAGTGGTTAGGACTCTCGCCGACCATGCACATGGTCCGAGGTTCGATCCCCTGGCGGCGCACACCTGATATCTATGGTCGGCCTGCAAAATTTGGGCTACAAATATCCATGCTGAAAATTCCATACTTGTACCGAAAATACAGTGTGGAATCAAGCTGTAAATCAAAAATTAAAAAAAAATTAAATACGTAATAAAATCTGACACAAATTGAATACCTATAAATTGCTTTCTGAATATATATGTCCAAACCATGTTCACTTTTAACAGTTTGAAAAAATTTGAGCATTGGGTGAATGATATTCATTGTAATAGAGGTTTTTGTATTTCCCAATGAATGAAAAACAAAACGATGTTGTTTTTACTGACGCTTCGCTATTTAATGCTAATAGCTTTATCCAAGTATTATTAAACCGGAATTTACAAAATCTCAGCTTATATATAACAAAGAGTTAACGGGTGAGAAAATAGACTACTTAGGTCAAGTTAAAAGGACATATCAAAAGTCAAAATAACAATGAAGATCACTAAACCAAATACCAAGGTAATAGCACATCTGTAAAAAAATTATATTTGTAATAGTACATCTGTTATGATATCAAAACAAAGTTTACCAACTTGATCATCACTCGTTAGTCTGGGTCTTTTTTGGTGTCAATCATGTTGGTAAATATAACAAAATCAAGTGTAGATTATTGGATTTGATGAGTGTGTGTCATTATAAAAGTAATGTGTGTTTACATATTGAACTTGCTTATCACATTTGTGTTGATTTTGCCACTTCATGGCGGAGGGAGGTGTTGTAACCAGGTCAGATTCTGTTTTAGACCATCATTCCTGTTCAGACAATTTGAATTCCACTTGATATGGAGTGCTTCCGATGATATTAGACGTTCTTTGTGATTTCTGATCTGCTTTCCTGGATTATTTCGATATTGTCAAAATCAATTTTGTGGCCTGAATTTATAGCGTGTAGACCAATGGCTGATGATTTTTCAGGCTTTTCTAGTTCAACCAGGATTCTCGGAGGTCGAGCAGATGCTCTACGGTGTTCATTTCTTTCGATTTTAATTTCTGTCTAGCGATGTTTTTCCGATGTATATCGAATCACATTCCAAGCATCTTGTTTTATAGAGACAATTCGATAAAGAATCTTTAGGGATTTGGTCTTTTATGTGGACAAGGTTGTTTCGTAGTGTGTCTGACGTTTTGAAGAAGACTCTTATGTCGAGCTGATTGTGTACTTTTCTGATGTCGTCTGATGTCTCTGCTCTATGTGGAATGACGACTGTTTATGTCCATGTTTTCGAAATACGTTTTCGAGCATACTTAATGTCTGTGTTGATTTTGTTGATGAAGTTCATTGGGTAGTTGTTTTGCCTGAGAGTTTCAGTAATGTTTGATATTTCGTCTTCGTTTTCTTTCTCATCCGTTGTCAGAGGGTGTGCTCGTCTAAGAAGACTTGAAACAACGGATACATTTGCGCTGATGGGGTGGTTTTTCTTCCTGAATATGGATATACTAAAATGTCCGTTTTCCCTCGTCTTAACTAAGCATCCAGTCTATAAATGGTAGTTCACCGACATCGGATTCTACTTCCGAAGTAAACTGGATTCTGGGAGATACACAGTTTATTTTCTCTAAGAATGAACTGTGTAGATGTCGCTAGTTTTATCACTACAAAAGTATCATCTACATATCTTAACCATATTTTAGGAGTGAGTATTCTTTAAAAGGTGTTATCTCCGAATCTATTCATGAAACGGTCAGCGACTATTGGGGAGACTGGTGAACCCATAGCAACACCACTCGTCTGTCTATATAAATTCCCTTTAAATGTAAAATAATTACTTCCTAGACAGAATTTCAAGCTCTTAATTACTTCGCTGGAGTCCAGTGAACATAAGTGTTATAGCGTTATATCTGATTCTAGTAGACCAGAAATGATATCAAAACTTTCGATAATAGAGATACTAGTATATAATGAGTTAATATCATCATCGCTGACCATAATGTCTTCTCTCTCAATTTCTTGGTGTTCTATTCGGGATTTGAAATCAAATGACATTTTTACAATATTTTGAGTGTCCTTTTGTAGTTGTTGTAGCCTCGGGAGCAAGTATTTTGAGAGATTGTATGTCGGTGAGTTGGTGAAAACTATTACTGGTCTTCATGGAACTGTGGGTTTATGTATCTTTGGTTGACCGTAGAATCTTAAAGGTACATAAGATTTTGGTTTTAGTGTAAACCAGAGAGAATTTCCAAATTTTGGTATCATTTCTTGCGGGAGTCTCTTTGTATTTAGTTTAATTTTGTTGAATTCAGCGGATTTCTTATTCCTTCAATAAGTAAGTATAGTCCTTCAGATAGGTGTTCAATCGTCTTCTATTCACAGTGACGTTTCCCTTGTCGCCTTTGTTATAACGATGCTTTTGTCTTTCTTGATATATATTTCTGAATAAATTATATTTTTACCAAGCGACCTACTACTTGCCTCCTTTTATGCTTCCACTCAGGGCCAGTGAGTGATGTCATTCGATGGCCTTCTTAGAGTATGTTCAATCCATATCCGATTTCTCCCAAATATTTGTCGACCGATCGGCTCTTGGTTGTTTTTCTTTGTTGTCATAGTTTCTTATTACTAATTCTTTCTATTTGGCTATTTAATCTTCAGTATGGAGCCAGCGAATGCAGTTAACTGTTGATAAAGGTCGGTAACTTGTTACAGAATCCTCTTCGTGACACTCAGTGCACGTTTCTGACGGATGGAGAACAAGTGACTGACTGACTGACTGACTGATTTCACATTTGTGTTGAATATCCGAATCTTGCTGTTAATGCTGGCTGAGTGCAGACGATTTCCAAATTGAATTCAGGTTGAGGTAGACGTATCTTGCCCTTCCGATTCTGGCCGTGACATCTTGAAGTCATATAGATATATACAAACTAACGATCGCACAGACTAAGAATATTGTCGCTGAAGAGGTTAACTCTTCAGTATCCGCCTATTTGTCCTAAACTGTAGTCGTATCTAAGAAACGTTAATCAGCAAATTAAATCATCAGAGAGAGAGAGAGAAATTATTCTTCTACAGTTTTCCTTTAAAATTATATAAAATTTCTAGAACTTGAAATCCTACAAGCAAATCGAAGTTTTCGATTTGTAATTTAAGCAGTTTGAAGTACTATTTCACTGCAGATTCCTTTGGAAACAGAAATCATTGAGGTCACGATATATGATAAGCTTCACATCGTAAAGGGTAATCAAGAATGTAAGCCTGAGTGCGTGAATAAGTGAAATACCATCCGGTCATTTCGCTTATTCTAGATGGAGCTAATCAGCGATTTGCGCGGTTCGAAGCAGCGCAGAGAGCCGAAGCAGTTTCACCTCTTGTTGAATCTTGTTGAAAGACTTAAACACACTGCGTAAACCGCATATCACCGATAGATTGATGAATTATGGATAACTGTTACCGAAGTGACTCTCTAAGATGAATTATACTAGATACTCGGGTGATGTGCTCTCTCCCAAATGGGCGGAACAGATCTCTAGTTTTTTTATCCCTTTTATGTGGTAAGCGAATACTGCTAGTTGACGTAAGTAGTATCCACCCATGTCATTCAATCAGTAGTATGTAGCACAGAATGATATTAAAGTATATGATAGTTCCGAATCTGTGTTGAGATCTCTACGTTGTCATCATACAAAAAGGTTTCATACCAATCTAATGATCATGTCATCAGGTGCATTGATCGAAGTACTCGATTGGAATCAGTTAGTATTTTAGCCAACGTTAGACTGACAGATATTAGTCGAATGATTCATTTAGGACAAGACTCAACTATCTCAAAATGTCTGCACTGGTTCATAAAGAAGCTGTGGATTCGTATTCTTTTTTATTTTTGATTACAGCTTGATCCCACACTGTAATTTTGGTACAAGTATTGAATTTTCAGCATGGATATAGGTAGCCCAAATATTGAAAGCCGACCGTAGATAGCAGGTGTGCATCGGCACGGGATCGTACCCCAGACAATGTGCATGGTTGGCGAGAGTACTAACCACTGTTCCACTGACGGCGAATATCCTCAAATCTACTGTACATAGACTGATATCAAAACACGACAAAATACATGGAAATGAAGTAACTCAACATCCATTTTACTTTTGACATAATTGTGAACGATATATTAAACAACAATTGTAAACAATTCTCAATTCCCGAGTGATTGAAATCTGAGCTTTCCCAGAGGAACATAAGGCTGCAAGCGAGCGGCTAGGAGTTTCTGTAGCAGTGGTTATTACTTTTACAGGGTGGGGTTGCTAGCCTCAAGCCCAACCTTCCCATTTAACAGTCTTACTATTGTCTTAGCGATGTAAAGGAGTGCTTCAGCCGGGAATCTAACGCCGACCTACCTGAGTGGTTGGCGAGCGTTTTACTGCAGCGCCACCGACGCACACCTGCATTATGCATCTCACAACAGTGTCAGTTTATCCCTCCCTCATGAACAAACATTCGGTCTGCTACGGCGCCTGCAACACAGCGAAGCACTACCAATAATAGAAAACAATACAACCTGATACGATGACGTATTGTACGATAATGGATAAATCAGTTGTCCGAGTATGGTGCTTCCATTCTCACATCACGAGGTGATCTGTGAAAAATGAAATAACTGATTCAGCCAAAGGAAGCATTTATCTATACTCTTTAAGTGGTTAGCTATCATGCCAGAGTGATGCTTCATATGACAATAAAGGAAAGTCATGTTAAGCAACACAGATCATTAAGTGAGGTTCTAAACTTCCAATACTCGCACTACATCTCACGCTTATCTGCTCTACCAATATTTATAAACAGTGGGCATTTTTTCATCAATATCTGACTTCAGTCGATAATAAAGACCAAGAGGCCAGTCAAACTTATCATCATTATTCATCTAATTATTATCCTCTTGGGTTCCTGGTGTAACACAGGGCTTCAACAACACATCTACACTCTCTGTGTTCTATTTCCTGCTGTTCTCTTTAGCCTACCCCAGGATTGACCAAACTCTTTCATCTCTTCATCACCAACATGTCATTATGGGCACTGATTGTCAAATTGTCACCCCAACTTGAGGATATAACCGGCGTGTGATGTTACTTAACAGTCCAACTTACATACATTTTATTCTGAATATTTTTGGAGCAATAAATTCTCGGAGTGAGTGTGTAATGGAATAAGATAAGAGACTGATTGAAGAACCTTCAATAATAAGAAATAACTTATCATATTTATATAGTCTTACTCACATTTATGTTCGGTTAGGTAAGAGGAGGAGAATAAAGTATTCTAACTGGTTGAAGATTGGTCTAAGGTTAAACAAGTTGTGTCCAATTTAGGTTATTTCATGTCCACAATGTAAAATAAATCCAGATTTAGGGAATAGGCACTTCTATCTTTGCATTTAGCCATTGCTTTAAAGTGAAGATTTCAGTTTTCGCCGCTTCCTATTAATGTACACAACGCCACAAGTGTAAAACTTCAGCACTGTGGTAAAATGTAATTCTATCTTAGAAACGCTTATGTGGTATTTTGATGAGGTTGTGTTCTCTGAGCTAACTGGATAGTTGATTTGCGAAGCTTTCATCACGCTACTAGGTGACATGTTCAGCCCATACTTCAATTCATTGAAGTGAGCTTTCATATTTCTCCACGAGTTTATTAATCATCTCTCCCGGTGAGCTTGGATGTCATTGGTTGTTTTTGTGTGTCTTCACACCTTCTAGGTTACTTCTATTGGAACTGACAGTTTCCTTGACTTGAAATTTGACCCTTTGTGTGTGAAGATTCTTTCTTATCGGTTGATAAATTTTGTCTATCTCGATGTGTCTATTGATTGATGATTCACTGGAATACCAGGCAGTCTTATAAAAATTCTCTAGCACTCTTGGTGTTTCCTCTGTCTAATATTTGAACGTTGACTGTCCCAGTCGAATTGATGTCAGTGGTTGTCTGTATGTAGTGATATGAGGGAGTGGATATCATGTCTTTTGACGGCTGGCTTATGCTCGTGGTTACGAAGAAGAAGGGGACGTCCACTTTGGCCAATGTAGTGTTTTTCGCACTTGTTACAATTTCTTTTGTAGATGATGTTGGTTTTATCTTCTTTCGCTGTTGAATCTATTGGTTGAGATAGAATTGAGTGAAGCGACTTTGTTGGTTTGTGTACGACGTCAATTCCTAGAGGTTTGTAGTGTCTTGTAGTGATTTCTGAGATATTTTTTATACATGGTAAGGCGATTTTCTTTGTGCTTTCCTTGATGGCTCTTGATTTGTTGGGTTGGCTTGGGGGTACATGTCTTTTGACGAAATTCCGTGGATATCCATCGATTCTTTTGGAAGACGTCCATGAGATAGTTTTCTTCAATCTTCCTCAAGGTGGGAGTGCTGCAATGAGTCCTGGCCGAACCTCTTGAATTGTTTTTGTATGCCATTCCTTTTGTGTGTTATTGGATTGATGCTGTTGTAATTCAGGATTTGATCTGTGTGAGTTGATTTATAATAAACTTGAGTCTCTCATTCCCCTGTGGTTGTTCGCTTGACTAAGATGTCCAAAAATGGGATTTGGTTCTCGAATTCCTCCTCTCTTGTGCATTTGATGTTATTGAAGTTATTGTTTATGAAGTTGTGAGTTTTATCTAACTCGTTTGTTTTGATCAATACTAATGTGTCGTCGACGTAGCGTATCCAAATCTTGGGTTTGATCTTTGGTAGAATTATGTTTTCGAGTCTTTGCATCACTGCTTCTGCAATCAAACCTGATATTGGCGATCCCATGGGTGTTCCTTTGACTTGTTCATATATTTGACCGTTGAATTGGTATAACTCATACTCATATAGTGTTAATCAGTATATGACGTCTCAGGCTACAGTGGTAATAATTTTTACGGGATGGGGTTGTCAGCTACATCTGGCCTGAGTTTCCCTCTTTACCAGTCTTATTACTGGCTTGGAAAGGTAAAAACGTGCGTCGGCCAGGAATCGAACATCGGACCGCCTGAGTGGCCGGCAAGCATTCCACCGCTGTGCCACTGACCCTCATTTCGATCCACCGCGATATCATGGTTTCATAAGAGTGTACGCAGTTGGTTCAACCGATTGTCTAATCTACCATTCCCCATCATCAAAAATTGTCTATGTTTGTTTCTTAGCACATTTAAGACTTTCAATCTCATCTGATTGGCTGGTTCTGTACTTTACTAGATACAGTCACAAGCTTGAAAAAGATTGGAAGTTGGACACGCAATGGAATCAATCCCATCACTATAACAATGTCTAAAACATCAGTCAGTAGTAGTGTGTTAATAGTACCGTTGAAAATAGTAATAAGAGTTATGTTGAATACCCTACAGTGCAATACAAGTCATAATTAGCAAATAACAATCAAATAATAATAATGACATCTGCATCATATGAAACTGAGATATTGAACAAAACGGTATCAATTTAATGATGAAGCAGCTATTACGAGTCATTTCGATGACACTTCTTGTCAATTAGAGATAGGTTTAAGCGTGAATAGCAATCATATTCGCCTTGACATGATTCAAGTGATACACTTAAACAAAATTATTCTTCAAAATGATAAACAGAGTGAAACCCCAACTGAGAACTCCTTAAATCTAATCCCATTGGTAGAGGGTGAATAAAAATCAATTTGCAAACAGTATAAATGCTCATCTGTAACCCCAGAAGCATATAACGAACTAATAATAGTGAGAAGAATGCAGCCGCTTTTATTATTATCATTCTGCCTGTCATCACTTTACATCAGCCTACAAAGTGTCAACTCACAACCATCAAGTCCAGAACTTCAGAATTTACAAAAACTACACAATGATTATCGACATAAAGTGATGAATTGTGAGCTGGAAAATCAACCGCCGGCTAAATATCTTCCAGATCTTGTAAGTTTATCGGCCTTACAGAAGCCATGACACCCTCTCTATCTCCTCTGGTGTCATCGGTTTAATTTATTTATTTTTTTAACTGTGACTTTCCATCTCTTCAATTTTCCGTCTTTCTTCATGTTTTTAGCAATGGGATAATGATCTCGCCTACCATGCTCAACTATTAGCCGACGAATGTGTATTTCGACACAATGATGTTGAATTGCCTCAATATAAATATGTCGGACAAAATATAGCCATTTATCCAACTGTTGAAAAGTAAGCCATTAAGACGAATATGCCATTTTAAAATAAATTAATTCTAATTTTAGAGCTGTTGCAGCATGGTTTGATGAGTATAAGGAATATGATTATAATACACAATACTGTTATGGTGTGTGTGGACATTATACGCAGGTAAGTTGGATATTTTTGTGTGTTTGTCAGTTGGTTAGCTGGTTGGTTATTTAGTTGGTTGGCTTTGAAGAGGAATGTGTCACTTTGTCCTCATTTTGATTACAAGTCACAACTAGGAGAAGTATCTTTAACTCAAATGAATTTTTATATCTCAGTGTTTCTATGCGATCTCAGCGGTCCTTCTTTACCGGGTTTCACAAATGTCAGTAAGTTCTCATCTCCTCCTCACATGAACTTCTCCACGTCGCCCTCTGGCAGTTGAATGCATTACCATATATATTCGTAATCTTTCCTTGTTCGAGTGTTTGGGCTTCCCAGTGGAACACGTAGATTTAGCTATGCAAACTACAGTGGAAGTGGTGTCGTCTTCTTAACACAGTCACTTTCCTAGACTCCTACCTACCTACCCTCTCATCTTTCCTAAGTGCATCAGTCAGATGTTAAACCCTAGGGCAAATGAGCAGGGGTTTGACAATTTCAGCTATTATAACACCGATTAAAAGGTGATCTTCACTGCTAGATGAGTAGAGACAATGTGAAATAGAGTACCTCAACATCGAGTCCAGTACCTCTAACATCTTAATCCAATACTACCGTAATTCATTAGGTAGACGTTCCCTGACATGGTTATATCAAAGAATAACTTTGGAGAACACGTTATATTGTTCAGCAGTTCACATTAAAATTGATATTTATGAATAATCCCTTCCTTTGTTGCTGTTGTTTTTCAGATGGTCTGGCAGAATACTACACACGTTGGATGTGGTCTGAGAAATTGTACACAGCGTTTAGGTTATCAGGGAATATCCGTCATTTGTAATTACGGTGAAGGGTAAGTCACTCCATTAAAGATACATTTAAGTGAATATCAATCATGATGTTATAAAAAATAGTATAGAAATAACACTAAAATCGTTCCACTTTTCTTCTCTATTCCAATGCCTAATGAAGTGGTAATTGGGGAGGCCAATATCCTTATGAAACAAAACCACGAAGTGAATGTGGTAAACCATCGACTCCAGTTCGAACAACCACACCCAAGCCAACTGTCACCACCACCAGAAAACCAACAGCGACACCATCTCGAAAGCCATCTGCTCCAGCGAAGACACCAAAACCCAACTGGGCAACAATTATATCTACCTGGAATCAATATGCTAATGCTAATCGTCTCCAAGGAACTGTCACACAGACATGTGTATGTGTTAACTGAAGACGAATATTCATTGAATCGTGAATAATTAATATTGACAGTGTTTTCAGAATAAATTCTGTTTTGCACATTTAATGAAACCGCCTTTATTTTTCTTCTGAAATGCAACTTGTACTGTGGTGGATTCAAGGAAACAAAGCGAAACTTCATCCCAAGACGAAATCATAGATGAAATCATCTTTGCAATAATAACAATAATAGCGGTATCTTAAAACAGGTCTTCATACGTGAAGAAGAATTGTCAAGTAGTCACCTTTTGTGAACACTCTTAAAGTGAATCATTAGTCGTTAGTAACAGGCTCAAAATAAACAACAATCATTTCCCCCTAATTTCTTTCGAAAATACCCATTCAAGTGTGGGTGAAACCTGTTTCAGTGTTGACCCAGTCATACGGAGTGTGATTCAAAGATGTAATTGAATGACTGAAACAATATGGAGAGTAGTATTATCGATCCTTTTTCATTCCGAGTGGAACACCTCACGATTGCCCATAGTTTTGTATCTCCTCTCGGCATGATCTCCTCCATGTCACGCTCAGATACCCTACTCGTCATTTCACAATTGGATTTCAAGCGGTTGGTGGCCTAGCACGTGATGTCATTCGATGATCTCCTCGGTGTGGGCCTAGTCCATCTCAATTTTCTAGTGCATATTTACTGAACAGTAGGCTCTTGATTATTTGTTTATCCTACTTGGCCATAGGGTTTGAGCATGCAGTGGATGCAGCTATCGACAAAAGTCTGTAATCTATCGCAAATGCTTCGCATGACGTTCAGTGTAAGTTTCTATCTCATATTCGAATCAGTCGCTTCACATGTGTGTTAAAAATCCGAATCTTGTTGTGTTATGCTGACTGAGTGCAGTAGAAAATTTTCAAACCGATTTCAGAATGATGGAGATGTATCGCGCCTTTCCGATTCTGGCTGGCTGGCTGGCTGTTTGGCTAGCTTTGATATTTTCATCCGTGGTGACTGGCTGTGGTTGAAACAATGCTTCCGAGATTAGTGGAAGCAGTGACGTTCGTCACATCTCTCTTGCTGGCAATGTTTGCTACCGGTTGTTGTTGTTGATGTTGTTGGTTAGCTCGTCGATTATTTTCATCACCTCCATCTTGTCTGTGTTCACCTGAAGACCTGTCTTCACTGACTGCTTCTCCTGACAGTTTGTTTGGACGGAATAGGGTGAATTCGATGTATTTTGAAAGTCTCAATACTTCGCAACAGACTGATTTAAGCAGGCCATTATTATTAGTTACGTATAAGCAATACGTTGATGAATAATTCTCATCCAAGCGTTGATAAAAACAAGATGAGCTGTTCAGCTGACAGTCCGTTTTCAACAAATTCATTTTATCCACCTGCACAATCACGTTTATATACAAGTTTTCCACGTCAAGGTAGATAGTCAGAAAAATGATGAATGGTCATTATGAGGATAGTTGTTGATATAATTCAATACAAATGAGAGATTGAATGAGGGTTGCAGAATTACGCAACGAGGTGTTTAATTGAATAAGTGACCTGTAATCAGAATACACATAGAAACAATGAGATTTTATGTTACCTAGCAGTAAGTACCAGAAGATAGATAAGTCAGAAATGTCCAGAGAAATGAAATCATTTGAAGCGGTTAGATTAAACGTAATTGGGTGCTTAGCATGATAATTATAATAGATGTGGATAAAAGACTTCCTTTTATATGCACAGATCCGGTCTCACCATCTAGACAGGACGAGATTCAGCACTGAGAAGGAAGTAAAAGTGGATCATCCTAGACAAGTTATGTTTCATTTTACCGATCACTTTGAAGGAAGCGTTTATCTGGATAGGGTGTCCAGTGTCTACAAGGTGTTCAACTATTTCACCATTTATGGAGCCACTACCACATATCAGCGACTATGTAGGATAGTGACCTGCAAACGTTTTAGGCAGGATACGTGTCGAGCGACCAGTACTTTTGGCTCCACAGGGATAAGGTAACTGAAATGTCTGCGTAGAAGTGATCAGATGCAAGATCTTCCTTTTCTGACTTCTGGAGATCAGTCGACAACTGGTGAACACTATCACTGGGGATTCTGGAAGGGTTTCATTCTCAAAGTTTTCAAATTAACCCTTTCCAATATATTGCAAACTGAGTCTTTCTAGAGATCAAAGTTAATGTTAAGTTTCTTCTTTGGCAAAAATGACGTCTCCTTCATAATTCCGACGCGGATGCAAGATAAGCAACCCAGTTCAGCTACTTCATATTTATTTATAAGTTTAACTGTTCATTCGGAGACACTCACAAAGGTGTAAAGAATCGGCAATTCCACCATCGCCTTCTGGAGAACTGTCCAATATGGTTGAGCAAAGATGTCGTAGAATCAGTCAGAGGTTCGATCCTGCAGCATCTGGTGGACACGGAGTACAAGATTGACAAACATTCAGCTTTAACAATTCTGTAAAATGTGGCCAATTTAACTAACTTGGCTAGGATATCTACGGTTGTTAAACATAGTTGAGGCAGTTGCCATAAGAAATGTATAACCCAATCTTTGTGTTCAGAAGATGTCTGGTTGACCTCACTCCCCTCTGTTTCTCATTTTATTATTAATTACGTTACATAATCCCAAGATGGAAACAGTTTCTTTACCCTCTAACCCTAATTGTGTAGACATTCCACCTATACGCTCACCGAAGCCGGGATTATATCAACATTTGAATGAATTTATCCTGATTATTATTATTATTTTATAGTCACCTCGATTGTTCTCCATTTATTCATATCGCTGAACTCTGATCCTGGATAGCTTTGCTTGTGAAGACAACGAGTCAGACTTCACGTCTAATGTTGAATTCATCTCAGCTAGGTAAACTTCTCAACCTAACCTAGTGACTTCCTCAAGTTGCGTAAACTACTTCTGTCTCAACTGTACCCATTATTTTGTTGATTGCATAGGAGAAATGGTGTGAAGTCACCTCCGTATACGCTTGTGGCGACTGCATCCTTCAGATATCGACAACTAGTATTTGTGGAGTTCAATATCTTCTACACACATAATTGATTATTCAGAGAAATGTGAGAGATTGTAGATTAATTACCCAGAAATATCCACCAGGACATGAGGAAAAGAAATTATTTATCTGTCCACCAGTCTCGTCTTTGAAGTCTTTCCAATAGTATTGACATTATTCAAGAGGTATAAATTTCCACCATCTCGTTACAGTGGAGTGACATCATATATTTACTCGGATGTCGTCTTTATATATGAAAGGGAGATGTGAATCGATAGCAGACACGATGGAAATAATGGTTGGAAAATTGATGAGATAAGGATCATCAGTAGATCAGAAGTAAGGTTGTGGTGTTAGCTGTCTGCAATCCGACAGTCAATGTTCACCTCCCGAATCGGTGTCATGAGTAATAACAATAGCAAAGCCTAACCTTGTAAAACTCAACAACCAATCACAGCAGACTGAAATTGTGCCCAGACGATTGACAGATATATGGTCACAAGCAGTACAGAATAATCGTCAGCAAGAAAACAACCAATCAGAAGACGTCACATCTGAACTGACAATAATCTACATAAAAATTTATGCATATCTCTTGAATTTCGTCAACAAACGATCTGCTGCCTGGCGCTTGTCTTCTGTCTCTATAAGGTGACTGAGTATCCGCTGACTAAAGTGAATAAGGCGAAAAAAGTCAGTTCAGTCAGTAAGAAAACTGGCATGTAAGAGTGATAATTTGTGAACTGCTTATTAAGAATAAGAGAAATGCTGCCTACCCTAAATACACCAAAATATGGACGGTCACTGTTTCGAAATGAATAAGACGAAACATTCTTGATGAAGTATGCCGAATATGGTGGCATGAATCCTTGAAAATGGAATTCCATATGTTTAGATGTGACTACAGAGCAGTATTTCATACATTTATTCCCCTTAATGAATTTGAGCAGCATTTACTGTCACAGACTAGCTACAGCGTTGGAGCCGTCCAATTAAAAATTTTCGGATCCATAATTTAGTGCCGGAAATCTAAATAATATATATTACTTACATCATGTATATCCCAACTATCGACTCGAAAACACGATCGAATTATTTGGTTCGATTACTTGTAACCCCATGATGGTTCCTGAAAACTCGTACCCCTCATGTACTGCACTATGCCAGTAAATATTATTAATATTAGCAGTAGTAGTAGTAGTAGTATGGCCATAGCACCGTCGTAATGAGTGTCATTGTAAATGTGTGCTTTAAACCCTTTTGAAAGGAAGAATGCATACAGTACCGATTAAACCTGTATTTGTGAGTCGTGAATATGCAAATTACACCGTGGCTTAGATTCTCAAGAACCTCTCATCAAGATCATGGAGGAAAGCTTTTTCCGATACAAGTTATACGGTCTTTAAAATAGCCAGTGAACCTGAAAATGACCCACGGTCACTTCGGGCCACTTCGATGCGCGCTCGTAAAATCCCTAATTGCTGTCGAGCTATCCAGATGCATCGTAGAAAACCACACGCACGTCATTATCGAGAAGACATTGCAGGCGGGTTACTAGCTGACTTCTCAGGCACCTGAGGAATTCATGCCATGTAGCTTCACTTGCATCCTCTTGCAAAGTCGCTTTCATGTCAAGGCAAAAGGGTATAAAGGGCATTATATTTCGACATTTACATGTGGTGTGGCACAACCGGTTTGTCAGTGTCACCATTTTGTATTTCATCAGGGTCTTCAACTCCTTTCCAACTGCCTACTTTTATTTTCAATGAGGTGTTCATCTTCACCCTCTCCATTAAATATGACTGTTTTGCATTCACCTAGCCTGATTTGTTCAACAGTCCTACATTTTTCAAGTAGACACTAGGTGTGTGTAAGTTGATAAACTGATAACACGGTAAGCACATAAATATCATGAAAGTCAAGGTGGTAAAATTCACAGTGGCGATTACATTATAATTATTATTCTCTAAGGTTTCGAGTGGAACATACGGCTTCAAAAACACTTCTTCCATTTTCTGCCGTCCCTGTCTAACCATACTGTAGGATGATGTTCTCAAATACGATGACTGACTTGCGTTATGTAACTAGCTTTCCAGAACAGTCAGACTGGTAGATATATTATTGAGGTGAAGCTGGGAAATTTATTCTCATTTTTAAAGGTAAAACATAAGTGTTTGTGAAGAGACAGCGTACCTCTGCCGCACTGAAGGCTCTTTCAACTGTATTCTTAAGGCGCTGTGTTATCATGGCGCTGATGTTAACACCAAAAAACTGAAGCTTCGCTAACAAGAGCTGCTACCACACTTAGGATCTTCTTTTCCTCTAAGTGTCCAAATGAGGACTGTTTCCATATTGAAACTCCACTCACTGAACCAGGCTGATTCCTTGAAATCATGTGTTATTGAGTTGTCAAAGAATGTTGTAGAATAGGTCTTCGCTGCTGAAAAACTTCCACAGCAATTAAAATATTTTTCCTCGACTATTTTAATCAAGATTCTGGTATGAGGGAAGAAAGGAAACGCAGCAAATGTTTACAAATTTTAGAATGCAAAAATTCCTGGAATGCTACTCACTCCAAACCCCGATCGCTATTTTTATAATTATTCAGATATTAGCCTCGATGAAATAGATATGCCAGTAGTATCCTTGGCCACAAGTCGTCTTATGATAACCATGTTACAATTAATAAAATAGATATACAAGTTTAGTTTAGAAACTTCTATACACAAACTGGAGACTTAATATCTTCATCAATGAGGGCAGTTGAAAGATTTAAACAAACTCTTACTGACTGTCTCTTTTAACGTATAAATAGCAAACTGTAATGAAGCAATATGCTGGCTTAAATAAGTAGGGAAGCCTTTAATAAGCTCCGATAAATAAAACACAATTCAGTAATTGCTACTCCGAATAAAGATCTGAAGTAGCAATCATAAATAGGATGGAAAACATAGAAAAGACGAATTGTCTAGTGAATAATCATGGAAAATTCTCAAAACCCTTCAAATTCCAGTAATTCGACTGAAAAGATTGAGAAATAACTAAATTACTCATTAATATGACTCATCTCACACTGTTTTTATAAGGATTCCTCAAGCAACCACGACTCGGCTTTTTGTCATGGAATCCATCTCATACTCTGAGGAGACCAGTGAGTGATATCATGTGTCAAACGATTACATGGAGGAGATCCTATGAGAGGGAAACAAATGTTTATGGAGAATCGTAGAGTCATCGTGAAAAGATTTCAGAAAACATAGTGAAGGAAAGACATACTGCTGTAGTTCAATATCCCACCCAGAACCCCGAAGGGAATAATAATAGTATTAATAACAGCAATTATCTATCTCATTTAGGCACTGTCCGGGAAGTTAGTTGTCTTGACAGGAAGCAAGTTATGATGGTACAATTTCCATATTCAAACCAAAAGCCATGGATGTAGGTAGCATCGCTGAATGTCGATAGTTCATTACCAGAGGATAAGGACGTCTCTGCTAACTTTGAATTTGCTTTGGACATATGGATGACCGGTTTTACAATAACTTCCTCATCCCTTTATGAAAACAATGTTGTGTCAAACACTCACTCTAAAGAACATGATGAGATGTTGATAAAAGTCAGAAACAGTTTTACAAACGAATCGTTTCTCATTTCTCGTATTCGGATTACAATTTTCCAGTCGGTTGAACTGAATTCTGCTCCACTACCAATGCCTGTGAAAACAATGAATTCATTGAATTGCGCCATCCTGTTAAGCTGAAACATTTCAAAACTTAAATTTTCTTCGTTGGTTATATTTTTTTAAATGTTGATTTACAAGTGATAAGAGGTATCAAAATTCAAATGAATTAGGGGCAGGTTTACGACAGGAGTAAGTACATCATCGTGAATTAATCGCTGAATGGATTTTTCTCCAGAAAAACGCCTACTTTCTTTGAACAAATATTCCCTTTGAAACGGACGCTTGATTGATGCCACGAGATTAAAGTGATGTGCGTCTTATCAGCCAAATGCAGAAATGCAAAATGGTGCTCGAACCTAGTCAGATGTTGACGCGTTAGAACATACCTAACAACACCTAAAAAATATTCAAATATTTATTCCATCTTATGAACTTAAACGAAGCATAAACGAATGCTTGTTCCGAAGGATATAGGGATTCTATTCATCTGCTTACAACCTGAAAGATAATCAGGTTAGCATATTTACAGGTGATAATATTGCACGAATAATCAATAGAGGATTGAAACCTTCTCTAACCAGAATCTATTCTGAGTCCAAATTGGTTCCTGTTTATTGAATAATAAACTTTTTGGTGCAATAAAAGATTGTTAGATGGATACCCCACATTTACCTGTATCTGCTGGAGCAGTTGCATTGAGAGAACAGAAAAAAAGCATATCTCAAATTCTGTGAACATGTATCAAAAAGCCTACGTCTTGAGGGAACAAGTGATTTTGAACACTGCCATTTCCAGACCTTTGGTTTATATTGGCCACCAAGTGGACAGCAAGAAATCATTCTAGATTGTCAGTACACAGTATGAATCAACTATCCTCAAATTTGCCCAAAAATTCTCTTTCAAACTTTTAAAACCTCACTTATGTGTTCAGAAAGACACACTGATCAGTCTTTCCTTGTGCTGATGACTCAATGTCTCAGTGTCTCTTCGTCTTAAATGATTACACAATCTTTTGCATACATACACTCAACCTCATTTTTTTAGCTTCGGTTGAATTCAGCTCTTATTTTATCTATGAGTTCTCGTGAACTCACTATACTATTGCTCATGATCATCAACTTCTCTCCTCTCGTTGTCTTGACTGATCAACCCGGTTTACGATGTATCCGACCGCTAAATTCGTTTGTTTGTGAATTTGTTTAAGCATTCACCTCCTCAATAAACAAGTGATAAAGGGTAAATTCTGAACACTGTCTATTCGCATATGTCTGTTAACAGAAATCATGCTGATCCTAACAAGTATGGCAAAATTCTGTGTACATTTATATACGATCAACTTATGGGTTGCAGGCAAGTGAATGGAATCCGACGTCGAAATGAATAAGTAATGGCGTTGATATCTTTCCGCACAGAGATTTGTTATAACTTTGTCTAAAAACTTGAAATAATCTCACGTGGACTAGATGTATTTGTCTTAGCTCTAGATTCCTTTCTGTGCGAAGTAGAAGTTCCACCACATAAAGCTAACATTCAAGGCAGGAAAATAAACACATAGCTGCCTGAATGTGTGATGTCGATATCACTGACAGTCAAACTGCTTTCAGTCAATCCGATAACTTTGTGTACCATTCACTATCTGTTTACACAACGTATTCTGAATTCTATCATCAGAAGTAATTGCACAAAAGAAGCTGCACTTTGGTATCACCAAGAATATCGCATTTATGGTTCAAAGTGTTCACGAACCCAACGAAACCGAACCCAACACGTAACTAACTATTTCACATTGAAGCTTCACAAAGAGAAAACCGGCTGAATTTAAAAGTCATTAAGTATCTGTATATGGAAAGTGCATTTATTAGGTCACACTAGATTTTCAAAGACAAGAAAGTATCATTATATTTCTGTATGTTCATTTATAACAGTAACAATTTCTGCCATTGAATTTCGTTGTGCCTTTAGTAGCTTGCCATTTTCCACTTCCTGATTGAACAGATGGAGAAGCTGTCACTGGGCATACTTCATTGATATTTTTAGCTTCAAAAGGTCTCACATGGAAGTTTGCTCTAAAAAGTTTGTTAATTTGTAAAACAAAAAGTGAATGAGAATAGAAAACGAAATTTAGAAAACAATCAAGTGAAACATTTGTGAAAATTAAACTATTTCGGAGACTGGAGTACACCCTATGCATACTTGAATCTAATTTTACAGTTCTCTGTGTGCTGTGTGCCTAGTCTCGTTCAGTTATTTAAATAATGAGGACTAAAAGTAACACAAATGGATTGCACTAGTCAGGAGACAAGATTAGGCAATAGAAACAGGATTCTTATGGCTAAGGAAAGTTGGAATACAGTAGCAAGTTCAATCCATGCCAAGGTGATGGTTGCGTACTGATGAACTGTTCCAACCCAATGAGGGAGCAGCTCTCCATGTATTATCTGGTTTCAAGAGGTTCTCTAACTGAATTCATTTCGCAATCAAATGTGAAATCAATGGAATCCTCGCAAATAAACACTTTGAAATTAGTCAGTGCCCCTATGTGTATCTTGAGAGTAGGTATCAACAATTAACGAAAGAACTAGAGGTCGGAACCCTTCTGCCAGTTGAAACGATCTCGTGAAGTATGTCTCTTAACTATTTGGCAATCAAGTGAATAGTTCACAATAAAACAGAAACAATCATTAGTACAAATCAGTCAAACAATTACCCTGGGCCATAGTTACAGACGATGAATAAACCGTATTTAAAGTTTTCACTGTATGGACATTTGGTCACTCCACATCCAATATCTGTGGTGTTGGCGAAAGCCATCTGAAATGAACGAGGTGGAAAACAAAGTGAATTTTGGAAGAAAAAATCATCACACAGCAAGAGTTACAATAAAAGATTTTCTTGAGGTTTCCAAAGATTGAGTTGTTAGTTCAATACCTACATTTCCCTCTTCTTTGGGGGATTACAATCAGATAGAAATCTAGCGAACTAGCAATCTAGGCAAGGTGAAGCCTTCTAGTTGAAGTCCGAATAGGAAACTTCAGTTTTGGATTGGATTGGAGGGTGATGTCGTGGATGTCATGTGAGGAGGGAATGAAACATTCTGGTCGTTTGTGAACTCAGCTATAGAAGAGTATTCCAGAGAATAGATTGAAGTGTTCATATGGTGTTGAATCCCTCATGAAGATATTGATCGCTTGAATAACTCATGGTCTTTACAAACGCAACAGTATCGTATCGTATCTAATAAATTCACACAATATTTTAGTCAGAATATCATCGATGACACTTGGTTAAACTGAGGAAATTTTAGATTCCAGTGACAGTTAATCAAAAGGATTCTAACATCACTGATTCGAAAGTTAAATTAAATTTTCTAGATACTCGACATCAGGGTGTAGAGACAACTGGGACAGTCTTCCTCCAGAAATCCATAATACATCCGGAGTCCAAAGAAGAAGATAGGTGGACAGATAGGCCCTTTGAAAAACACCTGACAAGTTTCGGCCAACAATCACTAAGAGTAGTACTGTGTCTGAAGTTCATCCATCGAACAACACTCACTCACCTGCATGTAGTTTCCACAGCTGTCACTGCACTTATTGTTTTTAAAGTTATAATATTTGTGTTCACCGAACCATTCCTGCATAGCTCTAAAATACAAAAAGAGTTAAGGGTGTTTGTTTCTTTTTGTTTTATGTGAATGATTACTGTTCAACAGTTTGATAAGCAGCAATATTCTGTCCAACTGGATGAAATTTTCTACTTGTGGGATTATTGAATCCAAATCGACAGGTTTTGGATAGCGCTTTTGCCTGACTAGCCAGTTCTTGATTCCATGCCTGTAATTAAGAGGAGGAAGAAGGGCAGTGAGAAGCGAAGTGTGTTGTTAAAGTAAACATACCAGCATTTCAAATCTTTAAATATTCCCATCTATAATATTAGAACAAGACATATAAGCGAACAATTTTGTTTTCAATTAGATCTTCTTCTTCAGGCTTTACTCTAATTTACATAGACTTATATATAAAAAATTTCAACCAATGACGGTGATTTTTTGGATCAAATAATAATAGTAATGTGGTAAATGTTTTGAACTAAGTTAATAACGATGTTTATAATGATAACAAAATATTGATCAATCGTCAGCTTCAAATTTTACTGATGCATGGTTTTATAAATGAAAAACTTTATAAACAACTTAAACCAATTGGGTCACATACTCCTCAGCTTTATGGCTTTCCGAAGATCCACAAAACTGGGAACCCACTGAGACTCATCTTAGATATGTCCAATTCTCCTTACCATAAAATCGCCAAATGGATTACAGAGGTCCTTATGCCTGTAAGAGACTCATTATCAAATCATTCTATGAAAAGTTTATTTGATCTTACAGAAATGCTAGACACCTTGAATATTAAGGAAAAGTTTATGTGTTCAATTGACATAGAATCTTTATTCACCAATGTTCCCCTTCATGAAACTGTTGATTTCATTTGCGACTATATCACAAGCAACGGGATAAACTTACCTATTCCTGTAACGTACATCAAAGACATCATCTTAATGTGTACAGAAAATATTCGACTCACATTCCAAGGAAAAGCATACAAACAAATCGATGGTGTTGCAATGGGTAGCCCTCTAGGGCCCCTGTTAGCAGATATATTTATGTCGAAATTAGAGAAACAAATGCAAGGTATGCTTGGAGAATTTATGCTGTACAAACGTTATGTAGATGATACTCTTATTATTAGTAATAATAGCAAATCTATTGAAAACTTTATCACCCTATTCAATCATATCCATCCAAATATTTGAGTGACCTCCGAACTAGAATCCAATAACAAACTCGGTTTCCTGGATATTACTATGACTAGGAGAAATGATGGAACGATTCAGCGCTCTATTTTTCGTAAACAGACGTGGAGTAGACAATATCTTCATTTTACCAGTTTTGTTCCTATCCAGTATAAACGTTCCCTGGTGAAATGTTTTTTCTCAAGGGCTCGAAAAATATGTACGAGTGACACATTGATGGATGAGCTTCGACATATACATTCAGTTTTACTAGCCAATGGTTATCCAGAAAACTTCATCAATTGTCACGGTAAGGATAGACCACATCTTGAAAAGACAGCTTCTGTACCAAAGAAAGCCATCTTTATTAATCTACCATTCAAGGGCGACCAGATTATGCAGTTGACAGCTGGCTCAGAGACTTCGGTCAGCCATCAAACGCACATTCTACGCCACCGAATCTCTTTTTCTCACTTGCCGAACATTTTCGATCCCTGTACCTACGATTAAAGGACGAAATTCTGTGGACTCTACTTCAAACTGTATCTACAAGTTCACCTGCAGCTGCGGTGACACCTATATAGGTAGAACTAACAGAATGTTCCAATGTCGTCGAAAAGAACATGTTCCAAAATGGCTAGTAAATCATATCGAAAATCCTAACGCGATTAATCTAAGTAGAAATCCAGCATCATCCATTGCAAAACACTTATTAATGTCAGGTCACAAAATCAATATTAATCACTGTTTCACAATTATTTCACATAACTCTAACTCAAGGTTATTGAAGGTGATGGAAGCACTTTGGATTAATCACATAGCGCCTAAACTGTGTGGACAAGAATCAATAGACTTCAATCTTCGCCTACCATGAACTGACTACATGACCTATTTAAATATGATTGGTCATTAGTATGTACTTTTATGTTTTTTATTTAACTGAGTAATTTTCATGAACTTTATTTTATCATTGTTAACCATGTTAGTTGTAAAGCGGTTGTAAAGAAACTACGAAATGACGAAATCATCTCGCGAAATTTGTCTTCTTAATGCCTTATTCGAATTCAATAAATAAATAAATTAGGTTAAATCAAATGGAACGATAATCACAGTTTAAATAAATATCCTAAAAGTACGAAGGAGATGGATGATAAGAAAGGGTGGGAGGGTCTGGAATCGAATTCACCTAGGCCATGGGAGAGACAAAGATAGAACAAATTCTTTTGTATACAAAGTCTAGGATTGTTCTCTCCGATTCCCATAGCTTGGGCTAAGTATAAAAGACGGATTCCGATTCCGTTCGAAAGGCTCGATGGAATGCGGTAAATAACTTTGAAGGCAATATTTTTGTCCACTTGGTGACCACTATCAATCAAATGAGCCAAAATAGAACTTCGTATGGATTTCATTTGACCTTTTCCGAACCATGAAGGAAGATGCTCATTAATGCGTTTGTTACGTTGTCTAGTTGTTTGGCCTATATAGCTTTCTCCACAGGAGCAACTAAATTTATAGATACACATGGAAGTGGCACAACTAGGTAACTTATCTTTCACTTGAGCAATCAAAATTGGTCGGCTGGAAAATGACAAACAGAGGGTGGCAGTAGTATAGGTCCGTTTTATCGCTCTCGATAATCTGTGATGTAAGACTTCACTAGCCACTTCCCCATTAAATTGCAGTTTGATGAACAGTTGTTTCTTTTTAAGTGTTGTCGGTTTTTCTTTATTGTACTTGGTATTCATGTAACTCCTTAGAAATTACTAGGATAACCCATTTGGACCAACGTATTTTGGATGTATCCTAGCTCAATTTCTAGGGAGTCACCTGTACAGATACGTCTTGCTGTGTTCGTCAGGCATCTGACCAAATTGATTTTATATCGGATTGGTACAAAACTGAGGAAATGTGTATATTGTCCTACAGATGTAGGTTTTCTATAGACATCTCTCTTGAGTGAACCATCCTCTCTTCTGCTCAATTGGACGTCAAGGAAATACAGTCCACCATCATATTCTTCTTCACAAGTGAAGATGAGCGATGGATGTACATCATTAAACTTTTTTAACATTTCATTCTTGTCAGCTTTCACATCAAGAATAATAAAGGTACCATCAACATAACGAAAATAAGAATCAGCTTTTTCTATTACTTTTTTCAATGGACCATTTTCAATCTTGGCAAGAAAGAAATCTGCTAACATTGGCTATCTTAAAAGCAGCTCTTTTAGACTACTAACCGATATTCCGATGTCGATCTGTTTTTCTAGTATCTGCTGAAATACGAATTCCACAGTCCCCATAAGTGGTACATTGGTAAACAGTAATGATACATCTAAGGAAATTAGAGTAAAGCCTGAAGAAGATCTAATTGAAAACAATATTGTTCGCTTCTATGTCTTGTTCTAATACATGCATTTATCGGTGCATTGTTTAAAAAAGGTAAACCAGGCGGATTTGAAGTTCAGTTTTTGTGATAAGTTGTGATTTGGACAAGACAATACCTTGAACTCAACACAGTCGATTCTTTGACGCCGACACTCCTTAAACTATAAACACATCCCTTCTCAAAAACCTCTTTGTCTGAATCTATACTTCAGCGGAGACTTATCGGTAGAAACAGCAAGAAACCGCCTAAACTGGTCAGCTGAACTCCGACTTACTTCCTTCGTATAAACAATGATTCGTATGCATTTGAAAGGATAATCTACCATTGCTCACCTTACCAGTGTGCATCTAACTATTCACCTGATTTTGTGGAGCTAGGTATGTTATTTATGCTCAGCGTTTGTTGTCAGAATTAAACCTAGAACACCTACTCTCGCGGTTTTATAAAGGAGAAAAAAGATCCTTCCGTAGATGTATCCTGGAACAGTTGACCGTCTATAGTAAGTACACACTACACGATAATCTTTCTAAACGACTACGACTCGAACTGCTTCAAACTACCAAGGCGATGGAAATCCACATATTAAATTCTAAATTCTCCTTACAGAGGAAGTTTGTTAAGTCACTAAAGCTATAAGCGACCTTATTTGTCCTAACACATCAAATGGAATACAAATACAAATTACTGAGGAAAACAAACACAACCAAAAAAAATGAACTTACAAGTTGAGGCATCCGCGTAGCTGCTGGTTGTCCATCCACTTTACAGTCAAGCAACTGTTGACGATATTCATTGTGCATTTTGAATATTTTAGCCGTATATGCATCCCAATCAGCCAGAGCCAATCGGAATACTAACAGGATAACAAACTGCACTGAGAGCATCATCATATTTCTCCGCCTCACAATGTTTGAAAGTGAATATCTAATCCCTGCGTTTATATAATTATTTTCTAACCGTCATCGTCATCGTTGTCATCACATGATTGACTGTTATTCTTGAAACAATGAGCTGTACTTGAATAAATGTAATAATAGTTAAGATGTTTGTGTACACTTCAAACGCTGAGTTATAATATCACATGGGGTCACTTAAAATTTAATCACTTTCGGTGACTGCTCAGTTGGAGGAAAGGGCATTTGTTTACAAATGAAAGGTGATTTGAAGGTATGATTGAGAGAGAGAGAGAGGCGAGTATGTCACATTTTATGATGTAGAATCTAATTCACTTGGATGTAAATGTTGTTTAAAAGGCGTTTCTTCTATGCCTGTACTTCTCATGGTTTCAACAACTCCCGTATATGCTTCCCTGCATTGGAAGCATTGTTTATGGCTTATTTGAATAGGGTCACAAATATCAAAAGACTCATAAGTTGTACAGCTTAATTCATTTCATGTGTGTGTGTGTTAATATGTTGCAGCGCGTGTGCCTGTATATAACGGTGCAAGCATTTCCATCATTCTCATTGTTCCTTCCCTCTACTTCAAGCTAAATATCTGTGTTGTGAAAACAATACTGATTAACTTCTGTTGACTTGATGTAATTATCCTGAAACAATTAGTTGCCTCTTATGAATTTAGACAAAGCAATTAGAAGACATGATCTGTTTGAATCGAATGAATGAAGTTCAGAATAGTGAGCATATCACTTACGTTTTTAGAAGAGGAAGATAACTGTTGTTGTTTTTTGGTTACAGGATTTCATCATGAGCTGACATCGGTTAGGGAACCATTGGAAAACTAGTTCTGGTATACTGCACAGCCCACCGTTTCGTCCTAGCTACGGACTCTTCACCAGTACGCAGCCATCATCCAGGTTCAGACCCAGGACCTTCTGGTTACAAGGTGAGCTAGCTCGTAGACCATTCCGTCACTGGGACCCGAACCAATGGTCAACCCTGAATTCAAGCTTGTGCCAATTCAAGACTCAGCGCGGCAGCTAGCCAATGTTTTTGGTGGCGAGTATTTCTTCTCACACGCGACCTGCTGCACTCTACTGGTCAAGATGTGAGCACTGAAGAGTCCTAAACTAGGCTGACGAATCAGCTTTCCAGTACTTCCAGGTTTACTAGTGGTTCTGTAATCGATATCAGCTCATAATGAAATCCTATAACCAATCAATCAAATCCCTACAAACCAATACTTGAATAACGGTTTATTTTTCCTATATATACTGCTCAATTGATGGCTTGGTGGATTATTAGAGCAATCTATTTATAGAAAACCTACCTGGACATGACAGCATCTCAGTCATCACAGTTTCTGCTCTGTTCAGTAGAAAAGAGCGTTAGTGAGTGAGGTGTCTCTTCAGTAGAATCCATTGAATATGCACCGAAGACACACTTGATGAAGAGGAAGAAAGAAAGTTGGCACAAACTCTGGTTGATGATAATTATCCAGATAAGTTAATATGATGATGTAAGACAGTCAGAATAGCAAGACTCACTCTCAAACTCGCTACTTAGAAAGACGTATGCATCAAACTACTCTATGCATGTGTGATCAGATTGAACGCTGTGGCTAAAATGACTTTCGATGCAGCTACCACCAGAATCGTTGAGAATGTGAAGCCGATATATTCATGTGAGCCTTTAGAATATGGAAAAATATATGTCATATTCCAAAGCATTTACCAGTTTGAATGTATGCGTGGATACATATACATCAGGAGGACTCATTGATCTCTGAATGTATGGACATAAAGACATATTCGTAAATGGCCAGCTTCAGAAGCAGACACAAAACCGAGAACACATTAATGGTGAGAACAGGCAACCTAGCTCTTCTATTGCAATACATATCATAGAGATCGGGCATACAACTGCCGTTAACACATCTTTTAAACCTGTCTGTGAAAAGTGTTTGGGCGTGTCCTAAAGTTTATGGAAGTTTAAAACACCTTTATGCGCTCAAACAATGCAACAATTCGTCATTATACTCAACCTTCCTTGGTAAACTGTGTTTTGATACTAGCCGGATAGATGTACTATTACCTCTCTTATTTGGTTTGGTGATCTTCATTGTTATTTTGACTTTTATTATGACACCTGAACTTGACTTAAGTAGATTCCCTCACGCCTTACCCTTTACTGACTTCACATATATTCCTATGACAAGTCCGTTTCTGTGATCAGACTGTTCCATATGTGTTGCGTGAGTATTTTACCTTCAAAAGCCATCGCCTAATGTTTGGTGAATTCTGTAATTATAATGTGAGATTTCATGCTGAAAGGATCCTAATTAAAGACCCAATGAAAACCTGGATGCGCTAGAGAGCTGTTTACTCCACATTCGGCAATATTTATCAGAAAACACTTATAAGCTCACTGAGGATGAAACCCGGGACTTCCATTTCTGAGGTGAACTCGTTAATTTTCACGAGACAGCGACGGAATCGATTGGCTATAAATGCTGGCCTCTAACGATTCTAGATTTATCGTTTCCTTTAACCGAGTGATTCTTTAGTCTTAAGCCGACAAAGTTCAACTTTCTGTCACTCGGTTAGTTTCCAATGTACCCTAAGTCTAGCTCGAGGGAGGTTCCTAGGTTTGACTACAGATTTCGAATAATAATGTTTTAGACACATAGGCACTTTCATCAGTTAGAGGGCCATTGAAAACGAGCAGGCATCACTTGACAGCCAACTGTTTCATCCTAGTTTGGGATCCTTCGGCGCTATGCACACACTACCAGGGTGTAAACCTAGTACATACTAATAACAATAGGAATTTGGAGACCATTCACCGATTAGAATCCGATCCACTGATCAGCTCATGAATTCTTACTTCAGCCGATTCGTGATTTTAGGTTTACCAGCACTAGCCATTGTCATCGGCGTGTATTTCTTCTCACAGCTGACCTGTTGGACCCATTAGGTCACAACAACCTGGTTTTCAACGGTTCTTTAAATGACACAGTGGTTAGGACTCTCGCCGACCATGCACATGGTCCGAGGTTCGATCCCCTGGCGACGCACACCTGATATCTATGGTCGGCCTGCAAAATTTGGGCTACAAATATCCATGCTGAAAATTCCATACTTGTACCGAAAATACAGTGTGGAATCAAGCTGTAAATCAAAAATTTAAAAAAAATTAAATACGTAATAAAATCTGACACAAATTGAATACCTATAAATTGCTTTCTGAATATATATGTCCAAACCATGTTCACTTTTAACAGTTTGAAAAAATTTGAGCATTGGGTAAATGATATTCATTGTAATAGAGGTTTTTGTATTTCCCAATGAATGAAAAACAAAACGATGTTGTTTTTACTGACGCTTCGCTATTTAATGCTAATAGCTTTATCCAAGTATTATTAAAACGGAATTTACAAAATCCCAGCTTATATATAACAAAGAGTTAACGGGTGAGAAAATAGACTACTTAGGTCAAGTTAAAAGGACAGATTAAAAGTCAAAATAACAATGAAGATCACTAAACCAAATACCAAGGTAATAGTACATCTATAAAAAAATTATATTTGTAATAGTACATCTGTTATGATATCAAAACAAAGTTTACCAACTTGATCATCGTTCGTCAGTCTGGAGTCGTTTTTTGTTGTCAATTTCGTGAATTGGTGAATATAACAAAATCAAGTGTAGATTGTTGAATTTGATGAGTGTGTGTCATTATAAAAGTAATGTGTGTTTCCATAGTGAACTTGCTTATCACATTTGTGTTGATTTTGCCACTTCATGGGGGAGGGAGGTGTTGTAACCAGGTCAGATTCTGTTTTAGACCATCATTCCTGTTCAGACAATTTGAATTCCACTTGATATGGAGTGGTTCCGATGATATTAGACGTTCTTTGTGATTTCTGATCTGCTTTCCTGGATTATTTCGATATTGTCAAAATCAATTTTGTGGCCTGAATTTATAGCGTGTAGACCAATGACTGATGATTTTTCAGGCTTTTCTAGTTCAACCAGGATTCTCGGAGGTCGAGCAGATGCTCTACGGTGTTCATTTCTTTCGATTTTAATTTCTGTCTAGCGATGTTTTTCCGATGTATATCGAATCACATTCCAAGCATCTTGTTTTATAGAGACAATTCGATAAAGAATATTTAGGGATTTGGTCTTTTATGTGGACAAGGTTGTTTCGTAGTGTGTCTGACGTTTTGAAGAAGACTCTTATGTCGAGCTGATTGTGTACTTTTCTGATGTCGTCTGATGTCTCTGCTCTATGTGGAATGACGACTGTTTATGTCCATGTTTTCGAAATACGTTTTCGAGCATACTTAATGTCTGTGTTGATTTTGTTGATGAAGTTCATTTGGTAGTTGTTTTGCCTGAGAGTTTCAGTAATGTTTGATATTTCGTCTTCGTTTTCTTTCTCATCCGTTGTCAGAGGGTGTGCTCGTCTAAGAAGACTTGAAACAACGGATACATTTGCGCTGATGGGGTGGTTTTTCTTCCTGAATATGGATATACTAAAATGTCCGTTTTCCCTCGTCTTAACTAAGCATCCAGTCTATAAATGGTAGTTCACCGACATCGGATTCTACTTCCGAAGTAAACTGGATTCTGGGAGATACACAGTTTATTTTCTCTAAGAATGAACTGTGTAGATGTCGCTAGTTTTATCACTACAAAAGTATCATCTACATATCTTAACCATATTTTAGGAGTGAGTATTCTTTAAAAGGTGTTATCTCCGAATCTATTCATGAAACGGTCAGCGACTATTGGGGAGACTGGTGAACCCATAGCAACACCACTCGTCTGTCTATATAAATTCCCTTTAAATGTAAAATAATTACTTCCTAGACAGAATTTCAAGCTCTTAATTACTTCGCTGGAGTCCAGTGAACATAAGTGTTATAGCGTTATATCTGATTCTAGTAGACCAGAAATGATATCAAAACATTCGATAATAGAGATACTAGTATATAATGAGTTAATATCATCATCGCTGACCATAATGTCTTCTCTCTCAATTTCTTGGTGTTCTATTCGGGATTTGAAATCAAATGACATTTTTACAATATTTTGAGTGTCCTTTTGTAGTTGTTGTAGCCTCGGGAGCAAGTATTTTGAGAGATTGTATGTCGGTGAGTTGGTGAAAACTATTACTGGTCTTCATGGAACTGTGGGTTTATGTATCTTTGGTTGACCGTAGAATCTTAAAGGTACATAAGATTTTGGTTTTAGTGTAAACCAGAGAGAATTTCCAAATTTTGGTATCATTTCTTGCGGGAGTCTCTTTGTATTTAGTTTAATTTTGTTGAATTCAGCGGATTTCTTATTCTCTTCAATAAGTAAGTATAGTCCTTCAGATAGGTGTTCAATCGTCTTCTATTCACAGTGACGTTTCCCTTGTCGCCTTTGTTATAACGATGCTTTTGTCTTTCTTGATATATATTTCTGAATAAATTATATTATTGCCAAGCGACCCATTAGTTGCCTCTTTTTATGCTTCCACTCAGGGCCAGTGAGTGATGTCATTCGATGGCCTTCTTAGAGTATGTTCAATCCATATCCGATTTCTCCCAAATATTTGTCGACCGATCGGCTCTTGGTTGTTTTTCTTTGTTGTCATAGTTTCTTATTACTGATTCTTTCTATTTGGCTATTTAATCTTCAGTATGGAGCCAGCGAACGCAGTTAACTGTTGATAAAGGTCAGTGACTTGTTACAGAATCCCCTTCGTGACACTCAGTGCACGTTTCTGACGGATGGAGAACAAGTGACTGACTGACTGACTGATTTCACATTTGTGTTGAAAATCCCAATCTTGCTGTTCATGCTGGCTGAGTGCAGACGATTTCCAAATTGAATTCAGGTTGAGGTAGACGTATCTTGCCCTTCCGATTCTGGCCGTGACATCTTGAAGTCATATGGATATATACAAACTAACGATCGCACAGACTAAGAATATTGTCGCTGAAGAGGTTAACTCTTCAGTATCCGCCTATTTGTCCTAAACTGTAGTCGTATCTGAGAAACGTCAATCAGCGAATTCAAACATCAGAGAGAGAGAGAGAAATTATTCTTCTACAGTTTTCCTTTAAAATTATATAAAATTTCTAGAACTTGGAATCTCTGCAAGCAAATCGAAGTTTGCGATTTGTAATTTAAGCAGTCTGAAGTCATATTGCACTGCAGATTCCTTTCGAAACAGAAATCACTGAAGTAACGGTATATGATAAGCTTCACATCATAAGCGGCAATCAAGAAAGTAAGCCTGAGTGCATGAATAAGTCAAATACCATCCGGTCATTTCGCTTATTCTAGGTGAAGCTAATCAGCAGTATACGCAGTCCGAATCATTTCAGAGAACCGAAGCAGTTTCATCTCCTGTTGAATTTTGATGAAAGACATAAAAATGCTGGGTAAACTGCATATCGTTCATAGAATAATGGATTACTGTCACCGAATTGATGCTCTAAGCTGAATTATACCAGATACTCGGTTGATGTGCTCGGTCCCAGATGGGCGAAACAGATATCTGATGTTTATATCCCTTTTATCTGTCTAGCGAATACTGCTAGTTCAATTAAAAGTATCCCACTACTTATGTCATTCAGTTAGTTGTATGTAGCACAGAATGATATTAAAGTTTATGATAGTTCCGAATCTGTGTTGAGATCTCTACGTTGTCATTATACAAAAAGGTTTCATACCAATCTAATGATCATGTCATCGGGTGCATTGATCGAAGTACTCGATTAGAATCAGTTAGTATTTTAGCTAACGTTAGACTGACAGATATTAGTCGAATGATTCATTTAGGACAAGACTCAACTATCTCAAAATGTCTGCACTGGTTCATAAAGAAGCTGTGGAATCGTATTCTTTTTTTATTTTTGATTACAGCTTGATTCCACACTGTATTTTTGGTACAAGTATGGAATTTTCAGCATGGATATCGGTAGCCGAAATTTCGCAGGCCGACCATAGATATCAGGTGTGCGTCAGCAGGTGTTCGTACCCTGGATAATGTGAATGGTCGGTGAGAGTCCTAACCACTGTTGCACCGACGGCGAATATCCTCAAATCTACTGTACATAGACTGATATCAAAAGACGACAAAATACATGTAAGTGAAGTAACTCAACATTCATTCTACTTTTGACATAATTCTGAACGATATATTGAACAACAATTGTAAACAATTCTCCATTCCTGAGTGATGTAAATCTCAACGTTCCCAGAGGAACATCGGGCTGCAAGCGAGCGGCTAGGAGTTTCTGTAGCAGTGGTGATTATTTTTACAGGATGGGGTTGCTAGCCTCAAGCCCGACCTTCCCTCTTTACTAGTCTTACTATTGTCTTAGTGATGTAAAGGAGTGCTTCAGCCGGGAATCGAACCCCGACCAACCTGAGTGGTTGGCGAGCGTTTTACTGCAGCGCCACCGACGCACACCTGCATTATGCATCTCACAACAGTGTCAGTTTATCCCTCCCTCATGAACAAACATTCGGTCTTTTACTACGTCTGCTACACAGCCAAGCACTGCCAATAATAGAAAACAATACAACCTGATACGATGACGTATTGTACGATAAAGGATAAAGTCCTCAGTTGTCCGAGTATGGTGCTTCCATTCTTACATCACGAGGTGATCTGCGAAGAATAAAATAACTGATTTCAGCCAAAGGAAGCATTTATCTATACTCTTTAAGTGGTTAGCTGTCATGCCAGAGTGATGGTTCATATGACAATAAAGGAAAGTCATGTTAAGCAACACAGATCATTAAGTGAGGTTCTAAACTTCCAATACTCGCACTACATCTCACGCTTATCTGCTCTACCAATATTTATAAACAGTGGGCAATTTTTCATCAATATCTGACTTCAATCGATAATGAAGATCAAGAGGCCGGTCAAATTTGTCATCATTATTCATTTAATTATTATCCTCTTGGGTTCCTGGTGTAACACAGGGCTTCCACAACACATCTACACTCTCTGCGTTCTATTTCTTGCGGTTCTCTTTATCCTACCTCAGGATTGAACAAACTCTCTCATCTCTTCATCACCAAACAATCTCCTCCATGTCACTCGCTCAATGACGGCCTACCCGTCGCTGCCTATTGGGATTCCACTTCAGCCGTTGTCTGGAGGGCGGCGTCATTAGACGGTCTTTTCATCGTATGCCCTATCGATATTTCTTGAGTGGTCAGCTCTTGTTTGGTTTGTTCTCAGCCAGAGTTTATTGTTGCTAATGCGTTTTGGTTGGCCGGCCATTTCATTTTTTAGAATGAAGCCAGTGATATGTCAACTGTTCATCAATGTTTGTAATGTCTGTTGCAAAAATGCCATCCAGAAAAGATAAGCGATATGGAAGTGTGACGGCGAACTAGCTTAAAACCTATTGTGTAAATAATATGCAGAAGGCGATTAAGACATGCTGTGTATATTCTAAAGAAATAACCACGTGTAACCACATCTCAAGCTGATGCACTGAACTCTGATGAGTATCGACACGGTAGGCATGAAATAAAAGCATGTGTGCAGTCATTTATGCTTTTTCAGAACTGAAAAATTATTATCATTGTTAATTTTTTAGTTTGTTCCTGGCTGCAGTACAGATCCCGAAACTGCATATATTCACCGCACTAGGTTCATTGCGGTCTTCCTTATCTAACCCTTCTGTGCTCACATGCTTTCATTTCCTCCTCATAAGATCGCTAACATGTCATTATGGGCACTGATTGTCAAATTGTCACCCCCACTTGAGGATATCGCCGGAGCATGATGTTACTTAACAGTTTCAATCAATACATGTTCAACCTATATACATTGTATATCGCATATTTCTGAGGCAATAAATTCTCGGAGTGAGTGTGTAACGGAATAAGATAAGAAACTGGATGACGAACCTTCAATAAGAAATAACTAATCTTATTTATATAGTCCCAGTTACAATAAAGTTCGGTTAGCTAAAATGAGCAGAATGAAGTATTCTGACTGGTTGACGATTGGTTTAATGTTAAACAAGTTGTGTCTGGTTTAGAGTATTTCATGTCCACAACATAAAATAGATAGAGATTTGAGGAATAGACACTTCTATCTTTACACTTAGCCAATGATTTAAAGTGAAGATTTCAGTTTTTGCCGCTTCTTATCAATGTACACAACGCCACATGTTTAAAACTTCAGCACTGTGATAAAATGTAACTCTATGTTAGAAGCGCTTATGTGGTAAAAATCATACTGATACTTTCTTAATCAGTATATGACGACACAGTCACTGTACTAAGACCACAAGATATAGATAGATTTTTCGAACACATCAACTCGAATGTAGAGGCTAATCAATTCCCTCATGAATTGAAAAATCAGGAAGCGGAGCTCCCAATGTAAGATTGCAACGTGGAAGGGAAAGGAGGTGGGAAGTTAAACACACTAGTGTGTTTCTAGGAAACCCACACATTCAAACAGATATTTGGAATTCCGATCATCCCATCCTTTGTCAGTGAGAATAGGATTGGTGAAATGTTTAAATGACAGAGCACGAAAACTAAGTAGTACCAGGGAAAATCTAAGAGAGCAAGTAAGTCATCTAAGACAATCTTTGAAACTTAACTATTACCCTGATAAATTATTCAGAACGTATGTGGATAAATGTAAGAGTAAAAAAATAAATAGATAATGATAGTGGTAATAGTGATGATAATAATAATACTACCAATAATATTAATGACGACACCAACAATAAGGAATCTAAATCATCAACAGTAATTCCATACAAGGAAGGAACCTCCGAAGCCTTACGCAGAATACTTAACAAGGCAGGAATAAAAGTGGCTGGTATTCAAACCAACCACAAACTCAATTAGAAACAAACTTTGTCGGTTATGGGATCAATCCTGTGAAACATTTAAAACAAAACAACTTGGTTTTTCTAATACCCTGCTGAGATGATTGTCAGGTCAAATACATAGGTCAAAATACTAGAACAGGGGAAGTCAGACTAGCTGAACATAAATTCCATATTGGTTTGTTTATAAGATGTATCACACACTGAAACAGTATTATTTACTGGATGACAAAGTTTCGAACAAAATTTATTGCTGTTCATAATCATATAAATTGTAATCACACGATTTTGCAACTTGAGTTTTATAGGTTTCTTTGTCTTCTCCTATTTGTCGTCGTAGGGGTAGTAGAATTTTCTAGATGTCTGGGTGGACAGGTGTTGAATCTTTCCTATTACACATGTTGATTTGCAGTTGATTCGATAAACAAATCTTCTGTTATCAAGCTCTCATTCCATTTACCCTGTGACATTAGATTTTAAAACTGTCATCCTATCTCATCCTATTGTATGGTTGTGTATGATTGCATGTAATGCTATGGCTGAACTATTCTCTAGGTTTCGTATCTTATTTGGGTCAACCAATCTAGATCTTGCTAGATTTTTATCTTCACCTAGTCTGACTGTCCCTGTTCGATTAGTTTGACCAATGTATTTGACCTGAAAATCATTACAGGAAGAGTGCCAGATGAACTAAATTGTTTTGTTTTAAAAGTTTCACAGGATTGATCCCATAACCGACAAAGCTTGTTTCTAATTGAGTTTGTGGTTGGTTTGAATACCAGCCACTTTTATTCCTGCCTTGTTAAGTATTCTGCGTAAGGCTTCGGAGGTTCCTTCCTTGTATGGAATTACTGTTGATGCTTTACATTCCTTATCGTTAGTGTCATTATTATTGTTATTATTATTACCACAATTATTATTGTTATCATTATTGTTATTATCACTACCGCAACTATCATTATTTATTTTAATTTTGTATATACTTACATGTTTCCTGACTAATTTATCCCGATAAATATTAAGTTTCAAAGTTTCTCTTACATGACTTACTTGCTGTCTTAGATTTTCCCTGGTATTACTTAGTTTTTGTGCTCTGTCACTTAAACATTTCACCAATCCTATTCTCACTGACAAAGGATGGGATGATCGGAATTCCAAATATCTGTTTGAATGTGTGGGTTTTCTAGAAACACACTAGTGTGTTGAACTTTCCACCTCATTTCCCTTCCACGTTGCAATCTTACATTGGATGTTCTCCTTCCTGGCGCACACTACTATAGTATTCTACTAAATTAATCTTGCTAAGCTAATGTGATGAGTTTAGAAGATTCACCCTCAGGGTGCTTAGGTGATTCTTCCACAAATTCTCTCTCAGAAATTATCTCGAAAGTGTACAACTCAGATTTTTCTAGGATCCCTTTAACAAGCGCCCATCTACTGCTCAACTGATCGGATATTCATTGATGTAATGACCCCCCAAAGACTTTCTTTAATTTCCGACTCTGAGGCCACTAAGATGGAAAAGTTTCTTGGTGTTTCCATGGAGTCTCATATCGACCGTGTAACAGCTGTGATTGTCTTCCTTCAGATCGTTATCTTTAACACGTTAGTAGTAGCTGTGAACTTGAAGGAGGCGAATCGCCCCCCTAAAGACAAATCACTGATTTCAAGACACCGCTGAATAGATAATTTTTGTCAGAAGTTATCGGTGAAGACGATGACTAGGAGACAGTCACTCCTTCTGTACACCTCCAGGTAATGTTATCAAAAACGAGTCGCCACAGGTGCATAAATTCAGCCAATCAATATATGTACATATATATTTACATTAATTTCATCAAATCTCATCCAACAGTTATACGACAATGCTTCATGCCAAGTAATCCACAACGGGAAACTTACGGAAGCCTTCGAAGTGAGGACGGGAGTGAGACAGGGCTGGCTGTCAACTATCGCCAATGATATTCCTGATTGAAGTAGATTGGATAATGCGACAGACAGACAGCGGTGGGCAATGAGGAAACAGGCATAAAATGGACTCACACAGAAAGAGAACTTGGAGGATCTGGACTTCGCCGACGTGATATATTCGTCTGATTTCCCACAAACTGGTAGATATGCAAGTGAAAAGCAACAAGCTACCCATGGGAGAAGCATCAAAGATAGGACTTCCTCAGGTGAACATAGAGAAAACAGAGCTAGGTGATGAAGATTCCTGGCCAACACCAACATCAGCAACAACAACAACAACAACAGGCATCAATCAGCCAGAATAAATGGGAGGAACCTGAAACAAACAACCTCCTTCACCTATCTGCCTACCTGGGAAGCATCGTTTCAACTACAGGCCAACAGAACTGACGAGGATATCAAAGCCAGAAACGGAAAAGCAGGACAAGCTTTCATTACTCTCAAGTCTGTGTGGAGGTCAACAGCCACCACTCAGCATCAAAAATAAGATCCGAATTTTCAACTCCAATGTGAAGTCAGTCAGTGATACTCACTATACCGATGAGAGATTCGGCCAGCGCGTCATAAAGAGCATCTCAAGCAAACTACAGACCTTCATCAACAGTTGTCTTCGCTCAATACTACGCTCAAGATCAGATGGCCAGTGAGAAATGATCAGCAACAGGGAGGGATCTCTGGCAGTGAGCGAACCAACCAAGAACCACTTGTGAAACAAATAGGCAGGTAATAAAATAGAGATGGATTGGCCATACTCTGAGGAAACCATCAATTGACATCACTAGACAAGCCAATGCTCGAGTGGAACCCGAAAGGGAAGCGGCGAGTTGGTCGTTGATGCAAGGTTGACTTGGAGGAGGTCATGTGAAGTGGAGGAGATGAAAGCATGTGGGCGGCAGACTTGGAGCGGGGTGTAAAGTTGGCAGAAAACCGAAGGTAATTGAGACGCGCAGCTGAAGCCTATGTTCTTCTAGGAATTAAAGGATATGATAATATTAATAATGAAATGATTGTTGCATAAATAAAACACTTTGTTTATATTTAGCAGCTTACAAATCTCTCATCATCTTATCATGAACACCCTTATCACCCTCAACTACGACTCAGGCCACTCCAATCTAGCACATAGAAATTCTCAATGAAAAACTCCCAAACATCTCTTATCCTCAATTAAGTATTTGTTCACTCACTTTACTCAATCAATCAGTTAGTCAGCCATTTTGGAGGTGATAATCTGAACAACATCTTGAACTGTTGAGTTTTATTCTGCTCACAGTGTGAAGTGAACATAATCACGAGTGATTTCACAAACAATTTGAAAAGTAGCAGTCAAGTTGGTCTGTTGTGTATTCAGCCACCTGATGGTTGTGACATGTATTATACCTCAATATCATAACATGCCATGTAACCGATAGCCCTGCCTACACAATCTAATTACACTACTGATATATTTTCGGATCACCCAACTTACTTTGTAATTCAAGGTTTGGTTTGCAGGGATCCGACTGGTTTCAGAATTTCATCATTGGAAAACAAAACAGGGAGTTGTGGCAGCGAAATGTTCCCTCTTAGTTTGAGATTTTTCAGCAGTACGCACCCACTGAAGTTTGAGCGCTGGAACTTCTTTCTGTATTTAATGTGAACTCGTCGACCATTAAGCCACTGAGACCCGATTCAATTACCCATGAATTCCAACTTCTATTAACTCCTGATACGGGATGACTGTTAGCTATGTAATAGGCGAGTATTTTTCTTCACACCAGACTTGATGTACATCACTGGTCACAACTTTCCAGGTAATTTTACCTTCCTGAACAGGACCAGTCACCAGTGAGCATTAGATCGATCGATATTCCAGTGCTGGTTTGCTGGTTACTTTGTAATTACTATCCTCTTTAATTCCTAGCCTACACGTCAATGGTTATTAGTAGATTTCATTACAAATAGCTGTCTTTTTTGCAGTCGCTAGGGCATTTTTAGAATGTTAGTGACTCAAAGAAGCGCAGATCAGTTATACAATAGAACGCAAATGTAGATTTCCTGCATTCATACAGTTGTTTCATGTCATTTTAGATCGTTATATCCACATCTAACGGATATTACCAAGATTTTGTGAGACACAAGTAAAACTCGAATCGTGGCCTTTACTTGTGCTCATTTCACCGTCGAGTCTTTTTCTCCAAAATATTGAGAATAGTTAGTTTTCTATAGTTTGGCTTGTAAGGGTTAGTTATCTTTTTACGAGTTGATCACGGATTGATATCGGTTAGAGAAGCATTGAGAACCAGCACTGGAGTACTGGACAACTGCTGTTTCATCCTAGTTTGGGAGTCATCGAATCGCCAACTAGAAGGAAACAGCAGCTGCCCAGTACTCCGTGGTTTTCAATGGTTCTCTAACTGAAATCAATCCGGGATCAACTCGTAAAAAGAATAGTTAGTATATACAGAAATTTAGAACGAAGAGTCGTTGAGCTAAGATATTGTGATAGTCTTAAGCGATAGCGTATTGATGAAACGCTATGTGCATCTGGTTTACTCCTTGTGTAACTAATTATTAGATATTTCGTACTCGACATCACGGAGATATATCTCTTAGGCCAAATTACTATAGGCACAACTTTTTCGCAACATTCTGAGGCAGGCAAACCAATATCTGCATAAAACTATATACTACTGATCGACTGGGACGAGTAGTCATATACAGCTCATATACACGCATATGGAACTTTAAGTGTGTAGTAGAGTATCGCATTCAGTCTTCTCATTACACGGGTAAAAATTTAAAACAGACGATTTATTTATTCACTATCATTGCCTCCTTTAGCTCCTAGAGGAGCATAAGACTTCAGATAAACGTCTCAACTGTGTTCAGTTCTCAACCAGCCTTCTCACCTGGCTCCACGTCTGTCCACAAATTTTTCTTCTCCTCTTCGCATGACCTACTCCTCTATTTCACCTTCTCACTGACGACCAACTTGCCGCTTCCTATCCAGGTTCCACTCGAGCAATGTCCTGTCCTGTGATATTTACCTTATTATGAATTGTTTTCTCAGAGTATGGAAAATCAACCTCCATTTCTTTCTGCATATTTGTTGCACAATTGATTCATGCTGAGTTGGTTGGTTCGTTCATTACCAGAGATCCCTCACTATTGACGATCTTTTCTGGCCGGTCATCTGATATTGAGTAGTACTGAGCGAAGACAGCCAGCTGTTGAACAAGGTGTGTAGTTTTCTCGAAGTGACCTTCTTGACTCCTTGACCAAATCTGTGATCCGTGTAGCAAGTCACACACACACACACACACACACCATCTCGCCTATGTCACCCTCGGACATCCACCTCTTCTTTCTTTCCCAATTTAGGTTACACTCAAGTATTAGCATAGTGCGCGATGTGATTCGATGGTCTTCTCAGCGTATATCCAGTGGATCTTAATTTTCTTGGTCATATTTGTTAGACAATAGATTCAGAGTTTATTTTAACAGTATTAATTAATTTTCCTTCACGTTCTCATTGGAGCATAGGGCTTCAAGCTTGAGACGGCTTGACGGTTCTGTATCAGTGGTGTTTATTTCAGAGGATGGGGTTGCTGGCCTTACGCACAACCTTTCCTCTTCATCAGCATTATTTCTGGCTTAGTGAGGTAAGGGAGTGCCTCGCTGGCCGGGGATAGAACCCCGGACCATGTGCGTGGTCGGCGAGCGTCCTAACCGCTATGCCACCGACGCACTAAACAGTATAAGAGGGTAATTAATTCCTAAACAAATGAATTAAATAAATTTGAAATAAATGAAACTTTGAAAAAACTGAACACCAGCGTATCAACAGGGCGAATACAGAAAGGCAGTGTCATATCTAAGAATAATTATTAACTTAGCACTTAGCATACAAAATACAAAAACATCATAGGCTGAGTAAAATTACGATGTCCACTAGCATTTAAACAGGATAAGGTATCCATCGTTCAAAGGCGATATGACAAATATTACCTATATCAGTCATTGTAACTGCTTTGAAAATCAATAATTTATTTATTTATTTTAGCCATCAGATAATCCCCTGCATTAATGATCAATGTCTAAGCATAAGACGAAATGACTCAGAACCACTGATTTTGGTACCCATTAAGAAGTATAACTACAGCACTGAATAAGTGAATACGCAGTCTACAACTCTGCAAGATAACTCATAGAAGCAAACTATGTCGAAGTCAGCGAGCTATCATGACAATAATATTTATTTAAAACCAAAGAGCACCGTCTGCATAACACTAAAATTCATAATATCATATATTTCGTTATGTCATCAAAATTAAAACCGAAGCAAACATCGATAAACAGAAAAGGATATTCGGTGCGGCATTAAGTTGCTACACTAGACAAACAATCAAGCGAATTTTATGATATTACACAATGGAACCCGTTCAACAAGAGAAAAATAACTCGACCAGGTATAAGATGAGAATAGTAAAAATAATCATCACTGTAATCAATAACAATATGCGTCAAGGAAATTAAACCTAATATTACTGCCATAATTAGTGGATTATGTCAGTGTATTCAGGATGACTCGATGATTCAAAAATAGAAACATATAGACAGATAAAAATTATTATTAATATTATTACATACTTTAATTTATATAGCAACATAGGGCCTTAGCTGCGCATCTCCATTCCCTTTTGTTTCCTGCCAACATTACACCCCGCTCCAAGTCTGACGCCCACATGCTTTCATCTCCTCCACTTCACATGACCTCCTCCAAGTCAACTTTGCATCAACGACCAACTCGCCGCTTCCCTTTCGGGTTCCACTCGAGCATTGGCTTGTCTAGTGATGTCAATTGATGGTTTCCTCAGAGTATGGCCAATCCATCTCTATTTTATTACCTGCCTATTTGTTTCACAAGTGGTTCTTGGTTGGTTCGCTCACTGCCAGAGATCCCTCCCTGTTGCTGATCATTTCTCACTGGCCATCTGATCTTGAGCGTAGTATTGAGCGAAGACAACTGTTGATGAAGGTCTGTAGTTTGCTTGAGATGCTCTTTATGACGCGCTGGCCGAATCTCTCATCGGTATAGTGAGTATCACTGACTGACTTCACATTGGAGTTGAAAATCCGGATCTTATTTTTGATGCTGAGTGGTGGCTGTTGACCTCCACACAGACTTGAGAGTAATGAAAGCTTGTCCTGCTTTTCCGTTTCTGGCTTTGATATCCTCGTCAGTTCTGTTGGCCTGTAGTTGAAACGATGCTTCCCAGGTAGGCAGATAGGTGAAGGAGGTTGTTTCTTTCAGGTTCCTCCCATTTATTCTGGCTGATTGTTGTCTGTTTTTGCTGTTGTTGTTGCTGATGTTGGTTTTGGCCAGGAATCTTCATCACCCAGCTCTGTTTTCTCTATGTTCACCTGAGGAAGTCCTATCTTTGATGCTTCTCCCATGGGTAGCTTGTTGCTTTTCACTTGCATATCTACCAGTTTGTGGGAAATCAGACGAATATATCACGTCGGCGAAGTCCAGATCCTCCAAGTTCTCTTTCTGTGTGAGTCCATTTTATGCCTGTTTCCTCATTGCCCACCGCTGTCTGTCTGTCGCATTATCCAATCTACTTCAATCAGGAATATCATTAGCGATAGTTGACAGCCAGCCCTGTCTCACTCCCGTCCTCACTTCGAAGGCTTCCGTAAGTTTCCCGTTGTGGATTACTTGGCATGAAGCATTGTCGTATAGCTGTTGGATGAGGTGTATAATTGTCTATGGGACCCCGTAGTAGCGAAATAGTTGCCAAATCACCTCTCGATTGACGCTGTTCGCTGTTGGCCTTTTCAAAGTCGATGAAGTCGAGGTAGATAGATGTGACTGCCATTCCAAGCTTTGCTAAATGATAATCCTTAGGGTGGCAATTTGATGAATACATAACTTGTTTCTCCTGGTTCCAGCTTGTTCTGGTCGAAGTTTTTCATCGAGGCTTGAGTGTTTTATTCTCTCCAAAATGATGCGGCTCAGTATTTTGATTGGGATGGACAGTAGCATAATTCCGCGCCAGTGTTTGCATTGACTTAAGTCTCCTTTCTTTGGCAGTTTGAATATGTATCCTTTCTTCCAATCCTCGGGTACTATGCCCTCTTTACACACCTTCTCCAGCAATGGCGTCATCAACTCCGCTGTTGTCTCTGGGTCCATTTTCAGTGCTTCTGCTGGGTTTCCATGTGGTCTTGCTGCTTTTCCAGCTTTTAACATCTTGATTGCATTCAGGACTTCTGATTTCGTTTGGGGGTAGTCGATGTTCACTGGTAGTACTGCTTCCGTCGTTGGTATTGTTGGGCGCGTTGTAGGTGGTGGTCGATTTAGAAGTCTTTTGAACTGTTCAGCCCAGTGTTTTCTTTGCTCCACCTCTTTGGTGATTGACTTTCAATTTTCATCCTTGAATGGCCTAATTCGCGTCGAACGTTTGCCCGATAGGTGCCTAGTTGTTTAGTAGAGTGTGGCGAGGTCTACTTTACCTGCAGTTTGTTCTGCTTCACTTTCCATGGTTTCATAATATTTTCTTTTTTCTTCCCTAGCACTCTTCTTCACTCTTTTGTTCACTTAACCCTAAGTTCCTATTATTTGCGAAGACGCTCTGAGTCGATAATTACTACGACCGCTTCTCGACTTTAACTGGAAAACAGCAGTACTTTTAAGGAGGAAGTTATATTGTTTGGCAAACAAACTCGAGTTTAGTACAGAGCCTATACACAAATGTTTTTTTCAGCAAATATACTGTACTTTTATTCGTAGTCATTCGTCTACTTCCAACTTGTACACGACTGAACCATTCGCGCCTTCGAGTTTCCCTCCAATGGATCTACCAGTTGCAATAAACAAACGTTCAATGTTCGCGTTCATTTACAATATATGTGTCTTAAAATCGTCCAGGCAGTGTAAGATACTCACTTCACATATCTTCAGATTGTTGATTTTAGGCAAACTAACTAACTAACTAACTTACTAACCAACTAACTAACTAACTAAGTGACTAACTAACTAATTTACTGACCAACTAACTACCTAACTAACTAACTAACTTACTGACTAACTAACTAACTAACTAACTTACTAACCAACTAACTAACTAACTGAAGAACTAACTAACTAACTTACTTACTAACCAACTAACTAACTAACTAACTTACTTACTTACTAACCAACTAACTAACTAACTGAAGAACTAACTAACTAACTTACTTACTAACCAACTAACTAACTAACTAACTAACTAACTAACTGACTAACTAACTAACTTACTGACCAACTAACTACCTAACTAACTAACTAACTAACTAACTTACTTACTTACTAACTAACTAACCAGCTAAAGTGTCATTAAATAATTAATTTTGATTATAACCCTAATAAATAAACGCTTGAATTTTATTCATTAACAGCCAGTAAGTGCTCTTCATTTGATACAACTTCATCAGTGTGACTCGTGTTATGTGAAGAGATGATGAATGGCCAATTTCTGCATTAACTTCATTTTCTTCAGTATCACACTTCTCATATCATATAAATTAATTTGTCATAATAAGTGGAGATAAGAGATATTGGCTTTTCTCATTGGAATTTTGGATACTTGATATAAGTACCGTAAATCATAATGCTTTCTCTAGTCTCAGTGATGATGAAAATGACAACAGTTTGACTGTAATTCATTATATTTTGGAGTATGAAGATTGAATTACTATTGTTGTATTACTGTTTCATTTAGTTCCTAGAGGAACATAGGTCTTCAGCCGCATGTCTTCATTGCGTTAAATTCTCCACCAACTTTTTGACCTGGCTCCACGTCTTCTCCTCTTCTCCTCACCTCCTCCATGTCATTCCACCCCCTCGCGGACGAAAAACTCGCCGCTTCTCGGTTCAGGTCCAGCTCGAGAGATGTCCTGACGTGTGATGTCACATGATAGTTTGTTATCTCAGAGTATGGAAAATCAACCTCCATTTCTTCCCGCATTTCGGTTGCACAGTTGGTTCATGCTGAGTTGGTTGGTTCGTTCATTGCCAGAGAAAGCCCACTACTGATGATCTGTTCCGGCCGGTCAACCGACTTTGAGCAGTATTAAGCGAAGACAGCTAGCTGTCAATGAAAGTCTGTAGTTTATTTGAGGTGCTCTTCATGACGCGCCAAGACTCTGATCCGTGTAGTAAGTAGCGCTGAATTCCTGTTGGAGTTGAATATCCGGATCTTATTTTCATTTTTGTGTTGTGAGCTGTTGATCTCCACACAGATTTTAGAGTAATGAAAGCTTGACTTGCTTTACCGATCTTCACCTTGGCATCCTTTTCAGTTCCGTCCATATGTAGTTAAGATAATGATTCCCAGGTAGGAGGGCAGATAGGTGGGTAAAGGAGATTGCTTCATTCAAATTCCACACATTCATGCCGGCTGATTGTTGTCTGTTGATGTTGCTGCTGGCCAGGAATCTTCGTCGCCCAAGTCTGTTTTTACTATGTTTACCTGAAGTCTTATCTTTGATGCTTCTTCTTCCAAAATGCTGCTTTATGATGGTTGAAAATTCAATTATTTTTAGTTTTACCTTTAAAAAAGCCTTCGACAGCGTCAATCGAGAAGTGATTTTGCAACTACTTCGCTACTACGGGGTCCCATAGACAATTATACACCTCATCCAACAGTTATACGACAATGCTTCATGCCAAGTAATCCACAACGGGAAACTTACGGAAGCCTTCGAAGTGAGGACGGGAGTGAGACAGGGCTGGCTGTCAACTATCGCCAATGATATTCCTGATTGAAGTAGATTGGATAATGCGACAGACAGACAGCGGTGGGCAATGAGGAAACAGGCATAAAATGGACTCACACAGAAAGAGAACTTGGAGGATCTGGACTTCGCCGACGTGATATATTCGTCTGATTTCCCACAAACTGGTAGATATGCAAGTGAAAAGCAACAAGCTACCCATGGGAGAAGCATCAAAGATAGGACTTCCTCAGGTGAACATAGAGAAAACAGAGCTAGGTGATGAAGATTCCTGGCCAAAACCAACATCAGCAACAACAACAGCAAAAACAGACAACAATCAGCCAGAATAAATGGGAGGAACCTGAAAGAAACAACCTCCTTCACCTATCTGCCTACCTGGGAAGCATCGTTTCAACTACAGGCCAACAGAACTGACGAGGATATCAAAGCCAGAAACGGAAAAGCAGGACAAGCTTTCATTACTCTCAAGTCTGTGTGGAGGTCAACAGCCACCACTCAGCATCAAAAATAAGATCCGGATTTTCAACTCCAATGTGAAGTCAGTCAGTGATACTCACTATACCGATGAGAGATTCGGCCAGCGCGTCATAAAGAGCATCTCAAGCAAACTACAGACCTTCATCAACAGTTGTCTTCGCTCAATACTACGCTCAAGATCAGATGGCCAGTGAGAAATGATCAGCAACAGGGAGGGATCTCTGGCAGTGAGCGAACCAACCAAGAACCACTTGTGAAACAAATAGGCAGGTAATAAAATAGAGATGGATTGGCCATACTCTGAGGAAACCATCAATTGACATCACTAGACAAGCCAATGCTCGAGTGGAACCCGAAAGGGAAGCGGCGAGTTGGTCGTTGATGCAAGGTTGACTTGGAGGAGGTCATGTGAAGTGGAGGAGATGAAAGCATGTTGGCGTCAGACTTGGAGCGGGGTGTAATGTTGGCAGGAAACAAAAGGGAATGGAGACGCGCAGCTAAGGCGCTATATTCTTTTAATGAATTAAATGATTTAATAATAATAATAATAATTTCTACCAGTCTATAAGATTCTAATTTTGAATCATCGAGTCATCCTATATACACTGATATAATCCACTAAAAAAGGGTCTAATCGTTTAACTTAAACAGTTTATGAGAGTAGTAAAGTGGATGGTGACAGATGAAGTTAGCATTGGTCACTCTGTCTACACGATTTATAAGATAAGATTGCTACTGTAACTGTGAAGCATTTCATTTCAATCCGCTTATCAATTCTGATTATCATATTCGTATTTAACTATACCGTATTTTCAGGATTTCATCATGAGCTGACATTAGTTAGAGAACCATTAGATAACCTGGGATTACTGAACAGCTGTTTCTTCTTAGGTTTGGGACTCTTCAGCAGTACGCACCCACCGGTACTTTGTATTCAAAAAGAACACGTCCACACGCTGTTCTTACCACGGCCAGACTTGGATTGATGATTCTTCTTCTCACCAAGAGTGCTCCTTCCCCTTAACCCTCTTGGTTTTCTTTTCCTTTGCTTATTATCACAATTATTATTATTATTCGTCATAATTTATGCCCTTCATGCAAACGTTCCCCCAATACTATCGAATTTCTCATTTATACTATCCGGACTTATTATTAGTGTTATTATCTGTTTTCTCAATATATACCTCCACCTGTTTCATTTCACATATTCGTTATCTCATTAAGAACCTCTCATCGCAGTCTTACTATCTCCTGTTTAACACAGACCACTTTGTACTAGCCAATCACTCACCTGCCACCTTCGATAACCTTGAACTGACTTGTCATTTTTCCTACTCCACACTCTACAAATCTATTATGATTAATCACCACCATTGTCTCCGGTTTTACAATATTTCTAATTTCTAATACTTCAGCCTAGCACGATGTTTGTCACACAAATACGACTATTTATTTTGACACCCCATAACTGCTAATCTGTTATTCGACGTTAAAAATGCAGCCGTCATCGCATAACTGGCTGTCATTATTGTAACGACAACAAATATCATATTTTATAATTGTCAGAACCTGACGAGGAGGAATTATTAAAAAGAATATTCTTCGTTTAGATTGACTTTTATTTCATAATATGGGAATATTTCACGCTATTAAATCATATTCATGGTTATTTGGAAAGGGAATGCACTTAAACCATGCAGGTTATCAATAGAATGTTGATGGAGAAATATAGACGACACGCTAGTAATAATGGGAAAGAAGGACTGTGAGAAATTCATGTCACACACATAAACAGCCTAATGAGACTCAATAAAATTCATTACGTAAATAGAGAGTGGAATTGTGGAACTGCCTATGTTAGACTGCGAAGTACAAAGAATAACAGATGGTAGCATAAAAATGACGCTATATACAAAAAAACTACGCAACGCATTCTGGAAGATTCCTTGATTATCACTCATCTCATTTACTAATGGGTAAAGCGAGGATTAATACTAGGTCTTGCAGATAGTAGAATAGGTGGGCTTACAACAACACCAGAGGACCAGTGTAAAGAAATAAAAGTCCTATTCAAAATGCTACTCGAAAACAACTACCCTAGAGAATTTATAAAAGATAATATAAAAAAGAGAAAAAAGAGGGCAAATCAGAGAAAGACACCAAAGAGGAAGGCAGAAAACAATCACTGTACCATACAAAAATGGTACATCAGAGGCAATTAGAAGAAACCTCAAATATGTAGTTGGGATTCGCAAAACGTTTAAACCGACGAATCTAATCAAAAATAAAATAAATTAACTGAAAGATCCCATAAAAATGATGGACAAAAGTGGTAATGTCATTTACAAAATATCTTGCGCTGAATGTCCGACTAAATATGTGGATTAAACGTCTAGATGATCAATCAAAATAAGAGTGAATGAACACAAACGTTTACCTAAGGATCATCTCACAGGAACACAAGGGTACAGTAATTTAGAAAACAAATTCTTCTATAGCTGCACATGGAGGGGATAAAAATCACAATATTGATTAGAAAATTATTTGTATTTTGAAATCTAATATGAATCTATATTCATTAAGGTCACACCGGAACATGTAACAAGGGTTACTCGGCACAGCTGTGAACAACCTGGAACATAATTTTGGATACACAAAAATCAATGAACAACAGAATGCGTATCCTAAATCTGTAGTTGTCCAGTCAACTGACAACTCCAGTAAATCGAATAAAGCAGCTCAATTTTCAGAAAGAAGACAAAGTAATACGTTTGACAGGGTGCTTCAACTAAACTCTAATCCTAAACACCATAATTTTGAAAATACGTCTAATCATAAAATTCTAAATACTAACAGTTTGAACAGACATGAAGGTTAGATGTTAGATGACGCAGAGGAAATCCTGATTAATAAATAAGAATGGATATGTATCACTAACTAATTGGTCAAAGTTCCCGACTGTCTAAGAAAGACGTGTACATCAAGCTACCCTATATGGGACATCAAAGCAGCTTGATAACTAGACAAAGACTGAACGCTGCTGTTAAAAAGACTTTTTATGCACCTAATATCATAACAATAGAGAATGCAAAGCCATTATATCTATCTAAGCCCTTCGAACATGCGAAAAATGACGTCACATCCCACTGTATTTACCAATTTGAATGTACGTGTGGACACACATACATAGGGAAGACTTATCGATCTGTGCAAGTAAAAGCTGGCTTCAGAGCATATTCCAAAATGGCTTCAGAAACAAATGGATTAATTAGAACCTATTAATGGTGAGAACAGGAGACCTAGCTCTTCTATTGCGAAGCATATTATAGAGACAGGTCATAAAATTGATGTTAACAGATCTTTTAAACCTATCTATAAAACGTGTTTGGGGCGTATCCTAAGGTTTGTAGAAGCCCTAGCAATTAGAAAGTTCAAGCCACCTTTATGTGTTTAAAAAAATTTGTCATCACATTAAACCTTCTTTGGTAAATTTTGTCTATATCTACTTATGGAGACGTTAAGACATTGTTTTACAACTGTTTATCCGCACACACACACACACACATACAAGAGGGTGCAAGAACATTATCCTGCATGGCTACGAAAAGGTGGAAGTGGAGCAATAAGAAGCGCAATCATAGAACATCTGGTCAAAAATGATCACCCTATCTCTATAGCCTCCGCCTTTAAAGTGATCTACAAGGCAAAGAGCAATTTACCTAAATCCCTACGTACCCGACTCATCTGTATTGCTGAAACTTTGGCTATCGAAACAGAAAAGCCAGATCTCTGTGTACAGAAAAAGTTCGTTCAACCCCTCCAACTCTCATGGTCTTAATCCCTCTATGCTAAAATATGATAATCCCCAATCATATTTTAGCTCTACCAATTTTTCATTTTGTCTATTCAATTTGTATACTCTTCCTTATTAAGTCAATTGTTATTATTACTATTCTCACTTTGAACTGTCCCCGGTATTATTTCACTTGTTCCACTTGTCATTCTAAATCAATTCTCCTTTTAACAACGATAAATTCTATGCTAATAAATTTCACACAATATTACGTAACGTTTTTGTTTTATTCGATTTGTCTACTAATCCTATAATTGCACATCCTTTTTCAAGTTCTATCCCTCCTATGAATTATTCTATATATGACATTAATCTGCTTTGCCACTTGACATTTAAAGTGTTTAACAAAGGTAGATCAATATTTGTAAGTCTGAGGTCAAATTTTGATCACAACTCGTACAATTTTGTTTATTATACTTGTTAATATTTGTTTTATAAATCATGATTGGACAAGGTTTTTAAAAACAAGAGATGTTCCCTTTATATATAACCTCTGTTATGTTAATTTCGATTAATTTCCCTGAAGAAGTTCGGAGCAGATTGCCGAACGAAACGTTGGAATTACTCATTTCAATATCGCTGAAATTCTACAAATATAGTTTTTATTCAAATGTCTACTTCTTACTCGGCGCCCAAATATTTTAGAACTATTCTGTCAAACCTTGACCACACTTCATTTGATATATATTATTTAATTCAATTTAGATTTCTCCCGTCAGCTGTTTGAACCGAAGTGCTTTGTCTCAGGTTGACATGTTGCCTCCTTGTGCAGATGCTTCGTAGATGTCTGGTCATGTGACTTGAAGTCAGTTGGTGGATGGTGACTAGCAGTGGGTTCGAGCCTTAGTGAGAACACTATCACTCACTGACTGGGAAGTACAGGCAAATCCAGTTGACAAGCCGCAAATAGCATAAAAATAGTGCATCTCAGAATCCATGGCTAGTCACCACCATCCACTAATTGATTTTAAGTTTTACTGAAGATCTGAAGCTTGAAACCTTCATTTATATCTTATAAAAACACCATCTAGCTACGTTTTGTACACTATATAGTGCTTGACAGCAGAAATACTCCTACATCGTAATGCCTGAAAACGTTAAAGGTGGGTAGGGAACTGCAACGTTATTGTTGTACACGTAGGTCACATGTGTCCGTCTTATAAAACTATTTGTATTGAGACAATTAAAACTAGGCAATGGTTATGAATTAAACTTAGCAAAGTCTGTCTCAATTTTCATTTAATCTATTTGATTATCTTATTGTTTAATTTATTCATATATCGCACCGTGTTGTAGTCAAACTTGTGAGAGTATTACATATACTTTGTAACTAAGGAAATAATCGTACTTCATTCCCTTTAATTTGGATATTCAGGACACATGAATGTAGTGGATCTGTGGCCAAGCTGTGTAGAAGAGCTGAACAAAATGAGTGAAACACTAAACTTGTGTATTTAAGCCGTGTGCTCACACCTGTGTCTCTCTGTTGTTATAATTCTGCACTTTACGCGTCACTTCTGGACTTCTAGGTCTTTTGTATATATACTCCAGTATGTCCTATTGGCTGATTGGTTGGTGTTTGTGGGCTTTATTCTCTTTTTTCAGATGTAGGTGTTCCTCAGGCTCACAGATAAAGTCATAAGATGTAACAGTTATCTATAGTTAAAAACTTTGAGCTGAAGATATTGTTTAGATTGAACAACGAAAGCTTCGCAATTAAATCATATCAGTTCAAAGAACACAACTGATTCAATGTCACCAACCACCTGAGCTAACAATCTTCTCCATTATACTACTACTACTACTACCACCAAGAATAAGTAGTATTAGTGAAATAATAATTCAAAACGACAGTCAAAGTTTATGCTCTTATATGAGAAAAGAATTGGCTGGAAGTTTCAACAGAAGTGTGCTGATCTCATAAGTTAGGTGACTGACGATGGCTGACCACAGGGATAAAATAAGGTTGCCTAATAGTATTGCTGATAGTCGTCAAATACATCATTCAGCACACACCACACTGGGAGGCAAGGTGATGGGCATACGCCGGACTGACAAAAGATGAATGATTTCAATCGGAACCTGGACCGGAAAAGCAAGAAAGAACTTCGTTCCTCCCAGAAATCGTTGTGAAAATCTACTGCTCTCAGCATAAGGCATATGGTTTGTTCCTATGAACACTAGCGTCAATCACGTCAGTGCTTCTTAATGATTCACAGACTTGGCGCACATGTTACGGACGTGTATTTTCAACTGGTTTCAATCTTTCATCAAAAGACCACAAAGTCAGGATACACATTTGGGCATGGATTGCAGGCTGATACGGTTGAGAGTGTATGTGGTGAAACTGAAAGTCTCTGGGAAGCTGTAGAGCTAAGTGGAAAGGACTTCAGGGAACCGGGTAAAATGAATATGTGATTCTGAAGTCCTATATTCAACTTGCAGCCCAAGTGAATAATGCATAAGAAACATAAAGATAACTGACCATAACAACGAGCACTCATCGCTATGAAAAGGAATCAGTTTGCAAGGCGTCACCTTGTCTGACTGATTTTTAGCAGAACCCCTTCAACTACGGAGAGTTGGCACGGTTGACAATTTTCAAAGTAGAATCAGAAAGGGAAGGCACACACCTTCATTACTTAAAAATCAGAGCGTAAATCTACTGTGCCCATCATAAAGAACAAAATTCAGATTTTCAACGCTGGGATCTATGAAGCTCGGAGACTTGTTGTGTCACAAGCATTCTCAACATGCTGCGGACTTCCATCAATATCTGCTGGCGTTGGATTCAATGAATTCGATGGACAAAAAGGAATAACAATAAGAAACTCTGGTGGCAGGCGACCAACCAGGTTGAACAAATGTGTAAAACAAAATGTGGATGGGTAAGACACGCGCTGAGGAGATCGTTGAGTGGCATCGCGTTCGTAACTCACAAGTACAACTCGCATGCGAATCGGAGGGTTGGGCTACCGAGGGTGAAATAATGGCAGGCATTCATTATTCCCTTCTGCCTGCAATTTTTAGATGTACTCATAACCCGTCGAGAAGATGGGTCAGTAAAACGATCTGCCTACAGAAAGTCTACTTGGACTGAACAGTATCGAAATTATCATAGTTTCTCTCCACTAGAGTATAAGATGGCGTTGGTCAAATGTTCGTTCAACAGCATTCACCGTATATGCATCGCTGATACAATTGAAGAAGAAAGACGACACTTCACTGAAATATTGTTAGATAAAAATTACCCACTGAGATCTATTAGACGTTACGGAAGTGTCAACCATAGAGAGCTTTACCAATCCAATCAGTTCCTAAAAGGGATGTTTACATATACTTGCCGTTCAGAGGTGATCTAGTCACTAGACAAAGACTCAAGGCCTCAATTAATAGAACCTATTATGCAGCTGAACTCATCTTCATGGAGAAAACCAGAACTATGCTGTCCTGTAAACCCTCACACTATCCGACCGACAGTGTCACATCTCACTGTGTTTATCAATTTACATGAATATGCGGAGACACGTATATAGGGAGGACCTATCGGTCTCTGCAGGTTAGGGCTACAAAACGCAATCCAAAATGGCTGCAACAACAAATGAAATCTCCGGACACAATTGACCGCGGAAACAGATGTCCAACATCATCTATAGAGAAGCGCATTATAGAGACGGGTCATAAGGTTGATTTTAACAATGCCTTTAAGCTGATATATATGAAACAAGATCTGGCGACATACATAAATTTATTGAGGCCTTAGCCATAAAATGACTTAAATCTGTCTTATGTATCCAAAAGTTATTTGTTATCAACTTAAACCTGGCTTGGTAATCCAATTTAGAACCAAGGACCAATTTACTTCATCCTATTTTCAACCCCTTCTTTGTCTTGTTTTTCCTCTCTTTGTCTTTTTACCTACTCCTCTACGTCATCTCTCTACTCATTATTTGTGACCTTGACCTGTACATAATCTGAACTGTGTTGTAATGATTCATGCCTTCTAGCCTTCTGTAAAAACTGTGTATGACAAGTACTCGTGTGTGTGTGTGTGTGTGATCAGAATGTCCGAATTGTGTTGCGCAAATATGCACATTACACGTGTCAGATAAACTACCTCTACGTCAGAAGGGGTGAAGAAATTGGCAGAAAACCGAAGGTGATGGAGACGCGCAGCTGAACCTTTATGTTCCTCCAATATGAATTCAGTAGCACTGAATTCACATTGGAGTTGAAAATCCGGATCTAATTTGTGATGCTGAGTAGGGCTGTTGATCTCCACACAGACTTGATGAGAGTAATGATAGCTAGTTTTGCTTTTCCGATTCTGGCTTTGATATCCTCGTCAGTTCCGTTCTCCTGTAGTTGAAACTATGCTTCCCAGATAGGTGGGTGAAGGAAGTTGTTTCTTTCAGTGCACTGAGTGTAACATAAAGAGGGTTTTCGACAAGTTTCTGACCTTTATCAACAGTTAACTGCCTTTGCTGGCTCCATACTGAAGATTAAATGACCAAATAGAAAGAATGAGTAATAAGAAACTCTGGCAAAAAGCAACAAACAGCCGATCGAATGACATCACTAGCCGGCCTCCAGTGGAACCATAATCGGAAGCGACTAATGGGTCGTTTGGTAAGAGAGAGATGAGAGATTTCAGTCAGTCATGGTCCTAGCTGAAGATGACTCCAGGAAATAGAAGAAAGTGGAGATGTGTTGTTGAAGCCCTATGTTTTACTCGTAACCCAATGGCATGATAATAATAATAATATAATATAATAAGAAAGCGATTTATGGGGATTCATTTTGTGCCAGATTTTATTACGTATTGATGTCGGTTAGAGAACCGTTTTTGAAAATCAAGTTGTTGTGACTGATTTTGTCCATCAGATCGGCTGTAAGAAGAAATACTCGCCGACTAGATTGTCTAGTGCTGGTGACCCAAAAATCATGAATCGGCTGAAGTAGGAATTCATGAGCTGGCCATTGGATCGGGTGGCAGTTGGCGAATGGTCTACAATTTTCCCTTGTTACTAGTAGCTGCTGGGTTTGAACCCTAGCATTAAGTGCTTAATGCTGAAGGATCCCAAACTAGGATGAAATAGCCGGCTGTCCAGTACTCCCTGCTCGTTTCGTTTCCAATGGTACTGTAACTGATGAAAGGGCCTTATGATTCTGCCATATTATGTTCGGAAATCTCAAGTTCAACCTAGGAGCCTGCATCGAGCTAGATTTAGGGTACATTGCAAACCTACCGACTGACAGAAAGGTCGGCTAAGGAATAAATTTTTTAATTTAATTTTGATTTTTGATTATAGCTTGATTCCACACCGAATTTTCGGTATCAGTATGGAATTTTCAGCATGTGATATCGGTATCCTAAATTTGGCAGGCCAACCATAGATGTCAGGTGTGCGTCGGCAGGGTGTCGAACCTCAGACCATGTGCATGGTTGACGAGAGTCCTTACCAATGTACCACCAACTCTCGGTTAAAGGAAATGATAAATCTAGAATCAGTAGAGGTCAGAATTCACTGCCAATAGATTCCGTCGCAGCCTGGTGAACTTAAACGGGTTCGTCTCGTGAATTCAAGTCTCGGGTTTCATCTTTAGTGAGCTTATAAGTGTTTTCTGAAAAAATATTTCCAAATAAAGAGTGAACACTTCTCTGGCGCGCCCTGATTTTCAGTGGTTCTTTGATTAGGATCGTTTCAGTATGAAATCTCACATTAGAATTACAGAATTCACCGAACATTGGGCGATGGCTTTAAGGTACAATACTCACGGAATACATATCGAACAGTCTGATCACACAGGCACGAAGTTGTGATAGGAATACATATGAAGTCAGTAAAGTGTAAGGAGGTGAGAGAATCAACTTAAGTCAAGTTAAAAGGTCATAGTGAAAGTCAAAATAACAATGAAGATCACTAAATCAAATAACAGAGGTAATAGTACATCTATCTCGGCTAGCATCAAAACACAGTTTAACAAGGAAGATTGAGTATAATGACGAATTGTTGCATTGTTTGAGCGCATAAAGGTGTTTTAAACTTCCATAAACTTTAGGACACGCCGAGACACTTTTCACAGACGGGTTTAAAAGATGTGTTAACGGCAGTTGTATGCCCGATCTCTATGATATGTTTTGTAATAGAAGAGCTAGGTTGCCTGTTCTCACCATTAATGTGTTCTCAGATTTGTGTCTGCTAGGACGAAACGGTGGGCTGTGCAGTATACGAGAACTAGTTTTCCAATGGTTCCCTAACCGATGTCAGCTCATGATGAAATCCTGTAACCAAAAAACAACAACAGTTATCTTCCTCTTCTAAAAACGTAAGTGATATGCTCACTATTCTGAACTTCATTCATTCGATTCAAACAGATCATGTCTTCTAATTGCTTTGTCTAAATTCATAAGGGGCAACTAATTGTTTCAGAATAATTACATCAAGTCAACAGAAGTTAATCAGTTATGTGTTCACAACACAGATATTTAGCTTGAAGTAGAAGGATGGAACAATGAGAATGATGGAAATGCTTGCACCGTTATGTACAGGCACACGCGCTGCAACATATTAACACACACACATACACATGAAATGAATTAAGCTCTACAACTTATGAGTCTTTGGATATTTGTGACCCTATTCAAATAAGCCATAAACAATGCTTCCAATGCAGGGAAGCATATACGGGAGTTGTTGAAACCATGAGAAGTACAAGCATAGAAGAAACGCCTTTTAAACAACATCACGTCATCTGTTGGAGAACAGATCCAAGTGAATTAGATTCTACATCATAAAATGTGACATACTCGCCTCTCTCTCTCTCTCAATCATACCTTCAAATCACCTTTCATTTGTAAACAAATGCCCTTTCCTCCAACTGAGCAGTAATCGAAAGTGATTTAATTTTAAGTGACTTCATGTGATATTATAACTCAGCGTTTGAAGTGTACACAAACATCTTAACTATTATCACATTTATTAAAGTACAGCTCATCGTTTCAAGAATAACAGGCAATCATGTGATGACAACGATGACGATGACGGTTAGAAAATAATTATATAAACGCAGGGATTAGACATTCCCTTTCAAACATTGTGAGGCGGAGAAATATGATGATGCTCTCAGTGCAGTTTGTTATCCTGTTAGTATTCCGATTGGCTCTGGCTGATTGGGATGCATATACGGCTAAAATATTCAAAATGCACAATGAATATCGTCAACAGTTGCTTGACTGTAAAGTGGATGGACAACCAGCAGCTACGCGGATGCCTCAACTTGTAAGTTCATTTTTTTTTGGTTGTGTTTGTTTTCCTCAGTAATTTGTATTTGTATTCCATTTGATGTGTTAGGACAGTTTAGGTTGCTTGTGGCTTTGATGATTGAAAAACCGACCTCTGAATGGAGAATTTAGAATTTAATATGTGGATTTACATCGCCTTGGTAATTTGAAGCAGTTCGAGTCGTAGTCGTTTAGAAAGATTATCGTGTAGTGTGTACTTACTATAGACGGTCAACTATTCCAGGATGGATCTACGGAAGAATCCTTATCGTCCTTTATGAAACCATGAGAGTGGGTGTTCGAGGATACGTTCCGACAACAAACGCTGAGCATAAATCACATACTTAGCTCCACAAAATCAGGTGGATATTTAGATACACACTGGTAAGCTCAGCAATGGTAGGTTATTCTTTCAAATACTTACGATCATTGGTTATATGAAGGAAGGACGTTGGAGTTCAGCTTATCAGTTTAGACGGTTTCTTACTGTTTCTAACGATAAGTGTCCACTGAAGTATAGAATCCGACAGAGACGATTCTGGAGACAGGTGTTTATAGTTCAAGGGGTGTTTGCGTCATAGAACTGACCATACTGAGTGTGAGGTATTCAGTTACCCAAATCAGACCTTTTCACAATTATTCAACTTCATATCTGCCTACTTTCTCCTTTTAAAGAATGTGCCGATTAATGCATGTACGTATACTTCACCAACACACTTCGCTTCTCATTAACTTTCTTCCTCCTCTTAATTACAGGCATGGAATCGAGAACTGGCCAGTCAGGCAAAAGCGCTATCCAAAACCTGTCGATTTGGATTCAGTAATCCCACAAGTAGAAAATTTCATCCAGTTGGACAGAATATTGCTGCTTATCAAACTGTTGAACAGTAATCATTCACATAAAACAAAAAAGAAACAAACACCCTTAACTCTTTTTGTATTTTAGAGCTGTGCAGGAATGGTTCGGTGAACACAAATATTATAACTTTAAAAACAATAAGTGCAGTGACAGCTGTGGAAACTACATGCAGGTGAGTGAGTGTTGTTCGATGGATGAACTTCAGACACAGTACTACTGTTATTTGACTGTTAGCTGAAACGTCTTAACGATGTGAACATGTGTTTTCCAGTGGGGCTAGTTGTTCACCTTCTTTCTTTGTAGATCTCCGGATGTATTGTGTTGTTCTGGAGGTAGACTGTCTCATTGGTCTGTACACCCTGAGGTCGAGTATCCAGAAAACTTAATATAACTTACGAATCAGTGGTATTAGAATCCTTTCGATGAACTTACCCTGGAATCTAAAACTTCCTCAGTTTAACCAAGTGTTATCGATGAAATTCTCACTGAAATGCTGTACGAATTTGTTGGATATAATACTGTTGCGTTTGTACAGACCGTGAGTAGTTGAAGCGATCGATAACTTCAATAGGGATTCAACAGCTTATAACCGCTACAATGAATTCTGTGTAGTCCTCTTCTAAAGCTCACTTCACGAATGACTAGAACATTTCATTCACTCCTCACATGACATCCACCACATCATCCTCCGATCCAATCCCAGATTGACGTTTCGCATTTGAATTTCCACTAAAGGTCTTCGTCTTGCCTAGATTACTGGTTCACTAGATTTCTATCTGATTGTAATCCCCCAAAGAAGAAGGAAATGTAAGTATTGAACTAACAACTCAATCTTTGGAAACCTCAAGAAAACGTTTATTGTAACTCTTGCTGTGTGATGATTTTTTCTTCCAAAATTCACTTTGTTTTCCACCTCGTTCATTTCAGATGGCTTTCGCCAACACCACAGATATTGGATGTGGAGTGACCAAATGTCCATACAGCGAAAACTTTAAATACGGTTTATTCATCGTCTGTAACTATGGCCCAGGGTAATTGTTTGACTGATTTGTACTGATAATTGTTTGTGTTATACTCTAAATTGTTCGCTTGATTGCCAAATAGTTAATAGAATTACTTTACTAGATCGTTTCAACTGGCAGAAGGGTTCCGACCTCTAGTTCTTTCGTTAATTGTTGATACCTACTCTCAAGATACACATAGGAGCACTGACTAATTTCAAAGTGTTTATTTGCGAGGATTCCATTGATTTCACATTTGATTGCGAAATGAATTCAGTTAGAGAACCTCTTGAAACCAGATGAAACGTGGACAGCTGCCTTTTCCTTGGGTTGGAACCGTTCATAAGTGCGCAACCATGACGCTTACAGGGTATAAAGCTCCCAGTCGCTGTTTTCCGTCTCGGTGACTGAATGGATTACATACTCGCTTTATGACTTGAATACTTTGGGTTTAGCAACCAGAGGGGCATACATAGCTCTCCGCTTTTCCGTTTTCAATGGTTCTGTAACTGAAGTCCATTGGTAATCAATACTGACACTGACATTCAACTTCAAAATCATATCTGGAGTTACAAATGCCGAGCGCATCAGTTCTACTGTTGTTATCAAAGATTATTCGTTTTAGAAGTAGATTGCTTCCACAAAAACAGTCACTTGCTACTGTGTTCAAACTTCTCTCAGTCATGAGAATCCTGTTTCAGCTGCCTTTTCTTGTTTGAGGACTAGTGAAATCCATTCATGTCGCTTCTAGTCCTCTTTATTTAAATAACTAAACGAGACTTTGCACACATTACACACAGAGCACTGTAAAATAGATTAATGTATGCATAGGGTGTACTCCAGTCTTCCAAATAGTTTAATTTTCACAAATGTTTCACTTGATTGTTTTCTAAATTTCCTTTTCTATTCTCGTTCACTTTTTGTTTTACAAATTAACAAAATTTCAGAGCAAACTTCCATGTGAGACCTTTTGAAGCTAAAAATATCAATGAAGTATGCCCAGTGACAGCTTCTCCATCTGTGCAATCAGGAAGTGGAAAATGGCAAGCTACTAAAGGCACAACGAAATTCAATGGCAGAAATTGTTACTGTTATAAATGAACATACAGAAATATAATGATACTTTCTTGTCTTTGAAAATCTAGTGTGACCTAATAAATGCACTTTCCATATACAGATACTAAATGACTTTTGAATTCAGCCGGCTTTCCTTTTGTGAAGCTTCTATGCGAAATAGTTAGTTATGTGTTGGGTTCGGTTTCGTTGGGTTAGTGAACACTTTGAACCATAAATGCGATATTCTTGGTAATACCAAAGTGCAGCTTCTTTTGTGCAATTACTTCTGATGATAGAATTCAGAATACGTTATGTAAACAGATAGTGAATGGTATACAAAGTTATCGGATTGATTTGAAGCAGTTTCGCGGTCAATGATATCGACATCACACATTCAGGCAGCTATGTGTTTATTCTCCTGCCTTGAATGTTACCTTTATGTGGTGGAATTTCTACTTTTCATAAAAAGGAATCTAGAGCTAAGACAAATACATCTAGTCCACGTGAGATTATTTCAGGTTTTTAGACAAAGTTATAACAAATCTCTGTGCGGAAAGATATCAACGCCACTACTTATTCATTTCGACGTCGGATTCCATTCACTTGCCTGCAACACATAAGTTGATCGTATATAAATGTACATGGAATTTTGCCATCATTGCTAGGATTGGCATGATTTCTGCTAACAGACATATGCGAATAGACAGTGTTCAGAATTTACCCTTTTATCACTTGTTTATGAAGGAGATCAAGGCTCAAACAGAATGTAAACATGGAAAATAAACGGTTCAGTAGATTGAAAAATGGATTAAGCATTCACTGAAGCAAAATATTGGGGGTTGGGTGGATAAAAGCAATAGATTGTGTAATCATTTGGGATGAAGAGACTGGATATTGAGTCACCGAAGCAAGGAAAGACTGATTAGTGAATCTTTCTGAAAACATAAGTCAAATTTTAAACGTTTGATATCGATTGCTCCGGCAAATTTGAGGAGAGTTGCCTCATACTGTTTATTGACAATCTGGAATGATTTCACTTTGTCCACCTCATGACCCATATCAACCAGATGTCTAGAAACGGCAGTGATCAAAGCATTTGTTCCCTCAAGACGTAGGCTTTTCGATATATGTTCATAGAATCTGAAGTATGCCTTTTTTTCTCTTCCCCCACAGGAATTACCCCAGCAGATACAGGTAAATGTGTCTACAGAATTAGAGTGAAGATGAGAAGGTTATCTATCTAACACTCTTTGGTTGCACCAAAGGGTTTGTTATTCAATAGACAGGAACCCGTTTGGCCGCAGAATTGATTCTGGTTACAGAAAGTTTCATTCCTCTATCGATTATTCCTACAATATAATCACCCGCAAAGGTCATAATATGCTAACGTGATCAACTTTTAAGTTGCAAGCAGCTGAGGAGAATTCGAAGAGAGAGAGAGAGAAACGATGCCCCTATATTCTTCGGCACAAACATTCGTTTATGCTTCATATCAGCTCATAAGATGGAATAAATATTTGAATATTTTTAAGGTGTCGCGTAAACATCTCACTAGTTTCGGTCACCATTTTGCCTTTTTGATTTATGCTGATAAGACGCACATCATTCTATAACTTCGTGGCATCAATCAAGCGTTTGTTTCAAGAGAAATGTCACAAACATGTAGACACATCTTGCTCGGAAAGAACCAATCAACGATTAATTGATGATGATGTACTTACGCTTGTCGTAAAACTGCCTTTAATTCAAACAAAATTTGATGCCTCTTGTAACTTGTAAATTAACGTCAAAAAAATAAAACAAACGAGGGAATTTTAAGTTTCCTATTTCAGTTAAACAGGGTGTGCACGAATCAAATCATGATGAATTCACTGTTTCCCCAGGCATTGGTAGTGCAATCGAATTAAGTTTACACGATTGTGAAATGTTTGTCTGAATGAGAAAAACGATAAACGATTCTTATTATTCACTTCAGGTTTCTGGTTGGAATACTGAACTACAGCAGTATGTCTTCACTTCACTCCATCCCCTGAAATCTTTTCACAATGACTCCACGATTCTCCATAAGCATTTGTTTCCCTCGCATAGGATCTCTTCCATGTAATCGTCTAATAAATGATATCACTCGTTGGTCTCCTCAGAATATGAGATTGATTCCATGACAAAAGAACAGAGTCGTGGTGGCTTGAAGAGGCCATATAAAAGACAATGTGAGATGACACTTTATTGTTTACGTCAATCTTTTCAGTCGAATTACTGGAATTTGAGAGTTTTGAGAATTTTCCATGATTATTCAGTAGACAATTCGTCTTTTCTATGTATTCCATCCTATTAATGGTTAGTACCCCGTAACTTTTATTCGGTTTAGCAGTTGGCAAATTCCTGTTTCTTTATCGGAGCTTATCTAAGGCTTTCTTACTTATTTAGCCCATCACTTCAGTTTGCTATTCATACGTTAAAAGAGACAGTCAGTAAGAGGTGATTTAAATCTTTCAACTATCCTCATTGGTGAAGATATTAAGTGTCCAGTTTGTGTATAGGAGTTATCAAATTAAACTTGTTTATCCGTTTTATTAATTGTAATATGATTATCATAGGAATTGGGGCCAAGGATACTACTGGCATATCTATTTCATCGAGGCCAATATCCGAATAATTATAAAAATAGCGATCAGGGTTTGGAGAAAGTAGCATTTCAGGAGTTTTGCATTCTAAAGGAAACATTTATTTAACTGTTGTGTGAGTTTGTCCACAGCGAAGAATGTTTCTACAACATTCTTTGACAACTCAATAACACACGATTTCAGGGAATCAGCATGTTTCAGTGAGTGGAGTTTCAATGTTCTATCATTCGACTGCACTCTACTACAACACAAAGATTTTAAATGAGACTTGAGGTACCGGCTGCTTTCAATGCACTTGAGAACGAAGTCCACAAAATTTCTTGCTTCATCTCCAACGCAAGTTATTTATCCTATTATTTCAGTATGGAAACAGTCCTCTTTTAGATACTTAGAACACAAGAAGGTCCTCAGTGTGGCTACAGTCCTTGTTAGCAAAGCTTCAGTTTATTGGTGTTAACATCAGCACCATGATAACAGAGCGCCTTAGGAATACAGTTAAAATAGCTTTTAGTCCGGCAGAGGTACGCTGTCTCTTCACAAACACTTTAATTTTACCTTTAAAAAATGGGAATAAATTGCTCAGCTTGGCCTCGACATCGTATCTATCAGTATGACTACTCTGCGGAGCTAGCGACATAAATGCAAGTCAATCATCGTATTTGCGGATATCATGCTACAGTATGGTTAGGCAAGGGACAAACAAGATCTATTCAAACCTGTCTTTTTCAGCATGCCATGTAAATAGTGAGCAAAAAGCTAATATTAATAAGATGTTCCAAGTTATGTACCATATTCCGACCAAAATTAATTCTGCTTTACGAGTTCGCCTCCTAAATTAGGCTGAATTGATCAGACTTTATTTAAAGAACTCCAAGCCTATTTATTCGGAAAAAGTTATTTCTGTCACTATCCTCACCATGGTCATCGTTACATGAATGTACAAGATGGACAATTTCCTGCTCCCCCTAGGCTTTCTTTCTTTAAGTTACCATCGTCTCAGTTATTTCATTATTCCGACTACTTCATCTTTAATTGCTTATTATGTAATCGATTCGAATTCCCGTATACTTCATAATTACTCCTTATCTTTCCAAGATTACGCATTATGTAGTCCAGTTGTTCAACTTTTGAAATTATTTCAACCCTTTCACTGTTGTGTTATGACGTCTTGACGTGTCGATATTTCCCAAATACTGTTAACAAACTTATCACCACTACGTGGATAAACGTTTTTTTTTGTACTGTGTTAAAAATGCCACATACATTAGGGTGGACGCATCAATGGGGACCTAATTGAGAAATAAAAATAATTCATGCCTCCATCCTTTTATCTTCTAAGGTGTAGAACTTCAAATATGAATTATTCAGCGTTAATGGAGGCTAATGAATCTGAAATTCCCTATACTTGTATGTATATCAGGATAATATCTTCACCGATTCTGACAACCTCTTTAATTATTAAACTTAAAAGTTGAAATGTCAGAATAAACACAACTAATTCACAGTATATACATTTGATGTGTTGATATAAGTAGGGGGATCCTACTCATTCAAACCAGTAGTGTTTGGCAACCAGATTGAAGTGGTCAAAACACGTCACTGTTATTTTACTTGTCTTTGGTGGTGTTCATCAATGGCGGCCTTGCAGTGATTTAGTTCAGACGGCCGAATGAGTTCGAAACACTCGAATTCTGTCTAGCTTGGTCACTTGAGGGAATTGGTAATACGTTGAACTGAATTTCTCGATTTATAAATGAACTGTCGATTTACAATTTACTCAAACAGTAACGGGGTGAGAATATCTGTGGTAATCTCTGGAGTCTTCTGCAGTGCTTCAAGAAGAATGCCGTCTGGTCAATTCGCCTTTTAGGCTAGACTTCGGTAGCTTGGTTACATGCTGAATTTCTTCTTCAGTTGGAGGATCGGCGTCCACTGGCAGGCAGTCCTGTGTGTGCTACTGATGGTATTTCTATGCGCGTTATTGGTGGTGGTCGATTCAAGAGTCGTTTGAAGTAATCAGCTCATTGTTTGGTTTGTTCCTCCTCCTTGAGTTTTGTACATTAAACTGACTATGCGCACTGCCTTCACACTCGTCCAATGGACACTCATTCAACTTACTTCCCCTCTACTGACAATTCTTATCCCATCCTCTTTCAAACTATCACTTCTATTGTGTCCGCGATCAACACAGGTTTCCCTTTCATTTATAACGATGACTTCTCAGTAAATTGATGATGTCACCCTCCAACAAAAGGGATGATGGAAAGTTTTACCTTGAACAGACTTCAAAGACTACACTGATGGACAGATAAATAATTTCTTTTTCATGTCCTGGTGGATATTTCTGGCCATTAATCCACAATCTCTTACACCTCTTTGAAGAATCCATTATGTTTGTAGAAGACAGGGAACTCTACAAACACTATTTCTCGATATCTGAAGGACGAAGTTACCACAAGCGGATACAAGAGGTGACTTCACGCCATTTCTCCCAATCAGTGAGACAAAATAATTGGTACAGTTGAGACAGGGGTAGTTTAGGCAACTTAAGGAAGTCACTAGATTACGTTGAGAAGTTTACCTAACTGAGATGAATGAAACATTAGACGCGAAGTCTGGCTCGTCTTCTTCGCGATCAAATATATCCGGGATCAGAGTTCAGGGATGTGAATAAATGTATAACAATCGAGTGAATCATAATATTATTAATAACTAGGATAAATTCATTCAACAGTGAGCCTATAGGTAGAATGTCTATACAATTAGGGGTAGAGGGTGAAGAAGCTGTTTCCACCTTATCATTATCAGGAGAGATAACTATTTTAGTCCATGGGTGAAGCTGATCAAGGGAGGGAAAGAGGTAGGTAGGTAGTGAGGTTAGAGAGACTTCTTCTTAACACAAAGACCGAGTTAAAATTTCCCACGGTGACTGCCTCAGCTATGCTTAACAACCGTAGACATACTAGCATAGATAGTTGAATTGACCACCTTTTACAGAATTGTAAAAGCTGAATGTTTGTCAATCTTATACTCCGTATCCACCAGATGCCACAGTATGGAATCTCTGACTGACTCTACGACATCTTTACTTAACTATATTGGAGAGTTCTCCAGAAGGCGACACTGGGAATGTCGATTCTTTAAACCTTTTCAAATGTCTCCCTGTGAACAGAAAAATTTATAAATGCACATGAAGTACCTAAACTCGGTAGCTTATCTTTTACCAGCATCGGAATTATGAAGGAGACGTCATTTTTGCCAAAGAAGAAACTTAACATTAACTTTGATCTCTAGAAAGACTCAGTTTGCAATATATTGGAAAGGGTTATTTTGAAAACTTTGAGAATGAAACCCTTCGCAGAATCCCCAGTGATAGTGTTCACCAGTTGTCGACTGATCTCCAGAAGTCAGAAAAGGAAGATCTTGCATCTGATCACTTCTACACAGACATTTCACGTATCCTCTCTAAAACGTTTGCAGGTCACTCTCCTACATAGTCGCTGAGAGGTGGTAGTGGCTCCATAAATGGTGAAATAGTTGAACACTTTGTAGAAATTGGACACCCTACCCAGAACCGCCCCTTGAAGGTGATATGTAAGGGGAAACATATGTTGTCTAGGGTGATCCACTTTTACTTTCTTCTCTTCCTATCCAGATGGTGAGACCGGATCTGTGCAAAGAAAAGGAAGTCGTTTATCCATATCTATTATTATTATTATGCTAAGCACCTAATTACGTTTAATCTAACCGCTTCAAATCATTTCATTTCTCTGGACATTTCTGACTTATCTATCTTCTGGTACTTACTGCTAGGTGACATAAAATCCCATTGTTTCTATGTGTATTCTGATTACAGGTCACTTATTCAATTAAACACCTCGTTGCGTAATTCTGCAACCCTCATTCAATCTCTCATTTGTATTGAATTATATCAACAACTATCCTCATAATGACCATTCATCATTTTTCTGACTATTTACCTTGACGTGGAAAACTTGTATATAAACGTGATTGTGCAGGTGGATAAAATGAATTTGTTGGAAACGGACTGTCAGCTGAACAGCTCATCTTTTTTTTATCAACGCTTGGATAGGAATTATTCATCAACGTATTGCTTATACGTAACTAATAATAATGGCCTGCTTAAATCAGTTTGTTGCGAAGTATTGAGACTTTCAAAATACATCGAATTCACCCTATTCTGTCCAAACAAACTGTCAGAAGAAGCGGTCAGTTAAGACAGGGCGTCAAGTGAACACAGACAAGATGGCGGTGATGAAGATCCCCAACCAACCGACCACAAACAACCAAAACAACCGGTAGGAAAGATTGCTAGCACGAAGGATTTGACAAACGTCACTGCTACCACTAATCTAGGAAGCATTGTTTGAACCACAGCCAGCCAAACAGCCAGCCAGCCAGAATCGGACAGGCGCAATACATCTTCATCAATCTGAAATCGATTTGGAAATCTTCTACTACACTCAGTCAGCATAAACAACAAGATTCGGATTTTTAACACACCTGTGAAGTAACTTCTTCGAATATTCGATAGGAATTCACACTGAACATCACGAGAAGTATTCGCGACAGATAAAAAACAGTAATTAATAGCTGCTTCCGCTGCATGCTCAACACTGTATTCCCAGGTAGGATAAAAAAATGATCAAGAGCCTACGGTCCGATTGTGAAACGACGATTAGGGCATCTGAGGGTGACATGGAGGAGATCGTTTCCGGAGGAGATACAAGACTATGGGTACTCGTGAGGTGATCTAAAGAGGACCACAGGAAATAGAAAAAAATGAGGAGGGGTGTATCTTTGAAGTTCTATGTTCCACTCGGAATGAAAAAGGATCCATAATACTACTTTTCGTATTGTTTCAGTCATTCAATTACGTCTTTGAATCATACTCTGTATACTTGGGCCAACACTTGAATGCGTATTTTAGGAGGAAATAAGGGGGAAATGATTGTTGTTTATTTTGAGCCTGTTACTATCGATTGATGATTCACTTTAAGAGTGTTCACAAAAGGTGACTACTTGACAATTCTTCTTCACGTATGAAGACCTGTTTTAAGATACCACCAATATTGTTACTATTGCAAAGATGATTTCATCTGTGATTTCGTCTTGGGGTGAAGTTTCACTTTGTGTACTTAAATCCACCACAGTACAAGTTGCATTTCAGAAGAAAAATAAAAGTGGTTTCATTAATTGTGCAAAACAGAATTTATTCTGAAAATAATGTCAATATAAATTATACACGATTCAATGAACATTCGACTTCAGTTAAGACACACACATGTCTGTGTGACACTTCCTTGGAGACGATTAGCATTAGCATATTGATTCCAGGTAGATATAATTGTTGCCCAGTTGGGTTTTGGTGTCTTCGCTGGAGCAGACGGCTTTCGAGATGGTGTCGCTGTTGGTTTTCTGGTAGTGGTGGTGGTGACAGTTGGCTTGGGTGTGGTTGTTCGAACTGGAGTCGATGGTTTACCACATTCACTTCGTGGTTTTGTTTCATAAGGATATTGGCCTCCCCAATTACCACTTCATTAGGCATTTGAATAGAGAAGAAAAGTGGAACGATTTTAGTGTTATTTCTGTACTATTTTTTATAACATCATGATTGATATTCACTTAAATGTATCTTTAATGGAGTGACTTACCCTTCACCGTAATTACAAATGACGGATATTCCCTGATAACCTAAACGCTGTGTACAATTTCTCAGACCACATCCAACGTGTGTAGTATTCTGCCAGACCATCTGAAAAACAACAGCAACAAAGGAAGGGATTATTCATAAATATCAATTTTAATGTGAACTGCTGAACAATATAACGGTTCTCCAAAGTTATTCTTTGATATAACCATGTCAGGGAACGTCTACCTAATGAATTACGGTAGTATTGGATTAAGATGTTAGAGGTACTGGACTCGATGTTGAGGTACTCTATTTCACATTGTCTCTACTCATCTAGCAGTGAAGATCACCTTTTAATCGGTGTTATAATAGCTGAAATTGTCAAACCCCTGCTCATTTGCCCTAGGGTTTAACATCTGACTGATGCACTTAGGAAAGATGAGAGGGTAGGTAGGTAGGAGTCTAGGAAAGTGACTGTGTTAAGAAGACGACACCACTTCCACTGTAGTTTGCATAGCTAAATCTACGTGTTCCACTGGGAAGCCCAAACACTCGAACAAGGAAAGATTACGAATATATATGGTAATGCATTCAACTGCCAGAGGGCGACGTGGAGAAGTTCATGTGAGGAGGAGATGAGAACTTACTGACATTTGTGAAACCCGGTAAAGAAGGACCGCTGAGATCGCATAGAAACACTGAGATATAAAAATTCATTTGAGTTAAAGATACTTCTCCTAGTTGTGACTTGTAATCAAATGAGGACAAAGTGACACATTCCTCTTCAAAGCCAACCAACTAAATAACCAACCAGCTAACCAACTGACAAACACACAAAAATATCCAACTTACCTGCGTATAATGTCCACATACACCATAACAGTATTGTGTATTATAATCATATTCCTTATACTCATCAAACCATGCTGCAACAGCTCTAAAATTAGAATTAATTTATTTTAAAATGGCATATTCGTCTTAATGGCTTACTTTTCAACAGTTGGATAAATGGCTATATTTTGTCCGACATATTTATATTGAGGCAATTCAACATCATTGTGTCGAAATACACATTCGTCGGCTAATAGTTGAGCATGGTAGGCGAGATCATTATCCCATTGCTAAAAACATGAAGAAAGACGGAAAATTGAAGAGATGGAAAGTCACAGTTAAAAAAAATAATTAAATTAGATGACAGAGGAGATAGAGAGGGTGCATGGCTTCTGTAAGGCCGATAAACTTACAAGATCTGGAAGATATTTAGCCGGCGGTTGATTTTCCAGCTCACAATTCATCACTTTATGTCGATAATCATTGTGTAGTTTTTGTAAATTCTGAAGTTCTGGACTTGATGGTTGTGAGTTGACACTTTGTAGGCTGATGTAAAGTGATGACAGGCAGAATGATAATAATAAAAGCGGCTGCATTCTTCTAACTATTATTAGTTTGTTAGATTAGGGCTTCTGGGGTTACAGATGAGCATTTATACTGTTTGCAAATTGATTGTTATTCACCCTCTACCAATAGGATTAGATTTAAGGAGTTCTCAGTTGGGGTTTCACTTTGTTTATCATTTTGAAGAATAATTTTGTTTAAGTGTATCACTTGAATCATGTCAAGAGATAATGTGATTGCTATTCACGCTTAAACCTATCTCTAGTTGACAAGAAGTGTCATCGAAATGACTCGTAATAGCTGCTTCATCATTAAATTGATACCGTTTTGTTCAAATATCTCAGTTTCATATGATGCAGATGTCATTATTATTATTTGATTGTTATTTGCTAATTATGACTTGTATTGCACTGTAGGGTATTCAACATAACTCTTATTACTATTTTCAATGGTACTATTAACACACTACTACTGACTGATGTTTTAGAAATTGTTATAGTGATGGGATTGATGCTATTCCGTGTCCAACTTCCAATCTTTTTCAAGCTTGTGACTGTATCTAGTAAAGTACAGAACCAGCCAATCAGATGAGATTGAAAGTCTTAAATGTGCTAAGAAACAAACATAGACAATTTTTGATGATGGCGAATGGTAGATTAGACAATCGGTTGAACCAACTGCGTACACTCTTCTGAAACCATGGTATCGCGGTGGATCAAAATGAGGGTCAGTGGCACAGCGGTGGAATGCTTGCCGGCCACTCAGGCGGTCCGATGTTCGATTCCTGGCCGACGCATGTTTTTACCTTTCCAAGCCAGTAATAAGACTGGTAAAGAGGGAAACTCAGGCCAGATGTAGCTGACAACCCCATCCCGTAAAATTTATTACCACTGTAGCCTGAGACGTCATATACTGATTAACACTATATGAGTATGAGTTATACCAATTCAACGGTCAAATATATGAACAAGTCAAAGGAACACCCATGGGATCGCCAATATCAGGTTTGATTGCAGAAGCAGTGATGCAAAGACTCGAAAACATAATTCTACCAAAGATCAAACCCAAGATTTGGATACGCTACGTCGACGACACATTAGTATTGATCAAAACAAACGAGTTAGATAAAACTCACAACTTCATAAACAATAACTTCAATAACATCAAATGCACAAGAGAGGAGGAATTCGAGAACCAAATCCCATTTTTGGACATCTTAGTCAAGCGAACAACCACAGGGGAATGAGAGACTCAAGTTTATTATAAATCAACTCACACAGATCAAATCCTGAATTACAACAGCATCAATCCAATAACACACAAAAGGAATGGCATACAAAAACAATTCAAGAGGTTCGGCCAGGACTCATTGCAGCACTCCCACCTTGAGGAAGATTGAAGAAAACTATCTCATGGACGTCTTCCAAAAGAATCGATGGATATCCACGGAATTTCGTCAAAAGACATGTACCCCTAAGCCAACCCAACAAATCAAGAGCCATCAAGGAAAGCACAAAGAAAATCGCCTTACCATATATAAAAAATATCTCAGAAATCACTACAAGACACTACAAACCTCTAGGAATTGACGTCGTACACAAACCAACAAAGTCGCTTCACTCAATTCTATCTCAACCAATAGATTCAACAGCGAAAGAAGATAAAACCAACATCATCTACAAAAGAAATTGTAACAAGTGCGAAAAACACTACATTGGCCAAAGTGGACGTCCCCTTCTTCTTCGTAACCACGAGCATAAGCCAGCCGTCAAAAGACATGATATCCACTCCCTCATATCACTACATACAGACAACCACTGACATCAATTCGACTGGGACACAACGTTCAAATATTAGACAGAGGAAACAGCAAGAGTGCTAGAGAATTTTTATAAGACTGCCTGGTATTCCAGTGAATCATCAATCAATAGACACATCGAGATAGACAAAATTTATCAACCGATAAGAAAGAATCTTCACACACAAAGGGTCAAATTTCAAGTCAAGGAAACTGTCAGTTCCAATAGAAGTAACCTAGAAGGTGTGAAGACACACAAAAACAACCAATGACATCCAAGCTCACCGGGAGAGATGATTAATAAACTCGTGGAGAAATATGAAAGCTCACTTCAATGAATTGAAGTATGGGCTGAACATGTCACCTAGTAGCGTGATGAAAGCTTCGCAAATCAACTATCCAGTTAGCTCAGAGAACACAACCTCATCAAAATACCACATAAGCGTTTCTAAGATAGAATTACATTTTACCACAGTGCTGAAGTTTTACACTTGTGGCGTTGTGTACATTAATAGGAAGCGGCGAAAACTGAAATCTTCACTTTAAAGCAATGGCTAAATGCAAAGATAGAAGTGCCTATTCCCTAAATCTGGATTTATTTTACATTGTGGACATGAAATAACCTAAATTGGACACAACTTGTTTAACCTTAGACCAATCTTCAACCAGTTAGAATACTTTATTCTCCTCCTCTTACCTAACCGAACATAAATGTGAGTAAGACTATATAAATATGATAAGTTATTTCTTATTATTGAAGGTTCTTCAATCAGTCTCTTATCTTATTCCATTACACACTCACTCCGAGAATTTATTGCTCCAAAAATATTCAGAATAAATGTATGTAAGTTGGACTGTTAAGTAACATCACACGCCGGTTATATCCTCAAGTTGGGGTGACAATTTGACAATCAGTGCCCATAATGACATGTTTGGTGATGAAGAGATGAAAGAGTTTGGTCAATCCTGGGGTAGGCTAAAGAGAACAGCAGGAAATAGAACACAGAGAGTGTAGATGTGTTGTTGAAGCCCTGTGTTACACCAGGAACCCAAGAGGATAATAATTAGATGAATAATGATGATAAGTTTGACTGGCCTCTTGGTCTTTATTATCGACTGAAGTCAGATATTGATGAAAAAATGCCCACTGTTTATAAATATTGGTAGAGCAGATAAGCGTGAGATGTAGTGCGAGTATTGGAAGTTTAGAACCTCACTTAATGATCTGTGTTGCTTAACATGACTTTCCTTTATTGTCATATGAAGCATCTCTCTGGCATGATAGCTAACCACTTAAAGAGTATAGATAAATGCTTCCTTTGGCTGAAATCAGTTATTTCATTTTTCACAGATCACCTCGTGATGTGAGAATGGAAGCACCATACTCGGACAACTGAGGACTTTATCCATTATCGTACAATACGTCATCGTATCAGGTTGTATTGTTTTCTATTATTGGTAGTGCTTCGCTGTGTTGCAGGCGCCGTAGCAGACCGAATGTTTGTTCATGAGGGAGGGATAAACTGACACTGTTGTGAGATGCATAATGCAGGTGTGCGTCGGTGGCGCTGCAGTAAAACGCTCGCCAACCACTCAGGTAGGTCGGCGTTAGATTCCCGGCTGAAGCACTCCTTTACATCGCTAAGACAATAGTAAGACTGTTAAATGGGAAGGTTGGGCTTGAGGCTAGCAACCCCACCCTGTAAAAGTAATAACCACTGCTACAGAAACTCCTAGCCGCTCGCTTGCAGCCTTATGTTCCTCTGGGAAAGCTCAGATTTCAATCACTCGGGAATTGAGAATTGTTTACAATTGTTGTTTAATATATCGTTCACAATTATGTCAAAAGTAAAATGGATGTTGAGTTACTTCATTTCCATGTATTTTGTCGTGTTTTGATATCAGTCTATGTACAGTAGATTTGAGGATATTCGCCGTCAGTGGAACAGTGGTTAGTACTCTCGCCAACCATGCACATTGTCTGGGGTACGATCCCGTGCCGATGCACACCTGCTATCTACGGTCGGCTTTCAATATTTGGGCTACCTATATCCATGCTGAAAATTCCATACTTGTACCAAAATACAGTGTGGGATCAAGCTGTAATCAAAAATAAAAAAGAATACGAATCCACAGCTTCTTTATGAACCAGTGCAGACATTTTGAGATAGTTGAGTCTTGTCCTAAATGAATCATTCGACTAATATCTGTCAGTCTAACGTTGGCTAAAATACTAACTGATTCCAATCGAGTACTTCGATCAATGCACTCGATGACATTTCAATTAGATTGGTATGAAACCTCTTTGTATAATGACAACGTAGAGATCTCAACACAGATTCGGAACTATCATAAACTTTAATATCATTCTGTGCTACATACTACTGATTGAATGACATGGGTAGTTGGATACTACTTACTTCAAATAGCAGTATTCGCTAACCACATAAAAGGGATAAAAAACTAGAGATCTGTACCGCCCATTTGGGAGAGAGCACATCACCCGAGTATCTAGTATAATTCATCTTAGAGAGTCACTTCGGTAACAGTTATCCATAATTCATCAATCTATCGGCGATATGCGGTTTACGCAGTGTGTTTAAGTCTTTCAACAAGATTCAACAAGAGGTGAAACTGCTTCGGCTCTCTGAGCTGCTTCGAACCGCGCAAATCGCTGATTAGCTCCATCTAGAATAAGCGAAATGACCGGATGGTATTTCACTTATTCACGCACTCAGGCTTACATTCTTGATTACCCTTTACGATGTGAAGCTTATCATATATCGTGACCTCAATGATTTCTGTTTCCAAAGGAATCTGCAGTGAAATAGTACTTCAAACTGCTTAAATTACAAATCGCAAACTTCGATTTGCTTGTAGGGATTTCAAGTTCTAGAAATTTTATATAATTTTAAAGGAAAACTGTAGAAGAATAATTTCTCTCTCTCTCTGATGATTTAATTTGCTGATTAACGTTTCTTAGATACGACTACAGTTGTAGGACAAATAGGCGGATACTGAAGAGTTAACCTCTTCAGCGACAATATTCTTAGTCTGTGCGATCATTAGTTTGTATATATCTATATGACTTCAAGATGTCACGGCCAGAATCGGAAGGGCAAGATACGTCTACCTCAACCTGAATTCAATTTGGAAATCGTCTGCACTCAGCCAGCATGAACAGCAAGGTTCGGATTTTTAACACAAATGTGAAATCAGTCAGTCAGTCAGTAAGTCACTTGTTCTCCATCCGTCAGAAACGTGCACTGAGTGTCACGAAGAGGATTCTGTAACAAGTTACCGACCTTTATCAACAGCTACCTGCGTTCGCTGGCTCCATACTGAAGATTAAACGGCCAAATAGAAAGAATTAGTAATAAGAAACTATGACAATAATAGAAAAGGCAAGAGCCGATCGGTCAACAAATATGTGGGAGAAAATAGAGATGGGTTGAACATACTCTAAGGAGGCCTTTGAATGACATCACTCACCGGCCGTGAATGGAAGCATAAAGGGAGGCAACTAATGCGTTGCTTGGCAAGAGGGAGATGTGAGATTTCAGTCAGTCATGGTCCCAGCTGAAGATGACTCCAGGAAATAGAAGAAAGTGGAGATGTGTTGTTGAAGCCCTATGTTTTACTCGTAACCCAATGGAATGATAATAATATGATATATAAGGAGAAAGCGATTTATAGGGATTCAATTTGTGCCAGATTTTGATGTCAGTTAGAGAACCGTTGAAAATCAGGTTGTTGTGACCGGTTAAGTCCATTAGGTCGGCTGTGAGAAGAAATACTCGTAGACTACATTGGATAGTGCTGGTTACCGCAGAATTAGGAATCGGCTGAAGTAAGAATTCATAAGCTGGCCATTGGATCGGGTGGCAGTTGGCGAATGGTCTACAAATTCCCTATGTTACTAGTAGCTGCTGGGTTTGAACCCTGGCCTGAAGTGCTTAATGCTGAAGGATCCCAAACTAGGATGAAATAGCCAGCTGTCCAGTACTCCCTACTCGTTTCATTTCCAATGGTCCTGTAACTGATGAAAGGACCTATGATTCTACCATAGTATGTTTGGAAATCTCAAGTTCAACTTAGGAGCCTCCATCGAGCTAGATTTAGGGTACATTGCAAACCTACCGACTGACAGAAAGGTGAACTTTGTTGGCTTAAGAATAAAGAATCGCTCGGTTAAAGGAAATGATAAATCCAAAATCAGTAGAAGTCAGCATTCATAGACAATCGATTCCATCTCAGCTTCGTGAAAATTAACGTGTTCGCCTCGGAAATTCAAGTCCCGAGTTCCATCCTTAGTGAGCTTTTAAGTGTTTACTGATAAATATTTCCAAAAAAAAAGTGAACAGCTCTCTAGCGCACCCTGATTTTCAATGGTTCTTTGATTAGGATCGTTTCAGTATGAAATCTCACATTAGAATTACAGAATTCCCCAAACATTATGCGATAGCTTTGAGGTAAACTTTTTACAAAACATATATGGAACAGTCTGATCACACAGGCACGGAGTTGTTATAGGAATATATATAAAATCAATAAAGCGTAAGGAGGTGAGAGAATCAACTTAAGTCAAGTTAACAGGACATATTGAAAGGCAAAAGAACAATGAAGATCACTAGACCAAAGAACTATCCCGGCTAGTATCAAAACACAGTTTACCAAGGAGGGTTGAGTATGATGACGAATTATTGCTTTGAAAGCAAAAAGGTGGTATAAACTTCTTAATTGTCAGCTAGGGCTTCCATAAACTTTAGGGCACACCCAAAACACTTTTTATAGACAGGTTTAAAAGATGTATAAACGGTGATTGTATGCCTGATCTCTATAATATCTTTTGCAATAGAAGAGCTAGGTTGCCTGTTCTCAGCATTAATGGGTTCTCAGTTTTGTGTCTGCTTTTGAAGCTGGCCATTTAGGAATGTGTCTTCGATCCCATACATGCAGAGATCAATGAGTCTTCCTGATGTATACATTCAAACTGGTAAATGCTTTGGAATATGACATCTATTTTTCCATATTCTAAGGGCTTACATGAATATATCGGCTTCACATGTTCAACTATTCCGATGTTAGCTGCATAGAAAGTCATTTTAGCCACAGCGTTCAATCTGATCATGCATAGAGTAGTTTGATGCACACGTCTTTCTAAGTAGCGAGTTTGGGAGTGAGTCTTGGTATTCTGACTGCCTTACATCACCATATTGACTTATCTGGATAATTATTACCAACCGGAGTTTGCGCCATCTTTCTTTCTTCCTCCCCATCAAGTGTGTCTTTGGTGCATATTCAATGGATTTTACTGAAGAGACACCTCACTCACTAACGCTCTTTTCTACTGAACAAAGCAGAAACTGTGATGACTGAGATGCTGTCATGTCCAGGTAGGTTTTCTATACATAGATTGCTCTAATAATCCACCAAGCCATCAATTTATGCAGCATATATAGGAAACATAAACCGTTATTCAAGTATTGGTTTGTAGGGATTTGATTGATTGGTTACAGGATTCCATCATGAGCTGACACAGGTTAGAGAACCGTTGGAAACGTTGCATACAGAGCTGTTTCGTCAGCCTAGTTTAAGACTCTTCAGCGCTCACGTCTTAACAAGGGCGCGTGTGAGAACAAATACTCACCACCAAAGACATTGGCTGGCGGCCACGCTAAATAGTGAATTGGCAGAAACTTGATTTTATGGTTTGGCCATTGGATCGGCTCCCAGTGGCTGAATAGACTACGAGCTAGCTCACCTTGTAACCAGAAGGTCCTGGGTCTGAACCTGGATGATGGCTGCGTACTGGTGAAGAGTCCGTAGCTAGGACGAAACGGTGGGCTGTGCAGTATACCAGAACTAGTTTTCCAATGGTTCCCTAACCGATGTCAGCTCATGATGAAATCCTGTAACCAAAAAACAACAACAGTTATCTTCCCCTTGTAAAGACGTAAGTGATATGCTCACTATTCTGAACTTCATTCATTCGATTCAAACAGATCATGTCTTCTAATTGCTTTGTCTAAATTCATAAGGGGCAACTAATTGTTTCAGGATAATTACATCAAGTCAACAGAAGTTAATCAGTATTGTGTTCACAACACAGATATTTAGCTTGAAGTAGAGGGATGGAACAATGAGAATGATGGAAATGCTTGCACCGTTATGTACAGGCATACGCGCTGCAACATATTAACACACACACACACATGAAACGAATTAAGCTGTACAACTTATGAGTCTTTGGATATTTGTGACCCTATTCAAATAAGCCATAAACAATGCTTCCAATGCAGGGAAGCATATACGGGAGTTGTTGAAACCATGAGAAGTATAGGAATAGAAGAAAGGCTTTTCAAACATCATTCAAGTGAATGAGATTCTACATCATAAAATGTGACATACTCGCCTCTCTCTCTCATCATACATTCATATCACTTTTCACTTGTAAATCAATGCCCTTTCCTACAACTGAGCAGTCATCGAAAGTGATTTAATTTTAAGTGAACTCATGTGATATTATAACTCAGCGTGTGAAGTGTACACAACCATCTTAACTATTATTACATTTATTCAAGTACAGCTCATCGTTTCAAGAATAACAGTCAATCATGTGATGACAACGATGACGATGACGGTTAGAAAATAATTATATAAACGCAGGGATTAGACATTCACTTTCAAACATTGTGAGGCGGAGAAATATGATGATGCTCTCAGTGCAGTTTGTTATCCTGTTAGTATTCCGATTGGCTCTGGCTGATTGGGATGCATATACGGCTAAAATATTCAAAATGCACAATGAATATCGTCAACAGTTGCTTGACTGTAAAGTGGATGGACAACCAGCAGCTACGCGGATGCCTCAACTTGTAAGTTCATTTTTTTTGGTTGTGTTTGTTTTCCTCAGTAATTTGTATTTGTATTCCATTTGATGTGTTAGGACAGTTTAGGTTGCTTGTGGCTTTGATGATTGAAAAACCTACCTCTGAATGGAGAGTTTAGAATTAAATATGTGGATTTCCATCGCCTTGGTGATTTGAAGCAGTTCGAGTCGTAGTCGTTTAGAAAGATTATCGTGTAGTGTGTACTTACTAAAGACGGTCAACTGTTCCAGGATACATCTACGGAAGTTTTCTCCTTTATAAAACCGCGAGAGTAGGTGTTCTAGGTTTAATTCTGACAACAAACGCTGAGCATAAATAACATACCTAGCTCCACAAAATCAGGTGAATAGTTAGATACACACTGGTAAGCTCAGCAATGGTAGGTTATTCTTTCAAATGCATACGAATCATTGGTTATATGAAGGAAGGACGTTGGAGTTCAGCTGACCAGTTTAGACGGTTTCTTACTGTTTCTACCGATAAGTGTCCACTGAAGTATAGAATCCGACAGAGACGATTCTGGAGACAGGTGTTTATAGTTCAAGGGGTGTTTGCGTCATAGAATTGACCATACTGAGTGTGAGGTATTCAGTTACCCAAATCAGAACTTATCACAATTATTCAACTTCATATCTGCCTGTTTTCTCTTTTTAAAGAATGTGCCGATTAATGCATGTACGTATACTTCACCAACACACTTCGCTTCTCATTAACTTTCTTCCTCCTCTTAATTACAGGCATGGAATCAAGAGCCAGTCAGGCAAAAGCGCTATCCAAAACCTGTCGATTTGGATTCAATAATCCCACAAGTAGAAAATTTCATCCAGTTGGACAGAATATTGCTGCTTATCAAACTGTTGAACAGTAATCATTCACATAAAACAAGAAAGAAACAAACACCCTTAACTCTTTTTGTATTTTAGAGCTATGCAGGAATGGTTCGGTGAACACAAATATTATAACTTTAAAAACAATAAGTGCAGTGACAGCTGTGGAAACTACATGCAGGTGAGTGAGTGTTGTTTGATGGATGAACTTCAGACACAGTACTACTGTTATTTGACTGTTAGCTGAAACGTCTTAACGGTGTGAACATGTGTTTTCCAGTGGGGCTAGTTGTTCACCTTCTTTCTTTGTAGATCTCCGGATGTATTGTGTTGTTCTGGAGGTAGACTGTCTCATTGGTCTGTACACCCTGAGGTCGAGTATCCAGAAAACTTAATATAACTTACGAATCAGTGATATTAGAATCCTTTCGATGAACTTACCCTGGAATCTAAAACTTCCTCAGTTTAACCAAGTGTTATCGATGAAATTCTCACTGAAATGCTGTTGAATTTGTTGACTACAATACTGTTGCGTTTGTACAGACCGTGAGTAGTTGAAGCGATCGATAACTTCAATAGGGATTCAACAGCTTATAACCACTACAATGAATTCTGTGTAGTCCTCTTCTAAAGCTCACTTCACGAATGACTAGAACGTTTCATTCACTCCTCACATGACATCCACCACATCATCCTCCGATCCAATCCCAGATTGACGTTTCGCATTTGAATTTCCACTAGAGGTCTTCGCCTTGCCTAGATTACTGGTTCACTAGATTTCTATCTGATTGTAATCCCCCAAAGAAGAAGGAAATGTAGGTATTGAACTAACAACTCAATCTTAGGAAACCTCAAGAAAACGTTTATTGTAACTCTGGCTGTATGATGGTCTTTTCTTCCAATATTCATTTTTTTTTACATTTCAGATGGCTTTCGCCAACACCACAGATATTGGATGTGGAGTGACCAAATGTCCATACAGTGAAAACTTTAAATACGGTTTATTCATCGTCTGTAACTATGGCCCAGGGTAATTGTTTGACTGATTTGTACTAATGATTGTTTCTGTTATATTGTGAACTATTCACTTGATTGCCAAATAGTTAAGAGACATACTTCACGAGATCGTTTCAACTGGCAGAAGGGTTCCGACCTCTAGTTCTTTCGTTAATTGTTGATACCTACTCTCAAGATACACATAGGAGCACTGACTAATTTCAAAGTGTTTATTTGCGAGGATTCCATTGATTTCACATTTGATTGCGAAATGAATTCAGTTAGAGAACCTCTTGAAACCAGATGAAACGTGGACAGCTGCTCCCTCATTGGGTTGGAACCGTTCATAAGTACGCAACCATGACGCTTACAGGGAATAAAGCTCCCAGTCACTGTATTCCGTCTCGGTGACTGAATGGATTACATACTCGCTTTGACTTGAATACTTTGGGTTTAGCAACCAGAGGGGCATACATAGCTCTCCGCTTTTCCGTTTTCAATGGTTCTGTAACTGGAGTCCATTGGTGATCAATACTGACACTGACATTCAACTTCAAAATCATATCTGGAGTTACAAATGCCGAGCGCATCAGTTCTACTGTTGTTATCAAAGATTATTCGTTTTAGAAGTAGATTGCTTCCACAAAACAGTCACTTGCTACTGTGTTCAAACTTCTCTCAGCCATGAGAATCCTGTTTCAGCTGCCTTATCTTGTTTGAGGACTAGTGAAATCCATTCATGTCGCTTCTAGTCCTCTTTATTTAAATAACTAAACGAGACTTTGCACACAGTACACACAGAGCACTGTAAAAGTATACATAGAGTATACTCCAGTCTTCCAAATAGTTTAATTTTCACAAATGTTTCACTTGATTGTTTTCTAAATTTCGTTTTCTATTCTCGTTCACTTTTTGTTTTACAAATTAACAAAATTTCAGAGCAAACTTCCATGTGAGACCTTTTGAAGCTAAAAATATCAATGAAGTATGCCCAGTGACAGCTTCTCCATCTGTGCAATCAGGAAGTGGAAAATGGCAAGCTACTAAAGGCACAACGAAATTCAATGCAAGAAATTGTTACTGTTATAAATGAACATACAGAAATATAATGATACTTTCTTGTCTTTGAAAATCTAGTGTGACCTAATAAATGCACTTTCCATATACAGATACATACTGACTTTTAAATTCAGCCGGTTTTCTTTCTCTCTTTGTGAAGCTTCTATGTGAAATAGTTAGTTACGTGTTGGGTTTCGTTGGGTTAGTAAACACTTTGAATTATAAAAATAGATATTGTTGATGATATCAAAGTGCCGCTTCTTTTGTGCAATTACTCCTGATGATAGAATTCAGAATATGTTCTGTAAACAGATAGTGAATGGTACACAAAGTTATCGGATTGACTGAAAGCAGTTTGACTGTCAGTGATATCGACATCCACACATTCAGATAACTGGGTTCATTCTCCTGCCTTGAATGTTACCTTTATGTGGTGGAACTTCTACTTCTCATAAAAAGGAATCTAGAGCTAAGACAAATACATCTAGTCCACGTGAGATTATTTCAGATTTTTAGACAAAGTTGTAACAAATCTCTGTGCGGAAAGATATCAACGCCACTACTTATTCATTTCGACGTTGGATTCCATTCACTTGCCTGCAACCATAAGTTGATCGTATATAAATGTACATAGAATTTTGCCATACTTGCTAGGATTGGCATGATTTCTGTTAACAGATATATGCGAATAGACAGTGTTCAGAATTTACCCTTATATAACTTGTTCATGGAGTAGGTCAAGGCTCAAAAGAATGCAAACATGGAAAATAAACGGTTCAATAGATTGAAAAATGGATTAAGCATTCACTGAAGCAAAATATTGGGGGTTGGGTGGATAAAAGCAAAGATTGTGTAATCATTTGGGATGAAGAGACTGGATATTGAGTCACGGAAAAAAAAAAAAACTGATTAGTGAATCTTTCTGAAAACATAAGTCAAATTTTAAACGTTTGATATCGATTGCTCCGGCAAATTTGAGGAGAGTTGCCTCATACTGTTTATTGACAATCTGGAATGATTTCATTTTGTCCACCTCATGACCCATATCAACCAGATGTCTAGAAACGGCAGTATTCAAAGCATTTGTTCCCTCAAGACGTAGGCTTTTCGATACATGTTCATAGAATCTGAAGTACGCCTTTTTTTCTCTTCCCCCACAGGAATTACCCCAGCAGATACAGGTAAATGTGTCTACAGAATTAGAGTGAAGATGCGAAGGTTATCTATCTAACACTCTTTGGTTGCACCAAAGGAGTTTGTTATTCAATAGACAGGAACCCATTTGGCCGCAGAATTGATTCTGGTTACAGAAAGTTTCATTCCTCTATCGATTATTCCTACAATATAATCACCCGCAAAGGTCATAATATGCTAACGTGATCAACTTTTAAGTTGCAAGCAGCTGAGGAGAATTCGAAGAGAGAGAGAGAGAAACGATGCCCCTATATTCTTCGGCACAAACATTCGTTTATGCTTCATATCAGCTCATAAGATGGAATAAATATTTGAATATTTTTAAGGTGTCGCGTAAACATCTCACTAGTTTCGGTCACCATTTTGCCTTTTTGATTTATGCTGATAAGACGCACATCATTCTATAACTTCGTGGCATCAATCAAGCGTTTGTTTCAAGAGAAATGTCACAAACATGTAGACACATCTTGCTCGGAAAGAACCAATCAACGATTAATTGATGATGATGTACTTACGCTTGTCGTAAAACTGCCTCTAATTCAAACAAAATTTGATGCCTCTTGTAACTTGTAAATTAACGTCAAAAAAATAAAACAAACGAGGGAATTTTAAGTTTCCTATTTCAGTTAAACAGGGTGTGCACGAATCAAATCATGATGAATTCACTGTTTCCCCAGGCATTGGTAGTGCAATCGAATTAAGTTTACACGATTGTGAAATGTTTGTCTGAATGAGAAAAACGATAAACGATTCTTATTATTCACTTCAGGTTTCTGGGTGGAATACTGAACTACAGCAGTATGTCTTCACTTCACTCCATCCCTGAAATCTTTTCACAATGACTCCACGATTCTCCATAAGCATTTGTTTCCCTCGCATAGGATCTCTTCCATGTAATCGTCTAATAAATGATATCACTCGTTGGTCTCCTCAGAATATGAGATTGATTCCATGACAAAAGAACAGAGTCGTGGTGGCTTGAAGAGGCCATATAAAAGACAATGTGAGATGACACTTTATTGTTTACGTCAATCTTTTCAGTCGAATTACTGGAATTTGAAAGTTTTGAGAATTTTCCATGATTATTCAGTAGACAATTCGTCTTTTCTATATATTCCATCCTACTAATGGTTAGTACCCCGTAACTTTTATTCGGTTTAGCAGTTGGCAAATTCCTGTTTCTTTATCGGAGCTTATCTAAGGCTTTCTTACTTATTTAGCCCATCACTTCAGTTTGCTATTCATACGTTAAAAGAGACAGTCAGTAAGAGGTGATTTAAATCTTTCAACTATCCTCATTGGTGAAGATATTAAGTATCCAGTTTGTGTATAGGAGTTATCAAATTAAACTTGTTTATCCGTTTTATTAATTGTAACATGGTTATCATAGGAATTGGGGCCAAGGATACTACTGGCATATCTATTTCATCGAGGCCAATATCCGAATAATTATAAAAATAGCGATCAGGGTTTGGAGAAAGTAGCATTTCAGGAGTTTTGCATTCTAAAGGAAACATTTATTTAACTGTTGTGTGAGTTTGTCCACAGCGAAGAATGTTTCTACAACATTCTTTGACAACTCAATAACACACGATTTCAGGGAATCAGCATGTTTCAGTGAGTGGAGTTTCAATGTTCTATCATTCGACTGCACTCTACTACAACACAAAGATTTTAAATGAGACTTCAGGTACCGGCTGCTTTCAATGCACTTGAGAACGAAGTCCACAGAATTTCTTGCTTCATCTCCAACGCAAATTATTTATCCTAATATTTCAGTATGGAAACAGTCCTCTTTTAGATACTTAGAGCACAAGAAGGTCCTCAGTGTGGCTACAGTCCTTGTTAGCGAAGCTTCAGTTTATTGGTGTTAACATCAGCACCATGATAACAGAGCGCCTTAGGAATACAGTTAAAATAGCTTTTAGTGCGGCAGAGGTACGCTGTCTCTTCACAAACACTTTAATTTTACCTTTAAAAAATGGGAATAAATTGCTCAGCTTGGCCTCAACATCGTATCTATCAGTATGACTACTCTGCGAAGCTAGCGACATAAATGCAAGTCAATCATCGTATTTGCGGATATCATGCTACAGTATGGTTAGCCAAGGGACAAACAAGATCTATTCAAACCTGTCTTTTTCAGCATGCCATGTAAATAGTGAGCAAAAAGCTAATATTAATAAGATGTTCAAAGTTATATACCATATTCCGACCAAAATTAATTCTGCTTTACGAGTTCGCCTCCTAAATTAGGCTGAATTGATCAGACTTTATTTAAAGAACTCCAAGCCTATTTATTCGGAAAAAGTTATTTCTGTCACTATCCTCACCATGGTCATCGTTACATGAATGTACAAGATGGACAATTTCCTGCTCCCCCTAGGCTTTCTTTCTTTAAGTTACCATCGTCTCAGTTATTTCATTATTCCGACTACTTCATCTTTAATTGCTTATTATGTAATCGATTCGAATTCCCGTATACTTCATAATTACTCCTTATCTTTCCAAGATTACGCATTATGTAGTCCAGTTGTTCAACTTTTGAAATTATTTCAACCCTTTCACTGTTGTGTTATGACGTCTTGACGTGTCGATATTTCCCAAATACTGTTAACAAACTTATCACCACTACGTGGATAAACGTTTTTTTTTGTACTGTGTTAAAAATGCCACATACATTAGGGTGGACGCATCAATGGGGACCTAATTGAGAAATAAAAATAATTCATGCCTCCATCCTTTTATCTTCTAAGGTGTAGAACTTCAAATATGAATTATTCAGCGTTAATGGAGGCTAATGAATCTGAAATTCCCTATACTTGTATGTATATCAGGATAATATCTTCACCGATTCTGACAACCTCTTTAATTATTAAACTTAAAAGTTGAAATGTCAGAATAAACACAACTAATTCACAGTATATACATTTGATGTGTTGATATAAGTAGGGGGATCCTACTCATTCAAACCAGTAGTGTTTGGCAACCAGATTGAAGTGGTCAAAACACGTCACTGTTATTTTACTTGTCTTTGGTGGTGTTCATCAATGGCGGCCTTGCAGTGATTTAGTTCAGACGGCCGAATGAGTTCGAAACACTCGAATTCTGTCTAGCTTGGTCACTTGAGGGAATTGGTAATACGTTGAACTGAATTTCTCGATTTATAAATGAACTGTCGATTTACAATTTACTCAAACAGTAACGGGGTGAGAATATCTGTGGTAATCTCTGGAGTCTTCTGCAGTGCTTCAAGAAGAATGCCGTCTGGTCAATTCGCCTTTTAGGCTAGACTTCGGTAGCTTGGTTACATGCTGAATTTCTTCTTCAGTTGGAGGATCGGCGTCCACTGGCAGGCAGTCCTGTGTGTGCTACTGATGGTATTTCTATGCGCGTTATTGGTGGTGGTCGATTCAAGAGTCGTTTGAAGTAATCAGCTCATTGTTTGGTTTGTTCCTCCTCCTTGAGTTTTGTACATTAAACTGACTATGCGCACTGCCTTCACACTCGTCCAATGGACACTCAGTCAACTTACTTCCCCTCTACTGACAATTCTTATCCCATCCTCTTTCAAACTATCACTTCTATTGTGTCCGCGATCAACACAGGTTTCCCTTTCATTTATAACGATGACTTCTCAGTAAATTGATGATGTCACCCTCCAACAAAAGGGATGATGGAAAGTTTTACCTTGAACAGACTTCAAAGACTACACTGATGGACAGATAAATAATTTCTTTTTCATGTCCTGGTGGATATTTCTGGCCATTAATCCACAATCTCTTACACCTCTTTGAAGAATCCATTATGTTTGTAGAAGACAGGGAACTCTACAAACACTATTTCTCGATATCTGAAGGACGAAGTTACCACAAGCGGATACAAGAGGTGACTTCACGCCATTTCTCCCAATCAGTGAGACAAAATAATTGGTACAGTTGAGACAGGGGTAGTTTAGGCAACTTAAGGAAGTCACTAGATTACGTTGAGAAGTTTACCTAACTGAGATGAATGAAACATTAGACGCGAAGTCTGGCTCGTCTTCTTCGCGATCAAATATATCCGGGATCAGAGTTCAGGGATGTGAATAAATGTATAACAATCGAGTGAATCATAATATTATTAATAACTAGGATAAATTCATTCAACAGTGAGCCTATAGGTAGAATGTCTATACAATTAGGGGTAGAGGGTGAAGAAGCTGTTTCCACCTTATCATTATCAGGAGAGATAACTATTTTAGTCCATGGGTGAAGCTGATCAAGGGAGGGAAAGAGGTAGGTAGGTAGTGAGGTTAGAGAGACTTCTTCTTAACACAAAGACCGAGTTAAAATTTCCCACGGTGACTGCCTCAACTATGTTTAACAACCGTAGATATCCTAGCCAAGTTAGTTAAATTGGCCACATTTTACAGAATTGTTAAAGCTGAATGTTTGTCAATCTTGTACTCCGTGTCCACCAGATGCTGCAGGATCGAACCTCTGACTGATTCTACGACATCTTTGCTCAACCATATTGGACAGTTCTCCAGAAGGCGATGGTGGAATTGCCGATTCTTTACACCTTTGTGAGTGTCTCCGAATGAACAGTTAAACTTATAAATAAATATGAAGTAGCTGAACTCGGTGGCTTATCTTGCATCCGCGTCGGAATTATGAAGGAGACGTCATTTTTGCCAAAGAAGAAACTTAACATTAACTTTGATCTCTAGAAAGACTCAGTTACAATATATTGTAGAGGGTAATTTTGAAAACTTTGAGAATGAAACCCTTCTCAGAATCCCCAGTGATAGTGTTCACCAGTTGTCGACTGATCTCCAGAAGTCAGAAAAGGAAGATCTTGCATCTGATCACTTCTACGCAGACATTTCACGTATCCTGCCTAAAACGTTTGCAGGTCACTATCCTACATAGTCGCTGATATGTGGTAGTGGCTCCATAAATGGTGAAATAGTTGAACACCTTGTAGACACTGGACACCCTATCCAGAAACGCTTCTTCAAAGTGATCGGTAAAATGAAACATAACTTGTCTAGGATGATCCACTTTTACTTCCTTCTCAGTGCTATCTCGTCCTGTCTAGATGGTGAGACCGGATCTGTGCAAAGAAAAGGAAGTCGTTTATCCATATCTATTATTATTATTATGCTATGCACCCAATTACGTTTAATCTAACCGCTTCAAATCATTTCATTTCTCTGGACATTTCTGACTTATCTATCTTCTGGTACTTACTGCTAGGTAACATAAAATCTCATTGTTTCTATGTGTATTCTGATTACAGGTCACTTATTCAATTAAACACCTCGTTGCGTAATTCTGCAACCCTCATTCAATCTCTCATTTGTATTGAATTATATCAACAACTATCCTCATAATGACCATTCATCATTTTTCTGACTATCTACCTTGACGTGGAAAACTTGTATATAAACGTGATTGTGCAGGTGGATAAAATGAATTTGTTGAAAACGGACTGTCAGCTGAACAGCTCATCTTGTTTTTATCAACGCTTGGATGAGAATTATTCATCAACGTATTGCTTATACGTAACTAATAATAATGGCCTGCTTAAATCAGTCTGTTGCGAAGTATTGAGACTAACAAAATACATCCAATTTACCCTATTCTGTCCAAACAAACTGTCAGAAGAAGCGGTCAGTTAAGACAGGTCTTCAGGTGAACACAGACAAGATGGAGGTGATGAAAATAATCGACGAGCTAACCAACAACATCAACAACAACCGGTAGGAAAGATTGCTAGCACGAAGGATTTGACAAACGTCACTGCTACCACTAATCTAGGAAGCATTGTTTCAACCACAGCCAGTCACCACGGATGAAAATGTCAAAGCTAGCCAAACAGCCAGCCAGCCAGTCAGCCAAAATCGGACAGGCGCAATACATCTTCATCAATCTGAAATCGATTTGGAAATCTTCTACTACACTCAGTCAGCATAAACAACAAGATTCGGATTTTTAACACACCTGTGAAGTAACTTCTTCGAATATGCGATAGGAATTCGCACTGAACATCACGAGAAGTATTCGCGACAGATAAAAAACAGTAATTAATAGCTGCTTCCGCTGCATGCTCAACACTGTATTCCCAGGTAGGATAAACAAATGATCAAGAGCCTACGGTTCGATTGTAAAACGACGAGTAGGTCATCTGAGGGTGACATGGAGGAGATCGTTCCCGGAGGAGATATAGGACTATGTATGGGTACTCGTGAGGTGATGTAAAGAGGACTACAGGAAATAGAAAAAAATGAGGAGGGGTGTATCGTTGAAGTTCTGTGTTCCACTCGGAATGAAAAAGGATCCATAATACTACTTTTCGTATTGTTTCAGTCATTCAATTACGTCTTTGAATCATACTCTGTATACTTGGGCCAACACTTGAATGCGTATTTTAGAAGGAAATAAGGGGGAAATGATTGTTGTTTATTTTGAGCCTGTTACTAACGACTAATGATTCACTTTAAGAGTGTTCACAAAAGGTGACTACTTGACAATTCTTCTTCACGTATGAAGACCTGTTTTAAGATACCGCTATTATTGTTATTATTGCAAAGATGATTTCATCTATGATTTCGTCTTGGGATGAAGTTTCGCTTTGTTTCCTTGAATCCACCACAGTACAAGTTGCATTTCAGAAGAAAAATAAAGGCGGTTTCATTAAATGTGCAAAACAGAATTTATTCTGAAAACACTGTCAATATTAATTATTCACGATTCAATGAATATTCGTCTTCAGTTAACACATACACATGTCTGTGTGACAGTTCCTTGGAGACGATTAGCATTAGCATATTGATTCCAGGTAGATATAATTGTTGCCCAGTTGGGTTTTGGTGTCTTCGCTGGAGCAGATGGCTTTCGAGATGGTGTCGCTGTTGGTTTTCTGGTGGTGGTGACAGTTGGCTTGGGTGTGGTTGTTCGAACTGGAGTCGATGGTTTACCACATTCACTTCGTGGTTTTGTTTCATAAGGATATTGGCCTCCCCAATTACCACTTCATTAGGCATTGGAATAGAGAAGAAAAGTGGAACGATTTTAGTGTTATTTCTATACTATTTTTTATAACATCATGATTGATATTCACTTAAATGTATCTTTAATGGAGTGACTTACCCTTCACCGTAATTACAAATGACGGATATTCCCTGATAACCTAAACGCTGTGTACAATTTCTCAGACCACATCCAACGTGTGTAGTATTCTGCCAGACCATCTGAAAAACAACAGCAACAAAGGAAGGGATTATTCATAAATATCAATTTTAATGTGAACTGCTGAACAATATAACGGTTCTCCAAAGTTATTCTTTGATATAACCATGTCAGGGAACGTCTACCTAATGAATTACGGTAGTATTGGATTAAGATGTTAGAGGTACTGGACTCGATGTTGAGGTACTCTATTTCACATTGTCTCTACTCATCTAGCAGTGAAGATCACCTTTTAATCGGTGTTATAATAGCTGAAATTGTCAAACCCCTGCTCATTTGCCCTAGGGTTTAACATCTGACTGATGCACTTAGGAAAGATGAGAGGGTAGGTAGGTAGGAGTCTAGGAAAGTGACTGTGTTAAGAAGACGACACCACTTCCACTGTAGTTTGCATAGCTAAATCTACGTGTTCCACTGGGAAGCCCAAACACTCGAACAAGGAAAGATTACGAATATATATGGTAATGCATTCAACTGCCAGAGGGCGACGTGGAGAAGTTCATGTGAGGAGGAGATGAGAACTTACTGACATTTGTGAAACCCGGTAAAGAAGGACCGCTGAGATCGCATAGAAACACTGAGATATAAAAATTCATTTGAGTTAAAGATACTTCTCCTAGTTGTGACTTGTAATCAAAATGAGGACAAAGTGACACATTCCTCTTCAAAGCCAACCAACTAAATAACCAACCAGCTAACCAACTGACAAACACACAAAAATATCCAACTTACCTGCGTATAATGTCCACACACACCATAACAGTATTGTGTATTATAATCATATTCCTTATACTCATCAAACCATGCTGCAACAGCTCTAAAATTAGAATTAATTTATTTTAAAATGGCATATTCGTCTTAATGGCTTACTTTTCAACAGTTGGATAAATGGCTATATTTTGTCCGACATATTTATATTGAGGCAATTCAACATCATTGTGTCGAAATACACATTCGTCGGCTAATAGTTGAGCATGGTAGGCGAGATCATTATCCCATTGCTAAAAACATGAAGAAAGACGGAAAATTGAAGAGATGGAAAATCACAGTTAAAATAAACAATGACACTAGAGGAGAGACACAGAGAAGTGATGGCTTCTGTTAGGCCGATAAACTTACAAGATCTGGAAGATATTTAGCCGGCGGTTGATTTTCCAGCTCACAATTCATCACTTTATGTCGATAATCATTGTGTAGTTTTTGTAAATTCTGAAGTTCTGGACTTGATGGTTGTGAGTTGACACTTTGTAGGCTGATGTAAAGTGATGACAGGCAGAATGATAATAATAAAAGCGACTGCATTCTTCCAACTATTATTAGTTTGTTAGATTTAGGGCTTCTGGGGTTACAGATGAGCATTTATACTGTTTGCAAATTGATTTTTATTCACCCTCTACCAATGGGATTAGATTTAAGGAGTTCTCAGTTGGGGTTTCACTCTGTTTATCATTTTGAAGAATAATTTTGTTTAAGTGTATCACTTGAATCATGTCAAGGGCGAATATGATTGCTATTCACGCTTAAACCTATCTCTAATTGACAAGAAGTGTCATCGAAATGACTCGTAATAGCTGCTTCATCATTAAATTGATACCGTTTTGTTCAAATATCTCAGTTTCATATGATGCAGATGTCATTATTATTATTTGATTGTTATTTGCTAATTATGACTTGTATTGCACTGTAGGGTATTCAACATAACTCTTATTACTATTTTCAATGGTACTATTAACACACTACTACTGACTGATGTTTTAGAAATTGTTATAGTGATGGGATTGATGCTATTCCGTGTCCAACTTCCAATCTTTTTCAAGCTTGTGACTGTATCTAGTAAAGTACAGAACCAGCCAATCAGATGAGATTGAAAGTCTTAAATGTGCTAAGAAACAAACATAGACAATTTTTGATGATGGCGAGTGGTAGATTAGACAATCGGTTGAACCAACTGCGTACACTCTTCTGAAACCATTATATCGCGGTGCATAGAAATGAGGGTCAGTGGCACAGCGGTGGAATGCTTGCCGGCCACTCAGGCGGTCCGATGTTCGATTCCTGGCCGACGCACGTTTTTACCTTTCCAAGCCAGTAATAAGACTGGTAAAGAGGGAAACTCAGGCCAGATGTAGCTGACAACCCCATCCCGTAAAATTTATTACCACTGTAGCCTGAGACGTCATATACTGATTAACACTATATGAGTATGAGTTATACCAATTCAACGGTCAAATATATGAACAAGTCAAAGGAACACCCATGGGATCGCCAATATCAGGTTTGATTGCAGAAGCAGTGATGCAAAGACTCGAAAACATAATTCTACCAAAGATCAAACCCAAGATTTGGATACGCTACGTCGACGACACATTAGTATTAATCAAAACAAACGAGTTAGATAAAACTCACAACTTCATAAACAATAACTTCAATAACATCAAATGCACAAGAGAGGAGGAATTCGAGAACCAAATCCCATTTTTGGACATCTTAGTCAAGCGAACAACCACAGGGGAATGAGAGACTCAAATTTATTATAAATCAACTCACACAGATCAAATCCTGAATTACAACAGCATCAATCCAATAACACACAAAAGGAATGGCATACAAAAACAATTCAAGAGGTTCGGCCAGGACTCATTGCAGCACTCCCACCTTGAGGAAGATTGAAGAAAACTATCTCATGGACGTCTTCCAAAAGAATCGATGGATATCCACGGAATTTCGTCAAAAGACATGTACCCCTAAGCCAACCCAACAAATCAAGAGCCATCAAGGAAAGCACAAAGAAAATCGCCTTACCATGTATAAAAAATATCTCAGAAATCACTACAAGACACTACAAACCTCTAGGAATTGACGTCGTACACAAACCAACAAAGTCGCTTCACTCAATTCTATCTCAACCAATAGATTCAACAGCGAAAGAAGATAAAACCAACATCATCTACAAAAGAAATTGTAACAAGTGCGAAAAACACTACATTGGCCAAAGTGGACGTCCCCTTCTTCTTCGTAACCACGAGCATAAGCCAGCCGTCAAAAGACATGATATCCACTCCCTCATATCACTACATACAGACAACCACTGACATCAATTCGACTGGGACAACGTTCAAATATTAGACAGAGGAAACACCAAGAGTGCTAGAGAATTTTTATAAGACTGCCTGGTATTCCAGTGAATCATCAATCAATAGACACATCGAGATAGACAAAATTTATCAACCGATAAGAAAGAATCTTCACACACAAAGGGTCAAATTTCAAGTCAAGGAAACTGTCAGTTCCAATAGAAGTAACCTAGAAGATGTGAAGACACACAAAAACAACCAATGACATCCAAGCTCACCGGGAGAGATGATTAATAAACTCGTGGAGAAATATGAAAGCTCACTTCAATGAATTGAAGTATGGGCTGAACATGTCACCTAGTAGCGTGATGAAAGCTTCGCAAATCAACTATCCAGTTAGCTCAGAGAACACAACCTCATCAAAATACCACATAAGCGTTTCTAAGATAGAATTACATTTTACCACAGTGCTGAAGTTTTACACTTGTGGCGTTGTGTACATTAATAGGAAGCGGCGAAAACTGAAATTTTCACTTTAAAGCAATGGCTAAATGCAAAGATAGAAGTGCCTATTCCCTAAATCTGGATTTATTTTACATTGTGGACATGAAATAACCTAAATTGGACACAACTTGTTTAACCTTAGACCAATCTTCAACCAGTTAGAATACTTTATTCTCCTCCTCTTACCTAACCGAACATAAATGTGAGTAAGACTATATAAATATGATAAGTTATTTCTTATTATTGAAGGTTCTTCAATCAGTCTCTTATCTTATTCCATTACACACTCACTCCGAGAATTTATTGCTCCAAAAATATTCAGAATAAAATGTATGTAAGTTGGACTGTTAAGTAACATCACACGCCGGTTATATCCTCAAGTGGGGGTGACAATTTGACAATCAGTGCCCATAATGACATGTTAGCGATCTTATGAGGAGGAAATGAAAGCATGTGAGCACAGAAGGGTTAGATAAGGAAGACCGCAAAGAACCTAGTGCGGTGAATATATGCAGTTTCGGGATCTGTACTGCAGCCAGGAACAAACTATAAAATTAACAATGATAATAATTTTCTCAGTTCTGAAAAAGCATAAATGACTGCACACATGCTTTTATTTCATGCCTACCATGTCGATACTCATCAGAGTTCAGTGCATCAGCTTGAGATGTGGTTACACGTGGTTATTTCTTTAGAATATACACAGCATGTCTTAATCGCCTTCTGCATATTATTTACACAATAGGTTTTAAGCTAGTTCGCCGTCACACTTCCATATCGCTTATCTTTTCTGGATGGCATTTTTGCAACAGACATTACAAACATTGATGAATAGTTGACATATCACTGGCTTCATTCTAAAAAATGAAATGGCCGGCCAACCAAAACGCATTAGCAACAATAAACTCTGGCTGAGAACAAACCAAACAAGAGCTGACCACTCAACAAATATCGATAGGGCATACGATGAAAAGGCCGTTTAATGACGCTAAAATACTAACTGATTCAATCGGGTACTTCAATCAATGCACCCGATGACATGATCATTAGATTGGTATGAAACCTTTTTGTATAATGACAACGTAGAGATTCAACACAGATTCGGAACTATCATAAACTTTAATATCATTCTGTGCTACATACAACTAACTGAATGACATAAGTAGTGGGATACTTTTAATTCAACTAGCAGTATTCGCTGACAAATAAAAGGGATATAAACATCAGATATCTGTTTCACCCATCTGGGACCGAGCACATCAACCGAGTATCTGGTATAATTCAGCTTAGAGCATCAATTCGGTGACAGTAATCCATTATTCTATGAACGATATGCAGTTTACTCAGCATTTTTATGTCTTTCATCAAAATTCAACAGGAGGTGAAACTGCTTCGGTTCTCTGAAATGATTCGGACTGTGCATATTGCTGATTAGCTTCACCTAGAATAAGCGAAATGACCGGATGGTATTTCGCTTACTCATGCACTCAGGCTTACTTTCTTGATTGCCGCTTATGATGTGAAGCTTATCATATACCGTTACTTCAGTGATTTCTGTTTCCAAAGGAATCTGCATTGCAATATGACTTCAGACTGCTTAAATTACAAATCGCAAACTTCGATTTGCTTGCAGAGATTCCAAGTTCTAGAAATTTTATATAATTATAAAGGAAAACTGTAGAAGAATAATTTCTCTCTCTCTCTCTGATGGTTGAATTCGCTGATTGACGTTTCTCAGATACGACTACAGTTTTAGGACAAATAGGCGGATACTGAAGAGTTAACCTCTTCAGCGACAATATTCTTAGTCTGTGCGATCGTTAGTTTGTATATATCTATATGACTTCAAGATGTCACAGCCAGAATCGGAAGGGCAAGATACGTCTACCTCAACCTGAATTCAATTTGGAAATCGTCTGCACTCAGCCAGCATGAACAGCAAGATTGGGATTTTCAACACAAATGTGAAATCAGTCAGTCAGTCAGTCAGTCACTTGTTCTCCATCCGTCAGAAACTTGCACTGAGTGTCACGAAGGGGATTCTGTAACAAGTTACTGACCTTTATCAACAGTTAACTGCGTTCGCTGGCTCCATACTGAAGATTAAATAGCCAAATAGAAAGAATCAGTAATAAGAAACTATGACAACAAAGAAAAACAACCAAGAGCCGATCGGTCGACAAATATTTGGGAGAAATCGGATATGGATTGAACATACTCTAAGAAGGCCATCGAATGACATCACTCACTGGCCCTGAGTGGAAGCATAAAAAGAGGCAACTAATGGGTCGCTTGGCAATAATATAATTTATTCAGAAATATATATCAAGAAAGACAAAAGCATCGTTATAACAAAGGCGACAAGGGAAACGTCACTGTGAATAGAAGACGATTGAACACCTATCTGAAGGACTATACTTACTTATTGAAGAGAATAAGAAATCCGCTGAATTCAACAAAATTAAACTAAATACAAAGAGACTCCCGCAAGAAATGATACCAAAATTTGGAAATTCTCTCTGGTTTACACTAAAACCAAAATCTTATGTACCTTTAAGATTCTACGGTCAACCAAAGATACATAAACCCACAGTTCCATGAAGACCAGTAATAGTTTTCACCAACTCACCGACATACAATCTCTCAAAATACTTGCTCCCGATGCTACAACAACTACAAAAGGACACTCAAAATATTGTAAAAATTTCATTTGATTTCAAATCCCGAATAGAACACCAAGAAATTGAGAGAGAAGACATTACGGTCAGCGATGATGATATTAACTCATTATATACTAGTATCTCTATTATCGAATGTTTTGATATCATTTCTGGTCTACTAGAATCAGATATAACGCTATAACAATTATGTTCACTGGACTCCAGCGAAGTAATTAAGAGCTTGAAATTCTGTCTAGGAAGTAATTATTTTACATTTAAAGGGAATTTATATGGACAGACGAGTGGTGTTGCTATGGGTTCACCAGTCTCCCCAATAGTCGCTGACCGTTTCATGAATAGATTCGGAGATAACACCTTTTAAAGAATACTCACTCCTAAAATATGGTTAAGATATGTAGATGATACTTTTGTAGTGATAAAACTAGCGACATCTACACAGTTCATTCTTAGAGAAAATAAACTGTGTATCTCCCAGAATCCAGTTTACTTCGGAAGTAGAATCCGATGTCGGTGAACTACCATTTATAGACTGGATGCTTAGTTAAGACGAGGGAAAACGGACATTTTAGTATATCCATATTCAGGAAGAAAAACCACCCCATCAGCGCAAATGTATCCGTTGTTTCAAGTCTTCTTAGACGAGCACACCCTCTGACAACGGATGAGAAAGAAAACGAAGACGAAATATCAAACATTACTGAAACTCTCAGGCAAAACAACTACCAAATGAACTTCATCAACAAAATCAACACAGACATTAAGTATGCTCGAAAACGTATTTCGAAAACATGGACATAAACAGTCGTCATTCCACATAGAGCAGAGACATCAGACGACATCAGAAAAGTACACAATCAGCTCGACATAAGAGTCTTCTTCAGAACGTCAGACACACTACGAAACAACCTTGTCCACATAAAAGACCAAATCCCTAAATATTCTTTATCGAATTGTCTCTATAAAACAAGATGCTTGGAATGTGATTCGATATACATCGGAAAAACATCGCTAGACAGAAATTAAAATCGAAAGAAATGAACACCGTAGAGCATCTGCTCGACCTCCGAGAATCCTGGTTGAACTAGAAAAGCCTGAAAAATCATCAGTCATTGGTCTACACGCTATAAATTCAGGCCACAAAATTGATTTTGACAATATCGAAATAATCCAGGAAAGCAGATCAGAAATCACAAAGAACGTCTAATATCATCGGAACCACTCCATATCAAGTGGAATTCAAATTGTCTGAACAGGAATGATGGTCTAAAACAGAATCTGACCTGGTTACAACACCTCCCTCCCCCATGAAGTGGCAAAATCAACACAAATGTGATAAGCATGTTCAATATATAAACACACATTACTTTTATAATGACACACACCCATCAAATTCAACAATCTACACTTGATTTTGTTATATTCACCAATTCACGAAATTGACAACAAAAAACGACTCCAGACTGACGAACGATGATCAAGTTGGTAAACTTTGTTTTGTTACAATAACAGGTGTACTATTACCTCTGTTATTTGGTTTAGTGATCTTCATTGTTATTTTGACTTTTAATATGTCCTTTTAACTTGACCTAAGTAGTCTATTTTCTCACCCGTTAACTCTTTGTTATATATAAGCTGGGATTTTGTAAATTCCGGTTTAATAATACTTGGATAAAGCTATTAGCATTAAATAGCGAAGCGTCAGTAAAAACAATATCGTTTTGTTTTTCATTCATTGGGAAATACAAAAACCTGTATTACAATGAATATCATTTACCCAATGCTCAAATTTTTTCAAACTGTTAAAAGTGAACATGGTTTGGACATATATATTCAGAAAGCAATTTATAGGTATTCAATTTGTGTCAGATTTTATCACGTATTTAATTTTTTTTAAATTTTTGATTTACAGCTTGATTCCACACTGTATTTTCGGTACAAGTATGGAATTTTCAGCATGGATATTTGTAGCCCAAATTTTGCAGGCCGACCATAGATATCAGGTGTGCGTCGGCAGGGGATCGAACCTCGGACCATGTGCATGGTCGGCGAGAGTCCTAACCACTGTGTCATTTAGAGAACCGTTGAAAACCAGGTTGTTGTGACCTAATGGGTCCAACAGGTCAGCTGTGAGAAGAAATACACGCCGATGACAATGGCTAGTGCTGGTAAACCTAAAATCACGAATCGGCTGAAGTAAGAATTCATGAGCTGATCAGTGGATCGGATTCTAATCGGTGAATGGTCTCCAAATTCCTATTGTTATTAGTATGTACTAGGTTTAAACCCTGGTAGTGTGTGCATAGCGCCGAAGGATCCCAAACTAGGATGAAACAGTTGGCTGTCAAGTGATGCCTGCTCGTTTTCAATGGCCCTCTAACTGATGAAAGTGCCTATGTGTCTAAAACATTATTATTCGAAATCTGTAGTCAAACCTAGGAACCTCCCTCGAGCTAGACTTAGGGTACATTGCAAACTAACCGAGTGACAGAAAGTTGAACTTTGTCGGCTTAAGACTAAAGAATCACTCGGTTAAAGGAAACGATAAATCTAGAATCGTTAGAGGCCAGCATTTATAGCCAATCGATTCCGTCGCTGTCTCGTGAAAATTAACGAGTTCACCTCAGAAATGGAAGTCCCGGGTTTCATCCTCAGTGAGCTTATAAGTGTTTTCTGATAAATATTGCCAAATGTGGAGTAAACAGCTCTCTAGCGCATCCAGGTTTTCATTGGGTCTTTAATTAGGATCCTTTCAGCATGAAATCTCACATTATAATTACAGAATTCACCAAACATTAGGCGATGGCTTTTGAAGGTAAAATACTCACACAACACATATGGAACAGTCTGATCACAGAAACGGACTTGTCATAGGAATATATGTGAAGTCAGTAAAGGGTAAGGGGTGAGGGAATCTACTTAAGTCAAGTTCAGGTGTCATAATAAAAGTCAAAATAACAATGAAGATCACCAAACCAAATAAGAGAGGTAATGGTACATCTATCCCGGCTAGTATCAAAACACAGTTTACCAAGGAAGGTTGAGTATAATGACGAATTGTTGCATTGTTTGAGCGCATAAAGGTGTTTTAAACTTCCATAAACTTTAGGACACGCCCAAACACTTTTCACAGACAGGTTTAAAAGATGTGTTAACGGCAGTTGTATGCCCGATCTCTATGATATGTATTGCAATAGAAGAGCTAGGTTGCCTGTTCTCACCATTAATGTGTTCTCGGCTTTGTGTCTGCTTCTAAAGCTGACCATTTACGAATATGTCTTTATGTCCATACATTCAGAGATCAATGAGTCCTCCTGATGTATATGTATCCACGCATACATTCAAACTGGTAAATGCTTTGGAATATGATATCTATTTTTCCATATTCTAAAGGCTCACATGAATATATCGGCTTAACATTCTCAACGATTCTGGTGGTAGCTGCATCGAAAGTCATTTTAGCCACAGCGTTCAATCTGATCACACATGCATAGAGTAGTTTGATGCATACGTCTTTATAAGTAGCGAGTTTGAGAGTGAGTCTTGCTATTCTGACTGTCTAACATCATCATATTAACTTATCTGGATAATTATCATCAACCAGAGTTTGTGCCAACTTTCTTTCTTCCTCTTCATCAAGTGTGTCTTCGGTGCATATTCAATGGATTCTACTGAAGAGACACCTCACTCACTAACGCTCTTTTCTACTGAACAGAGCAGAAACTGTGATAACTGAGATGCTGTCATGTCCAGGTAGGTTTTCTATAAATAGATTGCTCTAATAATCCACCAAGCCATCAATTGAGCAGTATATATAGGAAACATAAACCGTTATTCAAGTATTGGGTTGTAGGGATTTGATTGATTGGTTATAGGATTTCATCATGAGCTGATATCGATTACAGAACCACTAGTAAACCTGGAAGTACTGGAAAGCTGATTCGTCAGCTTAGTTTAGAACTCTTCAGTGCTCACATCTTGACCAGTAGATTGCAGCAGGTCGCGTGTGAGAAGAAATACTCGCCACCAAAAACATTGGCTAGCTGCCGCGCTGAGTCTTGAATTGGCAGAAGCTTGAATTCAGGGTTGACCATTGGTTCGGGTCCCAGTGACGGAATGGTCTACGAGCTAGCTCACATTGTAACCAGAAGGTCCTGGGTTTGAACCTGCTTGATGTGTGCATAGTGATGCAGAGTCCCAAGCTAGGACGAAACGGTGGGCTGTGCAGTATACCAGAACTAGTTTTCCAATGGTTCCCTAACCGATGTCAGCTCATGATGAAATCCTGTAACCAAAAAACAACAACAGTTATCTTCCTCTTCTAAAGACGTAAGTGATATGCTCACTATTCTGAACTTCATTCATTCGATTCAGACAGATCATGTCTTCTAATTGCTTTGTCTAAATTCATAAGGGGCAACTAATTGTTTCAGGATAATTACATCAAGTCAACAGAAGTTAATCAGTATTGTGTTCACAACACAGATATTTAGCTTGAAGTAGAAGGATGGAACAATGAGAATGATGGAAATGCTTGCACCGTTATGTACAGGCACACGCGCTGCAACATATTAACACACACACAACATGAAATGAATTAAGCTGTACAACTTATGAGTCTTTGGATATTTGTGACCCTATTCAAATAAGCCATAAACAATGCTTCCAATGCAGGGAAGCATATACGGGAGTTGTTGAAACCATGAGAAGTACAGGCATAGAAGAAACGCCTTTTAAACAACATCCAAGTGAATTAGATTCTACATCATAAAATGTGACATACTCGCCTCTCTCTCTCATCATACATTCAAATCACCTTTCATTTGTAAACAAATGCCCTTTCCTCCAACTGAGGAGTCACCGAAAGTGATTAAATTTTAAGTGACCCCATGTGATATTATAACTCAGCGTGTGAAGTGTACACAACCATCTTAACTATTATTACATTTATTCAAGTACAGCTCATTGTTTCAAGAATAACAGTCAATCATGTGATGACAACGATGACGATGACGGTTAGAAAATAATTATATAAACGCAGGGATTAGATATTCACTTTCAAACATTGTGAGGCGGAGAAATATGATGATGCTCTCAGTGCAGTTTGTTATCCTGTTAGTATTCCGATTGGCTCTGGCTGATTGGGATGCATATACGGCTAAAATATTCAAAATGCACAATGAATATCGTCAACAGTTGCTTGACTGTAAAGTGGATGGACAACCAGCAGCTACGCGGATGCCTCAACTTGTAAGTTCATTTTTTTTGGTTGTGTTTGTTTTCCTCAGTAATTTGTATTTGTATTCCATTTGATGTGTTAGGACAGTTTAGGTTACTTGTGGCTTTGATGATTGAAAAAACTACCTCTGAAAGGAGAGTTTAGAATTAAATATGTGGATTTCCATCGCCTTGGTGATTTGAAGCAGTTCGAGTCGTAGTCGTTTAGAAAGATTATCGTGTAGTGTGTACTTACTATAGACGGTCAACTGTTCCAGGATACATCTACGGAAGGATCTTTTTTCTCCTTTATAAAACCGCGAGAGTAGGTGTTCTAGGTTTAATTCTGACAACAAACGCTGAGCATAAATAACATACCTAGCTCCACAAAATCAGGTGAATAGTTAGATGCACACTGGTAAGGTGAGCAATGGTAGATTATCCTTTCAAATGCATACGAATCATTGTTTATACGAAGGAAGTAAGTCGGAGTTCAGCTGACCAGTTTAGGCGGTTTCTTACTGTTTCTACCGATAAGTCTCCGCTGAAGTATAGATTCAGACAAAGAGGTTTTTGAGGAGGAAGGTGTTTATAGTTCAAGGAGTGTCGGCGTCAAAGAATCGACTGTGTTGAGTTCAAGGTATTGTCTTGTCCAAATCACAACTTATCACAAAAAATGAACTTCAAATCCGCCTGGTTTACCTTTTTTAAACAATGCACCGATAAATGCATGTATTAGAACAAGACATAGAAGCGAACAATATTGTTTTCAATTAGATCTTCTTCAGGCTTTACTCTAATTTCCTTAGATGTATCATTACTGTTTACCAATGTACCACTTATGGGGACTGTGGAATTCGTATTTCAGCAGATACTAGAAAAACAGATCGACATCGGAATATCGGTTAGTAGTCTAAAAGAGCTGCTTTTAAGATAGCCAATGTTAGCAGATTTCTTTCTTGCCAAGATTGAAAATGGTCCATTGAAAAAAGTAATAGAAAAAGCTGATTCTTATTTTCGTTATGTTGATGGTACCTTTATTATTCTTGATGTGAAAGCTGACAAGAATGAAATGTTAAAAAAGTTTAATGATGTACATCCATCGCTCATCTTCACTTGTGAAGAAGAATATGATGGTGGACTGTATTTCCTTGACGTCCAATTGAGCAGAAGAGAGGATGGTTCACTCAAGAGAGATGTCTATAGAAAACCTACATCTATAGGACAATATACACATTTCCTCAGTTTTGTACCAATCCGATATAAAATCAATTTGGTCAGATGCCTGACGAACACAGCAAGACGTATCTGTACAGGTGACTCCCTAGAAATTGAGCTAGGATACATCCAAAATACGTTGGTCCAAATGGGTTATCCTAGTAATTTCTAAGGAGTTACATGAATACCAAGTACAATAAAGAAAAACCGACAACACTTAAAAAGAAACAACTGTTCATCAAACTGCAATTTAATGGGGAAGTGGCTAGTGAAGTCTTACATCACAGATTATCGAGAGCGATAAAACGGACCTATACTACTGCCACCCTCTGTTTGTCATTTTCCAGCCGGCCAATTTTGATTGCTCAAGTGAAAGATAAGTTACCTAGTTGTGCCACTTCCATGTGTATCTATAAATTTAGTTGCTCCTGTGGAGAAAGCTATATAGGCCAAACAACTAGACAGCTTAACAAACGCATTAATGAGCATCTTCCTTCATGGTTCGGAAAAGGTCAAATGAAATCCATACGAAGTTCTATTTTGGCTCATTTGATTGATAGTGGTCACCAAGTGGACAAAAATATTGCCTTCAAAGTTATTTACCGCATTCCATCGAGCCTTTCGAACGGAATCGGAATCCGTCTTTTATACTTAGCCCAAGCTATGGGAATCGGAGAGAACAATCCTAGACTTTGTATACAAAAGAATTTGTTCTATCTTTGTCTCTCCCATGGCCTAGGTGAATTCGATTCCAGACCCTCCCACCCTTTCTTATCATCCATCTCCTTCGTACTTTTAGGATATTTATTTAAACTGTGATTATCGTTCCATTTGATTTAACCTAATTTATTTATTTATTGAATTCGAATAAGGCATTAAGAAGACAAATTTCGCGAGATGATTTCGTCATTTCGTAGTTTCTTTACAACCGCTTTACAACTAACATGGTTAACAATGATAAAATAAAGTTCATGAAAATTACTCAGTTAAATAAAAAACATAAAAGTACATACTAATGACCAATCATATTTAAATAGGTCATGTAGTCAGTTCATGGTAGGCGAAGATTGAAGTCTATTGATTCTTGTCCACACAGTTTAGGCGCTATGTGATTAATCCAAAGTGCTTCCATCACCTTCAATAACCTTGAGTTAGAGTTATGTGAAATAATTGTGAAACAGTGATTAATATTGATTTTGTGACCTGACATTAATAAGTGTTTTGCAATGGATGATGCTGGATTTCTACTAAGATTAATCGCGTTAGGATTTTCGATATGATTTACTAGCCATTTTGGAACATGTTCTTTTCAACGACATTGGAACATTCTGTTAGTTCTACCTATATAGGTGTCACCGCAGCTGCAGGTGAACTTGTAGATACAGTTTGAAGTAGAGTCCACAGAATTTCGTCCTTTAATCGTAGGTACAGGGATCGAAAATGTTCGGCAAGTGAGAAAAAGAGATTCGGTGGCGTAGAATGTGCGTTTGATGGCTGACCGAAGTCTCTGAGCCAGCTGTCAACTGCATAATCTGGTCGCCCTTGAATGGTAGATTAATAAAGATGGCTTTTTTGGTACAGAAGCTGTCTTTTCAAGATGTGGTCTATCCTTACCGTGACAAGTGATGAAGTTTTCTGGATAACCATTGGCTAGTAAAACTGAATGTATATGTCGAAGCTCATCCATCAATGTGTCACTCGTACATATTTTTCGAGCCCTTGAGAACAAACATTTCACCAGGGAACGTTTATACTGGATAGGAACAAAACTGGTAAAATGAAGATATTGTCTACTCCACGTCTGTTTACGAAAAATAGAGCGCTGAATCGTTCCATCATTTCTCCTAGTCATAGTGATATCCAGGAAACCGAGTTTGTTATTGGATTCTAGTTCGGAGGTCACTCGAATATTTGGATGGATATGATTGAATAGGGTGATAAAGTTTTCAATAGATTTGCTATTATTACTAATAATAAGAGTATCATCTAAATAACGTTTGTACAGCATAAATTCTCCAAGTATACCTTGCATTTGTTTCTCTAATTTCGACATAAATATATCTGCTAACAGGGGCCCTAGAGGGCTCCCCATTGCAACACCGTCGATTTGTTTGTATGCTTTTCCTTGGAATGTGAGTCGAATATTTTCTGTACACATTAAGATGATGTCTTTGATGTACGTTACAGGAATAGGTAAGTTTATCCCGTTGCTTGTGATATAGTCGCAAATGAAATCAACAGTTTCATGAAGGGGAACATTGGTGAATAAAGATTCTATGTCAATTGAACACATAAACTTTTCCTTAATATTCAAGGTGTCTAGCATTTCTGTAAGATCAAATAAACTTTTCATAGAATGATTTGATAATGAGTCTCTTACAGGCATAAGGACCTCTGTAATCCATTTGGCGATTTTATGGTAAGGAGAATTGGACATATCTAAGATGAGTCTCAGTGGGTTCCCAGTTTTGTGGATCTTCGGAAGGCCATAAAGCTGAGGAGTATGTGACCCAATTGCTTCAAGTTGTTTATAAAGTTTTTCATTTATAAAACCATGCATCAGTAAAATTTGAAGCTGACGATTGATCAATATTTTGTTATCATTATGAACATCGTTATTAACTTAGTTCAAAACATTTACCACATTACTATTATTATTTGATCCAAAAAATCACCGTCATTGGTTGAAATGTTTTATGCATAAGTCTATGTAAATTAGAGTAAAGCCTGAAGAAGAAGATCTAATTGAAAACAAAATTGTTCGCTTATATGTCTTGTTCTAATATTATAAATGGGAATATTTAAAGATTTGAAATGCTGGTATGTTTACTTTAACAACACACTTCGCTTCTCACTGCCCTTCTTCCTCCTCTTAATTACAGGCATGGAATCAAGAACTGGCTAGTCAGGCAAAAGCGCTATCCAAAACCTGTCGATTTGGATTCAATAATCCCACAAGTAGAAAATTTCATCCAGTTGGACAGAATATTGCTGCTTATCAAACTGTTGAACAGTAATCATTCACATAAAACAAAAAGAAACAAACACCCTTAACTCTTTTTGTATTTTAGAGCTGTGCAGGAATGGTTCGGTGAACACAAATATTATAACTTTAAAAACAATAAGTGCAGTGACAGCTGTGGAAACTACATGCAGGTGAGTGAGTGTTGTTTGATGGATGAACTTCAGACACAGTACTACTCTTAGTGATTGTTGGCCGAAACTTGTTAGGTGTTTTTCAAAGGGCCTATCTGTCCACCTATCTTCTTCTTTGGACTCCGGATGTATTATGGATTTCTGGAGGAAGACTGTCCCAGTTGTCTCTACACCCTGATGTCGAGTATCTAGAAAATTTAATTTAACTTTCGAATCAGCGATGTTAGAATCCTTTTGATTAACTGTCACTGGAATCTAAAATTTCCTCAGTTTAACCAAGTGTCATCGATGATATTCTGACTAAAATATTGTGTGAATTTATTAGATACGATACGATACTGTTGCGTTTGTAAAGACCATGAGTTATTCAAGCGATCAATATCTTCATGAGGGATTCAACACCATATGAACACTTCAATCTATTCTCTGGAATACTCTTCTATAGCTGAGTTCACAAACGACCAGAACGTTTCATTCCCTCCTCACATGACATCCACGACATCACCCTCCAATCCAATCCAAAACTGAAGTTTCCTATTCGGACTTCAACTGGAAGGCTTCGCCTTGCCTAGATTGCTAGTTCGCTAGATTTTTATTCGATTTCAAGCAACCCAAGAAGAGGGAAAGGTGGGAGTTGAACTAACAACTCAATCTTAGGAAACCTCAAGAAAATCTTTTATTGTAACTCTTGCTGTGTGATGATTTTTTCTTCCAAAATTCACTTTGTTTTCCACCTCGTTCATTTCAGATGGCTTTCGCCAACACCACAGATATTGGATGTGGAGTGACCAAATGTCCATACAGTGAAAACTTTAAATACGGTTTATTCATCGTCTGTAACTATGGCCCAGGGTAATTGTTTGACTGATTTGTACTAATGATTGTTTCTGTTATATTGTGAACTATTCACTTGATTGCCAAATAGTTAAGAGACATACTTCACGAGATCGTTTCAACTGGCAGAAGGGTTCCGACCTCTAGTTCTTTCGTTAATTGTTGATACCTACTCTCAAGATACACATAGGGGCACTGAGTAATTTCAAGGTGTTTATTTGCGAGGATTCCATTGATTTCACATTTGATTGCGAAATGAATTCAGTTAGAGAACCTCTTGAAACCAGATAATACATGGAGAGCTGCTCCCTCGTTGGGTTGGAACCGTTCATCAGTACGCGACCATCACCTCGGCATGGATCGAACTCCCAGTCACTGTATTCCATTTTTTGACTGAATGGTCTACATGCTCGCCTTTTGACTTGAATACCTTGGGTCTTACAGCTAGAGGGGCGTAAATAGGAAAGGGACAGCTGTCTGGCACCCCCTCTTCCGTTTTCAATGGTTCTCTAACTGAAGTCCCTTGGTGATCAGTATTGACACTCAAATTAAATTTCAAAATCACATCCGGAATCACAAATGCCGATCACATCAGTTCTACTGTTGTTGTCAAAGATTATTCGTTGTAGAAGTAGATTACGTCTGCAAAACAGTCACTTGCTACTGTGTTCCAACTTTCCCTAGCCATGAGAATCCTGTTTCTATTGTCTAATCTTGTCTCCTGACTAGTGCGATCCATTCGTGTCACTTCTAGTCTACATTATTTAAATAAGTGAACGAGACTAGGCGCACAGTACACAGAGCCCTGTAAAATTAGATTCAAGTATGCATAGGGTGTACTCCAGTCTTCGAAATAGTTTAATTTTCACAAATGTTTCACTTGATTGTTTTCTAAATTTCGTTTTCTATTCTCATTCACTTTTTGTTTTACAAATTAACAAACTTTTTAGAGCAAACTTCCATGTGAGACCTTTTGAAGCTAAAAATATCAATGAAGTATGCCCAGTGACAGCTTCTCCATCTGTTCAATCAGGAAGTGGAAAATGGCAAGCTACTAAAGGCACAACGAAATTCAATGCCAGAAATTGTTACTGTTATAAATGAACATACAGAAATATAATGATACTGTCTTGTCTTTGAAAATCTAGTGTGACCTAATAAATGCACTTTCCATATACAGATACTTAATGACTTTTGAATTCAGCCGGTTTTCTCTTTGTGAAGCTTCAATGTGAAATAGTTAGTTACGTGTTGGGTTCGGTTTCGTTGGGTTAGTGAACACTTTGAACCATAAATGCGATATTCTTGGTGATACCAAAGTGCAGCTTCTTTTGTGCAATTACTTCTGATGATAGAATTCAGAATACGTTGTGTAAACAGATAGTGAATGGTATACAAAGTTATCGGATTGACTGAAAGCAGTTTGACTGTCAGTGATATCGACATCACACATTCAGGCAGCTATGTGTTTATTCTCCTGCCTTGAATGTTACCTTTATGTGGTGGAACTTCTACTTCGCACAGAAAGGAATCTAGAGCTAAGACAAATACATCTAGTCCACGTGAGATTATTTCAAGTTTTTAGACAAAGTTGTAACAAATCTCTGTGCGGAAAGATATCAACGCCATTACTTATTCATTTCGACGTCGGATTCCATTCACTTGCCTGCAACCCATAAGTTGATCGTATATAAATGTACACAGAATTTTGCCATACTTGTTAGGATCAGCATGATTTCTGTTAACAGACATATGCGAATAGACAGTGTTCAGAATTAACCCTTTATCACTTGTTTATTGAGGAGGTGAAGGCTTAAACAAATTCACAAACAAACGAATTTAGCGGTCGGATACATCGTAAACCGGGTTGATCAGTCAAGACAACGAGAGGAGAGAAGTTGATGATCATGAGCAATAGTATAGTGAGTTCACGAGAACTCATAGATAAAATAAGAGCTGAATTCAACCGAAGCTAAAAAAATGAGGTTGAGTGTATGTATGCAAAAGATTGTGTAATCATTTAAGACGAAGAGACACTGAGACATTGAGTCATCAGCACAAGGAAAGACTGATCAGTGTGTCTTTCTGAACACATAAGTGAGGTTTTAAAAGTTTGAAAGAGAATTTTTGGGCAAATTTGAGGATAGTTGATTCATACTGTGTACTGACAATCTAGAATGATTTCTTGCTGTCCACTTGGTGGCCAATATAAACCAAAGGTCTGGAAATGGCAGTGTTCAAAATCATTGTTCCCTCAAGACGTAGGCTTTTTGATACATGTTCACAGAATTTGAGATATGGTTTTTTTCTGTTCTCTCAATGCAACTGCTCCAGCAGATACAGGTAAATGTGGGGTATCCATCTAACAATCTTTTATTGCACCAAAAAGTTTATTATTCAATAAACAGGAACCAATTTGGACTCAGAATAGATTCTGGTTAGAGAAGGTTTCAATCCTCTATTGATTATTCGTGCAATATTATCACCTGTAAATATGCTAACCTGATTATCTTTCAGGTTGTAAGCAGATGAATAGAATCCCTATATCCTTCGGAACAAGCATTCGTTTATGCTTCGTTTAAGTTCATAAGATGGAATAAATATTTGAATATTTTTTAGGTGTTGTTAGGTATGTTCTAACGCGTCAACATCTGACTAGGTTCGAGCACCATTTTGCATTTCTGCATTTGGCTGATAAGACGCACATCACTTTAATCTCGTGGCATCAATCAAGCGTCCGTTTCAAAGGGAATATTTGTTCAAAGAAAGTAGGCGTTTTTCTGGAGAAAAATCCATTCAGCGATTAATTCACGATGATGTACTTACTCCTGTCGTAAACCTGCCCCTAATTCATTTGAATTTTGATACCTCTTATCACTTGTAAATCAACATTTAAAAAAATATAACCAACGAAGAAAATTTAAGTTTTGAAATGTTTCAGCTTAACAGGATGGCGCAATTCAATGAATTCATTGTTTTCACAGGCATTGGTAGTGGAGCAGAATTCAGTTCAACCGACTGGAAAATTGTAATCCGAATACGAGAAATGAGAAACGATTCGTTTGTAAAACTGTTTCTGACTTTTATCAACATCTCATCATGTTCTTTAGAGTGAGTGTTTGACACAACATTGTTTTCATAAAGGGATGAGGAAGTTATTGTAAAACCGGTCATCCATATGTCCAAAGCAAATTCAAAGTTAGCAGAGACGTCCTTATCCTCTGGTAATGAACTATCGACATTCAGCGATGCTACCTACATCCATGGCTTTTGGTTTGAATATGGAAATTGTACCATCATAACTTGCTTCCTGTCAAGACAACTAACTTCCCGGACAGTGCCTAAATGAGATAGATATTTGCTGTTATTAATACTATTATTATTCCCTTCGGGGTTCTGGGTGGGATATTGAACTACAGCAGTATGTCTTTCCTTCACTATGTTTTCTGAAATCTTTTCACGATGACTCTACGATTCTCCATAAACATTTGTTTCCCTCTCATAGGATCTCCTCCATGTAATCGTTTGACACATGATATCACTCACTGGTCTCCTCAGAGTATGAGATGGATTCCATGACAAAAAGCCGAGTCGTGGTTGCTTGAGGAATCCTTATAAAAACAGTGTGAGATGAGTCATATTAATGAGTAATTTAGTTATTTCTCAATCTTTTCAGTCGAATTACTGGAATTTGAAGGGTTTTGAGAATTTTCCATGATTATTCACTAGACAATTCGTCTTTTCTATGTTTTCCATCCTATTTATGATTGCTACTTCAGATCTTTATTCGGAGTAGCAATTACTGAATTGTGTTTTATTTATCGGAGCTTATTACAGGCTTCCCTACTTATTTAAGCCAGCATATTGCTTCATTACAGTTTGCTATTTATACGTTAAAAGAGACAGTCAGTAAGAGTTTGTTTAAATCTTCCAACTGCCCTCATTGATGAAGATATTAAGTCTCCAGTTTGTGTATAGAAGTTTCTAAACTAAACTTGTATATCTATTTTATTAATTGTAACATGGTTATCATAAGACGACTTGTGGCCAAGGATACTACTGGCATATCTATTTCATCGAGGCTAATATCTGAATAATTATAAAAATAGCGATCGGGGTTTGGAGTGAGTAGCATTCCAGGAATTTTTGCATTCTAAAATTTGTAAACATTTGCTGCGTTTCCTTTCTTCCCTCATACCAGAATCTTGATTAAAATAGTCGAGGAAAAATATTTTAATTGCTGTGGAAGTTTTTCAGCAGCGAAGACCTATTCTACAACATTCTTTGACAACTCAATAACACATGATTTCAAGGAATCAGCCTGGTTCAGTGAGTGGAGTTTCAATATGGAAACAGTCCTCATTTGGACACTTAGAGGAAAAGAAGATCCTAAGTGTGGTAGCAGCTCTTGTTAGCGAAGCTTCAGTTTTTTGGTGTTAACATCAGCGCCATGATAACACAGCGCCTTAAGAATACAGTTGAAAGAGCCTTCAGTGCGGCAGAGGTACGCTGTCTCTTCACAAACACTTATGTTTTACCTTTAAAAATGAGAATAAATTTCCCAGCTTCACCTCAATAATATATCTACCAGTCTGACTGTTCTGGAAAGCTAGTTACATAACGCAAGTCAGTCATCGTATTTGAAAACATCATCCTACAGTATGGTTAGACAGGGACGGCAGAAAATGGAAGAAGTGTTTTTGAAGCCGTATGTTCCACTCGAAACCTTAGAGAATAATAATTATAATGTAATCGCCACTGTGAATTTTACCACCTTGACTTTCATTATATTTATGTGCTTACCGTGTTATCAGTTTATCAACTTACACACACCTAGTGTCTACTTGAAAAATGTAGGACTGTTGAACAAATCAGGCTAGGTGAATGCAAAACAGTCATATTTAATGGAGAGGGTGAAGATGAACACCTCATTGAAAATAAAAGTAGGCAGTTGGAAAGGAGTTGAAGACCCTGATGAAATACAAAATGGTGACACTGACAAACCGGTTGTGCCACACCACATGTAAATGTCGAAATATAATGCCCTTTATACCCTTTTGCCTTGACATGAAAGCGACTTTGCAAGAGGATGCAAGTGAAGCTACATGGCATGAATTCCTCAGGTGCCTGAGAAGTCAGCTAGTAACCCGCCTGCAATGTCTTCTCGATAATGACGTGCGTGTGGTTTTCTACGATGCATCTGGATAGCTCGACAGCAATTAGGGATTTTACGAGCGCGCATCGAAGTGGCCCGAAGTGACCGTGGGTCATTTTCAGGTTCACTGGCTATTTTAAAGACCGTATAACTTGTATCGGAAAAAGCTTTCCTCCATGATCTTGATGAGAGGTTCTTGAGAATCTAAGCCACGGTGTAATTTGCATATTCACGACTCACAAATACAGGTTTAATCGGTACTGTATGCATTCTTCCTTTCAAAAGGGTTTAAAGCACACATTTACAATGACACTCATTACGACGGTGCTATGGCCATACTACTACTACTACTACTAATATTAATAATATTTACTGGCATAGTGCAGTACATGAGGGGTACGAGTTTTCAGGAACCATCATGGGGTTACAAGTAATCGAACCAAATAATTCGATCGTGTTTTCGAGTCGATAGTTGGGATATACATGATGTAAGTAATATATATTATTTAGATTTCCGGCACTAAATTATGGATCCGAAAATTTTTAATTGGACGGCTCCAACGCTGTAGCTAGTCTGTGACAGTAAATGCTGCTCAAATTCATTAAGGGGAATAAATGTATGAAATACTGCTCTGTAGTCACATCTAAACATATGGAATTCCATTTTCAAGGATTCATGCCACCATATTCGGCATACTTCATCAAGAATGTTTCGTCTTATTCATTTCGAAACAGTGACCGTCCATATTTTGGTGTATTTAGGGTAGGCAGCATTTCTCTTATTCTTAATAAGCAGTTCACAAATTATCACTCTTACATGCCAGTTTTCTTACTGACTGAACTGACTTTTTTCGCCTTATTCACTTTAGTCAGCGGATACTCAGTCACCTTATAGAGACAGAAGACAAGCGCCAGGCAGCAGATCGTTTGTTGACGAAATTCAAGAGATATGCATAAATTTTTATGTAGATTATTGTCAGTTCAGATGTGACGTCTTCTGATTGGTTGTTTTCTTGCTGACGATTATTCTGTACTGCTTGTGACCATATATCTGTCAATCGTCTGGGCACAATTTCAGTCTGCTGTGATTGGTTGTTGAGTTTTACAAGGTTAGGCTTTGCTATTGTTATTACTCATGACACCGATTCGGGAGGTGAACATTGACTGTCGGATTGCAGACAGCTAACACCACAACCTTACTTCTGATCTACTGATGATCCTTATCTCATCAATTTTCCAACCATTATTTCCATCGTGTCTGCTATCGATTCACATCTCCCTTTCATATATAAAGACGACATCCGAGTAAATATATGATGTCACTCCACTGTAACGAGATGGTGGAAATTTATACCTCTTGAATAATGTCAATACTATTGGAAAGACTTCAAAGACGAGACTGGTGGACAGATAAATAATTTCTTTTCCTCATGTCCTGGTGGATATTTCTGGGTAATTAATCTACAATCTCTCACATTTCTCTGAATAATCAATTATGTGTGTAGAAGATATTGAACTCCACAAATACTAGTTGTCGATATCTGAAGGATGCAGTCGCTACAAGCGTATACGGAGGTGACTTCACACCATTTCTCCTATGCAATCAACAAAATAATGGGTACAGTTGAGACAGAAGTAGTTTACGCAACTTGAGGAAGTCACTAGGTTAGGTTGAGAAGTTTACCTAGCTGAGATGAATTCAACATTAGACGTGAAGTCTGACTCGTTGTCTTCACAAGCAAAGCTATCCAGGATCAGAGTTCAGCGATATGAATAAATGGAGAACAATCGAGGTGACTATAAAATAATAATAATAATCAGGATAAATTCATTCAAATGTTGATATAATCCCGGCTTCGGTGAGCGTATAGGTGGAATGTCTACACAATTAGGGTTAGAGGGTAAAGAAACTGTTTCCATCTTGGGATTATGTAACGTAATTAATAATAAAATGAGAAACAGAGGGGAGTGAGGTCAACCAGACATCTTCTGAACACAAAGATTGGGTTATACATTTCTTATGGCAACTGCCTCAACTATGTTTAACAACCGTAGATATCCTAGCCAAGTTAGTTAAATTGGCCACATTTTACAGAATTGTTAAAGCTGAATGTTTGTCAATCTTGTACTCCGTGTCCACCAGATGCTGCAGGATCGAACCTCTGACTGATTCTACGACATCTTTGCTCAACCATATTGGACAGTTCTCCAGAAGGCGATGGTGGAATTGCCGATTCTTTACACCTTTGTGAGTGTCTCCGAATGAACAGTTAAACTTATAAATAAATATGAAGTAGCTGAACTGGGTTGCTTATCTTGCATCCGCGTCGGAATTATGAAGGAGACGTCATTTTTGCCAAAGAAGAAACTTAACATTAACTTTGATCTCTAGAAAGACTCAGTTTGCAATATATTGGAAAGGGTTAATTTGAAAACTTTGAGAATGAAACCCTTCCAGAATCCCCAGTGATAGTGTTCACCAGTTGTCGACTGATCTCCAGAAGTCAGAAAAGGAAGATCTTGCATCTGATCACTTCTACGCAGACATTTCAGTTACCTTATCCCTGTGGAGCCAAAAGTACTGGTCGCTCGACACGTATCCTGCCTAAAACGTTTGCAGGTCACTATCCTACATAGTCGCTGATATGTGGTAGTGGCTCCATAAATGGTGAAATAGTTGAACACCTTGTAGACACTGGACACCCTATCCAGATAAACGCTTCCTTCAAAGTGATCGGTAAAATGAAACATAACTTGTCTAGGATGATCCACTTTTACTTCCTTCTCAGTGCTGAATCTCGTCCTGTCTAGATGGTGAGACCGGATCTGTGCATATAAAAGGAAGTCTTTTATCCACATCTATTATAATTATCATCCTATGCACCCAATTACGTTTAATCTAACCGCTTCAAATAATTTCATTTCTCTGGACATTTCTGACTTATCTATCTTCTGGTACTTACTGCTAGGTAACATAAAATCTCATTGTTTCTATGTGTATTCTGATTACAGGTCACTTATTCAATTAAACACCTCGTTGCGTAATTCTGCAACCCTCATTCAATCTCTCATTTGTATTGAATTATATCAACAACTATCCTCATAATGACCATTCATCATTTTTCTGACTATCTACCTTGACGTGGAAAACTTGTATATAAACGTGATTGTGCAGGTGGATAAAATGAATTTGTTGAAAACGGACTGTCAGCTGAACAGCTCATCTTGTTTTTATCAACGCTTGGATGAGAATTATTCATCAACGTATTGCTTATACGTAACTAATAATAATGGCCTGCTTAAATCAGTCTGTTGCGAAGTATTGAGACTTTCAAAATACATCGAATTCACCCTATTCTGTCCAAACAAACTGTCAGAAGAAGCGGTCAGTGAAGACAGGTCTTCAGGTGAACACAGACAAGATGGAGGTGATGAAAATAATCGACGAGCTAACCAACAACATCAACAACAACAACCGGTAGCAAACATTGCCAGCAAGAGAGATGTGACGAACGTCACTGCTTCCACTAATCTCGGAAGCATTGTTTCAACCACAGCCAGTCACCACGGATGAAAATATCAAAGCTAGCCAAACAGTCAGCCAGCCAGCAGCCAGAATCGGAAAGGCGCGATACATCTCCATCATTCTGAAATCGGTTTGAAAATTTTCTACTGCACTCAGTCAGCATAACACAACAAGATTCGGATTTTTAACACACATGTGAAGCGACTGATTCGAATATGAGATAGAAACTTACACTGAACGTCATGCGAAGCATTTGCGATAGATTACAGACTTTTGTCGATAGCTGCATCCACTGCATGCTCAAACCCTATGGCCAAGTAGGATAAACAAATAATCAAGAGCCTACTGTTCAGTAAATATGCACTAGAAAATTGAGATGGACTAGGCCCACACCGAGGAGATCATCGAATGACATCACGTGCTAGGCCACCAACCGCTTGAAATCCAATTGTGAAATGACGAGTAGGGTATCTGAGCGTGACATGGAGGAGATCATGCCGAGAGGAGATACAAAACTATGGGCAATCGTGAGGTGTTCCACTCGGAATGAAAAAGGATCGATAATACTACTCTCCATATTGTTTCAGTCATTCAATTACATCTTTGAATCACACTCCGTATGACTGGGTCAACACTGAAACAGGTTTCACCCACACTTGAATGGGTATTTTCGAAAGAAATTAGGGGGAAATGATTGTTGTTTATTTTGAGCCTGTTACTAACGACTAATGATTCACTTTAAGAGTGTTCACAAAAGGTGACTACTTGACAATTCTTCTTCACGTATGAAGACCTGTTTTAAGATACCGCTATTATTGTTATTATTGCAAAGATGATTTCATCTATGATTTCGTCTTGGGATGAAGTTTCGCTTTGTTTCCTTGAATCCACCACAGTACAAGTTGCATTTCAGAAGAAAAATAAAGGCGGTTTCATTAAATGTGCAAAACAGAATTTATTCTGAAAACACTGTCAATATTAATTATTCACGATTCAATGAATATTCGTCTTCAGTTAACACACACACATGTCTGTGTGACAGTTCCTTGGAGACGATTAGCATTAGCATATTGATTCCAGGTAGATATAATTGTTGCCCAGTTGGGTTTTGGTGTCTTCGCTGGAGCAGATGGCTTTCGAGATGGTGTCACTGTTGGTTTTCTGGTGGTGGTGACAGTTGGCTTGGGTGTGGTTGTTCGAACTGGAGTCGATGGTTTACCACATTCACTTCGTGGTTTTGTTTCATAAGGATATTGGCCTCCCCAATTACCACTTCATTAGGCATTGGAATAGAGAAGAAAAGTGGAACGATTTTAGTGTTATTTCTATACTATTTTTATAACATCATGATTGATATTCACTTAAATGTATCTTTAATGGAGTGACTTACCCTTCACCGTAATTACAAATGACGGATATTCCCTGATAACCTAAACGCTGTGTACAATTTCTCAGACCACATCCAACGTGTGTAGTATTCTGCCAGACCATCTGAAAAACAACAGCAACAAAGGAAGGGATTATTCATAAATATCAATTTTAATGTGAACTGCTGAACAATATAACGTGTTCTCCAAAGTTATTCTTTGATATAACCATGTCAGGGAACGTCTACCTAATGAATTACGGTAGTATTGGATTAAGATGTTAGAGGTACTGGACTCGATGTTGAGGTACTCTATTTCACATTGTCTCTACTCATCTAGCAGTGAAGATCACCTTTTAATCGGTGTTATAATAGCTGAAATTGTCAAACCCCTGCTCATTTGCCCTAGGGTTTAACATCTGACTGATGCACTTAGGAAAGATGAGAGGGTAGGTAGGTAGGAGTCTAGGAAAGTGACTGTGTTAAGAAGACGACACCACTTCCACTGTAGTTTGCATAGCTAAATCTACGTGTTCCACTGGGAAGCCCAAACACTCGAACAAGGAAAGATTACGAATATATATGGTAATGCATTCAACTGCCAGAGGGCGACGTGGAGAAGTTCATGTGAGGAGGAGATGAGAACTTACTGACATTTGTGAAACCCGGTAAAGAAGGACCGCTGAGATCGCATAGAAACACTGAGATATAAAAATTCATTTGAGTTAAAGATACTTCTCCTAGTTGTGACTTGTAATCAGAATTAAGACAAAGTGACACATTCCTCTTCAAAGCCAACCAACTAAATAACCAACCAGCTAACCAACTGACAAACACACAAAAATATCCAACTTACCTGCGTATAATGTCCACACACACCATAACAGTATTGTGTATTATAATCATATTCCTTATACTCATCAAACCATGCTGCAACAGCTCTAAAATTAGAATTAATTTATTTTAAAATGGCATATTCGTCTTAATGGCTTACTTTTCAACAGTTGGATAAATGGCTATATTTTGTCCGACATATTTATATTGAGGCAATTCAACATCATTGTGTCGAAATACACATTCGTCGGCTAATAGTTGAGCATGGTAGGCGAGATCATTATCCCATTGCTAAAAACATGAAGAAAGACGGAAAATTGAAGAGATGGTAAATCACAGTTAAAGAAAAAGAAAGAAATTACACCGATGACACCAGAGCAGATAGAGAGGGTTGTCATGGCTTCTGTAAGGCCGATAAACTTACAAGATCTGGAAGATATTTAGCCGGCGGTTGATTTTCCAGCTCACAATTCATCACTTTATGTCGATAATCATTGTGTAGTTTTTGTAAATTCTGAAGTTCTGGACTTGATGGTTGTGAGTTGACACTTTGTAGGCTGATGTAAAGTGATGAGAGGCAGAATAATAATAATAAAATTGGCTGCATTTTTTCAACTACTAGTAGTTCGTTATATGCTTCTGGGGTTACAGATGAGCATTTATACTGTTTGCAAACTGATTTTTATTCACCCTCTACCAATGGGATTAGATTTAAGGAGTTCTCAGTTGGGGTTTCACTCTGTTTATCATTTTGAAGAAAAATTTTGTTTAAGTGTATCACTTGAATCATGTCAAGAGATAAATGTGATCACTATTCACTCCTAAATCTTTCTCTAGTTGACAAGAAGTGTCATCGAAATGACTCGTAATAGCTGCTTCATCATTAAATTGATACCGTTTTGTTCAAGTATCTCAGTCTCTTATGACGCAGTTCATTATTATTATTTGATTGTTATTTGCTAATTATGACTTGTATTGCACTGTAGGGTATTCAACATAACTCTTATTACTATTTTCAATGGTACTATTAACACACGACTACTGACTGATGTTTTAGAAATTCTTATAGTGATGGGATTGATGCTATTCCGTGTCCAACTTCCAGTCTTTTTTCAAGCTTGTGACTGTATCTAGTAAACTACAAAACCAGCCAATCAGATGAGATTGAAAGTCCTAAGTGTGCTAAGAAACAAACATAGACAATTTTTGATGACGGGGAATGGTAAATTAGACAATCGGTTGAACCAACTGCGTACACTCTTCTGAAAACATGGTATCGCGATGGATCAAAATGAGGGTCAGTGGCACAGCGGTGGAATGCTTGCCGGCCACTCAGGCGGTCCGATGTTCGATTCCTGGCCGACGCATGTTTTTACCTTTCTAAGTTCTCGGGGTGTGGGAATCTACTTAAGTCAAGTTCAGGTGTCATAATAAAACTCAAAATAACAATGAAGATCACCAAACCAAATAAGAGAGGTAATAGTACATCTATCCCGGCTAGTATCAAAACACAGTTTACCAAGGAAGATTGAGTATAATGACGAATTGTTGCATTGTTTGAGCGCATAAAGGTGTTTTAAACTTCCATAAACTTTAAGACACGCCGAAACACTTTTCACAGACAGGTTTAAAAGATGTGTTAACGGCAGTTGTATGCCCGATCTCTATGATATGTTTTGTAATAGAAGAGCTAGGTTGCCTGTTCTCACCATTAATGTGTTCTCGGTTTTGTGTCTGCTTGTGAAGCTGGCCATTTACGAATATGTCTTTATGTCCATACATTCAGAGATCAATGAGTCCTCCTGATGTATATGTATCCACGCAAACATTCAAACTGGTAAATGCTTTGGAATATGACATCTATTTTTCCATATTCTAAAGGCTCACATGAATATATCGGCTTCACATTCTCAACGATTCTGGTGGTAGCTGCATCGAAAGTCATTTTAGCCACAGTTTTCAATCTGATCACACATGCATAGAGTAGTTTGATGCATACGTCTTTCTAAGTAGCGAGTTTGAGAGTGAGTCTTGCTATTCTGACTGTCTAACATCATCATATTAACTTATCTGGATAATTATCATCAACCAGAGTTTGTGCCAACTTTCTTTCTTCCTCTTCATCAAGTGTGTCTTCGGTGCATATTCAATGGTTTCTACTGAAGAGACACCTCACTCACTAACGCTCTTTTCTACTGAACAGAGCAGAAACTGTGATGACTGAGATGCTGTCATGTCCAGGTAGGTTTTCTATAAATAGATTGCTCTAATAATCCACCAAGCCATCAATTTAGCAGTATATATAGGAAACATAAACCGTTATTCAAGTATTGGTTTGTAGGGATTAGATTGATTGGTTATAGGATTTCATCATGAGCTGATATCGATTACAGAACCACTAGTAAGCCTGGAAGTACTGGAAAGCTGATTCGTCAGCCTAGTTTAGGACGCTTCAGTGCTCACATCTTGACCAGTAGAGTGCAGCAGGTCGCGTGTGAGAAGAAATACTCGCCACCAAAAACATTGGCTAGCTGCCGCGCTGAGTCTTGAATTGGCACAAGCTTGAATTCAGGGTTGACCATTGGTTTGGGTCCCAGTGACGGAATGGTCTACGAGCTAGCTCACCTTGTAACCAGAAGGTCCTGGGTCTGAACCTGGATGATGGCTGCGTACTGGTGAAGAGTCCGTATACGCAGGCTGTGCAGTATACCAGAACTAGTTTTCCAATGGTTCCCTAACCGATGTCAGCTCATGATGAAATCCTGTAACCAAAAAACAACAACAGTTATCTTCCTCTTCTAAAGACGTAAGTGATATGCTCACTATTCTGAACTTCATTCATTCGATTCAAACAGATCACGTCTTCTAATTGCTTTGTCTAAATTCATAAGGGGCAACTAATTGTTTCAGGATAATTACATCAAGTCAACAGAAGTTAATCAGTATTGTGTTCACAACACAGATATTTAGCTTGAAGTAGAGGGAAGGAACAATGAGAATGATGGAAATGCTTGCACCGTTATGTACAGGCACACGCGCTGCAACATATTAACACACACACACACATGAAATGAATTAAGCTGTACAACTTATGAGTCTTTCGATATTTGTGACCCTATTCAAATAAGCCATAAACAATGCTTCCAATGCAGGGAAGCATATACGGGAGTTGTTGAAACCATGAGAAGTACAGGCATAGAAGAAACGCCTTTTAAACAACATCACGTCATCTGTTGGAGAACACATCCAAGTGAATTAGATTCTACATCATAAAATGTGACATACTCGCCTCTCTCTCTCAATCATACCTTCAAATCACCTTTCATTTGTAAACAAATGCCCTTTCCTCCAACTGAGCAGTCACCGAAAGTGATTAAATTTTAAGTGACCCCATGTGATATTATAACTCAGCGTTTGAAGTGTACACAAACATCTTAACTTTTATTACATTTATTCAAGTACAGCTCATCGTTTCAAGAATAACAGTCAATCATGTGATGACAACGATGACGATGACGGTTAGAAAATAATTATATAAACGCAGGGATTAGACATTCCCTTTCAAACATTGTGAGGCGGAGAAATATGATGATGCTCTCAGTGCAGTTTGTTATCCTGTTAGTATCCCGATTGGCTCTGGCTGATTGGGATGCATATACGGCTAAAATATTCAAAATGCACAATGAATATCGTCAACAGTTGCTTGACTGTAAAGTGGATGGACAACCAGCAGCTACGCGGATGCCTCAACTTGTAAGTTCATTTTTTTTGGTTGTGTTTGTTTTCCTCAGTAATTTGTATTTGTATTCCATTTGATGTGTTAGGACAAATAAGGTCGCTTATAGCTTTAGTGACTTAAAAAACATCCTCTGTAAGGAGAATTTAGAATTTAATATGTGGATTGCCATCACTTTGGTAGTTTGAAGCAGTTCGAGTCGTAGTCGTTTAGAAAGATTATCGTGTAGTGTGTACTTACTATAGACGGTCAACTGTTCCAGGATACATCTACGGAAGGATCTTTTTTCTCCTTTATAAAACCGCGAGAGTAGGTGTTCTAGGTTTAATTCTAACAACAAACGCTGAGCATAAATAACATACCTAGCTCCACAAAATCAGGTGAATAGTTAGATAAACACTGGTAAGGTGAGCAATGGTAGATTATCCTTTCAATTGCATACGAATCATTGGTTATATGAAGGAAGTAAGTTGGAGTTCAGCTGACCAGTTTAGGCGGTTTCTTGCTGTTTCTACCGATAAGTCTCCGCTGAAGTATAGATTCAGACAAAGAGGTTTTTGAGAAGGGATGTGTTCATATTTTAATGAGTGTCGGCGTCAAAGAATCGACTGTGTTGAGTTCAAGGTATTGTCTTGTCCAAATCACAACTTATCACAAAAACTGAACTTCAAATCCGCCTGGTTTACCTTTTTTAAACAATGCACCGATAAATGCATGTATTAAAACAAGACATAGAAGCGAACAATATTGTTTTCAATTAGATCTTCTTCAGGCTTTACTCTAATTTCCTTAGATGTATCATTACTGTTTACCAATGTACCACTTATGGGGACTGTGGAATTCGTATGTCAGCAGATACTAGAAAAACAGATCGACATCGGAATATCGGTTAGTAGTCTAAAAGAGCTGCTTTTAAGATAGCCAATGTTAGCAGATTTCTTTCTTGCCAAGATTGAAAATGGTCCATTGAAAAAAGTAATAGAAAAAACTGATTCTTATTTTCGTTATGTTGATGATACCTTTATTATTCTTGATGTGAAAGCTGACAAGAATGAAATGTTAAAAAAGTTTAATGATGTACATCCATCGCTCATCTTCACTTGTGAAGAAGAATATGATGGTGGACTATATTTCCTTGACGTCCAATTGAGCAGAAGAGAGGATGGTTCACTCAAGAGAGATGTCTATAGAAAACCTACATCTATAGGACAATATACACATTTCCTCAGTTTTGTACCAATCCGATATAAAATCAATTTGGTCAGATGCCTGACGAATACAGCAAGACGTATCTGTACAGGTGACTCCCTAGAAATTGAGCTAGGATACATCCAAAATACGTTGGTCCAAATGGGTTATCCTAGTAATTTCTAAGGAGTTACATGAATACCAAGTACAATAAAGAAAAACCGACAACACTTAAAAAGAAACAACTGTTCATCAAACTGCAATTTAATGGGGAAGTGGCTAGTGAAGTCTTACATCACAGATTATCGAGAGCGATAAAACGGACCTATACTACTGCCACCCTCTGTTTGTCATTTTCCAGCCGGCCAATTTTGATTGCTCAAGTGAAAGATAAGTTGCCTAGTTGTGCCACTTCCATTTGTATCTATAAATTTAGTTGCTCCTGTGGAGAAAGCTATATAGGCCAAACAACTAGACAACGTAACAAACGCATTAATGAGCATCTTCCTTCATGGTTCGGAAAAGGTCAAATGAAATCCATACGAAGTTCTATTTTGGCTCATTTGATTGATAGTGGTCACCAAGTGGACAAAAATATTGCCTTCAAAGTTATTTACCGCATTCCATCGAGCCTTTCGAACGGAATCGGAATCCGTCTTTTATACTTAGCCCAAGCTATGGGAATCGGAGAGAACAATCCTAGACTTTGTATACAAAAGAATTTGTTCTCTTTTTGTCTCTCCCATGGCCTAGGTGAATTCGATTCCAGACCCTCCCACCCTTTCTTATCATCCATCTCCTTCGTACTTTTAGGATATTTATTTAAACTGTGATTATCGTTCCATTTGATTTAACCTAATTTATTTATTTATTGAATTCGAATAAGGCATTAAGAAGACAAATTTCGCGAGATGATTTCGTCATTTCGTAGTTTCTTTACAACCGCTTTACAACTAACATGGTTAACAATGATAAAATAAAGTTCATGAAAATTACTCAGTTAAATAAAAAACATAAAAGTACATACTAATGACCAATCATATTTAAATAGGTCATGTAGTCAGTTCATGGTAGGCGAAGATTGAAGTCTATTGATTCTTGTCCACACAGTTTAGGCGCTATGTGAATAATCCAAAGTGCTTCCATCACCTTCAATAACCTTGAGTTAGAGTTATGTGAAATAATTGTGAAACAGTGATTAATATTGATTTTGTGACCTGACATTAATCAGTGTTTTGCAATGGATGATGCTGGATTTCTACTAGGATTAATCGCGTTAGGATTTTCGATATGATTTACTAGCCATTTTGGAACATGTTCTTTTCGACGACATTGGAACATTCTGTTAGTTCTACCTATATAGGTGTCACCGCAGCTGCAGGTGAACTTGTAGATACAGTTTGAAGTAGAGTCCACAGAATTTCGTCCTTTAATCGTAGGTACAGGGATCGAAAATGTTCGGCAAGTGAGAAAAAGAGATTCGGTGGCGTAGAATGTGCGTTTGATGGCTGACCGAAGTCTCTGAGCCAGCTGTCAACTGCATAATCTGGTCGCCCTTGAATGGTAGATTAATAAAGATGGCTTTCTTTGGTACAGAAGCTGTCTTTTCAAGATGTGGTCTATCCTTACCGTGACAATTGATGAAGTTTTCTGGATAACCATTGGCTAGTAAAACTGAATGTATATGTCGAAGCTCATCCATCAATGTGTCACTCGTACATATTTTTCGAGCCCTTGAGAACAAACATTTCACCAGGGAACGTTTATACTGGATAGGAACAAAACTGGTAAAATGAAGATATTGTCTACTCCACGTCTGTTTACGAAAAATAGAGCGCTGAATCGTTCCATCATTTCTCCTAGTCATAGTAATATCCAGGAAACCGAGTTTGTTATTGGATTCTAGTTCGGAGGTCACTCAAATATTTGGATGGATATGATTGAATAGGGTGATAAAGTTTTCAATAGATTTGCTATTATTACTAATAATAAGAGTATCATCTACATAACGTTTGTACAGCATAAATTCTCCAAGCATACCTTGCATTTGTTTCTCTAATTTCGACATAAATATATCTGCTAACAGGGGCCCTAGAGGGCTACCCATTGCAACACCATCGATTTGTTTGTATGCTTTTCCTTGGAATGTGAGTCGAATATTTTCTGTACACATTAAGATGATGTCTTTGATGTACGTTACAGGAATAGGTAAGTTTATCCCGTTGCTTGTGATATAGTCGCAAATGAAATCAACAGTTTCATGAAGGGGAACATTGGTGAATAAAGATTCTATGTCAATTGAACACATAAACTTTTCCTTAATATTCAAGGTGTCTAGCATTTCTGTAAGATCAAATAAACTTTTCATAGAATGATTTGATAATGAGTCTCTTACAGGCATAAGGACCTCTGTAATCCATTTGGCGATTTTATGGTAAGGAGAATTGGACATATCTAAGATGAGTCTCAGTGGGTTCCCAGTTTTGTGGATCTTCGGAAGGCCATAAAGCTGAGGAGTATGTGACCCAATTGGTTTAAGTTGTTTATAAAGTTTTTCATTTATAAAACCATGCATCAGTAAAATTTGAAGCTGACGATTGATCAATATTTTGTTATCATTATAAACATCGTTATTAACTTAGTTCAAAACATTTACCACATTACTATTATTATTTGATCCAAAAAATCACCGTCATTGGTTGAAATTTTTTATACATAAGTCTATGTAAATTAGAGTAAAGCCTGAAGAAGAAGATCTAATTGAAAACAAAATTGTTCGCTTATATGTCTTGTTCTAATATTATAGATGGGAATATCTCAAGATTTGAAATGCTGGTATGTTTACTTTAACAACACACTTCGTTTCTCACTGCCCTTCTTCCTCCTCTTAATTACAGGCATGGAATCAAGAACTGGCTAGTCAGGCAAAAGCGCTATCCAAAACCTGTCGATTTGGATTCAATAATCCCACAAGTAGAAAATTTCATCCAGTTGGACAGAATATTGCTGCTTATCAAACTGTTGAACAGTAATCATTCACATAAAACAAAAAGAAACAAACACCCTTAACTCTTTTTGTATTTTAGAGCTATGCAGGAATGGTTCGGTGAACACAAATATTATAACTTTAAAAACAATAAGTGCAGTGACAGCTGTGGAAACTACATGCAGGTGAGTGAGTGTTGTTTGATGGATGAACTTCAGACACAGTACTACTCTTAGTGATTGTTGGCCGAAACTTGTTAGGTGTTTTTCAAAGGGCCTATCTGTCCACCTATCTTCTTCTTTGGACTCCGGATGTATTATGGATTTCTGGAGGAAGACTGTCCCAGTTGTCTCTACACCCTGATGTCGAGTATCTAGAAAATTTAATTTAACTTTCGAATCAGTGATGTTAGAATCCTTTTGATTAACTGTCACTGGAATCTAAAATTTCCTCAGTTTAACCAAGTGTCATCGATGATATTCTGACTAAAATATTGTGTGAATTTATTAGATACGATACGATACTGTTGCGTTTGTAAAGACCATGAGTTATTCAAGCGATCAATATCTTCATGAGGGATTCAACACCATATGAACACTTCAATCTATTCTCTGGAATACTCTTCTATAGCTGAGTTCACAAACGACCAGAACGTTTCATTCCCTCCTCACATGACATCCACGACATCACCCTCCAATCCAATCCAAAACTGAAGTTTCCTATTCGGACTTCAACTAGAAGGCTTCGCCTTGCCTAGATTGCTAGTTCGCTAGATTTTTATTCGATTTCAAGCAACCCAAGAAGAGGGAAAGGTGGGAGTTGAACTAACAACTCAATCTTTGGAAACCTCAAGAAAATCTTTTATTGTAACTCTTGCTGTGTGATGATTTTTTCTTCCAAAATTCACTTTGTTTTCCACCTCGTTCATTTCAGATGGCTTTCGCCAACACCACAGATATTGGATGTGGAGTGACCAAATGTCCATACAGTGAAAACTTTAAATACGGTTTATTCATCGTCTGTAACTATGGCCCAGGGTAATTGTTTGACTGATTTGTACTAATGATTGTTTCTGTTATATTGTGAACTATTCACTTGATTGCCAAATAGTTGAGAGACATACTTCACGAGATCGTTTCAACTGGCAGAAGGGTTCCGACCTCTAGTTCTTTCGTTAATTGTTGATACCTACTCTCAAGATACACATAGGGGCACTGACTAATTTCAAGGTGTTTATTTGCGAGGATTCCATTGATTTCACATTTGATTGCGAAATGAATTCAGTTAGAGAACCTCTTGAAACCAGATAATACATGGAGAGCTGCTCCCTCATTGGGTTGGAACCGTTCATCAGTACGCAACCATCACCTCGGCATGGATCGAACTCCCAGTCACTGTATTCCATTTTTTGACTGAATGGTCTACATGCTCGCCTTTTGACTTGAATACCTTGGGTCTTACAGCTAGAGGGGCGTAAATAGGAAAGGGACAGCTGTCTGGCACCCCCTCTTCCGTTTTCAATGGTTCTCTAACTGAAGTCCCTTGGTGATCAGTATTGACACTCAAATTAAATTTCAAAATCACATCCGGAATCACAAATGCCGATCACATCAGTTCTACTGTTGTTGTCAAAGATTATTCGTTGTAGAAGTAGATTACGTCTGCAAAACAGTCACTTGCTACTGTGTTCCAACTTTCCTCAGCCATGAGAATCCTGTTTCTATTGTCTAATCTTGTCTCCTGACTAGTGCGATCCATTCGTGTCACTTTTAGTCTACATTATTTAAATAAGTGAACGAGACTAGGCGCACAGTACACAGAGCCCTGTAAAATTAGATTCAAGTATGCATAAGGTGTACTCCAGTCTTCGAAATAGTTTAATTTTCACAAATGTTTCACTTGATTGTTTTCTAAATTTCGTTTTCTATTCTCATTCACTTTTTGTTTTACAAATTAACAAACTTTTTAGAGCAAACTTCCATGTGAGACCTTTTGAAGCTAAAAATATCAATGAAGTATGCCCAGTGACAGCTTCTCCATCTGTTCAATCAGGAAGTGGAAAATGGCAAGCTACTAAAGGCACAACGAAATTCAATGGCAGAAATTGTTACTGTTATAAATGAACATACAGAAATATAATGATACTTTCTTGTCTTTGAAAATCTAGTGTGACCTAATAAATGCACTTTCCATATACAGATACTTAATGACTTTTGAATTCAGCCGGTTTTCTCTTTGTGAAGCTTCAATGTGAAATAGTTAGTTACGTGTTGGGTTCGGTTTCGTTGGGTTAGTGAACACTTTGAACCATAAATGCGATATTCTTGGTGATACCAAAGTGCAGCTTCTTTTGTGCAATTACTTCTGATGATAGAATTCAGAATACGTTGTGTAAACAGATAGTGAATGGTACACAAAGTTATCGGATTGACTGAAAGCAGTTTGGCTGTCAGTGATATCGACATCACACATTCAGGCAGCTATGTGTTTATTCTCCTGCCTTGAATGTTACCTTTATGTGGTGGAACTTCTACTTCGCACAGAAAGGAATCTAGAGCTAAGACAAATACATCTAGTCCACGTGAGATTATTTCAAGTTTTTAGACAAAGTTGTAACAAATCTCTGTGCGGAAAGATATCAACGCCATTACTTATTCATTTCGACGTCGGATTCCATTCACTTGCCTGCAACCCATAAGTTGATCGTATATAAATGTACACAGAATTTTGCCATACTTGTTAGGATCAGCATGATTTCTGTTAACAGACATATGCGAATAGACAGTGTTCAGAATTAACCCTTTATCACTTGTTTATTGAGGAGGTGAATGCTTAAACAAATTCACAAACAAACGAATTTAGCGGTCGGATACATCGTAAACCGGGTTGATCAGTCAAGACAACGAGAGGAGAGAAGTTGATGATCATGAGCAATAGTATAGTGAGTTCACGAGAACTCATAGATAAAATAAGAGCTGAATTCAACCGAAGCTAAAAAAATGAGGTTGAGTGTATGTATGCAAAAGATTGTGTAATCATTTAAGACGAAGAGACACTGAGACATTGAGTCATCAGCACAAGGAAAGACTGATCAGTGTGTCTTTCTGAACACATAAGTGAGGTTTTAAAAGTTTGAAAGAGAATTTTTGGGCAAATTTGAGGATAGTTGATTCATACTGTGTACTGACAATCTAGAATGATTTCTTGCTGTCCACTTGGTGGCCAATATAAACCAAAGGTCTGGAAATGGCAGTGTTCAAAATCATTGTTCCCTCAAGACGTAGGCTTTTTGATACATGTTCACAGAATTTGAGATATGCTTTTTTTCTGTTCTCTCAATGCAACTGCTCCAGTAGATACAGGTAAATGTGGGGTATCCATCTAACAATCTTTTATTGCACCAAAAAGTTTATTATTCAATAAACAGGAACCAATTTGGACTCAGAATAGATTCTGGTTAGAGAAGGTTTCAATCCTCTATTGATTATTCGTGCAATATTATCACCTGTAAATATGCTAACCTGATTATCTTTCAGGTTGTAAGCAGATGAAGAGAATCCCTATATCCTTCGGAACAAGCATTCGTTTATGCTTCGTTTAAGTTCATAAGATGGAATAAATATTTGAATATTTTTTAGGTGTTGTTAGGTATGTTCTAACGCGTCAACATCTGACTAGGTTCGAGCACCATTTTGCATTTCTGCATTTGGCTGATAAGACGCACATCACTTTAATCTCGTGGCATCAATCAAGCGTCCGTTTCAAAGGGAATATTTGTTCAAAGAAAGTAGGCGTTTTTCTGGAGAAAAATCCATTCAGCGATTAATTCACGATGATGTACTTACTCCTGTCGTAAACCTGCCCCTAATTCATTTGAATTTTGATACCTCTTATCACTTGTAAATCAACATTTAAAAAATATAACCAACGAAGAAAATTTAAGTTTTGAAATGTTTCAGCTTAACAGGATGGCGCAATTCAATGAATTCATTGTTTTCACAGGCATTGGTAGTGGAGCAGAATTCAGTTCAACCGACTGGAAAATTGTAATCCGAATACGAGAAATGAGAAACGATTCGTTTGTAAAACTGTTTCTGACTTTTATCAACATCTCATCATGTTCTTTAGAGTGAGTGTTTGACACAACATTGTTTTCATAAAGGGATGAGGAAGTTATTGTAAAACCGGTCATCCATATGTCCAAAGCAAATTCAAAGTTAGCAGAGACGTCCTTATCCTCTGGTAATGAACTATCGACATTCAGCGATGCTACCTACATCCATGGCTTTTGGTTTGAATATGGAAATTGTACCATCATAACTTGCTTCCTGTCAAGACAACTAACTTCCCGGACAGTGCCTAAATGAGATAGATATTTGCTGTTATTAATACTATTATTATTCCCTTCGGGGTTCTGGGTGGGATATTGAACTACAGCAGTATGTCTTTCCTTCACTATGTTTTCTGAAATCTTTTCACGATGACTCTACGATTCTCCATAAACATTTGTTTCCCTCTCATAGGATCTCCTCCATGTAATCGTTTGACACATGATATCACTCACTGGTCTCCTCAGAGTATGAGATGGATTCCATGACAAAAAGCCGAGTCGTGGTTGCTTGAGGAATCCTTATAAAAACAGTGTGAGATGAGTCATATTAATGAGTAATTTAGTTATTTCTCAATCTTTTCAGTCGAATTACTGGAATTTGAAGGGTTTTGAGAATTTTCCATGATTATTCACTAGACAATTCGTCTTTTCTATGTTTTCCATCCTATTTATGATTGCTACTTCAGATCTTTATTCGGAGTAGCAATTACTGAATTGTGTTTTATTTATCGGAGCTTATTACAGGCTTCCCTACTTATTTAAGCCAGCATATTGCTTCATTACAGTTTGCTATTTATACGTTAAAAGAGACAGTCAGTAAGAGTTTGTTTAAATCTTCCAACTGCCCTCATTGATGAAGATATTAAGTCTCCAGTTTGTGTATAGAAGTTTCTAAACTAAACTTGTATATCTATTTTATTAATTGTAACATGGTTATCATAAGACGACTTGTGGCCAAGGATACTACTGGCATATCTATTTCATCGAGGCTAATATCTGAATAATTATAAAAATAGCGATCGGGGTTTGGAGTGAGTAGCATTCCAGGAATTTTTGCATTCTAAAATTTGTAAACATTTGCTGCTTTTCCTTTCTTCCCTCATACCAGAATCTTGATTAAAATAGTCGAGGAAAAATATTTTAATTGCTGTGGAAGTTTTTCAGCAGCGAAGACCTATTCTACAACATTCTTTGACAACTCAATAACACATGATTTCAAGGAATCAGCCTGGTTCAGTGAGTGGAGTTTCAATATGGAAACAGTCCTCATTTGGACACTTAGAGGAAAAGAAGATCCTAAGTGTGGTAGCAGCTCTTGTTAGCGAAGCTTCAGTTTTTTGGTGTTAACATCAGCGCCATGATAACACAGCGCCTTAAGAATACAGTTGAAAGAGCCTTCAGTGCGGCAGAGGTACGCTGTCTCTTCACAAACACTTATGTTTTACCTTTAAAAATGAGAATAAATTTCCCAGCTTCACCTCAATAATATATCTACCAGTCTGACTGTTCTGGAAAGCTAGTTACATAACGCAAGTCAGTCATCGTATTTGCGAACATCATCCTACAGCATGGTTAGACAGGGACGGCAGAAAATGGAAGAAGTGTTTTTGAAGCCGTATGTTCCACTCGAAACCTTAGAGAATAATAATTATAATGTAATCGCCACTGTGAATTTTACCACCTTGACTTTCATTATATTTATGTGCTTACCGTGTTATCAGTTTATCAACTTACACACACCTAGTGTCTACTTGAAAAATGTAGGACTGTTGAACAAATCAGGCTAGGTGAATGCAAAACAGTCATATTTAATGGAGAGGGTGAAGATGAACACCTCATTGAAAATAAAAGTAGGCAGTTGGAAAGGAGTTGAAGACCCTGATGAAATACAAAATGGTTACACTGACAAACCGGTTGTGCCACACCACATGTAAATGTCGAAATATAATGCCCTTTATACCCTTTTGCCTTGACATGAAAGCGACTTTGCAAGAGGATGCAAGTGAAGCTACATGGCATGAATTCCTCAGGTGCCTGAGAAGTCAGCTAGTAACCCGCCTGCAATGTCTTCTCGATAATGACGTGCGTGTGGTTTTCTACGATGCATCTGGATAGCTCGACAGCAATTAGGGATTTTACGAGCGCGCATCGAAGTGGCCCGAAGTGACCGTGGGTCATTTTCAGGTTCACTGGCTATTTTAAAGACCGTATAACTTGTATCGGAAAAAGCTTTCCTCCATGATCTTGATGAGAGGTTCTTGAGAATCTAAGCCACGGTGTAATTTGCATATTCACGACTCACAAATACAGGTTTAATCGGTACTGTATGCATCCTTCCTTTCAAAAGGGTTTAAAGCACACATTTACAATGACACTCATTACGACGGTGCTATGGCCATACTACTACTACTACTACTACTAATATTAATAATATTTACTGGCATAGTGCAGTACATGAGGGGTACGAGTTTTCAGGAACCATCATGGGGTTACAAGTAATCGAACCAAATAATTCGATCGTGTTTTCGAGTCGATAGTTGGGATATACATGATGTAAGTAATATATTATTTAGATTTCCGGCACTAAATTATGGATCCGAAAATTTTTAATTGGACGGCTCCAACGCTGTAGCTAGTCTGTGACAGTAAATGCTGCTCAAATTCATTAAGGGGAATAAATGTATGAAATACTGCTCTGTAGTCACATCTAAACATATGGAATTCCATTTTCAAGGATTCATGCCACCATATTCGGCATACTTAATCAAGAATGTTTCGTCTTATTCATTTCGAAACAGTGACCGTCCATATTTTGGTGTATTTAGGGTAGGCAGCATTTCTCTTATTCTTAATAAGCAGTTCACAAATTATCACTCTTACATGCCAGTTTTCTTACTGACTGAACTGACTTTTTTCGCCTTATTCACTTTAGTCAGCGGACACTCAGTCATCTTATAGAGACAGAAGACAAGCGCCAGGCAGCAGATCGTTTGTTGACGAAATTCAAGAGATATGCATAAATTTTTATGTAGATTATTGTCAGTTCAGATGTGACGTCTTCTGATTGGTTGTTTTCTTGCTGACGATTATTCTGTACTGCTTGTGACCATATATCTGTCAATCGTCTGGGCACAATTTCAGTCTGCTGTGATTGGTTGTTGAGTTTTACAAGGTTAGGCTTTGCTATTGTTATTACTCATGACACCGATTCGGGAGGTGAACATTGACTGTCGGATTGCAGACAGCTAACACCACAACCTTACTTCTGATCTACTGATGATCCTTATCTCATCAATTTTCCAACCATTATTTCCATCGTGTCTGCTATCGATTCACATCTCCCTTTCATATATAAAGACGACATCCGAGTAAATATATGATGTCACTCCACTGTAACGAGATGGTGGAAATTTATACCTCTTGAATAATGTCAATACTATTGGAAAGACTTCAAAGACTAGACTGGTGGACAGATAAATAATTTCTTTTCCTCATGTCCTGGTGGATATTTCTGGGCAATTAATCTACAATCTCTCACATTTCTCTGAATAATCAATTATGTGTGTAGAAGATATTGAACTCCACAAATACTAGTTGTCGATATCTGAAGGATGCAGTCGCTACAAGCGTATACGGAGGTGACTTCACACCATTTCTCCTATGCAATCAACAAAATAATGGGTACAGTTGAGACAGAAGTAGTTTACGCAACTTGAGGAAGTCACTAGGTTAGGTTGAGAAGTTTACCTAGCTGAGATGAATTCAACATTAGACGTGAAGTCTGACTCGTTGTCTTCACAAGCAAAGCTATCCAGGATCAGAGTTCAGCGATATGAATAAATGGAGAACAATCGAGGTGACTATAAAATAATAATAATAATAATCAGGATAAATTCATTCAAATGTTGATATAATCTCGGCTTCGGTGAGCGTATAGGTGGAATGTCTACACAATTAGGGTTAGAGGGTAAAGAAACTGTTTCCATCTTGGGATTATGTAACGTAATTAATAATAAAATGAGAAACAGAGGGGAGTGAGGTCAACCAGACATCTTCTGAACACAAAGATTGGGTTATACATTTCTTATGGCAACTGCCTCAACTATGTTTAACAACCGTAGATATCCTAGCCAAGTTAGTTAAATTGGCCACATTTTACAGAATTGTTAAAGCTGAATGTTTGTCAATCTTGTACTCCGTGTCCACCAGATGCTGCAGGATCGAACCTCTGACTGATTCTACGACATCTTTGCTCAACCATATTGGACAGTTCTCCAGAAGGCGATGGTGGAATTGCCGATTCTTTACACCTTTGTGAGTGTCTCCGAATGAACAGTTAAACTTATAAATAAATATGAAGTAGCTGAACTCGGTGGCTTATCTTGCATCCGCGTCGGAATTATGAAGGAGACGTCATTTTTGCCAAAGAAGAAACTTAACATTAACTTTGATCTCTAGAAAGACTCAGTTTGCAATATATTGGAAAGGGTTATTTTGAAAACTTTGAGAATGAAACCCTTCCAGAATCCCCAGTGATGGTGTTCACCAGTTGTCGACTGATCTCCAGAAGTCAGAAAAGGAAGATCTTGCATCTGATCACTTCTACGCAGACATTTCAGTTACCTTATCCCTGTGGAGCCAGAAGTACTGGTCGCTCGACACGTATCCTGCCTAAAACGTTTGCAGGTCACTATCCTACATAGTCGCTGATATGTGGTAGTGGCTCCATAAATGGTGAAATAGTTGAACACCTTGTAGACACTGGACACCCTATCCAGACAAACGCTTCCTTCAAAGTGATCGGTAAAATGAAACATAATTTGTCTAGGATGATCCACTTTTACTTCCTTCTCAGTGCTGAATCTCGTCCTGTCTAGATGGTGAGACCGGATCTGTGCAAAGAAAAGGAAGTCGTTTATCCATATCTATTATTATTATTATGCTATGCACCCAATTACGTTTAATCTAACCGCTTCAAATCATTTCATTTCTCTGGACATTTCTGACTTATCTATCTTCTGGTACTTACTGCTAGGTAACATAAAATCTCATTGTTTCTATGTGTATTCTGATTACAGGTCACTTATTCAATTAAACACCTCGTTGCGTAATTCTGCAACCCTCATTCAATCTCTCATTTGTATTGAATTATATCAACAACTATCCTCATAATGACCATTCATCATTTTTCTGACTATCTACCTTGACGTGGAAAACTTGTATATAAACGTGATTGTGCAGGTGGTTAAAATGAATTTGTTGAAAACGGACTGTCAGCTGAACAGCTCATCTTGTTTTTATCAACGCTTGGATGAGAATTATTCATCAACGTATTGCTTATACGTAACTAATAATAATGGCCTGCTTAAATCAGTCTGTTGCGAAGTATTGAGACTAACAAAATACATCGAATTCACCCTATTCTGTCCAAACAAACTGTCAGAAGAAGCGTTCAGTTAAGACAGGGCTTCAAGTGAACACAGACAAGATGGAGGTGATGAAAATAATCGACGAGCTAACCAACAACATCAACAACAACCGGTAGGAAAGATTGCTAGCACGAAGGATTTGACAAACGTCACTGCTACCACTAATCTAGGAAGCATTGTTTCAACCACAGCCAGTCACCACGGATGAAAATGTCAAGGCTAGCCAAACAGCCAGCCAGCCAGTCAGAATCGGACAGGCGCAATACATCTTCATCAATCTGAAATCGATTTGGAAATCTTCTACTACACTCAGTCAGCATAAACAACAAGATTCGGATTTTTAACACACCTGTGAAGTAACTTCTTCGAATATGCGATAGGAATTCGCACTGAACATCACGAGAAGTATTCGCGACAGATAAAAAACAGTAATTAATAGCTGCTTCCGCTGCATGCTCAACACTGTATTCCCAGGTAGGATAAACAAATGATCAAGAGCCTACGGTCCGATTGTAAAACGACGAGTAGGTCATCTGAGGGTGACATGGAGGAGATCGTTCCCGGAGGAGATACAGGACTATGTATGGGTACTCGTGAGGTGATCTAAAGAGGACTACAGGAAATAGAAAAAAATGAGGAGGGGTGTATCTTTGAAGTTCTGTGTTCCACTCGGAATGAAAAAGGATCCATAATACTACTTTTCGTATTGTTTCAGTCATTCAATTACGTCTTTGAATCATACTCTGTATACTTGGGCCAACACTTGAATGCGTATTTTAGGAGGAAATAAGGGGGAAATGATTGTTGTTTATTTTGAGCCTGTTACTAACGACTAATGATTCACTTTAAGAGTGTTCACAAAAGGTGACTACTTGACAATTCTTCTTCACGTATGAAGACCTGTTTTAAGATACCGCTATTATTGTTATTATTGCAAAGATGATTTCATCTATGATTTCGTCTTGGGATGAAGTTTCGCTTTGTTTCCTTAAATCCACCACAGTACAAGTTGCATTTCAGAAGAAAAATAAAGGCGGTTTCATTAAATGTGCAAAACAGAATTTATTCTGAAAACACTGTCAATATTAATTATTCACGATTCAATGAATATTCGTCTTCAGTTAACACATACACATGTCTGTGTGACAGTTCCTTGGAGACGATTAGCATTAGCATATTGATTCCAGGTAGATATAATTGTTGCCCAGTTGGGTTTTGGTGTCTTCGCTGGAGCAGACGGCTTTCGAGATGGTGTCGCTGTTGGTTTTCTGGTGGTGGTGACAGTTGGCTTGGGTGTGGTTGTTCGAACTGGAGTCGATGGTTTACCACATTCACTTCGTGGTTTTGTTTCATAAGGATATTGGCCTCCCCAATTACCACTTCATTAGGCATTGGAATAGAGAAGAAAAGTGGAACGATTTTAGTGTTATTTCTATACTATTTTTTATAACATCATGATTGATATTCACTTAAATGTATCTTTAATGGAGTGACTTACCCTTCACCGTAATTACAAATGACGGATATTCCCTGATAACCTAAACGCTGTGTACAATTTCTCAGACCACATCCAACGTGTGTAGTATTCTGCCAGACCATCTGAAAAACAACAGCAACAAAGGAAGGGATTATTCATAAATATCAATTTTAATGTGAACTGCTGAACAATATAACGGTTCTCCAAAGTTATTCTTTGATATAACCATGTCAGGGAACGTCTACCTAATGAATTACGGTAGTATTGGATTAAGATGTTAGAGGTACTGGACTCGATGTTGAGGTACTCTATTTCACATTGTCTCTACTCATCTAGCAGTGAAGATCACCTTTTAATCGGTGTTATAATAGCTGAAATTGTCAAACCCCTGCTCATTTGCCCTAGGGTTTAACATCTGACTGATGCACTTAGGAAAGATGAGAGGGTAGGTAGGTAGGAGTCTAGGAAAGTGACTGTGTTAAGAAGACGACACCACTTCCACTGTAGTTTGCATAGCTAAATCTACGTGTTCCACTGGGAAGCCCAAACACTCGAACAAGGAAAGATTACGAATATATATGGTAATGCATTCAACTGCCAGAGGGCGACGTGGAGAAGTTCATGTGAGGAGGAGATGAGAACTTACTGACATTTGTGAAACCCGGTAAAGAAGGACCGCTGAGATCGCATAGAAACACTGAGATATAAAAATTCATTTGAGTTAAAGATACTTCTCCTAGTTGTGACTTGTAATCAAATGAGGACAAAGTGACACATTCCTCTTCAAAGCCAACCAACTAAATAACCAACCAGCTAACCAACTGAAAAACACACAAAAATATCCAACTTACCTGCGTATAATGTCCACATACACCATAACAGTATTGTGTATTATAATCATATTCCTTATACTCATCAAACCATGCTGCAACAGCTCTAAAATTAGAATTAATTTATTTTAAAATGGCATATTCGTCTTAATGGCTTACTTTTCAACAGTTGGATAAATGGCTATATTTTGTCCGACATATTTATATTGAGGCAATTCAACATCATTGTGTCGAAATACACATTCGTCGGCTAATAGTTGAGCATGGTAGGCGAGATCATTATCCCATTGCTAAAAACATGAAGAAAGACGGAAAATTGAAGAGATGGAAAGTCACAGTTAAAAAGAAATAAATAAATTAAACCGATGACACCAGAGGAGATAGAGAGGGGTGTCATGGCTTCTGTAAGGCCGATAAACTTACAAGATCTGGAAGATATTTAGCCGGCGGTTGATTTTCCAGCTCACAATTCATCACTTTATGTCGATAATCATTGTGTAGTTTTTGTAAATTCTGAAGTTCTGGACTTGATGGTTGTGAGTTGACACTTTGTAGGCTGATGTAAAGTGATGACAGGCAGAATGATAATAATAAAAGCGACTGCATTGTTCTCACTATTATTAGTTTGTTAGAGTTAGGGCTTCTGGGGTTACAGATGAGCATTTATACTGTTTGCAAATTGATTGTTATTCACCCTCTACCAATAGGATTAGATTTAAGGAGTTCTCAGTTGGGGTTTCACTTTGTTTATCATTTTGAAGAATAATTTTGTTTAAGTGTATCACTTGAATCATGTCAAGGGTGAATATGATTGCTATTCACGCTTAAACCTATCTCTAGTTGACAAGAAGTGTCATCGAAATGACTCGTAATAGCTGCTTCATCATTAAATTGATACCGTTTTGTTCAAATATCTCAGTTTCATATGATGCAGATGTCATTATTATTATTTGATTGTTATTTGCTAATTATGACTTGTATTGCACTGTAGGGTATTCAACATAACTCTTATTACTATTTTCAATGGTACTATTAACACACTACTACTGACTGATGTTTTAGAAATTGTTATAGTGATGGGATTGATGCTATTCCGTGTCCAACTTCCAATCTTTTTCAAGCTTGTGACTGTATCTAGTAAAGTACAGAACCAGCCAATCAGATGAGATTGAAAGTCTTAAATGTGCTAAGAAACAAACATAGACAATTTTTGATGATGGCGAGTGGTAGATTAGACAATCGGTTGAACCAACTGCGTACACTCTTCTGAAACCATGATATCGCGGTGGATCAAAATGAGGGTCAGTGGCACAGCGGTGGAATGCTTGCCGGCCACTCAGGCGGTCCGATGTTCGATTCCTGGCCGACGCATGTTTTTACCTTTCCAAGCCAGTAATAAGACTGGTAAAGAGGGAAACTCAGGCCAGATGTAGCTGACAACCCCATCCCGTAAAATTTATTACCACTGTAGCCTGAGACGTCATATACTGATTAACACTATATGAGTATGAGTTATACCAATTCAACGGTCAAATATATGAACAAGTCAAAGGAACACCCATGGGATCGCCAATATCAGGTTTGATTGCAGAAGCAGTGATGCAAAGACTCGAAAACATAATTCTACCAAAGATCAAACCCAAGATTTGGATACGCTACGTCGACGACACATTAGTATTGATCAAAACAAACGAGTTAGATAAAACTCACAACTTCATAAACAATAACTTCAATAACATCAAATGCACAAGAGAGGAGGAATTCGAGAACCAAATCCCATTTTTGGACATCTTAGTCAAGCGAACAACCACAGGGGAATGAGAGACTCAAATTTATTATAAATCAACTCACACAGATCAAATCCTGAATTACAACAGCATCAATCCAATAACACACAAAAGGAATGGCATACAAAAACAATTCAAGAGGTTCGGCCAGGACTCATTGCAGCACTCCCACCTTGAGGAAGATTGAAGAAAACTATCTCATGGACGTCTTCCAAAAGAATCGATGGATATCCACGGAATTTCGTCAAAAGACATGTACCCCTAAGCCAACCCAACAAATCAAGAGCCATCAAGGAAAGCACAAAGAAAATCGCCTTACCATGTATAAAAAATATCTCAGAAATCACTACAAGACACTACAAACCTCTAGGAATTGACGTCGTACACAAACCAACAAAGTCGCTTCACTCAATTCTATCTCAACCAATAGATTCAACAGCGAAAGAAGATAAAACCAACATCATCTACAAAAGAAATTGTAACAAGTGCGAAAAACACTACATTGGCCAAAGTGGACGTCCCCTTCTTCTTCGTAACCACGAGCATAAGCCAGCCGTCAAAAGACATGATATCCACTCCCTCATATCACTACATACAGACAACCACTGACATCAATTCGACTGGGACAACGTTCAAATATTAGACAGAGGAAACAGCAAGAGTGCTAGAGAATTTTTATAAGACTGCCTGGTATTCCAGTGAATCATCAATCAATAGACACATCGAGATAGACAAAATTTATCAACCGATAAGAAAGAATCTTCACACACAAAGGGTCAAATTTCAAGTCAAGGAAACTGTCAGTTCCAATAGAAGTAACCTAGAAGGTGTGAAGACACACAAAAACAACCAATGACATCCAAGCTCACCGGGAGAGATGATTAATAAACTCGTGGAGAAATATGAAAGCTCACTTCAATGAATTGAAGTATGGGCTGAACATGTCACCTAGTAGCGTGATGAAAGCTTCGCAAATCAACTATCCAGTTAGCTCAGAGAACACAACCTCATCAAAATACCACATAAGCGTTTCTAAGATAGAATTACATTTTACCACAGTGCTGAAGTTTTACACTTGTGGCGTTGTGTACATTAATAGGAAGCGGCGAAAACTGAAATTTTCACTTTAAAGCAATGGCTAAATGCAAAGATAGAAGTGCCTATTCCCTAAATCTGGATTTATTTTACATTGTGGACATGAAATAACCTAAATTGGACACAACTTGTTTAACCTTAGACCAATCTTCAACCAGTTAGAATACTTTATTCTCCTCCTCTTACCTAACCGAACATAAATGTGAGTAAGACTATATAAATATGATAAGTTATTTCTTATTATTGAAGGTTCTTCAATCAGTCTCTTATCTTATTCCATTACACACTCACTCCGAGAATTTATTGCTCCAAAAATATTCAGAATAAATTGTATGTAAGTTGGACTGTTAAGTAACATCACACGCCGGTTATATCCTCAAGTGGGGGTGACAATTTGACAATCAGTGCCCATAATGACATGTTAGCGATCTTATGAGGAGGAAATGAAAGCATGTGAGCACAGAAGGGTTAGATAAGGAAGACCGCAAAGAACCTAGTGCGGTGAATATATGCAGTTTCGGGATCTGTACTGCAGCCAGGAACAAACTATAAAATTAACAATGATAATAATTTTCTCAGTTCTGAAAAAGCATAAATGACTGCACACATGCTTTTATTTCATGCCTACCATGTCGATACTCATCAGAGTTCAGTGCATCAGCTTGAGATGTGGTTACACGTGGTTATTTCTTTAGAATATACACAGCATGTCTTAATCGCCTTCTGCATATTATTTACACAATAGGTTTTAAGCTAGTTCGCCGTCACACTTCCATATCGCTTATCTTTTCTGGATGGCATTTTTGCAACAGACATTACAAACATTGATGAACAGTTGACATATCACTGGCTTCATTCTAAAAAATGAAATGGCCGGCCAACCAAAACGCATTAGCAACAATAAACTCTGGCTGAGAACAAACCAAACAAGAGCTGACCACTCAACAAATATCGATAGGGCATACGATGAAAAGGTCGTTTAATGACGCCGCCCTCCAGACAACGGCTCGAGTGGAATCCCAATAGGCAGCGACGAGTTGGTCATCTGTGCCACAGTGACATGGAGGAGATTGTTTGGTGATGAAGAGATGAGAGGGTTTGGTCAATAGTGGTGTTAGCTAAAGAGGACCACAGGAAATAGAACACAGAGAGTGTAGATGTGTTGTGGAAGCCCTGTGTTACACCAGGAACCCAAGAGGATAATAATTAAATGAATAATGATGATAAGTTTGACTGGCCTCTTGGTCTTCATTATCGACTGAAGTCAGATATTGATGAAAAATTGCCCACTGTTTATAAATTTTGGTAGAGCAGATAAGCGTGAGATGTAGTGCGAGTATTGGAAGTTTAGAACCTCACTTAATGATCTGTGTTGCTTAACATGACATTCCTTTATTGTCATATGAAGCATCACTCTGACATGACAGCTAACCACTTAAAGAGTATAGATATATACTTCCTAGACTGAAACCAATTATTTCATTTTTCGCAGATTACTTCACGATGTGAGAATGGAAGCACCATACTCGGACAACTGAGGACTTTATCCATTATCGTACAATACGTCATCGTATCAGGTTGTATTGTTTTCTATTATTGGTAGTGCTTGGCTGTGTTGCAGGCGCCGTAGCAGGCCGAATGTTTGTTCATGAGGGATGAACTGTCATTGTTGTGAGATGCATAATGCAGGTGTGCGTCGGTGGCGCTGCAGTAAAACGCTAGCCAACCACTCAGGTAGGTCGGCGTTCGATTCCCGGCTGAAGTACTCCTTTACCTAAGACAATAGTAAGTCTGGTATAGAGGGAAGTTTGGGCATGAAGCTAGCAACCCCACGCTGTAAAAATAATAACCACTGCTACAGAAACTCCTAGCCGCTCGCTTGCAGCCTTATATTCCTCTGAGAAAGTTGAGATTTCAATCACTCGGGAATTGAGAATTGTTTACAATTGTTGTTCAATATATCGTTCAGAATTATGTCAAAAGTAGAATGAATGTTGAGTTACTTCATTTAAATGTATTTTGTCGTGATTTTGATATCAGTTTATATACAGTAGATTTGAGGATATTCGCTGTCGGTGGAACAGTGGTTAGGACGCTCACGGACCATGCACATTTTCCAGGGTACGAACCCCTGCTGACGCACACCTGATATCTATGGTCGGCCTGCGAAATTTCGGCTACCGATATCCATGCTGAAAATTCCATACTTGTACCAAAAATACAGTGTGGAATCAAGCTGTAATCAAAAATAAAAAAGAATACGAATCCACAGCTTCTTTATGAACCAGTGCAGACATTTTGAGATAGTTGAGTCTTGTCCTAAATGAATCATTCGACTAATATCTGTCAGTCTAACGTTAGCTAAAATGCTAACTGATTACAATCGAGTACTTCGATCAATGCACCCGATGACATGATCATTAGATTGGTATGAAACCTTTTTGTATAATGACAACGTAGAGATTTCAACACAGATTCGGAACTATCATAAACTTTAATATCATTCTGTGCTACATACAACTAACTGAATGACATAAGTAGTGGGATACTTTTAATTGAACTAGCAGTATTCGCTAGCCAGATAAAAGGGATAAAAACATTAGATATCTGTTTCACCCATCTGGGACCGAGCACATCAACCGAGTATCTGGTATAATTCAGCTTAGAGCGTCAATTCGATGACAGTAATCCATTATTCTATGAACGATATGCAGTTTACCCAGCATTTTTATGTCTTTCATCAAAATTCAACAGGAGATGAAACTGCTTCGGTTCTCTGAAATGATTCGGACTGCGTATACTGCTGATTAGCTTCACCTAGAATAAGCGAAATGACCGGATGGTATTTGACTTATTCATGCACTCAGGCTTACTTTCTTGATTGCCGCTTATGATGTGAAGCTTATCATATACCGTTACTTCAGTGATTTCTGTTTCGAAAGGAATCTGCATTGCAATATGACTTCAGACTGCTTAAATTACAAATCGAAAACTTCGATTTGCTTGACGGGATTTCAAGTTCTAGAAATTTTATATAATTATAAAGGAAAACTGTAGAAGAATAATTTCTCTCTCTCTCTCTCTGATGTTTGAATTCGCTGATTGACGTTTCTCAGATACGACTACAGTTTAGGACAAATAGGCGGTTATTGAAGAGTTAACCTCTTCAGCGACAATATTCTTAGTCTGTGCGATCGTTAGTTTGTATATATCTATATGACTTCAAGATGTCACGGCCAGAATCGGAAGGGCAAGATACGTCTACCTCAACCTGAATTCAATTTGGAAATCGTCTGCACTCAGCCAGCATGAACAGCAAGATTGGGATTTTCAACACAAATGTGAAATCAGTCAGTCAGTCAGTCAGTCACTTGTTCTCCATCCGTCAGAAACGTGCACTGAGTGTCACGAAGGGGATTCTGTAACAAGTCACTGACCTTTATCAACAGTTAACTGCGTTCGCTGGCTCCATACTGAAGATTAAATAGCCAAATAGAAAGAATTAGTAATAAGAAACTATGACAACAAAGAAAAACAACCAAGAGCCGATAGGTCGACAAATATTTGGGAGAAATCGGATATGGATTGAACATACTCTAAGAAGGCCATCGAATGACATCACTCACTGGCCCTGAGTGGAAGCATAAAGGAAGGCAACTAATGGGTCGCTTGGCAATAATATAATTTATTCAGAAATATATATCAAGAAAGACAAAAGCATCGTTATAACAAAGTCGACAAGGGAAACGTCACTGTGAATAGAAGACGATTGAACACCTATCTGAAGGACTATACTTACTTATTGAAGGAATAAGAAATCCGCTGAATTCAACAAAATCAAACTAAATACAAAGAGACTCCCGCAAGAAATGATACCAAAATTTGGAAATTCTCTCTGGTTTACACTAAAACCAAAATCTTATGTACCTTTAAGATTCGACGGTCAACCAAAGATACATAAACCCACAGTTCCATGAAGACCAGTAATAGTTTTCACCAACTCACCGACATACAATCTCTCTAAATACTTGCTCCCAGTGCTACAACAACTACAAAAGGACACTCAAAATATTGTAAAAATTTCATTTGATTTCAAATCCCGAATAGAACACCAAGAAATTGAGAGAGAAGACATTACGGTCAGCGGTGATGATATTAACTCATTATATACTAGTATCTCTATTATCGAATGTTTTGATATAATTTCTGGTCTACTAGAATCAGATATAACGCTATAACACTTATGTTCACTGGACTCCAGCGAAGTAATTAAGAGCTTGAAATTCTGTCTAGGAAGTAATTATTTTACATTTAAAGGGAATTTATATAGACAGACGAGTGGTGTTGCTATGGGTTCACCAGTCTCCCCAATAGTCGCTGACCGTTTCATGAATAGATTCGGAGATAACACCTTTTAAAGAATACTCACTCCTAAAATATGGTTAAGATATGTAGATGATACTTTTGTAGTGATAAAACTAGCGACATCTACACAGTTCATTCTTAGAGAAAATAAACTGTGTATCTCCCAGAATCCAGTTTACTTCGGAAGTAGAATCCGATGTCGGTGAACTACCATTTATAGACTGGATGCTTAGTTAAGACGAGGGAAAACGGACATTTTAGTATATCCATATTCAGGAAGAAAAACCACCCCATCAGCGCAAATGTATCCGTTGTTTCAAGTCTTCTTAGACGAGCACACCCTCTGACAACGGATGAGAAAGAAAACGAAGACGAAATATCAAACATTACTGAAACTCTCAGGCAAAACAACTACCCAATGAACTTCATCAACAAAATCAACACAGACATTAAGTATGCTCGAAAACGTATTTCGAAAACATGGACATAAACAGTCGTCATTCCACATAGAGCAGAGACATCAGACGACATCAGAAAAGTACACAATCAGCTCGACATAAGAGTCTTCTTCAGAACGTCAGACACACTACGAAACAACCTTGTCCACATAAAAGACCAAATCCCTAAATATTCTTTATCGAATTGTCTCTATAAAACAAGATGCTTGGAATGTGATTCGATATACATCGGAAAAACATCGCTAGACAGAAATTAAAATCAAAAGAAATGAACACCGTAGAGCATCTGCTCGACCTCCGAGAATCCTGGTTGAACTAGAAAAGCCTGAAAAATCATCAGCCATTGGTCTACACGCTATAAATTCAGGCCACAAAATTGATTTTGACAATATCGAAATAATCCAGGAAAGCAGATCAGAAATCACAAAGAACGTCTAATATCATCGGAACCACTCCATATCAAGTGGAATTCAAATTGTCTGAACAGGAATGATGGTCTAAAACAGAATCTGACCTGGTTACAACACCTCCCTCCCCCATGAAGTGGCAAAATCAACACAAATGTGATAAGCAAGTTCAATATATAAACACACATTACTTTTATAATGACACACACTCATCAAATTCAACAATCTACACTTGATTTTGTTATATTCACCAATTCACGAAATTGACAACAAAAAACGACTCCAGACTGACGAACGATGATCAAGTTGGTAAACTTTGTTTTGATATCATAACAGATGTACTATTACAAATATAATTTTTTTACAGATGTGCTATTACCTTGGTATTTGGTTTAGTGATCTTCATTGTTATTTTGACTTTTAATCTGTCCTTTTAACTTGACCTAAGTAGTCTATTTTCTCACCCGTTAACTCTTTGTTATATATAAGCTGGGATTTTGTAAATTCCGTTTTAATAATACTTTGAGAAAGCTATTAGCATTAAATAGCGAAACGTCAGTAAAAACAATATCGTTTTGTTTTTCATTCATTGGGAAATACAAAAACCTCTATTACAATGAATATCATTTACCCAATGCTCAAATTTTTTCAAACTGTTAAAAGTGAACATGGTTTGGACATATATATTCAGAAAGCAATTTATAGGTATTCAATTTGTGTCAGATTTTATTACGTATTTAATTTTTTTTAAATTTTTGATTTACAGCTTGATTCCACACTGTATTTTCGGTACAAGTATGGAATTTTCAGCATGGATATTTGTAGCCCAAATTTTGCAGGCCGACCATATATATCAGGTGTGCGTCGCCAGGGGATCGAACCTCGGACCATGTGCATGGTCGGCGAGAGTCCTAACCACTGTGTCATTTAGAGAACCGTTGAAAACCAGGTTGTTGTGACCTAATGGGTCCAACAGGTCAGCTGTGAGAAGAAATACTCGCCGATGACAATGGCTAGTGCTGGTAAACCTAAAATCACGAATCGGCTGAAGTAAGAATTCATGAGCTGATCAGTGGATCGGATTCTAATCGGTGAATGGTCTCCAAATTCCTATTGTTATTAGTATGTACTAGGTTTAAACCCTGGTAGTGTGTGCATAGCGCCGAAGGATCCCAAACTAGGATGAAACAGTTGGCTGTCAAGTGATGCCTGCTCGTTTTCAATGGCCCTCTAACTGATGAAAGTGCCTATGTGTCTAAAACATTATTATTCGAAATCTGTAGTCAAACCTAGGAACCTCCCTCGAGCTAGACTTAGGGTACATTGCAAACTAACCGAGTGACAGAAAGTTGAACTTTGTCGGCTTAAGACTAAAGAATCACTCGGTTAAAGGAAACGATAAATCTAGAATCGTTAGAGGCCAGCATTTATAGCCAATCGATTCCGTCGCTGTCTCGTGAAAATTAACGAGTTCACCTCAGAAATGGAAGTCCCGGGTTTCATCCTCAGTGAGCTTATAAGTGTTTTCTGATAAATATTGCCGAATGTGGAGTAAACAGCTCTCTAGCGCATCCAGGTTTTCATTGGGTCTTTAATTAGGATCCTTTCAGCATGAAATCTCACATTATAATTACAGAATTCACCAAACATTAGGCGATGGCTTTTGAAGGTAAAATACTCACGCAACACATATGGAACAGTCTGATCACAGAAACGGACTTGTCATAGGAATATATGTGAAGTCAGTAAAGGGTAAGGGGTGAGGGAATCTACTTAAGTCAAGTTCAGGTGTCATAATAAAAGTCAAAATAACAATGAGGATCACCAAACCAAATAAGGGAGGTAATAGTACATCTATCCGGCTAGTATCAAAACACAGTTTACCAAGGAAGGTTGAGTATAATGACGAATTGTTGCATTGTTTGAGCGCATAAAGGTGTTTTAAACTTCCATAAACTTTAGGACACGCCCAAACACTTTTCACAGACAGGTTTAAAAGATGTGTTAACGGCAGTTGTATGCCCGATCTCTATGATATGTTTTGTAATAGAAGAGCTAGGTTGCCTGTTCTCACCATTAATGTGTTCTCGGTTTTGTGTCTGCTTCTGAAGCTGGCCATTTACGAATATGTCTTTATGTCCATACATTCAGAGATCAATGAGTCCTCCTGATGTATATGTATCCACGCATACATTCAAACTGGTAAATGCTTTGGAATATGACATCTATTTTTCCATATTCTAAAGGCTCACATGAATATATCGGCTTCACATTCTCAACGATTCTGGTGGTAGCTGCATCGAAAGTCATTTTAGCCACAGCGTTCAATCTGATCACACATGCATAGAGTAGTTTGATGCATACGTCTTTCTAAGTAGCGAGTTTGAGAGTGAGTCTTGCTATTCTGACTGTCTAACATCATCATATTAACTTATCTGGATAATTATCATCAACCAGAGTTTGTGCCAACTTTCTTTCTTCCTCTTCATCAAGTGTGTCTTCGGTGCATATTCAATGGATTCTACTGAAGAGACACCTCACTCACTAACGCTCTTTTCTACCGAACAGAGCAGAAACTGTGATGACTGAGATGCTGTCATGTCCAGGTAGGTTTTCTATAAATAGATTGCTCTAATAATCCACCAAGCCATCAGTGGAGCAGTATATATAGGAAACATAAACCGTTATTCAAGTATTGGTTTGTAGGGATTTGATTGATTGGTTATAGGATTTCATCATGAGCTGATATCGATTACAGAACCACTAGTAAACCTGGAAGTACTGGAAAGCTGATTCGTCAGCCTAGTTTAGAACTCTTCAGTGCTCACATCTTGACCAGTAGAGTGCAGCAGGTCGCGTGTGAGAAGAAATACTCGCCACCAAAAACATTGGCTAGCTGCCGCGCTGAGTCTTGAATTGGCAGAAGCTTGAATTCATGGTTGACCATTGGTTTGGGTCCCAGTGACGGAATGGTCTACGAGCTAGCTCACCTTGTAACCAGAAGGTCCTGGGTTTGAACCTGCTTGATGTGTGCATAGTGATGCAGAGTCCCAGCTAGGAGGAAACGGCAGGCTGTGCAGTATACCAGAACTAGTTTTCCAATGGTTCCCTAACCGATGTCAGCTCATGATGAAATCCTGTAACGAAAAAACAACAACAGTTATCTTCCTCTTCTAAAGACGTAAGTGATATGCTCACTATTCTGAACTTCATTCATTCGATTCAAACAGATCATGTCTTCTAATTGCTTTGTCTAAATTCATAAGGGGCAACTAATTGTTTCAGGATAATTACATCAAGTCAACAGAAGTTAATCAGTATTGTGTTCACAACACAGATATTTAGCTTGAAGTAGAGGGATGGAACAATGAGAATGATGGAAATGCTTGCACCGTTATGTACAGGCATACGCGCTGCAACATATTAACACACACACACACATGAAATGAATTAAGCTGTACAACTTATGAGTCTTTGGATATTTGTGACCCTATTCAAATAAGCCATAAACAATGCTTCCAATGCAGGGAAGCATATACGGGAGTTGTTGAAACCATGAGAAGTATAGGAATTGAAGAAAGGCTTTTCAAACATCATTCAAGTGAATTAGATTCTACATCATAAAATGTGACATACTCGCCTCTCTCTCTCATCATACATTCATATCACTTTTCACTTGTAAATCAATGCCCTTTCATACAACTGGGCAGTCATCGAAAGTGATTTAATTTTAAGTGACTCATGTGATATTATAACTCAGCGTTTGAAGTGTACACAAACATCTTAACTATTATTACATTTATTCAAGTACAGCTCATTGTTTCAAGAATAACAGTCAATCATGTGATGACAACGATGACGATGACGGTTAGAAAATAATTATATAAACGCAGGGATTAGACATTCACTTTCAAACATTGTGAGGCGGAGAAATATGATGATGCTCTCAGTGCAGTTTGTTATCCTGTTAGTATTCCGATTGGCTCTGGCTGATTGGGATGCATATACGGCTAAAATATTCAAAATGCACAATGAATATCGTCAACAGTTGCTTGACTGTAAAGTGGATGGACAACCAGCAGCTACGCGGATGCCTCAACTTGTAAGTTCATTTTTTTTGGTTGTGTTTGTTTTCCTCAGTAATTTGTATTTGTATTCCATTTGATGTGTTAGGACAGTTTAGGTTGCTTGTGGCTTTGATGATTGAAAAACCTACCTCTGAATGGAGAGTTTAGAATTAAATATGTGGATTTCCATCGCCTTGGTGATTTGAAGCAGTTCGAGTCGTAGTCGTTTAGAAAGATTATCGTGTAGTGTGTACTTACTAAAGACGGTCAACTGTTCCAGGATACATCTACGGAAGGATCTTTTTTCTCCTTTATAAAACCGCGAGAGTAGGTGTTCTAGGTTTAATTCTGACAACAAACGCTGAGCATAAATAACATACCTAGCTCCACAAAATCAGGTGAATAGTTAGATACACACTGGTAAGGTGAGCAATGGTAGATTTTCCTTTCAAATGCATACGAATCATTGTTTATACGAAGGAAGTAAGTTGGAGTTCAGCTGACCAGTTTAGGCGGTTTCTTACTGTTTCTACCGATAAGTCTCCGCTGAAGTATAGATTCAGACAAAGAGGTTTTTGAGAAGGGATGTGTTCATATTTTAATGAGTGTCGGCGTCAAAGAATCGACTGTGTTGAGTTCAAGGTATTGTCTTGTCCAAATCACAACTTATCACAAAAAATGAACTTCAAATCCGCCTGGTTTACCTTTTTTAAACAATGCACCGATAAATGCATGTATTAGAACAAGACATAGAAGCGAACAATATTGTTTTCAATTAGATCTTCTTCAGGCTTTACTCTAATTTCCTTAGATGTATCATTACTGTTTACCAATGTACCACTTATGGGGACTGTGGAATTCATATGTCAACAGATACTAGAAAAACAGATCGACATCGGAATATCGGTTAGTAGTCTAAAAGAGCTGCTTTTAAGATAGCCAATGTTAGCAGATTTCTTTCTTGCCAAGATTGAAAATGGTCCATTGAAAAAAGTAATAGAAAAAGCTGATTCTTATTTTCGTTATGTTGATGGTACCTTTATTATTCTTGATGTGAAAGCTGACAAGAATGAAATGTTAAAAAAGTTTAATGATGTACATCCATCGCTCATCTTCACTTGTGAAGAAGAATATGATGGTGGACTATATTTCCTTGACGTCCAATTGAGCAGAAGAGAGGATGGTTCACTCAAGAGAGATGTCTATAGAAAACCTACATCTGTAGGACAATATACACATTTCCTCAGTTTTGTACCAATCCGATATAAAATCAATTTGGTCAGATGCCTGACGAATACAGCAAGACGTATCTGTACAGGTGACTCCCTAGAAATTGAGCTAGGATACATCCAAAATACGTTGGTCCAAATGGGTTATCCTAGTAATTTCTAAGGAGTTACATGAATACCAAGTACAATAAAGAAAAACCGACAACACTTAAAAAGAAACAACTGTTCATCAAACTGCAATTTAATGGGGAAGTGGCTAGTGAAGTCTTACATCACAGATTATCGAGAGCGATAAAACGGACCTATACTACTGCCACCCTCTGTTTGTCATTTTCCAGCCGACCAATTTTGATTGCTCAAGTGAAAGATAAGTTGCCTAGTTGTGCCACTTCCATTTGTATCTATAAATTTAGTTGCTCCTGTGGAGAAAGCTATATAGGCCAAACAACTAGACAACGTAACAAACGCATTAATGAGCATCTTCCTTCATGGTTCGGAAAAGGTCAAATGAAATCCATACGAAGTTCTATTTTGGCTCATTTGATTGATAGTGGTCACCAAGTGGACAAAAATATTGCCTTCAAAGTTATTTACCGCATTCCATCGAGCCTTTCGAACGGAATCGGAATCCGTCTTTTATACTTAGCCCAAGCTATGGGAATCGGAGAGAACAATCCTAGACTTTGTATACAAAAGAATTTGTTCTATCTTTGTCTCTCCCATGGCCTAGGTGAATTCGATTCCAGACCCTCCCACCCTTTCTTATCATCCATCTCCTTCGTACTTTTAGGATATTTATTTAAACTGTGATTATCGTTCCATTTGATTTAACCTAATTTATTTATTTATTGAATTCGAATAAGGCATTAAGAAGACAAATTTCGCGAGATGATTTCGTCATTTCGTAGTTTCTTTACAACCGCTTTACAACTAACATGGTTAACAATGATAAAATAAAGTTCATGAAAATTACTCAGTTAAATAAAAAACATAAAAGTACATACTAATGACCAATCATATTTAAATAGGTCATGTAGTCAGTTCATGGTAGGCGAAGATTGAAGTCTATTGATTCTTGTCCACACAGTTTAGGCGCTATGTGATTAATCCAAAGTGCTTCCATCACCTTCAATAACCTTGAGTTAGAGTTATGTGAAATAATTGTGAAACAGTGATTAATATTGATTTTGTGACCTGACATTAATAAGTGTTTTGCAATGGATGATGCTGGATTTCTACTAAGATTAATCGCGTTAGGATTTTCGATATGATTTACTAGCCATTTTGGAACATGTTCTTTTCAACGACATTGGAACATTCTGTTAGTTCTACCTATATAGGTGTCACCGCAGCTGCAGGTGAACTTGTAGATACAGTTTGAAGTAGAGTCCACAGAATTTCGTCCTTTAATCGTAGGTACAGGGATCGAAAATGTTCGGCAAGTGAGAAAAAGAGATTCGGTGGCGTAGAATGTGCGTTTGATGGCTGACCGAAGTCTCTGAGCCAGCTGTCAACTGCATAATCTGGTCGCCCTTGAATGGTAGATTAATAAAGATGGCTTTTTTTGGTACAGAAGCTGTCTTTTCAAGATGTGGTCTATCCTTACCGTGACAATCGATGAAGTTTTCTGGATAACCATTGGCTAGTAAAACTGAATGTATATGTCGAAGCTCATCCATCAATGTGTCACTCGTACATATTTTTCGAGCCCTTGAGAACAAACATTTCACCAGGGAACGTTTATACTGGATAGGAACAAAACTGGTAAAATGAAGATATTGTCTACTCCACGTCTGTTTACGAAAAATAGAGCGCTGAATCGTTCCATCATTTCTCCTAGTCATAGTAATATCCAGGAAACCGAGTTTGTTATTGGATTCTAGTTCGGAGGTCACTCGAATATTTGGATGGATATGATTGAATAGGGTGATAAAGTTTTCAATAGATTTGCTATTATTACTAATAATAAGAGTATCATCTACATAACGTTTGTACAGCATAAATTCTCCAAGCATACCTTGCATTTGTTTCTCTAATTTCGACATAAATATATCTGCTAACAGGGGCCCTAGAGGGCTACCCATTGCAACACCATCGATTTGTTTGTATGCTTTTCCTTGGAATGTGAGTCGAATATTTTCTGTACACATTAAGATGATGTCTTTGATGTACGTTACAGGAATAGGTAAGTTTATCCCGTTGCTTGTGATATAGTCGCAAATGAAATCAACAGTTTCATGAAGGGGAACATTGGTGAATAAAGATTCTATGTCAATTGAACACATAAACTTTTCCTTAATATTCAAGGTGTCTAGCATTTCTGTAAGATCAAATAAACTTTTCATAGAATGATTTGATAATGAGTCTCTTACAGGCATAAGGACCTCTGTAATCCATTTGGCGATTTTATGGTAAGGAGAATTGGACATATCTAAGATGAGTCTCAGTGGGTTCCCAGTTTTGTGGATCTTCGGAAGGCCATAAAGCTGAGGAGTATGTGACCCAATTGCTTTAAGTTGTTTATAAAGTTTTTCATTTATAAAACCATGCATCAGTAAAATTTGAAGCTGACGATTGATCAATATTTTGTTATCATTATGAACATCGTTATTAACTTAGTTCAAAACATTTACCACATTACTATTATTATTTGATCCAAAAAATCACCGTCATTGGTTGAAATGTTTTATACATAAGTCTATGTAAATTAGAGTAAAGCCTGAAGAAGAAGATCTAATTGAAAACAAAATTGTTCGCTTATATGTCTTGTTCTAATATTATAGATGGGAATATCTCAAGATTTGAAATGCTGGTATGTTTACTTTAACAACACACTTCGTTTCTCACTGCCCTTCTTCCTCCTCTTAATTACAGGCATGGAATCAAGAACTGGCTAGTCAGGCAAAAGCGCTATCCAAAACCTGTCGATTTGGATTCAATAATCCCACAAGTAGAAAATTTCATCCAGTTGGACAGAATATTGCTGCTTATCAAACTGTTGAACAGTAATCATTCACATAAAACAAAAAGAAACAAACACCCTTAACTCTTTTTGTATTTTAGAGCTATGCAGGAATGGTTCGGTGAACACAAATATTATAACTTTAAAAACAATAAGTGCAGTGACAGCTGTGGAAACTACATGCAGGTGAGTGAGTGTTGTTTGATGGATGAACTTCAGACACAGTACTACTCTTAGTGATTGTTGGCCGAAACTTGTTAGGTGTTTTTCAAAGGGCCTATCTGTCCACCTATCTTCTTCTTTGGACTCCGGATGTATTATGGATTTCTGGAGGAAGACTGTCCCAGTTGTCTCTACACCCTGATGTCGAGTATCTAGAAAATTAATTTAACTTTCGAATCAGTGATGTTAGAATCCTTTTGATTAACTGTCACTGGAATCTAAAATTTCCTCAGTTTAACCAAGTGTCATCGATGATATTCTGACTAAAATATTGTGTGAATTTATTAGATACGATACGATACTGTTGCGTTTGTAAAGACCATGAGTTATTCAAGCGATCAATATCTTCATGAGGGATTCAACACAATATGAACACTTCAATCTATTCTCTGGAATACTCTTCTATAGCTGAGTTCACAAACGACCAGAACGTTTCATTCCCTCCTCACATGACATCCACCACATCACCCTCCAATCCAATCCAAAACTGAAGTTTCCTATTCGGACTTCAACTAGAAGGCTTCGCCTTGCCTAGATTGCTAGTTCGCTAGATTTTTATTCGATTTCAAGCAACCCAAGAAGAGGCAAAGGTGGGAGTTGAACTAACAACTCAATCTTTGGAAACCTCAAGAAAATCTTTTATTGTAACTCTTGCTGTGTGATGATTTTTTCTTCCAAAATTCACTTTGTTTTCCACCTCGTTCATTTCAGATGGCTTTCGCCAACACCACAGATATTGGATGTGGAGTGACCAAATGTCCATACAGTGAAAACTTTAAATACGGTTTATTCATCGTCTGTAACTATGGCCCAGGGTAATTGTTTGACTGATTTGTACTAATGATTGTTTCTGTTATATTGTGAACTATTCACTTGATTGCCAAATAGTTGAGAGACATACTTCACGAGATCGTTTCAACTGGCAGAAGGGTTCCGACCTCTAGTTCTTTCGTTAATTGTTGATACCTACTCTCAAGATACACATAGGGGCACTGACTAATTTCAAAGTGTTTATTTGCGAGGATTCCATTGATTTCACATTTGATTGCGAAATGAATTCAGTTAGAGAACCTCTTGAAACCAGATAATACATGGAGAGCTGCTCCCTCGTTGGGTTGGAACCGTTCATCAGTACGCGACCATCACCTCGGCATGGATCGAACTCCCAGTCACTGTATTCCATTTTTTGACTGAATGGTCTACATGCTCGCCTTTTGACTTGAATACCTTGGGTCTTACAGCTAGAGGGGCGTAAATAGGAAAGGGACAGCTGTCTGGCACCCCCTCTTCCGTTTTCAATGGTTCTCTAACTGAAGTCCCTTGGTGATCAGTATTGACACTCAAATTAAATTTCAAAATCACATCCGGAATCACAAATGCCGATCACATCAGTTCTACTGTTGTTGTCAAATATTATTCGTTGTAGAAGTAGATTACGTCTGCAAAACAGTCACTTGCTACTGTGTTCCAACTTTCCCGAGCCATGAGAATCCTGTTTCTATTGTCTAATCTTGTCTCCTGACTAGTGCGATCAATTCGTGTCACTTCTAGTCTACATTATTTAAATAAGTGAACGAGAGTAGGCGCACAGTACACAGAGCCCTGTAAAATTAGATTCAAGTATGCATAGGGTGTACTCCAGTCTTCGAAATAGTTTAATTTGCACAAATGTTTCACTTGATTGTTTTCTAAGTTTCGTTTTCTATTCTCATTCACTTTTTGTTTTACAAATTAACAAACTTTTTAGAGCAAACTTCCATGTGAGACCTTTTGAAGCTAAAAATATCAATGAAGTATGCCCAGTGACAGCTTCTCCATCTGTTCAATCAGGAGGTGGAAAATGGCAAGCTACTAAAGGCACAACGAAATTCAATGCAAGGAATTGTTACTGTTATAAATGAACATACAGAAATATAATGATACTTTCTTGTCTTTGAAAATCTAGTGTAAGCTAATAAATGCACTTTCCATAAACAGATACTTAATGACTTTTGAATTCAGCCGGTTTTCTCTTTGTGAAGCTTCAATGTGAAATAGTTAGTTACGTGTTGGGTTCGGTTTCGTTGGGTTAGTGAACACTTTGAACCATAAATGCGATATTCTTGGTGATACCAAAGTGCAGGTTCTTTTGTGCAATTACTTCTGATGATAGAATTCAGAATACGTTGTGTAAACAGATAGTGAATGGTACACAAAGTTATCGGATTGACTGAAAGCAGTTTGACTGTCAGTGATATCGACATCACACATTCAGGCAGCTATGTGTTTATTATCCTGCCTTGAATGTTACCTTTATGTGGTGGAATTTCTACTTCGCATAAAAAAGAATCTGGAGCTAAGACAAATACATCTAGTCCACGTGAGATTATTTCAAGTTTTTAGACAAAGTTATGACAAATCTCTGTGCGGAAAGATATCAACGCCATTACTTATTCATTTCGACGTCGGATTCCATTCACTTGCCTGCAACCCATAAGTTGATCGTATATAAATGTACACAGAATTTTGCCATACTTGTTAGGATCAGCATGATTTCTGTTAACAGACATATGCGAATAGACAGTGTTCAGAATTAACCCTTTATCACTTGTTTATTGAGGAGGTGAATGCTTAAACAAATTCACAAACAAACGAATTTAGCGGTCGGATACATCGTAAACCGGGTTGATCAGTCAAGACAACGAGAGGAGAGAAGTTGATGATCATGAGCAATAGTATAGTGAGTTCACGAGAACTCATAGATAAAATAAGAGCTGAATTCAACCGAAGCTAAAAAAATGAGGTTGAGTGTATGTATGCAAAAGATTGTGTAATCATTTAAGACGAAGAGACACTGAGACATTGAGTCATCAGCACAAGGAAAGACTGATCAGTGTGTCTTTCTGAACACATAAGTGAGGTTTTAAAAGTTTGAAAGAGAATTTTTGGGCAAATTTGAGGATAGTTGATTCATACTGTGTACTGACAATCTAGAATGATTTCTTGCTGTCCCCTTGGTGGCCGATATAAACCAAAGGTCTGGAAATGGCAGTGTTCAAAATCATTGTTCCCTCAAGACGTAGGCTTTTTGATACATGTTCACAGAATTTGAGATATGCTTTTTTTCTGTTCTCTCAATGCAACTGCTCCAGTAGATACAGGTAAATGTGGGGTATCCATCTAACAATCTTTTATTGCACCAAAAAGTTTATTATTCAATAAACACGAACCAATTTGGACTCAGAATAGATTCTGGTTAGAGAAGGTTTCAATCCTCTATTGATTATTCGTGCAATATTATCACCTGTAAATATGCTAACCTGATTATCTTTCAGGTTGTAAGCAGATGAAGAGAATCCCTATATCCTTCGGAACAAGCATTCGTTTATGCTTCGTTTAAGTTCATAAGATGGAATAAATATTTGAATATTTTTTAGGTGTTGTTAGGTATGTTCTAACGCGTCAACATCTGACTAGGTTCGAGCACCATTTTGCATTTCTGCATTTGGCTGATAAGACGCACATCACTTTAATCTCGTGGCATCAATCAAGCGTCCGTTTCAAAGGGAATATTTGTTCAAAGAAAGTAGGCGTTTTTCTGGAGAAAAATCCATTCAGCGATTAATTCACGATGATGTACTTACTCCTGTCGTAAACCTGCCCCTAATTCATTTGAATTTTGATACCTCTTATCACTTGTAAATCAACATTTGAAAAAATATAACCAACGAAGAAAATTTAAGTTTTGAAATGTTTCAGCTTAACAGGATGGCGCAATTCAATGAATTCATTGTTTTCACAGGCATTGGTAGTGGAGCAGAATTCAGTTCAACCGACTGGAAAATTGTAATCCGAATACGAGAAATGAGAAACGATTCGTTTGTAAAACTGTTTCTGACTTTTATCAACATCTCATCATGTTCTTTAGAGTGAGTGTTTGACACAACATTGTTTTCATAAAGGGATGAGGAAGTTATTGTAAAACCGGTCATCCATATGTCCAAAGCAAATTCAAAGTTAGCAAAGACGTCCTTATCCTCTGGTAATGAACTATCGACATTCAGCGATGCTACCTACATCCATGGCTTTTGGTTTGAATATGGAAATTGTACCATCATAACTTGCTTCCTGTCAAGACAACTAACTTCCCGGACAGTGCCTAAATGAGAAAGATATTTGCTGTTATTAATACTATTATTATTCCCTTCGGGGTTCTGGGTGGGATATTGAACTACAGCAGTATGTCTTTCCTTCACTATGTTTTTTGAAATCTTTTCACGATGACTCTACGATTCTCCATAAACATTTGTTTCCCTCTCATAGGATCTCCTCCATGTAATCGTTTGACACATGATATCACTCACTGGTCTCCTCAGAGTATGAGACGGATTCCATGACAAAAAGCCGAGTCGTGGTTGCTTGAGGAATCCTTATAAAAACAGTGTGAGATGAGTTATATTAATGAGTAATTTAGTTATTTCTCAATCTTTTCAGTCGAATTACTGGAATTTGAAGGGTTTTGAGAATTTTCCATGATTATTCACTAGACAATTCGTCTTTTCTATGTTTTCCATCCTATTTATGATTGCTACTTCAGATCTTTATTCGGAGTAGCAATTACTGAATTGTGTTTTATTTATCGGAGCTTATTACAGGCTTCCCTACTTATTTAAGCCAGCATATTGCTTCATTACAGTTTGCTATTTATACGTTAAAAGAGACAGTCAGTAAGAGTTTGTTTAAATCTTTCAACTGCCCTCATTGATGAAGATATTAAGTCTCCAGTTTGTGTATAGAAGTTTCTAAACTAAACTTGTATATCTATTTTATTAATTGTAACATGGTTATCATAAGACGACTTGTGGCCAAGGATACTACTGGCATATCTATTTCATCGAGGCTAATATCTGAATAATTATAAAAATAGCGATCGGGGTTTGGAGTGAGTAGCATTCCAGGAATTTTTGCATTCTAAAATTTGTAAACATTTGCTGCGTTTCCTTTCTTCCCTCATACCAGAATCTTGATTAAAATAGTCGAGGAAAAATATTTTAATTGCTGTGGAAGTTTTTCAGCAGCGAAGACCTATTCTACAACATTCTTTGACAACTCAATAACACATGATTTCAAGGAATCAGCCTGGTTCAGTGAGTGGAGTTTCAATATGGAAACAGTCCTCATTTGGACACTTAGAGGAAAAGAAGATCCTAAGTGTGGTAGCAGCTCTTGTTAGCGAAGCTTCAGTTTTTTGGTGTTAACATCAGCGCCATGATAACACAGCGCCTTAAGAATACAGTTGAAAGAGCCTTCAGTGCGGCAGAGGTACGCTGTCTCTTCACAAACACTTATGTTTTACCTTTAAAAATGAGAATAAATTTCCCAGCTTCACCTCAATAATATATCTACCAGTCTGACTGTTCTGGAAAGCTAGTTACATAACGCAAGTCAGTCATCGTATTTGAAAACATCATCCTACAGTATGGTTAGACAGGGACGGCAGAAAATGGAAGAAGTGTTTTTGAAGCCGTATGTTCCACTCGAAACCTTAGAGAATAATAATTATAATGTAATCGCCACTGTGAATTTTACCACCTTGACTTTCATTATATTTATGTGCTTACCGTGTTATCAGTTTATCAACTTACACACACCTAGTGTCTACTTGAAAAATGTAGGACTGTTGAACAAATCAGGCTAGGTGAATGCAAAACAGTCATATTTAATGGAGAGGGTGAAGATGAACACCTCATTGAAAATAAAAGTAGGCAGTTGGAAAGGAGTTGAAGACCCTGATGAAATACAAAATGGTGACACTGACAAACCGGTTGTGCCACACCACATGTAAATGTCGAAATATAATGCCCTTTATACCCTTTTGCCTTGACATGAAAGCGACTTTGCAAGAGGATGCAAGTGAAGCTACATGGCATGAATTCCTCAGGTGCCTGAGAAGTCAGCTAGTAACCCGCCTGCAATGTCTTCTCGATAATGACGTGCGTGTGGTTTTCTACGATGCATCTGGATAGCTCGACAGCAATTAGGGATTTTACGAGCGCGCATCGAAGTGGCCCGAAGTGACCGTGGGTCATTTTCAGGTTCACTGGCTATTTTAAAGACCGTATAACTTGTATCGGAAAAAGCTTTCCTCCATGATCTTGATGAGAGGTTCTTGAGAATCTAAGCCACGGTGTAATTTGCATATTCACGACTCACAAATACAGGTTTAATCGGTACTGTATGCATTCTTCCTTTCAAAAGGGTTTAAAGCACACATTTACAATGACACTCATTACGACGGTGCTATGGCCATACTACTACTACTACTACTAATATTAATAATATTTACTGGCATAGTGCAGTACATGAGGGGTACGAGTTTTCAGGAACCATCATGGGGTTACAAGTAATCGAACCAAATAATTCGATCGTGTTTTCGAGTCGATAGTTGGGATATACATGATGTAAGTAATATATTATTTAGATTTCCGGCACTAAATTATGGATCCGAAAATTTTTAATTGGACGGCTCCAACGCTGTAGCTAGTCTGTGACAGTAAATGCTGCTCAAATTCATTAAGGGGAATAAATGTATGAAATACTGCTCTGTAGTCACATCTAAACATATGGAATTCCATTTTCAAGGATTCATGCCACCATATTCGGCATACTTCATCAAGAATGTTTCGTCTTATTCATTTCGAAACAGTGACCGTCCATATTTTGGTGTATTTAGGGTAGGCAGCATTTCTCTTATTCTTAATAAGCAGTTCACAAATTATCACTCTTACATGCCAGTTTTCTTACTGACTGAACTGACTTTTTTCGCCTTATTCACTTTAGTCAGCGGATACTCAGTCACCTTATAGAGACAGAAGACAAGCGCCAGGCAGCAGATCGTTTGTTGACGAAATTCAAGAGATATGCATAAATTTTTATGTAGATTATTGTCAGTTCAGATGTGACGTCTTCTGATTGGTTGTTTTCTTGCTGACGATTATTCTGTACTGCTTGTGACCATATATCTGTCAATCGTCTGGGCACAATTTCAGTCTGCTGTGATTGGTTGTTGAGTTTTACAAGGTTAGGCTTTGCTATTGTTATTACTCATGACACCGATTCGGGAGGTGAACATTGACTGTCGGATTGCAGACAGCTAACACCACAACCTTACTTCTGATCTACTGATGATCCTTATCTCATCAATTTTCCAACCATTATTTCCATCGTGTCTGCTATCGATTCACATCTCCCTTTCATATATAAAGACGACATCCGAGTAAATATATGATGTCACTCCACTGTAACGAGATGGTGGAAATTTATACCTCTTGAATAATGTCAATACTATTGGAAAGACTTCAAAGACTAGACTGGTGGACAGATAAATAATTTCTTTTCCTCATGTCCTGGTGGATATTTCTGGGTAATTAATCTACAATCTCTCACATTTCTCTGAATAATCAATTATGTGTGTAGAAGATATTGAACTCCACAAATACTAGTTGTCGATATCTGAAGGATGCAGTCGCTACAAGCGTATACGGAGGTGACTTCACACCATTTCTCCTATGCAATCAACAAAATAATGGGTACAGTTGAGACAGAAGTAGTTTACGCAACTTGAGGAAGTCACTAGGTTAGGTTGAGAAGTTTACCTAGCTGAGATGAATTCAACATTAGACGTGAAGTCTGACTCGTTGTCTTCACAAGCAAAGCTATCCAGGATCAGAGTTCAGCGATATGAATAAATGGAGAACAATCGAGGTGACTATAAAATAATAATAATAATAATCAGGATAAATTCATTCAAATGTTGATATAATCCCGGCTTCGGTGAGCGTATAGGTGGAATGTCTACACAATTAGGGTTAGAGGGTAAAGAAACTGTTTCCATCTTGGGATTATGTAACGTAATTAATAATAAAATGAGAAACAGAGGGGAGTGAGGTCAACCAGACATCTTCTGAACACAAAGATTGGGTTATACATTTCTTATGGCAACTGCCTCAACTATGTTTAACAACCGTAGATATCCTAGCCAAGTTAGTTAAATTGGCCACATTTTACAGAATTGTTAAAGCTGAATGTTTGTCAATCTTGTACTCCGTGTCCACCAGATGCTGCAGGATCGAACCTCTGACTGATTCTACGACATCTTTGCTCAACCATATTGGACAGTTCTCCAGAAGGCGATGGTGGAATTGCCGATTCTTTACACCTTTGTGAGTGTCTCCGAATGAACAGTTAAACTTATAAATAAATATGAAGTAGCTGAACTGGGTTGCTTATCTTGCATCCGCGTCGGAATTATGAAGGAGACGTCATTTTTGCCAAAGAAGAAACTTAACATTAACTTTGATCTCTAGAAAGACTCAGTTTGCAATATATTGGAAAGGGTTAATTTGAAAACTTTGAGAATGAAACCCTTCCAGAATCCCCAGTGATAGTGTTCACCAGTTGTCGACTGATCTCCAGAAGTCAGAAAAGGAAGATCTTGCATCTGATCACTTCTACGCAGACATTTCAGTTACCTTATCCCTGTGGAGCCAAAAGTACTGGTCGCTCGACACGTATCCTGCCTAAAACGTTTGCAGGTCACTATCCTACATAGTCGCTGATATGTGGTAGTGGCTCCATAAATGGTGAAATAGTTGAACACCTTGTAGACACTGGACACCCTATCCAGATAAACGCTTCCTTCAAAGTGATCGGTAAAATGAAACATAACTTGTCTAGGATGATCCACTTTTACTTCCTTCTCAGTGCTGAATCTCGTCCTGTCTAGATGGTGAGACCGGATCTGTGCATATAAAAGGAAGTCTTTTATCCACATCTATTATAATTATCATCCTATGCACCCAATTACGTTTAATCTAACCGCTTCAAATAATTTCATTTCTCTGGACATTTCTGACTTATCTATCTTCTGGTACTTACTGCTAGGTAACATAAAATCTCATTGTTTCTATGTGTATTCTGATAACAGGTCACTTATTCAATTAAACACCTCGTTGCGTAATTCTGCAACCCTCATTCAATCTCTCATTTGTATTGAATTATATCAACAACTATCCTCATAATGACCATTCATCATTTTTCTGACTATCTACCTTGACGTGGAAAACTTGTATATAAACGTGATTGTGCAGGTGGATAAAATGAATTTGTTGAAAACGGACTGTCAGCTGAACAGCTCATCTTGTTTTTATCAACGCTTGGATGAGAATTATTCATCAACGTATTGCTTATACGTAACTAATAATAATGGCCTGCTTAAATCAGTCTGTTGCGAAGTATTGAGACTTTCAAAATACATCGAATTCACCCTATTCCGTCCAAACAAACTGTCAGAAGAAGCAGTCAGTGAAGACAGGTCTTCAGGTGAACACAGACAAGATGGAGGTGATGAAAATAATCGACGAGCTAACCAACAACATCAACAACAACAACCGGTAGCAAACATTGCCAGCAAGAGAGATGTGACGAACGTCACTGCTTCCACTAATCTCGGAAGCATTGTTTCAACCACAGCCAGTCACCACGGATGAAAATATCAAAGCTAGCCAAACAGTCAGCAGCCAGCCAGCCAGAATCGGAAAGGCGCGATACATCTCCATCATTCTGAAATCGGTTTGAAAATTTTCTACTGCACTCAGTCAGCATAACACAACAAGATTCGGATTTTTAACACACATGTGAAGCGACTGATTCGAATATGAGATAGAAACTTACACTGAACGTCATGCGAAGCATTTGCGATAGATTACAGACTTTTGTCGATAGCTGCATCCACTGCATGCTCAAACCCTATGGCCAAGTAGGATAAACAAATAATCAAGAGCCTACTGTTCAGTAAATATGCACTAGAAAATTGAGATGGACTAGGCCCACACCGAGGAGATCATCGAATGACATCACGTGCTAGGCCACCAACCGCTTGAAATCCAATTGTGAAATGACGAGTAGGGTATCTGAGCGTGACATGGAGGAGATCATGCCGAGAGGAGATACAAAACTATGGGCAATCGTGAGGTGTTCCACTCGGAATGAAAAAGGATCGATAATACTACTCTCCATATTGTTTCAGTCATTCAATTACATCTTTGAATCACACTCCGTATGACTGGGTCAACACTGAAACAGGTTTCACCCACACTTGAATGGGTATTTTCGAAAGAAATTAGGGGGAAATGATTGTTGTTTATTTTGAGCCTGTTACTAACGACTAATGATTCACTTTAAGAGTGTTCACAAAAGGTGACTACTTGACAATTCTTCTTCACGTATGAAGACCTGTTTTAAGATACCGCTATTATTGTTATTATTGCAAAGATGATTTCATCTATGATTTCGTCTTGGGATGAAGTTTCGCTTTGTTTCCTTGAATCCACCACAGTACAAGTTGCATTTCAGAAGAAAAATAAAGGCGGTTTCATTAAATGTGCAAAACAGAATTTATTCTGAAAACACTGTCAATATTAATTATTCACGATTCAATGAATATTCGTCTTCAGTTAACACATACACATGTCTGTGTGACAGTTCCTTGGAGACGATTAGCATTAGCATATTGATTCCAGGTAGATATAATTGTTGCCCAGTTGGGTTTTGGTGTCTTCGCTGGAGCAGATGGCTTTCGAGATGGTGTCACTGTTGGTTTTCTGGTGGTGGTGACAGTTGGCTTGGGTGTGGTTGTTCGAACTGGAGTCGATGGTTTACCACATTCACTTCGTGGTTTTGTTTCATAAGGATATTGGCCTCCCCAATTACCACTTCATTAGGCATTGGAATAGAGAAGAAAAGTGGAACGATTTTAGTGTTATTTCTATACTATTTTTATAACATCATGATTGATATTCACTTAAATGTATCTTTAATGGAGTGACTTACCCTTCACCGTAATTACAAATGACGGATATTCCCTGATAACCTAAACGCTGTGTACAATTTCTCAGACCACATCCAACGTGTGTAGTATTCTGCCAGACCATCTGAAAAACAACAGCAACAAAGGAAGGGATTATTCATAAATATCAATTTTAATGTGAACTGCTGAACAATATAACGTGTTCTCCAAAGTTATTCTTTGATATAACCATGTCAGGGAACGTCTACCTAATGAATTACGGTAGTATTGGATTAAGATGTTAGAGGTACTGGACTCGATGTTGAGGTACTCTATTTCACATTGTCTCTACTCATCTAGCAGTGAAGATCACCTTTTAATCGGTGTTATAATAGCTGAAATTGTCAAACCCCTGCTCATTTGCCCTAGGGTTTAACATCTGACTGATGCACTTAGGAAAGATGAGAGGGTAGGTAGGTAGGAGTCTAGGAAAGTGACTGTGTTAAGAAGACGACACCACTTCCACTGTAGTTTGCATAGCTAAATCTACGTGTTCCACTGGGAAGCCCAAACACTCGAACAAGGAAAGATTACGAATATATATGGTAATGCATTCAACTGCCAGAGGGCGACGTGGAGAAGTTCATGTGAGGAGGAGATGAGAACTTACTGACATTTGTGAAACCCGGTAAAGAAGGACCGCTGAGATCGCATAGAAACACTGAGATATAAAAATTCATTTGAGTTAAAGATACTTCTCCTAGTTGTGACTTGTAATCAGAATGAGGACAAAGTGACACATTCCTCTTCAAAGCCAACCAACTAAATAACCAACCAGCTAACCAACTGACAAACACACAAAAATATCCAACTTACCTGCGTATAATGTCCACACACACCATAACAGTATTGTGTATTATAATCATATTCCTTATACTCATCAAACCATGCTGCAACAGCTCTAAAATTAGAATTAATTTATTTTAAAATGGCATATTCGTCTTAATGGCTTACTTTTCAACAGTTGGATAAATGGCTATATTTTGTCCGACATATTTATATTGAGGCAATTCAACATCATTGTGTCGAAATACACATTCGTCGGCTAATAGTTGAGCATGGTAGGCGAGATCATTATCCCATTGCTAAAAACATGAAGAAAGACGGAAAATTGAAGAGATGGAAAGTCACAGTTAAAAAGAAATAAATAAATTAAACCGAAGACACCAGAGGAGATAGAGAGGGTGTGATGGCTTCTGTAAGGCCGATAAACTTACAAGATCTGGAAGATATTTAGCCGGCGGTTGATTTTCCAGCTCACAATTCATCACTTTATGTCGATAATCATTGTGTAGTTTTTGTAAATTCTGAAGTTCTGGACTTGATGGTTGTGAGTTGACACTTTGTAGGCTGATGTAAAGTGATGAGAGGCAGAATGATAATAATAAAAGCGGCTGCATTCTTCTAACTATTATTAGTTTGTTAGAGGCTTCTGGGGTTACAGATGAGCATTTATACCATTTACAATCTGATTGTTGTACACCCTCTACCAATGGGATTAGATTTAAGGAGTTCTCAGTTGGGGTTTCACTTTGTTTATCATTTTGAAGAATAATTTTGTTTAAGTGCATCACTTGAATCATGTCAAGAGATAAATGTGATCACTATTCACGCCTAAATCTTTCTCTAGTTGACAAGAATTGTCATCGAAATAACTCACACTAACTGCTTCATCATTAAATTGATACCGTTTTGTTCAAATATCTCAGTTTCATATGATGCAGATGTCATTATTATTATTTGATTGTTATTTGCTAATTATGACTTGTATTGCACTGTAGGGTATTCAACATAACTCTTATTACTATTTTCAATGCTACTATTAACACACTACTACTGACTGATGTTTTAGAAATTCTTATACTGATGGGATTGATGCTATTCCGTGTCCAACTTCCAGTCTTTTTTCAAGCTTGTGACTGTATCTAGTAAAGTACAGAACCAGCCAATCAGATGAGATTGAAAGTCTTAAATGTGCTAAGAAACAAACATAGACACTTTTTGATGATGGCGAGTGGTAGATTAGACAATCGTTTGAACCAACTGCGTACACTCTTATGAAACCATTATATCGCGGTGCATAGAAATGAGGGTCAGTGGCACACTGGTGGAATGCTTGCCGGCCACTCAGGCGGTCCGATGTTCGATTCCTGGCCGACGCACGTTTTTACCTTTCCAAGTTCTCGGGTGTGGGAATCTACTTAAGTCAAGTTCAGGTGTCATAATAAAACTCAAAATAACAATGAAGATCACCAAACCAAATAAGAGAGGTAATAGTACATCTATCCCGGCTAGTATCAAAACACAGTTTACCAAGGAAGATTGAGTATAATGACGAATTGTTGCATTGTTTGAGCGCATAAAGGTGTTTTAAACTTCCATAAACTTTAAAACACGCCGAAACACTTTTCACAGACAGGTTTAAAAGATGTGTTAACGGCAGTTGTATGCCCGATCTCTATGATATGTTTTGTAATAGAAGAGCTAGGTTGCCTGTTCTCACCATTAATGTGTTCTCGGTTTTGTGTCTGCTTGTGAAGCTGGCCATTTACGAATATGTCTTTATGTCCATACATTCAGAGATCAATGAGTCCTCCTGATGTATATGTATCCACGCAAACATTCAAACTGGTAAATGCTTTGGAATATGACATCTATTTTCCATATTCTAAAGGCTCACATGAATATATCGGCTTCACATTCTCAACGATTCTGGTGGTAGCTGCATCGAAAGTCATTTTAGCCACAGTTTTCAATCTGATCACACATGCATAGAGTAGTTTGATGCATACGTCTTTCTAAGTAGCGAGTTTGAGAGTGAGTCTTGCTATTCTGACTGTCTAACATCATCATATTAACTTATCTGGATAATTATCATCAACCAGAGTTTGTGCCAACTTTCTTTCTTCCTCTTCATCAAGTGTGTCTTCGGTGCATATTCAATGGTTTCTACTGAAGAGACACCTCACTCACTAACGCTCTTTTCTACTGAACAGAGCAGAAACTGTGATGACTGAGATGCTGTCATGTCCAGGTAGGTTTTCTATAAATAGATTGCTCTAATAATCCACCAAGCCATCAATTTAGCAGTATATATAGGAAACATAAACCGTTATTCAAGTATTGGTTTGTAGGGATTAGATTGATTGGTTATAGGATTTCATCATGAGCTGATATCGATTACAGAACCACTAGTAAGCCTGGAAGTACTGGAAAGCTGATTCGTCAGCCTAGTTTAGGACGCTTCAGTGCTCACATCTTGACCAGTAGAGTGCAGCAGGTCGCGTGTGAGAAGAAATACTCGCCACCAAAAACATTGGCTAGCTGCCGCGCTGAGTCTTGAATTGGCACAAGCTTGAATTCAGGGTTGACCATTGGTTTGGGTCCCAGTGACGGAATGGTCTACGAGCTAGCTCACCTTGTAACCAGAAGGTCCTGGGTCTGAACCTGGATGATGGCTGCGTACTGGTGAAGAGTCCGTATACAAAAAAAAACAGTATACCAGAACTAGTTTTCCAATGGTTCCCTAACCGATGTCAGCTCATGATGAAATCCTGTAACCAAAAAACAACAACAGTTATCTTCCTCTTCTAAAGACGTAAGTGATATGCTCACTATTCTGAACTTCATTTATTCGATTCAAACAGATCACGTCTTCTAATTGCTTTGTCTAAATTCATAAGGGGCAACTAATTGTTTCAGGATAATTACATCAAGTCAACAGAAGTTAATCAGTATTGTGTTCACAACACAGATATTTAGCTTGAAGTAGAGGGAAGGAACAATGAGAATGATGGAAATGCCTGCACCGTTATGTACAGGCACACGCGCTGCAACATATTAACACACACACACACATGAAATGAATTAAGCTGTACATCTTATGAGTCTTTCGATATTTGTGACCCTATTCAAATAAGCCATAAACAATGCTTCCAATGCAGGGAAGCATATACGGGAGTTGTTGAAACCATGAGAAGTACAGGCATAGAAGAAACGCCTTTTAAACAACATCACGTCATCTGTTGGAGAACACATCCAAGTGAATTAGATTCTACATCATAAAATGTGACATACTCGCCTCTCTCTCTCTCTCAATCATACCTTCAAATCACCTTTCATTTGTAAACAAATGCCCTTTCCTCCAACTGAGCAGTCACCGAAAGTGATTAAATTTTAAGTGACCCCATGTGATATTATAACTCAGCGTTTGAAGTGTACACAAACATCTTAACTTTTATTACATTTATTCAAGTGCAGCTCATCGTTTCAAGAATAACAGTCAATCATGTGATGACAACGATGACGATGACGGTTAGAAAATAATTATATAAACGCAGGGATTAGACATTCCCTTTCAAACATTGTGAGGCGGAGAAATATGATGATGCTCTCAGTGCAGTTTGTTATCCTGTTAGTATCCCGATTGGCTCTGGCTGATTGGGATGCATATACGGCTAAAATATTCAAAATGCACAATGAATATCGTCAACAGTTGCTTGACTGTAAAGTGGATGGACAACCAGCAGCTACGCGGATGCCTCAACTTGTAAGTTCATTTTTTTTGGTTGTGTTTGTTTTCCTCAGTAATTTGTATTTGTATTCCATTTGATGTGTTAGGACAAATAAGGTCGCTTATAGCTTTAGTGACTTAAAAAACATCCCCTGTGTAAGGAGAATTTAGAATTTAATATGTGGATTGCGATCACTTTAGTAGTTTGAAGCAGTTCGAGTCGTAGTCGTTTAGAAAGATTATCGTGTAGTGTGTACTTACTATAGACGGTCAACTGTTCCAGGATACATCTACGGAAGGATCTTTTTTCTCCTTTATAAAACCGCGAGAGTAGGTGTTCTGGGTTTAACTCTAACAACAAACGCTGAGCATAAATAACATACCTAGCTCCACAAAATCAGGTGAATAGTTAGATAAACACTGGTAAGGTGAGCAATGGTAGATTATCCTTTCAATTGCATACGAATCATTGGTTATATGAAGGAAGTAAGTTGGAGTTCAGCTGACCTGTTTAGGCGGTTTCTTGCTGTTTCTACCGATAAGTCTCCGCTGAAGTATAGATTCAGACAAAGAGGTTTTTGAGAAGGGATGTGTTCATATTTTAATGAGTGTCGGCGTCAAAGAATCGACTGTGTTGAGTTCAAGGTATTGTCTTGTCCAAATCACAACTTATCACAAAAACTGAACTTCAAATCCGCCTGGTTTACCTTTTTTAAACAATGCACCGATAAATGCATGTATTAAAACAAGACATAGAAGCGAACAATATTGTTTTCAATTAGATCTTCTTCAGGCTTTACTCTAATTTCCTTAGATGTATCATTACTGTTTACCAATGTACCACTTATGGGGACTGTGGAATTCGTATGTCAGCAGATACTAGAAAAACAGATCGACATCGGAATATCGGTTAGTAATCTAAAAGAGCTGCTTTTAAGATAGCCAATGTTAGCAGATTTCTTTCTTGCCAAGATTGAAAATGGTCCATTGAAAAAAGTAACAGAAAAAACTGATTCTTATTTTCGTTATGTTGATGATACCTTTATTATTCTTGATGTGAAAGCTGACAAGAATGAAATGTTAAAAAAGTTTAATGATGTACATCCATCGCTCATCTTCACTTGTGAAGAAGAATATGATGGTGGACTATATTTCCTTGACGTGCAATTGAGCAGAAGAGAGGATGGTTCACTCAAGAGAGATGTCTATAGAAAACCTACATCTATAGGACAATATACACATTTCCTCAGTTTTGTACCAATCCGATATAAAATCAATTTGGTCAGATGCCTGACGAATACAGCAAGACGTATCTGTACAGATGACTCCCTAGAAAATGAGCTAGGATACATCCAAAATACGTTGGTCCAAATGGGTTATCCTAGTAATTTCTGAGGAGTTACATGAATACCAAGTACAATAAAGAAAAACCGACAACACTTAAAAAGAAACAACTGTTCATCAAACTGCAATTTAATGGGGAAGTGGCTAGTAAAGTCTTACATCACAGATTATCGAGAGCGATAAAACGGACTTATACTGCCGCCACCCTCTGTTTGTCATTTTCCAGCCGGCCAATTTTGATTGCTCAAGTGAAAGATAAGTTGCCTAGTTGTGCCACTTCCATTTGTATCTATAAATTTAGTTGCTCCTGTGGAGAAAGCTATATAGGCCAAACAACTAGACAACGTAACAAACGCATTAATGAGCATTTTCCTTCATGGTTCGGAAAAGGTCAAATGAAATCCATACGAAGTTCTATTTTGGCTCATTTGATTGATAGTGGTCACCAAGTGGACAAAAATATTGCCTTCAAAGTTATTTACCGCATTCCATCGAGCCTTTCGAACGGAATCGGAATCCGTCTTTTATACTTAGCCCAAGCTATGGGAATCGGAGAGAACAATCCTAGACTTTGTATACAAAAGAATTTGTTCTCTTGTTATCTCTCCCATGGCCTAGGTGAATTCGATTCCAGACCCTCCCACCCTTTCTTATCATCCATCTCCTTCGTACTTTTAGGATATTTATTTAAACTGTGATTATCGTTCCATTTGATTTAACCTAATTTATTTATTTATTGAATTCGAATAAGGCATTAAGAAGACAAATTTCGCGAGATGATTTCGTCATTTCGTAGTTTCTTTACAACCGCTTTACAACTAACATGGTTAACAATGATAAAATAAAGTTCATGAAAATTACTCAGTTAAATAAAAAACATAAAAGTACATACTAATGACCAATCATATTTAAATAGGTTATGTAGTCAGTTCATGGTAGGCGAAGATTGAAGTCTATTGATTCTTGTCCACACAGTTTAGGCTCTATGTGAATAATCGAAAGTGCTTCCATCACCTTCAATAACCTTGAGTTAGAGTTATGTGAAATAATTGTGAAACAGTGATTAATATTGATTTTGTGACCTGACATTAATCAGTGTTTTGCAACAGGTGATGCTGGATTTCTATTAGGATTAATCGCGTTAGGATTTTCGATATGATTTACTAGCCATTTTGGAACATGTTCTTTTCGATGGCATTGGAACATTCTGTTAGTTCTACCTATATAGGTGTCACCGCAGCTGCAGGTGAACTTGTAGATACAGTTTGAAGTAGAGTCCACAGAATTTCGTCCTTTAATCGTAGGTACAGGGATCGAAAATGTTCGGCAAGTGAGAAAAAGAGATTCGGTGGCGTAGAATGTGCGTTTGATGGCTGACCGAAGTCTCTGAGCCAGCTGTCAACTGCATAATCTGGTCGCCCTTGAATGGTAGATTAATAAAGATGGCTTTCTTTGGTACAGAAGCTGTCTTTTCAAGATGTGGTCTATCCTTACCGTGACAATTGATGAAGTTTTCTGGATAACCATTGGCTAATGAAACTGAATGTATATGTCGAAGCTCATCCATCAATGTGTCACTCGTACATATTTTTCGAGCCCTTGAGAACAAACATTTCACCAGGGAACGTTTATACTGGATAGGAACAAAACTGGTAAAATGAAGATATTGTCTACTCCACGTCTGTTTACGAAAAATAGAGCGCTGAATCGTTCCATCATTTCTCCTAGTCACAGTAATATCCAGGAAACCGAGTTTGTTATTCGATTCTAGTTCGGAGGTCACTCAAATATTTGGATGGATATGATTGAACAGGGTGATAAAGTTTTCAATAGATTTGCTATTATTACTAATAATAAGAGTATCATCTACATAACGTTTGTACAGCATAAATTCTCCAAGCATACCTTGCATTTGTTTCTCTAATTTCGACATAAATATATCTGCTAACAGGGGCCCTAGAGGGCTCCCCATTGCAACACCGTCGATTTGTTTGTATGCTTTTCCTTGGAATGTGAGTCGAATATTTTCTGTACACATTAAGATGATGTCTTTGAAGTACGTTACAGGAATAGGTAAGTTTATCCCGTTGCTTGTGATATAGTCGCAAATGAAATCAACAGTTTCATGAAGGGGAACATTGGTGAATAAAGATTCTATGTCAATTGAACACATAAACTTTTCCTTAATATTCAAGGTGTCTAGCATTTCTGTAAGATCAAATAAACTTTTCATAGAATGATTTGATAATGAGTCTCTTACAGGCATAAGGACCTCTGTAATCCATTTGGCGATTTTATGGTAAGGTGAATTGGACATATCTAAGATGGGTCTCAGTGGGTTCCCAGTTTTGTGGATCTTCGGAAGGCCATAAAGCTGAGGAGTATGTGACCCAATTGGTTTAAGTTGTTTATAAAGTTTTTCATTTATAAAACCATGCATCAGTAAAATTTCAAGCTGACGATTGATCAATATTTTGTTATCATTATAAACATCGTTATTAACTTAGTTCAAAACATTTACCACATTACTATTATTATTTGATCCAAAAAATCACCGTCATTGGTTGAAATTTTTTATGCATAAGTCTATGTAAATTAGAGTAAAGCCTGAAGAAGAAGATCTAATTGAAAACAAAATTGTTCGCTTATATGTCTTGTTCTAATATTATAGATGGGAATATCTCAAGATTTGAAATGCTGGTATGTTTACTTTAACAACACACTTCGTTTCTCACTGCCCTTCTTCCTCCTCTTAATTACAGGCATGGAATCAAGAACTGGCTAGTCAGGCAAAAGCGCTATCCAAAACCTGTCGATTTGGATTCAATAATCCCACAAGTAGAAAATTTCATCCAGTTGGACAGAATATTGCTGCTTATCAAACTGTTGAACAGTAATCATTCACATAAAACAAAAAGAAACAAACACCCTTAACTCTTTTTGTATTTTAGAGCTATGCAGGAATGGTTCGGTGAACACAAATATTATAACTTTAAAAACAATAAGTGCAGTGACAGCTGTGGAAACTACATGCAGGTGAGTGAGTGTTGTTTGATGGATGAACTTCAGACACAGTACTACTCTTAGTGATTGTTGGCCGAAACTTGTTAGGTGTTTTTCAAAGGGCCTATCTGTCCACCTATCTTCTTCTTTGGACTCCGGATGTATTATGGATTTCTGGAGGAAGACTGTCCCAGTTGTCTCTACACCCTGATGTCGAGTATCTAGAAAATTTAATTTAACTTTCGAATCAGTGATGTTAGAATCCTTTTGATTAACTGTCACTGGAATCTAAAATTTCCTCAGTTTAACCAAGTGTCATCGATGATATTCTGACTAAAATATTGTGTGAATTTATTAGATACGATACGATACTGTTGCGTTTGTAAAGACCATGAGTTATTCAAGCGATCAATATCTTCATGAGGGATTCAACACCATATGAACACTTCAATCTATTCTCTGGAATACTCTTCTATAGCTGAGTTCACAAACGACCAGAATGTTTCATTCCCTCCTCACATGACATCCACGACATCACCCTCCAATCCAATCCAAAACTGAAGTTTCCTATTCGGACTTCAACTGGAAGGCTTCGCCTTGCCTAGATTGCTAGTTCGCTAGATTTTTATTCGATTTTAAGCAACCCAAGAAGAGGGAAAGGTGGGAGTTGAACTAACAACTCAATCTTAGGAAACCTCAAGAAAATCTTTTATTGTAACTCTTGCTGTGTGATGATTTTTTCTTCCAAAATTCACTTTGTTTTCCACCTCGTTCATTTCAGATGGCTTTCGCCAACACCACAGATATTGGATGTGGAGTGACCAAATGTCCATACAGTGAAAACTTTAAATACGGTTTATTCATCGTCTGTAACTATGGCCCAGGGTAATTGTTTGACTGATTTGTACTAATGATTGTTTCTGTTATATTGTGAACTATTCACTTGATTGCCAAATAGTTGAGAGACATACTTCACGAGATCGTTTCAACTGGCAGAAGGGTTCCGACCTCTAGTTCTTTCGTTAATTGTTGATACCTACTCTTAAGACACACATAGGGGCACTGACTAATTTCAAGGTGTTTATTTGCGAGGATTCCATTGATTTCACATTTGATTGCGAAATGAATTCAGTTAGAGAACCTCTTGAAACCAGATAATACATGGAGAGCTGCTCCCTCATTGGGTTGGAACCGTTCATCAGTACGCAACCATCACCTCAGCATGGATCGAACTCCCAGTCACTGTATTCCATTTTTTGACTGAATGGTCTACATGCTCGCCTTTTGACTTGAATACCTTGGGTCTTACAGCTAGAGGGGCCTAAATAGGAAAGGGACAGCTGTCTGGCACCTCCTCGTCCGTTTTCAATGGTTCTCTAACTGAAGTCCCTTGGTGATCAATATTGACACTCAAATTAAATTTCAAAATCACATCTGGATTCACAAATGCTGGTCACATCAGTTCTACTGTTGTTGTCAAAGATTATTCGTTGTAGAAGTAGATTACGTCTGCCAAACAATCACTTGCTACTGTGTTCCAACTTTCCTCAGCCATAAGAATCCTGTTTCTATTGTCTAATCTTGTCTCCTGACTAGTGTAAACCATTTGTGTTACTTTTAGTCCTCATTATTTAAATAACTGAACGAGACTAGGCACACAGCACACATAGAACTGTAAAATTAGATTCAAGTATGCATAAGGTGTACTCCAGTCTCCGAAATAGTTTAATTTTCACAAATGTTTCACTTGATTGTTTTCTAAATTTCGTTTTCTATTCTCATTCACTTTTTGTTTTACAAATTAACAAACTTATTAGAGCAAACTTCCATGTGAGACCTTTTGAAGCTAAAAATATCAATGAAGTATGCCCAGTGACAGCTTCTCCATCTGTTCAATCAGGCAGTGGAAAATGGCAAGCTACTAAAGGCACAACGAAATTCAATGGCAGAAATTGTTACTGTTATAAATGAACATACAGAAATATAATGATACTTTCTTGTCTTTGAAAATCTAGTGTGACCTAATAAATGCACTTTCCATATACAGATACTTAATGACTTTTGAATTCAGCCGGTTTTCTCTTTGTGAAGCTTCAATGTGAAATAGTTAGTTACGTGTTGGGTTCGGTTTCGTTGGGTTCGTGAACACTTTGAACCATAAATGCGATATTCTTGGTGATACCAAAGTGCAGCTTCTTTTGTGCAATTACTTCTGATGATAGAATTCAGAATACGTTGTGTAAACAGATAGTGAATGGTACACAAAGTTATCGGATTGACTGAAAGCAGTTTGACTGTCAGTGATATCGACATCACACATTCAGGCAGCTATGTGTTTATTCTCCTGCCTTGAATGTTAGCTTTATGTGGTGGAACTTCTACTTCGCACAGAAAGGAATCTAGAGCTAAGACAAATACATCTAGTCCACGTGAGATTATTTCAAGTTTTTAGACAAAGTTGTAACAAATCTCTGTGCGGAAAGATATCAACGCCATTACTTATTCATTTCGACGTCGGATTCCATTCACTTGCCTGCAACCCATAAGTTGATCGTATATAAATGTACACAGAATTTTGCCATACTTGTTAGGATCAGCATGATTTCTGTTAACAGACATATGCGAATAGACAGTGTTCAGAATTTACCCTTTATCACTTGTTTATTGAGGAGGTGAAGGCTTAAACAAATTCACAAACAAACGAATTTAGCGGTCGGATACATCGTAAACCGGGTTGATCAGTCAAGACAACGAGAGGAGAGAAGTTGATGATCATGAGCAATAGTATAGTGAGTTCACGAGAACTCATAGATAAAATAAGAGCTGAATTCAACCGAAGCTAAAAAAATGAGGTTGAGTGTATGTATGCAAAAGATTGTGTAATCATTTAAGACGAAGAGACACTGAGACATTGAGTCATCAGCACAAGGAAAGACTGATCAGTGTGTCTTTCTGAACACATAAGTGAGGTTTTAAAAGTTTGAAAGTGATTTTTTGGGCAAATTTGAGGATAGTTGATTCATACTGTGTACTGACAATCTAGAATGATTTCTTGCTGTCCACTTGGTGGCCAATATATACCAAAGGGCTGGAAATGGCAGTGTTCAAAATCATTGTTCCCTCAAGACGTAGGCTTTTTGATACATGTTCACAGAATTTGAGATATGCTTTTTTTCTGTTCTCTCAATGCAACTGCTCCAGTAGATACAGGTAAATGTGGGGTATCCATCTAACAATCTTCGATTGCACCAAAAAGGTTGCTATTCAATACACAGGAACCAATTTCACCTCAGAATAGATTCTGGTTAGAGAAGGTTTCAATCCTCTATTGATTATTCGTGCAATATTATCACCTGTAAATATGCTAACCTGATTATCTTTCAGGTTGTAAGCAGATGAATAGAATCCCTATATCCTTCGGAACAAGCATTCGTTTATGCTTCGTTTAAGTTCATAAGATGGAATAAATATTTGAATATTTTTTAGGTGTTGTTAGGTATGTTGTAACGCGTCAACATCTGACTAGGTTCGAGCACCATTTTGCATTTCTGCATTTGGCTGATAAGACGCACATCACTTTAATCTCGTGGCATCAATCAAGCGTCCGTTTCAAAGGGAATATTTGTTCAAAGAAAGTAGGCGTTTTTCTGGAGAAAAATCCATTCAGCGATTAATTCACGATGATGTACTTACTCCTGTCGTAAACCTGCCCCTAATTCATTTGAATTTTGATACCTCTTATCACTTGTAAATCAACATTTAAAAAAATATAACCAACGAAGAAAATTTAAGTTTTGAAATGTTTCAGCTTAACAGGATGGCGCAATTCAATGAATTCATTGTTTTCACAGGCATTGGTAGTGGAGCAGAATTCAGTTCAACCGACTGGAAAATTGTAATCCGAATACGAGAAATGAGAAACGATTCGTTTGTAAAACTGTTTCTGACTTTTATCAACATCTCATCATGTTCTTTAGAGTGAGTGTTTGACACAACATTGTTTTCATAAAGGGATGAGGAAGTTATTGTAAAACCGGTCATCCATATGTCCAAAGCAAATTCAAAGTTAGCAGAGACGTCCTTATCCTCTGGTAATGAACTATCGACATTCAGCGATGCTACCTACATCCATGGCTTTTGGTTTGAATATGGAAATTGTACCATCATAACTTGCTTCCTGTCAAGACAACTAACTTCCCGGACAGTGCCTAAATGAGATAGATATTTGCTGTTATTAATACTATTATTATTCCCTTCGGGGTTCTGGGTGGGATATTGAACTACAGCAGTATGTCTTTCCTTCACTATGTTTTCTGAAATCTTTTCACGATGACTCTACGATTCTCCATAAACATTTGTTTCCCTCTCATAGGATCTCCTCCATGTAATCGTTTGACACATGATATCACTCACTGGTCTCCTCAGAGTATGAGATGGATTCCATGACAAAAAGCCGAGTCGTGGTTGCTTGAGGAATCCTTATAAAAACAGTGTGAGATGAGTCATATTAATGAGTAATTTAGTTATTTCTCAATCTTTTCAGTCGAATTACTGGAATTTGAAGGGTTTTGAGAATTTTCCATGATTATTCACTAGACAATTCGTCTTTTCTATGTTTTCCATCCTATTTATGATTGCTACTTCAGATCTTTATTCGGAGTAGCAATTACTGAATTGTGTTTTATTTATCGGAGCTTATTACAGGCTTCCCTACTTATTTAAGCCAGCATATTGCTTCATTACAGTTTGCTATTTATACGTTAAAAGAGACAGTCAGTAAGAGTTTGTTTAAATCTTCCAACTGCCCTCATTGATGAAGATATTAAGTCTCCAGTTTGTGTATAGAAGTTTCTAAACTAAACTTGTATATCTATTTTATTAATTGTAACATGGTTATCATAAGACGACTTGTGGCCAAGGATACTACTGGCATATCTATTTCATCGAGGCTAATATCTGAATAATTATAAAAATAGCGATCGGGGTTTGGAGTGAGTAGCATTCCAGGAATTTTTGCATTCTAAAATTTGTAAACATTTGCTGCGTTTCCTTTCTTCCCTCATACCAGAATCTTGATTAAAATAGTCGAGGAAAAATATTTTAATTGCTGTGGAAGTTTTTCAGCAGCGAAGACCTATTCTACAACATTCTTTGACAACTCAATAACACATGATTTCAAGGAATCAGCCTGGTTCAGTGAGTGGAGTTTCAATATGGAAACAGTCCTCATTTGGACACTTAGAGGAAAAGAAGATCCTAAGTGTGGTAGCAGCTCTTGTTAGCGAAGCTTCAGTTTTTTGGTGTTAACATCAGCGCCATGATAACACAGCGCCTTAAGAATACAGTTGAAAGAGCCTTCAGTGCGGCAGAGGTACGCTGTCTCTTCACAAACACTTATGTTTTACCTTTAAAAATGAGAATAAATTTCCCAGCTTCACCTCAATAATATATCTACCAGTCTGACTGTTCTGGAAAGCTAGTTACATAACGCAAGTCAGTCATCGTATTTGAAAACATCATCCTACAGTATGGTTAGACAGGGACGGCAGAAAATGGAAGAAGTGTTTTTGAAGCCGTATGTTCCACTCGAAACCTTAGAGAATAATAATTATAATGTAATCGCCACTGTGAATTTTACCACCTTGACTTTCATGATATTTATGTGCTTACCGTGTTATCAGTTTATCAACTTACACACACCTAGTGTCTACTTGAAAAATGTAGGACTGTTGAACAAATCAGGCTAGGTGAATGCAAAACAGTCATATTTAATGGAGAGGGTGAAGATGAACACCTCATTGAAAATAAAAGTAGGCAGTTGGAAAGGAGTTGAAGACCCTGATGAAATACAAAATGGTGACACTGACAAACCGGTTGTGCCACACCACATGTAAATGTCGAAATATAATGCCCTTTATACCCTTTTGCCTTGACATGAAAGCGACTTTGCAAGAGGATGCAAGTGAAGCTACATGGCATGAATTCCTCAGGTGCCTGAGAAGTCAGCTAGTAACCCGCCTGCAATGTCTTCTCGATAATGACGTGCGTGTGGTTTTCTACGATGCATCTGGATAGCTCGACAGCAATTAGGGATTTTACGAGCGCGCATCGAAGTGGCCCGAAGTGACCGTGGGTCATTTTCAGGTTCACTGGCTATTTTAAAGACCGTATAACTTGTATCGGAAAAAGCTTTCCTCCATGATCTTGATGAGAGGTTCTTGAGAATCTAAGCCACGGTGTAATTTGCATATTCACGACTCACAAATACAGGTTTAATCGGTACTGTATGCATTCTTCCTTTCAAAAGGGTTTAAAGCACACATTTACAATGACACTCATTACGACGGTGCTATGGCCATACTACTACTACTACTACTGCTAATATTAATAATATTTACTGGCATAGTGCAGTACATGAGGGGTACGAGTTTTCAGGAACCATCATGGGGTTACAAGTAATCGAACCAAATAATTCGATCGTGTTTTCGAGTCGATAGTTGGGATATACATGATGTAAGTAATATATATTATTTAGATTTCCGGCACTAAATTATGGATCCGAAAATTTTTAATTGGACGGCTCCAACGCTGTAGCTAGTCTGTGACAGTAAATGCTGCTCAAATTCATTAAGGGGAATAAATGTATGAAATACTGCTCTGTAGTCACATCTAAACATATGGAATTCCATTTTCAAGGATTCATGCCACCATATTCGGCATACTTCATCAAGAATGTTTCGTCTTATTCATTTCGAAACAGTGACCGTCCATATTTTGGTGTATTTAGGGTAGGCAGCATTTCTCTTATTCTTAATAAGCAGTTCACAAATTATCACTCTTACATGCCAGTTTTCTTACTGATTGAACTGACTTTTTTCGCCTTATTCACTTTAGTCAGCGGATACTCAGTCACCTTATAGAGACAGAAGACAAGCGCCAGGCAGCAGATCGTTTGTTGACGAAATTCAAGAGATATGCATAAATTTTTATGTAGATTATTGTCAGTTCAGATGTGACGTCTTCTGATTGGTTGTTTTCTTGCTGACGATTATTCTGTACTGCTTGTGACCATATATCTGTCAATCGTCTGGGCACAATTTCAGTCTGCTGTGATTGGTTGTTGAGTTTTACAAGGTTAGGCTTTGCTATTGTTATTACTCATGACACCGATTCGGGAGGTGAACATTGACTGTCGGATTGCAGACAGCTAACACCACAACCTTACTTCTGATCTACTGATGATCCTTATCTCATCAATTCTCCAACCATTATTTCCATCGTGTCTGCTATCGATTCACATCTCCCTTTCATATATAAAGACGACATCCGAGTAAATATATGATGTCACTCCACTGTAACGAGATGGTGGAAATTTATACCTCTTGAATAATGTCAATACTATTGGAAAGACTTCAAAGACTAGACTGGTGGACAGATAAATAATTTCTTTTCCTCATGTCCTGGTGGATATTTCTGGGTAATTAATCTACAATCTCTCACATTTCTCTGAATAATCAATTATGTGTGTAGAAGATATTGAACTCCACAAATACTAGTTGTCGATATCTGAAGGATGCAGTCGCCACAAGCGTATACGGAGGTGACTTCACACCATTTCTCCTATGCAATCAACAAAATAATGGGTACAGTTGAGACAGAAGTAGTTTACGCAACTTGAGGAAGTCACTAGGTTAGGTTGAGAAGTTTACCTAGCTGAGATGAATTCAACATTAGACGTGAAGTCTGACTCGTTGTCTTCACAAGCAAAGCTATCCAGGATCAGAGTTCAGCGATATGAATAAATGGAGAACAATCGAGGTGACTATAAAATAATAAAAATAATAATCAGGATAAATTCATTCAAATGTTGATATAATCCCGGCTTCGGTGAGCGTATAGGTGGAATGTCTACACAATTAGGGTTAGAGGGTAAAGAAACTGTTTCCATCTTGGGATTATGTAACGTAATTAATAATAAAATGAGAAACAGAGGGGAGTGAGGTCAACCAGACATCTTCTGAACACAAAGATTGGGTTATACATTTCTTATGGCAACTGCCTCAACTATGTTTAACAACCGTAGATATCCTAGCCAAGTTAGTTAAATTGGCCACATTTTACAGAATTGTTAAAGCTGAATGTTTGTCAATCTTGTACTCCGTGTCCACCAGATGCTGCAGGATCGAACCTCTGACTGATTCTACGACATCTTTGCTCAACCATATTGGACAGTTCTCCAGAAGGCGATGGTGGAATTGCCGATTCTTTACACCTTTGTGAGTGTCTCCGAATGAACAGTTAAACTTATAAATAAATATGAAGTAGCTGAACTGGGTGGCTTATCTTGCATCCGCGTCGGAATTATGAAGGAGACGTCATTTTTGCCAAAGAAGAAACTTAACATTAACTTTGATCTCTAGAAAGACTCAGTTTGCAATATATTGGAAAGGGTTAATTTGAAAACTTTGAGAATGAAACCCTTCCAGAATCCCCAGTGATAGTGTTCACCAGTTGTCGACTGATCTCCAGAAGTCAGAAAAGGAAGATCTTGCATCTGATCACTTCTACGCAGACATTTCAGTTACCTTATCCCTGTGGAGCCAAAAGTACTGGTCGCTCGACACGTATCCTGCCTAAAACGTTTGCAGGTCACTATCCTACATAGTCGCTGATATGTGGTAGTGGCTCCATAAATGGTGAAATAGTTGAACACCTTGTAGACACTGGACACCCTATCCAGATAAACGCTTCCTTCAAAGTGATCGGTAAAATGAAACATAACTTGTCTAGGATGATCCACTTTTACTTCCTTCTCAGTGCTGAATCTCGTCCTGTCTAGATGGTGAGACCGGATCTGTGCATATAAAAGGAAGTCTTTTATCCACATCTATTATTATTATGCTAAGCACCCAATTACGTTTAATCTAACCGCTTCAAATGATTTCATTTCTCTGGACATTTCTGACTTATCTATCTTCTGGTACTTACTGCTAGGTAACATAAAATCTCATTGTTTCTATGTGTATTCTGATTACAGGTCACTTATTCAATTAAACACCTCGTTGCGTAATTCTGCAACCCTCATTCAATCTCTCATTTGTATTGAATTATATCAACAACTATCCTCATAATGACCATTCATCATTTTTCTGACTATCTACCTTGACGTGGAAAACTTGTATATAAACGTGATTGTGCAGGTGGATAAAATGAATTTGTTGAAAACGGACTGTCAGCTGAACAGCTCATCTTGTTTTTATCAACGCTTGGATGAGAATTATTCATCAACGTATTGCTTATACGTAACTAATAATAATGGCCTGCTTAAATCAGTCTGTTGCGAAGTATTGAGACTTTCAAAATACATCGAATTCACCCTATTCCGTCCAAACAAACTGTCAGGAGAAGCAGTCAGTGAAGACAGGTCTTCAGGTGAACACAGACAAGATGGAGGTGATGAAAATAATCGACGAGCTAACCAACAACATCAACAACAACAACCGGTAGCAAACATTGCCAGCAAGAGAGATGTGACGAACGTCACTGCTTCCACTAATCTCGGAAGCATTGTTTCAACCACAGCCAGTCACCACGGATGAAAATATCAAAGCTAGCCAAACAGCCAGCCAGCCAGCCAGAATCGGAAAGGCGCGATACATCTCCATCATTCTGAAATCGGTTTGAAAATTTTCTACTGCACTCAGTCAGCATAACACAACAAGATTCGGATTTTTAACACACATGTGAAGCGACTGATTCGAATATGAGATAGAAACTTACACTGAACGTCATGCGAAGCATTTGCGATAGATTACAGACTTTTGTCGATAGCTGCATCCACTGCATGCTCAAACCCTATGGCCAAGTAGGATAAACAAATAATCAAGAGCCTACTGTTCAGTAAATATGCACTAGAAAATTGAGATGGACTAGGCCCACACCGAGGAGATCATCGAATGACATCACGTGCTAGGCCACCAACCGCTTGAAATCCAATTGTGAAATGACGAGTAGGGTATCTGAGCGTGACATGGAGGAGATCATGCCGAGAGGAGATACAAAACTATGGGCAATCGTGAGGTGTTCCACTCGGAATGAAAAAGGATCGATAATACTACTCTCCATATTGTTTCAGTCATTCAATTACATCTTTGAATCACACTCCGTATGACTGGGTCAACACTGAAACAGGTTTCACCCACACTTGAATGGGTATTTTCGAAAGAAATTAGGGGGAAATGATTGTTGTTTATTTTGAGCCTGTTACTAACGACTAATGATTCACTTTAAGAGTGTTCACAAAAGGTGACTACTTGACAATTCTTCTTCACGTATGAAGACCTGTTTTAAGATACCGCTATTATTGTTATTATTGCAAAGATGATTTCATCTATGATTTCGTCTTGGGATGAAGTTTCGCTTTGTTTCCTTGAATCCACCACAGTACAAGTTGCATTTCAGAAGAAAAATAAAGGCGGTTTCATTAAATGTGCAAAACAGAATTTATTCTGAAAACACTGTCAATATTAATTATTCACGATTCAATGAATATTCGTCTTCAGTTAACACATACACATGTCTGTGTGACAGTTCCTTGGAGACGATTAGCATTAGCATATTGATTCCAGGTAGATATAATTGTTGCCCAGTTGGGTTTTGGTGTCTTCGCTGGAGCAGATGGCTTTCGAGATGGTGTCGCTGTTGGTTTTCTGGTGGTGGTGACAGTTGGCTTGGGTGTGGTTGTTCGAACTGGAGTCGATGGTTTACCACATTCACTTCGTGGTTTTGTTTCATAAGGATATTGGCCTCCCCAATTACCACTTCATTAGGCATTGGAATAGAGAAGAAAAGTGGAACGATTTTAGTGTTATTTCTATACTATTTTTATAACATCATGATTGATATTCACTTAAATGTATCTTTAATGGAGTGACTTACCCTTCACCGTAATTACAAATGACGGATATTCCCTGATAACCTAAACGCTGTGTACAATTTCTCAGACCACATCCAACGTGTGTAGTATTCTGCCAGACCATCTGAAAAACAACAGCAACAAAGGAAGGGATTATTCATAAATATCAATTTTAATGTGAACTGCTGAACAATATAACGGGTTCTCCAAAGTTATTCTTTGATATAACCATGTCAGGGAACGTCTACCTAATGAATTACGGTAGTATTGGATTAAGATGTTAGAGGTACTGGACTCGATGTTGAGGTACTCTATTTCACATTGTCTCTACTCATCTAGCAGTGAAGATCACCTTTTAATCGGTGTTATAATAGCTGAAATTGTCAAACCCCTGCTCATTTGCCCTAGGGTTTAACATCTGACTGATGCACTTAGGAAAGATGAGAGGGTAGGTAGGTAGGAGTCTAGGAAAGTGACTGTGTTAAGAAGACGACACCACTTCCACTGTAGTTTGCATAGCTAAATCTACGTGTTCCACTGGGAAGCCCAAACACTCGAACAAGGAAAGATTACGAATATATGGGATAATGCATTCAACTGCCAGAGGGCGACGTGGAGAAGTTCATGTGAGGAGGAGATGAGAACTTACTGACATTTGTGAAACCCGGTAAAGAAGGACCGCTGAGATCGCATAGAAACACTGAGATATAAAAATTCATTTGAGTTAAAGATACTTCTCCTAGTTGTGACTTGTAATCAAAATGAGGACAAAGTGACACATTCCTCTTCAAAGCCAACCAACTAAATAACCAACCAGCTAACCAACTGACAAACACACAAAAATATCCAACTTACCTGCGTATAATGTCCACACACACCATAACAGTATTGTGTATTATAATCATATTCCTTATACTCATCAAACCATGCTGCAACAGCTCTAAAATTAGAATTAATTTATTTTAAAATGGCATATTCGTCTTAATGGCTTACTTTTCAACAGTTGGATAAATGGCTATATTTTGTCCGACATATTTATATTGAGGCAATTCAACATCATTGTGTCGAAATACACATTCGTCGGCTAATAGTTGAGCATGGTAGGCGAGATCATTATCCCATTGCTAAAAACATGAAGAAAGACGGAAAATTGAAGAGATGGAAAGTCACAGTTAAAAAGAAATAAATAAATTAAACCGATGCCACCAGAGGAGATAGAGAGGGGTGTCATGGCTTCTGTTAGGCCGATGAACTTACAAGATCTGGAAGATATTTAGCCGGCGGTTGATTTTCCAGCTCACAATTCATCACTTTATGTCGATAATCATTGTGTAGTTTTTGTAAATTCTGAAGTTCTGGACTTGATGGTTGTGAGTTGACACTTTGTAGGCTGATGTAAAGTGATGAGAGGCAGAATGATAATAATAAAAGCGGCTGCATTCTTCCAACTATTATTAGTTCGTTATATGCTTCTGGGTGTTACAGATGAGCATTTATACTGTTTGCAAATTGATTGTTGTTCACCCTCTACCAATAGGATTAGATTTAAGGAGTTCTCAGTTGGGGTTTCACTTTGTTTATCATTTTGAAGAATAATTTTGTTTAAGTGTATCACTTGAATCATGTCAAGGGCGAATATGATTGCTATTCACGCTTAAACCTATCTCTAATTGACAAGAAGTGTCATCGAAATGACTCGTAATAGCTGCTTCATCATTAAATTGATACCGTTTTGTTCAAGTATCTCAGTCTCTTATTACGCAGATGTCATTATTATTATTTGATTGTTATTTGCTAATTATGACTTGTATTGCACTGTAGGGTACTCAACATAACTCTTATTACTATTTTCAACGGTACTATTAACACACTACTACTGACTGATGTTTTAGACATTGTTATAGCAAGGGGATTGATTCCATTGCGTGTCCAAACTTTCAATATTTTTTCGAGCTAATGACTGTGTTTAGTGAACTACAAAACCAGCCAATCAGATGAGATTGAAAGTCTTAAGTGTGCTAAGAAACAAACATAGACAATTTTTGATGACGGGGAATGGTAAATTAGACAATCGGTTGAACCAACTGCGTACACTCTTATGAAACCATGATATCGCGGTGGATCGAAATGAGGGTCAGTGGCACAGCGGTGGAATGCTTGCCGGCCACTCAGGCGGTCCGATGTTCGATTCCTGGCCGACGCATGTTTTTACCTTTCCAAGCCAGTAATAAGACTGGTAAAGAGGGAAACTCAGGCCAGATGTAGCTGACAACCCCATCCCGTAAAAATTATTACCACTGTAGCCTGAGACGTCATATACTGATTAACACTATATGAGTATGAGTTATACCAATTCAACGGTCAAATATATGAACAAGTCAAAGGAACACCCATGGGATCGCCAATATCAGGTTTGATTGCAGAAGCAGTGATGCAAAGACTCGAAAACATAATTCTACCAAAGATCAAACCCAAGATTTGGATACGCTACGTCGACGACACATTAGTATTGATCAAAACAAACGAGTTAGATAAAACTCACAACTTCATAAACAATAACTTCAATAACATCAAATGCACAAGAGAGGAGGAATTCGAGAACCAAATCCCATTTTTGGACATCTTAGTCAAGCGAACAACCACAGGGGAATGAGAGACTCAAGTTTATTATAAATCAACTCACACAGATCAAATCCTGAATTACAACAGCATCAATCCAATAACACACAAAAGGAATGGCATACAAAAACAATTCAAGAGGTTCGGCCAGGACTCATTGCAGCACTCCCACCTTGAGGAAGATTGAGGAAAACTATCTCATGGACGTCTTCCAAAAGAATCGATGGATATCCACGGAATTTCGTCAAAAGACATGTACCCCCAAGCCAACCCAAGCCATCAAGGAAAGCACAAAGAAAATCGCCTTACCATGTATAAAAAATATCTCAGAAATCACTACAAGACACTACAAACCTCTAGGAATTGACGTCGTACACAAACCAACAAAGTCGCTTCACTCAATTCTATCTCAACCAATAGATTCAACAGCGAAAGAAGATAAAACCAACATCATCTACAAAAGAAATTGTAACAAGTGCGAAAAACACTACATTGGCCAAAGTGGACGTCCCCTTCTTCTTCGTAACCACGAGCATAAGCCAGCCGTCAAAAGACATGATATCCACTCCCTCATATCACTACACACAGACAACTACGGACATCAATTCGACTGGGACAACGTTCAAATATTAGACAGAGGAAACACCAAGAGTGCTAGAGAATTTTTATAAGACTGCCTGGTATTCCAGTGAATCATCAATCAATAGACACATCGAGATAGACAAAATTTATCAACCGATAAGAAAGAATCTTCACACACAAAGGGTCAAATTTCAAGTCAAGGAAACTGTCAGTTCCAATAGAAGTAACCTAGAAGGTGTGAAGACACACAAAAACAACCAATGACATCCAAGCTCACCGGGAGAGATGATTAATAAACTCGTGGAGAAATATGAAAGCTCACTTCAATGAATTGAAGTATGGGCTGAACATGTCACCTAGTAGCGTGATGAAAGCTTCGCAAATCAACTATCCAGTTAGCTCAGAGAACACAACCTCATCAAAATACCACATAAGCGTTTCTAAGATAGAATTACATTTTACCACAGTGCTGAAGTTTTACACTTGTGGCGTTGTGTACATTAATAGGAAGCGGCGAAAACTGAAATCTTCACTTTAAAGCAATGGCTAAATGCAAAGATAGAAGTGCCTATTCCCTAAATCTGGATTTATTTTACATTGTGGACATGAAATAACCTAAATTGGACACAACTTGTTTAACCTTAGACCAATCTTCAACCAGTTAGAATACTTTATTCTCCTCCTCTTACCTAACCGAACATAAATGTGAGTAAGACTATATAAATATGATAAGTTATTTCTTATTATTGAAGGTTCTTCAATCAGTCTCTTATCTTATTCCATTACACACTCACTCCGAGAATTTATTGCTCCAAAAATATTCAGAATAAAATGTATGTAAGTTGGACTGTTAAGTAACATCACACGCCGGTTATATCCTCAAGTGGGGTGACAATTTGACAATCAGTGCCCATAATGACATGTTAGCGATCTTATGAGGAGGAAATGAAAGCATGTGAGCACAGAAGGGTTAGATAAGGAAGACCGCAAAGAACCTAGTGCGGTGAATATATGCAGTTTCGGGATCTGTACTGCAGCCAGGAACAAACTATAAAATTAACAATGATAATAATTTTCTCAGTTCTGAAAAAGCATAAATGACTGCACACATGCTTTTATTTCATGCCTACCATGTCGATACTCATCAGAGTTCAGTGCATCAGCTTGATATGTGGTTACACGTGGTTATTTCTTTAGAATATACACAGCATGTCTTAATCGCCTTCTGCATATTATTTACACAATAGGTTTTAAGCTAGTTCGCCGTCACACTTCCATATCGCTTATCTTTTCTGGATGGCATTTTTGCAACAGACATTACAAACATTGATGAACAGTTGACATATCACTGGCTTCATTCTAAAAAATGAAATGGCCGGCCAACCAAAACGCATTAGCAACAATAAACTCTGGCTGAGAACAAACCAAACAAGAGCTGACCACTCAACAAATATCGATAGGGCATACGATGAAAAGACCGTCTAATGACGCCGCCCGCTAGGCAACGGCTCGAATGGAATCCCAATAGGCAGCGACGAGTTGGTCATCTGTGCCACAGTGACATGGAGGAGATTGTTTGGTGATGAAGAGATGAGAGAGTTTGTTAAATCCTGGGGTAGGCTAAAGAGGACCACAGGAAATAGAACGCAGAGAGTGTAGATGTGTTGTGGAAGCCCTGTGTTACACCAGGAACCCAAGAGGATAATAATTAAATGAATAATAATGATAAGTTTGACTGGCCTCTTGGTCTTCATTATCGACTGAAGTCAGATATTGATGAAAAATTGCCCACTGTTTATAAATTTTGGTAGAGCAGATAAGCGTGAGATGTAGTGCGAGTATTGGAAGTTTAGAACCTCACTTAATGATCTGTGTTGCTTAACATGACTTTCCTTTATTGTCATATGAAGCATCACTCTGGCATGATAGCTAACCACTTAAAGAGTATAGATAAATGCTTCCTTTGGTGAAATCAGTTATTTTATTCTTCGCAGATCACCTCGTGATGTGAGAATGGAAGCACCATACTCGGACAACTGAGGACTTTATCCATTATCGTACAATACGTCATCGTATCAGGTTGTATTGTTTTCTATTATTGGCAGTGCTTGGCTGTGTTGCAGGCGCAGTAACATAGCGAATGTTTGTTCATGAGGGATGAACTGTCATTGTTGTCAGATGCATAATGCAGGTGTGCGTCGGTGGCGCTGCAGTAAAACGCTCGCCAACCACTCAGGTAGGTTGGCGTTCGATTCCCGGCTGAAGCACTCCTTTACATCGCTAAGACAGTAGTAAGACTGGTAAAGAGGGAAGGTCGGGCTTGAGGCTAGCAGCCCCACCCTGAAGAAATAATAACCACTGCTACAGAAACTCCAAGCCGCTCGCTTGCAGCCCTATGTTCCTCTGAGAACGTTGAGATTTAAATCACTCGGGAATGGAGAATTGTTTACAATTGTTGTTCAATATATCGTTCAGAATTATGTCAAAAGTAGAATGAATGTTGAGTTACTTCATTTCCATGTATTTTGTCGTGATTTTATATCAGTCTATGTACAGTAGATTTGAGAATATTCGCTGTCGGTGGAACAGTGGTTAGGACTGTCACAGACCATTCACATTTTCCAGGGTACGAACCCCTGCTGACGCACACCTGATATCTATGGTCGGCCTGCAAAATTTGGGCTACAAATATCCATGCTGAAAATTCCATACTTGTACCAAAATACAGTGTGGAATCAAGCTGTAATCAAAAATAAAAAAAGAATACGAATCCACAGCTTCTTTATGAACCAGTGCAGACATTTTGAGATAGTTGAGTATTGTCCTAAATGAATCATTCGACTAATATCTGTCAGTCTAACGTTAGCTAAAATACTAACTGATTCCAATCGAGTACTTCGATCAATGCACCCGATGACATGATCATTAGATTGGTATGAAACCATTTTTTATGACGACAATGTAGAGATCTCAACACAGATTCGGAACTATCATAAACTTTAATATCATTCTGTGCTACATACAACTAACTGAATGACATAAGTAGTGGGATACTTTTAATTCAACTAGCAGTATTCGCTAACCACATAAAAGGGATATAAAAATTAGAGATCTGTTCCCACCATTTGGGAGAGAGCACATCACCCAAGTATCTGGTATAATTCATCTTAGAGAGTCACTTCGGTAACAGTTATCCATAATTCATCAATCTATCGGAGATATGCGGTTTACGCAGTGTGTTTAAGTCTTTCAACAAGATTCAACAAGAGGTGAAACTGCTTCGGCTCTCTGAGCTGCTTCGAACCGTGCAAATCGCTGATTAGCTCCATCTAGAATAAGCGAAATGACCGGATGGTATTTCGCTTACTCATGCACTCAGGCTTACTTTCTTGATTGCCGCTTATGATGTGAAGCTTATCATATACCGTTACTTCAGTGATTTCTGTTTCCAAAGGAATCTGCAGTGCAATATGACTTCAGACTGCTTAAATTACAAATCGCAAACTTCCATTTGCTTGCAGAGATTCCAAGTTGTAGAAATTTTATATAACTTTAAAGAAAAACTGTAGAAGAATAATTTCTCTCTCTCTCTCTCTGATGTTTGAATTCGCTGATTGACGTTTCTCAGATACGACTACAGTTTAGGACAAATAGGCGGATACTGAAGAGTTAACCTCTTCAGCGACAATATTCTTAGTCTGTGCGATCGTTAGTCTGTATATATCTATATGACTTCAAGATGTCACGGCCAGAATCAGAAGGGCAAGATACGTCTACCTCAACCTGAATTCAATTTGGAAATCGTCTGCACTCAGCCAGCATGAACAGCAAGGTTCGGATTTTCAACACAAATGTGAAATCAGTCAGTCAGTCAGTCACTTGTTCTCCATCCGTCAGAAACGTGCACTGAGTGTCACGAAGGGGATTCTGTAACAAGTTACCGACCTTTATCAACAGCTAGCTGCTTTCGATGGCTCCATACTGAAGATTAAATAGCCAAATAGAAAGAATCAGTAATAAGAAACTATGACAACAAAGAAAAACAACCAAGAGCCGATCGGTCGACAAATATTTGGGAGAAATCGGATATGGATTGAACATACTCTAAGAAGGCCATCGAATGACATCACTCACTGGCCCTGAGTGGAAGCATAAAAAGAGGCAACTAATGGGTCGCTTGGCAATAATATAATTTATTCAGAAATATATATCAAGAAAGACAAAAGCATCGTTATAACAAAGGCAACAAGGGAAACGTCACTGTGAATAGAAGACGATTGAACACCTATCTGAAGGACTATACTTACTTATTGAAGGGAATAAGAAATCCGCTGAATTCAACAAAATCAAACTAAATACAAAGAGACTCCCGCAAGAAATGATATCAAAATTTGGAAATTCTCTCTGCTTTACACTAAAACCAAAATCTTATGTACCTTCAAGATTCTACGGTCAACCAAAGATACATAAACCCACAGTTCCATGGAGACCAGTAATAGTTTTCACCAACTCACCGACATACAATCTCTCAAAATACTTGCTCCCGAGGCTACAACAACTACAAAAGGACACTCAAAATATTGTAAAAATTTTATTTGATTTCAAATCCCGAATAGAACACCAAGAAATTGATAAAGAAGACATTATGTTCAGCGATGATGATATTAACTCATTATATACTAGTATCTCTATTATCGAAAGTCTTGATATCATTTCTGGTCTACTAGAATCAGATATAACGCTATAACAATTATGTTCACTGGACTCCAGCGAAGTAATTAAGAGCTTGAAATTCTGTCTAGGAAGTAATTATTTTACATTTAAAGGGAATTTATATAGACAGACGAGTGGTGTTGCTATGGGTTCACCAGTCTCCCCAATAGTCGCTGACCGTTTCATGAATAGATTCGGAGATAACATCTTTTAAAGAATACTCACTCCTAAAATATGGTTAAGATATGTAGATGATACTTTTGTAGTGATAAAACTAGCGACATCTACACAGTTCATTCCTGGAGAAAATAAACTGTGTATCTCCCAGAATCCAGTTTACTTCGGAAGTAGAATCCGATGTCGGTGAACTACCATTTATAGACTGGATGCTTAGTTAAGACGAGGGAAAACGGACATTTTAGTATATCCATATTCAGGAAGAAAAACCACTCCATCAGCGCAAATGTATCCGTTGTTTCAAGTCTTCTTAGACGAGCACACCCTCTGACAACGGATGAGAAAGAAAACGAAGACGAAATATCAAACATTACTGAAACTCTCAGGCAAAACAACTACCAAATGAACTTCATCAACAAAATCAACACAGACATTAAGTATGCTCGAAAACGTATTTCGAAAACATGGACATAAACAGTCGTCATTCCACATAGAGCAGAGACATCAGACGACATCAGAAAAGTACACAATCAGCTCGACATAAGAGTCTTCTTCAAAACGTCAGACACACTACGAAACAACCTTGTCCACATAAAAGACCAAATCCCTAAAGATTCTTTATCGAATTGTCTCTATAAAACAAGATGCTTGGAATGTGATTCGATATACATCGGGAAAACATCGGTAGACCGAAAATAATATCAATAGAAATGAACACTGTAGAGCATCTGCTCGACCTCCGAGAATCCTGGTTGAACTAGAAAAGCCTGAAAAATCATCAGTCATTGGTCTACACGCTATAAATTCAGGCCACAAAATTGATTTTGACAATATCGAAATAATCCAGGAAAGCCGATCAGAAATCACAAAGAACGTCTAATATCATCGGAACCACTCCATATCAAGTGGAATTCAAATTGTCTGAACAGGAATGATGGTCTAAAACAGAATCTGACCTGGTTACAACACCTCCCTCCCCCATGAAGTGGCAAAATCAACACAAATGTGATAAGCAAGTTCAATATGTAAACACACATTACTTCTATAATGACACACACTCATCAAATTCAACAATCTACACTTGATTTTGTTATATTCACCAATTCACGAAATTGACAACAAAAAACGACTCCAGACTGACGAACGATGATCAAGTTGGTAAACTTTGTTTTGATATCATAACAGATGTACTATTACAAATATAATTTTTTAGAGATGTGCTATTGTAACAACAGAAGACAAGGGCCAGGCAACAGATCGTTTTATTATGAAAATCAACACGTATTTATACATATTTCAACTACATTATTATAGACAAGCGCAGTCATCTGATTGGTTGTTTATCAGAAGTTAGGTAGACAAACGCAGGCTTCTGATTGGTTGTTTCGGGATTCCTTGACAAATAGAGTTCTCTATCTGCGAATCATATTTTGCCACGTTAACTTTTCTGTGATTGGTTGTTGACTCAGCCTTGTTCATATTTTCTCTCGGCCCATATTAGTGACCTAGACCTTAACGTAGATTAGTGCCAACCAATCGGCTAGCAGCCTGCTCTCACCACACTATTACCTTGGTATATGGTTTAGTGATCTTCATTGTTATTTTGACTTTTAATCTGTCCTTTTAACTTGACCTAAGTAGTCTATTTTCTCACCCGTTAACTCTTTGTTATGTATAAGCTGGGATTTTGTAAATTCCGGTTACATAGTACTTGGATAAAGCTATTAGCATTAAATAGCGAAGCGTCAGTAAAAACAATATCGTTTTGTTTTTCATTCATTGGGAAATACAAAAACCTCTATTACAATGAATATCATTTACCCAATGCTCAAATTTTTTCAAACTGTTAAAAGTGAACATGGTTTGGACATATATATTCAGAAAGCAATTTATAGGTATTCAATTTGTGTCAGATTTTATTACGTATTTAATTTTTTTTAAATTTTTGATTTACAGCTTGATTCCACACTGTATTTTCGGTACAAGTATGGAATTTTCATCATGGATATTTGTAGCCCAAATTTTGCAGGCCGACCATAGATATCAGGTGTGCGTTGCCAGGGGATCGAACCTCGGACCATGTGCATGGTCGGTGAGAGTCCTAACCACTGTGTCATTTAGAGAACCGATGAAAACCAGATTGTTGTGACCTGATGGGTTCAACAGGTCAGCTGTGAGAAGAAATACTCGCCGATGACAATGGCTAGTGCTGGTAAACCTAAAATCACGAATCGGCTGAAGTAAGAATTCATGAGCTGATCAGTGGATCGGATTCTAATCGGTGAATGGTCTCCAAATTTTTATTCACAAGGGGAACTAATTGTTTCAGGATAATTACATCAAGTCAACAGAAGTTAATCAGTATTGTGTTCAAAACACAGATATTTGACTTGAGGTAGAGGAATGGAACAATGAGAATGGTGGAAATGCTTGCGCCGTTATGTACGTTATGTACGCGCTGCAACATATTAACACACACACACATGAAATGAATTAAGCTGTACAACTTATGAGTCTTTTGATATTTGTGACCTTATTCAAATAAGCCATAAACAATGCTTCCAATGCAGGGAAGCATATACGGGAGTTGTTGAAACCATGAGAAGTACAAGCATAGAAGAAACGCCTTTTAAACAACATCACGTCATCTGTTGGAGAACACACCCAAGTGAATTAGATTCTACATCATAAAATGTGACATACTCGCCTCTCTCTTCATCGTACATTCATATCACTTTTCACTTGTAAATCAATGCCCTTTCATACAACTGGGCAGTCATCGAAAGTGATTTAATTTTAAGTGAACTCATGTGATATTATAACTCAGCGTGTGAAGTGTACACAACCATCTTAACTATTATTACATTTATTCAAGTACAGCTCATTGTTTCAAGAATAACAGTCAATCATGTGATGACAACGATGACGATGACGGTTAGAAAATAATTATATAAACGCAGGGATTAGATATTCACTTTCAAACATTGTGAGGCGGAGAAATATGATGATGCTCTCAGTGCAGTTTGTTATCCTGTTAGTATTCCGATTGGCTCTGGCTGATTGGGATGCATATACGGCTAAAATATTCAAAATGCACAATGAATATCGTCAACAGTTGCTTGACTGTAAAGTGGATGGACAACCAGCAGCTACGCGGATGCCTCAACTTGTAAGTTCATTTTTTTTGGTTGTGTTTGTTTTCCTCAGTAATTTGTATTTGTATTCCATTTGATGTGTTAGGACAAATAAGGTCGCTTATAGCTTTAGTGACTTAACAAATTCCTCTGTAAGGAGAATTTAGAATTTAATATGTGGATTTCCATCGCCTTGGTGATTTGAAGCAGTTCGAGTCGTAGTCGTTTAGAAAGATTATCGTGTAGTGTGTACTTACTATAGACGGTCAACTGTTCCAGGATACATCTACGGAAGGATCTTTTTTCTCCTTTATAAAACCGCGAGAGTAGGTGTTCTAGGTTTAATTCTGACAACAAACGCTGAGCATAAATAACATACCTAGCTCCACAAAATCAGGTGAATAGTTAGATGCACACTGGTAAGGTGAGCAATGGTAGGTTATTCTTTCAATTGCATACGAATCATTGGTTATATGAAGGAAGTAAGTTGGAGTTCAGCTGACCAGTTTAGGCGGTTTCTTACTGTTTCTACCGATAAGTCTCCGTTGAAGTATAGATTCAGACAAAGAGGTTTTTCAGGAGGAAGGTGTTTATAGTTCAAGGAGTGTCGGCGTCAAAGAATCGACTGTGTTGAGTTCAAGGTATTGTCTTGTCCAAATCACAACTTATCACAAAAAATGAACTTCAAATCCGCCTGGTTTACCTTTTTTAAACAATGCACCGATAAATGCATGTATTAGAACAAGACATAGAAGCGAACAATATTGTTTTCAATTAGATCTTCTTCAGGCTTTACTCTAATTTCCTTAGATGTATCATTACTGTTTACCAATGTACCACTTATGGGGACTGTGGAATTCATATGTTAACAGATACTAGAAAAACAGATCGACATCGGAATATCGGTTAGTAGTCTAAAAGAGCTGCTTTTAAGATAGCCAATGTTAGCAGATTTCTTTCTTGCCAAGATTGAAAATGGTCCATTGAAAAAAGTAATAGAAAAAGCTGATTCTTATTTTCGTTATGTTGATGGTACCTTTATTATTCTTGATGTGAAAGCTGACAAGAATGAAATGTTAAAAAAGTTTAATGATGTACATCCATCGCTCATCTTCACTTGTGAAGAAGAATATGATGGTGGACTATATTTCCTTGACGTCCAATTGAGCAGAAGAGAGGATGGTTCACTCAAGAGAGATGTCTATAGAAAACCTACATCTGTAGGACAATATACACATTTCCTCAGTTTTGTACCAATCCGATATAAAATCAATTTGGTCAGATGCCTGACGAATACAGCAAGACGTATCTGTACAGGTGACTCCCTAGAAATTGAGCTAGGATACATCCAAAATACGTTGGTCCAAATGGGTTATCCTAGTAATTTCTAAGGAGTTACATGAATACCAAGTACAATAAAGAAAAACCGACAACACTTAAAAAGAAACAACTGTTCATCAAACTGCAATTTAATGGGGAAGTGGCTAGTGAAGTCTTACATCACAGATTATCGAGAGCGATAAAACGGACCTATACTACTGCCACCCTCTGTTTGTCATTTTCCAGCCGCCAATTTTGATTGCTCAAGTGAAAGATAAGTTGCCTAGTTGTGCCACTTCCATTTGTATCTATAAATTTAGTTGCTCCTGTGGAGAAAGCTATATAGGCCAAACAACTAGACAACGTAACAAACGCATTAATGAGCATCTTCCTTCATGGTTCGGAAAAGGTCAAATGAAATCCATACGAAGTTCTATTTTGGCTCATTTGATTGATAGTGGTCACCAAGTGGACAAAAATATTGCCTTCAAAGTTATTTACCGCATTCCATCGAGCCTTTCGAACGGAATCGGAATCCGTCTTTTATACTTAGCCCAAGCTATGGGAATCGGAGAGAACAATCCTAGACTTTGTATACAAAAGAATTTGTTCTATCTTTGTCTCTCCCATGGCCTAGGTGAATTCGATTCCAGACCCTCCCACCCTTTCTTATCATCCATCTCCTTCGTACTTTTAGGATATTTATTTAAACTGTGATTATCGTTCCATTTGATTTAACCTAATTTATTTATTTATTGAATTCGAATAAGGCATTAAGAAGACAAATTTCGCGAGATGATTTCGTCATTTCGTAGTTTCTTTACAACCGCTTTACAACTAACATGGTTAACAATGATAAAATAAAGTTCATGAAAATTACTCAGTTAAATAAAAAACATAAAAGTACATACTAATGACCAATCATATTTAAATAGGTCATGTAGTCAGTTCATGGTAGGCGAAGATTGAAGTCTATTGATTCTTGTCCACACAGTTTAGGCGCTATGTGATTAATCCAAAGTGCTTCCATCACCTTCAATAACCTTGAGTTAGAGTTATGTGAAATAATTGTGAAACAGTGATTAATATTGATTTTGTGACCTGACATTAATAAGTGTTTTGCAATGGATGATGCTGGATTTCTACTAAGATTAATCGCGTTAGGATTTTCGATATGATTTACTAGCCATTTTGGAACATGTTCTTTTCAACGACATTGGAACATTCTGTTAGTTCTACCTATATAGGTGTCACCGCAGCTGCAGGTGAACTTGTAGATACAGTTTGAAGTAGAGTCCACAGAATTTCGTCCTTTAATCGTAGGTACAGGGATCGAAAATGTTCGGCAAGTGAGAAAAAGAGATTCGGTGGCGTAGAATGTGCGTTTGATGGCTGACCGAAGTCTCTGAGCCAGCTGTCAACTGCATAATCTGGTCGCCCTTGAATGGTAGATTAATAAAGATGGCTTTCTTTGGTACAGAAGCTGTCTTTTCAAGATGTGGTCTATCCTTACCGTGACAATCGATGAAGTTTTCTGGATAACCATTGGCTAGTAAAACTGAATGTATATGTCGAAGCTCATCCATCAATGTGTCACTCGTACATATTTTTCGAGCCCTTGAGAACAAACATTTCACCAGGGAACGTTTATACTGGATAGGAACAAAACTGGTAAAATGAAGATATTGTCTACTCCACGTCTGTTTACGAAAAATAGAGCGCTGAATCGTTCCATCATTTCTCCTAGTCATAGTAATATCCAGGAAACCGAGTTTGTTATTGGATTCTAGTTCGGAGGTCACTCGAATATTTGGATGGATATGATTGAATAGGGTGATAAAGTTTTCAATAGATTTGCTATTATTACTAATAATAAGAGTATCATCTAAATAACGTTTGTACAGCATAAATTCTCCAAGCATACCTTGCATTTGTTTCTCTAATTTCGACATAAATATATCTGCTAACAGGGGCCCTAGAGGGCTACCCATTGCAACACCATCGATTTGTTTGTATGCTTTTCCTTGGAATGTGAGTCGAATATTTTCTGTACACATTAAGATGATGTCTTTGATGTACGTTACAGGAATAGGTAAGTTTATCCCGTTGCTTGTGATATAGTCGCAAATGAAATCAACAGTTTCATGAAGGGGAACATTGGTGAATAAAGATTCTATGTCAATTGAACACATAAACTTTTCCTTAATATTCAAGGTGTCTAGCATTTCTGTAAGATCAAATAAACTTTTCATAGAATGATTTGATAATGAGTCTCTTACAGGCATAAGGACCTCTGTAATCCATTTGGCGATTTTATGGTAAGGAGAATTGACATATCTAAGATGAGTCTCAGTGGGTTCCCAGTTTTGTGGATCTTCGGAAGGCCATAAAGCTGAGGAGTATGTGACCCAATTGGTTTAAGTTGTTTATAAAGTTTTTCATTTATAAAACCATGCATCAGTAAAATTTGAAGCTGACGATTGATCAATATTTTGTTATCATTATGAACATCGTTATTAACTTAGTTCAAAACATTTACCACATTACTATTATTATTTGATCCAAAAAATCACCGTCATTGGTTGAAATTTTTTATATACATAAGTCTATGTAAATTAGAGTAAAGCCTGAAGAAGAAGATCTAATTGAAAACAAAATTGTTCGCTTATATGTCTTGTTCTAATATTATAGATGGGAATATCTCAAGATTTGAAATGCTGGTATGTTTACTTTAACAACACACTTCGCTTCTCACTGCCCTTCTTCCTCCTCTTAATTACAGGCATGGAATCAAGAACTGGCTAGTCAGGCAAAAGCGCTATCCAAAACCTGTCGATTTGGATTCAATAATCCCACAAGTAGAAAATTTCATCCAGTTGGACAGAATATTGCTGCTTATCAAACTGTTGAACAGTAATCATTCACATAAAACAAAAAGAAACAAACACCCTTAACTCTTTTTGTATTTTAGAGCTATGCAGGAATGGTTCGGTGAACACAAATATTATAACTTTAAAAACAATAAGTGCAGTGACAGCTGTGGAAACTACATGCAGGTGAGTGAGTGTTGTTCGATGGATGAACTTCAGACACAGTACTACTCTTAGTGATTGTTGGCCGAAACTTGTTAGGTGTTTTTCAAAGGGCCTATCTGTCCACCTATCTTCTTCTTTGGACTCCGGATGTATTATGGATTTCTGGAGGAAGACTGTCCCAGTTGTCTCTACACCCTGATGTCGAGTATCTAGAAAATTTAATTTAACTTTCGAATCAGTGATGTTAGAATCCTTTTGATTAACTGTCACTGGAATCTAAAATTTCCTCAGTTTAACCAAGTGTCATCGATGATATTCTGACTAAAATATTGTGTGAATTTATTAGATACGATACGATACTGTTGCGTTTGTAAAGACCATGAGTTATTCAAGCGATCAATATCTTCATGAGGGATTCAACACCATATGAACACTTCAATCTATTCTCTGGAATACTCTTCTATAGCTGAGTTCACAAACGACCAGAACGTTTCATTCCCTCCTCACATGACATCCACCACATCACCCTCCAATCCAATCCAAAACTGAAGTTTCCTATTCGGACTTCAACTAGAAGGCTTCGCCTTGCCTAGATTGCTAGTTCGCTAGATTTTTATTCGATTTTAAGCAACCCAAGAAGAGGCAAAGGTGGGAGTTGAACTAACAACTCAATCTTAGGAAACCTCAGGAAAATCTTTTATTGTAACTCTTGCTGTGTGATGATTTTTTCTTCCAAAATTCACTTTGTTTTCCACCTCGTTCATTTCAGATGGCTTTCGCCAACACCACAGATATTGGATGTGGAGTGACCAAATGTCCATACAGTGAAAACTTTAAATACGGTTTATTCATCGTCTGTAACTATGGCCCAGGGTAATTGTTTGACTGATTTGTACTAATGATTGTTTCTGTTATATTGTGAACTATTCACTTGATTGCCAAATAGTTAAGAGACATACTTCACGAGATCGTTTCAACTGGCAGAAGGGTTCCGACCTCTAGTTCTTTCGTTAATTGTTGATACCTACTCTCAAGATACACATAGGGGCACTGACTAATTTCAAGGTGTTTATTTGCGAGGATTCCATTGATTTCACATTTGATTGCGAAATGAATTCAGTTAGAGAACCTCTTGAAACCAGATAATACATGGAGAGCTGCTCCCTCATTGGGTTGGAACCGTTCATCAGTACGCAACCATCACCTCGGTATGGATCAAACTTGCTACTGTGTTCCAACTTTCCTTAGCCATAAGAATCCTGTTTCCACTGCCTATTTTTGTTTCCGGACTAGTGCAATCCATTTGTGTTACTTTTAGTCCTCATTATTTAATTAACTGAACGAGACTAGGCACACAGCACACATAGAGAACTGTAAAATAGATTCAAGTATGCATAGGGTGTACTCCAGTCTTCGAAATAGTTTAATTTTCACAAATGTTTCACTTGATTGTTTTCTAAATTTCCTTTTCTATTCTCGTTCACTTTTTGTTTTACAAATTAACAAACATTTTAGAGCAAACTTCCATGTGAGACCTTTTGAAGCGAAAAATATCAATGAAGTATGCCCAGTGACAGCTTCTCCATCTGTTCAATCAGGAAGTGGAAAATGGCAAGCTACTAAAGGCACAACGAAATTCAATGCAAGAAATTGTTACTGTTATAAATGAACATACAGAAATATAATGATACTTTCTTGTTACAAAGATCTAGTGTGACCTAATAAATGCACTTTCCATAGACAGACACTAAATGACTTTTGAATTCAGCCGGTTTTCTTTCTCTCTTTGTGAAGCTTCTATGTGAAATAGTTAGTTATGTGTTGGGTTGGCTTGGGTTAGTAAACACTTTGAATTATAAAAATAGATACTGTTGATGATATCAAAGGGCCGCTTCTTTTTGTGCAATTACTCCCGATGATAGACTTCACAATATGTTCTGTAAACAGATAGTGAATGGTACACAAAGTTATCGGATTGACTGAAAGCAGTTTGGCTGTCAGTGATATCGACATCACACATTCAGGTAACTTTGTGTTCATTCTCCTGCCTTGAATGTTACCTTTATATGGTGGAATTTCTACTTTTCATAAAAAGGAATCTAGAGCTAAGACAAATATATCAAGGTCAAGGCTCAAACAGAATACAAAGAAACGAATTCAGCGGTCGGAAACATGGTAAACCGGGTTGAGCAGTCAAGGCAACGAGAGGAGAGAAGTTGATGATCATGAGCAATAGTATAGTGAGTTCACGAGAACTCATAGAAAAAATAACTGCTGAATTCAACCGAAGCTAAAAAAATGAGGTTGGGTGTATGTATCGAAAAGATTGTGTAATCATTTAAGACGAAGAGACACTGAGACATTGAGTCATCAGCACAAGGAAAGACTGATCAGTGTGTCTTTCTGAACACATAAGTTAGGTTTCAAAAGTTTGAAAGTGATATTTTGGGCAAATTTGAGGATAGTTGATTCATACTGTGTACTGACAATCTACAATGATTTCTTGCTGTCCACTTGGTGGCCAATATATGGCTGTAAATGGCAGTGTTGAAAATCACTTGTTCCCTACAGACGTAGGCTTTTTGATACATGTTCACAGAATTTGAGATATGGTTTTTTTCTGTTCTCTCAATGCAACTGCTCCAGTAGATACAGGTAAATGTGGGGTATCTATCTAACAATCTTCGATTGCACCAAAAAGTTTATTATTCAATAAACAGGAACCAATTTGGACTCAGAATAGATTCTGGTTAGAGAAGGTTTCAATCCTCTATTGATTATTCGTGCAATATTATCACCTGTAAATATGCTAACCTGATTATCTTTCAGGTTGTAAGCAGATGAAGAGAATCCCTATATCCTTCGGCACAAGCATTCGTTTATGCTTCGTTTAAGTTCATAAGATGGAATAAATATTTGAATATTTTTTAGGTGTTGTTAGGTACGTTCTAACGCGTCAACATCTGACTAGGTTCGAGCACCATTTTGCATTTCTGCATTTGGCTGATAAGACGCACATCACTTTAATCTCGTGGCATCAATCAAGCGTCCGTTTCAAAGGGAATATTTGTTCAAAGAAAGTAGGCGTTTTTCTGGAGAAAAATTCCATACCGCGACTACCTCATAATGATGTAATTACGCTTGTCGGGGAACCACCGCTACTTAATATATACATATATATACATATTTAAAATTTATAAACTCCCATTAGATAATCGAAACAATGAAATTTAAGAAAGATGTTAATGTTCAACAGGTCCTTAATTTTCAAATCTCTACAATTATAATGAAGCTAGGAATTAGCGAATTAATTAGTGGTTTGTAATTTACACAGTTACTGAGGTTATCTTGTTTGGCCTACTTGAAATCATAAGTGTCAACCAAGAAATTAAGGATAAATCCATGAAGGCATCTACCAATCACTGTGTGAATTCTGCTCAAAACATCCAGCATTATTTACTAGACACCACATTGAAGTATTATAAATACCTTGACAATTGTTATCCTCACTCAGAATCGAGTTAATCAACAGTGTACTTCAAAGATCCCAATCCCCTCAAGTCGCTCAAATCCTGGCGAGAATCGTGAACATGCAGCGTATAACTGCAGACAATTGGAATTGATGGATATATCAAAGCGAGGATCTGGAAAGCGAAGCAACAGCACTCAGCAACTCCAATATGAAGTCAGTGCTACTCACTACATCAATCTGAGACTTGGCGCTTCATGAACTGAAAATCAAACAAACTACAGACCTTCATCAACACTTAGTTGTCTTCACTCAATACTCAAGATCAGATGGTGAGCCAGAAAGGAGCAGCAACAGGAAGGGATCTCTAGCAATGAACGAACCAACCAAAACAGCAGGAACCGAATGTGCAATAAGTTAGCGACAAGAAATGGAGGTGGATTGCTCGAGTGAAACACAAACGGGACTCAGTGAGTTGGTAGTGCGGGGGAGTGTGAAGAGGAGATGAAAGCATGTGAGCAGATGTGGAGCCAAGTGAAAACGTTGTTGGAGAACCGAACTCAATGGAGCAGTCAGACTGAAGCCCTCTGTTGCTCTAGTAACCAAAGGAGGCAATAATAATGTTAATACCTATTAATACATCTTTTATCACCATCCACACATCTATTGATCCACTTATAAGTAAGTAATAGATATTATATAATTAATTATTTGTATAGCCCTTTGAGAAAGTTTACTGAAAGTCATCTCTTATTACTCATGAGTAGTCGATTGAAGAACATAATCTGTTTTAGAATTTAGTGAAATAAATGCGGTAATCAATGAGACAGTAGTTTGAATAAACCGTTTGGTCGGCGGATCGAAACGAATGTCCATTTCAATGATACAGTAAAGCCAAAAGTGTTTTCAAACAGTAGTACACTGCCTGTAGAAATCAGCATGTCCTCAGCAGAATACCCTTACTCATGAAGTCGAACGAAACTGGATAACTCAGTATAATATAGAAATACGCTTTCGTATGTTTTCCCTCGAGAACATCAAAATGGATGCGATCACTTGAATAATTTTCCTACGATGTCATTGACGGTGAATGTGAAGTTTTATAAAATTCTGATTCGAAAGTACAAAATGAAATGGAATGATTTTGATTGTATAAAAATTCCTACAGTTGTACTCACTGAAAATCAGATACGCCATAGAAAAATTTGTAGTCTGAGGACAATATTAAAGTTGTCATGTAAAGTGCTAAGCATTTCAAAGGGGTTTGGAGCCAAGATCACATAAGAATAGGCGAAAACAATTATGACATGTTGTGAGTCCAACTGACTCCATAATCCACAGAGAGTCGAAATCATTTACATTGTGTTATATAACTGAGACATTCAAGCCATGTCAATTTAAAAACGGCGGAATATGCTACTAGAATATGTAAGATATATTCGTTCCATGTCACCACAGTCGGAAATGTATTTCACGAATGTGCAGCAATTACGCATTTTCAATACACAATAACACAATTATTATGAACTATTTCTCAAATGGTGCATTTTGAGAAGTCTGACGCAGGTATGAATGACTACTCAATTAAAATTTCTGCTTGGATTCCCACTTATATGAAGTAACTCCTCACTTCAAACACAAGAGTGTGAAATTCTTCACATGTTTCCACGTATGTCTTTATTTATATTTTACTTTCCACAATGTGATCGATGTGATTATGTGTATATGTGAGTGGTCGTAGTCCGTTCCATTTCTCAAATTCAGCACTTCCCACAAAGAGTGACTTTTGTCTTTCCGATATTGATTTTCAACACTCTGCGCACTTCACAGAATGAAATGCATGTATGCGATACAACGTCATGTTAATCACAGTTTTTATCAAACGGGATTTGTTCAGATGTGGTGAACCATAAGTGGTGAAATGTGTTTCGCAAATCGATTTTTTAATATTATTATATGTCCAATTCAACGAATCGGATATGAATTCAATTAACAATTTACTGAATTCTCAAGCGAATAAAAGCAGCAAGCTGCACACAGTATTTCATCAGACGCCGAGTCCATCTGCGTCATCAGACAGTGATTGTCAGCCGTAATCATCCTGGTAAATTAGGTTCTTCCTAATATTTAACATCCTCACTGGAAGAAGCGGCAGTTGTACTGATAGAATACTCGTCATTGGCGAATCTATTATTGGTTCGATCGTCACTCAATACATCTCTTTACGTCACTAAACATGTAATTAACTGCTGAAGCAATAATATCATGCATGAGGCTAGCAAACCTATCAAGTATACGCTAATAACACTCCTACAGAAAACCTGTCGAATATGATCACACAATTCATGTGGTTAGTGAATTATTATTATCACAACTGCGGTCATCAAAATTAATTGACAGCATTGTGATTACATTACCTGTGTTTAATCAAATGACTCAAGAAAAGTGAGCATAAAAGGCGGCGCAGTGGTGATGGCAGTGTTGGTGTTGAACTACTCATTTTATTCAATCAATGGTACATCGTTTGACGCAGAAATATACTTGCTTCCTTGATCACCATTATTACTCATTTCAACCGATCAACAGTATATCATTTCATGAGAGAATATAGTTGATTTCTTGATGATTACGAATTGTGGTATCAACAAGATCGCGTAGTGTGATATGAGCTATTCTGGTTTCAAAAGCAAATTTGTGACGAAAACATTTGCCCCTGAGACTGTGTGCATTGACTATCGTTAACTAATTCGCCGATAAATCTGGATAAGGCAAGAGAGACAAATTTACTATGATAATATGAACACATTTGTTATTATTATTTCAAGGACCCTTCTCAGCTGGCTACATACACCCTGAACAATACAACGGAAATATAAATTACACTATAGATTAGAACACACCTGGAAAGAAGAGGACGGCAGCGTTCAACAGATTTCTGTGGGTATTCACAGACGGCGACTAAGGAGAGTACGACAAGTAATAGGTTGATCAGCCACAAATATCTATTTGTCTTAAATTGAGGGTTTATTATCAGACCTAAAGATTTAATCATAAGTGTATCAGTTTACAGAAAATATGTCGACTATATTCTAATAATGAGTTTTAAACCAAATGGCATATCAATTGCATACGTAGAAAACGAAGATGATTCGGCATATTTCACAGATGTGTCACTCAGTCAACGATCTGATGGATCAATTCAACGATCTATTTGAGGAAAACATACCTGGATAAGAAGGTATCTTAATTGTCACAGTTACTGCGCTGTTCGATACAAAAGAGCCCTAGTTAGTGAATTGCCTCTTGAGTAAAATCAAAGGAATATGTATCGAAGACACACTTGTTGAGGAAGAAAGAAAATTGACACCAACTCGCGTTATTATTAATAACAATAATCATAATAAACCAGAAAAGTATGTATTGAGATATAAACTGATCGGAACACCAAGAATCACTCTCCTATCGGCTACTAAAAGAGAACTATAATTCTAGCTACTGTATACATGAGTGAATACAGCAGTTGGGCAACTAGACAGACATTGAATGCTGGGGGTGAACAGATTTTTATGCCTTTAATATCAGAATACTGAGGAATTTGAAGGTCATGCATCCATTTAAGACCTTAGAACATGCGGAAAAATGATGTCACATTCCACTTCATTTACCAATTCGAAGGGAGAGATTGAGGATTCATCGATCGCTGCATGTAGGTAATCGCTTTGGGGCATATACATATATGGACAGCTTCAGAAGCAAATGGAATCCCCAGAACATTTCAGTGGCGAAAACAGGCGACGAAGCCAGTCTGTCACAAATCATTTTATCCAAAAACTGTTAGTAACACGTCTTGTACGCCTATCGACGAAACGCGTTTGAAGCAATTCCTACAATGTTTGGAAGCCCGAGCGCTAGCGATGCCTTCAAAGCAACAATTCATGATCATACTGTGCTTTCCTTTAAAAACCTTGTTTTGATTACAGCAAAGGTAGATGTACTGGTGCCTCTCCTAATTGTGTTAGGGAACATCATTGATATTTTCACCTTCAGTATGTACTCTTAACTTGATGTAATTTTGTTTTTCAACTCTAAACTCTTTAGATGATTTTCTCACATAGATATTTCTTTGAAAAGGTAATGTGTGATCACATCAATCAATCAATCAAATTGTGAGTAGTGATGACTTCAGATCAATATAAAGTAATTTATGTAAAGTGTTGGTCGATTCTTGAGTGGATGTCGAGAAATGGAGGGAGCAAGCATGCATACGTTGAACTGACAAAACGTGTTGAGTAATTCACACAAACGTGAGGATGAATGGGAGGAAGTGGAATAAGTCGTACTGTTGTAAAGTGGAAACCGCGAAGACAGAAGTGGTGTTAATGTCTAACCGACCACTGCCACAGGAACAACAACAAGCATCGACCACCATCAGCGAGAAAAATCTAGCGGAAGCCAACTATTTCACCTCTGAAGGCAGTACAGTATCATTTCAACAACAGGTATTTTGTATAAGAATATCAAAGGCCGAATTGGAGCGGGATGAATCACCATGTCTGGTTGGAAATCAGTGTGGAAATGTGATGTGATCAACATTAAAACAACAAGATTTGGATCTTCAACATTACAGTCATATACATTAGTGCTTCTATATGTGCTTCAGAAAGACGACTTGTTACAGAAAGCATCCAATGAGAGTTTTAGACTTCCATCAACTGCTGCCCCTCTTTGCCTCATACTGAAAAATGGATGGTCGTCAAATCTTGCCATAAATATCCTAAGAACTCATCACTAAATAAATGATCAGAAGGAAAAGCTTATCGATTGGATATAAACAGAGAAGACCACTGAGTACAAATTTACATTAAAGAGTATCTTGAGTGGAGCCTGTATCGATAATAACTGACTGGCCATATTTTAGAGGTCGACATGGAGCATGTCGTGTTAGGCAATCACGAAGTCAGGTAAGAGAAGCTTTGCAGAACGGAGAGAATTGGAGATATGCCACTGGCGCTCTGTGATTCACTCTGAACCTAAGTTGTTATTCCCCGTAATAATGTAGAAATACTGTATTCGGTGATGTGTAGCTACCTCAGAGAACTCAACAGACAGATTGAATAAACTAGATGTAGGTTCAGTGGATGACAAATAACCTAAACAAACTTCAAATATGAGATAGAAACTTACACTCAACGTCGTACGTCGGTGGCACAGTGGTTAGGACTCTCGCCAACCATGCACATGGTGCGAGGTTCAAAACCCTGCCGACGCACACATTATATCTATGGATGGCCTCCGAAATTCGGCCTACCGATATCCATGCTAAAAATTCCATACTTGTACCAAAAATGTGGTGTGGAATCAAGCTGTAATCAAAAATATTTAAAAATATAAATAAAATAAATTTGCAATAGTTTAAGACTTTTGTCGATGGCTGTTTCCACTGCATGCTCAAAACCCTATGGCCGGGTAGGATAATCAAATAATCAAGAGCCTACTGTACAATAGAAAGTGTACTAGAAAATAGAAATAGATTAGGCCCACACCGGGAGAGCATCGAATGACATCGCGTGAAAGGACAACGGTCGTTTGACATCCGATTACGAAAGGACGAGTAAAGCATCTGAGGATGACAGGGAGGAGATCGTTCCCGGAGGAAATACAAGACTATTTGTGGGTATTCGTGAAGTGATCTAAAGAGGACCACAGGAAATTGAATACAAATGAGGGGGGCGTATCTTTGAAGTTCCATGTTCCACTCGGAATGAAAAAGGATCGATAATACTACTTTCCGTATTGTTTCAGTCATTCAATTACGTCTTTGAATCATACTCTGTATACTTGAGCCAACACTGAAGCAGGATTCACCCACACTTGAATGAGTATTTTCGAAACAAATTTGGAGGAAATGATTGTTGCTTATTTTGAGCCTGTTACTATCAACTAATGATTCAGTTTATGACTGTTGACAAAAGTTGACTACTTAAGAATTTTTCTTCAGGTATGAAGACCTGTTTTAAGATACCGACATTACTGTTGTTATTGCAAAGATGAGGGGTGAAGTTTTGCTTTGTTTCTGGAAATCCCTCACCATACAAGATGCATTCAGAAGAAAATTAAAAACGGTTTCAATGATTATGCAGGACAATGAACTCCACAAATACTAGTTCTCGAGATATGAAAGATGAAGTTGCCACAAGGAGATATGAGAAGTAACTTCACACATTTTTGGTCTATGCTGTGAGACAAAATATTGGGTGCTGTTGGGACAGGAGTAGTAGATTACGCTGAGAAATTTAACTAGCTGATATGAAGGCAACACTGGATGCGAAGACTGACTCGTCGTCTTCACGAACAATAAAATCCAGGATCAGAGTTCAGGGATATGAATTAATGGATAACAAACGAAGTAATCATAATATTAATAATAATAACAAGGATAAATTCATTCAAATGTTTATATAATCTTGGCAACGGTGAGTGTATAGGCAGAATGTATTAACTGTTAGTGGTAGAGGGTGAAGAAGCAGTTTCCACCTCAGGATTATTTAAAATCATTAATAATAAATTGTGAAACGGAGGTTCAAATCTACAATGACAGCCCAGCATGAAACTGATAATACCCTAAGTGCTATAATGAGAAATCAAATCAAATGAAATCAGATAAAAATATAATATTTACAGTTATTCAAGATTCATCAGGAGAGATAAAAATCTTAAGACGAAATCAGAAGTGCTGAATGCAATCAAGATGCTAAAAGTTGCTGGAAAAGCAGCAGGACCAGATGGAATCCCAGGAGAAGCATTGAAAATGGACCCAGAGACAACAGTGGACTTGATGACGCCATTACTGGAGAAGGTGTGGAAAGAGGGCAAAGTACCCGAAGATTGGAAGCAAGGATACTTATTCCAATTACCAAAGAAAGGAGACTTAAGTCAATGCGAGAACTGGCGCGGAATTATGCTCCTGTCCATCCCAAGCGAAAAACTAAGCTGCATCATCCTGGAGAGAATCAAACAAACCAACCTGGATGCTAAACTTCAACTGGAACAGGCCGGATTCAGGAGAAACAAGTTATGTATTGATGAAATCGCTACACTATGGATCGTCACTCAACAAAGCTTGGAATGGCACTCGCCTCTCTATCTCGACTTCATCGACTTTCGAAAGGCCTTCAGCAGACAGCGTCGACCGAGAGGTGATTTGGCAACTACTTCGCTACTACCAATGGGTCCCATCGACAACAGTTGTACGACAATGCTGCATGTCAAGTAATCCACAACGGGTAACTTACGGAAGCCTTCGAAGTGAGGACGGGAGTGAGACAGAGCTGGCTGTCAACTATCGCCAATGATCTTCCTCATTGAAGTAGATTGGATAATGCGACAAACAGGCAGACAGCGGTGGGCAATGAGGAAACAGGCATAAAATGGACTCATACAAAAAGAGACTTGGAGGATCTGGACTTCACCGATGATATATGTCTGATTTCCCACAAACTGGAAGATATGCAAGTGAAAAGCAACAAGCTGGCCAAAGAAGAAGCATCAAAGATAGGACTTTAAATGAACACAGATAAAAGAGAGGTGATAAAGATTCCTAGCCAACACCAACAGCAACAACAACAACAGACAACAATCAGCCAGCATAAATGGGAAGAACCTGAAAGAAACAACCTCCTTCACCTACCTGGGAAGCATCGCTGTTTGAACTACAGGCGGAATTGACGAGGATATCAAAGCCAGAATTGGAAAAGCAAGACAAACTTTCATTACTCTTAAGTCTGTGTGGAAGTCAACAGCACTCAACATCAAAAATAAGATCCGGATTTTCAGCTTCAGTGTGGATTTAGTCTGTGCTAATATACAGATCAGAGACTTGGTGTGTCATGAATATCATCTCAAACGAACTTCACACCTTCATTTACAGTTGTCTTCGATCAATACTCAATATCAGATGGCCGGCCAGAAAAGATCAGCAAAAGAGATCTCTGCGAGCGAACCTACCACGAACCGGTTGTGCAACAAAAATACAGGAAGAAATGGAGGTGGATTGGCCATACTCTGAGGAAACCATCAAGTGACATCACTAGACAAGCCAATGCTCGAGTGGAGCCCGAAAGGGAAGCGGAAAGTTGGTCGTCGGTGCAAGGGTGACTTGGAGGAGATCATGTGAACAGGAGATGAAAGCATGTGGGCGGCAGACTTGGAGTGGGTTGAAATAGTTGTCAGAAAACAGTAGTCAATGGAGATGCGCGGTTGAAGCCCTATGTTCCTTAAGGAATTAAAGGATATAATAATTATCGATTAGAGATAACTATTCAAATTCAGGGATGATTTTGACCACGGGAGCAAGGGAATAATGCTGGAGATACTTCTTCCGATCACAGAGACTGCGTCAAAATTTCTCATGGTGGCTGCCTCAGCTATGCTTAACAACCGTTGTCATACAAGCCTAGGTAGTTGAATCGGCCATCTTTCACAGATTTGTAAAAGCTGAATATTTGTCAATCTTGTACTCCGTATCCACCAGATGCCGCAGTATGGAACCTCTGACTGACTCTACGACATCTTAACTTAACCATATTGCACAGTTCTCCAGAAGGCGATAGTGGGATTGTCGATATTTTAAACCTTTTTAAATGTCTCCCTATGAACAGTAAAATTTATAAATGCACATGAAGTACCTAAACTCGGTAGCTTATCTTTTACCCGCGTCGGAATTATGAAGGAGACGTCATACTTGCCAAAGAAGAAACTTTACATAGACCTTGATCTTCAGAAAATTTCTTCGCGCAGTCGCTAACTATAGTGTTCACCAGTTCTCTACTGAAAGACAGATGTCCGAAGAAGATCTGACGTCTCATCATTTCTGTGAATGCACATCAATTCCCTCATTCAACCTTTCATTTGTATTGATTAATACCAACAACTATTCTTATAATGACCATCCACCATTTTCTGAATATCCACCTTTACGAGTTAAGAACTCTACATAACGTGATTGTATAGGGTGAGAAAATGAATTTGTTGAAAAGGGACTGTCAGCTGAACAGCGCAAAAAAAAACCTTGACCTTGGCGGCCTGTTGAATTTTTGGGCCTGCTACCAAAATATCTACATTTTGCATCCAGTTTACTGTTTACCAGCATACATTTATCACTTAAATATGAATTCTAACAGAATCATTTACTCTCGTAACTTTATTAATGATTTACGACCAAATGACTTTCATATTCCAAAGAAACCAAGAAGGAAACATCGTAGTGGTTGGCAGAGAGCTCTCAAACGTACACCAATACACTTAACTACGGTCCCCGTCATAATGAACTCAAACTGTCGCTCTCTGCCAAATAAGATAATGTACCTACAATCCCTGATGTCAACTGATACGTATCATAACACCGCCATAATCGCATTACAAGAAACGTGGTTGCATGAACTGTATGATGACAACCTTATCTCACTAAAGGACTTTATTTTATTTCGTCAAGACCGTCAATGTTGTAATAAGAAAAATGGTGGTGGCGTTGCAACTTTTATTCACTCCAAATGGTCTGTCTCAAATAACGTCTGCTTCACCTTCTCAAATGACTTCATTGACTGTATTACTGTCAAATGTCGCCCCAAACATATCCCCAAATATAAACAATTCTATATTACAAACATGTACATTTCTCCTAGTTGCTCTCCATCTGATCTATCTAATTTTGCTGATGAATTCACCATGTTTGCTGCTGCCAACTTCGACAACTCTCTATCCGTTATTACTGGAGACTTCAACACATCGGATTGCTCCTTTCTTGAAGCTCTTGGTCACACAAACATAGTCAAATTTCCCACTCGACTTGACAAAACACTCGACTTCGTTTTTACTAATGACGAAGGAGTATATGAAACACGTAGACGTTCACCGATACATAACTCCGATCACTGCATTGTCCGCGTTTTGCCAAAAATATACAGCAAAACACATATTAAAATCTTCTCACACCTGTCTACGAGAGCACAAGAAAGATGCTACACATCTGACAACTTACTCAATCTAAGATGCATGTTAAAAGATACCAACTGGGATCTATTCTATGAAAGTACATTAGATGACTCAATCACCAATATAATGGATTATCTTAAGTTCTGCCTCGACATATGCTGTCCCAAACAAACACTGTTCAAACGCCTCGACCGCTTCTCGTCTCCCCATCTCAAACAACTTCGCAGGCAAAAAGAAATGTTATATAAATGCAAAGACAAGTTAGGACTTAAAAAGATTAATGCTCAAATCAAATCTGAAATCAAAAATCTTAATGCTATCTATAACCAAACACTTTTATCATGCAAATCTCCTAACAGCATGTGGAAACTTTTCAATGAAATTACTGGCAAAAGTAAGCGATGTAATGTTTTTCCCTCTTGTGATGTTAATGCTCTTAATCTGTCTTTTTACGCTCTCCTTCTACTATAACCACTTCTAACGTTACTAATCTTGTAGCTGATAACTTCCAGGACTTCAATACTCTCGATGTTTTGAAATGTCTTAAAACTCTTAAGCCCTCACATAGTCTTGGCCCTGATAGCATACCTGCATATGTTCTAAAACAATGTGCAGATGCTTTATGTTTTCCTCTAACTAATATCCTAAATGCTTCTTTCCCCGAAAACGTTGTACCTGTTCCATGGAAAGACATTAAAATAGTCCCTGTCCCTAAACCTGGAAATAGCAAGAACGTAAAGTTCAGACCCATCGCCATCACTTCCCCGTTTCTAAAGCTCATGGAAAAACTAGTACTTCTTAAACTCGAACCCTCCCTTAAAAGCTTCGAAGACCCCAAACAATTTGCCTACAGACAGGGTAGGAGTACTTTAGACGCTGCAGCCGTCTTACACAACAGTATTATCTCATCATTAGACAAAGGTGCCAAATATGTCCGCTGCACGTTTCTTGACTTTACTTCTGCTTTCGACTCTGTACCTAGAAGTCTCTTGCTAAATAAGCTCTCCATGACACAAACCGAGTCCTGGGTCACTAACTGGTTGCATTCCTACTTTTCAAACAGAATGCAGTACACCGTATACAAAGGCCAATCCTCCTCTGCTGTGCTCACAGAAGCTGGTGTCCCCCAAGGTGCTGTACTCTCCCCACTTCTCTTTTCTTTCTTCCTACATGACCTACCGTCTTCAAATGACATTAACTTTGTCAAATATGCTGATGACCTAACTGTATCTTTACCTGTCAAATGTCAAAGTGACTGCTCTAAACTAAATGGCTTCTTATCGGAAATTAGCCAATGGTCCAAGGAAAACGGTCTAACCTTAAACCCCTCCAAATGCCAAACAGTTAATTTCACCTTAGGCATAAATCTGACCTAAACAAACTGGTTAGCACTCACGAGGTGTGCAACATAGATGGCAGTGAAATAGAAACCAAGTCGGAAATTAAATACCTAGGCGTCACTCTATCTTCTGATCTTTCCTGGTCGTCTCATATCTTGACGATTTCCAAGAAAATATACCGTCTTACCTTCTACATCAAGAAGTTAAGACATTCTGGTGTAACCCAACCCTTACTCCTACAATTTGTTAACTCCCGTATTCTGCCTATTATTCTCTATTGCTCCCCCTTAGTCTTTCCTGGGCTATTGAAGAAAGACTATACCTTATTACGTAGGATGTTAAAGGTTGTCAGCAGGGTAAGCAGTTTGCCACTTAGCCAGCTTGTTAATATTCTGGTGGACAGGCACATGGACTCATGTGAAAAATGGGCGAAATCCATTTTATCTGACTCACAACACCCTCTACATTCACAACTCTCCCCATGTATCTCTTCAGGGAAAACAAGAAGCCTATATAGGAAACTATATGCCCGCACTAGTAAGTACAAAAACTCATCCATACCCTACCTAGCCCGTGTTCTGTGCGATAAAGAATGCATCAGGCATGAAACCTTTAACTTATTAAATAGTCAGTAGAACCAATGGATCTCGTCTTTCCAACTCACATCATTTATAGGTACAACGTTTTCTCTCTCTTCATTCTGTATTTATTTTTGTTATGTGCTGTTTTGTTTCTCTCTTCCTTGCAAACTCTACTTAAAACATTCTTGTTCGTTCTTTCACACTCTGTATATCTCGACCATTTTGCTATCGCTTACGCCAGTAAATATGCTAGTAGTATCTACTTTTCTAACACCTTCAAACACTTTAATTTTGGCTTTGCTACCGACATACTAATATGTTGTTGAGATAACTTTAATCTATGTAGAACTTTATTTATTGTTAATGTAAAAAACTGGATGCAATATTGTAGTAAAATGCTGAGAATTCCATTCTGTATCACAAGTACTGATTTGGAATAAAGCTTATGTTATGTTATGTTATCAACGTTACGATGGGAATTATTGATCATCTTTTTGTTTAAACATAACTACTAGTAGTGGCCTGATTAAATCACTCTGTTACCAAATATGGCGACCATCAAAATGCACCGAATTCACCATATTTCGTCCAAACAAACTGGCAGAAGAAGCAGTCAGTGAAGACAGGACTTCAAGTGAACACAGAGAAAATTGAGGTGATGAAAATAACCGACCAACCAACCAACAATGACAACAAAAACCAGCACCAAGTGCTGCCAGAAGGAGAGATTTGTCAAACGTCACTACCCCCATTAATATAGGAAGCATTGTTTCAAACACAGCCAGTCATCACGGATCAAGATGTCAAACCCAACCAACCAGCCAGCCACAATCGGAAAGGTGCGATACATCTCCATCAATGTGAAATCGATTTGGAAATCTTCTAATGCACTCAGTCAGCATAAACAACAAGATTCAGATTTTTAACACACCTGTGAAGTGACTTCTTCAAATATGAGATCGAAGCTTGCACTGAACATCACGAGAAGCATTCGCGACAGATAACAAACTGTAATTAATAGCTGCTTCCGCCTCAGGCTCAACACCGTATTGCCAAGTAGGATAAGCAAATGATCAAGAACCTACGGTCCGATTGTGAAACGAGGAGTAAAGCATCTGAGGATGACAGGAAGGAGATCGTTCCCGGAGGAAATACAAGACTATTTGTGGGTATTCGTGAAGTGATCTAAAGAGGACCACAGGAAATTGAAAAAAAAGGAAGGGGCGTATATTTGTAGTTCCATCTTCCACTCGGAATGAAAAGGGATCGATAATACTACTTTCCGTATTGTTTCAGTCATTCAATTACGTCTTTGAATCATACTCTGTATACTTGAGCCAACACTGAAGCAGGATTCACCCACACTTGAATGAGTATTTTCGAAACAAATTTGGGGGAAATCATTGTAGCTTATTTTGAGCCTGTTACTATCAACTAATGATTCAGTTTATGACTGTTGATAAAAGTTGACCACTTGAGAATTATTCTTCATGTATGAAGACTTGTTTTAAGATACCGACATTATTGTTGTTATTGCGAAGATAAGGGTCTAAGTTTTGCTTTGTTTCTTGAAATCCCTCACCATACAAGATGCATTTCAGAAAAAAAGTAAAAACGGTTTCATTAAGCGTGCGAATTAGAATTTATTCTCAAAATAATGTCAATATAAATTACACACGATGCAATGGATACTCGTCTTTTGTTAACACACACACTCACATGTCTGTGTGAAAGTTTCTTGGAGACGGTGAGAAGTAGCATGTTAACTCTGTGAAGCTGTTGGCTTCTCAGTTGCTGTCACTGTTGGTGTTGTGGTGGTGGTGCCAGTTGACGTGGGTGTTGTTGAAACTGGAGCTGGTGTTGTAGGACATTCACTTCGTTGTTTTGTTTCATAAGGATATTGGCCTCCCGAATTACCACTTCATTAGGTATATGAAAAAAAAACAGAAGTGGGATTATTTGGGTAATATGCTGATACGTTGTTTCTCATGACATTGTGAGTGATATTCATTAGAAGAAATATCTTTAACGGAGTAACTTACGCTTCACCATAGTTACAAACGACAGATATTGCTTTGTATCCTAACTTTTTGGTGCAGTCTTTTACACCGCATCCGACGTTTGTGGTATTCTGCCAGACCATCTGAAAAAACAACAAAGGGACGGATTATTCATAAATTATAATTTTAATGTGAATTGTTCAACAACATAATGTGTTCTTCAAAGTTATTCCTTTATAAATCCATGTCATGAAATATCTATCTATCTATCTATCAAATTACGGTACAATTCTCGAATAAAATGTCAGAGATACTGGATAGTGAAGATCATTGTGAATGGATTTTTTAATAGTTGAAACTGCCAAACCCCGCGACATTTGTGCTAGGGTTCAACATCTGACTGCCGCAATTAGGAAAGATGTAAGACTGGGTAAGAGTCCAGCAACGTGACTCTGTTAGTAAAACGACATTACTTCCTCTGTAGTTTGCATAGCTTGAAACTCTGCGTTCGACTCGGAAGCCGAGACACTCTAACAAGAAAAGATGATGAATATGAGATGCTGCATTCTCCAGAGGGCAATATGGAGATATTCATTTCAGGAGGAGCAGGAGATGAGAACTTACTGACATTTGTGAAACCCCGTAAAGAAAGACTGCTGAGATCGCATATTTCACTCGAAACCCTTTAGTAATGTTGATAAAGAAATATGCGTATTAGTCAAAGATGCTTCTCCTAGTTAGGATGTAAGCAAATGAGGACAAAATGATAGATTCCTCTTCAGAACAAACCAACCAACCAAGAGACAAACAGATAAAATTATTCAACTTACCTGAGTATAATGTCCACACAGAAAACTACATTTTTGTGTATTATAATCGTAATCCTTATACTCATTAAACCAATCTTCAATAGCTCTAAAATAAGAATAAATGAAAAGAAAATAGCACAGTCACCCTAATGGCTTACGTACCCTTCCATAGTTGGATAAATGGCTGCATTTTGTCCAATATACTGATATTTAGGCACTGTAATCTTACTGTGTTGTAATGCACATTTGTTGGCTGTTAGTTGAGCATGGTGGGCAAGATCATTATCCCATTGCTAAAAAATAATGGAAGACAGAAAATTGAAGAGATGGAAAGCCACAGTTAAAAAGAAAGAAATAAAACCGATGATATCGGAGGAGAGAGACAGAGAGAGGTGATGGCTTCTGTTAGGCCGATGAACTTACAAGATCTGGAAGATATTTAGCCGGTGGTTGATTTTCCAGCTCACAATTCATCACTTTATGTCGATAATCATTGTGTAGTTTTTGTAATTTCTGAAGTTCTGGACTTGATGGTTGTGAGTTGACACTTTGTAGGCTGATGTAAAGTGATGACAGGCAGAATGATAATAATAAAAGCGACTGCATTCTTCTCACTATTATTAGTTCGTTATATGCTTCTGGGGGTTACAGATGAGCATTTATACTGTTTGAAAATTGATTTTTATTCACCCTCTACCAATGGGATTAGATTTAAGCAATTCTCAGTTAAGGTTTCACGCTGTTTATCATTCTGAAGAATAATTTTGTTTAAGTGTATCACTTGAATCATGTCAAGAGCGAATATGATCGCTATTCACGCCTAAATCTATCTCTGGCTAACAAGAAGTGTCAATCAAATGACACGTGGTGGCTGCCTCATCAATAAACTGACACTAGAATTAAAAGAACATACTTACGTAAAATTGTATTAGTAGATTCAATGTTTCAATTACTTGATACACTTATGCTCATGTTAATTTGTCTCGTGTAAGAGAATTGAAGTTGTTCATTCCACTTAAACTGAACATTTACTAATAATTCTTTGTTTGATAAATAAATATAAGATAGTCAAAACTTTTCTTGTTACTGCTATTAGTAACATCAATAACTTTCAAGGGTTTATTTGTATGGCATTTAATTCGATTTAAGTCTGATCACCGATTGCTCTCAGTTGTGGAACCATATAGAAAACGAAGAGGGTATACTGGAGAGCTGTTCCATCCTAGTTGGAGATTTGTCAGCAAATACGCGCCTACCAGGATTTCAAACCATGGCATTCGAGTTATGGTGGAAGCTTGTAGACCATTCAGCAACCGGGACTCAGCTAAATTGGTTCACAAATTCTAACTTCTACTAGTTAGTGAGAAGTCATGAGCTGTCGGCAAGGAAGACAGATATTCGCTAGTGGCATCGGCTAGTAGTCGCTCTATAATCACTAATTAGTGGAAATTTGAATTCCTGAGCTATTAGGTCGAGTCACAGTGACTAAATCATCTGCGAATTTCCGTTGAAGCCGAATAGTCGTGAATTCGAATCACAGTGGCTGAAAACTTCTGTTGACTATCTAAATAAGGTGGAATAGCTATCGAATGCTTCGTGCTCGTCTTTCATGGTTCTGTTACTGATATCACTCTGTGATCATTCTTGAAATAGTAACATTATTATTACGCACTGCTTGCATTTCGTGTTACTCTGGAGATTGAATTGACTTTCCGAGATCGGTTGATTGGCTCCACGCTGAACTTCCGATCTGATTTTCAAGCTGAATGCAAGCTAGTAAGCTAATGAACTAGTAAAGAACTTTTAATGCTGGCTAGCTCAACGTCTTATTCTCTACACAGCCGATGGTGATTCCTCTACTGAAAGATGAAGTACCTAGACTACCAATTTAACTGCGCTTGTGGCCGTTGCTCTAGAAACTTGATTTTTCGTGCTCGAGAACATCTCCCACTATGGCTAAGCAGATGTGTAGTGAAAAACATCGGCAGTTCGATATTGGACCATCTGGTGCAAATCGGCCAAAAAACCAGATAGCGCGGATGAATCCTTCTCTATCGTCTACCGGCTTCCCGATAAATTCCCAAAAACATCGAAGCACTGCATGCTGCAAACAGCACAGGCTATTGTAATTCACGCGTAAAAACCAGTGCTCTGTGTTCAAAAGAAGCAAGTACAGCTCCCACAGCACATATGTTTACATCTCCTGTTCACATGATCTCCTCCAAATCACCCTTGCACCGACGACCAACTTGCCGCTTCCCTTTCGGGCTCCACTCGAGCATTGGCTTGTCTAGTGATGTCACTTGATGGTTTCCTCGGAGTATGGCCAATCCACCTCCATTTCTTCCTGTATTTTTGTTGCACAACCGGTTCGTGGTAGGTTCGCTCGCAGAGATCCCTGTTGCTGATTGTTATACAAATTCCTCATATTTACCGTTATCGATGACATCATAGTGTAGTGAACTTTGGACATTCTGTTTACGAAGGCAGTTGAAGGCGACTTGGAAGAACTGTGGAAATGGAGAAAATAGGAAGCTTTTACCTCATGGACATGTAGAAAGAAATGTTCATGGACTAGATATGCTTTTTCGATTGACATCACGCTTCCAAGCAGGCCCATAAATGGAATCCGAGTGAGAAAATCTGACTATGATATGAGGGGAATCGTGTGAAGAAAATAATGAAAGTTTATGGACAACCGTGAACACAGCTAAATGTGACTACAGACGACGAAATGAAACGGAGATCTACTACGGAAGCCGTATATTCCACTCGAGACTCATTCAAGAAAACAAAATAAATAATAACACTCATTTCATTGAGTTCGGGTGAAAATTGCAGTCCTCTTACATTCTATTTAGCTGGCTGTATGACTGCACACAAGATTTTCTTGCCCTGTCATACAATCTCCGGCATGTCGCTTCCCACTAGGTTTCTATTTGTCACCCTAGAATGTGGTTTCATCGGAAAGCTTCCTTAGGATACTTCCATTATATCCTGATATCTTTCTGTTTATAGGTTGCACAGTAGCTCATGGGCTGGTTCGCCACCACAATTCCGTGTTGCGTGTCTTTTCTGGCTGATGTCTCTATCTTCATTATCGACTGTAGTCAGATGTTGATGAAAGTTTGCCCATGTTTATAAATTTTGGCAATGCGGATTAGCACGAGACGTGGTGCATGAATTAGAAGTTTAGTAACTCATCTAATGACCTGCTTTGCTTGGCATGAATTTCCTACCCAGTCACATGAAGTATCACTTTGGTGAAACGACTAGTAACTGAAGCAGTGTAAGCACATAATTCCTAGGCTGACGTCAGTTATTTCATTCTTCGCAGATCACTTCACGATTGGGGAATTCACCCACCATACTCTGAAAACTGAGGAATTTATACATTATCGTACAAAACATTATCGTATCAGGTTGTACTGTTTTCAACTGTTAGCAGTGCTTGACCGAAATGTCTACAGCATGTTTGTTCATGAGGGATAAACTGAAATTGGTGTGAGTTACAGAGTATAAGTAATCAAATCACTCAAGAACGGACGATTATCTACAATTCCAGTGCAATATATTTTTCATAAGTATATCAATTAACATCGAGTCACTTCAGTTGCATGTCGTGATTTGATATCAGCCTTTGCACAGAAGATTTTAGAATAATCGCCCAATAGGATTTCACCGCTTCCTTATGAAACAGATCAGATATTGCGATAGTTGCGTTTTGCATCAAATGCCTTCTGTAACAAGTAATCCTTCTGAAGCATATAAAAGCAGTGACGGATGTCACTTAGCGCTTAGCATACAAAATACAAAAACATCATAGGCTGAGCAAAATTACGATGTCCACTAGCATTTAAACAGGATAAGGTATCCACCGTTCGAAGGAGATATGACAAATATTATCTATATCAGTCATTGTAACTGCTTTGAAAATCAATAATTTATTTATTTATTTATTTTAGCCATCAGATAATCCCCTGCATTAATGATCAATGTCTAAGCATAAGACGAAATGACTCAGTACCACTGATTTTGGTACCCATTAAGAAGTATAACTACAGCACTGAATAAGTGAATGCGCAGTCTACAACTCTGCAAGATACCTCAAAGAAGCAAACATAGCCAGAAATACTGCTGATGAAGAGGAAAGTTTGGACATGAGGCCAGCAACCCCATCCTGTAAAATAAACACCACTGCTACGGAACCTTCAAGCCGTCTCAAGCTTGAAGCCCTATGCTCCACTGGGAACGTGAAGGAAAATTAATTAATACTGTTAAAATAAACTCTGAATCTATTGTCTAACAAATATGACCAAGAAAATTAAGATCCACTGGATATATATGCTGAAAAGACCATCGAATCACATAGCGCACTATGCTAATACTTGAGTGTAACCTAAATTGGTAAAGAAAGAAGAGGTGGATGTCCGAGGGTGACATAGGCGAGATGGTGTGTGTGTGTGTGACTTGCTACACGGATCACAGATTTGGTCAAGGAGTCAAGAAGGTCACTTCGAGAGAACTACACACCTTGTTCAACAGCTGGCTGTCTTCGCTCAGTACTACTCAATATCAGATGACCGGCCAGAAAAGATCATCAATAGTGAGGGATCTCTGGTAATGAACGAACCAACCAACTCAGCATGAATCAATTGTGCAACAAATATGCAGAAAGAAATGGAGGTTGATTTTCCATACTCTGAGAAAACAATTCATAGTAAGGTAAATATCACAGGACAGGACATTCCTCGAGTGGAACCTGGATAGGAAGCGGCAAGTTGGTCGTCAGTGAGAAGGTGACATAGAGGAGTAGGTCATGCGAAGAGGAGATGAAAGTTTGTGGACAGACGTGAAGCCAGGTGAGAAGGTTGGTTGCGAACTGAACACAATTGAGACGTTTAGCTGAAGTCTTATGCTCCTCTAGGAGCTAAAGGAGGCAATGATAGTGAATAAATAAATCGTCTGTTTTAAATTTTTACCCGTGTAATGAGAAGACTGAATGCGATACTTTACTACACACTTAATGTTCCATATGCGTGAATATAAGCTCTATATGACTACTCGGCCCAGTCGATCAGTAGTATATAGTTTTATGTAGATATTGGTTTGCCTGCCTCAGAATGTTGGGAAAAAGTTGTGCCTATAGTAATTTGGCCTAAGAGATATATCTCCGTGACGTCGAGTACGAAATATCTAATAATTAGTTACACAAGGAGTAAACCAGATGCACATAGCGTTTCATCAATACGCTATCGCTTACGACTATCACCATATCTTAGCTCAACGACTCTTCGTTCTAAATTTCTGTATATACTAACTATTCTTTTTACGAGTTGATCCCGGATTGATTTCAGTTAGAGAACCATTGAAAACCATGGAGTACTGGACAGCTGCTGTTTCCTTCTAGTTGGCGATTCGATGATTCCCAAACTAGGATGAAACAGCAGTTGTCCAGTACTCCAGTGCTGGTTGTCAAAGCTTCTCTAACCGATATCAATCCGTGATCAACTCGTAAAAAGATAACTAACCCTTACAAGCCAAACTATAGAAAACTAACTATTCTCAATATTTTGGAGAAAAAGACTCGACGGTGAAATGAGCACAAGTAAAGGCCACGATTCGAGTTTTACTTGTGTCTCACAAAATCTTGGTAATATCCGTTAGACGTGGATATAACGATCTAAAATGACGTGAAACAACTGTATGAATGCAGGAAATCTACATTCGCGTTCTATTGTATAACTGATCTCCGCTTCTTTGAGTCACTAACATTCTAAAAATGCCCTAGCGACTGGAAAAAAGACAGTTATTTGTAATGAAATCTACTAATAACCATTGACGTGTAGGCTAAGAATTAAAGAGGAGAGTAATTACAAAGTAACCAGCAAACCAGCACTGGAATATCGATCGATCTAATGCTCACTGGTGACTGGCCCTGTTCAGGAAGGTAAAATTACCTGGAAAGTTGTGACCAGTGATGTACATCAAGTTTGGTGTGAAGAAAAATACTCGCCTATTACATAGCTAGCAGCCATCCCGTATCAGGAGTTAATAGAAGTTGGAATTCATGGATAATTGAATCGGGTCTCAGTGGCTTAATGGTCGCCGAGTTCACATTAAATACAGAAAGAAGTTCCAGCGCTCAAACTTCAGTGGGTGCGGACTGCTGAAAAATCTCAAACTTTCACGCTCTGTACATCTCGAACATTTTGCTATCGCTTACGCCAGTAAATATGCTAGTAGTATCTACTTTTCAAACAACTTCAAACACTTTAATTTTGGCTTTGCTACCGACATACTAATATGTTGTTGAGATAACTTTAAACTATGTAGAACTTTGTTTATTGTTAATGTAAAAAACTGGATGCAATATTGTAGTAAAATGCTGAGAATTCCATTCTGTATCACAAGTACTGATTTGGAATAAAAGCTTATCTTATGTTATGTTATGTTATGTTAGAGAACATTTGGCTGCCACAACTCCCTGTTTTGTTTTTTCAATGGCTCACCAACTAATGTCAGTTTATATGATGAAATCCTGAAACCAGTCGGATCCCTGCAAACCAACCCTTGAATTACAAAGTAAGTTGGGTGATCCGAAAATATATCAGTAGTGTAATTAGATTGTGTAGGCGGGACTATCGGTTACATGGCATGTTATGATATTGAGGTATAATACATGTCACAACCATCAGGTGGCTGAATACACAACAGACCAACTTGACTGCTACTTTTCAAATTGTTTGTGAAATCACTCGTGATTATGTTCACTTCACACTGTGAGCAGAATAAAACTCAACAGTTCAAGATGTTGTTCAGATTATCACCTCCAAAATGGCTGACTAGGTGATTGATTGAGTAAAGTGAGTAAACAAATACTTAAATAGGTAAACAGATAAACTGATAAACTACTTAATTGTCTTCAAAAGTAGTAGTTGATAAGTGTTCTTCAGTAAATATAAATTCATCAGTATGACATAAAGTGATGAAATGAGAGTTAGTCTTTCTCTATGCACTCCATGTTGTCAATATCACACTAATCAAATCATCTCGACTCATTTCTCATAGTAATTGAGGATAAGAGATGTTTGGGAGTGTTTCATTGAGAATTTCTATGTGCTTGATTCGAGTGGCCTGAGTCGTAGTTGAGGGTAATAACGGTGTTCATGATAAGATGATGAGAGATTTGTAAGCTGCTTAATATAAACAAGGTGTTTTATTTATGCAAAGATCATTTCATTATTAATATTATCATATCCTTTAATTCCTAGAGGAACATAGGGCTTCAGCTGCGCATCTCCATTGCCTTCGGTTTTCTGCCAACTTTTTCACCCCGCTCCAAGTCTGACGCCCACATGCTTTCATCTCCCCTTCCATCACATGACCTCCTCCAAGTCAACCTTGCATCAACGACCAACTCGCCACTTCTCTTTCAGGTTCCACTCGAGCATTGGCTTGTCTAGTGATGTCAGTTGATGGATTCCTCAGAGTATGGTCATTTCATCTCCAATTCCTCCTGCCTATTTGTTTCACAAGTGGTTCTTGGTTGGTTCGCTCACTGCCAGAAATCCCTGTTGCTGATCTTTTCTCACTGGCCATCTGATCTTGAGCGTAGTATTGAGCGAAGACGACTGCTAATGAAGGTCTGAAGTTTGTCTCAGATGTTCTTCATGTCGGGCTGGTCAAGTCTCTGATCGTTATAGTGAGAAGCACTGACTGACTTGACATTGGAGTTGAAAATCCGGATTTTATTATTGGTGCTCATCAGCGCTGTTGACCTCCACACAAACTTGAGAGTAACGAAAGCTTGTCTTGCTTTTCCATCTGTAGTTGAAACGACGCTTCCCAGGTAGGTCGGTAGGTGAAGGAGGTTGTTTCTTTCAGGTTCCTCCCATGTATGCTGGCTGATTGTTGTCTGTTGTTGTTGTTGCTGATGTTGGTGTTGGCCAGGAATCTTCATCACCTCTGTTTTATCTATGTTCACCTGAAGGAAGTCCTATCTTTGATGCTTCTCCTATGGGTAGCTTGTTGCTTTTCACTTGCATATCTTCCAGTTTGTGGGAAATCAGACGTATATATCACGTCGGCGAAGTCCAGATCCTCCAAGTTCTCCTTATGTGTGAGTCCATTTTATGCCTGTTTCCTCATTGCCCACCGCTGTCTGCCTGTTTGTCGCATTATCCAATCTACTTCAATGAGGAATATCATTGGCGATAGTTGACAGCCAGCTCTGTCTCACTCCCGTCCTCACTTCGAAGGCTTCCGTAAGTTTCCCGTTGTGGATTACTTGGCATGAAGCATTGTCGTATAACTACTGGATGAGATTTGATGAAATTAATGTATATATATATATATATATATATATATTGATTGGCTGAATGTATGCACCTGTGGCGACGCGTTTATGATAACGTCGGTGTGTGGGTCGGTGGCATAGTGGTTAGGACTCCCGCCTAACATCCGCATGGTCCGGGTTTCGAGCCTACGCCGACGCTCACCTAGATATCTTTGGTCGGCCTGCGAAATTTCGGCTACCAATATCCATGCTGAAAATTGCATACTTGTACCAAAATACAGTATGGATTTAAGCTGTAATAAAAAGAATATTTAAAAAACATTACCTGGAGGTGTACAGAAGGAGTGACTGTCTCCCAGTTATCGTCTTCACCGATAACTTCAGACAAAAATTATCTATTCAGCGGTGTCTTGAAATCAGTGATTTGTCTTTAGGGGGGCGATTCGCCTCCTTCAAGTTCACAGCTACTACTAACGTGTTAACGATAACGATCTGAAGGAAGACAACCACAGCTGTTACACGGTCGATATGAGACTCCATGGAAACACCAAGAAACTTTTTCATCTTAGTGGCCTCAGAGTCTGAAATTAAAGAAAGTCTTTGGGGGGTCATTACATCAATGAATATCTGAGAGAGAATTTGTGGAAGAATCACCTAAGCACCCTGAGGGTGAATCTTCTAAACTCATCACATTAGCTTAGCAAGATTAATTTAGTAGAATACTATAGTAATGTGTGTGCCGGGAAGGGGAACATCCAATGTAAGATTGCAACGTGGAAGGGAAAGGAGGCGGGAAGTTAAACACACTAGTGTGTTTATAGGAAACCCACACATTCAAACAGATATTTGGACATTCGATCATCCCATCCTTTGTCAGTGAGAATAGGATTGGCGAAACGCTTAAGTGACAGAGCACAAAAACTAAGTAGTACGAAGGAAAATCTAAGACAGGAGGTTATACACATAAAAGAAGCTTTGAAACCTAATAATTATCCGGATAAATTAGTCAGGAAACATGTAAGTATATACAAAAATAAAATAAATAATGATAGTCGCGGTAGTGATAATAACAATAATGATGACATTAACAATAAGGAATCTAAAGCATCTGTAGTAATTCCGTACAAGGAAGGAACCTCGGAAACCTTACGCAGAATACTTAACAAGACAGGAGTAAAAGTGGCTGGTATTCAAACCAACCACAAACTCAATTAGAAACAAGCTCTGTCGGTTGTGGGATCAATCCTGTGGAAACTGAGAAGACCACTGAGTACCAATTTACATTAAAGAGTATCTTGAGTGGAGCCTGTATCGATAATAACTGACTGGCCATATTTTAGAGGTTGACATGGAGCATGTCGTGTTAGGCAATCACGAAGTCAGGGAAGAGAAGCTTTGCAGAACGCAAAGAATTGGAGATATGCCACTGGTGCTCTGTGATTCACTCTGAACCTAAGTTATTATTCCCTATGATATTGTAGAAATACTGTATGCTGCGACGTGTAGCTACCTCAGAGAACTCAACAGACAGATTGAATAAACTAGATTTAGGTTCAGTGGATGACAAATAACCCAAACAAATTTCAAATATGAGATTTAAACTTACACTGAACGTCACGTGAAGCATTTGCGATAGATTACAGACTTTTGTCGATGGCTGGTTCCACTGCATGCTCAAAACCCTATGGCCGGGTAGGATAATCAAATAATCAAGAGCCTACTGTTCAATAAAAAGTGTACTAGAAAATTGAGATAGATTACGCCCACACCGAGGAGAGCATCGAATGACGTCGCGTGAAGGGACACCAGTCGTTTGAAATCCGATTACAAAACGACGAGTAAAGCACCTAAGGATGACATGGGGGAGATCGTTCCCGGAGGAAATATGAGACTATGTATGTGTAATCGTGAAGTGATCTAAAGAGGACCACAAGAAATTGAATACAAATGAGGGGGGCGTATCTTTGAAGTTCCATGTTCCACTCGGAATGAAAAAGGATCGATAATACTACTTTCCATATTGTTTCAGTCATTCAATTACGTCTTTGAATCATACTCTGTATACTTGAGCCAACACTGAAGCAGGATTCACCCACACTTGCATGAGTATTTTCGAAACAAATTTGGGGGAAATCATTGTAGCTTATTTTGAGCCTGTTACTATCAACTAATGATTCAGTTTATGACTGTTGACAAAAGTTGACTACTTAAGAATTCCTCTTCATGTATGAAGACCTGTTTTAAGATACCGCCATTATTGTTATTATGGCAAAGGTGATTTCATCTGTGATTTCGTCTTGGGTTGACGTTCCGCTTTGTTTCTGGAAATCCCTCACAATACAAGATGCATTTCAGAAGAAAAGTTAAAAACGGTTTCAATGATTATGCAGAACAGAATTTATTCTCAAAACAATGTCAGTATGAATTACACCTTGTCCAAAACAATATTCGTCTTTTGCTAACACCCACACACACATGTCTGTGTGACAGTTCCTTTGAGACTCTGAGTAGTAGCATATTAACTCTGTGGAGACGATGGATTTTGAGTTGCTGTCGCTGTTGATGTTGTGGTGGTGGTGTCAGTTGACGTGGTTGTTGTTTGAACTGGAGCTGGTATTGTAGGACATTCACTTCGTTGTTTTGTTTCATAAGGATATTGGCCTCCCGAATTACCACTTCATTGGGTATATCGGAAAGAAACAAAAGTGAAATCATTTAAGTAACATGATGAATGATATTCATTAAAAGAGGTATCCTTAACGGAGTAACTTACGCTCCGCCGTAATTACAAATGAAGGATACTGTTTTGTAACCTGACTGATTTACGCAGTGTTTTACACCACATCCAACGTGTGTGGTATTCTTCCGGACCATCTAAAGAGGCAAAAAAGTGAGAGATTACTCATAGATTATAATTCTAATGTGAATTGTTGAAGAGTGTAACGTGTTCTCCAATGTTATTCATCCTTTCAAATTGTGGTACAACGCTCGAGTAATCCTAAAACGGAACCTGAGGTACTCCAAATCACGTTGTGTCCGTCCCTGTGGCAGTGTGTGTGTTTGTGTATCGGTGTTTGAAAAACGGAATGCTCGCAAATTGTACTTTACATGGCCCAAGTTTTGACAACCGGCTAACGTACTTCTTTCTAAGCCTCGCCTACTCGGTAGTAAGCTAAGGAATGGAGAAAAGATGAGAGTGAGCTTAGAAACCGTGCCTCGTAGGTTACATAGCTCAGGGCTCTATGTTTCACTGGGTATCACGAAGAACGAATCATAGAAATGAAGAATACAGAATACTGAATTATTCCAATGTCATTTACCATGTGTATCAGAGGGTGACACGGAGACGTTCCTTTGAAGAGGAGATGAGAAATTATTGGCAAACCCTGTTAAAGTCCTGTATTTTATTCAGAATCCATTTGGAGCGCATTAACAATCTCTGTCAATTTAAGCGAAAGATGATTCTCAACTTGAAGATGAACGGGAGTAGGTGGAACACACTGGACAGTGGAAACCGCGAAGACAGAAGTGGTGTTAATGTCTAACCGACCACCGCCATAGGAACAATAAAAGCATCAATCACCATCAGCGAGAGAAATCTAATGGAAGCTTATTCTCCAGGCACTACAGTATCGTCTCAACTACAGGTATTTTGTATAAGAATATCAAATGCAGAATTGGAGCCGGATGAATCACCATGTCTGGTTGGAAATCAGTGTGGAAATGTGATGTGATCAGCAATAAAAGAACAAGATTTGGATCTTCAACAGTGCAGTGACATCCATCACTGCTTTTATATGCTTCAGAAGGATTACTTGTTACAGAAGGCATTTGATGCAAAACGTAACTATCGCAATATCTGATCTGTTTCATAAGGAAGCGGTGAAATCCTATTGGGCGATTATTCTAAAATCTTCTGTGCAAAGGCTGATATCAAATCACGACATGCAACTGAAGTGACTCGATGTTAATTGATGTACTTATGAAAAATATATTGCACTGGAATTGTAGATAATCGTCCGTTCTTGAGTGATTTGATTACTTATACTCTGTAACTCACACCAATTTCAGTTTATCCCTCATGAACAAACATGCTGTAGAAATTTCGGTCAAGCACTGCTAACAGTTGAAAACAGTACAACCTGATACGATAATGTTTTGTACGATAATGTATAAATTCTTCAGTTTTCAGAGTATGGTGGGTGAATTCCCCATCGTGAAGTGATCTGCGAAGAATGAAATAACTGACGTCAGCCTAGGAATTATGTGCTTACACTGCTTCAGTTACTAGTCGTTTCACCAAAGTGATACTTCATGTGACTGGGTAGGAAATTCATGCCAAGCAAAGCAGGTCATTAGATGAGTTACTAAACTTCTAATTCATGCACCACGTCTCGTGCTAATCCGCATTGCCAAAATTTATAAACATGGGCAAACTTTCATCAACACCTGACTACAGTCGATAATGAAGGTAGAGACATCAGCCAGAAAAGACACGCAATACGGAATTGTGGTGGCGAACCAGCCCATGAGCTACTGTGCAACCTATAAACAGAAAGATATCAGGATATAATGGAAGTATCCTAAGGAAGCTTTCCGATGAAACCACATTCTAGGGTGACAAATAGAAACCTAGTGGGAAGCGACATGCCGGAGATTGTATGACAGGGCAAGAAAATCTTGTGTGCAGTCATACAGCCAGCTAAATAGAATGTAAGAGGACTGCAATTTTCACCCGAACTCAATGAAATGAGTGTTATTATTTATTTTGTTTTCTTGAATGAGTCTCGAGTGGAATATACGGCTTCCGTAGTAGATCTCCGTTTCATTTCGTCGTCTGTAGTCACATTTAGCTGTGTTCACGGTTGTCCACAGACTTTCATTATTTTCTTCACACGACTCCTCTCATATCATAGTCAGATTTTCTCACTCGGATTCCATTTATGGGCCTGCTTGAAAGCGTGATGTCAATCGAAAAAGCATATCTAGTCCATGGACATTTCTTTCTACATGTCCATGAGGTAAAAGCTTCCTATTTTCTCCATTTCCACAGTTCTTCCAAGTCGCCTTCAACTGCCTTCGTAAACAGAAGGTCCAAAGTTCACTACACTATGATGTCATCGATAACGGTAAATATGAGGCATTTGTATAACAATCAGCAACAGGGATCTCAGCGAGCGAACCTACCACGAACCGGTTGTGCAACAAAAATACAGGAAGAAATGGAGGTGGATTGGCCATACTCAGAGGAAACCATCAAGTGACATCACTAGACAAGCCAATGCTCGAGTGGAGCCCGAAAGGGAAGCGGCAAGTTGGTCGTCGGTGCAAGGGTGATTTGGAGGTGGTCATGTGAACAGGAGATGAAAACATATGGGCTGTGGGAGCTGTACTTGCTTCTTTTGAACACAGAGCACTGGTTTTTACGCGTGAATTACAATAGCCTGTGCTGTTTGCAGCATGCAGTGCTTCGATGTTTTTGGGAATTTATCGGGAAGCCGGTAGATGATAGAGAAGGATTCATCCGCGCTAGCTGGTTATGTGGGCGATTTGCACCAGATGGTCCAATATCGAACTGCCGATGCTTTTCACTACACATCTCCGTTAAGTATACCTCTTTTAATGAATATCATTCATCATATTACTTAAATGATTCCACTTTTGTTTCTTTCCCATAGACCTGATGAAGTGGTAATTCGGGAGGCCAATATCCTTATGAAACAAAACCATGAAGTGAATGTCCTACAATACCAGCTCCAGTTCAAACAACAACCACGTCAACTGACACCACCACCACAACATCAACAGCGACAGCAACTCAAAATCCATCGTCTCCACAGAGTCAATACGCGACTATTCAGAGTCTCAAAGGAACTGTCACACATATATGTGTGTGTGGGTGATAACAAAAGACGAATATTGTTTTGGATAAGATGTAATTCATACTGACATTGTTTTGAGAATAAATTCTGTTCTGCATAATCATTGAAACCGTTTTTAACTTTTCTTCTGAAATGCATCTTGTATTGTGAGGGATTTCCAGAAACAAAGCGGAACGTCAACCCAAGACGAAATCACAGATGAAATCACCTTTGCCATAATAACAATAATGGCGGTATCTTAAAACAGGTCTTCATACATGAAGAGGAATTCTTAAGTAGTCAACTTTTGTCAACAGTCATAAACTGAATCATTAGTTGATAGTAACAGGCTCAAAATAAGCTACAATGATTTCCCCAAATTTGTTTCGAAAATACTCATTCAAGTGTGTGTGAATCATGCTTCAGTGTTGGCTCAAGTATACAGAGTATGATTCAAAGACGTAATTGAATGACTGAAACAATATGGAAAGTAGTATTATCGATCCTTTTTCATTCCGAGTGGAACATGGAACTTCAAAGATACGCCCCTCCCTATTTGTTTTCAATTTCCTCCGGTCCACTTTAGATTACCTCACGATTACCCGTAGTCTCATATCTCCTCCGGGAACGATCTCCTTCCTGTCATCCTCAGATGCTTTACTCGTCATTTTTTAATCGGATTATAAAGACGACCGTTTTCTCTTCACGTGATATCATTCGATGCTCTCCTCGGTGTGGTCCTAATCTATTTTAATTTTCTAGTACACTTTTTATTGAACAGTAGGCTCTTGATTATTTGATTATCCTACCCGGCCATAGGGTTTTGAGCATGCAGTGGAACCAGCCATCGACAAAAGTCTGTAATCTATCGCAAATTTATTTTTTTTAAATATTTTTGGTTACAGCTTGATTCCACACCACATTTTTCGTACAAGTATAGAATTTTTAGCATGGATATCGGTAGCCCAAATTTTTGAGGCCATCCATAGCTATAAGGTGTGCGTCGGCAGGGTTTTGAACCTCGGACCATGTGCATGGTCGGCGAGATTCCTAAACACTGTGCCACCGACGTACAACGTTCAGTGTAAGTTTCTATCTCATATTCGAAATTTGTTTAGGTTATTTGTCATCCACTGATCCTAAATCTAGTTTATTTAATCTGTCTGTTGAGTTCTCTGAGGTAGCTACACATCGCAGCATACAGTATTTCTACAATATCATAGGGAATAATAACTTAGGTTCAGAGTGAATCACAGAGCACCAGTGGCATATCTCCAATTCTTTGCGTTCTGCAAAGCTTCTCTTCCCTGACTTCGTGATTGCCTAACACGACATGCTCCATGTCAACCTCTAAAATATGCCCAGTCAGTTATTATCGATACAGGCTCCACTCAAGATACTCTTTAATGTAAATTGGTACTCAGCGGTCTTCTCAGTTGATATCCAATCGATTAGCTTTTCCTTCTGATCATTTATTTAGTGATGAGTTCTTAGGATATTTATGGCAAGATTTGACGACCATCCATTTTTCAGTATGAGGCAAAGAGAGGCAGCAGTTGATGTAAGTCTAAAACTCTCATTGAATGCTTTCTGTAACAATTCGTCTTTCTGAAGCATATAGAAGCACTAATGTATATGACTGTAATGTTGAAGATCCGAATCTTGTTGTTTTAATGTTGATCACATCACATTTCCACACTGATTTCCAAGCAGACATGGTGATTCATCCCGCTCCAATTCTGCCTTTGATATTCTTATACAAAATACCTGTAGTTGAGATGATACTGTACTGCCTTCAGAGGTGAAATAGTTGGCTTCCGCTAGATTTCTCTCGCTGATGGTGGTCGATGCTTGTTGTTGTTCCTGTGGCAGTGGTCGGTTAGACATTAACACCACTTTTGTCTTCGCGGTTTCCACTTTACAACAGTACGACTTATTCCACTTCCTCCCATTCATCCTCACGTTTGTGTGAATTACTCAACACGTTTTGTCAGTTGAATGTATGCCTATTTTAGCCCTCGATTTCTGATTAATCACTCAAGAATCGACCAACACTTTACATAAATTACTTTATATTGATCTGAAGTCATCACTACTCACATTTTGATTGATTGATTGATGTGATCGCACATTAACTTGTCAAAGAAATATCTATGTGAGAAAATCATCTAAAGAGTTTAGAGTTGAAGAAACAAAATTACATCTAGTTAAGAGTACATACTGAAGGTGAAAATAGCAATGATGTTCACTTAAACAACTAGGAGAGGCACTAGTACATCTACCATTGCTGTAATCAAAACAAGGTTTGTAAAGGAAAGCACAGTATGATCATGAATTGTTGCTTTGAAGGCATCGCTAGCACTCGGGCTTCCAAACATTGTAGGAATTGCCTGAAACGGGTTTCATCAATAGGTGAACAAGACGTGTTTACAACAGCTTTTGGATAAAATGATTTGTGACAGACTGGCTTGATCACTTGTTCTCAGCATTAATGGGTTCTTTGGATTCCATTTGCTTCTGAAGCTGGCCATTTAGGAATATGCTCTAAAGCTATCAATACATGCAGTGATCGATGAGTCCTCCCTCTTCCCATTTGAATTAGTAAATGTAGTTGGATGTGACATCATTTTTCCCCATGTGCTAATGTCCTAGGTGGATGCATGACCTTCAAATTCCTCAGTATTCTGATATTAAAGGCATAAAAATCTGTTCACCCCCAGCGTTCAGTGTCTGTCTAGTTGCCCAACTGCTGTATTCACTCATGTATACAGTAGCTAGAATTATAGTTCTCTTTTAGTAGCGGGTAGGAGAGTGATTCTCAGTGTTCTGATCACTTTATATCTCCTTATGAACTTGTCTGGTTTATTATTATTATCCTTTTTAACCATAGTTTGTTTCAACTTTCCTTATTCCTCATTAAGTGTGTCTCCGTTGCATATTCCATTGATTTTACTGAAGAGGCACTTCACTCACAGGGCCTAATAGTGCAAAAACTGTGACAGTTAAGATATTGTTTCGTCCAGGTAGATTTTCTACAAATAGATCGTTTTATTTATTCATCATGACATTGACTGAGCTATATATCTTGGAAAGATAACGAGTTATCTCCCTTTACTATGGATGCAAATGATATGCTTTTTGCTCTATAACTCATTATTACAATCTCGTCGACATATTTTCCGTAAACTGGTACACTTACGATTAACACTCATGATAAAGCGTCAGTTTACGACAAATAGATATTTGTGCCTCATCAACCTATTACTTGTCGTACTCTCCTTAGTCGCAGTCTGTGAATACCCACAAAAATCTGTTGAACGCTGCCGTCCTCTTCTTTCCAGGTGTGTTCTAATCTATAGTGTAATTTATATTTCCGTCGTATTGTTCAGGGGTATGTAGCCAGCTGAGAAGGGTCCTTGAAATAATAATACCAAATGTGTTCATATTATCATAGTAAATTTGTCGTTCATGCCTTATCCAAATTTATCGGCGAATTAGTTAACGATAGTCAATGCACACAGTCTCAGGGGCAAATGTTTTCGTCACAAATTTGCTTTTGAAACCAGAATAGCTCATATCACACTACGCGATCTCGTTGATACCACAATTCGTTATCATCAAGAAATCAACTATATTTTCTCATGAAATGATATACTATTGACTGGATGAAACGAGTAGTAATGGTGATCAAGGAAGCAAGTATATTTCTGCATAAAATGACATACTACTGATTAAATAAAATGAGTAGTTCACCACCACCTGAATCATGTCAACTATTTGCGCTGCCTTCTCCACTCACTTTCCCGCAGTCGTTTGATTCGACAGAGGTAATGTAATCACAATGCTGTCAATCATTTTCGATGACCGCAGTTGTATCAATAATAGAAAACATTTATTTCCCGATACGAATTTAAAACAAACCATAACGGTTAATAAAGCAGGATTTATTGAATTCATCAAATTTCGGTAGAACTCATCAGTTGAATACTCTACATACACGGATATATATATATATATATACTTTTGAGATTACATTGGGAGATATACGACTGATAAGTAAACAAACTACATTGAATTAGTCATGCAGAAAGACAAGTACGAATATTTTCCAGGTCATGTTCAAATAGATAAGGGGGGAGAGAGAGTATGAGAGATCAAAATTAAGATAAATTGCATTACGCTTCAATTACATCACTTAGATAAACAATTAGTCATTATGGAATAAAGCGAGAATTGCAAACAGACTAATAATAATAGTGTTGAAGTGAGTTAGGATAATCTTGCTGATGAAGCATAGTTTTAAATGAATCAAGAATAATAATAATGATAATAATAATAATAATAAGAGGCAGAATAATAGTAATAACAGTAGAGGATAATAAGTAAAACGTATTACCATGGTAAATTCAGAGTGACGACCATCTCCTTTTGTATACAGAGAGCTAGTTTGTAAATTCAAATTGCAGAAGCCTCTGCAATTGCAAGCATCTTCTTGTTTCTTTGTTTGCTGACGATGGTGAATGACTTGACGGCGTCGATATCATATCCATAATCCACCAGATGTTTTGTTATTGAGGATTTTGGCACTTTGAACTCAGCTGTTTTCAACCATTTTCGCAAGTGCTCCATCATGCGAGAAGAAAATCGCCTTTCTGTACGACCTATGTATTTGCTGCCACAAACACATTCAAATTGATATATGCAGTTTGAAGTGTCGAGGATTGGCAACTGGTCTTTCCCAGATTGTTGAAGCACTCGCTTGGTGGTGTCAGGGATAACAAGTTTTGCAGCATAATAAGTTCTCTTGTTGGCTTTGTCGAGTCTTCGTGTCAATACTTCATGTACGTCATCTCCTTTGAACGGCGAATTGATATAGACAGGTTTCTTTGGAACTGTTTGAATTGTTTTTCAGGGGTAGTTTCTATAGAGTATTTATTAATGAAATTAGGATATCCATTCTTAGATCAAATATCCTTCACAGATTTTATTTAATGTTCAATAGTACTGTCAGAACAAATTCTTCGTGCTCTGTCGAACAGTGTTCTGACCAAGTTCTTTTTGTACTGGATTGGAACAAAGCTTTTGAAATGCATGTACTGTCTTTTCCATGAAGACTTTCTAAATATAGATCTTTCGATTGTGCCGTCATTCATTTTGGCTAGAAAAACGTCTAGGAATTAAATAGTATCGTTTTCCTAGTATTAATAATAATTAACTAAACACGCTAATTGTGTGATCATATTCGAGAGATTCTCATAGACACATATGTATATCTATTGATCACACTTTTCTAATTATGCTGAAAACATTTTACGAATAAAATTAATCCGAGTTTTAGTGGGGTTGATGTGGTTACACTTCATCACTACACAATATAAGAACACTTTAGATGTTGTGTATAAGCACAGAATCACATGAAGCAGTCGATGTGTAACCCTCAATTATTAAAATATTTGACATTTGTGTCAGTGCATCGAATAAATCCGAATACTTAGAACATGGTTAGGCAAGTGTTGATTTAAAAAAATAAGCGCGCGCCTTTCGATTCAGTGCGTTACTTTTTGCAGCAATCTACAAAACTTTCATTTCTTTGCTATTGCTCACCACGAAGTTCTGGAAATTATTGAATTCCGTTAACTTTAGAACGCTTGAACCCTGGATTTACTATTATTGACTACTAATACCTATAACAGAGTTTTTGGACATTTGTATCCTTCAACAACAACGCATACGTGAAATTGTATATATTATTGGATTTATATGTTCAAGTTGGCCCAAGTCAGTGAGTCTGTGATTTTGGTATAATTTTAGTTAACTGTGCTGAACTATACTGCATGTTATTTTATTGTAACGTTGTTGTTGCTTTTTGTCCTTTTGCTGTGAATTGTTTTCCTTTTGTTGGTGTTGTTCCGATTGTTTTATCCCTTGTTATCTGATTTTAAGGGGAGCAACCCAAAAGGTCGCTTCTCTCTAAACTTTATCTTAATGTAACCATTCCTTTCTCAGGCGTGAGGCTAGAAACCCCACCAGGTAAACAAAATTGCTACAGAACCTTCAGCTCGATGAGCCTCTTTGCACCAAAGTAAAAAGTCTGTATGTAGACATGGAACGTCCGCAATATATACAAGACTTTGAAAAGTTGCCCAGATCGCAAACGAGATGAAAAGATACGGAATCCAAGTGCTGGGAATATGTGAGAGCAGATGGAATGGGAATAAACTCACCAAATTGTCAACGGGTGTAACAGTGATCTACTCTGGTCACCCAGAAGATAACCAACCACACATAGAGGGCGTGGCTATCATGAAGTCACCAACGGCGACAAAGGCCCTCATGCAATGGGAGGCGATCTCATCCAGGATAATGACCTCCAGATTCAACTCCAAAGGAAGGAAAGTGTCAATCATACAATTTTATGCACCTACAAACAACGCACACCTCGAAAAGAAAGAAGAATTTTCCAGACAACTACAGGCAATAATGGACAATACTCCAGCTGGCGACATTAAAATACTAATGGGAAACATGAATGCTAAACTGGGACCAGACAATACAGGAAGGGAACTCATCATGTGTAGAGGAGCTCTCGGAGAAATGAATGAAAATGGAGAACTCTTCGCCGACTTCTGCGCCTTCAACGAACTAGTGATTGGTGGCAGTGTATACAAGCACAAAGATATCCACAAGGCTACATGGGTGTCACCAGACGGGCAAACCAAAAACCAAATTGGCTTCATCTCAATCTCAAGGAAGTGGAGGCGCAGCCTACTGGACACGAAAGTAAGAAGAGGAGCAGACGTTGGCTCAGACCACTATCTCGTACAAGGGACAAGTCAAATCAAATTAAAAGCTTTCAGGGACACAGGAGTTGCGAATAGACCACAAGCCAAGTTCAGCACTCAAAAGCTGAAGGACCAGGCTACAAAGGACATCTTCATTGCAAGCGTAAAGGACAATTCCGAGACGCAAATCATTACTAGCGAAGAGGTCGGCGTCGAAAAGCTATGGGAAAACTTGAAAACGGTGTGGAGTCAAACCTGCGTGGAAGTTCTAGGCAGAAAGAAGAGACAGGACAAACAGTGGCTCACTACGGACACTTGGAAACTAATAGAAGAGAGAAGGATGGTGAAACAAAAGATTATCCAGTGCACCGACGAGCGAAAAAACAGGAGTTGAATTCAAGCTACTATATACTCAGCAAAATAGCAAAGAAGAGTGCCAGAGAAGACAAAAGAAAATACTATGAAACCATGGCAAGTGAAGCGGAACAGGCTGAACGCAAAGAAGACCTCGCCACACTCAAACGAACAATTAGACACCTATCGGGCAAACGTTAGACACAGATTAAGCCACTAAAGGATGACAATGGAAAATCAATCACCAAAGAGGTGGAGCAAAGAAAATACTGGGTTGAACACTTCAAAAGACTTCTAAATCAACCGCCACCTACAACGCGCCCAACAGTATCAACAACGGAAGCAGAACTACCAGTGAACATAGCCACCTCCCGACGAAATCAGAAGTCCTGAATGCAATCAAGATGCTAAAAGCTGGAAAAGCAGCAGGACCAGATGGAATCTCAGGAGAAGCATTGAAAATGGACCCAGAGACAACAGCGGACTTGATGACGGCATTGCTGGAGAAGGTGTGGGAAGAGGGAAAAGTACCCAAAGATTTTGAAAAAAGGATACTTATTCAAACTACCAAAGAAGGTAGACTTAAGTCATTGCAAAATCTAGTGCGGAATTATGCTTCTATCTATCCCAAGCAAAATAGTAAGCCGCATCATCCGGGAGAGAATCAGGCACGTCGACCTGGATGAAAAACTCCAACTGGAACAGGCTGGATTCAGGAGAAACGAATCATGTATTGATCAAATCGCCACTCTACGGATCATCATTGAACAAAGCTTGGAATGGCACTCGCCTCTCTATCTCAACTTCATCGACTTTGGAAAGGCCTTCAGCAGACTGCGTCGATCGAGAGGTGATTTGGCAACTACTTCGCTACTACCAAGGGGTCCCATAGACAATTATACACCTCATCCAACAGTTGTACGAAAATGCTGTGTGCCAAGTAATCGACAACGGGAAACTTACGGAAGCCTTCGAAGTGAGGACGGGAGTGAGACAGGGCTGGCTGTCAACTATCACCAATGATATTCCTGATTGCAGTAGATTGGATAATGTGACAGACAACGGGAAATGAGGAAACAGACATAAAATGGACTCACACAAAGGATCTGGTCTTCGCCGATGTGATATAGATGTCTGATTTCCCAAAAACTGGTAGATATGCAAGTGAAAAGCAACAAGCTATTCATAGGAGAAGCATCAAAGATAGGACTTCCTTCAGTTGAACATAGATAAAAGAGAGGTGATGAAGATTCCTGGCCAACACCAACATCAGCAACCACAACAACAACAGACAACAATCAGCCAGCATAAATGGGGAGAACCTGAAAGAAACAACCTCCTTCACCTACCTGGGAAGCATCGCTGTTTGAACTACAGGCGGAACTGACGAGGATATCAAATCAAGAATTGGAAAAGCAAGACAAACTTTCATTACTCTTAAGTCTGTGTGGAAGTCAACAGCACTCAGCATCAAAAATAAGATCCGAATTTTCAAATCCAATGTGAAGTCAGTCAGTGCTACTGATTATACGGATCAGAGACTTGGCGAGTCATAAGGAGCATCTCAAACAAACTTCAGACCTTCATCAACACTTGTCTTTGCTCAATACTCAAGATCAGATGGCCGGCCAGAAAAGATCTTTCACAGTGAGGGATCTCTGGCAATGAGCAAAACCAAGAACCGATTGTGAAACAAATAGGCAGGAGGAAATGGAGATGGATTGGTCATACGCTGAGGAAACCATCAAGTGACATCATTAGACAAGCCATGGCTCGAGTGGAACCTGAATTGGAAGCGGCAAGTTGGTCCTTGGTTCAAGGATTACTTGGAGTAGGTTATGTGTGAAGAGGAGATGAAAGCATGTGAGCGGCAAACTTGGAGCAGGGTGAAAAAGTTGGCAGAAGACCGAAGGCGATGGAGGTGTGCAGCTGAAGCCCTATCTTCCTCTAGGAACTAAAGGATATAATAATAATAAGTGCTGTTAGCTGGGCGGTAGTTCTGAAGGGGGCTTCGAAATTATCCACATTCTACGTGAAATTTTACCACCGGAATCTTCGCCGGGAAATCTCTTTTGAAAATATTATGGATTTCATTCTTCGATGTTTCCAATGGAGTAAAATACATCAAGATCTAATCACATAGTTTCAATGGCGGTAGTGTTATTATTACGTGGTGGAGTAATTCGCCTTTTTTCATATCTCACTTTGGGATAGGTGAGGTTTGAACCTAATGGAAGTCAGATATTATTGCATATCTAACTGTTTTCGTTAACACCGACCATACTTGTATTTGCGAGTTTGTTCAAGTGCACTGAAGGGCATCTTGTTCCCCTTAATTATAATTACATTCAATATTGGAACAAGTCTTCCTGGGACTTTCATATTTAATTTAATAATTAATTATTTTGATTGTATTCCTTTACGTTCCTAGTGGAACATAGAGTTTCAAGCTGTGGGTTTGAAGTTTCGATAGCAGAACTATTTATGTATATGAGATGGGTTTCCTAACTTTATACTTGGCCTTCTCTCCTAAGCATTTCTCCTACAGGCTTAGTAAGGTGAAGGAGTGTGTCGAATGACGATTGAACCAAGAACCAGATTTGCGGTTCACGAGTATTCTAACACTGCTAGCTTGAAAGCATAATGTCATACAAAAGTCTTTTGAGTGCGAATCCAATCCATCAAAATTTCTTTCTGTATATTTCTCAGGTAATTCATTCTTGGTTCCTCCAATTCCACAGCTTCTTGTTGCTTACCCTTTTCACTCCAAGTGGCTGAATGTTCAGTCAACTGACTTTGTAAACCGGACGTTATGGAATGAATCCACAATTATGTCATCAGTAAAGTCGAATGTTGTTAATTGATTAAGCCGTTTGTCTATTTCACTAAAATTCACCAAAAAATTGACCGTATTCAACTCTCAACACATTATGGACTTAAAACGTAACTTACTATTAACTGATTAAAACTGCCCATTGAAAATGGAAAAACAGTGGATACTGAACAAAGAGTACTCTTTTCGATGACTCCCTCATCATGAGGCTCTACAGTTATAAAGATATTATAGTGAATGAATGGATGAATGAATTAGTGTACTGAACAACATTAATGTTGTTTAAATAACATCAAATCAATAATATTGATAGATCACAACTCAGTAGCATCAACATAAAATAAACTGAATGTCAGAAAAGTAAGAAAAGATAATATTACAAATTTAGGAATTTAAAGTATCTACAGAAGGCTAGACCTGGCAGTATTAAAGGGCTGAACATGGTTCTTTTGCAGACAGGACACTCGTTGTTTCACGTGAACTGCAAAAGCTTCTGTTGTTTGAAGCATGCATTCAAAAATGCTATATTTTTAAATACCTGATGCTCTCTGAATAATTGCAAAATCATATAAATTGAGTAGATATCAAATGATAAACTCGCCATGAGTACAAACAACCCAATGAAAACTCTCGCCGCAATGCAGGATATCCCATACTGAAAATGCAGAAACGTTGTCATCATTGACAAATGAATGTAGCCAAACATATTCGAGTAGGTAGATCAACTCATGTGTCCATTATTCGAAATAAACACCGATTATACGTGAGGAACCGATACTTGTGGCGTTCATCTCAAGATAGTAAACTGTTCAACTCAATCATTCCAAATCTCTTTGAACTGACTTCTCACCATGATCTACAAATTCCAGTGAAACGAATCATTCGCTTTCTAGACAAGTGAATCTAGTCCAGGGGAACTGCTAATTAGTCGAGTTGCTCTCTCTGAGCTATTTCAGTTGCCTAGTATTGCGGGGCTTGACATGTTAGATAAAAGATTGATTGCCGCTCATTTCATAATCAATTAATGTGCATTATTCAGGCTGTTAATACTCACAATCACTGACTGTATCGGATTTGATCAAGGAGCAACAAATTAGTGCGATTGCCACTAAAATCGCCAAAGTGAATATATCAAAGACATGACAGTGATCATTCCTATTTGATTCAAAGATGACAGTTTCGGGTGACACCATGATGATAATAATCGTTATCGCAATTATTATAATTAGCGCTTGTAGCCCATAATATGTTCCAACGGATTTGAATAGAGCAGCAAATGTGATAGACCACAGTGCAACCTGTATTAGTGAGGAACTCAAAATAATTAAAAAAAATGATAATAACGATGCAAAATGAACACATCCTATGCCCACTATTTTCCAGACTATCCTGCAGCTAATTTGGTTGCCGTTCATCGAACAGCATGCTTTTTGGTGCAGTCAAAAGTCGATAGATACCCTTCTCATGTTAACTCCAACTGTGTATACAAATATAAGTGCATTTGCTGGAGCGGTTACATTGGAAGAACAGAAAGAAGAGCACACTTCGGATTTTCTGAACATGCACCCAAAAACCTACGTCTCAAAGGAACAAACTCTTATGGTAGCACCATTACCAGACATCTCCTCGACACAGGTCATGAGGTGGAAATCGAGAAACCCTTTAATATTATCAATAGACAAAAGAGCTCCATTCTTCATAAGTCTGCCGAAGCAATTTCTATCAAAAACTTTAAACCAGATTTATGTGTGTTCAGAAAGAAGCAGTTATTAGTCTTTCCTTGCCCTGGGAACTGGATTTCTGTAATGTCTCTCTTATTTGATTACGCAATCTTTGTCTTTAACCTCAACCTTTTTACAGCCTTTAATTTCGCTTGTCTCGTGTTTCTATGATGTGAGTTGATCTCAGTACATCGTTACCTAATTTATTAGTCACTCTGCATCTAAGGCATGTTTCGTCTTTATTACGTAACTCCTTTACCATTGTATGCATACATTTATTTTGTTTAAATTTGAACTGCATATGTATAAACTATATAAGCGCAATTCTCTGAGCACTGTTCACTAATTGTGGAACTTTCTGTCAACTGACAACATGTAAATTTGCAGGTATGTTAAAACTTTTCTGTACGTTAACCTCATCATTTATTCAGGCATAAGCAGCTGATGAAAAAGCAACGAAATCATCAGTGATGCTACCATATTATTCTGCACAAACCTCTGTTGTTCTTGCTTTAATCAAATGAACACTGAATGTACAAATGCACTCATGTGTTCGAAATATACAGGAAATGAGATTTTTTCATACTTTGAATAAATGAAAGATAACAAACAGTGTGTGCAGAACAAAAGGTTTGAATAGCGCTATCGCCAGGCGTCCTGTGGACTTGGATCATTATGTGAACATCTTGAATTTCCGAAAATCTATCAATAAGCGTTATAGTCCGATTCTCCTTACAGCTGTCGAAGAAACAGCTACTAAATGGTTGTGGACAGATTTACAGGATTAGAAATAAAGAGGCATAAGTCTTACTTTTCTCGATAATTCGATATTTTTACGATTTATATTACTTGGTCATGTGATCATGAGATTTCAGCTCCTCCACTTTTACTGTAATATAATTCTTCTTGTCTCTTATTCTAAGATTTGTGTTGAACTCACCACATTCCTCCACAACGCATTAGTTACTCATCATCCTATTAAAAATTTCATCTTTTCGATTGTTTGATGTAAACATGAACCTTCCGCTCAAAAATTATGCTAGTGTTACTTTTGAGTGCTATTTAAACATTTTCATGTCCTATATTAGCTGAAAACCCGTCGTCGTTTCAAGTAAATTACACTCTCCATGTATATGAACATTTTTATTATTTCTAGGTCAAATGTAGTTGATGTGATGAAGAGGTTGATTGAGTTGGTATCTAAAGTTAAAATGAAGACAAATCAATAATGCCTTTCTACAAAAATTTTGTACTAGTGAGTTATTACATAGATGAAAATGCTTTGAGGAATAATTATTCCAATGTTTCATCAATAGTGACTAGTGAATACACCCAAAGTTGCTCAAATTATAGTACTGCGTTTCTACACCATACTGTATGTGCAGTGTGCTTCAACGCGAAATATTTATTCCATGTTTAGAATACTGAGGTCACAAAACAATGAAGAATCTGCTATTCTTGTATCCCAATCCTCAAAAGATTACCTACTCCTTATCATCATTACCATCACCAAAATCGGTAGAAATCGATTCAGAAATAAGCGTGAGTTGATTAGTTGAAGACTTTTCAAAACATGTACACTGCGAGACACACTTTACAGCCCCACTTAGTTTACTTACCTGGAGAAAGTTTCATAAAGAGGGGAGAGACTAGATGTGAGGCTAGAAAAACTCACACACCAAAAGCAACCCAACCTCAGCAACCGGAACATCACGACTTTAAGTTAGGCGCCTTATGTTCCACGTAAATCGTATTATTTACTCCAGGGATTTTATAAAACGTTTTAAACCCAAAAGCTTTCATATTTGCAATAAACTCAAGAAAAAGCACCATGGAGGTTGGCAGCGTGCCTTAAAATCTACACCCATACATCACACCACTGTTCCAGTTATCATTAGTACCAACTGCCGGTCCCTGCCTAATAAAATTCTGGATTTTCAGTCCCTGTTGTCTTCTAGTACCTACCACAATACTGGTATTGTCACTCTACAAGAAACCTGGCTCCATGACTCATACGATGACAATATTGTGTCTCTAAACAATTTCAATGTTTTTCGACAAGACCGTGTTTGTTCCAAGAAAAAATGTGGTGGAGGTGTTGCAACTTTTATTCACTCAAAATGGTCCATTTCTAACAAAGTTTGTTTCAAATTCTCGAATGACTTCATTGATTGCATCACTGTGAGATGTCGCCCGAAACACCTGTCAAAATACAAATTCATTTATATTTCTAATGTTTATGTCTCTCCTGGCTGTACCATATTGGATTTATCTATGTTCCCTGATGAATTCACCGCTTTTGCTGCAGCTTGTTTCGAGAACTCTTTATCAATAGTAACTGGCGACTTCAATGGAAGCGATTGCTCCTTCCTTATATCACTTGGTCATGACAATATTGTTAACTTTGCCACCCGTCTTGGTAAAAAACTGGATCTAGTATTCATCAATGATGTTGGTATATATGAAGCTCGCAAACGTGCTCCTTTACTTAATTCTGACCACTGCATCATACGTGTGCTGCCTAAAATATATTCCAAATCACACAAAGGTGTCCTCTCTCACCTCTACAGTAAAGTTCAACGGAGATGCTACTCAAAAGACAACCTAGACAAGCTCAGATGCATGTTGAAAGACACTAACTGGGACTTATTTACAGAACAAACATTAGATGAAACAATCACAAACACTACCGATTATCTTAAATTCTGTTTCGAAATATGTTGTCCTAAAGAAACATTATTCATTCGATTTGATCGCTTATCTTCGCCATATCTCAAAAAGCTACGTAGAAATAAAGAACTGTTGTTCAAAACTAATGATAAGCCTGGTGTAAAAAAGTTAAACATTCTGATAAAACTGGAAATAAAAAGACTAAATGTTTTATATAATCAAAGATTTTTGTCATGTAAAACCCCTTCTAATTTATGGAAACTTTTCAAAGAAATTACTAACGGTAAGCGATGTATTTCTGTTCCATCTCTTAATGTTGACACTCTTAATAAATCTTTCATACGCTCTTCTGTTGATACCCTTCCAAATGATACAAATCATATTGACAATAACTTTAGTGGTTTTAATACCCTTGATGTGCTTAAATGTCTCCGGTCTCTTAAGCCTTCTCAAAGCCTTGGTCCTGACGGCATACCTGCCATTGTCCTCAGGAATTGTGCTGATATTTTGTGTTATCCTCTTACTAACATTTTTAATGCTTCTTTTTTTGCATGGAAAAACATTAAAATTATCCCTATACCAAAACCATCTTCTGGTTCTGATATTAAATTTCGGCCTATTGCAATTACTTCCCCCTTTTTAAAATTGATGGAAAAATTACTTTTACTTCGTCTTGAACCCGCTTTGAAACCTTTTAATGATCCTAAACAATTTGCATACAAACATGGTAGAAGTACCTTGGATGCTGCGGTTGTCTTATATCACAATGTTGTCTCTTGTTTAGACAAAGGTGCTAAATATGTTCGTAGTGCTTTCTTAGACTACACATCTGCTTTTGACTCTGTACCTAGGGGCCTTTTATTAAATAAGCTATCGTTGACACAAACAGGATCCTGGGCTAAGAGTTGGTTGCATTCCTATTTTTCTGATAGAATGCAGTATACTGTATATAACGGCAAATCTTCTTCTACCTCGCTTACAAAATCCGGTGTTCCACAAGGTGCTGTCCTCTCTCCTTTTCTTTTTTCTTTCTTCCTACATGACCTGCCTCATTCAAACGAAACTAACTTTGTCAAATATGCAGATGATCTGACTGTATCACTGCCTATCACTTCCGAGTCTGACAGCTCCAAACTTAATAGCTTTCTGTTGGACATCAACAACTGGTCCAAGTCAAATGGTCTTATATTAAATCCTTCCAAATGTCAGGCACTTGACTTTACTTTCAAGCATCGACGTGACTTACTTGAACTAGTTAACTCGCATGATCCCTGTAGCATAGATGGCACGGAAATTGAAACCAAATCAAGCATTAAATACCTTGGATTAGTTTTTTCCTCTGACCTTTCATGGTCATCCCATATCTTATCTATCTCTAAGAAAATGTTTCGTCTTACCTTCTACATTAAAAAGTTAAGACAATCAGGTATCAACCAACCTTTAGTTTTGCAATTTTTAAACTCCTGTATTTTACCTATTGTACTCTATTGCTCTCCATTAATCTTTCCTGGGCTTCTCAAAAAAGATTATATCATATTACGAAGAGTATTAAATGCTGTGAGTAGAGCTTGTGGTCTGCCACTGCATGAGCTCGCTAATACTATAGTCGAGAGGCATATAAATTCCTGTACGAAATGGGCAAAGGCTATAATGTCAGACCCTCTGCACCCCCTTTATTCACACCTGTCCCCTTGTATCTCATCAGGTAGGACGAGAAGTCAATATAAAAAGTTATATGCTCGTACCACTAAGTATAGAAATTCTACAATACCCTATTTAGCCGTACTTTATGTGACGAAGACTCTGTTAGACGTGAAACTTACAAGTTACTATGTAATTAGCACAGTGAATCGACCCTTTCATTGTTCATGTTTCTGTATTATATGGTCTCACACTTTCTATCGTTTAATTGTTACTCTGCTATAACAATCGTTTTAATACTGTTGTGTAATGTGTATTTTTAATTTTTTTTGTTGTTTTCGTTTTTGAGTAAACTAGATGCAATATTGTACTGAATGCTGAAAATTCCTTGCTGTATCATGAGTACTGTTTTTGGAATAAAGCAAAAATTATTATTATTAAAAAAAGCATTGAAACTAACGAAGAAAATGCTCCTCTGGGACATAATTGGATATTCGTATCCATATGAAATTCATTCAAATACGTGTGTCTTGTTGAATAGGAAAAATTGTTAGGCCAACCATTTGAAGTAACCGAAATATGCAGAGTCCTGAAAGCATACAGACTACAGGTTTCAACTAGAATCGTCATCACTTTGAAAGAATTTCCTTGAACAAATCCTTGAAAACTACGACATAGAAAATGTCAGGAAATGTGAAGCAGCATGGAGGTGGTTTCATGATTAGTATTATCATTGCTGTTTTAAATCATATGTGTGTTTATATTTATAAATGTAGCTTAACTGTTGCAATATATACATAAAATCTTAGTATGCGTCAATCAACGCGTTACGTAAAAAATCAATGTAGAAATACCTACTCCTGAGAACATGTTAACCAGTTTGTCAGGTTGAATGCGACTGACAATCATTCTCTGACGGGACTGTTCCAACCCTACTATGCACATTCACTGGGAAATTCAAATAATTTGGAATTAAATTCATCGTTGATTCGCTGGAGTGAAATACAGAATAATAATTAAACATCGATTGGGGAAACACAATTCACCACATCTGAACAAAGTCTGTTTGACAAACACTGTGCTTAACATGACGTTGTACCGCATACATGAAATTAATTGTATGAAGAGCGTAGAATGTTGAAATCAATATCGGAAAGACAAAAGTTATTCATTGTGAAAAGTGCTGAAGTGGAGAAATAGAACGTACTATGACCACTCACATATACACATAATCACATTGACCGCATTGTGAGAAGTCGTATATATAATTACGAATACAAAGTTGGAAATATAAGAACAATTTCAAACTGTTGTGTTTGAAGTGAGGAGTTACTTCGTGTAAGTGAGCAGCTGTCACATCATTTTCGTGATTTATTTATTGTTTAACTGGTTTATTCATACTGTGGTGAGAGCAGGCCGTGAGAAAACATGAGCAAGGCTGATTCAACAACCAATCACAGCAAAGTTAACGTGGCAAAATATGATTCTCAGATAGAGAACTCTATTTGTCGAGGAATCTAGAAACAACCAATCAGAAGCCTGCGTTTGTCTGCCTAACTTCTGATAAACAACCAATCAGATGACTGCGCTTGTCTACTTGCATAAGCTATAATAATGTATGTGAAATATGTATAAATACGTGTTGATTTTCATAATAAAACGATCTGTAGCCTGGCCCTTGTCTTCTGTTGTTACAATACTACTGAGAATTCAAGTGGTAATTTTCATTGAATATTCGATCAAACCTGACTCAGACTGCTCAAAATGCACCCTTCAGAAGTATATGTTCCTTGAGAAGGAGACCGTAAGAATCGTGTTACTGTGGGTTGGCAGTGTGAGTCCACTACACATTCTTCTTAATGATGTCACCTACTGACGTGTTCACTGTCTTGGTAGCTGGAATGGCAAATTTATAACACAATGGAAATGATTTCGTCTATTTGTGGATCATAAATTCAGTTAAGCTTAATGGTTATAATCGCCTTCACGTATTCCTAGGTAATCTTGTCTCTAAGCACCTTGAAATCCATATTAATGACTTCAAATATCCATATCAACGTGAAAAGTATCACCTGCAGTTTTCCATGTGGGATTAAATAAATAAAAATTGTATCCAAATAAACTTTTGTATATAAATGCGATTATCTATCTGCTTTTGAGAATGAAATCGCCGAAAGGAGATATATCTTTGCTGGACTTTCTGTTCTTCTCTCCCTAAAGATCCGATGGATATTTTCCATGATTTAATTAGAAAGGAAGTAGGGTTTCACACAGATTGTTTCAGTTAAATCGTTTGAAGTAGTGAATACGTCTCTGTCGAAATGCAAAAGACTTCTTGAAAATATGAGAACCAGATTCATCTCATGCACACACTCCACAGGTTTGTGAAGGCTTATCTAGTCAGCCATTGCTTGTACTAGAATCATCGCGTTCACCTTCAGAATGTCATGTATCATCTTGTTATCTTCAATTATATTTCTGAAAATTCAGCACACCTCAACATGTAAAGGCGAGTATTTGTTTTACTGAGGCTACCAACATAAGCAAGTATATCTTATTACCTCCAGATTGAAGGTTACATGAAGGCAGCTGTTTTCTCAGAATTCCCCTCATGAGTATAAATAGTGTTTCATTTATCTTGGATTATTAATCCACGAGGAATATTCCTTCATGGAATAATTAAACTTCCACTCTTTATTGAAACTGACACACCAACCTGACTCCATGGTTAGCCCTTGAAGACTTACTTCTACTGACTCGTGCTTTTAGTTCGATCACTCACCAGTGTTATCGGTGGAACTCCATCATCGCCACCAGCTGCATGGACTCCAGTAGTTGCAACCTCTCTTTAAAATTCCAAACAGCTTCGTCCTGCTGCCGATAAGTACAAAAAAGTAGGATGACAGAAACAGATTTCCAGTACTTTCTGCTTGTTTTCACTGATTCTCTAACTGATGTGAGTATAAAACATGAGCACTGTGATAGATTATACCTCCATTGCGGATGACATTTTATTTTAGTAAATCGCACAGTGTCATAGAGTAATATTAACTGATAACGTTTTGAGCACAAACTATTGTTCACAATCAAAGTAAGACTAGCGTGAGTAAGCAAATGGAAACAAAACTTAGCAAATTGGTCCTCTCTTCATACGAGAAACACCTACGTCCCATTATTTACTTCCGATCAAATTTTGTCCTTGTCTGAGGGTCATCAGCAGTACACACCCGACAATCTTCTAATTAAGCACCTTCCAGTTTCTAGACAAGTTCATATCATGTCGGGTAAATTTGACCTGATCCGATGGAGCATCAATTTCTCCTTTCTTAAATACGTGACATCATTAAGGAAACCAATCAATATCGTCGACGAACACGTGACCTCTTCACGTCTTGATTTAACTCAGAGATAATAATTAATTATAAGTAGTGGTTGTACTAAATATTTGAAATCCTCAGTTTCGATTACACATTCCATACAATCATTTTTTACAGTACAAGAAAAATGAGAATTTCGGTGTAATCGACAACCCATCTGAAATCAGGAAAACAAAACACTTAACCACTTGTCATGTTATATTTATTTTATGAAATCTCACTAGGATCTTTCTTGCCTGTTGAGAAGCAGTTATACGTCTGTCCGAACAGATTAATCATTTAAAGCCAAATGAAGAAAGCTTCTATGAATTTTCCCATGATAAATTCCATACCACAGCTCTATCCATCGTCTAACACATAGACAAATGAACATCATCTATATTGTGAAGAAGTAAATTCAACATGGAGAATATAGAGTGTGTGCGTTTGGAGAAATATTGTGGTGATTGACAATTTCTATCTCTGTATTGTTTAAAATACTTACTGTTGATTGTTAATATGTTTCTTATATGAATTGCATAAGAATTCCGCTAAATACAAATTCCTGATTTCTGCCCTCTCTGGGTTTTGTTTGGATTCTTGTAATTCGGTCATCTTGAAATACTAATCTTCCAAGTACAATAAATTACTACAAATTGGCGTCGCGATGGAGCTAAGTAACCTGGGAAAATTCCCCATTAATGGTCTCCGCGGGAGATTGCTGATTATTTGGAATGCTTCGATGCGTGGTGCATTTCAAAGAATGTTCGGGATGACAAAATACCAGCACATTTCATCACTGCTATTGGGCTAGATGCGTATAGCCTAGTGAAGAATCTGGCGTTTCCAGATAAACCCATTTCTCTGCCATATAATAAACTACGTGAACTTCTGATAGATCACTTCCATATAACTACTTTTGAGACTCGAGAGAGGGCTCAGTTCAATAAACTGGTTCGTGCTCCCAACCAGAAGATTCGAGACTTTATTCTGCAACTCCAAATACAAGCTTCAAAGTGTAACTTTGGAGATCAGCTGCACACTCAACTACGTGATCGTCTAATTGCTGGAATCAATATTCCTAAATTAGAGAAAGAGTTAATTCAGATTCCTTCTTGTACTTTTCAAACTGCTAAAGATGTATGTATTACATATGAAGATGTCAATAATGAATAGTCTGCTCCCACTACGTCAGTGTCTGATGTTATGCTTTCTAAAGTCGAAAATACAAGTGTTCATGGAAAGCAGTCCAAACTGTCATCCGCAGGTAATAGAATGCAGCGAGAGATCAAAAACATTAAACCGTGTTTTTCCTGTGAAAAGTTACATCTACGAAGCACTTGCCGTTTTCGGGGTGCTAAGTGTCACAAATGTGGTAAAGTTGGACACATCAAGACGGTTTGCAGGAGTTCGAGTACTTATGTTGCTCAACATTCTTATAATTCTCCCAAGCTGTCTAGTAAAATGGAGTCAATATGTCTTTCAACCTTTCAAAATACTCAAGCTAATCCGATGAAAACCTCCACTACAAGTTCGGGAACTTAAGTGTCAACTGTTTTCAAAGATGAGGTAGCTGAGTTACAATGTGAACTGTCGAAAACACGAAAAGACCTGAATGAGATGAGAGAGCAACTGATTAAAATTGAGGAATTACTGCATATGCATAGACTGCGTCTGTCGAATGCAGAGCATACAAGTACCCGTGAAAGTCCTGCAAAACTTTTCAAATCTCGAATTCTCAAGAAGCATCTGATGTCCACGACTTCTAATGTACATTATTACAAAGGTAATAACTATAGACCTTCTGTTGGAATTATACTACAAAAAATGGGAAATCGAGTGGTGAAGATATTAGACATCAAAGATCACTCAGTTCATAACGGACACCTGGACAAAGTGACAATAAATGAAGTAGGTCGTTCCAATTATAATATTATTGATTCCGCTAATAATCCTGATTTGGTAGATAATTCAGAAATAAGTCCAGATAATACTGATGAAAATAATATCACAGAATCAGTTAGGTCGAAGCTAGTTGCAAGCAAACCGAGACATCGTTATAAATACGCAAGGAGATATTCGAGGTGTGGCGGATGTGGTGATTGACAATTTCTATCTCTGTATTGTTTAAAATACTTACTGTTGATTGTTAATATGTTTCTTATATGAATTGCATAAGAATTCCGCTAAATACAAATTCCTGATTTCTGCCCTCTCTGGGTTTTGTTTGGATTCTTGTAATTCGGTCATCTTGAAATACTAATATTCCAAGTACAATAAATTACTACAGATATGCATTGCATTATTTAGTGGGCCGAATTGGTAATGGAGTGTCTGCTTTAGAGATATGCTATGCGTACTTCTTTAGTTGTCGTCGATTCTATCGAGATTATGTCATCTGACGAATGACTGACATCCACTGAATCAGGCTGATATTGTCCTTTCTTCACTGTCATTTACCATTCAGATATTTAAATTACTAGAGGCAACAGTTTGTGGCATTCCTCTCTTTTCGATCAGTGCGCTACAATTGCTTAGTTACATTAAACTTTCATTTCTCTGGTGTTTATGACCATGAAGTTTTGGAAATTATTGAAATTCGTTTACTTTCGAACACTTAACCTGTGGATATAATCTTGTTGACTACTAGTGCCTATAGCTAACTGTTTGGCATTTTGTGACTTTTTAACGCTAACTGGTATCTGTAATTGTAAATATTGTTGGATTTACATGTTCAGGTTGGCTCAAGTCAGTGAGTCTATGATTTTAATATCATTTTAGTTAACTGCGCTTAACTATGACATTTTTTTATTGTTGTTGTCACATGTTGCCCTTTTTGCTGTGAATTATTTTCTTTTTGCTGGTGTTGTTCTGATTGTTTTATTCCTTGTTTTCCGGTTTTAAGGGGAGCAACCCACAAGGTCGCTTCTGTCTAAAGTATATCTTAACGTTTGTAAAAAATTATATTTGTATAATCTCAGCGATATTGAAATGAGTAATTCCAACGTTTCGTTCGGCAATCTGGTCCGAACTTCGAACTATTCTGTCAAATCTTGACTACAGTTCATTTGATATATCTTAACGTGACAGTTCCTTTATCAGGCGTGAGGCTAGCAACCCCACCGTGTAAACAAAGTTGCTACAGAAACTTCAGTCCGATGAATCTCCTTGCGCCAAAAGCAAAAGTCTCTGTGGGGTCATGGAACGTCCGCACCATGTGCGAGATTAGCGAAGCTGCCCAGATCGCAGACGAAATGAAACGATAGGGAATTCAGGAACTGGGGATATGTGAAAGCAGATGGAACGAGAATGGATTCACCAAACTGTCAACGGGTGTAACAGTGATCTACTCCGGTCACCCAGAAGATAACCAACCACACGCACATCGAGGGCATGGCTATCTTGATGTCACCAACGGCGACAAAGGCTCTGATGCAATTGGAGGCGATTTCGCGCAGGATAATGACTGCCAGATTCAACTCAAAAGGAAATAAAGTGTTAATTATACAATGTTATGCACCCACAAACACCGCAGAACCTCGAGAAGAAAGAAGAATTCTACAGACAACTACAGGCAACAATGGACAAAACTCCGGCTGGTGACATTAAAATACTAGTGGGAGACATGAACGCCCAACTTGGGCCAGACAACACAGGAAGGGAACTCATCGTGGGTAGAGAAGCTCTTAAAGAACTGAATAAAAAAAGAGAACTCCTCGCCGAATTCTGCGCCTTCAATGAACTAGTGATTGGTGGCAGCGAATACAAACACAAAGATATCCACAAGGCTGCATGGGTGTCACCAGATGGACAAACCAAAAACCAAATTGACTTCATCTCAATGCTACCCAAGGAAGTGGAGGCACAGCCTACTGGACAAAAAAGTGAATAGAGGAGCGGACATTGCCTCAGACTGCTATCTCGTACAAGGGACAATTCAAATTAAAAGCTTTCAGGGAATCAGGAGCTGCAGATAGACCACAAGGCAAGTTCAACACTCAAAAACTGAAGGACCAAGATACAAAAGACAACTTCAGTGCAAACATAAAGTACAAAGCCGAGGCGCAAATCAACACTGGCAATGGGGTCGGCATCGAAAAGCGCTAGAACAACTTGAAAACGGTGTGTAGTCAAACCGGTATAGAAGTTCTAGGCAGAAGGTGGAGGCAGGACGAACAGTGGCTCACTACGGACACTTAGAGATTACCAGAAGAGAGAAGGACAGTGAAAAAAAGATTATCCAGTGCACCAACGAGTAATAATAACGATGCAAATTGAGCACATCATATGTTCAGTATTTTCCAGCTCTTATCAGAATGAATGAAACACATTCCAGCGAGAAGCTCAAGAAGAATCAATTTTGTTTAGCCCCAGTTCTCTTCTCAGACGGCAACTGTGAGGAGTTCCAGCCATTATCAGAATATTAGGGATGATAGGAATAATGGAGATGACACTAGTAGACGGCAAAAATCGTAGTGATGAATATATAAGTGATTTGTAGCTGATGCAAGTCACATTCCTTCTGTTGCGAATGAATGGTGGGTAGATTATTCATTGTTGTTATTGTTCTTTTGGGTTCCTAGTGGAACATAGGACTTCAACTGCACGTCTCCACTTGATTCTGTCTTCCTCTTGCCGTACTTTTCACCTGCATCCATGTTAGTCAATACTCTTTCAACTCCTCTTTACACGATCTCCTCCATGTCGCTCTTGGATGTCCCACTTGCCGCTTCCCTTTCGGGTCCCACTCGAGCTATGGCCTGACGCGCGATGTTACCAACCGGCCTCCTCAGCGAGTGTCGAATCCATCTCCACCTACTCCTGCATATTCGCTGGGCGATCGGTTCTTGTTTTGTTTGTTCCCATGGTTTCTTGTTGGTGATTCTTTCTGGCCCGGCCGCCTCATACTCAGAATAGAGCGAGGACAGTTGTTGATAAAGGCCAGCTACAGATTGTTGAAAATATTCTTTGTCACCCACCGCCAAGTTTCTGATCCGTTTAGAAGAAGTGACTTGATGTTTGTAGTGAAAACCCGACGGAATTTTGTTATTGTTATTGTTGCTGAGTGCTAAAGATTTCCAGATTGGTTTCAGGTTGATAAATATGTTTCTCGCCTTGCTGATTATCGCTCGATTTGACATCCTCGTCTGTTCCGACTGCGTGTAGTTGAGACAATGCTCCCTATTTAAGTGAATGAAGTGACCTCATTCAAATGGCCCCCGTTGATGGTGATTGACGCTGGATGTTGCTGATGTTTTTGTTGTTGGTTGGTTATTTTCATAACCTTCGTTTTTTTATGTTGATTTGGAGTCCTGTCATCGCCGGCTGCTTCATCGACCAGTTTGTCGGTTTTCGATTGTAGGTCTTCGATTGTGTGTGACATCAAACATAAATCATCCACGCGCGAAATCTAGGTCTTTTAGGTTCTTCACGTCGCATCGATTCAGTATATCCCTGTCTTCTCGTTTCTCGCTCTCTGACGCATAATCCAGTCCACCACAATAAGGAATATCATTGGTGATAATAAGGACCGTCGTCTGACTCCTGTGTTAACTCCAAACGCCTCGCTGAGTTTTCCGTCGTGGATCACTTGACATGTGCCGTTGTGTTGCAGCTGTTGAATTAGTTTGATGAATATTCGGGATACAGCGTAGTAATTTATATGTTTCCAAATTACTTCGCGAGTAGATATCATGGGTCAATTTATCCCCAATGACTTGTGAATCATACAGTTATTGATCAAAGTTTTTCAGTTACATGCTATGAAATTTTGACTAGTTCCTTCATGGTATCATTAAGTAACGTGGAGTCATTATCTCAAATTCGTGATTAACTTCTATTCTATTCATATTTCAATTTGATGGAGAAATAACAACTTGATATCTCAGTCGCTATTCTATGTCGTCTCATAATCATATACGCAGTCGAGTGTTCAGGACTACGTTGAAATTGCGTTGACATAACAGTGGAACAAATCTGTATCCCAGTAATGTCTACAATAATAACAGTATCATGGCGGTGACTGGTTCAAGCCTATTAGTTCTAATCTTCGCATTTCAAAGAAATCAATCAATCAATAAAATCGATACTTAATGCCAGTCATTATGAATATCAGATGAAAAGAGAAATTCCTGGATGATATGTTCGGGATCAGTACAAATATGAGTAATAAGAATGCACCGACTGATCTGAAATGAATTTGTGAACATGAATATCTAATTTGAAAAGACGCAGAATAAAATTCGAGATTATGATTTGTGTAAGTGAAAACATTACAATTTCCACAGGTTAACATATGCGACAAACAAATTTAGATTTCGATGTAGTTGTGTTCTCTCAGCTGAATAGTTGATTTCCGAAGCTTTCATCACCCTACTCGGTGACATCTCCAGCGCACACTTCAACTTCACGAAGTGAGGTTTTCGACTTACACACGAGTTTATTAATCATCTCTCTTGATGACCTTAGACGTGATTGGTTGTTCATGTGTGTGTTTTTACATCTTCTAGGTTACTTGTATTGCAACTGGTTGTTTCTTTGACTTGAACTTTGACCGTTTGTGTGTGAAGTTCCTTTCTTATCGGTTGATAAATTTCGTTTATCTCTATGTGTCTATTGACTGATGATTAACTGCAAGGCCAAGCTTGTAAAAATTCTCAAGCATTCTTGTTGTTTCATCTGTCTAATATTTGAACGTTGGTTGTCCAAGTCGAATCGATGTCCATGGTTGTCTGTATGTAGTGATATAAGGAAGTGGATGTCAGCATGTCTTTTGACGCCTAGCTTATGTTCGTGGATACGATGACGAAGGGGACGTTCACTTTGGCCAATCTAGCGTATTTCGCAGTTAATACAATTTATTGTGTAGATGATGTTGTTGGTTTCATCTTCTTTAGCTATTGAGTCTTTTGATTGACATAGAATTGAGTGAAGTGACTTTGTTGATTTTTGTGCGACGTCAATTCCAATGTCACCAGGAATGATGATTAATAAACTCGTGGAGAAACCTGGAAGCTCACTTCGTGAAATTGAAGTATGCGCTGAAGATGTCATCCATTAGGGTGATGAAAGCTTCACAAATCAACCATCCAGCTCAGAGAACACAACCACATCAAAATCGTTGATGACTCTTCAAACCTGACATACACAAAGATGTGACTAGTTTCAATACGTGTTGTGTTACAGTCTCGGAATTACGAATAACCTGCTAATAATACACAGTCATGATGGTTGAATCATATCGACTTCCCTCAACTATCTGACATTGAAGGAGACCATGAGTATGTGGTGACAGCAGCCTTCTAGCCAATTGGTTGACATTAATCTACGTCAGTGTCTAGGTCACTAATGTGGGCCGTGAGAAAATATGAACAAGGCTGTTTCAACAATCAACCACAGCAAACTTAAACGTGGGCAAATATGATTCGCAGATAGATGGCTCCACTTTCCTGAGGAACTCGAAAACAACCAATCAGGAGACTGCGTTTGTTTACTTGACTAGGCTATAATAATGTATGTGAAATTTATAAGGATATAAGGAAGTGGATGTCAGCATGTCTTTTGACGCCTAGCTTATGTTCGTGGATACGATGACGAAGGGGACGTTCACTTTGGCCAATCTAGCGTATTTCGCAGTTAATACAATTTATTGTGTAGATGATGTTGTTGCTTTCATCTTCTTTAGCTGTTGAGTCTTTTGATTGACATAGAATTGAGTGAAGTGACTTTGTTATTTTGTTGGATACTCATATCGATCTATACGATCTTTTACGAAATCAAGCTTTGTCTTCTCTACCAAAAGCTTGACGGAGAACCACAGGAGACCATGCAGCTCCTTCACCATCACCAGGTCATTTCAACGTTTAAGTACCTACAAAATTCCCATTCAGCGGAGAGACTAGTTTCGGCGAATTCTTACACGATTAGGTGATTTCTATGCATCGGTGCCACTGCCACTGACCTGACAAACGCTTACTAAATATCTGGTTATTTAGGTTACGTCATCCAATTTATTTGCTCAGTTTTAGACCTATTTTATAATTTTTTACTAGTTGATCATGGATTTATATCAGTTAGATAACCATTGATATCAATCCGTGATCAACTCGTTAAAACATAACTAACCCATACAAACCAAAGTATAGAAAAGCTAATTTAGACGACATTATTCTCTACTTCACCGCTACGTATTCTGTATGTTTGATTACCTCTCTTGCTATCTCGTCTTAAGTTGATGCATTTTAGTCAATTATATTGCGTCACCTAACTCACTAACTCAGTCTTACTTTAGTTGTTGTCTAATTAATCTTGTTTCTGTATTAGATCATACTTATATCACCTGATTAATTAATTATTCAAATTCAACAAACCTCATGTACGCAAACAGATAATTATGTGTAAAATACGATTGTACCAGTATGCGAATGAATTCGCCATCGAAACGAGTCTCTTAGGTGAACGTCTTCCCCTTTTTTTTTCACCCGACTCAACAGGAAAAGTTTAAGCAACATAAGTGTTTCACACAGTTTATTCTCAACAAGAAAACTTCAGTAAAATTAAACACTCTTTATATTTTAAAAGTACATACGTTATGTAACACAAAGATTTTTATAAAATAAGAGAGTATACTCCATTATTAAAACTGTTTGATTATTAAATTATTGCATTGTTTTTATTGAAAGCAGTAACAATTTCTAGAGTTAAATTTCATGGTACCCATAGTTGGCTGCCATTGTCCATGTTCGGGTTGAACAGGTGCTACAGTCTCTTTCACTGGGCACACTTCATTGATATTTCTCGCTTCATATGGTCTGACACTAGTATCTACTCTGAAAGTAGGAAAAATCCATGCTATGAGACTGAATTCACAATAGTTTATCAAACGAATTTCAATTCATTTATCTGGCTTAAACATACTTCACAAATACTTGTTGCTTATTTGAAATCCCCGTACTTGTAACAACAGAAGACAGTGGCCAGGCAACAGATCGTTTTATTACGAAAATCAACACGTATTTATATAAATTTCACATACATTATTATAGCCTAGTCAAGTAAACAAACGCAGTCTTCTGATTGGTTGTTTTCGAGTTCTTCGGAAAGTGGAGCCACCTGTCTGCGAGTAATATTTGCCCACGTTTAAGTTTGCTGTGGTTGGTTGTTGAAACAGCCTTGTTCATATTTTCTCACGGCCCATATTAGTGACCTAGACACTGACGTAGATTAATGTCAACCAATTGGCTAGAAGGCTGCTTTCACCACATACTCATTGTCTCCTTCAATGTCAGATAGTTGAGGGAAGTCGATATGATTCAACAATCATGACTGTGTATTATTAGCAGGTTAGTCGTAATTCCGAGACTGTAACACAACACGTATTGAAACTAGTCACATCTTTGTGTATGTCAGGTTTGAAGAGTCATCAACGATCTTGATGTGGTTGTGTTCTCTGAGCTGGGTGGTTGATTTGTGAAGCTTTCATCACCCTAATGGATGACATCTTCAGCGCATACTTCAATTTCACGATGTGAGCTTCCAGGTTTCTCCACGAGTTTATTAATCATCATTCCTGGTGACATTGGAATTGACGTCGCACAAAAATCAACAAAGTCACTTCACTCAATTCTATGTCAACCAAAAGACTCAACAGCTAAAGAAGATGAAACCAACAACATCATCTACACAATGAATTGTATTAACTGCGAAATACGCTAGATTGGCCAAAGTGAACGTCCCCTTCATTATCGTATCCACGAACTTAAGCTAGCCGTCAAAAGACATGCTGACATCGACTTCCTTATATCACTACACACACACACAACCATGGACATCGATTCGACTTGGACAACCAACGTTCAAATATTAGACAGATGAAACAACAAGAATGCTTGAGAATTTTTACAAGCTTGGCCTTGCAGTTAATCATCAGTCAATAGACACATAGAGATAAACGAAATTTATCAACCGATAAGAAAGGAACTTCACACACAAACGGTCAAAGTTCAAGTCAAAGAAACAACCAATTGCAATACAAGTAACCTAGAAGATGTAAAAACACACACATGAACAACCAATCACGTCTAAGGTCATCAAGAGAGATGATTAATAAACTCGTGTGTAAGTCGAAAACCTCACTTCGTGGAATTGAAGTATGGGCTGGAGATGTCACCGAGTAGGGTGATGAAAGCTTCGGAAATCAACTATTCTACTGAGAGAACACAACCACATCAAAATCATCCACCTGAGCTACAAATCTTTTCTATCGTATCATCAACGATTCCAGCAACACAAGCATCAAAAGAATGCATCGTATTAGTCATCTTATACATGTTTCAACAGGGAATAATGTTTTTACAATATAGACCTACAGGTGTTCATTTTTATATGCCATGATGATGTTTTGAGCATGAATTTCTTGCTCAAAATCATGTCAAAGTATTGTCATATCAATCAGCCTCAATGCGATTATGTGCAATATTTGATGTGTGCTGACTCAGAGTAGCTCAAAGGGTGGTTTCTTTAATTCGATGTAGTTCTAGTAACGTTTTTCTTCAGATGGTCTGATAATTACACATTCCAATATGTTCTTTTCAGAATTTAGGAATCACATCAAAAAGGGAATAAATCTGGGTAACATGACCTCTTTCACTTAGCTAGGCAGTATCGTTCCAACTAGAGGTTATTTTTACGGATAAATGTCATATTCACAAATGGAAAGACAAGATCTATTTTCATCGCTTCGATATCATTTTGGAAATCTTCAGAACTCAACACAAAATTGATGAAATTCAGATTTTAGACATCCATGGTACTTTATGATAATGAAATTCGTCCTTCGCGTCACTTCAGATATTTACCAACATCTGCGTTAGCTGACTACATTCTGAAGAGCCCAATCAATAATATGTTGCACAACAAAATATTCGTAAAAAAATTGAGATGGATTGGTCACACGTTGAGGCGACTGCTGCGTGACATATCGCACACAGCCCTCTGTTCTTACTTGAACGGGAAACGACGAGTGAGGGCTGTCTCTGGGTGGGGATAATGTGTGAAATACGGGTAGCAGTAGTAGATTATGGGCAGTTATATGGTCAGCCATAAAGGTCTTCAGAGGGGAGGGAACGAAATGGATATATCCTGATGAAGCCCATTTTTTCAACTGGTAACCTAAGAGAATGTTGGTGAGAAGATAAATTCGAATAATTAAGTACCTTCAATTTATGGAACTGCATCCTTCACCTTCAACATGATAAATTTTCGATTAATTTTACGACGATGAAGGTATCTTGCGTATATGTCATCTACCTATACAAACATTAATCCACTTTAAAACCAGAATAGTATAACTGTTATGGAATGTGAGTTCTAAGCCCGATCACTAAGTTACTTCACTTAGGGAACCGTTGAAGAAAGGAGAATGCTGGAGAGTAGTTGCGTTCTTGTTCGGGATAGTTCAGCAGTGCTTTAGGCCAACGAGCCCATCATAAAATTGACATCAAGACATCCGGCTTACAAAATGAGCGTAAGGACTATCCAGTTCCTGGAACGGAATCTAGTTGATGGGAGCTCCAGCCCTGGATGAACATGGCTTAACACTCCTGTAGCATTTACTATGTGAATTCTAGTGGTTCGCTATATCAGGTGATTCCTAGAATACACGTGAAATCGATGAAATCGCTGCAAACACACACTGGAGTGTTTGCTAATATCCACATACATATATTAAGATTAGATATCACTATTTATAAAAACTAAAAGTCGAAACCTTCTCCTGGTTGAATCAATTGCGTAACGTATGCTTCTTACCTATTTAACAATAAATTGAATACTTCATTGTATAATGAAAACAATTATCAATACAAATCAGAGAAATAAATTACCCTGGCCCATAGTTACAGACTGCGAGGAAGTATTGACGTTTATCTTTCGTTTGACATTTAGTGACTCCACATCCAATATATGTAGTATTTTCAAAAATCATCTATTTTACAAAATATTAAATAAAAAAGAAATTTGGAGAAATAAAGATTGTAACACAGCTAGCCGGAGGTTTAATAGAAGTTAATTTACACCTTAATTTACTCCTTTGGGCTTTCTACATTGATTGGCTTAGTAATCCGACGAAAAATAGCAAGGTAGTAAGGTAGTTGATCCTCTGCTCAAGCTTACTCCTTTTTCAGGTGTCACAAGTGTATGGTAAACTGGTGAAGTTCTGTGGTAGAAAACGAATGTGAAACAATGAGTTTAGGGTGGGTCGGAAGGTGATATATATTGAAATCTAGGTTAGGACGGGATGATAGCTTACAGTTATAGTTAGGCGAGCGTTCAATGGACTACAGACTACCGACTGAAATGGCAATGTGCTTGTGAAATCGATTTTCCACTCGGAACACAAGAGAATAATAATAATAATAAATCGCTCACAAATGCCACCACCTTCAACGGCACGCACATAACTGCCTTCCAGTGGACACGGATCCTCCGAAGAAAGCAGAAATTCTAACTGAAATCCAACTACAAAAGGCAGCAGAGTCAGACAGAACTCCTTTACTCTGAGGCAGTGAAAACAGCCCCTCAAAATGTTGAAGATGTGCTGACGCCCCTAATACAAAAGGTTTTGAAAGAAGTAAGGAAATGATTTTATCGATTAGAATAAAGGTTGGCTATCTTGTTAAACTACTAAAGTAGTGAGATTTTGGCCACTAGAAAAACTGGCGTGGAATAATCAACTTCTCCACGCCAATCAAAATACTGAATATTGTCATCCTTGGAGATAACAAAGAATAAATTTAATGCAGAACTCGGCCACCCACCGGAACAAGTTGGATTCAGGAAAGGCTTATCATCTGCTAATCAAATACTGGCAGGCAGTGAATACAGGAATCCAGGTTAACAAAGAAAAGACGGAGGTGATGATGATTACCGGCCGACAGCAGCCGCGATAACGGCAACCAACCCAAATCACTGCCGATGGGAGAGAGATATAACAGAGGTTACATCCTCCACTTTCCTATGAGGCTTCGTCTCAAATACCAGTGAAACGGATGTCAGAATTGAAAAGACAAAACAACCAACACTTAGTGACAATGGTAAAATGCTTCAATTGCATTCATCAATCAGCACTTACCTGCAAGTAGTTTAGACATTGGCCACTGCACTGATGGTTTTTAAAATTATACGATTTATGCTGAGAGAACCATCTCTCCATGACACTAAAATAAAAATGTGATATACTTTTATTATTTATCAAGAATACTTTTCAACACTTGTACAAGTGCCAGCATTCTGTCCAACGAAACGAAATCTTCTGTTTGTAGGACTATTAGTTGATAGTTTACAGGTTCTCGATAATGCTTTCGCTTGACTAGCCAGTTCCTTATCCCATACCTGTAATAAATGGAGGAAGACCAAGGAGAATAGCAGTGTGTGTGTGTGTGTAAAGTAAATGTACACATATTTGTCAAAATGATTTAGAGTATCTTAGTACTGTTCAGGAAGACACCGAAGGTGAACGTGAACATGAGTGATTGTTATCAGTCCTGATTAATGAAAGAGAACACTTTAAACTCTACATAATCGAGTACATGATGCCTGCACTACTCACGTCACAAACACTTCACTGGCTACTAAGAACTTGTTGGTCTGATACTATAGTTCATTGTGAACTCATAGGGCAGAAAATGTAAGGAACCGCCTGTCCTGGGCAGCTGAACTCCAACTCACTTCCTCCGCATAACCAGTGATTTGTGTGAATGTGAATGAAAAGCTTCGAGTGGTGAACTTACCTGGGTGTATCTGTTGATTCCAATGCTCAGAAATATTTTTAAGGAGGAAACGAATCCTCTAACGGCTGTATCCTGGAGTAGCTAATCCTTTGTAGTGTGTGCACACTAAGCAGGGATCTACCTAAAGGGGTATGAGTCAAACTCCTTCAACCATCTAAAGGAATGGTCATTCATCTAATAAACTCTAAACTCTGCGTAAGGAATAATTTTATTCAATTACTGAAACTACACATCTGCTGTTGACTCTGCAACTAGGGGCCTTTTATTAAATAAACTTTCGTTGACACAAACAGGATACTGGGCAAAGAGTTGGTTGCATTCCTATTTTTCTGATAGAATGCAGTATCCTGTATATAACGGCAAATCTTCTGCCTCGCTTACAAAAGCCGGTGTTCCTCAACGTGCCGTCCTCTCTCCTTTTCTTTTTTCTTTCTTCTTATACGACCCGCCTTATTTAAGCAAAGCATAACTTTGTCAAACATGCGGATAAACTGACTGTATCACTGCCTACCACTTCTGAGTCTGACAGCTCCAAACTTAATAGCTTTCTGTTGGACATCAACAAGTGGTCTAAGTCAAACGGGCTTATGTTAAATCCTTCCAAATGTCAGGCAGTTGACTTTACTTTCAAGCATCGACATGACTCACATGAACTAGTTAGTTCGTATGATCCCTGTAGCATAGATTGCACGGAAATTGAAACCAAGTCAAACATTAAATACCTTGGATTAGTTCTTACCTCTGACCTTTCATGGTCATCACACATCTTATCTATCTCTAAGAAAATCTTTCGTCTTACCTTCTACATTAAAAAGTTAAGACGATCAGGTATCAACCAACCTTCAGTTTTGCAATTCTTAAACTCCTGTATTTTACCTATTGTACTCTATTGCTCTCCATTAATCTTTCCTGGGCTGCTCAAAAAAGATTATATCATATTACGAAGAGTATTAAATGCTGTGAGTAGAGCTTGTGGTCTGCCACTGCATGAGCTCGCTAATACTATAGTCGAGAGGCATATAAATTCCTGTACAAAATGGACAAAGGCCATACTGTCAGACCCTCTGCACCCCCTTTATTCACACCTATCCCCTTGTATCTCATCAGGTAGGAAGAGAAGTCAATACAGAAAGTTATATGCTCGTACCTCTAAGTACAGAAATTCTACAATACCCTATTTAGCCCGTACTCTATGTGATGAAGACTCTGTTAGACGTGAAACTTACAAGTTACTATGTAATTAGCACAGTGAATCGACCCTTTCATTGTTCATCTTTCTGTATTATATGGTGTCACACTTTCTATTGTTTAATTATAACTTTACTATTTTATTTTAGTTGTTACTACTATTATTACTACAATTTTGTACTTTATGCATATTTTTCTCCGTATTGCATACAGTATTTTGCTATGTAGCTGCTATAACAATCGTTTTATTATCATTATTATTATGTAATGTGTATTTTTAATTTTATTTTGGTCGATTTTTGGAGTAAATTAGATGCAATATTGTACTGAATACTGAAAATTCCTTGCTGTATCATTAGTACTGTTTTTCGAAGAAAGCAAAATTACTATTATTATTATCATTAAATCACCATGCACATGTCCCCGGGTTCCATCCTCAGCCAACGCATTGCTTTACCTCGACGAGCCAGAAATAATGCCGGTAAAAAGGAAGGGTTGGGCATGAGGCTAGCAACCCTATCCTGTAAAATAATTACCGCTACAGAAACTTCAAGCCACTAGCTTGAAGTTGCCCTGTGTTCCACTGGCGAACGTGAAGGGAAAAAACACTTTACAAAGAATACAATTCAATGAGGAAAATAAACAACACAAAATGGACTCACCAGTTGAGGCATTCTCTTAGCTGCTGGTTGTCCGTCCACTTTACACTGGAGTATCTGTCGACGATAATCATTATGCATTTGTAATATTTTAGCAGTATTTGCATCCCAGTCAGCCAGAGCTAGTGTAACTACTGAGAGAAGAATAATTTGCATTGAGAGCATCATGTTCCTGCTCACAATTATTTGAAAATGAAGGTCTTATATCTCTGTTTATGTATAATTATCTTCTTCTCAGCATCACATGACTACGTGTAATTGTTGTGAGGAAAACAGTGTCCTTAAATCAAATTAATAAACAGATTGTGTACACTCCAGTCACATGGGTTTACCTTAAAAATGGTTCAGGTTTGATGAGTGCACAGATGCATGAAAGGGCATTTATTTGCAAATGAATGGTGTTATGAATAGATTGTAAACATGTCGGTGAGTATGTTAGAATCGAATTCACTTGCATATGTTCTCCAACATATAAAACTAGGCCTAAAAGGCGTTTCTTCTATGTCTGTAGTGGTTAAAGTCGTTTGAGGCGTTGTTCATGGTTAGCTGAATTGCGTCACAAATATCCAAAGACATAAGTATTAGATGTGACACCCATGAAGGTGGTTACGGAAGTTGTGAATTTCAATAATCAAGTTCTATAAGATATAAAATGTGAAAGCCGTAAAGTAGCAGTCATTCGCAGAACATCTGTGTCCGACAACGATGTCTCTACCAGTTGTAAATTGAGGCTTCCATAAAACAGTATAATTATCTTCAGAATCGTACACAATTTAGCCTTTGCCGGGTATATCCCATTCACTGCAATCAAGTGACTAGCCTGTTCAACAAAAAAAGAGAAGGAGAATACGGACTTTCTGGAGCTCACAACTGATCTTGTGCGAATGCTGGTTTACCCAGGAGAGATGAAGGATAACAGCGATTGCGAACCTCTGGTGAACATTGCCCCCAGAATCCTAGCGGAGTGACCCGTGTATCATTTATTTCGAACACCGTCAGTCATTGTAACATAGCTACCGATTCCTTTCGACTGACTTGTCGATTGGACTTCAGGTTGGGCCCTCGAGGTTTAGCCTCTTTTAACACAAATACCTACTTCGATCTGATTGTCCGGCTATCACCAAAGTCGTCGAAATGCATGGAATACCTTTTGCGGCCTTTACCGCAGCAAGTAGCTTTTTGATAAGTCAATCATATTGGATACAACTGCCTTTTTATGAAAAGTAATTGACGAGATACAGTTAGATGTTATTATCAAAAGTAAGGGTATTGTGAATATAGTCATTCAGTCGTAACATTTAGTCACAAAACCTAATAACTTTTACATAACTAGCAAACGAATTAATTGCTTAACCTGGAAACAATTAGCGATGAGCATTATTCAGTAATGGTTGACACAAAATCACAGAAAATGACAAGCACTTCGATAAATGAACATCTTTCAAATGAGAAAGAGATTTTGAAATTTGAGAAAAAAGGGTTAAGTCAAAAGCTGAAATCGGTTAGAGGACCGTTGGAAAACTATCTGAGAGTACTGGACAGCCAGCTGTTTTGTCCTAGTGTGGAACTAATCACAGCACACACACACACTTCATCAGGGTTTTGAACCAGAACTTTTCGACTGACAAGGTCAGCTCGTCTCTAATTAAGCCACTATAAGCCTGTTAAAAGGTCGGTCTATGAATTCCCCTGTTCTGCCAATTCACCATATGGCGCAACAACCAGACAATGTCATCGCTAGCCAGTAATTGTCCCAATAAATAAACAGTGAAATGTAGTCTAATTTAGTTACACAATCGAAGTAAGAATACTATACTATATTACTTTTATTCCTTAGAGTTCCTAGTGGAGCAAAGGGCTCCAAGAACACATTTCTACTTTGTTCTGTTTTCTGCCGTTCTCTTCAGCTAGCTAGTCACATGACTGACCAATCTCTCTCATCTCTTCTTCAACGAACGATCTCCTCCATGTCACCATCGCAATGATGACCCACTGGAGGTTTCTCATTGGGATTTTACTCGAGTACTGGCCTATTGTACGATGTCATACAGCAGCCTTCTCAATGTATGCTCGATTCACCGATCCTCAGTTTCTACTACGTATTTGTTGAGCGATCGGCTTTTTCCATTTGGAAAAAGCACATAATAATAACCACCGGACAACACTACGTTTCGGGTTGTTGAGATGAAAGGTGAGTTTTCTTTTTTCGGCATAAATGATGATTCCTTCAATTTCAAATTTCGATTAGATGTTCACTTGAAATAATCTCCGTATATTTATTTCCATTTCGAATGAAGCATTCTTTCAAAGATTCTGATTGTTATTCGAGAGCGCCAGAACTACGGATATTTTTTTTACAGGAGAAGCAATGGATGCTATTAAAGTCACATGCAAATGCATAACCTTATCGAGTGACAACTCCGTATGTGTTTTTAATAGATACACCTTATTCATTCAATGATATCAGCAGTTGTGACTAAAATAACCCGACAATCTTGTTGCCATCCTCTTTCGTGAAAACGAATGCATATGAATGCGTATGAATCGCCAGAGAATATGAAATCTCTGAAGAGAGGCTATTCACTGAATTTTATATTTCTTATTTTCATTCATGACTGGATGGGAATTATTCATGATTGGATTTCATCATACAGTGATGGAACATAGCACCTATCACTGTTTATGGTTACGTCAGCCTAATAGCCTAATTTGCGTCGGTGGCACAGCGGTTAGGACGCTCTCCAACCATGCACATGGTCCTTGGTTCGATCCCCGACCGGTGCACTCCTTTACCTCGCTAAGCCAGAAATGATTCTGCTTAAGAGGAAAGGTTGGATATGATGCTGGCAACCTCATTCTGTAAAATAAACACTGCTAGAGAAACTTCAAGCTACTAGCTTGAAACCTTATGTTCCACTGAGGAAAGACAATGAAAAAAATGGCCCAATATTAACTGGATTATGTTGTACAGCGTGTTTGTGGAGAGAGAAGATAGAAATATGTCGGTCGACTGATAAGATGACTCTGGAAGATCTGGAATATCCCGTCTGATGTCATATAAACTCGAAGACATACAGGCGTAATCCAACAGGTGTGCTAAAGAGGCTTATGGCGAAAACAGGACTTCAAGTGGACACAGAGAAGATGGAGATCATAAAGAAAACCAACCAACCAACATCAAGAACAACAAGCTCCAGCCACTATCAACCTGGAGAAGTTTGGAAGAGATAACTTCCCTCACTGATCTTGGAAGTACTATCTCAACTACTGGAATATAATGTCGAAACCAGAGTCAGGATGGTGAGTTAAGCCTCCATCAATCTGAAATCAATTTGGAACTTTTCTCCACTCAATTGGCATAAAGAGCGAATTTCATATCAGAGGAAAGAAACTGTAGGAATGCTCCAACCGAGAACCCACTGCTTAAAAAATTTACAGAATAAAATGGAAATAGGTTAAGTACACTCTTAGAAGACGCGTAGATGATATGGCATACCAGGCCATCGCTAAAGTGAAACCCGAACGGGAACTGATGCATGCTGCGTTTACGAGTGACACTGAGTCGATGAAATGAGGAATATATCAGGGTCCATGGAAAAAAGTGAATCAGCTAAAGACGATGGCAGAGAATAGGACAAAATGCAGACGTGATGTTGAAGCCAAATATTTCGCTCGGTAATATTAATGATAACAATAATAATGCGCTATCGTCAATGGCGTTTCTGGTCGATATCATTACCAGTTACAAGCACAGCACAGTAGTCAGCTTTTTCTGTATGTCGAATTCATCTCTGTTAAAACACTAAGTTATTAGCTACCAATTAACAGGTGCACATCCATATCTGATGAAACGACTATACAAGTCAGCATATTCTTTTTATTCTTTTGCGATACCAGGGGAACATAGGATTTCAAGCTAGAGCTCTGAAATTTCAGTAGCAATAATTATACTTTCCTAGCGTAAGGTTGCTAGCCTCACACTCAAACCACTCTGTCTATCAGGTTTACAGTCAACTGGGAGGGGTAATAATGTGCCCCCGCTGGGAATTACACACCGGACCACGTGAAGTATGTTCGATAAGCTAATTTAAGTGATATAATTAAACCGTAATGCATTACTATAGTCATTAGATTATTTCAAAATCCATTCCCTTTATCCTTATGAACATGAATTAAAAATGAATTCACACCTGGTGTTTTGCATGACTGATGAAATCTAGTTCATTTACTTGTCCCTCATGTATCTAACAATATGTAGCTGAAGCTTTCTACCAAATTCTGTTATTATTATTATTATCATATCCTTTAATTTCTAGAGGAACATAGGGCTTCAGCTGAGCGTCTCCATTGCCTTCGATTTTCTGCCAACGTTTTCACCCCGCTCGACGTCTGCCCACATGTTTCCATCTCCCCTTCCTTCACATGACTTCCTCCAAGTCACCCTTGGACTAACAACTCGCCGCTTCCCTTTCGGGTTCCACTCGAGAGATGGCTTGTCTAGTGATGTCACGTGATGGTTTCCTCAGCGTATGGCCACTCCATCTGCATTTCCACCTGCCTATTTATTTCACAATCGGTTCCTGGTTGGTTTGCTCCTAGAGATCCCTGTTGCTTGTTTTAAATTTGCATTGGGAAATGAATATTCTCAATCGCTGTGACGATTGCTATGAGCAGCTTTAGAAGCTCTAGACTGTCTGGTCATAGTTCTCTTGGTGCTAGAAAACATCGGCTGATAACTGTTTATGGTATGCTGTAAAATCGTACTCAGTGGAATAGATGCCTTCAGTCTTTGTACCCTCTGAGATTCACTGAACCATCAAGATTTCTTCGTGATTATTAGTCCTCTTTGGAAACTTTTGTAATCACCTTGGTGTACCTTTGCATGTCATGCAGAATATGTCAAGCTTAACTGCAGCACGTTAATGAGACGCTCTGCATTAAAGATCAAGCATTCATTGGGTGGCTGACCTGTAAAACTACAGTGGGCTCATAGCAAAAGCAGCCCTCTTGTATGTGATCATCAGTTCATTGTTGCTTGCCAAATGGATTGTGAACTGAAGTTTGGATTTGGTTTTAGCACACATGTTACTCTGTTTTTCCAGCCTAACAAAATCCAAACAGTAAGACTTCAGATATAGCACAATATTTTTAAGGAAGTTAGTGAGAGGGAAAAAATTCGAAGATACTGATGAATGCTTCAAATACTTCGATAAGCATACAGAAGCTTCCACTGAAGTCTTGAGAAATCCACATCATATATGAGCAGCGTCTTAGCCAAGGATGAAATTAATGCCTGAATACATACATCGCTCTAGAGAACGTCATGCACATCGGATGCAAAAATAATCACTCCAATTTGGTTGGTACTTGACTTATTCCTTTATGGTGCAACGGATTAGTTTTCCGCCGAATCTGAGATTACCCATGTTGAGTTGAATGTAGATGGATTCTGAAATCATAGAGTAGGTGGATAAGTGAATCAACTGGATGAAGCCGAATTTCTCTGATCTTGGTGGTTTTATTATCCTTGTAGACCACGTCTTCAGCTTAAAGGTCAATATGAAGTGAACTTATTTATTTATTTTATTTTATTTTTGATTACAGCTTGATTCCACACCGTATTTTTGGTACAAGTGTGGAATTTTCAGCGTGGATATCGGTAGCCCAAAATTCGCAGGCCAACCATAGATATCAGGTGTGCGTCGGCGTGGGCTCGAACCCCGGACCATGTGCATGGTCGGCGAGAGTCTTAACCACTGAGCATAAAATTAGAGATATTCAGACTAGGATGAATAGGCCATCATGAAATAAGCAATTTGTGAAATGAAATGTGAAGAGGTACAAAGTGACAATGGAGATAATGTGATTTCTGGTGAGCGTGAGTAGTATAAATAGAAAATTCCGTAGAATCGAAAGAACTCTATAATGGAGGGTATAAATTTTAGAAACAGACTAGCAGGAACCGTTGAAAAAATGGAACGAAAAAGCGACAAAAAGTAATCAGAAAAGTGAAATAAACAAAAGGGGATTAGTAAAAGTGGCACTTCGGAGGGGAGAAAAAATTTCTATCCAAGTGTTGTCTAAGGTAGGAGCAGAGTCTAAATGTATACCGGCTGAGTCGATATTATTTCAACAGCTTTAGCTATATAGACAGATGGCATAAGCAAACTGTGAGTGATAGTGACTTCCAAATATGTTATTTGGAAATGCAATATGATTTGTAATGTATAAGGTATTCGGTACCCCAAGATTTAAGCAGGCCGCGTTGTTTTGTTTATTTGACGCTGAAGAGTATTTTGCTTCAAGTGAGCGTTTCAACCATTAGTATTTCATTCGAAGCAAAACCAGGCATTCAAAAGAAGCATCTCCTGATACCACTCACTTCAAAGTATAATCCATCTATTTCCTTCGAAAAATTCCCAGAGGCAGGTATGAAGGTATTTACACAGTTATGCTCGAGTATGGATCGCGACTCACTGTAGCTCGATTAGACGCTTCCAACAATATGAAATGAAGTAAGTCAAATGCTTTTTGAATGATAGAAAATTAAGGTAATTCAGTGACTTAAAAAAACCGCCAACACATCAGCACTAAAGATGGGTTGGGTGTAATTCGCTGTGTATCCAAGGGCTATTCGACGCGTATACTGTTTGCAAGGATATAAGAACAAAATCCTGAATGCTTACACAGTGCTAGTCATAGCTCTGCAAGCAATTCAATAATTAAATATCTTGTGAACACTGATCACCTCATCTCAACAAAGCCTTTTTTCACAGTATTCTACGAAAAAAGCGAAATCTGGCAAAGACAATAAACTGTGGTCTCTTTCACATTGATGAGGCATTAGTTATTCAGTTGAAGAGACCGGAACTATTCACACAAAAGAAGAGAATTCCAGTCACTTCTACTATCATGCAGAAAACCACGTTGATTTCTACTCCGTTAGTTTTCGTGAGGTTGTTTTTCCAACCCACTACAACTCTAGCATTTCCTTATAACGCTTACATAATTCAGCACAAAATATTTTTTTATTTTTATTTTATTTTTGATTAAAGCTTGATTCCACATTGCATTTTTGGCGCTAGTATGGAATTTTCAGCAGGGATATCGGTAGCCCGAATTTTGCAGTCCGATCATAGATATCAGGTGTGCGTCAGCAGGGGATTGAACCTCGGAGCATGTGCATGGTTGGCGCGAGTCCTAACCAGTGTATCACCAACGCACAGCACGGTAAGTCGTACATAACTGGCGACTTTTTTAAAACTTTCTTCTCAAAATCAAAGCTCTTCCTTAGTAATATATTGTGTATATGCAACCAGATTTTGCTACAGCTGGAGAAGTAAAGAATATATGGGTTTGATATGTCTATAACCACTTCTATGAGAATCTGGGACCAGTTTTCGCAGCATATTAGAGATATATATCTTTTATGATTGATTTGTATTACATATATCGTAGATACACTTGTTCTTCTTCTTAAAATAAGTACCATTATTCATGTAGAAGAATCTTATTCGTTGTTTCAAGATTGTCTGAAGTTGGTATCTATTCTTTCCTGTTGCCGAATACTGAGACGAAAAAAATTACTGACTGGTGAATTTCTGAGACGAACAGTTAAACGTTTGACCATTTCATAAGACACCTGAGACTATATGTATCATACGTTATTTCTAGCCATCTTGCCAAAATGGAATATAATAATCACAAAACTCGCTGATTGTAAATATAATCAGAATTATTCAACAACCAGCTGGAGCTCAAGCTGTATTTTTGACTTGACTACAAGTCATTATAGTGACTTTATAGTTAGAGTGAATAACTGAGCTTTTGATAAATTCTTCTTCAGACTCTACAATTATAAAGCCATTACTTCAATTTTACAATAGTCAGTACAGGCAAATTACAGAAAGTCTACTTCTTAGGTGACTAACTGATACGAAGAAAGATGCATGTAGGAATTCCATCGAAAAAAAGTTAAGGAATTATCATTCAGATGCATAACGAATGTTCACTTCATGTTAAACAATGACTTTTGTGAACACGTTGATAAGGTCGCCACGGCATCACCTCTGGGCCTTATGCTAGTGGCTATTTTCTTGACAAAGCTTGAAAATGGTCCGCCAAAATGACACGATTAAATAGTCCGACTATTATTATCATCGATACGTTGATGATACATTCATCGTTTGTGTTAGAAAACTTAATAAACAAGAACTTCGGAATGCTGTCAGTAGTATTCGCCCACCTTTTCAGTGTACACCTGAGGAAGAAGAAAATAACAGCATACTTTTCTTAGAATACCTCCTCATCATGAAGACAGACAGATATATATAAAGAAACTTATTTAGAAAGAAAACGTGGACTGGTCAATACACCCATTATCATAGCTTTGCACCAATTCAATACAAAAGAAACTTTAATGAGTTTCTAAACTAAAGAATAAAACGCATGTGCTCAGAGGAAAGCATCAAGGAATAAATGTGTACACTGCAAGAAAATGGATTTCCAGAGAACTTCCTTAAAAGTATATGTCAGTACCCAGAGATAGGGTAAAGGTGGACACCGTAGGTAAGAAACCTTTGTATCTTTAGTTAAGTTACAAAGGGGAAATTAAAACTCTCATTCTAAAATGTCGACTTAGCAGGGCAGTAGACAGAAAATTTCATGCAGCTGAATTGGTATATAACCTTTCAACTAAACCAGTACTCACACAACGAGAGAAGAATAAATTACCGAAGATGGCTTCATCAATATGTAACTATGATTTCAACTGCTCATGTGAAGCTATTTACACTGGCCGTACCTGGACATTTACTTGTTTGGTTGAGTTAAGCGGTAATCAAATGCGTAAACAGTGCAGTCCTTGCCCCCTCGATATATACTGGACACTCAATAAAACTTCACCAGGAGTTCTGAATTATTCACCGCTCTCTAGGTAACCTATCTAGGGGTGCTCGACTACTTATTCTATCAGTAACTGACGCAGTTGCAATCCATACCAGAAAACCGACTCTTTGTATACAGAAGAAGTTTGTTCAACCGCTATGTTTACCTTTGCATACAATAGGTTCGACAAGTTTCGATCATACTTTATTTTTTTCGTCGTCTATTCCTTTGATTCATTGACAAACGTTTATTTCTTTGACTTTTTTGATTTTATGACCCTTCTTATGATTTTTATACCTTATATTTAAGTAGTGCTTTTCTAACTTTCTCCAGAACAAGATGGATTCAGAAAAGGCAAATCATCTGATGATCAAATGCAAATCTTTGGATCATCAGCACTGACTTTAAAAAAAACCTTCACCAGACAGCGATTACCGTGAATTAATCTTGAAACCACTTCAGCTCTCTTACCTACATTGCTGTAAGTAGTTACCATTCTCATTCAACAGCTAACTATATGACAGTGAGACGTGTCATGCGATAGCTTTTAGGAATATTTCCAAGTTTGCCTTCGTTTCTGTGCGCACTTTGATGATAACTCATTGAATCCAGTAATCAACGTATTGCGTAACATATAGAAGGTCGTTTAGCGAGGAGGAGATGAGAGAATTATGGGAAATCGTGGGCTTAAATAAAGAGGCTAGTAGAAAAAAAGGTTAAAGTAGAGATGTATTTCTCTAGAAGCCCTAGGTTCCACTCGGAACCCAAAGAATAAATAATAGGAAAACACCGATTCAATTTGTGTTCTTTTTTACACCGAACAATACTAACAAATTTTATTTGGACAACTATTATCACCTTTGTTGTTACCATCTTTCATGCGGAAATCTATATCGGTGCAACTGTACAGGTAAACAGAGAAAATTAATCTGCCGACAAAAGCCCCTTCGCTGCAATACGTGACAGAATAGTTGGGAATTCTTCACGGTACATACATGAACGCAGTTGTAGGAATGAAGCCACAATTATTATTGTCATTATTATTATTATTATTCAAAATCTTTCAATCTTCTATCTGTTGTAGAGCAAAAGCCCACTTAAAATCGTCTGTAAATCTCCTCTCATCGACGACGTAATTCCAGAAAAGGCAGAATCAGTGAGTTTGATAAAATCATAAACTTTATTTGGGAAAAGAATATCAATTAAATTATATGAAGCAATTACTTCTGCACTTCGCCTGACTCAGTGAAAACAAACACATGTTTGAGCTATATTTCCTTTAAGATGCTGAGCAGCGGTGTATTGACTCCAGGTGGATTTGAGTTGTATCCAATCAGGTTCAGATGATCTTCTGGTATAGGATGACTTTCGAATTGGTGCTGTTGTTGTGGTAGTGGTAGGGGCGACAGTTGGCTTGGGCGCTTTTTGAGCTGGAACGTGTTTTTGACCACATTCATTTTGTGGCTTTGTTTCATAAGGATGTTGACCCTTCCAATTACCACTTCATAAGATATTAAAAAACCAAGGGTGACATTGTTTTAGTATCGTCATTATTATTATTATTCAAGGTTTTTAATTGCAATACGTTTTTAGCGTAACACACGGTTTCAAGCTTTGAGATTTGAATTCCATCGATAGCCTCACAACCAATCTTCCCTTTTTATCGGCTCAGATGAGATTACCGAGTGAGTAGTCAGTTAGGATTAGTATGCCAAACAGTCTGAATGGTTGTCGAGCAGTTAGCTGATGAACAACCAACGCGTAAACAGAGGCTGAGTGATCAACAAGCTTGCCTTGTAACCTGAATTGTTCTGAGTGTATACTGTGAAGAGTCCCAAATTAGGACGGCAGGAACAGGTGCTCACTACTATCAGGTGAGTACACAGAGACCTTTTAAAAAATTGTTATGATTTTTTTAAATATTCATCATCAAATTAACTCACCCTTCTCCGTAATTGCAAACGATGGATAATCCGTAGTCTGAACGTGGACAAACTTTCACACCACATCCAACGTGTGTGGTTTTCTCCCAGACCATCTGAAAAGACAAAACCATTAATTATTCCTTATAGTTTGGTTTGTAAGGCTTAGTTATGTTTTACGAGTTGATCACGGACTGATATCAGGTTGGAGTTTCCTCAGTTGTAGTGAGAAGTCGTGACCAGTGGGGTAAAATTAGATGTCACGTGTGTGGATGGATGTCCCACCAACGACACTGGTTGAGGTCGCGCTAAATGCACCACGAATTGGTAAAAGTTAGAATTCATGGACTGACTGGCCATTGAATCAGGTCCCAGTGGCTGGTTGAATGGTATACGAGCCAGCTTGCCTTGTAACCAGAAGGTCCTGGTGTTCGAATCCCAGTGGGTGCGTGCTGCCGATGATTTTCAAACTAGGATGAAACAGTAGCTGTCCAGTACTTTCAGGTTTTCAATGGTTCTCTAACTGATATCAGTCCGTGATCAACTCATAAATTATTGACAGAGAATAGAATATTCTCATTCAAAGACCTTTTTCGATATAAACGTGTCAAGAAATTCCTATTCATCAAACGGTGGTACAGTGATGAGAAAAGACGTCATAGATAATAAAATTGATACTAAGATATTTCATTTCATCTTGTGTCTAACCATATGACAGGAACAATCATTGTGCATAAGTGTTTCAATAGTTGAATGCTCGTCCACCACATTTCATGTGCTGTAGGGTTCGAAATCTGGCTGGAGGGAGTACTTCTAAATCTCATTTAATCAGTATTAAGCTTGAGAAAGACGAAAGTCTGAGCAAGATTCAGTTATCGCAGCCATGGTAGATAATCGACACGACTGTCACTGTAGTTTACATAGATTGATGCTGTAGGTTCCATTCAAAATCCTGATCAAAAAAACACAGAAATGTCGAATATCGAATACTGTCATATTCAAATATCATTGACCGTGTCTGTCGGAGAATCACATGAAGAAGATTGAGTGTGACAATAGTGAAATCGGCTGAAACAAGAACACCAGAGTTCGTGTATTTCACTCAGAATTCATCTGGAACTCATTGACAATAAATATCGATTTTACGTCAAAGATGAACCTCTCAGTTGGCACGAAGGTAACTGGGGACAAAATGATCTATCTCAATTTAAATTTAACCAAACAAACAACTAACAGGGAAATAAACAAAAAGATATACAACTTACCTGTGTATAATGTCCACACATATAGGAACAGCCTTGTGTATAAAAATTATAATATTTATACTCTTCAAACCATGCTTTTACAGCTCTAAAATTTTTAAAATACAGAATAAAGCAAAACATATTCGTCTTAATCGCTTACATCTCAACCGTTGCACTTCCAGCTACATTTTGTCCAACATAACTAAATTTACGTGATTTAGGTTCGTCATGATCAAATATACAAGTATCTGCTAATTTTTGTGCAAGTTGGGCGAGCTCATTATCCCACTGCTAAATAAGTAAGTCAAGAGAAAAGTGGAAGCAAGAGAATCATGATTGAAATAATGACATTAGAGAAGAAAAAGAAGGATTGTTATGATGAGGGGTGGTGGTGGAGGTGGTTGTGGGCAGATAAACTTACAAGATCTGGAAGATATTTAGCTGGTGGTTGATTTGTTAATTCACAATTCATCACCTTATGTCTATATTCATTGTGCAGTTGAAGTAATTTCTGAAGTTCTGCATTCGCTGGTTGTGAGTTGACACTTTGTAGGCAGATGTAAAGTGATGAGAGGCAGAATAACCAATGAAGCAGCATTATTCCAACCAATTTTTTAAAAAAAAAATTTGTTCTATGCTGAGTTTACAGACGACAATTTATACCATCTGCAATCTATTTCTCTGTACATACTTCACCAATGAAATTATCTGCACACCAAAATGTTATTGGCTATTTAACTGTGCTTATGATTTACAAGGATGGTTTTGTTGAATTCAGGTAAACAGTGATAGGTACAGTGCTACTTACTCTTTCTTTTGTAAAAATTCTCATAATTGACCAAATGTTTCAAATTGTACGCCTCCCACTTGCCATCTGTTTTTATATACGTCTGTATATTTGCTGGTATTGTGGCTTAATTCGTGTTAACTGTTCATTACGTTTGCTTCTCGTCTCTGGCTGGAATTTGTATGTTCACTATCGACTGAAGTTAGATTTGACACCACAAAAATTGCTACTAGCTATTCAATGGTTTGGTTAAGCTGTTGAACTGGTGTCGTTTCCCTGGCTTTGCCACTGAATTGATGCCAAGAATTCTACCTAACTTGACTATTTAGAGGAAGTAAAAGTTGTAAGTGAACCTGTGGAAGGACCACTATAAGATCTTTGAACATGTACTCAAAATGAAGCAGGAATACTGTTCTAGGTGTGCCAGTAGGTGTTGGTTGGCGTGAAAAGTCGATCAGATTGCGGGCATATAAACCTGAAGGATTGAATCATATATGTTGGTTGGCATAGACAGCAAGTTGGTAACACCATTAATGACACTATTCGCCTGTCGAGACGATTAGCCTTATAGCATATTGGTTGTCTAATGAGTGTTGTTTAGCCTGAGACCGGCGTGTCACCGGCCTGTTCTATGTGGTAGATATGCGGCCCTGGGCTATGTGCAATCTCGGGGCGGAGCAAGAGCCTATATTCCATATTAGTTTGTTTATTAGATGCATCACATAGCGAAACAGTTTTATTTCCTGGAGGACACAGTTTTGAACGAAATGTATTGCCATTCATAATCATATCGATCATAATCTTACGACTTTGAAACTTGCGTTTTACAGTTTTCTTTGTCCTCTCATATTTGTTGCTGTAGGGGGAGTATAACTTCCCAGATGTCTGGGTGGACAGGTGTTGAATCATTCCTATTACACAGGTTTGTAAATGATTCTATAAACAAAACTTCTGTTATCAATGTCTCCCTTCATCTTGGAAAATTCGATTTTTAAACTGTCATCCTATCCCAACCATCCTATTGTATGGTTGTGTGTAGTTGCATGTAGTACTATAACTGATTTATTCTCTAGATTTCTTATCCTATTTAGGTCAACCAATCTAGATTTCAAATGAAGCGAGAACAACAGTGGTTTGTGCAGAATAACATGGTACCATCATTTATTTCGTTGGCTTCTCATCAGCTGCTTACAGCCTAAATAAATTTTAGGTTTTAGTACAAAAACATTTTACCATACTTGCAAATTTTACATGTTGTCAGTTGACAGTTCCACAATTACTGAACCTCACCCACCTTTTATAATCTGTAATTTCGCTTGTCTCTTGTTTCTATGATTTGAGTTCAACTCAGTACATTGTTACCTAACTTATTAGTCACTATGCATCTAACGCACATCTCATCTTTATTATATAACTCCTTCATCATTATATGCATACATTTATTTTGTTTTCACTTGAACTACCTGTGTAAAAACTTAACAAGCGCAATTTTCTGAGCACTGTTTACTAATTGTGGAGATTTCTGTCAACTAACAACATGTAAAATTTGCAAGTATGTTAAAACGTTTCTGTACTTGAACCTTAAAATTTATTTAGGCTGTAAGTAGCTGATGAGAAGCCAACGAAATAAATGATAGTACCATGTTATTCTGCACAAACCGCTGTTGTTCTCGCTTTATTCAAATTCATCAAGGGGAATAAAGGCATGAATCTAGATTTCGCTACTAGGTTTTAATGTTCGGCTAGTCTGACTGGCCCTGTTCTACTAGATTCACCTATGTATTTGACCTGACAATCATTGCAGGCAGCTGTATACGTTAAACTAAGTTGTTTTTTCTCAAAAGCTACATAAGGTTATTCCTTTAAGCGACAAAGCTGGTTTCTAATTGAGTTTGTTTGTGAGCAGTTTGAACGCAAGCCTTTTTCATTCCTGCCTTGTTAAGAATTCTGCGTAACGTGGTTTTCGAGGTTCCTTCCTTGTATGGAATTACTACTGATAATTTAGATTCGTTATTGTTGATGTAGACATTTAAATGTGTATGTATGTATGACTGTGAATTTTGAATGATTTCAGCTACATGTATTCTATTGTGAATCGATATGTACCTGAGTAATTTGGAATATTCGCCATGCACGATGTGATAACTAGTTTGTGAACGAGTTCAAACATCATAATAATGATAATGAAATTATTACGCCTTCTACTCACAAAACACTCCTCAGAACACAACATGCTATTCCTCGAAATTTGAGAAAACCGTTACTGCATATAATTTGCCTCGGAGCAGCAGATCGAGCGAAAAACTATTTACTTTTCAATAAGATCCTCATCTCTCTCTGCCTATATATTCTGTCTTGCATTAAGAAAATTGCAAGGTAGAAATGGATATAACACTTGGATTGTATAAAGCGTATTCTCGAAATAATAAAGAGTATTGTATAGACCAGTAGGCAACCAGTTCCGATGAATTCTCGAAACAATATTATTTAAAACGGTCATCTCATATGCTCTCTCCCAGTTCATTATTCGTCCATTCTCCATTAGGAATAATACTAGGGGGGATTAACAGTATGATCAACACTTTTCATGGTTTTTCAAATTAATTACAGTACATTCACACAGGAAACATTATCCAGAGAATAGAAAAATTTTCTTTTGTGTGGTAAAATGCGTCCCTACATATTAGGACGGTTTTCTAGATATTGTGAATGAGCAGAGAATCACTTGAAATATAAAATAAGGTACTACTCCCAGGTAACAACATGTTTCTCACTGTTACCCCTGTGAATCTGCTTCACCTTACTAAAAGTACAATAACTAGAAATGTGTGAATTTCAACAGCTTGTATTAGGCATATTTATGTAATTTCAGAATATCACAGAGAATACTAAAGTACTTGTAATTTTCTCAAATTCACACTTTTTGTAATATGAGTGAAAGTTGAATACAATGATTTGTGTGCCTCCAAGGCCTCAGGATGGTCGCGGGTGGGTGCCTTGCGCTGCGGGTTGGCCACCCCTCCGCACACCTATTGAAATGCTCCCATATGACCGGGCGTCTTACATAGCCTCTCCTGAGGAAGTCCCACTCACTGCCTTCACGTGGCGGGGGTGTTTCTCACCAAAGTGAGGGGGCAAAAGCGGATGCCCGGCGCTCTCCACCGGGTTGACTGTCCATTGGATGACAGTCTAGGGGAGATGGCTAAACCCTGATTCCAAACCTCCAACGACTGGCGTATGAAGCTCACTGGAGCTCACCGGCAGACGTATGGACAAAGGGCTTGTTGGATGTCCTGGATGTCTGGCCCCATTCAAAAAGGCGTATGAACCGAACTCCGGTCACCGGCTGCCAATGGATAGTGGACTCCTTACTCCACTCCTACTGCCTTCTAGGTCACACTTGGTTGTGTAAAGGCTAGAGCTGCACTCTCAAACAAAAGGCCGAGCGATGCTGGGGACATCACCCGTATGAAATTCCCATGAAACTTCATGAACTCTCCTACAAACAACTCTCACCATGCTACGGCGTTCCCGGTAAGCGACGCGTCCTGTGCTCACCCGGTGGGCAGTGTGAAAAGTAAGCCAGCTGGGAAATTAACACTTAGAAACCAACTATTTGTTGGCTGCTGGAATGTTAGGACGCTGTTGGATCCTGGTAGCCAGTCTATCACCATGCGTTCTTTATACGACTACAAGGTGGACATAGCGTGTCTATCTGAAGTGAGGTTACCCGATCATGGCTCCCGCCGAATAGCCGTACCTGGAACAGATTCTTCATTCTGGTTGCTTCATAGTGGACCCCAGAACAATTCGGGACAACATGGAGTAGCATTTGCTCTCAGTAACAAAGCCAATAATGCCCTAATATCATTCGAACCGGTCAACTCCAGAGTTACAATCGCTAGGTTCAAGGGTTCCCCGCTCGACATTTCTGTTCTCGCTGTCTATGCCCCAACCCTCAACTCTGGTGAAAGTATCAAAGACGAACATTGACGTAAATTACTGTCTACCGATTTGGCTAGCAGCGAGATCTCACCACAAAACAATTTCGACAACACTACTTCCCAGTCACTTCAGTGAAATTCTCGGCTTCTAAACGTAGAGAGAAAGTGTTTCTAAATGCGTCCCCAATAGAAGTGAAATATATAGCATTGCCTTGTCATTCCACTCGAAAACATTGTTTTCAAAATGCACCTTTTATGTTGAAATATCTACATTACAGGCTGATATGGAGGTCAGTTAGCCCGAAGGAATGGAGCTTATTCTCTAGGAACGAGAATACAATAGCGTTGTGATGGTTGAAGTTGTCTAATATCTGAGAAATAATACGGTAATGAAGTAAGCATCCCTTGATGGTATGAACCTAAGGAGCTCTAAAGTGAAAAGCGCAACTCATAGATGCCTATTGCGTGTTACGTCTACATTAGAAACGCCAATGATCATCTCTACGTGCAAACATTCACGATATTTGCATTCTTGAGATCGTGGAAAACGGCTTGAGGTCAATGAAAATGATTACCGTTGCATATGGGTTTTGGAAACAGTACATCTATCATCGAGAAGTGTCTTTCTGTGAAGTAAAGAGACTCCGTGGAGACTCACTCGTAGAAATATCGAATGCAACTTTTTATCTCATTCAGTGAGAAAACGTTTCACATCTGAACTCCTATTCACTGCAGAACACCTGCGATTCGAGCCAAACCAATCACTCAACATTTGTTTTCATTATGTTAGAGAGGGGAATAAAGATCCTGTTCAAGCAATCACTATTCCCAAATCGACTTCGGATAAGAAGCGAACTGGACAGTCAACCTTGGAGACATTCATAGAGTAGGAGGGAATCTTTCCAACGTCGTACTGATTATTGTTCTTCGAAACACAGAAGTCTCAGATATCCACGTGGAGAATGCATAACTCTGCGTATATGGTGAATTCGTTCAACTATTCAACCTACCGTAACTCCAATTTGTGTCAAGATTTCATGAGAAATTTCCTTTGGTAACTTTATTTCTTTCATCCCACATGCTGGTTTAGTTTAAGTTGAGCTCTACTCACTTCAGCCATAACCTGATGTGGCTATCCAAATTATGTGGTTTGGAGCTATGTTAGACCACGGATTGATATCAGTTAGAGAACCATTGAAGATGAGCAGGGGGTACTGGGCAGCTGTTCTGTCGTACTACTCTTTGATTCATTGTCAGTACTCACTCATTAGATACGTTATGAATTCGCCTGGAGTTCTGATGAGAATTTTTGACTAGTAAAATCCATCCAGTTGGAAAGGGGAGATTGTTGGTATCGCTGAAATCACAAGTTGGTAGAAGTTAGAAATCATGAGCTGTCTACTGAATTGTCTCACAGTGGCTGATTGATATACGAGCAGACATTGTAACCTAAAGTTCCTGAGTTCGAACACCTCCTATCATGGCATTCTCATTTCCGTATACTTGAGTTTCAAAATTTTGCTTAGTAGCTTCACTACCATCATCACAATTAAATCCACCTCAACTACAAAATAGTCTCCACCATTTGGAAATAAAAAAAATAGTTAATTTCAAAGAATCTTAGGACTCGAAATAGTTAAGATATTCAGATCGGAGATCTACCTTACAACTATTATGTTAAATATGACATTCTGTTCTCTGCCGATATTCATATTCCCTGGGAGGAAAGCCCTGGAAAACAAGGCGCATCTTCCAAAGATTGGAGCTAAATTCAGTCATCCATTCACTAAATTCACTGTCATCACAGTGCGTAGATGTGCGTAAGTTACGTGAATATTTCATAGTGCATACATTTGAATTCAAGTGTCCCTTCAATTAAGTGAAATAATGCTCGACTCCTTGTAATAATTACAATCAGTTTTAATTCATGATGCGTAATGAGTTGGAAAGACTAGCTGTATTCTTATTATGCTTCACGCACCTCACACATTCCCCATGTACATTTGAGAAGAATATATAACGTTTGTTTTGTTAATTTGTATTACGTTTAGTGGATAAAATAAGTGTGCAGTGTATAAGCATGTTGGTTGTTGTGTTTGTAAGATTCACTGCTCCCTGACATGTCATGGATGAAAGGGATGTTCGTATGCGAGACATGAAATATATTACCTTTATTGATAATCAAGAAGACTTCACACTTTTCATTTGAAGCCACTTTCAGAGATTTCCAGCGTTATTCCAGTTAGATAACCTCAGTGATGTTGAATGATGTTTCCCATTTCGTTGTAAAACGAATTTGGTGATTGTAATTGCATCCTTAATTTCTTCACCTTAGAAATGGAATTGTAGTCTGTTTTCAGCTTCTTCTTCGACTTTTTTCAACTTGACGCTTCAGGTTGAAGGTTGTCTAGATAAATGTTACGAGTTCAAAGTTCTGAACTTTCTTCAGATCGAGAAGAAATCTAGGCGGATATTGTTATGTTCCTCTGGTGAAATCCACAACGCTTTGTTGTATGTTTGTATTGCTGTTTTTCTCTAGTGCTTTGTCTCATAAATTCTACTGTTTGCATTTATAACTGAATATTAGATGGGATTTCAATCTTTATATTTCATTTGATTCTCTCGAAATGCAATAAATTCGCGGTTTTTGTAGGTTAGTTGATTTAGAGGTTCTCCTACAGCCAAATCAGATACGTCTACCACTAAATGATTTAACTTCCTCCAGTGGATCGTCTGGTTATTCGGTTTCATCGGTGGCATCTTCTGTCAACTGAAAATCTTTCGGTTTCTTCTTAATGCGCTAGTCAGTTGGTGTAAATACCCTTAAAACTGAGCATAAAACTTTAGCGAAAGATGATCGGATGAGCAAACTTCACAGTTTAAAGGAGGCTTTAAGTATTGGCTACTGTATGATGGTATCCCACTTCTTAGGCATTGGTGTGACTTTAGTTCTGTCAGCAACATGTTTCAGTTACGCTGTTGTTTCTGCACTAAAATAAAACAAACATCAAAATAACTTTCATACAGTTCGTGTCAAACTGCCTCAAAGTTGTCTGTGTGTTTCCTAATATATGTTGGCTAGGGATGAATAGAAACGTGTAGATCTTGATAAATAGTAGCTCGCGCGAAAATTCTCTCACACATATTCGAAAGTTTGGTGCATAATTCCAAAGATGAAATGGCATCAACACAAACGCCCTCAATCTGGTCTGGTTTGCAGTAAACATTTTATGTATATCTACCTCATCAACAAGTGTCTTGTGATGGACATGAATAAGTCTTCTGCAGTATGCATGTTGCAGCATCGAAAAATATTATTAAGGTGTTAAATATGGGGTACTGCAAATGTGTCCGGAAGGGTTTGCAGATGCAGAGCCTCATAACAACCACATCGGTGACAATCGCTTAGAATGGCGAGGATGCATGGGATACCTAATTTCTGGTAAGTAGATTAGTCCAGTGAAACCATTAACGCAGTATCTTTATGAATACGTAGTGCGTCGGTGGTATAGCGGTTAGGACGCTCGCCGACCATGCACATGGTCCGGGGTTCGGTCCCCGGCCGGTGCACTCCTTTACCTCACTGAGCCAGAATTAATGCTTGTAAAGTGGAAAAGTTGGGCATGAGGCTAGCAACCCCATCCTGTAAAATTAAAAATGAACACTGCTACAGAAACTTCAAGCCACTAGCTTGGGGCCCTATGTTCCACTGGGAACGTGAAGGAAAAATTATTATTTATTTATTTTAGTGATTTCAAAGTCTACCTCTTTTGAGTAGTTTGTAATCTGAGTGTGAATTAACCATCCTTTGAGTTACTCAATTCCATCTTATCGATTTCGCTTTCAAAGCATTCTCTCTTTCCTTATTCGAGATGATGGTTTCATATTCCTGTTAGCGTCATTTCCCGTTTTGTCAAGGAGTATTCTAGACGGAGATGTCAATTACTTAAAGATGATAACAATAACGATAACAGGGGGGAAAATTTGGAATATTTCCATCGGAAACATCCATGGACGTGACATCTAGTTGAAGGGAGCAGAATATTCCTTCAGGCAAACAGCCCATTGATGCAAACTTCGTGGATGAATCGTTAGTAATTCTATCAGTTGAAAAAAACGTCACGTTTTCCTCACCATCAGGGAGTTAATTATGCTTCTAATACATGTAATGCAATAGACATTGATTCAACCATATCAGTTTCATGAATTCTAGCAATCACCGAAATACCACATGAATTGTATGACATTCAGCATCACAGATGTGGTATGACAGATAAGAGGAAACTGTGACGGGATACTTTTCAGATGAAATCTTAGGCACTAGAAAATTCATGCGTTACTACTTTATGACAATATCATTTGGAACGACACATTTAAGCGAACAATATTGTGCTTTCAATTAGATCTCAAATGGCTTAACTCTAGTATACATGCATAACTTTACAAAATAAAAATTCAAATGTAAACCAATCATGGTGTTTTGTCTATAAGATAAGGAGATGGTGAATATAAATTGTGCAATTAGTCAGGATAGTAGACATTTGTAAAAAAATATATTTGTAGAATCTCATAGAAATTCAAATGAGTAATTCCAACGTTTCGTTCGGCAATCTGGTCAGAACTCCTTCATGGAAATTAATTGAAATTAACATAACAGGGGTTTATTTATAAAAAAGGGGATAGCTTTTGTTTTTAGAAACTTTGTCCAATCATATGAGTCATGAAACAGGTATCAACATGTTTTATAGACAAAATTGTATGAATAAGGCATTTTGAAGACAAATGTTGCAAGATGATATCATCTTCACAACTTTTCCTTTGAGTCATAATCGTAGTAATGATAGCAATAATGATAATAATAATAATGGTTTCATCACTAATGAGGATTAGAAAGTGAGGCAATCTGTGATAACATGAATAATGAAAACTAGAATGATTAAATGAGAAAATAGTAGTCGTTAAAGACAAAATAAAGCAAATGGACCAATTCAGTAATGCTAGATGGATTGAAAGGGAAATAAATGAAACACCTTTTTAGTGAAGATGTAATAAGATTACGGGATGATAAGAGAGGGATTGAAAATATAAGTAACGGGTGGTGTAGAGGTCATCAGTTGGTTATGTCTTAATAGGCCTAGGGAGGGACAATGACTGTACGACCTTCTTTTGAATGCATCATTTAGGCTTAATAGTTCGAATGGCTATCGTCTCAGCTGTGTGCAGTGGACGAATACGTAGTCTATTGGAAAGATTCCGTGGGATACGATGAATTACTTTGAAGCCTTTCGTTCTCTCGACTGCTTGACCACTATCAATTAGATGTGCTAAAAGTGGGCTACGGACTGTTTTCTTCTGTCCTTTGACAAACCACTATGGGAAGTGTTCAGTAGTGATATGTTGGCTAGGGTTTCTAGTAGTACGCCCAACATAACAGTCACCTCAAGTGCAGTTGAATTATTAAATTCAAACAGATGTGGCAAAACTATCTACCATATTCTTCGTTTGCTCCCTATTCATTCGTCGGCTACATAATGACAAACATATAGTTATGCTGCGTGAAACGTTCTTTGTATACTCCTGGAAAGTCTCTGGAATAAAATTTCACTTGATAAGTCACCATTATATTGTAATTTAATAAATAGAGGTTTTTGTATGTGCAGTAATAGTCTCAGGTTATCTCTCTGATGTTTTCAAATGTTTCTTTATGAAACTACTCGGATATTTCATCTCCATCAAGGAATCTTTAATATATTCAAATTGCTTTGTAAGAGGTCATCAGTACATATTATTCTTGCTCTGCTGGTAAGACATTTGACAACATTTCTTTTATATTTAGCGGGTACGTAACTACGGAAGTGTGTGTGTGTGTATTGCCCAGTGAATGTGCTTTTTGTATACTCGCTTCTCCAAAATGACTCATCTTCTATCCTACTTAGCAAGGCAACCAGAAAATATAGTTTATTATGCTGCTCTTCTTCACGATTAAAAGTTAGCGAATGGTGGACGTTGTTGAATTTCAGCAACAATTCGTATATGTTTACATTTTCATCAGCTAAGATAAATGTATCATCGACATATCGGTAATACATTTCAAACCCCTTGATGATGTCTTTCAATTTCTCATTTTCAAGTTTTACGAGAAAGAAGGCAGTTAATACTGGGCTCAATGGTGAACCCATAGCTATTCCATCTACTTGTTAGCAGTGTGAATTATTGAAGACAAAGTAAGCATTCATTGTGCATTTCAGAAGTAATACTTTGAGGCTACTAGATAAGGAAATTCCCAAGTTCAATTGCATTTCGGTGTCTTCTTGACAAATGTAATCTACTGTTTCTATAAGGGTTGTATCAGTGAATAGTGATGATACATCCATGGATAACATGCGTGTATACTTCACATTAGTTTCGGATCATTTATTGGGGAAAAGTATGCAATCGTTTGTTCTCTTCTGAGATTTATGGTGAAGTAGATGTTCTGTTTCTTTAGGTAGAATAATTCCACCTGTATATCGACCTGAATAATTATGCAGTAACTTTGAATAACACAGAATTCTGAATGTAGAAATCTATCAGAACAATTTAGGGCGACGCTGACTTCCTGTTTATTTCTCAGATTAGTGTAAGTGCTATTCACCGTTTTAAATGTTGGCTAACAATCTCATAGTAGTGAGAAGCACTAGCATTATAGGTTGAATGTTATACGGACACTAAATTTTTCTGGAATGTGTCTTGTTTTCAGTGATGTCAAACTGTAGGATGTTTTCACTAAAACAACATCACCTCAATTCACAGTGTATTTCAAAAATGAAATTTTATAAAACTTTACATTCATCGTCGATGACATCGTCAAGGAATAATTCATGTGATAGCATCCAACTGGATGATTTGTACTGAAGCATACAAAGGTGTATTTTTATATTATTCGAAGTTATCCAGTTTCGTCTGACTTCAGGAGTAACTGTATTCACATGAAAATAAGCTGGTTTCTACAGACTGTGTACTACAACACTTTTGGATTTATTTTATCCTTCAAATGGACATTCTTTTCGATCTATCCACCTAGCGACCTATCCATACTACGACCTCCTTATCTGCTGCATTTCTTTCACTAAATTCTAAAACTGATTATGTTCTTCGTTCGACTACTTGTAAGTAATAATAAGAGACTTTCAATAAACCTTCTCAAGAGGTTATTAAAATAGTTAATTATATAATATCTATTACCTACTTATAAGTAGTATCATCCACGTCAAATGGTGGCCATAGCGGATCAGTAGATGTGTGGACGGTGATAAAAGAATCATTCATAAGCATTATTATTGTATCCTGTAACGAACTACATTCCCTCCACACCTCCCTCATTTTATATCATTTCGACGATTTCTTAGTGGAAAATATCGATTCAATAACTGTTGTGTTGTTTTTTACATGACTAGTTCAGTCACACAACAACCAATCTTCCTATATCACGGGATCTACTATCGAAAATTGATCTAAGTTGAGCCGAGGAGACTGTCCGCGAAGAATTGAGCCCGCACCATGTATGCGTTTGTAATTAGTCTAACATTGTGCACGGAATCATTTCGATACAGATTTTTCTCTCTCATATTCAGAGTAAGGATTGACGACTCTCAGGGGTATCAGAAATAATAGCGTCATAGTTTACATTATTGTCTTATCGCAAGATTTTACTTAGGGCCTAACGGAGCATTCAGTACTGTGTAAAAACGCACTATTAAGCCAGTGCTACATATTTAGCTCTCTGATGATAAAACTTAAGATTCACTGTTTCTCAGGTCTTATTAACATATGCAATAGTCCAAAAGTACGAAGCTTCTTAGAAACAAATTGCTCAACTTCCCATATGTACCTATAGTAGGAATTATTGTATTCAATTTTATTTAATATTAAAAAAGTGTGATTACGAGGAAGCTGATAAGAATATGAGAATCTTCCAAATTGAAAATACAAGTACTTTAGTATTCTCTGTAATATTCTGAAAGTACAGAAATTTCCAGAAAGCAAGTTGCCGAATTTCCAACATTTCTACTATACGTACCAACCAAATCAACCTGTACTTTGATTAAAGTGAAGCGGATTCACAGTGGTACCAGTGGAAAGCATGTGGTTACAAGCAATTTATAGCAGCGATTTCGGTGAATTTGATAAGAATTGAACTGTGTCATGCAATGGTTAGTATTCAGAGATCTCACTTGATCTACTTTATGACCAGAGTCAACAAGTTGCATGTAAGTAGCAACTTCTTAGATCCTGAAGAATGGCTTATGCAGATCAGTGAAAAAAGCCTGCTTAACGGCTGAGCCACGCATCAATTTCTGCAGTCAACAAATGATCAATGGATGTGTGAAGGATAAACTACCGCTTTGGGTCACCTCAATATGTGTTTATAAACTCACCTGCTCGTGTGGAGCTAGTTATAATGGCCTCACAAACCGCACACTTTCCAAACTCATCCCTGACCATTTTACTTTCATTTCGCTTTTACTTTAAAAATGTATCCACTATTATCACTCTCATATGTTCCTTCTGTACATTTTCACAGCCTCTTCACACTTTTTAAATTGACACTCAATTACCACCTTTATTCTCACTCAATAGCAATTTTAACCTTATCAAATTTCTATTTTTGTTCTGTTGAGTTCCACGTAATTTACTACTTTTCAATTTCACTTCTAAAGCCAATTCCGAGTAATTATATCAATTATGTCACCCCCTATTACTCAATAATAAGCCAAAATATATTTTTGGCATGTATAAATACGACTGTACAGCCTCTTCAGATGGTTTCATCCGCGTCACACAATCTCCTCCATGTCACGCTCGCACCGATGACCAACTCATCCCTTCTTGCCGGAATCCCACTCGAGCGATAGCCCGATGGGCGACGGCCTCATCAGTCCATGCCTGATCAGTGCATCTCCACTTTCTGCTACATATTTGCTGAACGACTGGCTCTTGCTTGTTATTTTGTTCACATAGTTTTTTGTTGCTTATTCTTTCTGGCTGTCCATTCGATCTTCAGTACTGAGCCAGTCAATGAGGTGGTCAGCTATTGATGAAAGTCTGCAACAGGATGGTGGAAATCTTGTTCACATCAATTTTTAGAACTACTAGGATCCATTATATGTGTAGTGACTAAACAGTTATCTTCTATTTGAAGATGTCACAATTTAACACAGGCATAGAAATGTCTGATTCCTACATCGTTGGGAAAATTTCTTTTCCACTCTGTGACTGACAATGAAATCCGTCTGACAGTTCACTTGGTGTCCAGAATACAATTGCATGGGAAACTATTTTCTCTTCTGTAAGACTATTAGGCCAGATGTGTGACGATATTTCTGCATAGTGAACGATTAGCTCTACTTCATCTCCCAGTGTATCTACTCGTGTGAGCGAGACTATTTGCCTAACAATATTTATCCAAACAGTAAATCAGTAGGGTTAGTTACAATGGGTAGATGATGTCAGACTATGAACTAATCCATAAGCTATGTTGGAACATTTTCTTCAGAAGGTGTACTTTGCGTACCGTTCCACAACTTGAGAAATTTCTTATAAAAATTAAGTTTTACTCATAATTCGTGAAACACCTCCACACTTATTAACCTTCTAATCATTGGTGAATATACCTTTGTCAGTTCGCGTAACAGGCAGTATGCACCAGTGTCAAATTCAAAGCAGGCGGAACGGGAACAAAGTTACAAAATAGCTGAGCGAATAAACAAATTTGTAAAGTTTCATTGTGGCGATCCCAGACTGTGCACATGGTCCAGGGTTCGATCACCGGCGGACGCACACCTGATATCAATGGTAGGCCTGCTAAATTTGGATTACCGATATCAAATGCTGAAAATTCCATAGTTGTACTAAAATACTGTGTGGAATCAACCTATAATAAGATAAAAGAAAAAAATAAATTTAGAGGGAAAAGATTAAGGAGTTCAGCAAAGATATCTTTTCGGCGATTTCATTATCAAAAAGTGTACAAGCGCTGAACAAAATATACTTAAACAGTACACACATACAGAAGTCATAAGGGTTATTCTAAGCTCACTAATTTCCGTAGCCGGCTTTGTTCCACCTTTATCTAAGTGACATTTAAAACATCTTGGTCAAATGAAGTAAGTAAAATGCGGCATTATTGCACCTGAGTTAATGAACAAAGGTGTATAAACCTGAGTGATTTATTTGTGAAGCATCTGATTTATGTAAAATACCCTTTCATACTTGCCATATTATTACGCAAACACTGCCTTCAATAAATCCTTGAAATGATGCAATTCTGTTTATGGTAGGTGTAATGAGAATTCAATTAAAGCATTCACTACTCTCCTTGGTTGTTTTTCAAGTGAAATACAGTTTATGCTACTAAATTTTGTTGACTTCATCATAAATAAAAAACAACAACTCAAGAGTGATATTCAGGGTGTTTCTCCTTGTATAAAAGATTATCGATTATTTAATATTTGTTTTACACCCTTACTCTATAAATATGCACCATAGAGTAACTCACCATTATTCTCAACCTTTGGTGGAACTGCTGTAAGGTGGGTAGTATAAAAAGAAAAGCAAGCTACTTACAGAGATGTTAAGGCTGAAATAACACACAAAATAGCTCTTATTTTGAAAATAACCAACCAGCCAACAACAACAACAACAGCAACATCCAGCCCCAATCACCATCAGCAGGAGGGTTTTGAAAGAGGTTTCTTCATTCATTCACTTATCTAGGAAGCATTGTCTCAACTACAGACAGTCGGGACGGACGAGGATGTCAAATCGAGCGAGAATCGGGAAGGCGAGAAACACATTCATCAATCTGAAATCAATCTGGAAATCTTCGTCACTCAGCATCAACAACAAAATTCAGTCGAATTTTCAATACAAACAACGTCAAGTCAGTTAGTTTTTCTTTATGGATCAAAAACATGGAGAGCGATTCACAAAGAATATTTTCAAAAGGCTGTAGCAGACCTTTATCAACAACTGCGTCGGTGGCACAGTGGTTAGGACTCTCGCCGACCATGCACATGGTCCGGGGTTCGAGCCCACGCCGGCGCACACCTGATATCTATGGTCGGCCTGCAAAATTTGGGCTACCGATATCCATGCTGAAAATTCCACACTTGTACCAAAAATACAGTGTGGAATCAAGCTGTAAATCAAAAGAAAAGAAAAGAACTGTCTTCGCTCTATTCTGAGGATCAGGTGGCCAGGCCGGAAAGAATCACCAACACGAAACTATGGGAACAAACAAAAGAAGAACCGATCGCCCGGCGAATATCCAGCAGGAGGTGGAAATGGATTGGACAGTCACTGAGGAGACTACTTGTTGACATCGCACGTGCGTCAGGCCATTGCTGGAGTGGAAGCCAAAAGGGAAGCAGGCAGCGAGTGGGACGTCAGTGCAAGGGTGACATGGAGGAGATCGTGTGAAAAGGAGTACTAGCATGGATGCAGGTGAAACATACAGGAGAAGGAAGACAGAAGCAAAGGGAGAAGTGCAAATGAATCCCTATGTTCCACTAGGAACCCAAAGGAATAATAATAATAGCTCTTATTTTATTAAGATAAATGTTATACTATATAGATGATTTACCTGTGTAGAATTTCAGTGATGTAATTTACGTCGGCTAAAATCACAAGGCAGGATCATGTTAAAATTCGTTTGAGAGCTATCTTTGTTGATTCTTTCATTGATACGACTCACATACCATTTCGTTTTTCATCTAATTTATTCAAGCGTCAGCTTCAGAACTAATAATTATCTTGCAATCTACGTCAGACTGTTATTATACTATAACACAGTTGGCGATCATTTATTTTTGTATAATAACATATTAGGCCAGTGGACATTTGTAATCACTGGTGAAGGTTCAGGATAAAATAGAAGAAGCAAACCGAAAAAATTGTGTGTATCAGATCAGTTGTGGAGACTGTGCCACCATATATGAGGAACAATTTAACTTGCCTACAGCCACACTGAACCTCCCCGCCATCCACCACGTACCCGAATGGGATATAGACACTGGTCCGCCGTCTGTAGGTGAGGTTACAAAAGCTATCAGTAATTTGAAACGAGGCAAAGCGGCAGGACCCGACGGAATTATTCCGGAGGTGTTTAAATATGGGGGTGACATACTAGTTTGTAGATTAACTGAGGTACTAGGCAAAGTCTGGGAATCAGAGACAGTGCCATCAGACTGGGGTAAGTCACTTATTATACCGATATTCAAGAAGGGAAACAAGTCCTCGTGTGATAATCATAGGGGGATCAGCCTAACGAACATAGTCTCTAAAATCCTAGGCTCAGTAATCATGCATAGACTAAGCAGAACTCGGGAGGAACAGACAAGGGAAAATCAAGCAGGCTTTAGACCAGGTAGAGGGTGCATAGATCATATCTTCACTCTTCGACAGATTCTAGAACATAGACACACTTTTCGGCGTCCAACAATTGTCATATTTCTTGACTTGAAGGCGGCCTTCGACTCCGTGGATCGAAAGGTACTATGGCAATGTCTGACTGTGAAGGGAGTGCCAAGAAAGTACATTGCACTAATCAAGGCACTCTATTCAAACTCACGTAGTCGTGTAAGGGCTTATGGGGAATTGTCATCTGAATTGGTAACAACCAGTGGTGTCCGACAGGGATGTCCACTTTCCCCATTTCTGTTTAACTTCATCATAGATATGCTAATGGAAGTATCCTTAACTGAACGTAGTGACTTAGGAATCGACTTGTTACCAGGGAATAATCTTATGGACTTAGAATATGCAGATGACATAGTCCTGTTAGGGGAGGATGCTGACAAAATGCAGAGTCTTCTGAACACCTTGAGCAGCAATCTTCGTATGTTTGGCATGCGATTCGCCCCTGCAAAATGTAAGATGCTGCTACAGGACTGGACCACGTCAACCCCTAACTTAGTGATAGGGAGTGAAGTGATAGAACATGTTGACCACTTCACCTATTTGGGAAGTTGTATTAGCACCAACGGACTGATTGGCGATGAAATCTCAGCACGGATCCGAAAAGCTCGAGCTGCTTTCGCTGACTTACACCATCTCTGGCGTAGGCGTGACATCCGGTTATCAACCAAGGGACGTGTGTACTGCTCATCAGTTCGCTCCGTCCTTCTCTATGGCTCTGAAACATGGCCAATACGCGTTGAAGACATGAAAAGGTTGACTGCTTTCGATCATAGATGTCTGCGATCTCTGTCTCACGTTAGGTGGTTTCACAAGATAAGTAATGTTGACGTTAGGCGTAGAGTGTTGGGCAAAGAGGGAAAATCAATCGACGAGGCTATAAAGTTACATAGACTAAGATGGCTAGGTCACGTGCTGCGCATGCCTAACCACCGCCTCCCCCGACGGGCATTGCTAGCTGATATAGGTTCAGGTTGGAAAAGAGCCAGTGGTGGCCAAACAAAAACATGGCATCAATCCATGAAATCCTTGACAGTTAAACTGAGTCAGGTAGGGAGATGCAGACTCCCGGGTTGGGGCCCTCGGGACTCTAGGAATCAATGGCTGGAGACAATAGGTGACATGGCTCAAAATCGTTGTCAATGGCGAGCCAGATGTATTCAGTCTCTGTAATCTTTCATATTCCTTTCTACCATTACCCATTCTGTTTCACTCTTATACTTGTCAAACTCTATTAATTCTCTTCACTCATCTTCTTGTCTACCTCTGTGTGCTATTTGGAACGTGGCAACTCGAACTGCTGCACTTCGGTGCCAAGTTCTATGTTGAATCCAGACAGACAGACAGATATGAAGGAGAAACGTCCAGACAGGTAAATATAAGAGTGAGAGAGCATAAACAATGTCTAAATATGGTTAAATAGACCTCTGCAGACTTAAAAAAGCTAGAAAACAGATAAGCGACTGTACTGCATTCGATAGAAATGGGACGCAAAATAGACTTTGATAGGATTAAGGTTCTACAGAAAGGTTTTAGTTTGTATAAAGAAAGACTGACAGCGGAAGCCCTACATATATTGGTGAATCCCAACAGTTTGAACAGACATGAAGGTGTCATGTTAGTTTATGCATGGCAAATCCTGATTATTAAATAAAAAAAGTGGATTTGTATTACTTATCAATCATACATGGTCAGAATTCCCGAATGTCTATGTATTCTTATGGAGAGGCTAATAAATGTTTTACAACTTTTTGCCTGTACATACACACACACACTCCTCATTGTATACTGCATATACACATATAGTTTCATAATCAGTTATCTACCACCATGAATCTTTAGTCCGACGTAATCTGGCTCTCGTGGCCCAAGTGGTCTAGTGGATAACGCTTTGGCGTTTGAAACTATGGGCACTGGGTTCGAGCCTCGGTGGGAACATCATCACTCACTGAGAAATGCAGGTACATCCAGCTGGCGAGTCCCAATTAGGACGAAATGCGCATCCTGGATTCCACTGCTAGCCACCATCCACCAATTGTATACAAAAGTACACTCTGTTTAAAGTAGACTTATTTTTGAAAGTCTGAGGTCAAATTTTGATCACAGTTCAAGCAGTTTTACTTGTTTATTATGCATGTCGCTGACTGATTCATGACTCGTATGATTGGACAAAGATTTTAAAAACAAGAGATGTCACCCTTATATATATATATAGTTATTACTGTAAACACATATTGATTGATTTTTGTTCAAAAACGAACTCTGTGCAAGTATGTTAAAATTGTTGAGTTTCACCTGTAAGCAGTTGATGAGAAGCCAGTGAAATAAATGATCGTACCATTTTATTGTTCAAAAATTGATGTTTTTGCTTTATTAATAGCCACTACACAGTTTATGTGAGTTTGTAATCCTGGAAATATCTACTCAATACTTCAAAAGTTGATATGAAATTAATAATAAGTGAGAGAGTTAAGTGATGCGATTTCGTTCGCCCTGAAATATGTCAGCATTTCGCACAAGGAACTGATCTATTTGGAACTAATGAGAGTGACAGTTGAAAGAAATCAATGGCTAGCCAATGCACTTTGGCCATGGTCACCTGTATAGAATTAAAGCATCAACATTCTGTATACTTCAGTAGACTGAATGGTAATCGAAATCTAAAAATGGTTTAAGCTGTAATAATTTACTAATATGGGTTCAAATAGACGTTCTTTATTCACGATTATAAATGAAATTCTTACCTAATCTTCAGTACATCTCATACATTTACCATTTCAATCGTTCATCTAATTCAAGTTATACGGGGTGTAGAGTTAAGCTGATCCGTCTATGGATTCGTAAACATTTAACAGCTTGTTTCTGTAGTTCTGCTGAAGCCGGTATTACAAAAGGTTTGTTAGCAAGGAAAGGTACGTACTGATTGGAAGAAAGGCTGACCCTACCGTGTCAAACTACCAAAGAAGGGCGACTTATGCTTGTGCATGAATTGACGTGAAATCTTGCTCTTGCGCACACCAAGCGGAATATTAAGTCGCGTCATCCAGGAGAGGAAAAACGATGCACTGGATGCATAACTCCCTCCACCACCAGGATCAACTGCATTCTGAAAAAGTAAATTATTTCCTGATCAAATTGCAACTCTTCCCATGATCACCACAGAACAAAGCATAGAATGGCAGTCAACTCTGCCCCTAACTTAACTTCCGCCTTCAAAAAGGCCTTCGATGACCAGCGTTGACGTTGAAGTAATTTGGAAACGACTCCAACACTACGGCGTACAGTGCTCAAGTCTTTGTCGACCTCATTCAACAGCTATATGACAACGCCACGTGTCAAGTGATCCACAACGGAAAACTCACAAAGGCGTTCGAAGTACACACACGACTAAGACAAGGCCGCTTATTATCACCGATGATATTTCAAGCTGTGATGAACTGCATTACGCGGATGACTCTGTATGAGGAGCAAGAAAACAAGAAAACACAGGAATGACTAGAACACTCAAAAATACTTAGATTTCAAATGTAGATGGTTTATTTTTATTGTCGCACAAACCCTAATACTTGCAGTCAAAAACCAACTAACCATCAGTATACTATATACGTAATTTCTTTTACTAAATTTGTTTAAACCTCCTAAAATATGACTTCTAATAGAATCATTTACTTTGGCGAGTTTTCAAAACGTTGACAACTTAGTGATTCACACGTCTTTACTAAACTGCATATGAAAACTAAACCTAACACCTGAGATAACTGTGTATTTAAAGTGTCCTTGCTTCACGAAATGTACCCTTAACTTCTTACAATTGGAATTGAACCAAAAAAAGCAGAGATATCACAGTGGACTGGTACGAATCAGTTCAGGTCAGATTGAACTGTGTCACACGATCTACTGTCTATCAATATTCTCTTTGAAATGCCTGGACTAACAGAAAATATCATGCAATAAACTGTGCTGAGAATTCTACATATTATATTGACAGTATTTCAGAAATAAAGATGTTATTTCATACATTTGGTTACTGTTATGTACTCGTCGCTAAATTAATGTTATGTACTGGTCGAGAATTTAATAGTCCTGACGCAAGAAGGCGGAAATCAGAAGACCACTAGGTTTGCGATGATACTTCTATTTTCCAAACACAAGGAGACGAAAATAAATGGTCTCACACCAAAGTAAGTAAGTAAGTCACACAAGATTGTGAGAACGAAATATATATATGACCGTCCAGACAAGTGTGTGAACAAATCAGTAGACAGTCTTAACATGAATGGCTAATTATAATGGAGTGTCGATCCATATATACATAGCGAAATATAGCAGACATGTCAACAACCACCATATATGGATATATGTCACCAAGCAACGGACTGTCAACAAACACTCATATTATATATATATAATATAAGGGGAATATACACTGTTAAGGTGACAGGTTCATCAAAGTGAAATGGTCACAGACTAAGCGAGCAAACAGAAAGAGAGATCACCATACATATATATATATATATATATATATATATATGTGGATACATATCAGTTACCTCGATACATTCGATAGAGAAACAAATACCAGATTTGTAGTAGAGACACTTGGTACCTGTGTAATTGTTGCAAATTCTGCTTATCTAAAAAAAATTCTCGCTCGCTATATTATCCAATTTTTTACAATGAGTTAGATAATGTTGACTGTGAAAATGAATTTCAAATATACACGATGATTCTATATGTCTGAATTATCTTCCATGCCGAAGACATCTGTCTGCGCTTAGGAGATATATACATGATTAGAGGGGGATTATTACATGAAATCAACTAGCAGTGTAGCCCATTGAAAAGAAGACAACTTCGATGTTAATAAGATGCAATAAATGGTTGCAAAATCAAATATGCTACTTATTAAAAATAAGTAGCATAAAAGCAAACAGATAAAGATCACGGTTCTGAGTATAAAACACAAAGATAAGCGTAAAGAGGCCATATAAATCCAGACCAAGTGCACTTTTAAATTTCAAAAAATTTGGGCATAGTGTATATGGTATTCATTACAATAAAGGTGTTTTGTATTTCCCAATGAATTAAAAACAAAACGATATTGTTGTGTTCACTGACGTTTCGCTATTGAATGCTAATAGCCCCGTCAAATTCTAGCTTAATAATACTTCTATAATCATCCTATTTCTAACGTACGTTTTCTACAGCGTGGAATTATTTCAAAGTCACTGCCAGTTAGACCTCTTGAATATTCACACAAATCCATATATGCTGCAAATCATAGCTCCAAAGTAGTTTTACGAGAAAGAATACATAAATGAAACATCAAATTTAAATCTTATCGAATGAGAATAAAAAATGTAGACGACCTGATGGTTCTTTTCAAAGATCGATCCACAGGAAACCAACATTGAATGGGCAGTTTACAAATTTCCATAGCTGGGTCCCTTTAAGAAGAAATCTGATCGATTCCTTATCCTCAAGTATAAGGAGGATATGCTCAAGTGATACAATCGATGGGGAAGTGGAGTGACTCAGAGAAGTCCTCATAGAGAATGGATATCCTCCAAGATTTATCGAGAAAAACATGAGGTTAGGAGAAAAACCTGAAAGAATCCAGACAGTGCCGAAGAAACAACTCTTTATGAGTGTTGAACTTAAAGGTGATACCGCAGCTGAGATCCTGAAGAATCGCCTATGCAGATCACTGAGGAAAGCTTTCTTTATTGCTGAGCTACGCATCAGTTTCTACAGCCGACAAAGGATCAACGGATGTGTGAAGCATAAACTACCACTTTGGGCCACCCCAATATGTGTTTATAAATTCACCTGCTCATGTGGAGCTATTTATATTGGCCGCAGAAAACTCACATTTTCCAAACGAACCTCTGAACATTATCCGGTATGGTTAGCAAAGGGACAATGCGAGACAATTACTAGCTGAATTCTTGAGCTTTCGGTAAACTAAGGCCACGTAGCTCCAACAGAGTCGTCTTTGAAGATTATCTACAAAGTGAGGCCAAATGGTATAAAAGGCATCGAATTTCGGCTTTTGTGTATGGCTTAGGCTTTGGCGATTCGTCAATACAACCCCGTACTTTTTTATGCAGAAAACGTTTGTCCAGTTTCTTATTCTACCTTGGTCTATACCTTTTCACTAGTCGTTCCCTATAAAAGTATTTTGATTTTTTCTCTTTTTTTAATTTTTAATTTTACTTTTAGTTTGCTTTTGCTTTAATAATTAATTCACTATCATCAGTTTCATATGCTCCTTCTGTACATTTTCACACCCTCTTCACACTTGTTCAATTGACACTCAACTACCGCCTTTATTCTCACTCAATAGGTATTTTAACCTTATCAAACTTCTATCTTTGTTCCGTTGAGTAACACGTAATTTACAACTATGAAGTTTCACTTCTAAAGCCACTTCCGAGTAATTCTATCAATTATGTCACCCCCTATTATTCAATAAAAGACCACTATATATATATTTTTTTTAAGTATAAATACGACTGCACAGCCTCTGAAGATGATTTTGTCGACAAAGGATATGAATCTGTCTCTTATTGTTTTACAATACTTGTTACAAGCCATATCTATGAATCCTTTCAAAAATTGTTTAATGAACTAGAATTTTATTTTCATAATGTCACTAAAAGAAGACAAATACAAAAATTCTTGAAACCAAAGAAAACCTCAACAAATGATATGAAGAATATTAGAACCGTACATAACATATCAGACAAGATACTAACCGAAAATGAAATCTCATTACTACAGAAAGGTTTGAATTTCAATATCACTAGAAAGCCATTATCGGTCCAGGAAATAGCACCTATGATTTAACCTGCTCTACGACAACTCATCAATGACGAATCACAATCCGTTCTTTGGAAGATATCACATATACTGTTGACACAACGAAACATACCATCCATCTTACCAAACAAGAATATGGAGCATTAAGAAATTTGAAGAAAGACAAAAGCATCGTTGAGACGAAAGCTGACAAGGGAAACGTTACTGTGATAATGAACAGAACGGATTATGAAAAGAAGGCGATTGAACACCTGTGTGAACGACCATACATACTCATTGAAGAATAGTAGCAAATCTGCCGAATCCAACAAAATGAAACTGAATAAAAACAGAATCTTTAAGTATTGGTTTGTTGTAGGGATTTTGTTTGATTGCATGGAGGATTTGATCATGAGCTGACATCAGTTAGAGAACCACTGGAAAACCTGGGAGTACTGGACAGCTGTTTCGTCCTAGTTTGGGACTCCTCAGCAGTACGCACCCACCTGGGTTCGAATCCCGGTGGGTGCGTACTGCTGAAGAGTCCCAAACTAGGACGAAACAGCTGTCCAGTACTCCCAGGTTTTCCAGTGGTTCTCTAACTGATGTCAGCTCATGATCAAATCCTCCATGCAATCAAACAAAATCCCTACAACAAACCAATACTTAAAAATTCATCTGGTGCTCACTAGTGACTGGCCCTATTCAGGCAGTTAACCTGGGGTTCTAGTGGGAAGCCGTGACCAGTAGGGTACAGCAGGTTGAAGATGAGGCAGTAACTCATCGAAGAAGACATTGCGAAGTGGTCGCGCTATGTCGTGAACTGGCAGAAGTTAGAATTCAAGGACCATTGGATCGGGTCCCAGTGGCTCAATGGTCTACGAGCTCGCCTTGTAACCAGAAGGTCCTGGGTTCGAATCCTGGTGGGTGCGTACTGCTGAGGAGTCCCAAACTAGGACGAAACAGCTGTCCAGTACTCCCAGGTTTTCCAGTGGTTCTCTAACTGATGTCAGCTCATGATCAAATCCTCCATGCAATCAAAAAAAACAGAATCCTTCAAGAAGTGAAACCCAGAAATAAAACAAAAACCAAAATCGTATGTACCATGAAGATTATACGGTCAATTAAAGATACAAAAACCCACGGTTCCCTTAAGACCAGTGGTAAATTTCACCAACTCACTGACATACAACCTTTCTAAATACTTATTCTCGATAATAAAACCACTACAGAAGGACACTCAAAGTATTTTTAAAAAATTCATATGATTTCAAATCCCATATAGAACATCGAGAAATTGTTAAAGAAGACATTATGGTAAGCTATGACATTAAGTCATTATACACTAGTATCTCTATTACCGAAAGTCTCGATATCACAACCAGTCGATATTAGAATCAGATACAATGCTATCACAAAGATGTCCTCTACACCCCAGTGAAATAATTAACAGCTTGAAATTCCGCCTAGAAAGTAATTATTTTAAATTTAAAGGGAATTGAATCAGACACACAAGTGGTGTTGCTATAGGTTCACCAGTCGCTGACCTTTTCAAGAATAGATTCGAAGATAACATCTTTTGAACCATACTCACTCCTAAAATATGATAAAGACATGAAGATGATACTTTTGTAGCGCTACAATGAGATCTACACAGTTCATTTCTGGAGAAAATAAACTCCCAGAATCCAGTTCCTTTCGGAAGTAGAATCAGGCGACGGTTAGCTACCATTTCTAGACTATCTAGTTAAGAGGAGGGATAACGGACATCCTAGTATATTTATATTCAGGAAGAAATTCCACTCCAATAAATATTTCGATTTCGGATCTTAGCACGTCATCAGCGCAAAAAGGTATCAGTTGTTTCAGGTCTTCTTGGACTAGCACACTCTCTGATTACGGATGAGAAAGGAAACGACGAAGAAATGTCAAATATTACTGAAACTCTCAAGCAAAACAACTACTCAAGGAACTTCATCAACAAAATCAACACAGACATTAAGTATGCTCGAAAAGGTATTTCGAAAACATGGACTTCAACAGTTTTCATTCCATATGGAGCGGAGATGTCAGATGATATCAGAAAAGTACACAATCAGCTCCACATCACAAATTTTTTTTCAAAACATTAGACACACTTCAAAACAACCTTGTCCATATAAAAGACCAAATCCCGAAAGATTCTCTATCTTATTATGTCTATAAAATAAAATGCTTCGAATGTGATGCGATATACTTTGGACAAGCATCTCGAGTAATCAAAATCAGAAGAAATGAACACTGCATTGCGTCTGTTCGACCACCGCAAAATCCGGCTGAACTATAAAAGCTAGAAAGCCGTATCGCGTCTACACGCAATAAAATCAGGCCATAGAATTGATTTTGACAATATTGAAATAATCCAGAAACATTTTAGTAATCACCAAGAACTTCTGATATCAGAAGCGCTTCACATCAAGTGGATTTCAAATTGTCTATATAGGAATAATAGACTAAAAAAGAATCTGACCTGGGGACAACACTTGCTGACCACTCCATGAAGTGACATAATCAACACGGATGTGATTAGCAATTTCATTATGGAAACACACACAGTTTTTATAATTTTACACACTTATCAAATCCAACAATCTCCACATACATGGTTTTATTATCTTTACCAAGTGGCCAACTTAACAACCATGTAAAAATGCCCCCAGACTGATGAACAATGATCAATTTAGTAAACTTTACTTTAGTATCATAACAGACGTACTATTAATATTTGTTTGTTTGCTTATTTTGGCTTTCAATATGTACCTTTAACTTGATGAAGTCTATTTTCTCACCTCTTAACTGTTTCTTATAGATATACTTAGGGGATGTTTTAAATTATGGTTTTATAGTATTTTGATGAAGCTATTAGATGCATTGAATAGCGAAACATCAGTAAGGGCAACAATATAGTTTTGTTTTTCATTCATTAGGCATTGCCTATATCACATTCATTATAATAAAGGTTTTCTTTTTACGGGTTAATCACGGATTGATACTAGTTAGAGAATTATTGAAAACGAGGGAGTACTGGACACCTACTGTTTCATCCTAGTTTAGGGATCATCAGCAGTGCGGTCCCACTGAGATTTGAACTCAGGACCTTCCAGTTACAAGGCAAGCTTGTATATCATTCAGCCATTGGAAGTCAATTCAATGGCTCATGAATTCGAACTTCTACCAATTCGTGATTTAGCGCTACCCCAACCATCATCGTTGGTGGGACATCCATCCACACACGTTACATCTAATTGGACCTCACTGGTTACGACTTCTCACTCAAAATCCAATCAATGAAATGAGTATTTCACAATGAAGCACGCTGAATATTCAGTATTGTGTAGAAATGCGGTGATATAATGTAGGCTATTATTGTGTATTCACCACTCACTCGTGATGAAACATTGGAATAATTATTTTTCAAAGCATTTTCATTTAAGTAGTAACTCACTAGTACGACGTGATTTCATTAAATATGGGACCTCATAATGTTTGATAAGCACTCAGAAATAAACCTCATATAACGTTTAAGCAGAAGGTTCAAGTTTACATCAATCCATTGAAAAGATGAGATTTAGGATAAGACGATGAGAAACTAATCGATTGTTGGGAAATGTGATGAGATTGACTAAAATCTTAGAAAAAGAGACAGGCAAAATTATATTACAGTAAAAGTGGGAGAGCTTAAATCCAACGATCACATAAACAAGTAAAAAAGAAAGAGTAAATATATCGAATTGCAAATACAAGCTTGGATTGATGACTCTTTATTTCTGGACCCTTGATTGCTGGCTAATAGTGTTTCAAAGCGGTTTTATTTTGACAACTGTGAGGAGAGTCGGATATTTTATGTTTTGATAGAATTTAAGGATTTCAAGGTGCTTACATAACGACCCGTATCAATAGGATGCCTGGTAACAGCGTTGGTAAAACCATTTGTTCTGCATACACTGTTTGTTATTCTTGATGTATTCAAGAACAGACAATAAATAACTAACTCACGGGCATGATGCAACAGTTTACTAACTTTCATGAAGTAACTCTTCGCTTCAAACCCAAGAGTTTCTAAACAGTGTAAACTTTTTTAATTTTTAATTTTGTGTGTGACTGACTAAAAGCTGATGAAATAAACCAATCTACTATTCTATGAAGCAGAAGCTGTTGTTTTGCTTTTACTTAGGGCGGTAGATCTGAACTTTAACGGCAACAGCTTCATAAGACACGAGATTATATTTCCCAAATATATGATGATACTGCTGGTGGCATAATGTGCAAACCGAACGATGCCCAGATAAGAATATATATCCAGTCGCAAGGATGAATGTGTTCCCCAGACGACCGATAGTTGAAGACAGTCAGAAGTGGACAAACTCCCACATCATGTTATCTCCAACTATGTGTCTGCCAATTTACACGTTCACTGACAAAGCATAAACATTGTAAGAACAAACAGAAGTTCTATTATCCGAATTTCAAAAAAAACAGCAGAACGTGGCAGTGAAGAGCACAGAGACATCAAACAGTGGTGCCATCAATTAAAACAAGGGATTCAGTGAAGAGACTTTTCTACAGAGTGAAGAATGGTATTGCAATGGGTTCTCCCTTGGGTCCTCTCCTTGCAGACTGTTTTATGTGCAGTCTAGAAAATGCTCTGCTGAAGCCTACAATCCAAAGCTTTCTAATGTATAAAAGGTATGTAGATGACACTCTTATTATTTGTAATAGTGATTGTGACATGAATAATATATTAAATGTATTTAATGGTTGCTATTCTGCGATAAAATTCACACTCGAAATGGAGAACGAGTCTTGTGTTCATTTCCTCGGTGTGAACTTATTAAGGAGGACCTATGGAAATCTGAAGAGATCGATTTATCGAAAGCTGTTATGGAATGGTCGACCGATAAATTTCTACAGCTGGGTACCCATCGGTCGAAAACGAAACCTGGTCCGGTCGCTTGCCCATCGCATTCAACGCATATGTAGGCTTGATAGTGTGGAAGATGAGTTATACCTTTAGAGGAAAATCCTAATAGAAAATGGATTTCCACCACGTTTTATAGATAAGAATATACATTCAAATCCTATAAAACGTGACTTATCATCCGTACCCATGAAAACACTTTACATAAGCTTGGAATTCCAAGGGGACTTAGCTTCCGATATCATGAAACGAAGGATATCACAATCCCTGAAAAGAACATTCCCTGATGCATCTCTGAGAATAACCCTTACTAGCCGGCCATTATTGTTCAATAACCTGAAGGACAAGATCCCACTGTCGACCAACTCTTTGTGCGTTTATCAATTCACCTGCTCTTCTGGAGCTAGGTATATCGGTCGTTCGACTCGAGTTTTGTCCAAGAGGGTGCAAGAACATTATCCTGCATGGCTACGAAAAGTTGGAAGTGGAGCAATAAGAAGCGCGATCATTTAACATCTGGTCGATACTGATCACCCTATCTCTATAGCCTCCGCCTTTAAAGTCATCGACAAGGCAAAGAGCAATCTACCTAAATCCCTACGTACTCGACTGAAGCTTTGGCTATCGAAACAGAAAAGCCAGATATCTGTGTACAGAAAAAGTTTGTTCAACCCTCCAACTTTCATAGTCTTAATCCCTCTATGCTAAAGTATGGTAATCCCCAATCATATTTTAGCTGTACTAATTTTTCAATTTTTCATTTTGTCTATTTAACTTGTAGTCTCCTCCTTATTACGTCAACTATTACTATTACTACTCTCACTTTGAACTGTCCGCGGTATTATTTCACTTGTTCCACTTGTCATTCTAAATCAATTCTTTTTTACAACGATAAATTCTATGCTATTAAATTTCACACAATATTACGTAACGTTTTTGTTTTTATTCGATTTGTCTACTAATCCTTTAATTGCACATTCTTTTTCAAGTTTTATCCCTCCTATGAATTATTCTATATATGACATTAATCTGCTTTGCCACTTGACATTTAACTACGATTATAATCACAAACATTTTAGTTTTAATTGAACTTCATATGATTATTATTATTATTTTGTTGCATTCACACCTAAGATTCAATTCCCTCACCGGATATAACTTCTTAAAAACCATGTTTATATATGATAGTACAGGTTGATGATAAATTCGTTGAAACGAGTCCCTTTCCTGAATCACTTGTCTTGATTTTCTGTATGCCATCTATTAGACGCTAGTCATGTTGTGGCCATTCTGAAGCCGTGGAAAATAATCAACAGGGCGAAAGAAACACCCTAGTTTGCTACATTTAACTGAGGCAATCGCCAGTCAACAATTTAAACCAAAGCTATGCACGCAGAGCGAAAAAGACGGTGATGAATCTCATTCACGCTTACTTTGCGATACTGAAGTATACAAGTGTTACAATGTCATCTTCGCTTCTGTGCAGAAAACTGTATTCTTCGTCTAATAATAATCACTCACTCTACCTACACGTGTAACATTTATTTGGCTATTTTAAGAAGGCGTATCTTCTGTGATTACGTAGAATATTATCCACTGCAATATTTCTACTTAAACATTGTTTGTACCCGCAGAAATCTGTCGAACTCTGTTATTTCTTTGATTCCAAGCGTAGTCGTCTAATTATCTTATAAACGGTCCCTCTCCTTCACTGCTGATTATTCAAAAAGGAACTTGCATCATTCCTGACCAATATTACTCTTATTTTCTGTCCACAATTACTCCTCATGAAGAAATTTAAATCATTTCACTTTATCCTAAATACTGCGCTGAAGATGTCGTCCAGAAAGACGATGAAAGCTCCGCAATTAAACCAAGGAGCTCAGAGAACACTATCAATTGCAAAACTCCTCATTAGTGTTATTTATATTTCTGTATTGTTCAGTGAGGAGGCAGACAGTTGCGAAGAATCATCGAAATATTTTTTTTTCCTTAATCGTTGACCTCATATGATCTCTCCCAGTAAATTTGTCGTCCTTTCTCTATTCAGATTAATTCAGAATTCTAAGGCGGATTAACTGTATGAGTACCTATTTTATTGGATTTCAAATTACTTACAGCAAGTTCACACACAAAACAGAATTCTGAGATTGGAAACGTTGTGATTCTAAACGTTGTAAAATTTTGCGGCTACTTAATACGACAATTTTGTAGAATTTGTGAATGAGCAGAGAATCACACGAAATTGAGGAAAGGCTACTAAACTCAGGTAACAACATGGTTCACACCGGTTTCACTATGACTATATATTCCAGTTTACTCAAAGTAAAGGGTGTTTTGGTTTGTACCTAAAGTAGAAATATGGGAATATCAGCCATTTTATTTTCAGGATATCTGTGTAGTTTCAGAATAATACAGAAAATATTAAAGTACTTGTATTTTCATTTAGAAAGATTTTCACATTCTCATCAGTTTACTCATGATTGAAGTCTTGTAATATGAGAGAGAATTGTGTTCAAACTTGAGTCCTCTGTTTTCAAGCTGTAAGAATTTAGTTTCTGAACACCTGTGCTAGTCAACTAGCTTGCTAATTCTTTATGCGATCACAAGGCTGTGAAAAGGGTGAGGGTTATTTATGGAGCTAGCAACCCTTCGCCCCCAAAGCTATCAAACTGGTCAAGAAAATTCAAGTCACATAAAATATGTGCTAAAAACACAACAAATTAAAATTAAGTCTCACTTTTCGCTGAAACTGGAGAGGCATAATGAAACAGTGGGCTGAGGAAAGCCAGAGTTCGTGAGGCCGGTTAGCCAGCCGATTTGTTTTCTCTCGAGGAAAGCAAGAATGAGACTTGAGGATGTGGAATCTGCTCAAGCTTACGAGGCCGGTTGAGAAGGCCGCCCACGTAGTCGAGGAAATGCAAAGATATGGCTTAGAAGTACTGGGTAACTGTGGCAGCAGATTGAATAGATGTGGACTGTTGAAATTGTCAACTTTAGAGTTAGTAATCCACTTCATGAGGTCACCCAAAAGACAACCATGAGGAAATTGAGGCAGTGGGTGGCTATCATGATATCATCAGTGGCAGCCAGAGCCACAATGCAGCGAGAACAAATTTCGGCTAGGATCATGACAGCGAAATTCATCTCACAGTACTAAAGAAGGCGGAACAAGAGGAAACCAAATATAGTTTATATACAACCACAAACAATAATTAACAACATCTCAAAAGGTTACATCAAAATCCTCATGGACTGTGTTAATACCAGCCGAAATGGTGTCATATAATGCAAGAACTGAACTCATTATGGGTCGAGAGGATGTGAATTGACTAAATGAATGAGAACGGGGATCTCTTCTCAGACTTCTGAGCTTTCAATTATCTGGTGATTGAAAGCAGCATGTACAAGTACTAGGACATGCCTAAAACAACATGGATTTCGCCTGACGGACACACCAAACTAGTAAAGAGTGGCAACTGTAATTCAAGTTCAAAGTTTGGAAACTAAGGGGCGAAATCACCGGGATGCCTTAACTACAGATCAGATCAGAGCGAGGTAAGAGACACAACAGGGTTTCACTGAGGAATCCTGCCTGGGAGAATATTGTAACTACCTCTCTGAAGTCAACACTTAAGCAAACGTGTAGAAATGTTCTAGGAAGAAAGAAGAGGCAAGACAAGGAAATGCTCTGAATGGATACCTGGAGACTAAGAGGGAAGGCGAGGATGGTGATGCAGAGGATCGATAAACGCCAAGAAGGACAGCAAAAAGTGTACGATGATCATCGGAAAGAAGACGGTTCTACGTTGAACTGACTGCAAAGTGAAACAGAAAAGACAGGACGCAGGCAAAAGAGATCTCAAAAAATCATAACACACAACCAGGCCTTTATCTGTGAAGAGAACAATCCAGATGATGAAATCAATAAAAGATAGGTAAGATTACAAAATCACCTCCAACAGAGGTAAAAATCCTGAAAATGATCCACCAATGAAAAAAGGCCCTTAGACTGCTCAAGATGTGCTCACGCCAATACTGCAAAAAGATATGTAAGAAAAGAGGCGATATAGCCAGTGATATATTAAACCGTAGATTAACAAGATCAATTGAAAGAACTTTTATTGCCGCAAAACTGTATGTCAGTTTCTCAACCAAACCGATATTGACACCGTGCATTAAAGATAGATTGCCCAAAATGGCGACATCAATGTGTGTATATAAATTTAACTGCTCCTGTGGAGCTAGTTATATAGGTCATACCCAGAGGAATTTATCTCTACGCACTCGTGAACATATTCCTGTTTGGCTTGGGAAAAGAACAACCAAATCAATTAATAGTGCAATTCTGTCTCATCTAGTGGATAGCGAACACAGCATCAAAGTAGATGAGTCATTTACAGTTGCGTATCGGGTACCGAACAATCTCCCCAAAGGCACACGATTACGCCTCCTAGCCATACCTGAGGCTTTAGAGATTAATAGAGAAAGACCAGATCTATGTGTACAGAAAAAACTTATTCACTCTCTTTGTCTACCCTGGCCCACTATTAGGTCACCAGGATCATAATCTTTTCGTACTATTATTATCATTATTATTATTTTGTGATATCATGTCTTTATTATCCATTTCTCCACCCAGTTTATTTCACCTCATTGTTACCCTTACTTTGTCAACCTTTATGATTTTATACTAAACCTACCAATTCTGTAGCATTTTATTACAATTTACAATTCAGCCCCTTTATTTTATCATTAGACATTATCGGTCAGCCCTCATATCCAGTGCCTCATTTTTTAACGTGTCTTTACATGTATTTTGCGGTTATCGCATTTTCTCACCCCAAGGACACTTGTATTCTCTTAACTATTAAACTACACTATATCACCTAATTGTTCATTCATACTTCATCACATTTTTCTGACTAAACACCCTATACACACTTAATTGACTATGCTAACTAATGGACTATCATCTCAACTTACACATGCACCCCAATACAGTTTCTGATATTATTTTCATTTGCCTTTATTGGCTATATGTACTATATTATTCATGGATTTATAACTGTAGAGCCTGAAGAAGAAGAAGTTATCGAAACCACAATTGTTCGCTCAAAATCTTGTTTTGATTTCAATATGGGGATTTTTCATTTACTAATAGTTAAGTTTCAAAGCCTCTCTTTTATGCCCCACTTCCTTTCTTAGATTTTCCTTGGTACTACTTAGTTTTTGTGCTCTATTACTTAAAGATTTCACTAAACCTACTGTTACAGACATAGGGTAGGATGGTCAAAAATCTAAATATCTATCTGAATGTGTTCGTTTCCTTCGGACACCAGTGTTTAAATTATCATCTTCTCTCGTTTTCACGCTACAATCCAACATTGTAAGCTCTCGTTCCTGACTTTTCAATTCACATGTGAATTGAGTTAATGTGTTCGAAAAATCTTTATATTTCATCTGTACCCTGAGTACAGTGAATGCGTCATTTACATACCTCCAGCACAATCTCGATGTGAGGCTGAACATTTCAATTGCTATCTTTTCCAACCCATCCATGTTTTCCTTCGTTTCTGTGTACATCCTGATGAAAAATCATTCATTCCAGTATTCAACATATTATGTTCACAAATCTTTCAATCTTTTATCTCCCGTAGAGGGAAACCTCGCTCATGAACGTCTGTAAATCTCCTCTTCTCAAAGATGTAATTCAGGAAAAGGCAAAATCATTGAGTTTACCAAAACTACACTTTATTTGAAAAATTATATCAGTTCAATGACATGACGCAATTACTGCTGCACTTCTCCTCACTCAGTCAAAACAAATACATGTTTGTGCTATATTTCCTTGAAGACGCTGAGCAGCGGCGTATTGATTCCAGGTGGCTCTGAGTTGTGTCCAATCAGGTTCGGGTATTTTCTTTGAATAGGATGGTTGTCGGCTTGGTGGTGTTGTTGTAGTGGTGGTGGTGGCGACAGTTGGCTTTGGTGGTTTACGAGCTGGAACCCGTTGTCGATCACATTCACTCAGTGGCTTTGTTTCATAGGGACGCTCGTTTTTCCAATCAGCCCTAGGTTAGGTGTAAAAGAAAACAATGGCGAAATTACTCTAGTATCATTATTGTTATTATTATTCAAGAATTATTTTGTAATTTCAATACTTCCGCGGTGGAACATACGGTCTCAAGCTTTGAGATTTCAAGTCCCAGTAGCACTTGCATTATTATATTTTTTGTATTTTACTATGTGAGGTTGAAAGCCTCACGCCTTGCCTTCCTCATTTACCGGCTTAGGCGAGATTAACAAGTACGTTGTCGATGAAGATTTGAATCCCCCACTGCTGGGATGGATGGATGAACGCCTGATACACAAACAATAACTGGATGAGCAATGACTCCGCCTTAAAACCCAAGGGCACGCGTTTTGATACTTTAAGGGGGGGTTCATTTTGTAAAAATTCCCCAAATCAGAACGACAGGAACAGCTGGCTAGTACACTCAGGTGTATTCACGGATTAATTTTAACAATTTTGAAAAGACTCTCTACAAATTAACTCACCCTTCAGCGTAATTACAGACTATATATAATCCATATCCTGGTCTTTGACAGTCCTTCACACCACATCCAACAAGTGTTGTATTCTGCCAGACCATATGAAGAGACGAAGGCATAAATTATTCATAGAGCATAGAATTTCCTAATTCAAAGACCTTCTTTGATACAACTATGTCAAGAAATCTCTATCTATCAAATGATGATACAGTGCTCAATAATGACGTCAGAGATACTGGAATCAGTGCTGAGATACTCCAATTCACCTCGTCTCTACCATGTGACAGTAAATGATTATTGTGCACCGGTGTTTCAACAGTTGAATATTCGTAAACCACACCACATGTCCTGCAGGGTTCAACATCCAGATGGAGTACTTCTAAATCTCGTTTGATCAGTAGTAGGCTTAGGAAGAACGAAAGACTGAACATGAGTCTGGCCACCCGGTCCTGGGGAATAAACAACATCGCTTCCACTGTAGTTCCCATAGCTTCATGCTGTATGTTTCAATCAGAAACCTGAAGAACAAAACATAGAAATGAAGAATATCGAATACTGTTATATTCAAATGTCATTGACCATGTGTGTCGGGGAATGACTTGCAGAAGATCGACTGAGGCAGAGATGAGAACTTACTGACAATTGTGAATGCAGTTAAACAAGAAATCCTGAAGTCAAATATTTCATTAAGAATCCATGGGGAACTCATTTACAATAAATGTCTATTTGAATCAAAGATGATTTCATTAGTTTGGTGTAAAGGTAATTGAGGACAAAATCACTAATCCATCTTCGAAACTAACCGACCAACTGACCAACCAACAGAGAAATAGACGAAAATATACACCTCACCTGTGTATAATGTACGCAGCTATCACGGCAGGCTCTTGTGTTATAATCATAATTTTTATTCTCTTCAAACCAAGCTTCTACAGCTCTAAAATATAAAAAATTAAAAAAGGGCAAAATATTCGTCTCATTCGCTTACTCTTCAACAGTTGCATGACTGCTTATACTTTGTCCAGTGTAGTTGTATTTAGGCAACTGAATGTCGTCATATTCAAAGAAACAAGTATTTGCTAATTTTTGAGCATAATAGGCGAGTTCATTATCCCATCGCTAAATAGGGAAGACGAGAAAAGCGAAAGCAAGAAAATCATGATTAAAAATATGACATCAGAGGAGAGAACGAAGGACTGTAAACTATTTTTTTGTTGTTTTAGCCATTGGCGGAGGATGGTTAAGTGAAAAAGAACAACAGTGACGGCGGGCAGAAAACTTACAAGATCTGGAAGATATTTAGCCGGTGGTTGATTCTCCAATTCGCAATTCATCACCATATGTCTATATTCATTATGCAGTTGAAATAGTTTCTGAAGTTCTGCATTCGCTGGTTGTGAGTTGACACTTTGTAGGCAGATGTAAAGTGATGAGAGGCAGAATAGCCAATGAAGCAGCATTATTCCCTCCAGTACTTTTATTTTGTTCTATTCTGGGTTAACAGATGACTATTTATACCATCTACAATCTGTTTCTCTGTGCACAATAGACCAATGAAATTAGCAGAGTATAACAACCAAAATGTTATTGGTTCTTTTACTCTCTTTATCGTTTCCAATGATAGTTTTCTTGAATTCAGGTAAACAGTTATAGGTACAGTGCTTCTCTTTTGTAAAAATTCTCATAATTGACCAGATGGTTCACAACTGCATGCCCCCTCCCGCCTCACTGTATGTTTTTATATATATGTCTGCATATTTGTTGGCATAGTAGGCTGTTGGCTAGTTCGTGTTCACTGTTCATTACCTTTGCTTATCATGTCTGCCTGAAATGTGCATGTTCATTATCGACTGAAGTCAGGTGTTGGTGAAATTTGCATGATTAGTTTTCATAAATGTTGATTGAGTGAATGAATATCGGTGGGAGGAGGTGTAAGAATTGGAAGTTCGTGAAGTCGACTTAGAATCAGTATACTTAACGAAGACTCCTCTTGTCTGTTAAACGAAGTGTCATTTTGAAGTGAGAGGTAATCCCTTAAAGATTTCTAAATAGGAAACAATTATTCCATTTTTCCTAAAGTATTTAAATTTGTGACAGTGCAACCAAAATGCACCAACACTTGAGAAATTTGTCAATTATCCTAGACCACGTTATCACAACAGGTAATGTCGCTGTCTAATATTGGCAGTATTTGGATGTGTAAAGCGTGGTAACACACTGAATTGTGGCCTCCAGTGTTTATGCTAGGCTTTCCAGTATTATTGTTTCTTTGAGTACCAAGTGGAACACAGGAGATAAACAACACACCTTAACTTTATCCGATTGTATTCAGTACACTTTAGCCAGATCCAGGATTGCACATAATATGTAATTCATGTCAATCTCGGAGACCTACAGATTTGTCAAAGTCACAAATATACTCGAGGGTCTGGCGCATAATTCCACCTCTAAATAATATTTCAAAACCAGGTTACTGGATTATTTGCTTTCATATACCCTTGACCCTGCTTCTCTCTGGTCATATGATATTCAATACGGAGATAGTGACGACAGGTGTTGATGAAAGTCTCCAGATTGGTGAATATGCTATCCATGAGACGCACGCCTGGTCTCTCATTCATGGAAATATAGTCACTGGTCTAACATTGGTCTTGAAAATCCGGTTCTCCAAACTGGCTTAATACATACAATTCTTAAACTGTTTTCAGAGTGATGAAGGTCAGTTTCGAATTTCAGGTGGTGTATTTAACATCTTCACTAGTGCGATTTGCCTGATATGGGAACGACGCCTCCTAAATAGGTGAAGGGAGAGACTTCTGTCAGGTAACCTTCCCCATCACTGGCGATTAGTTCTTGTCGTTCTTGTTGGTCTGTGAGTATCATCATCCCTTCCATCGCCGCAGTATTCACAATCTTCGCCTCGAACGATTTCATATCTTCTGTATGTATCAGTGCAAATTAGATGATGTTAACGACAATAATAATAATATATATTATTAATGATTCCTTGTTGTCTTAACCTCCTAATGTGGCAAGTTAGATGTAACATCCTTGAAGAAATCAACAATTTATCATAGGACCATGAACGATCTTAGGAAATGACATTTTCAAGGTGACTTAGCATCTATTTCAGCGCCTTCTAATCTACTAGGATCTTGCGAACGAAACATTTCTTGTGGATCTCGCGCGTTCTCGAATGTGAAACTAATTGTCTGACAAGTAGAGAACAGCTCCTTGAGGGAGTTCAGCTTCAGTAAGCAAGGCAAACGAAGATTCACAATATTGTCTATTCTATCAAAGAAATACGAATACAGCCAGTTATTAGACTGGGACTCTATTTGTTTCAAGGAGAACTTATTCAACAAATGACATCTAGGTACAATGTCAAAAAAAGATGTTTAGTCAGAGAAGTTACATAGAACATATTTGGCTCGTTCATCGAAACAGTCGAAACAAAAATCTGATGTCCAACAGCAGCAGAACCTTAAGTAAATCCAACCTCTGTTTATGCCAATTGTGTAGGGTCATCACAACCTAATTAAGAAAGGTTCAAATTTGAGTGAATGTAATTTCTCCACTAATTTTTCAAACGGATAAGTCACTGCAAAATGTGTCAATCATACCAGTAGACGATTTGAGCAAAGCGTGGATCTCAGTATATTTTCATGCAATGGGTACAAAGTTATTCAAAGAAGAAGAAGAAGCACTGAAATTGTTTGTGACAGGTTACCATAAAATATCTTCACATCCTCTGAAGACAGTAACTAAGGCGCCGTTGGGTTAGAAAATTTCACTAGCTTTATTGGATTTCAGACATTTGAGAATATCAAGAGCGCAGAAAACATGGAAGTGGCTATCGCTATGAAACCATTTTTTCTCAACGGAATCATTAATATACGAAAATTTTCCATTTTTATTCCAGCTGAAATATCTTAAATATTTTTAGTTTCACTGACTGATCCCAGTTAGACACTTTGATCTGCACATATAAAGGTAGTATGAGATAAGTGGAAGCATTTTTGCCTAATAATCTAATGAAGATATCAAAACCTGTCTAATTCCAGCTCTGATAACAGTCGTATATTGTGACTTTATCATTGAAAACTGCAACTGAAAGTCACACCAATCACTCATTTTCTTTTAGCATATTCACTCTTATTTATAAACACACAACTTATTCATTCTGTATAAGGATGCATAATTTCACATTGACAAGCGTATGAATTGTAACCTTGGTACCACACTTTGAAGTACACGCTGTTGTTTCGGTCTCATACAGTGTGTTATACCTGAACGTAAACAGCTTCCACCCTATAAGTCATAGAAACAAGAGACTGACGAAAACACTGTTCGCTTGTGAAAAAGCTGTCCATCATGACAAATTGCCTCAGTGATATTGATTATCCGAAAACACACACAAACAGAAGATCCTTCAAAAAACGTGGAAAATATATCACTCACCTAGAGAATTACAGCATAGTAGATAAAATATCATCTTCATTCAGCTCGTTTTCACAGGTGTCATTAATGTTAGTAGGATAAGATGCACATTAAATGCTGCCCTGAAGGGAACACATCTAGCCGCTGACCATATATGTGTTCACTTCACCGAACGATCAGTTGTCTGAGATAGTCAAACGCGGACAAAATCTCGCATCATCTTACCTCCAACTGTGTCCACCGATTGTCACGTGCGTACCGTAGCACTTTCATTGCAAGAACACAGGAGAGTCACTGTCTAAATTTCTGAACACACACAACATACTTTGTGAGTAAAAGCAAACAGGTAATAAAACGTGCCATTGTGAGCCATCTATCGGACACTGGTCATGTTGTGGATAATCTGAAGGCGTTCAAAATAACAAGCGGGCAAAAGAAACCACCCAGATTGTTTCGTATTACTGAGGCTGTCGCCAATAAACGACTAACAAAATGTAGGCATACAAAGAGCACGTGACAGAGGTGAATCTGGCTCACACTGCCTTCTCGATACTTAAGTATACCAATGTTGTTGCGTCATCTTCTGTCACATTGACAGAACTTCATTTCGCCTGTTGACATGACACACCCTAGCATTCTCCGCTCTGTCTATTTCAGGATACCGTAGTTTCTCTGGTTAATTGGGTGTTTTTCCGTCAGATTTTTCCCAATTCTATTTCAATTCTACTCACACGAAAAGACTGTTGAACTCTGCTCTCTCGCCTTGATCCCAAGCACAGTCGACTTACGTTTCATATAAGCAGTCAACTCCTATCCTTCTAAACTATTTATCAACTCATATCATTTCTCACTCATGTTACCATCGATCCCGTCAATACTTAACCCTTGTCAACGTGGAGAAAGTACGCACAAATACTGAAAGCGATGTGTGAATTCGTATTGTTCAGGTTGCTGGCAACTGTGCCGATCTACAGAAATACTAACAAATTGGCTAATAATATTCAGGTGGAATTCCCATTACTGCTTCGTTTAAACACATCAGGCTGTTTCAGCCTGATCAGGTGCATGCAGATCTATTATGATAGCATTCATATTAGTTGCAATGTGTTCATACTGAAAACATTATGTTGAGATTAAAGAAGAATTGTTCAAGTGGTTGAATTCATCAACCATTTTGAAACAATACTCTAGATATTATGAATGACGACAGAATCCCATGAATTAGACGGAGAGGAGAGAGAGATTACTAACAGGGGACAGAGTGTTTCACACTGTGTAACTTCAACTGTGAAACCACTTCACCTTACTCAAAGTACAAGTTGATTTGAATTATATTGAAGTATTTTATTGAAGTATGAGTATATCGTGAATTTGTTTCTGAGAATTTTGTGCACTTTCTCAACGTTTCATACATAAGGGAGACTTGGGAAATATGTATGCATTAGTTCATACCACCAGAGAGTTTCAAACATTTTAATTGCCTTAATTTTTTTAAAAGTACGTTTCTATACAACACTGAATGGCGATCGGGCTTTTTGAGTAAACTTAATTCTTGTGTCGAATCCTGAGTTAAGCTAGTTATGAAGATTATGTCAATACTGATACCTTGATTCTATTCTGCGGTACACCAAAAGTACAGAACCCGAACATTCACCTATTACCAATCGCTTCGCTTCCAGGAACACCTAAATATAATCTCTCAGAAGAACGTTTCATGAAATTAAATTACCTAACAGAATCAAGCGACTATTCTATCAATTCGTCAATCCAATTTTTAGAGGAAATCAAAAACATTCAAGTAGACGACAATGAGATAAGGGTGTCCTTTGATGTCACGGCATTTTATACTTCAATTAGTCCAAAACTAGCAACAGAAACTATGCAACTATTACTCTGTAGTGATGAAAATAAACAAATGCAATGTTCAACATGGATTGAACTCACAAAATTATGACTTACAACATACTTCCAATTCAATACTCAAATATACGAACAGATAAAATGAACACTGATGGGATCGCACAAATAAGGATCAATATCTGAAGCTGTCATGCAAAGATTAGATTCATTAGCTGTACCTATAATTGAAACCGAAATTCTGGTTACTTTAATTTGATGACATATTTGTAACAATTAAAATAACTGATTTAGAATATACCTATTGAACAAAGCTTGGAATGCAAGTCACCTCTCTCTCAACTTCATCGACTTCGAAACGTCCTTTGACAGCGTCGATCAAAAGGTCATTTGGGATCTACTTCGCTACTACAGGGTGCCATCGACAATTATACATCTCATCGAACACTGAGCTACCAAAACACTTGGAGGATCTGGACTTCGCCGATGATATATGTCTGATTTCCCACAAACTGGAAGGTATGCAAATGAAAAGCAACAAGCTGTCCAGAGAAGAAGCATCAAAAATAAGACTTCAGTTGAACATACAAAAACAGGTGATGAAGATTCCTGGCCAGCAACAACACCAACAACGACGGACAACTATCAACCAGCATGAATGGGAGGTACCTGAAAGAAACAACCTCCTTCACCTACCCACCTAAATGGAAAGCATCATTTCAACCACAGGCGGACGGAATTGACGAGGATATCAAAGCCTGAATCGGGAAAGCAAGAAAAGCTTTCATTACTCTTAAGTCTGTGTGGAGGTCAACAGCACTCACCATCAAAACTAAGATACGGATTTTCAACTCCAATGTGGAGTCAGTCAGTGCTACTCACAATGCGGATCAGAGACTTGGCCAGCGCGTCATAAAGAGCATCTCAAACAAACCTCAGACTTTCATTACCAATTGTCTTCGCTGAATACCCCTCAAGATCAGATAGCCAGTCAGAAGAGATCAGCCACAGGGACTGTAGTCTAGACTGTAGTCTAGATCAATTGCTAAGAATCGCCCGATAGAAATTTGAAGATGATGAGGACAGCATAACTCACTCGTAGTTCGCTTCTCTAAACTGCACAGTACATTTGCAACGCCCTCATTGTCATCATTGATTTCTATAAATCCTACACAGTTAGGACACCCAAAATGTCACCTAGTGTCTAGAAGACTGGAACTTCGACGAATGGTCATTAATATAACAAACTCAAAAAAACAGGCGAGATTTATCAATCTACTGGAAATTAGACAACCGGATGACCTTCAGATCAACAAAGTAACCAGTCGAAATCCAAGTTGACTAAGGAGAGAAAGAAATCTGCAGCAAGAGCCAATCACGTCAAAGGCAAACTTTATGAGACATCTGACTATTTCATGGAGGATTCGAAGAACACACGCGTACGCACTGAATATATTGTCTCGAAAAAAAATGAAATCTCCACAACAAAACCATTCATCGAACAGGATACAGCAGTACACTTGTCATCCATCTGACTAGTGGATCTTCTCAAGAATACTTCGTAATGTCTCAGATTCTTCCTCCATTGCTGTCATTGAAACACCCTGCTCATCACTTCCTGTGAATGATATCATTTGCAGCGGGTGATGCTTATATTACGTCTGTAGTGAGTACTGCTTTTTAGATTCAACTAGAACTTGACTTTGCTTATATCATGAGAATAGAACCGGGTGTTAGGCGAAGATGTGTAACTGTTTAACGATTCAGGTTACCCAGATTGAAACACACTCTGCCCTGATAGTTAGGCTATGTACACTGTACCTGATGTCTCGCGATGAGGTGATTAAAAATTAAGAGCTCACTGTATTGCAAAACGAAATTCTCCATTCCATTCAGTCCTTCGCATTACATGCTACCAGTGCGCTTACACTCACTTCTGTGTAGATACCTACCACCTATTTTGATAATCACGACAAGAAGATCTCTCGGACATTCAGCTTGAATGACGACATCGTCTTCATTACTGTCCTAACTCAAGATTCCATAAATGAACCAAGTTCTACTCAACAATTACATTTAGCACTGAGTATTTTGTAGAAATGTACTATTAAAAATGAGGCCATTAATATGCATGAATCTCTCGGCTGATAAAACTGATCAATACAAATTTCACAGAGCTCGCTTATGTAAAGAAACTTTGAGAAAGTGCACAAAACTCTCACAAAACATATTGCTAACATTCTCACACTTCATCTTCTGATGTGAACCAAATCAACCCCTTCTATGATTAAGGTGAAACTGTTTCGCAATGTAGGTGCACAGATAATAACCCCCCTTCTCCTCTGCCTTTTTTCCGTGTGATTCTGTCCTCATCCATAATATCTGTATCATTTTTGTCAATACGGAAGATATATTCTCCCACTTCAACAACTCTCCTTCAATCTCAACATAGCATTTTGAGTGTGAATTCACAGAAACTGATATGAATACTCACCTAATCGTTCTGCATACATCATATCCTCTCCACAAATTCTACTATCCTTGAATGAAGGAGTGGTTATATATCCACGAGAGTATTGTTAACTAATTTGTTACTATATGTGTAGTTCTTCTCAACTAGCAGATAGTTCGACAATATGAAATCGCATATATATTGCATGATGTTTGACGATGTGAGATAGGTCTTGACAACTGGAACTGTTGATGATATTAATCATGCGATCACCTTAGCCAAACGGAGTGAACGAGCTGGTTTCTTTTACCCGTTGTTGTCGAATAGATGGTGCGAAGTCACAGGTTAATGCTAGCCAGCTGTTCACCCTCAGATTGTGCTCTGTGTGTGTGTTCATAAAGCTGTTCAATGAGACAGCTGTGGTCGTGTGATGTATGCACTTTGGCAAACATGATGATGATGACAATGTGCTCTCGTCTATTTGCAACTCCTAACGTCTTTCCTATGCAGTCAGATAAGATGACACCATTCATGAAACTGATTTTGAAGGAAGTTAGGATATGCACTGATTAGGAGAAAGGACACTGTGTCTAAATAATAAGGATGGTCGACTTTGGCCACTATAGGAACATTCGTGGAATCATGCTATCCTCCACGGAAATACGTGAAATACGTGTCGCTTCATTCCGGAGAGAACAAGTGATCCAGTGGATGTAGAACAAGAACTCCGCTCTCAAGAACTGATTGGATTCAGGAAAGGCGAATCATGTGCTGAATAGATCGCAACTCTTCGCATTGTCTTTGAACGGAGCCTAGAATCGCAGCCAATTATCTAGCTTGGCTTCAAAGATTTCGGAATAGACTTCGACGCCGTAGACCGAGTAGTCATGTGGAATTTGCTTCAGCACTGGCGTGCAGTGGCACAAATATTTGTCATCCTCATCCAACAGCTGGCTAGGTGACAGCGAGACGTGTCATGCGATCCACAACCGAGACCTCGACGAAGCGTCCGAAACGGAGCTAAGAGTAGGAAGAGGCTGACTTTTATCCTCGAAGATATTTCTGGTTGTGGTCGACCGGATTTTCGGGCACATCATGCATTGAAGAGAGACGATATAAATATGCCAATCCGATGACACGACACTAGAATATCTGGATTTCGAGAATGATCGATGTCTCAAGTAACACACACTCGGAGAATCGCAAGTGAAACCTGACGATCTGAAAGAAGCGGTAGGCAGCGATGACCGGATTGCAGCTGAAAACAGAGGAAACGTGGTTGATCAAGATCATCGACCAGCAACCATCAAAGCAACCACCATGAATGACTATTCGATGGTGAAATTTGAATGAATCCAATTCATCGACTTATCGAGGAAGAATCGTTTCAAATACACTCACAATTGATGAAGATGTCAAATACATATTCGGAAGTCTTCTGCACTCAAAATTTAGTACGAAATTCATATACGCAACACACATTTATTAAATCCGTCACTTCTTCTATTATTTTGATCGGAAACTTGGTCGGGCCCTCATAGAAATCATGTCCAACATGTCACTGCAGACTGTTATCAACATCTGTATTCACTTACAACGTATTGGCGATCGAACGACCAGGCGAAATAATGAAGAAGGAACAAATGGAATCAATAAAATTGGAACATTTTCACTTCGGTGTGGAGCAGCCCAGTAACTTGCAGGCAGTTAACAAGACTTATATGGCAACGGCCTAAGTGTGTCCGAATCTGACAATAATTATACTGGTATATAGATGTCGCAGTTGTGGACTGAAAGAGATGTCATCTTGGGACACAGATATTCTGCAAATGATTGCTCGAAAGACTTGATCAATCAAATACACAAGTGTCGTAGACACATTCCTAGGTGTCGTGTCAACTACCTATGTTTCTTTGGGTATTTGTGACACACTTTCGACAACCACACACGATGCTTCAATTGTCGTGAACCACATAGGAGAAGTGTTGAAATCATAGGCGGTACAGAGACAGAAAAAACCTCTTTTAAGTTCCTCCTCTCATCTGTTGATGAAGAAATCCAACAGAATTGGATTCTGCATGATGAATTCTGACATACTCTCCCATTCATCATGCATTCATATCACCATTCATTTGTCAATAGGTGCTCTTTCATGCAAATGAGCAGTTATCAGAAGTGATTCATTTTTCAGTACACCAAAATGATTGGAGCGTACACATCCAATTAATTATTTTGTCTAAGGATACTGTTTCTCTCGCAACAATTACGCATAGTCATGTGATGATAAGGAGAAAATTATTATATAAACGGAGATATTAGATGTTCGTTTTCCAGTGATTGTGAGCAGGAATATGATGCTGTCAATGCATATTATACTTTTCTCAGTAGTTCCACTGGCCTTGGCCAATTTAGATGCAAATTCTGTCAAAATATTGCAAATGCATAATGAGTATCGTCAACAGATACTCGAGTGTAAAGTGAAGGGACAACCAGCAGCTAAGAGAATGCCTCCACTCGTGAGTCCACTTTGGGTTGTTTGCTTTTTTTATTGATTTTTATTGCTTTTAATACGTTAGGATAATTTCAAACTACTTTGGTTTCAGTGATTCAACAAACGTCTTCTGAACACAGAAACAATGGGATAAGAATTGTCAACTTTTTGCAGGTTTGGAGGTATTTGTCTCATCTCTGTCCGTCTGGTATCAACATAGAACTTGACACCGAAGTGCACCAGTTCGAGTTGCCACGTTCCAAGTAAGACACAAAGGTAGACAAGAAGATGAGTGAAGAGAATCAATAGAGTTTGACAGGTATAAGAGTGAAACAGAATTGGTAATGGTAGAAAGGAATATGAAAGATTACAGAGACTGAATACATCTTCACTGGTCATTGACAACGATTTTGAGCCATGTCACCTATTATCTCCAGCCATTGATTCCTAGAGTCTCGAGGGCCCCAACTCGGATGTTTTCACCTCCCCACCTGACTCAGTTTAACTGTCAAGGATTTATTTCATGGATTGATGCCCTGTTTTTGTTTGGCCACTACTTTCTCTTTTCCAACCTGCACCACCTATATCAGCTAGTAATGCCCGTCGGGGGAGGCGATGGTTAGGCATGCGCATTAGGCTTGTGACCTAGCCATCTCAATCTATGTGACTTTACAGCCTCGTCGATTGATTTTTCCTCTTTGCCCAACACTCTTCGCCTAATGTCAACATTACTTACCTTATTAAACCACCTAACGTGAGAAAGAGATCGTAGACATCTATGATCGAAAGCAGTCAACCTTTTCATGACTTCAACTCGTATTAGCCATGTTTCAGAGCCATAGAGAAGGACGGAGCGAAATGATGAGCAGTACACACGTCCCTTGGTTGATAGCCGGATGTCACGCCTACGCCAGAGATGGTGTAAGTCAGCGAAAGCAGCTCGAGCTTTTCGGATCCGTGCTGAGATTTCATCGCCAATCAGTCCGTTGGTGCTAATACAACTTCCCAAATAGGTGAAGTGGTCAACATGTTCTATCACTTCACTCCCTATCACTAAGTTAGGAGTTGACGTGGTCCAGTCCTGTAGCAGCATCTTACATTTTACAGGGACGAATCGCATGCCAAACATACGAAGATTGCTGCTCAAGGTGTTCAGAAGACTCTGCTGGATTTTGTCAGCATCCTCCCCTAACAGGACTATGTCATCTGCATATTCTAAGTCCATAAGACTATTCCCTGGTAACAAGTCGATTCCTAAGTCGTTACGTTTAGTTATGGATACTTCAATTAGCATATCTATGGTGAAGTTAAACAGAAATGGGGAAAGTGGACATCCCTGTCGAACACCACTGGTTATTATCAATTCAGATGACAATTCCCTATAAGCCCTTACACGACTACGTGAGTTTGAATAGAGTGCCTTGATTAGTGCAATGTACTTTCTTGGCACTCCCTTCACAGTCAAACTTTGCCGTAGTACCTTTCGATCCACTGAGTCGAAGGCCGCCTTCAAGTCGAGAAATATGGCAATTGTTGGAGGCCGAAAAGTGTGTCTATGTTCCAGAATCTGTTGGAGAGTGAAGATATGATCTATGCACCCTCTACCTGGTCTAAAGCCTCCTTGATTTTCCCTCGTCTGTTCCTCCCGAGTTCTGCTTAGTCTATGCATGATTACTGAGCTTAGGATTTTAGAAACTATGTTCGTTAGGTAGATCCCCCTATGATTATCACACAAGGACTCGTACTGATCTTGATAGATTCATGCGTTTTGTTTACACAATGCAGAGGATTGTGTTTTGCAGGATTGATCCTTTAGAGGATACTTTTTCTCCTCTAAAATAACGCTGAGCATAGCCGACATACTTAGCTCCACACCGTCAGATGAATCAATATACAGTCGAAACTTAGCACTCACATTCAAATGGATCACTAGTTATGTGGAGGATGTGAGTCAAATCTTAGTTGGTCATGGCATATTGTTTCTCAGAATTTCCGAAGACAAGTCCTCATACTATTGTAGATTCACATAAAGACTTACGTTTCGAGTCAAAATGTGCGCATGGTTTAACTGGTGTAGGCCTTGTGGAAATGATAATGTAGAAATCGAGGTATTCTCTCGCATAAATCACAACTGCTTAGAATCAATAAAGTTCTAATTCGCCTTTTTTGTATTCATGAGCAGTCCACTGATAGTCTTAAACGTTCCAAGAAATAGGTGTTTACTTACTTGACCACAACACTCCTCTTCACCTTGTTCTTTCTTCATCTATTATAGATATGGGATGAGGAACTGGCTGATCGAGCGAAAGCGTATGCAAAACCTTGTAACATTAATAGTAAATATTTCATAAGCAGAAGATTTCATTCAATTGTAATGAGTTATGGGATATATTCAACTGTTGAACAGTAAGCTAGACAATCATTAACATCATAATATCATGTTTATTTATTTATTTTAGAGTTGTGGAGAGATGGTTCGCTCAACACATTTGGTATAAATTTAAACAGAATTTCTGCAAAACCTATTGTGAACGGTACCTGCAGGTAACTTTCAATTGATAATTAAACTTTATTATAGAAAATATCTCCATATAAACATTTAGAAAAGAGATAGATTGAGCAAGCGAATGGTATACAAGCTCGCCTTGTAACCGGAAGGTCCTGGGTTCGAATCCCTGTGGGTGCGTACTGATGAAGAGTCCCAAACTGGGACGAAACAGCTGTCCAGTACTCCCAGGTTTTCCAATGGTTCTCTAACTAATGTCAGCTCATGATGAAATCCTGAAGCGAAAAAATATTTACTTTTCAATTAGATCCTCATCTCTCTCTGGCTCTACTCTAATATACACGTGTAGCATTTTTGTTACAATACACAACAATTTACCAATCAAGTGGCACTGATATGTTTGTTAACAATAATTAGTCAGTCAGTGTCAACATGTCAATGAGGCGATAATTAACGAAGAGAATTAATATATACAATTAAAAGGTGGATCGCGTAATGCATAATTTTGGAGAAATGAAGAGTAATTAAGGAATAAGTGTGTGCACAGGTTGATTGCGTAACAGATTGTTAAGGAAAATAAAACAATTTGGACAATGACAATTTGTAACTAAAGTTGAAGTAGTCAGAAAAATAAAATAATTTGGACAATTACAGTTTTAAGAAAAGGCACAAACAGCAAAGAAAATTTTCTTTTCGACGATTCATTTTCATGAGCTGTACAATCGTAATTATAATTAAACACATAAGTTTTTTGACCAATCAGATACTGGTAAACTTTGTCGTTGAAAATTCTACTACATAATGTGAGGTGTAAGAAGGGATGACTAATTGTAAGTTAGAAAGGAGACAGAAGTTGTCATGACGTAATAAGTGTGAGATAATGACTAATCAATAAGCTAGTGTAGAGTGGACAGGAACTAGTGGAAAGGTTCTACAATAGTTTTGTATAAGATGTGTGTGAAAAAGCCATGTTATTAATAAACAGTCATAGAGCGGTAATAAAATATGGATGGTGGGAATAGTAATAATAATAAAAGTATTAAGAACAGTAATAATAATAATAATAATAGTGAACTTACATATTAAAAGAGAGGAGAAAAATTATAGTCAGAAATTTACTCTGGCCATGGTAGGGCTAGAGAATGTATGTGTCGTTTTTGTATGCATAGGTCGGGTTTTATGTCACGAATAGCTAATGCCTCAGCTATGTACAGCTGTCGTATCCGGAGTCCTTTTGTACGATATTGAGGGACTCTGTGTACCACTGTGAAGCATTCGTGTGGGGGTGCTCGATGTCCGGAGATAACAAGGTGTTCGAGGACTGAGTTGTTGGTATTCTTCTTTTCTCCTCTGGCTAACCAAGCTGGACAGTGTTCCAGGATACGTTTGTGGACTTGACGTTGCGTACGGCCGATATACTTTATAGTCCAGTTTAAACGATCATGTAACGATGGCCAAGGAAAGGAAAGTGGCTGTATAAATTTCTTCTGAACACACACACACACACAAGTTTGGCTTCTTCAGGTGGATTCCTATTGCTTCAGCTGTTGTATGTAGAAGACGGACGCGTAAAGCAAAATTAAGATTAGTAGGAATGCGATAAATAATTTTAAATGCAGTATTAACGTCAACCTTATGCTCACTATCTACAAGGTGGGCTAAAATACAGCTACAAATAGATTTTGTTTGTCCCTTGCTTAACCATGCCGGATGATGTTCGGAAATACGATGATGAACCTGTCTAATTGTCCGCAGCTGCAGTCAAACTGGTATATACACATAGAAGAGGTGAATTTAGGTAGTTTATCCTTATTACTCGAACGTAGAATAGGTGTGGTTGCAGCAGAGGTACGTTGTCTCTTCAGAACTTTTTGACACAATGACTAATTATTGTTAAAAAACATATCACCACTTGATTGGTAAATTGTTGTGTATTGTAATAAAAATGCTATGAATATTGATATAAGTATAAAACTTGGGCACTGTGGTAGAGTATAATTCCATTATAGATAAGATTTTATTTTGATAAATCGCACAGTGTTTACAGTTATATGAACTGATGACGTTTCGAAGAACAAATTATTGCTCATAATCATATCAAGTTACTCACACAACCTTGATCTCTCATTTATATACATGTGTGGAATGGATTAGATATTGGATTAAAAATCAATGTGAGATAATGTACATTCAGAAATAATCGTACGAGTGTTGTTGATCAATGTATGTTCAATGACAAAGATTATGTAATCGTTGTTGAAACATCCGAAAAAGCTAGAGAATCAGCCTTAAGAAAATCAAAAACCACACAAATCAAAAAATTCAACAAACTAATGGAAGAAAAGAACACAACAAATGAAATTGATGTCAACACTTCATCCTCTATCGACAGAACAAAATGGGTGATCAACCTCTCATCAAGAGAACTAAGCTCTAAGGAGATAAAAGTACTTGAGAAAGGACTAAATTTTAACGTAACAGTTAATAAATTAAAACCAGAGGACGTTATTCCTAACATAGAAGCAGCACTAGGTTCAATAGACAAGACAACAGCAGAAGAGGTTAGAGCACAATGTGCGTTAACCCTGAAAAATCAAAAGAAGGCAAGATCAAACTTAACAAAATCAGAAAGGGAAGCTTTAATTAGTCTAAAACAGGATAAAAATATTGTCATCGCAAAAGCGGACAAAGGAAACGCCACCGTAGTTCTGAATAAATCTGACTATATCAAGAAAGTCAGTGAACATATTGAAACGGGTCCATATGAGGAAATTAAGAAGCCTGTAGATACAATAATGAATAAGGTAAAGAAATCTACAGCGGAATTAATACGGAGAATGAAGCCGTCACTGGGTGAGTCTAAATGGTTTACTTTAATGCCTGAAACTAATAATACTAGTAGAATATATGGTACTATTAAAATACATAAACCAGGTTACCCCATAAGACCAATAGTAGATTTTAGAAATACTCCCACTTATGAATTATCAAAACACTTAGCTCTAATACTTTGTCCCATTAGAAATCGCTCAAACTCTAGACTAACTAATTCATATGAGATGAAAAGTAAGCTAAATGACATTCATATAGGGAATGATGAAAAAATGGTTAGTTTTGATATAACTAGTCTTTACACTAATATACCAGTCATTATGGCCTTAGAAGCAGTTAAAATAGAACTAACTGCGGATCCTGAACTGAATCATAGGACAAAGCTGCCCATTGAACAAATTATGTTAGGGATTCAGTTATGTCTCACATCTACCATCTTTAAGTTCCAAGGCAAAATATATAGACAAACAGAAGGTGTAGCAATGGGATCACCAATATCCCCTATTGTAGCAGACATATTTATGGAAAGCTGGGAAAGTAGTGCTCTTAATACGTTTAACCCCACTCCAAAAATATGGTGGAGATATGTGGATGACACTTTCACGGTGTTAAAAACAGAACATGTCTCTAGCTTCCTGACACATATAAACTCACAAGTAGAGGGAATTAAATTCACATTTGAATCAGAAAATGAACTAGGAGAATTAGCTATGTTAGATTGTAAAATAAAACGAATAGAAGAAGGCAAACTACACACTAGTGTTTATAGAAAACCAACGCATTCTAATAGATATTTAGACTTTAATTCGTCTCATCCGTTAACTGTTAAGGCAGGCTTAGTAAAGTGTCTAACAAATCGAGCCATAGCACTAAGTAGCACAAAAAAAGACCTAAATGATGAAATAAAACAGATAGAAGAAGCGTTGGTGTTGAATAACTATCCTATAAAATTCATTAGTAAGATCAGCAAAAACCAAAAGCAAAATAAAAATAATGGTGAAACTATTAATGATAACACAAATAAGAAAGAATATAAGTCATCCACTGTTATACCATATAAGGAAAGCACATCCGAGGCCCTACGTAGGATTCTTAATAAAGCAGGAATTAGAGTGGCATTCAAACCTACAAACTCACTCAGAGACAAGCTCTGTAGGCTAAAAGACCCGGTGGATCCAATTAAACAAAATAGTATAATTTACAAAATACCCTGCAATAACTGTGAGGTCAACTACATAGGTCAAACTAGTAGGTCAGGGATAGTCAGATTAACAGAACATAAGAATTTAGCTAAGGTAAGAATGTTTGACCCTGAAAAGATAAGTAATTTAGAAAAAAGTTCAGCTATTGCACTTCATGCAATAACAAACAACCACACAATAGGGTGGGATAGGGTTAAAATTCTAAAAAGTAATATACCTAAGTGGAGAGAGAGGTTGATTACGGAATCCTTATTTATCGAGTCCACACCCAACACATGCAACAAAAATGACTCAATGCAGATACCAGAGATATGGAAAATATTATTACCGCAGGTCAAATCAGAAGAAGATAATAAATAATCTTAAAATTCTATTTCAATTCAAACACATTCTAACAAGCAGCTTATTATGACTGTAAAAACACTCGTCCAATTTTCCCATCTAATTGCAATTGATCAACAACACTCGTACGATTATTTCTGAATGTACATTATCTCACATTGATTTTTAATCCAATATCTAATCCATTCCACACATGTATATAAATGAGAGGTCAAGGTTGTGTGAGTAACTTGATATGATTATGAGCAATAGTTTGTGCTCAAAACGTCATCAGTTCATATAACTGTAAACACTGTGCGATTTATCAAAATAAAATCTTATCTATAATGGAATGCTATGAATATATTAGAGTAGAGCCAGAGAAAGATGAGGATCTAATTGAAAAGTGAATATTTCTTCGCTTGCTCAATCTATCTCTTTTCTAAATTAAACTTCAGGCATAGTGTCATTTTTAGAGATTGTTATTTTAGACTAATTCACGTTGTAGACAAATGTCTTGTCAGGCAATTAGTAATGACAAAATTAATAGCATCTTCACTCTGGACGGTATTTATGAAATCTTGAGAATTCTGTGAAGAGTTTACTGCATGATATTCCAGTAAAATAGTAATTGAAATTCTATCCTGTTACAAAACATTCTCTGGACTGAAGGATTCCATTATGATATATTTGGAGCTCCAAAGACATAACCGAATAAAAGTTAACCCATGTAGTGGAAAACGTTGACACTCACAATTCAGACATTTCTCAAGTTTTTTGGAACTTGTGAATAAGAAGCTTGTTAACAATTTAAAACATACACACAAGTTGTCATGAAACTATCAGAGTTCATGTTCTTATCAATAAAGCAAGCAGAAATACAGAAAATGTATGCTAATGATGGATGAAGGTTTTGGTAGCCTTACTTTTAAGCAGGTCACTTGCACCTAGGTCTTTCTCTCCACGTAGATCTTCGGATTCATTTCACTTTTTGATGTGATTATGTTCTCTGAGCTGGATGGTTAATTTGCGAAGCTTTCATCACCGTACTAGGTGACATCTTCAGCACTGAGCTTTAAATCTTCTCTATCATATCCATTCACATTAGCAAAACAAGACTGTCACAATGGTGTGTACGACTTGATGTTTAATTTCTACGAAACTTCTGAACTCTAATCAATCAACTTTATTAGGAGCCTATTTTTATCCATTCTCCCAACAGTCCAAATTTCACTCAGTCTAACAAGTTGTTGTCCGTGATTATGTTCTCAACAAAGTATACAGTACATTCATTGAACACGTTATAGTTTTGTTCATATAAACTGACAAGTATTCAAGCAGTTGGCAACTTCAGTAGTATGAATGTGTGGTGATTGACAATTTCTATCTCTGTATTGTTTAAATACTTACTGTTGACTGTTGATATGTTTCTTATATGAATTGCATTCTAATTCCGCTAAATACAAATTACTGATTGCTGCCCTCTCTGGGTTTTGGTTTCATTCGTTAATTCCGTCATCTTGGAAATACTAATACTTCAATTACTATAAATTACTACAAATTGGCGTCGCGATGGAGCTAAGTAACCTGGGAAAATTTCCTCTTAATGGTTCTCCGCGGGAGATTGCTGATTATTTGGAATGCTTTGATGCGTGGTGCATTTCCAAGAATGTTCGGGATGATAAAATACCTGCTCATTTCATCACCGCTATTGGTCTTGATGCATATAGTCTGTACGTTTCAAACTGCTAAAGAGGTATGTATTACATATGAAGATGTCCATAATGAATACTCTGCTCCCACTACGTCTGTATCTGACGTTATGCTTTCAAAAGTCGAAAATACAAGTGTTCATGGAAAGCAATCCAAACTGCCGTCCACAGGTAATAGAATGCAGCGAGAGATCAAAAACATTAAACCGTGTTTATCCTGTGGAAAGTTACATCTACGAAGCACTTGCCGTTTTCGGAGTGCTAAGTGCTATAAATGTGGTAAAGTTGGACACATCAAGACGGTTTGCAGGAGTTCGAGTACATATGTTGCTCAACATTCTTATAATTCTCCCAAGCTGTCTAGTAAAATGGAGTCTATGTGTCTTTCAACTTTTCAAAATACTCAAGCTAATCCAACGAAAACCTCCACTACAAGTTCAGCAACGCAAGTATCAACTGTATTCAAAAATGAGGTAGCTAAGTTGCAATGTGAACTGTCGAAAGCACGAAAAGACCTGAATGAGATGAGAGAGCAACTGAATAAAATGGAGGAATTGGTGCATATGCATAGACTACGTCTGTTGAATGCAAAGCATACAAGTTCTTGTGAAAGTCCTGCAAAACTATTCAAATCTCGAATTCTCAAAAAGCATCTGATGTCCACTACTTCTAATGTACATTATTACAAAGATAATAACTACAGACCTTCTGTTGGAATCATACTACAAAAAATGGGAAATTGAGTGGTGAAGATATTAGACATCAAAGATCACTCAGTTCATAACGGACACCTGGACAAAGTGACAATAAATGAAGTAGGTCGTTCCAATTATAATATTATTGATTCCGCTAATAATCCTGATTTTGTAGATAATTCAGAAATAAGTCCAGATAGTACTGATGAAAACAATATCACAGAATCAGTTAGCTCGAAGCTACTTGCAAGCAAACCGAGACATCGTTATAAATACGCGAGGAGATATTCGAGGTGTGGCAGATGTGGTGATTGACAATTTCTATCTCTGTATTGTTTAAATACTTACTGTTGACTGTTGATATGTTTCTTATATGAATTGCATTCTAATTCCGCTAAATACAAATTACTGATTGCTGCCCTCTCTGGGTTTTGATTAGATTCCTATAATTCCGTCATCCCGGTATATTAATATTTCCAAGCACAATAAATTACTACACTTTGTCTTCTCAAAATTTTCCTTATTTATTAATTGTCTTATTTAGATGGTTTTTGAAAATACTACACACATTGGATGTGGAGTGTCCAAATGCTTAACTCGTCAAGACAATAAATACTCTTTGTTTGTAGTTTTTGCCTATGGTCCAGGGTAATTGTTTGTCTGATTTTTAATCGAAATCGTTTTTGTTACAGTGTGAAGTTAAGACTTCCAAATAATTTTGTTAGTCTTTAAAATGCTGAAATTTGAATAAGGCATTAACAAGACAAATTTCACGAGATGATGGCATCATTTCGTAGTTTCTTTACAACCCCTTTACAACTAATATGGTTAACGATAATAAAATAAAGTTCATGAAAATTACTCAGTTGAATAAAAACAAAAGTACATACTAATGACCAATCATATTTAGATAGGTCATGTAGTCCAGGGTAGGCGAAGATTGAAGTCTATCGATTTTTGTACACACAGTTTAGGCTGTATGTGATTGATCCAAAGTGCTTCCATCACCTTCAATAACCTTGAATTAGAGTTATGTGAATTAATTGTAAAACAGTCATTAATATCGATTTTGTGACCAGACATTAATAAGTGTTTTGCAATGGATAGTGATGCTGGATTTCTATTCAGATTAATCGCGTTGGAATTTTCGATATGATTTAGTAGCCATTTTGGAATATGTTCTTTTCGAAGACATTGGAACATTCTGTTAGTTCTACCTATATAGGTGTCACCACAGCTGCAGGTGAACTTGTAGATACAGTTTGAAGTAGAGTCCACAGAATTTCGTCCTTTAATCGTAGGAACAGGGATCGAAAATGTTCGGCAAGTGAGAAAAAGAGATGCGGTGGCGTAGAATGTGCGTTTGATGGCTGACCGAAGTCTTTCAGCTGTCAACTGCATAATCTGGTCGCCCTTGAATGGTAGATTAATAAAGATGGCTTTCTTTTGTACAGAAGCTGTTTTTTCAAGATATGGTCTATCCTTACCGTGACAACTGATGAAGTTTTCTGGATAACCATTGGCTAGTAAAACTGCATGTATATGTCGAAGCTCATCCATCATTGTGTCACTCGTGCATACTTTTCGGACCCTTGAGAACAAACGCTTCACTGGGGAACGTTTATACTAGATAGAAACAAAACTGGTAAAATGAAGATATTGTCCATTTCATGTCTTTTTACGAAAAATAGAGCTATGAATCGTTCCATCATCTCCCCTAGTCATTGTCACATCCAGGAAACTGAGTTTGTTATTCGATTTTAGTTCGGAAGTCACTCGAATATTTGGATGAATATGATGTGTGAAGTATTCAAACCATTGCTAAATGGATAAGAGACAAAATTTTCCGAGATTGTTTCAACCCGCAGAAGGTTTTCTACCACTACTACTTCTTTTTATAATCCTTCATAACTACTCTCAAGATACACATAAGAACTGTGAAAATTTCTCAACTACTTATCTAGTCTTCGGTAAGTTCGATACTTGATGGCTTCATTGGCCACTCCGAATCAGTGAGCGAACACCTCACCAGAAATCAACTACGCTGTTCCCAAGTGGTCTATGTTTGAAGTCGATTAGTGAGCAATACTGTCATTTGCATTCCAACTCAGTTGTGTCAGCATAGATTATTATTATTCGTAGAAGTTGAATAACTCTAAAGAATAATCACTTGCTACTGTGTTCAAATTTCCCTTCACCATAAGAATCTAGTGTAGTACCCATATACCAACTGTAAACATGCTTTTTAATCTAATTTGTATACTTGCATTATATGTGTATACAGACTGATTTTATATATACTTCGCAAATACTTGTCCATTCACTGTTGAATATTACCTTGACACAATTTCGAATTTGACTACTGCTTCAATACATATTCGTAATCTTCACAAGTGCCTTTTGATTTACGTTGTGGGCGTCGAGTAGCCACAACGTCTGCGCACATCAATAAGAACGAAGAAATACATAGAATATATGTGTACAGCAGTTTAGTCAGACAACGCACGCAACAAAATTGGTGAGCCCGACGACCAATTTCGACAGCGACGACAAATTGGTATCCTTGACGATAACTGGTTCACCCCGACGACGAATTGTTGACCCCAACGACAAATTTCTACCCCGTCGACAAATTGTCCATCGCGACGACAACTTTTTCACCTCGACGATAACTTGTTCACTGCGACGATAACTTGTTGACTCCAACGACGTTTTGTTCACCCGGACGCATCATTACACTTGCTGGATTAATTAAACTCTAACTTTATCGGATATATATACATATAATAGACATTTCGAGCTCATTCTTGTGCTTTCTCATCGCACAACTTGCAGTAATCTGTGGTAAGCACCGGCATTGCATGTTTTTCTGTTTTACCATATTCTTGGTGTGCATAATTTTTGCTATTTTGTTACTGTTAAACCATTTTTCTACGAATTGTATCATGTCTTCCGATACCCTGATACCTTACAGCTGGGATCTGTTGGTACCATTTCTCTTACTGTACCAGTTTTTAGGCCCAAAGACTCCCATCTTTGGTTTGCACGACTGGAAAATTATTTCACTGCCAATAAGCTTACGTCACAGACGGTTAAATTTGGCATATTGAGTACAGTACTACCAGACGAAATCGCCGAACAGGTTCGACAACACATAGTTCAGCCCAGCACAGACGCTCCTTACGACAAGTTGAAAGAAGAAGTACTTCGATGCACTTCACTTTCTGATAGGCAAGCACTCGATCGTTTGTTAAGCAACGTAGAGCTAGGCGATAAAACCCCATCACAACTCATGAGGCACATGCAAAGCCTAGTAGCAGGAAGGGATATCGACAAAAGTCTCTTTTACCAAATTTGGTTGCGACGACTTCCTGCAAACATTCAACAAGTTCTTGCTTACGGAGATGACGACATTGACATTGAGAAGCTTGCCAAAATCGCAGATCGCATGTATGAGAGGTCAACACCTCAATCTGTTGCTTCCACCAGCAGAATGCCAGACACTGACGACAGGATACAGGCTCTAGAACACAAAGTCGACACCGTACTGAGTCAGTTAGCAGCACTGACCACACGCACACGACCAAGCCGTTCTAGAAGCTCGTCTCGTCGACGTCTTTCTCGATCACCCAGCACGTCACGACATCACGATACTATTTGCTGGTACCACCGTAGTTACGGAGGCAATGCACGACGGTGTCGTTCACCTTGCAACTTTCAGGCTAAACCAAAAGATATATCGTCATGTATGAAAACTTCTACTGTTGGCAATCTACGATCTAGCAGTCGTTTGTTTTATGTAACAGATAGAAATACCGGTACTACGTTCTTAGTCGACACAGGAGCAGAGGTTAGTGTTCTCCCTCCGACTACGCAGGAACGTCAACATCCTGACCCTGCAGTTACGCTCCAAGCCGTTAATAAGTCTAATATTGTTACATATGGTAGTAAACGAATGACTTTAGATTTTGGTCTGCAGAATACCTACATTGGTCTTTCATCATCGCAGACGTTCCATCCCCAATCCTTGGTATAGATTTTCTACAGCAACACAAACTGCTAGTTGATCCGGTAAGCCCTAAGCTTATAGACTCGCTCAATAAAAGGTACATCGCTGGTACGATTAGCCGTGCATCATCGCTGAACTTGATGGTCACACGCACACCAGCATCTCCATATACTGACTTAGTAAATCAGTTCCCTGACCTTCTACAACCCTCTTTCCGAGCAACAGAACTAAAGCATCAAGTGGTTCATCACATTAAAACCACTGGACCACCAGTTTTTGCACGTCCTCGACGCCTTGACCCACATCGACTTAAAATCGCAAAAACAGAGTTCGATAAAATGTTAGAGCTCGGCATTATTCGACCATCCAACAGCTCTTGGTCTTCACCGCTGCACATGGTACCCAAAAAGTCTTCTGGTGAGATACGGCCATGCGGGGATTATCGAGCTTTAAACAAGCAAACGGTACCTGACCGATACCCCATACCGCATATTCACGATTTCGCCAGCAACTTGCCAGAGGTTAAAATTTTCTCCAAAATCGACCTTGTCAGAGCGTACCATCATATTCCCATCCACCCGGATGACGTTCCAAAAACCGCTATCACCACGCCATTCGGCTTATACGAATTCGTGCGCATGCCTTTCGGGCTGATGAACGCCGCTCAGACATTTCAACGTCTCATCGACCAAGTACTCCGCGGCCTGCCCTTCGTCTACGCATACATTGACGACTTACTAATTGCAAGTGCAGACGAAACCGAGCATGTGAAACATGTGAGGACGGTGTTTGAAAGACTTCACAAATACGGCATGACTATCAATTTAGATAAATGCGAATTTGGTAAGAAATCACTGAAATTCCTCGGTCACTTGATTGACAATCAAGGAATTAGACCAGTCCCCGACGATGTACAAGCCATCAAAGACTATCCATTACCAGATTCTTTCAAGAAACTACGGCGATTTTTGGGTCTAGTCAATTTTTACCGGCGTTTTATCCCGAACTGTGCTAGAGTTTTGCAACCGTTGACCGACTGCTTACGTGGACATAGTCGTTCATTCCATTTGCCTGCAGAAGCTGTTAAAGCATTCGAAGCTGTTAAACAATCACTAAATGACAAGACGCTCTTAGTCAGACGCCAGAATGACGCCCCCTGTCTCTCATGACAGATGCTTCAGATGTCGCCATTGGGGCAGTGTTACAACAGCAGGTACATGGCGAATGGCAACCCCTTGCATTCTTTTCGAAACGACTGAATCCTACTCAATGTCGATATAGCACCTTTGGTAGAGAGTTATTAGCTGTTTATTTAGCAATCAAGCACTTTCGACATATGCTGGAAGGTACACCTTTTACTGTCTTTACAGACCACAAGGCTCTAACGAAAGCCTTATCAGCAAAACAGGATAACTACTCTCCACGTGAACTACGACATCTCGAGTTTATATCCCAGTTCACCTCCGATCTGCGACACATAAAGGGTAAAAACAATGAAGTGGCAGACGCTTTATCACGTATGCACATTGATAACATTGTATGCCCAGACATCGACTACGAACATCTCTCAAACTTACAACGAGATGACGCCGAACTCAAAAAGATCATGTCTTCTAAAACAACATCTCTAAACCTCGAGGCAATTCCTTTCGGCACGACAAAAGTTATCTGCGACACCTCTACAGGTAAATATCGACCTTTCGTTCCAATAGCTATGAGACATACAGTATTCGAGAAGTTACATAACTTGTCGCATCCTGGTGTTAGCGCTACTACCAAGCTACTAAGAGAAAGATTTATCTGGCCAAACATTAACAGCGACGTTAAGAAGTGGACACGAAATTGCTTGTCTTGTCAAAGAGTCAAAATCAACCGGCACACCAAAGCACCACTTGGTCGCTTCCCTAACCCCGACTCTAGATTTGACCACGTACATGTAGACATAGTTGGTCCACTGCCTCCTTCCAATGGTTTCAACTATATTCTAACCTGCATTGACAGATTTACTCGTTGGCCAGTAGCAGTTCCATTAATCGACGTCTCAGCTGAAACGGTAGCTAAAGCTTTAGTCGAAAACTGGATAGCCAACTTTGGTGTCCCATCAATTATCACTACAGACAGAGGTGCCCAGTTTGAAAGCCGACTGTTTGACCAACTAACTGAATTACTAGGCATTAAACGAATACGAACGACAGCGTATCATCCTAGTTCCAACGGTATGGTCGAACGATTTCATCGACAACTCAAAGCTGCACTCGCTGCTTCTTTGACTCGAAACGATTGGTCAACCAAACTTCCACTAGTATTACTTGGTATACGAGCTACTATAAAGAAAGATATTGGCTGCTGTGTTTCCGAACTAGTCTATGGAACAACATTACGATTACCAGGAGAATTTTTCACCCCGGGTAACCAAGTTCCACACGATATGACTGGTTACGTGCACCAGCTAAAACGACACATGAACGAGCTAAAGATATCAATTCCACGTCAGCAGGAACGAGCGTCATACATCCCGTCACAACTGACAGATTGTACTCACGTCTTCGTCAGGAGAGAAGGTGTACAACGACCACTTCAACCCGCTTATGATGGCCCATTCAAAGTTCTAAACAGAAACGCGAAAGTTATCACGATAGAAAGATTGAATAAAACAGAAGCCATCAGTATCGACAGAGTCAAACCAGCGTTCCTCGACGATTTCGAAGTCAACGATAAGAACCAGCTGAACGACGTGCCAACACCTACATCCACACAAGCTTCAACGTCGACAGAGAAGCCTGCGAAAACAACACGATCTGGTAGACGAGTCCATTGGCCTAAACGTTACGTGCAAGTCATCGAAATATAACTTACTACGAATTTTCATTTTTATTATCTTTATTCGTAATTGTCATTTGATTACTCATTTAACTGATTAATATTTTCATACATAAATCACGTCACTATTATTTTAACATCGATATTTCCTATATTATTATATTTAATCACATCTCGTATATTATTCACGTATCGTTTTCGTCTACCGACTACAGATCCCCGGACAATTTTATCGTTCCTTATATATTCTATTACGATTAGCAATTTCACTTTCCCTAGATTATCGCATTTATTATCGATGTTATTAACCGCTTTAAACCGCTCATTTTTCAGCTTAATAAATCGCCTTCTGTGTACTATCGCTGCTACGTATTACGCTGACGCATGTTATTTTCGAACACTTAAATGTATTTTTTTATATATTTTAGTGTTCTGGTGGGGGAATTATGTAGTACCCCTATACCAACTGTAAACATGCTTTTTAATCTAATTTGTATACTTGCATTATATGTGTATACAGACTGATTTTATATATACTTCGCAAATACTTGTCCATTCACTGTTGAATATTACCTTGACACAATTTCGAATTTGACTACTGCTTCAATACATATTCGTAATCTTCACAAGTGCCTTTTGATTTACGTTGTGGGCGTCGAGTAGCCACAACGTCTGCGCACATCAATAAGAACGAAGAAATACATAGAATATATGTGTACAGCAGTTTAGTCAGACAACGCACGCAACACTAGTTTCCACTTTCTAATCTGGTTATATGAATATTCAGTTGAAATCCACCGATATCACTTTTATTCTTCATGATCAGTGCCACCAAAGGAGACTAGTTGCACAGCACACATTGTAAAATTAGATTTAGGTATGCGGCGAAGTGTGTTCTGCAGTCTTCCAAATAGTTAGTTGTAACTTAGTAAATGTTTCACTTCATGTTTTCTAAATTTCGACTTTTATTCTTGTGTTCGTGAAAAATTATGATCTTTCAGGGCCACATTTGATGTCAGACCATATGAAGCGAAGAATATCAATGAAGTATGTCCAGTGGAAAGGACAACAGCAGCTGTTCAGCCGGAGTAGTCGACAGTAGAAGCCTACTATTGGCACTATGAAATATAACAACAGAAATAAACCAACAAAGAATTAATGATAATAACTACTGGCATACTTGCATTTTTTTTCAAATATAATGACTTTTAAATTCACCGGGTTTTCTCTCCTCGTGAAGCGTCTATGTGAAAGGGTTATGTGTTTCATTGGAATAGTAAGTACTTCGAACTATAGATGGGATATACTTGGTGATAGAAAATTGTATGTTCTGTTGCACATTTCTGTTTTCCACCATAGACTTCACAATACCTCGCGTATACAAACAGTGATATATATACATCGAGCAACTCTACTGATTTCAAGCAGTTTTCGCTGTCTGTGATTTTGAAATCACTTTTTCATGTCTTTTCGTATTCATTGTACTATCCGGAATGTCACCTGTGTTTGGTAGGTAGAACTTCCACTGCACACTGAAAGTAATCTGGAGCTGAGCTAAATACATCTAGTCGGTCTGTGAATATCTCAACTTTCCAAATCAATCTGAAACACCAAGTGTTTGTGCACAATTACATAAGGTCATCATTCACATATTTCATTGTCGGATTGTCACTCTGCAGATCATGTGTAAATGCCCTTATAAACATCAGATTCCTCAGCGTGTGTCCAATCTCCTTCCATTTTATTCGAATCATTTTTAACTAAGAGATACTCGTTTGGTTAGTTTCTACAGTTTTTTGTTGCGAATTCTTTCTGACCAGCGATTCGATCTTCCTTATGTGTCCAGAGATTCCACATGTTGAGAAAGGTGTGAAGTTCCCTATTGGAAACGCTCTTCGTGACACACTATGTCTCCTTTCTATTGTGTTGATGTAGTTTTCAAATTACTTCTTGGATAATACTGACGAAGGCCTTTTCGAAGTGGATGAAATTACGATAGTGATTTGACTTCCCTTATTTACTCTGTTAAACGCTGATGTATAGAGTCCCTTTTTATCGCCTATTTCTCTCCAGAATGATACAATTCCATGAAATAAATGGGTGGAAGAGAGGGTTAACTCTCAGGAGACAAAGTGTTCCCCACTGGTATCACTGTTAAACCGTTTCACCCTACTCAAAGTACACGTTGATTTCGTTCGCATCTGAAGATGAAGTGTGAGATTTTCACCAATATGTTTCTGAAAGTGTTGTACACTTTCTCAAAGTTTCATGCATAAGCTAGCTCTGTGAAATTTGTATTCATCAGTTTTATCAGCTGAGAGTTTTATGCCTAATAATGGCCTTATTTTTAATAGTACATTTCTACAAAATACTCAGGGCTGAATGTGCTTGTTGAGTAGAACTTCATTCTTGTGTGGAATCTTGAGTTAGGACAGTAATAATGAGTGTGTTATCATTCTAAACGAATCTTAACTATACGTCATACTCTTTATCATCAAAATGAGAGGTATATTTCTACACAGAAATCGTTATAAATTCAATGATGGACTACTATCCGAACACAGATGTAGTGCAGATTTAATTGTCGACAGACACATTCCCTACCCGCAGCTATTTTACTTGTCGGCGGCATATTCGGTAATGTGGGGAGTTTAATGTTGGGAATGTTAATGTGGGGAATGTAGCTCTAGGGCATGTTTAGATAAATACATACAAATACAATGCAGTGAATTTGGTATATATTTTTTTACCGAATATTAGATCAACTAGCGAATTGGACGATCCGCCATTTGAAGAATTCTCAATGCATAAACACCAGAGATTTCTGATTGTAGTCTTGATCAATTGCTAAGAATTACTCAATGGAAGTGTAGTAATTTATTGTACTTGAAATATTAATATACCGGGATGACGGAATTATAGGAATCTAATCAAAACCCAGAGAGGGCAGCAATCAGTAATTTGTATTTAGCGGAATTAGAATGCAATTCATATAAGAAACATATCAACAGTCAACAGTAAGTATTTAAACAATACAGAGATAGAAATTGTCAATCACCACATCTGCCACACCTCGAATATCTCCTCGCGTATTTATAACGATGTCTCGGTTTGCTTGCAAGTAGCTTCGAGCTAACTGATTCTGTGATATTATTTTCATCAGTACTATCTGGACTTATTTCTGAATTATCTACAAAATCAGGATTATTAGCGGAATCAATAATATTATAATTGGAACGACCTACTTCATTTATTGTCACTTTGTCCAGGTGTCCGTTATGAACTGAGTGATCTTTGATGTCTAATATCTTCACCACTCAATTTCCCATTTTTTGTAGTATGATTCCAACAGAAGGTCTGTAGTTATTATCTTTGTAATAATGTACATTAGAAGTAGTGGACATCAGATGCTTTTTGAGAATTCGAGATTTGAATAGTTTTGCAGGACTTTCACAAGAACTTGTATGCTTTGCATTCAACAGACGTAGTCTATGCATATGCACCAATTCCTCCATTTTATTCAGTTGCTCTCTCATCTCATTCAGGTCTTTTCGTGCTTTCGACAGTTCACATTGCAACTTAGCTACCTCATTTTTGAATACAGTTGATACTTGCGTTGCTGAACTTGTAGTGGAGGTTTTCGTTGGATTAGCTTGAGTATTTTGAAAAGTTGAAAGACACATAGACTCCATTTTACTAGACAGCTTGGGAGAATTATAAGAATGTTGAGCAACATATGTATTCGAACTCCTGCAAACCGTCTTGATGTGTCCAACTTTACCACATTTATAGCACTTAGCACTCCGAAAACGGCAAGTGCTTCGTAGATGTAACTTTCCACAGGATAAACACGGTTTAATGTTTTTGATCTCTCGCTGCATTCTATTACCTGTGGACGGCAGTTTGGATTGCTTTCCATGAACACTTGTATTTTCGACTTTTGAAAGCATAACATCAGATACTGACGTAGTGGGAGCTTGATGTTCGCTGTTGACATCTTCATATGTCATGCATACATCTTTAGCAGTTTGAAACGTACAAGAAGGAATCTGAATTAACTCTTTCTCTAATTTAGGAATGTTGATTCCAGCAATTAGACGATCACGTAGTTGTGTATGCAGCTGATCTCCAAAATTACACTTTGAGGCTTGAATTTGGAGTTGTAGTATAAAGTCTCTTATCTTCTGATTGGGAGAACGTACCAGTTTGTTGAACTGAGCCCTCTCTCTGGTCTCAAAAGTAGTTACATGGGAGTGATCTATAAGAATTTCACGGAGCTTAGCATATGGCAGAGAAATAGGTTTATCTGGAAACGCCAGATTCTTCACTAGGCTATATGCATCTAGCCCAATAGCAGTGATGAAATGTGCTGGTATTTTGTCATCCCGAACATTCTTGGAAATGCAATACGCATCAAAGCATTCCAAATAATCAGCAATCTCCCGCGGAGACCCATTAATGGGGAATTTTCCCAGGTTACTTAGCTCCATCGCGACGCCAATTTGTAGTAATTTATTGTACTTGAAGTATTAGTATACCGGGATGACGGAATTATAGGAATCTAATCAAAACCCAGAGAGGGCAGCAATCAGTAATTTGTGTTTAGCGGAATTAGAATGCAATTCATATAAGAAACATATCAACAGTCAACAGTAAGTATTTAAACAATACAGAGATAGAAATTGTCAATCACCACAGGAAGTTTAAAGAAAAAGAGATGTCGCATACGATCACGAACACTTTATAACTCCCTGGTAGTTGTCTCCTCTTAATTACGTAGCATATTTCCTGGGCTTCAATTTAAGGATTTGTACGAATCCTAGACAATCAGGACACCCAGAATGTCACCCATTGTCTGGAAGACTAGAACTTTGACGAATCATCAATACACGGACACCCTGACACAGGCGAGATTTATCAATCAACTGGTAGTTCGAGAAGAGTTCGACCACTTTCTCCATCTGTAGAAATGCCGTTACATTCAATCTTCCATGGAAGAGAGTAGCAACAACAGTGATGACCTGTCGAAATCATAGTTTTTAAAAGGATTTGAATAATTATCAAAATGGCTACGTAATGGGATGAACAGTTAAATAAGTGAGTGGTTACCTGGAAGTACATTTAAAGGAAGGATTATCTGAGATCACATAGATGTTCTTAAGAAATAAAATAGTTATGAATAGTAAGAAAAGCTAACAAAGATCATCGTTAATCACAAATGTACCTCTAATAAAATCAATTAATTACATAGGTGAACAAGTAGACAAGCTTTCGATAAACATTGGCATACATACTGAGATCCTAAAAGAATTGATTTTAAGATGTACCATGAATGTTAATTTCAAATTTAATGGCATGCTTTACAGACAAGTGGACGACTTGGCGATGGGCTCCCCATTAGTTCCCATTCTGGCTGACTTCTTTCTAAATAAGTGTGGTGATTGACAATTTCTATCTCTGTATTGTTTAAATACTTACTGTTGATTGTTAATATGTTTCTTATATGAAATGCATTAGAATTCCGCTGAATACAAATTCCTGAATTCCGCCCTCTCTGTGTTTTGTTTGGATTCTTGTGATTCGGTCACCTCGAAATACTAATACTACGATTACAATAAATTACTACAATAAGCTAGAAAATGGACCTCTGAACAACCTTATCAGTAAGCTCTCATTTTATTGCCGATATATGGATGATGTATTTATTCTTTGTGATACTGGTTCTGATAGGAGTACAATAATTACTGAATTCAATGAAGTACGTTCGGCTATGAAATTCACATGCGAAGAGGAATCCAAAGACAGAATTTCCTACTTACAAGAAAACCAGATGGTAGCATAAAAAGAAGTTTGCATAAAAAAAGCACTTGGACAGAGCAATATACACATTTTCACAGCTTCGTTCCTATCAAGTACAAAAGAAATTTAGTGAAGACCCTCAGCCACAGAGTTAGAGCTATATGCTCAGAAGAAGTAATTGAAGATGAATACCCATTGTATATGATACCTTGATTGAAAATATCTATCCCAAGAAATTTATCAACAAACACGTGACAAAGAAAGCCAAAAAAGACTACTCACTATCTGTAAACAACAAGAAGCCACTTTATATACAACTGCAATTCGAGGGCGATATACCAAGTGAGATAATTACGGGGAAATTAATAAAATCAGTTCAAAGAACTTTTAATGATGGCGAACCACACGGTCTTATTCTCTAAACGACCTCTGGTGCTACCTCAACTGAAAGATGAAGTTAATGCATATAGTTTCCTTGATAAATTTCGATAAAGAAAGGAAGATGAAATTAGCAGTATAAAATGAAATCATTCTATTTCACAGGTTCTCATCACCTGCAGACTACCTGAAATTACAATGGTTTTATAGATGATAACATACTTTAATGTTTGGGTGGTGGTAGGGAAGAGATACTATAAAATTGACGCATCCAAAATGAAAGCATTACAATTTTTTAGTTCAGGTTTTTATCATCAATTTATACGCTTTTAAAGTTGAAAAGAGGGAGGAGGGGTAAGACAGAAAACAGAAAAATTGATTAACAGAACAGTGGTTAGGGTGACTCTAAAGAATAGCGGCCCAAACCGAAACGACCTTCGAACAAAAAAGTGACCTTGAGCAAGGTATCAGCTGACTGTGTCATTTTCGGAAGTAAACATGGATGTTTTCGATTACTGTTTGGATAACGGACTGATAGCTTTGTCGAAAATTTGCCAATGCGGAGGAGTTATGCATATACAAAAATACACAGAGGCCATTGATGGCTTTGTATACAGATGTATTGAGTGCCGAAGGAGGATATCGGTTCGAGAAGGTTTGTCGTTGTTTTTTAGTTTACAGATCCCTTAGGAACTTTTCTCTCAAGGTCTAAACTACCTTTGACGAAAATTTTAATGATCGGTAACTTCTGGGTCCTGAAAAGAGCTTATGGAACAGAAAATTCAGAAGTGTCAGCAGTGCAATGGTACAACTACTGCAGAGATGTTTCCTCCTGGAAAATGAACACCCTGACTCAAGTTCTCGGAGGAGTCGGCAGCACAGTCCATATTGATGAGACTGTACTTATAAAAAGGAAATACAACCGCGGGAGATTACAAGCAAACCAGCAGTGGATACTGGGTGTCGTATACGACACGACACTGCGCAAAGGGTATATAGAAGCGATTCCCGATCGCAGTGCAGCAGTATTAGTGCCTATTAATAAGCGTTTGGTGTTGCTGGGGACGACTGTTCATACAGATGAATGGAGCGGATACCGTCAATTATCGAATCAAGAGTAAATTCATCATGTTTTTAATCATACGGACATTTTCGGAATCCTTTGGATGGAACCCACACCAGTTCCAGTGAAAGTTTTTGCAGTCGTCTAAAAAGACGTATAAGAGCGGTTAATGGATCGAGAAATCCCATGATTTACAGTTACCTGAATGAATTTATGTACCGAAACTGGTTTCATATGACTATGACGACTCCCATGAGAAACTGGGGGGTATTTTTGCAACATATACGCGAACGCCATTCTTTGTAATTGTTTATTATGATTGCATTACTTATATATAAACCGTTTTTTACAATTATGCGCCTTTTTTTTTGAGCCTTCTCATTGGCCGAAGTTGTCCCTGTCAATGTCATTTTGGCGTTCAAAGGTCGTTTCGGTTTGGGCCGCTATTCTTTAGAGTCACCCAGTGTTAGCTTGTAGTTTCGCATAGCAACTCAAAAAACCACTTTTGCAGCTGCGCAGAATTTTTTTCTCTTCTCCCTGAAATAGCGTCCAGTCACGTGATGACATAGCACTCACCTAGATATACGCTGTTCACTGGTTTACAGTTTACAATTTATTTAGGATAGTAGGCTATATGCCTGTGTTAATCCTTTCGATTTATTTCATACAGGAGGTCCAATCTCGCCTTGAATGAATCAACGGATGGCGCTGATACGACGTGTTCCGGTAGGGAGTTCCAATGGTTCACAATTCGATGCGAAAAACGGATTTCCAGACGCAGACGATTCGACCGTGGTTTTTGGACCTTGAGGTGATGTCCTCGCAATTGGTTGGTGCTAGAAGGACCATAACTACCAGCAGTAAACGCAACGAAGTTTGGATTGTCGCTCAACTTTGATGGTGACCTTAGTAAACGGTTTACAATTTAACATTTTTAAGAACCTGTTCTGATTGCTTTTACAATGATTGAAAAATTGAAACTTCTGAAAAATTATTGATCTATGATACTTCAGGATTGTAATTTATAACATTACTGATTGTGCCTGTAAAAATGGCACGCGTTTCTTATAAACTTACCCGTTTATAAGAAATATAAATTATTATTATGACAAACGAGTGATTGCAGATGAAACCCTGTAACGTCGAGGGAAGAGAGACGAACTCCGTTACCTTGATAGGGCTCCGTTGGCGGTAATTAGCCGCAGTTGGTTGGGGAGGGATTTAGGGTTGACCCCCAATCGCTGAGTAAACTCTGTGCGGAAAACAGAGGACGATGCCCCGGTGTCAAACAGAAAACTTACGTTTATGTCCTGAATTTGCCCTCAGGGATAAGGGAAGTGTCAATGTAGTTGAAGATTGAACGATCAATTCATGGTTGTTTGCTCAAACCCAACTCCTTCATTTTTTTCGCGTGAGTCACCAATCCAGCAGTCATCGTCTCATCGTTCGCTGTTCAAGGGAAGATAAAAAAACTATCAGAAGTATTAACGTAATTTATCGTTACCACATTTTTCCTTAGAACTTGTGTAATAACCTTATTGCTGGTTGAATGTTGGCGTAAGAATAAACGATTCTTGAGTCACCAATCAGTGTTCTGGTTTTCGCGTTGGTTAATACAAAGTGTTTCTGAGAGTCTTCGAGGGACAACGTGAGGTCCAGCGTAGCAAGAGCTGGACACTGACAGTTTATGAGACTTGACTGACAGGGAGATTTCAAACAATGGCTAAGTAAGGACACATTATGAGGTAGTTAACCATGAGGTCTTTGTTATGACCACATTTCCACGCTCTGTGACCGAACCGACGAAAATTATAACATTTGCCTGGGTCGCTATTTGGTTTAGGAGGAATCGCAGATGGCTTTGTAGGTGGGGCTGGTGATGGAACGTTAGGGCACCGTTTTCAGGGGGGCTGGGACGGGTGTGCTTCTCCCAGCGGTCCCCAATGAACAACAAGACGTACGGCAGTTGATGAAAGATTGTGCTCCACACTCTCGAATCGTTTGACTACCTCGAGAGCTTCTGAGATAGGTTTGACTGGTTGCGGAGTAGCTGGCACTCAAGCTCGAACGACAAGAGGCCTTGTGCAAAGTGGGTGCAAATAACCTAATCATGGCTTGGATTAGGAAGGGTGGGGAATGCATAAGACGCAATCTCGCGAAGCTGATGGAGATATTTGGCAGCTGTTTTACCTGGCTCTTGACAACGGCTTAGGAAAGTGTGCATGTACGTGGAGGTGTTAGACGTTTTTGCGAAGCATTCATCTAAGATGCACCAGTTTTAGCTGAGAGGCTTGAATGCAGAGAATCCCCCAGCGATTCCATGACATAACGCGGCGTCACTGAATGCTAGCATGGTCTGATTAAAATAGGCTTGTGGAGGCAGCACTGTTAAAAGGGACTCCAGACGAAATTTCCACAACTCATAGTCGCTGTTCATGTCCAGCGTTGGTGGTCCTCTCACAGGGAGGATGTGTTCTATGGATGGAAGATGTGTGTTGGCTTTCTAGTTGGAGACTATTTCAAGGGGTTCGAATGAGTTTGATTTCACATTTAGACTGAATTTGGAACACCTCCGACACCAACTTGTCACAGGTAAACCAACAGGATCACGGGTAATGAAAGCAGAACACGAGCCGTGTAGGAGAGCGTTTATTCCACAAAATTGACTTTTAAAATGCGCGAGAGTACAGTTTAAGAGTATAATAGTTTTACTGGTCTTCGTTGGTGTTGAGGTTCTGCTACTCGTGTTTCTCCTGGTCCAGAAAGTTGACTTCCGGGTATCTTCCTGCAAGTAGAGAAAATAAAATATTGATTAGCTTTATAACACTGGTTTTTTTAATTTAAGCCCACCCTGTAACGTGACCTTCAGTTGTTTTGAGCTTTTCTGACATATTCAACCATCACTCGTGCGTGTCCTAGCTTATGCGCAATGTGCTAACTCTCATTGTTCCATCGCATACACATCCTGTGTTAGTTACATATATTAAATATGCTTACTCCGTGTATACATTATCGTCATAATGATGATGCCTGTAAACTGGCGTCCCTCATGAGAATATATTATTGTACATATTGTTAGCTTCTTAAATTTGGAATAGACCACCAGCTGATGTGTGTGATGCAAACACACTTCGAATTTTCATCCCCTCATTCATCAGACTACTCAAAGGTGACATTGCTCTTCTGTGTCTCACTATTACACCTTCATTCTCACCCCACACAGATACAATAAGCTAAAATAATAGATGTAAGTATTATTGGAAGGATATGAACAACATTTCTACACAGGCCATTAATATTAGTTCACACATATTACAAAAGTTTGCAAACGGTACTAGTTAGTTAGTGTATCGGTATAATCATAGATTATGCACAGAATATGTACATATATTAATTTATAAACCACTCTTTGGGAACTCGGCTTGCTTTCTTCTGTGTTGCTGACATTCGCCTCCTTTTTTCTGTCACCAATTTTGATTCTATTTAACAATCTGAATGAGGATAAATGATGCAAATATTTGACCATTTACAATAAGAAATGATCTGCAAACACTCTTGGCCGCAAATCCTATAACTGCCTCGTGAATTACTCATTATCTTCCTCCGCGACGCACCCTAGATGGAATTTGTGGAATATTACGTTTATGCCAATAAAATATCCAACAAATAACCGTACGTAGTCAATAAATCTAGTTCATCAAGAAATGATGAACATATGATGGTGGTTCCATTTGGAATCTCACTAACTCGCGTGATGATAATTTTCAGCTCCTATGTGATCCAATTGCCCTTTTTGTACAGAATTATTCACCATTATTTTGGTTCCTGACCGCGTATGGACTGAAAATGACCTGTTACTGTAACAACACTGGGTGCGCGCATCGAAAAAGAGGGTGGTATTTTAACGTCTGCTTTCGTCATTAACTTTAGCAAGGACAATGCGACATTTGAGTTCCTGCCAGACATGCTGACGACTTCGTACTTAACCACTTCAGGACGTGTAGTAATAGAAATAGCTGTCTAGTGGTAGGTGACCTTAATGCCCCACAGACTAATTAGGAGGAATTAACATCATCTACCTTGTTCAAATTTTCCACCAGGGAACTAATGGTGACGGTGCTTGAATGCGCACTTTTGCAGAGCAATACTACATGATCCGTCCACTCTAGACTTGGTGTTTACACATCAGTAAGAGAATATTGGTGACGTTATGTGCCCGGAACAGCTAGGCTGTAGTGATCACGACGTTTTAACTTTTACGTTTATAATTCACACAGTGACACATACGTCGACAGCCGCTCGTCCAAATATTTGGAAAGTGAATATACCTGCAATTCGAAATGCGGCAATCCTAGCTGACTGGCGTGTTGCCACATACCAGACTGTCCAGAAAGCTTGGATGGCATTAAGGAATAAAGAAGATTGCACCAGTACACCCATGGTCGTCGCCTTGAAAGCTATCGCATAAAGCACCTTGGATTAGTGATGAAATAATATTACTAAGAAAACATAAGAACTTATGGGACCTATTTTCTGTGACTGGGAGGGATGAGTTTCAAATAGAATACCGCTAAATTCGAAACCTTTGTAGGTCTATAATTGATAAAAGTCGTATAAATTATGAGAGACGGTTAGTATTAGATTGTGTACATTATCCATAAAGACTGTACTCGTATATCAAACGTAGGACTAAAACTAGCAGTGGAATGCTACTATGCGTAAGCAATACTGGAAAAGTGGCCGAGTCGGGCGAAACAGAAGCGGAAAATCTCTCGAAATAACTTTGCAATGTATTTCTGTGCAATCGAACTACTCAGGGGTATAACGGGGTCAATTATTTAGCCACCAAAATGTTCCAGTTGTAGCAGAGAATGCAGCGGTCCTCAAACTACCATCTGAAAGGAGGCCAGGTAAATTACCTGGACCTACGGACTTCACCCTAGACTGTCATTCCCATTGGTGGCTATTAAATGCATTCCACTTTTCAAATGTCTCTCAACCAGGTAAGGCTACCCAGGGACTGCAAAGACGCTTCTTTTTTTTATTTACAGCTTGATTCCTCACTGTATTTTTGGTACAAGTATGGAATTTTCAGCATGGATATCGGTAGCCCAAATTTTGCAGGCCGACCATAGATATCAGGTGTGCGTCGGTGCGGGCTCGAACCCCGGACCATGTGCATGGTCGGCGAGAGTCCTGACCACTGTGCCACCGACGCACAGCCTCATCTCTAAAGAGGAGAACGTGCAGTTAATACCTAACTACCAGCAAGTTATTCTGACTTGTATTATAGCAACGGTATTAAAAACACTCATAAGGGGTAAACTCTTAGTCCATATGACGAATAATGGTATACTGGCAGGTGAGTAACATGGATTCCGACCAGTACGATGCTGCCCGACAAACGTACTGTGAGGTAGGGAAGGTAAAGTAGAAGTCACGGATAAAAAAATCTATTGGATGTTGTCTTTATCTATTTTACTAAAGCATTAGATAAGGTGTCCTACTGAGGTCTTGGTAAACTCAGACGTTTTGGATCAGACGAACTCCTATGTGAGTGATTTGGCGACTACCTGATGGGTAGAGGGCAGGAGGTAAGGGCTAATGGTGTCCTGTCAGGGTGGAAATCAGTACTTAGTGTTCTGTTAGCATTTATAGAGGATTTCTACGTACTTATACCATTCCTATGTCAAAAGGGACTGTTCTCCTGAGACGTGAAGTCTTCAATGAATGGTACAGTGCCGAAAGAAGCAGCTTCTACATGGAGTAGACGATATGTACAGATAACATTACTCTCCAACTATCCTATCCTCCTAATTATACCAATATTTTGACACCATCCACCTGAAACACTAATCATTGCAACCAATGTGGTAAGAGTGTGTCGCAGTCAGATCACATGACGCGGACACCAACATAAGTAGCCGGGAAATGGCGATTCCCATCACTCCAGATAACATGTAACACAATATTATTAAAAATTATTGGCAAAATATTTCCGAGTGGAATTTCAACAGAACGTGATATTTAAGTCCAGCCGTACATAACACTTGCAGTGACATCCTCTCAACATGCTGAAAGTTTCACGATATACAAGTGAGAAGGCAAAATAACGCAGATAATGAAGATTGTGTGGTTGACAGTGAGCAGGACACTGAGAAAAGCGGGTGTACATACCACTTTCAGCTACATCCTCTCAACATGCTGATAATTCCACGATATATATTATTCATATTATTCTTCAAATTTATTCAGCTGACAGTTGTTACGTTTTCTTATTTCTTTTTCTGTCTGTTAGTCTGAATAACTTCACTAATTATATCTATTATTATCACTATCTCTCTTCTTTTGACGATACTGGTGAAAGAATCAACTCCGTTCACAGTACTAACAGTCTTAACACACCTCATACAACAAACAACATATAATTAATCCCATTACTACTCCTTTTGGGGTCAATCCAAGCTATGACCGTCGAGTGGCGGGACGAGCTACGCAGAAGTTTACCAAAGATCTGGAACCTATACTTCACAATCAAGAGGCGAGCTCAAAGAAATCAATTCCGTTTATGCTAGCTCGTTAAAACGATATTGGACATCGGATATTACGGAGCGGTAAATTGATTGATTGCGTTACGGTAAGTAGGGTGTTAAATACTCAACGAAACGTGTCCTGATTTTAACTCACTCACACTTTGATATGTCTAGTTGGTTAAACAGTAGGATTCAAACTGTTGGCGACAGGGTTTTGCTGATTGTCTATACTCACTATATATTGTGAGCACTGCACTGTACGTATATAAAACTTCAGTACAATATGAGGGTATCAAAAGAAGTATGTATACTCTGGTCAGGTATATTCTCGAAATGCCCTTGGGCAATGCGGATAAAGGATGGTTTGAATGCTACATTATTCACCCACTTTACCCATATTAGCCACTTTTCCCCCGTTTGCCCATTCAGATTTTCATATTCAGATTTTTTGGTTGAGGATAGAAGGCTTGCAGCCTATGTTAATCCTTTTCTAGTAGATTTCTGTGGTTGTCCAAACCCTTCTTGAACGAATCAATTGAGGTTGCAGACACCACTTCTTCTGGGAGTCGGTTCCAAGAGTTTATGACTCGATGTGAGAAGCAGTACTCAACAGCAATATGATTTCTCCTTGGCTTTTGAACTCTCCTGCTATGTCCTCTAAGGTGTTCCGACCTGGTGGGAAGGAAAAGAAAGAATAGGTCAGGTCCGTAGTCATTATTTAAAATTTTAAACATTGTGGTTAAATCTCCTCTCTGCCTACGGTATGACAGTGAGAAGAGATTTGAACTATCTAGTCTTTCCTCGTATGATAAGTTAGCTATGCCGTGAACCATACGTGTTGCCTTCCTTTGAACCCTTTCTAGAATGTGTGAATCCCCTTTTAGACAAGGATTGGCGGCCTGGATGCAGTTTTCCAGTCTTGACCTAACCATAGATGTGTATAAGGAGGTGAACATATCTCTGGTAATTCTTGTAAAGGCTCTGCGAATCGCCCATAGGGACCTGAAACTACGTGCAGCCACCGCGCGACAGTGTGCTGTAGTTTTAAGTCGTGGCTAACTATGACACCTAAGTCCAAGTGAGTCTGAACTGATGGAAGTGTTATTCCCTCTAATTCGTAGGGGCTTGTGCTTGATTGTCCAATGCGCATGGTTGCACATTTTGCGACATTGATCGGGAGCATCCGTTCAACAGACCACTCCGACAATTTGTTGAGGTCCTCTTGCAACGTGAACGTATCACTGTTGCCCTTCAGCTCTCTCCAAATTTTTAAGTCATCTGCGTATAGGACCATAGGGGAGTCGGTGAGCAGAGGTAACTCATTGATATACAGAATAAAAAGGAGAGGACCGAGAACCGTGCCTTGTGGCACTCCGCTACTTACTGCTGTCCAGGAGGAGAGTTTTGAGTTGATCCTAACCCTCTGCCTCCTATCTATGAGGAATTCCCTGAGCCAGTCTAGTAGTCTGCCTTTGATACCAAGACTTTCCAATTTCATGAGTAGTCTTTTGTGAGGTACTTTATCAAAGGCTTTACTGAAGTCTATGAAGACGACGTCAACGGGTCTTCTGTTATCCTTTGATTTGACCCAGCTTTCTCTTGCAGTCAGGAGATTTGACAGGCATGAGAGGTTCCTCCGGAAGCCATGCTGTGCTCCAGATAACAAGCTGCTATTTTCCAGATAAGCCATGATGCTTTTCTTGATAATTCTTTCCAGTGTCTTGATTAAAGTGCTGGTGAGACTGATAGGCCTGTAATTTGAAGGGCTTTGTCTTGATCCTCCTTTGTGTATGGGGGTTACTATGGCGTCTTTCCAATCACGTGGCAACACTCCATTTAGGAGAGATAGCTTGAAGATCGTGGTCAAGGGGCCGGCTATGTGGGCTGATAGCTCCTTGAGAAGCCTTGGATGAAGATTGTCAGGGCCCATTGATTTCCCTGCATCTAGTTTCACTAAGCAGTTGAGCACGATGCCTTGTTCGATGTCAACGGAATCTATCCCATGTTCTTCTGATGCAGCCAGAGCTGATCCTATAGGCACTGATGACTCCTGAGTGAAGACTTGGGAGAAGTAGTTTGCCATTGCTTCTGCTTTTTCTTGATCTTCTTCGATTGTATCTTTGTCAATAATCAGGTTGGACACCATGGTTTTTATTCCTGAAATTAAGTACGAGAAAATTTTCTTAGGTTGTGCCTTTGCATTTTGGGCCAGGTGTGTCTCGAACTTCATCCTTGATTGGCGGATTTCTGCGATAGCTTTATTTCTAGCAGTAGTATATAATTCCCTGGTCTCAGAAGTCTCAAGTGTTGCAAACAGGTTCCAACATTTGCGTTTACGTCTGAGTAACTTACGAATCTCCCGGTTTATCCAAGGGGGGAATGTTTCCGACCCTTTGGAACAGACCAAGGGATGAAGGGTACAGTTACTTGGGCGTAAAGTTGCTTAAATTGGTTCCATGCGGCTTCTACTTGGGACTCTGGATTGATGTACCAGTTTACTGAGTTGGCTGCTGAGACGATCGCATTTATGTCAGCTTTCCAAACGTTTGGTCGAGCTGGGGTTTTGGCCCTTGCTGCCGTTGCTGTGAACTTGAAAGTGAGCACAGCATGGTCACTTCTTCCTAACGGAGGAAGATGTTGTATGAGATCCACATCCTCACCGTGTGAGAACACTAGGTCCAGAGTTGACGAGGAGTGCTGTGAGTCATAGCGCGTGGGCTTAATGATATGTTGGACTAGGGCTAGCGATATACTAGATTCTAGCAGTTTATGATCAAAGGAGTTGACTAAGATGGAGTTGTTAGGCTCGACCAGTCAACTGTTGGGGCGTTGAAGTCACCGACTACGAGACTTCGACATTTTGAAGTCCAGGAGCCTAGCTTCTCTATTAGGAAGTCGTCTGCACTGCAGTCAGGACTGCGGTACACAGCAATGAGGTCAATGTCTTGGCCTATGCATTTAAGTCTGCAGCGTAGAAGTTCGCACGACTCACTTTCGTGGGCGAGTGCTTCGATACTACGCACGGTTAAGCCTTTCTTGAGGTAGATGACTACGCCCACCCCTTTGCGGTTTAGTCGGTCTACCCTGTGCACTTCGAAGTTTGGCAGGTTAACTTCGTTGTCAGTGACATCGGGTGTGAGCCATGTCTCTGTGATAATAATTACATCCGGGTTTCCGGTTTCTATCATGTTTGCCAGCTCAGTCCTTTTATTTAACAGGCTGCGGGCGTTTGTGTAGCAGACTGTTAATTCAGATTGGTGCTTCCCCGGCCCACCCACAGAGGTTTCGGGATCATTAAACTGCGAACTCGGACAACCCGAAAACCCTTAATCTTAAGGTTCTTCTCACCGTTCCGGCGTCGCTCACTTAATTCTAGTGCCGCAGCCTGTCTTTTGACACGGTCTGCTAGGCTTAAGTCAGCGCGGACATATATCCCTGATCCTTTGAGAATATGAGAGTTGCTTAGAATAGCATCCCTCTCTGCTTTAGAGTTTAGTACGACTTTGAGGAGACGTACAGGTTCACTTACTGTAGGGTCAGGCTTTTGACCTATTCTGTATACGCTGTGTATAGTAATGCCTGATACTGTTTGTGGCAGTAGCTTGTCTAAAAGGGGCTTGACCAAGTTAAGGTCATGCTCGAATCTGGTCTTAGGGTCGAGGGCCAGTGACTCCTCCACTTTGTGGAGAATGAGAGACCTGTCAGAGAGATCGGGTTTGCTTTCCGTGACTTTCTTGCCCTGAGGCGTAAGTGTGTTTCTATCCTTCTTGGGCGGTGTGGCCGAAGTGTTATCCTTATCTCGCTTTTTGCGAGAGACTACGGTGCGCCATTCATTGGCGTCCTCCTCGCTAATCGTAATGGGGTTCGTCTGTCTGCTGCTCACCGGTGTGGATGAGGCTTGTTCCGCCAGTCCCTGGGCGACTGGAGCTGCAGGTTTTCGACCCCTGGTACGCCTCTTCTTCACGGCAGTCTTTCCATTACTGTCACTGGAGGGCTCATCCAGTATCGTGGGGGCGACCTGGGTGTCTGTAATGTGGTGGGTGTTCTTCTGTGCTGTAGAGCACTCACTTATTGGCAAGGTCGCATCGGGGACATGTGCTGTTTTGTCAATGACGCTAGTCACGTCATCGCTATCTGAGCAATAGTCGGTATTCTTCTGTGGTGGAGGACGCTTGCAGTCCATGAGCTTTAAAGCCCCACTAAGAGTAGCTATGGCTTCTGTAATACGGAGTTTAGTTGTACTACAGCAGTCGTTGCACAACCAGTTCGCTAGAGGTTTGCAGCAGCGTTTGTATGCTGCTGGAGTAAGGTTCGTGCACATACTGTGAAACCATCTCTTGCAGTTATCACACTGCATTCCCTCATCCACTGGAAACTGGCACATAGCCCTTCCGCAGCGGTTTCTTTTGATAGGCATTTTATTTAAAACAAACCAGGAAAAATTAAATACAACTTCAAATATATATATATAATAACCTTTATAAATCAGTGATAAAAGCTAATGAGTGCACAAAGATAGATATATGTAGCTATTATGTTATAAGAACACAACTTCCTATAGGTAATAGACTCAAATCTGAAACGTAAACTAACTTCGATCAGAATAAACTGATTTAAAGTTAAATCTGTGGACTTATGGAGCGTATAACACAACAAAAGCCAATTATAAACAAGAGCGTGAAAATTAACTCCCTTTTCAAAGTTCGCGCGGTCCTGAAAAATTTAACTGTCCCACTTTTTGCCAATTTTCCCACTCGACCCACGTTTTCACCCATTTATCCCATATGCAGAAAGTCTAAAAGTACCCAATTTTACCCCTCTCACCGAATTTTCAACAGTTTACCCACTTTTTCCCGTTCACCCACTTTGGACAACATATATATTGTTTTTCATTTGTAAAAAATTATATTTGTAAAATCTCAGCAAGATTGAAATGAGTAATTCCAACGTTTTCTTCGGCAATCTGGTCCGAACTTCTTCAGGGAAATTAATCGAAATCAATCATTTAATCTCGCTGAGATTTTCAAATATAATTTCCTACAAATGTCTACTTCTCACTCGGCGCCCAAATATTTTAGAACCATTCTGTCAAATCTTGACGACAGTTCAGTTGTTGTCCATTGTTCGGTTATATGGAGCGTTAACATGATACAATGCTTACATAAAGTTTTCCCTAATACGATATACAGCTAAAAGTAAATTCTGTAAATTCTTTTGATTCATGGGAGAACAGGATAAAAGCCCTTCCTCAATAATGTGAGGTGAGGTTTTAGCTCTGCCGTAGAACATAATTCCACGTTAGACAATATTAATATCTGGGGCATGTTTTGAACATAAGCTCTTGCACACAATGATACCATTATATAAGCGTGACTTGGTAGCTCAGCACTACTTCCTCCTATTTCTTATTTCCTAAACATCAAGGATCGGCGTTGCATCATCCCTATCACACGTGTGTGGTCTTGGTTTAATGATCAAAGACTGTGTGATCAGTCTCTATCCACCTGACCATATTTTTTAAAAATATTTCTATTGTGTCCAAACATGTGTGCTTATTTGCATGGGCATTCATTGCACTAACACAGCTTTTCTCGTCAGTCGTTGAATGAAAACTATATCAATTTTCTTATTGGTCTTTACACTTGCAAATAAATTCAAGTGTTTGGTTATTCAACAGCTAGAATGAAGTTTAATACTCTCACTTTAAGGAAGCTAGCAAATGAATAATTGGAGTATCCAGTTAGCAAATTCCTTGAGACGACAATGGACATTTCTTATGGCGAAGTGAAAAAGCTTGAATAGAACTAACAACAGTTTCAAAGCATTTGATTGAACTAGAAAAACAAGAAATAATTTCAATCGGACTTTGACCATTATTTGAAGGTGATCACATAAGAGAAGCCAGAGTTATGCATAGATTGAAAATAAGTCAGAATCGACTGATATTAGAGATATTATCCATTTGTTAACCTTTCCATAAAGTGGGTCCAGTATTCATGTTATTTTAAGAGTTAAGAACTACCTTTGGAATAATATAACAGTTAGGTGTCAGGTTGGATGTCAGATTTATGAGGTTATGCTTTGGTGTGTGATTGGTAGCCGGCTTTAGGCTAATTAATTTCAGTAGCTAACAAGTTACTCTCTGTGGTCTGTGTAAATGTCTCTGGTCACTCCTAAGTTACTATAAGCATGGTGAAGTGTGTGGGTAATTGTCACTTCCTAGTTCCCCACGCAGCGGAATTTGATTTAATCGTGAAGTACGTGACTGCAAAACCCAGAAGACAACTACTTGAGGTCAGTCAAACACGGCCTGTTTGTAGTGGTCAAGTTGTGTTCCTTAGGAGGTCTGACCACTGTCTACAGACCGTCGTAAGGGAAGTGGAGATGGTATAGTTTTCGGGATTGACCTTCCATAGCCTCCACCTCTTCAGAATGGAGTAGCAGTTTGTTTGGCTTCGCAGTCTCATCGCTTGGCTGGATATCTCATCGCCACCAGGCTATTCAGCAAACACCAAACGAGTATTCCTTTTCCAAGCTGCTATTTTTATGAGGAACTGGTCTATCAAAGAATTTGCTTTAAATTTTTTAGGGGTTGTTTTATGAGGTGGTATTGTTATTGTTGTAGTTAATAAACTGGCATACCGGGTTCCAAATGGTTACTAAGGTCATCTTATGTTCACGTAAACCTCTGGTTTCACAAAAACGAGCAAAGAATTAATACCTTACTGTAGAGGAAATTTAGCAGCGATATAAAATTTCTCTGACCCCCTCTCTCTCTCTAAACTTAATTCATTTTCGCATAAAATTATGCAAATGAAACTTTCCACCTTAGCTTGATTATTTTACATCGTAGAGAGATTTGTCATTGAATAATTCTGTCCAAGTAGTGGGAGATAACTAATTATACGTTTTCTGACGTGTAGGCAGATTATTACAATAGCCACGCGCACACACACACCTCTATGAACCTCTAGATATATGCCGTAAAGACTTATATTTTCACTGATGAATTACTAATTATTCGATTCCATTATGGAATTATACTCTACCACACTGCCAGTTTTATCCTTATTAATACTAACTGTTTGGCGTAACACTAAATAAACACTGAATACATTAGACAAAGATGTACGCTTATTTATCGGAATTTCCCCCCTTATTTTTCGTATCGTCATACTCTTGTTTGAACTTGTTTACTTTTTTCATGAATTTAAACACTGAATTATATGTAACTTATATTTAGCCATGTCACAGTCACGTCAATCAACCTCGTCAATTCCTCCTGAACTTCGAGTAGATTTAAGTGAAATAGTCGAAGACTTGTTAGCCTTTCACTATGATGATATCAGCACTTCTCTGTCCGACAACACAAACTCTACAAACTCTACTTTGACAACTAGTGGATCAAACAGTGCTGATCTAATTCGTCGGCTTACTCGTATGCGTTCAAGCATACAACGAGCTCAAGAAGCAGTACGTAAACTTACCACTTTTGATCTAGATCTTCCTGCTCAAGAGAAGCTATTATTAGCTGTTGCCAACTCTTGTGTAACTAAACGTCATTTAGTATGCATGCTGAAGACTGAACTTGAAAAGTTATCGTCTAAAGATTCTGACTGTTATTTTGAGTGATTCTTTTCTTCTTCTTCCTACTACTTCTTTTCTTGTGATATCCCTTTCTTGATAATTGTGTACAGTTTTTATAGAAATATTGACAAAATAAATTTATTTCCACGAAGTTTGCGTCTTGTTTTTCTCCTGGTTGCTTTCTTCTTTGTCTGATTAGTGTTTTTTTATTAGCGTATGTTACATTGCATAAATTACAGGATTTCATTGTGAGCTGACATTGGTTAGAGAACCATTGGAAAACCTGAGAGTACTGAACAACTGTTTCGTCCTAGTTTGGGACTCTTCATCGGTACGCGCTCAGCGCCATGGTTCGAACCCAAGACCTTCTGGTTACAAGGCTAGCGAGCTCGTAGACCATTAAGCCACTGGGACTCGATCCAATGGCCCGCGTATTCTAACTTCTGCCGATTCACGACATAACGCGACCCCAGCCAATGTTTTCGGTGAGTATTTGTCCTCACACCCGATCTGCTGCACCCTATTGGTAACGACTTCCCACTGCAACCCCAGGTAACTACCTACCTGAATCGGGCAAGTCACTAGTGAGCATCTCATTGATATTCAAGTGTTGGTTGAAACCTGTAACCTGTAAATTATTTAACCTGTACAATCGATGTATTAGTGAACCGGTTGTTTGAATATTTTCGTAGGCGTTTTCAGAGATTGGTTGATCGTTATTTAGCCTCATTGACATTCCAATTATTTCTGTTTGTTTTGGTGTCTGAAAAAATTGACTACATTTTGTCAATATCGAGTCTGTTTTTATCTATCAAGACGTGTGCCTGCCTATACCTTTATGTATGTATGTATGTTCGGAGACGCATATAAGACCCGAGTGTGGTCATTCACTTGACCTCACCCGGTCAACAAGGCGAATTTGCAAAATTCACTTTAAGGGTGTCAGGAGACCCCCCAGGTAGCTCGCGAGAACTCTCAGGTGTAGGGATAACACTGAGTGTTAGGACAGAAAAATCACCTCTTGACTGGATCCCAGTAGATAGTCGTATGTGTGCGATCCATCTGAATGGGTCCGTTAAATGAAGGAAAGATGGCGCTACCCGTCGTTGCCTTTTCGTAGTCTTCGCTTACGCTCCAAAAGACTGCAGTTCGGACGAACTAAAAGATGACTTTACCTGAAACTGTCTGATTTGCTGCAAAAAGCAAAACGTTCATATATAGTTGTTTTAGCAGGCGACTTCAATGCCCAAGTTGTGCCAGACTGAGAAGTATGTAGGTGGTACGTATGGAGTCCCCTGCCGACGAACTGACAACGGTGATCGTCTTCTACAGTTTTGCTCAGATAATCATCTGTTCCTAGTCAGCACTAACTTTAGGCACAAACAGAGACATTGTTTAACCTGACGACCTCCATCACCAAATCAACGCTGGACTCAGGTAGACCATATAGCGGTAGGGTATCGTTGGCGAGTGTCAGTAGAAGACGATCGCTCCTTCTGGAACACGTGCGTAGACTCTGATCACGCTCTGGTTCGCGCACGTTTATGCTTACGACTGAATGGACATAAGAAATTGACGACAGCGAAACAGTTACGTCCCCAACTAGATTGTGACACCGAGTCCTTATTTAAGGAAGAAATAGCTAAACGAGTTTCTGAGGTTGACAGCAGGACTTCCCCCTGAGGTAGCCTGGCACAACATGCAGTTAGCTGTAGACACAGCTGTGAAAGCTGTTAATAAGCTAAAACCTACAGTTAGTAAAAGCCATTGGATCTCTAGGCAGCGTCTGGGAATCAGAAGAAGTCCCATCGGGTTGGTGTAAGTCACTGATTATCCCCACATACAAGAAGGGAGACAAGTCTTCCTGTGATAATCACAGAGGGATTAGCTTGACTAATATAGTATCTAAAGTCTTAGGCTCAGTAATCATGCGTAGACTGAGTGGTGCTCGGGAAGCACAAACACGAGAGAGCCAGGCAGGCTTTAGACCAGGAAGAGGGTGTATTGATATCTATGGTCGGCCTGCAAAATTTGGGCTACCGATATCCATGCTGAAAATTCCATACTTGTACCAAAAATACAGTGTGGAATAAAGCTGTGAATCAAAAATTAAAAATTAAAAAAAATTATCTTCACCCTCCGACAGATTCTAGAACATAGGCATTCCTACCGGCGTCCAACAGTCATTATATTTCTTGACCTAAAGGCAGCATTCGACTCTGTCGATCGGGAAGTTCTCTGGAGATGCTTGGCTGTAAAGGGAATTCCAAGAAAATATATTGCACTGATTAAGGCACTCTATTCGTACTCATACAGCCAGGTGAGGGCTTACGGCGAGCTGTCATCTGAACTGATGACGACCAGTGGTGTCCGTCAAGGATGCCCATTATCTCCTTTTCTATTCAACTTCATCATAGATGTGTTAATGGACTTAACCCTAGGTGACTTCAGTGACTCAGGGATTGACTTGCTACCGGGGAATAATCTCGACTTGGAATATGCAGACGATATAGTCCTTCTAGGCGAAGACGCTGACGAAATGCAGAGTCTTCTAAACACCTTGAGCCGCAATCTACGAATGTTTGGCATGCGATTCGCTCCCACCAAATGCAAGATGATGTTACAGGACTGGACTACATCGACGCCTAGTTTAAAAATTGGAAGTGAAGTGGTAGAGCACGTTGACCGCTTCACTTATTTGGGAAGTACCATCAGCCCCAACGGGCTGATCTCTGACGAAATCTCAGCACGAATACAAGGGGCTCGTTTCGCATTTGTTAGTTTACGCCGACTCTGGCGTAGACGAGATGTTCGACTATCGACCAAAGGGCGGGTGTACTGCTCATCAGTCCGCTCCGTCTTCCTTTATGGTTGTGAGACCTGGCCACTGAGAGTGGAAGACATGAAAAGACTAGCTGTCTTTGATCATAGGTGCCTGCGTTCTATTTCCCGTGTAAAGTGGCATAATAAGGTGAGCAACATGGAGGTTAGGCGTAGAGTTCTAGGTAAACAGGGGAAATCAATCGACGAAGTCGTGAAGCTACAAAGACTGAGATGGTTAGGACATGTGTTACGTATGCCAAGCCATCGCCTCCCTCGACGAGCAATGTTAGCGGATATAGGGTCAGGCTGGAAAAAAGCTAGCGGCGGTCAAACAAAAACTTGGCATCAATCAATGAAATCCACAACATTTGGTCTAAGCCACGTGGGAAGGTGTAGACTTCCAGGCTGGGGTCCTCGGGACGGTAAAAATCTATGGTTGGAAACATTTGGTGACATGGCTAGCTCAAAATCGTTCTCAGTGGCTAGCGCAGATGCATCCACTCCCTGTGACTTATGATCTTCAATGAAACTGTTTTGTATTTCTTTATTACTCCTTTGTCTCACACCTCTGCTCACTGTTTCTATTATGCTTTTCTTGTACTTTCTTCTCTTGCTTCGCGTGCTACACGGAGTGTGGCGACTTGAACTTCCGCACATTTGTGCAAAGTTCTATGTCGAAAACAGACAGACAGACAGACAGATTGGATCTCTACCACCTCATCCGAATTGATTGACGCAAGAAGGCTGATTCCAGTTAGCCCCGATTATTATTTTTTAAAATTTTATTTTTGATTACAGCTCGATTCCACACTGTATTTTTGGTACAAGTATGGAATTTTCAGCATGGATATCGGCAGCCGAAATTTCGCAGGCCGACCATAGATATCAGGTGTGCGTCGTTAGGGGATCAAACCTCGGATATGTGCATGGTCGGCGAGAGTCCTAACCACTGTGCCACCAACGCACGAGGAGCGAAAGGTACTCAAACGAAAACTAACAAAAAGTCTTCGCAACGACGGTGAACAGTGGTGGGCGACAAAAGGGAAAGAGCTGGGAAAAGCATCGGCGATAGGCAACACTAGGCAACTCTTTAGACTTATCAGGGAAACGGGTGGGAGAAGGCAAATCATAAGTGAAACAATCTCGGAGGAAAATGGCACCATAATTCTCAGGGTAGACGACTAGAACGCTGGAAAGAGCACTATGAGGAGCAGTTTAATTGGCCTACAGCCACGCTTAACCTGCTGAACATCCAACACCTCCCTGAATGGGATATAGACATAGATCCTCCTTCGTTAATTGAGGTTACTAAAGCTGTCACCAATCTGAAACAAGGCAAAGCAGCGGGACTTGATGGAATGACTCCAGATGTATTTAACTACGGTGGAGACAGTTTACTGTCTGCATTAACTGAGGTTCTAAGCAGCGTCTCGGAATCAGAGGAAGTCTCAGACAAGCTTTAAGCAGGAAGAGGTTGCATTGATCATATCTTTACCCTCCGACAGATTCTAGAACATAGGCATTCCTACCGGCGTCCAACAGTCATTATATCTCTTGACCTAAAGGCGGGATTCGATTCTGTCGACCGAGAGGTTCTCTGGAGATGCTTGGCTGTAAAGGGAATGCTGTGAAAATACATTGCAATGATTAAGGCACTCTACTTGAACTCATACAGGCAGGTGAGGGCTTTGTGTGCGTCGGTGGCACAGTGGTTAGGACTCGCGTCGACCATGCACATGGTCCGGTGTTCGAGCCCACGCCGACGCACTCCTGATATCTATGGTCGGCCTGCGAATTTTGGGCTACCGATATCCACGCTGAAAATTCCACACTTGTACCAAAATACGGTGTGGAATCAAGCTGTAATCAAAAATAAATAAAATAATAATACAGTGAGCTGTCATCTGAACTGGTGACGACTAGTGGTGTCCGTCAAGGATGCCCATTATCCCCTCTTCTATTCAACTTCATCATAGATGTGTTAATGGACTTAAACCTAAATGACTTCAGCGATTCAGGGATTGACTTGCTACCAGGGAATAATCTCGTTGACTTGGAATATGCAGACGATATAGTCCTTCTAGGCGAAGACGCTGACAAAATGCAGAGTCTTCTAAACACTTTGAGCCGCAATCTACGAATGTTTGGCATGCGATTCGCTCCCGCCAAATGCAAGATGATGTTACAGGACTGGACTACACCGACTCCTAGATTAGAAATAGGGAGTGAAGTGGTAAAGCACGTTAACCGCTTCATTTACTTGGGAAGTATCATCAACCCCAACGTCTCTGGCGTAGACGTGATATCCGGCTGAGTGTCGACCAAAGGGCGGGTGTACTGCTCATCAGTCCGCTCCGTCCTCCTTCATCATGGCTGTGAGCGAGACGTGGGCATTGAGAGTGGAAGACATGAAAAGATTAGCTGTTTTTGATCATAGGTGTTTGCACTCTATCTCCTGTGTAAAGTGGTACGTGTAATAAGGTGAGCAATATTGAGGTTAGGCGTCGAGTGCTAGGTAAAGAGGGAAAATCAATCGATGAGACTGTGAAATTACATATACTGAGATGGTTAGGACATGTGTAACGTTTGCCTAGTCATCGCCTTCCTCGATGGGCAATGTTGGCTGATATAGGGTCAGGCTGGAAATAGCTAGCGGAGGTCAAACCAAAACATGGCTTCACCAGTCAATGAAATCTACAACAGTTAGTCTAAGCCACGTAGGAAGGTGTAGACTTCCTGGTTGGGGTCCTCGGGGTGGGAAAAATCAGTGGTTGGAAACAATTGGTGATATGACTCACAACTGTTCTCAATGGCATAAAACATAAAACAGGTTAAAGCCGTTTTTTACGGCTAAGGTTTCAATGGATGTAAGTATGTGACACAAACCTGTTTCATGTTTGGGTTTAAATTCATTACTGAAATCAACTTTATGATTCGTTTCTGTGATGTGCTTTGCGGTAGACTGATAGATAATGTTGAACATCTGTTTCCAGGATTAATTGTATCCGGTGTATCCAATAATTCCCCAATAACTGTAAACATAAACTATCGCATCTGGCTACTTCTCTGTGTATCTACTAATTCATCACTTGCTCCTGTTCACCGAGGTATATAGGTCATTCGATGTGTTTTCACCTAGAAGAGTCAAGGAAAGCTATCCATGTTGGTTACAGGAAGGTCGCAATGAACGAATAAGATGTACTATAACTCAAGATATTTTCAACAATGCGTACTCATTATGCAAGGCGAATTTATCCAATGTTATCTACAAAATCAAAAGAAGCCTCATGAAAACGATATGCTTACGCACACACCGAAGAAACTTCTGCATAGTCTCCTTCAGCCTTGAATATAATTCGATAGATCACTCGACTACTATTCTCAGTTTGAGAAAGACAGAAGACTGCAGTCCTTTTTAACTGTTTGGATGTTCTCCATGTCAACCTTGGACGCCCAACTTGTCGCTTACCATCTGGGTTCCACTTGAGAGAGGCTGACGCATGATGTGTCACTAAAGGGCCTCCTCAGCCTGTGTCCGCTCCACCTCCATATTCTTATTCATGTTTGTTGGACAATAGGTACCTGGTTGTGTTTGTACGTTGCCATAGTCTCTTGTAGCTGATTCTCTCTGGCCATCTAATATTCACAATGGGAGCTCTCCTGGTAAGAGGCTGAAGTCTCTTGGAAATGGTTTTAAAAGGGCGCACTTCAATTCTCTGAAGCATATAGAAGGACTGAATTGACATTAGTGTTGAAAATCTGAGTATTGTTCACTATGTTGAGTGCAGCAAATTTCCGTGCTGATTTCAAAATAGCGAAGGTCTGTTCTTGCTTCTCCGATCCTGGCCGTCTTTGACAAATTCATCTATGCCGCCTGTAGTTAAAATGATGCTGCCTGACCACATAAGTGGAGAAAGTGATCTCTTTCAAATTTCTCCTGCTGATAGTGATTGGTGCTGTCCATCTTCTCTATGTTCACTTGGAGTGCTGCCTTCTCTGCTTCTGCCAACAACTTGTTGGTTTTCGCCTGTAGGTGTGTGAGCTTGTGTGACATTCGGCATGAATTGTTTACGAAGTCTATGTTTTCTAGAGTTTTCTTGTCGGCCCAACGTATTTTCTGTCTTCTCATTCCTCATGGTCTTCCACATAGTGCAATCTACCACAATGAGTAATATCACTAGTGATAGAAGGCAACTTTTTATTACTTCTGTTTTCACTTCCAGGGTTTCACTAAATTCGACATCTGGAATAATTATGTCGCTTTTGAATAAGGTTGTTAAAGATTTGAGGCAGTTCATAGTGTTGAAACAGTTTCCAGTTAACTTCTAGGTCAACACCGTGTGAAGCTTTCTTGAAGCCAGGAGAGTTGATGTAAATATCTGACTGCCACTCGATATTCTGTTCGACGGTGCAATTCAATGTGTACATGATTTGATTTTCCTGAATCCTACTCTTTTCGGGGGAGTTTCGCATCTAGAGCATGCTTCAATCTCTTCCGGATGATGTGGTTTAGTATTTTCATTGGCACGGACAAGAGCACAATTCGGCGACAATTTTCGCGATGCCTTAAGTCACCCTTCTTTAGTTGTTTGACAAAGTAGGTATTCTTCTAATCAGTAGAGGTACGTTTCATTCCTTCCAAACTCTCCGAAATTGTGGCAAGATGATATCGACGGAGGCCTTTGTATACATTTCCACTGCTTTCTAAGGAATTCTGCTCGGTTCTGCGGTCTTACCAGTTTTCAGTAACTTTATGGAATTCACGACTTCGGCTTCTGTCGGAATATTAATGTCCACTGGCAGTTCTGTGCGTCATCCTGGTAGTATTTCTGGACGACGCGCGGGTGTTAATCGGTTGGGTGTGTGTGTGTTCTTTGTTTCTCCTCTTTGGTGTGATTACCTTCTCCTCAATATCTTTCATCGATTTTATCTGAATACTATTGGCGTTTATTATACTTGGGAGCTATTAGAAATAGAAACTTACAAAGCCGTAGGTTATCGGGTCTCTAGGGCAATGAGGTGTAGAGCTTAACCGGTACGCCATACAACTTACTGAGTCAGGTTCAAATTAACCATGATTTCTAACGTTATCTAGATGATGCCAGTTTACAGGGAAGTCTCTATGCCCGTCTGTCTGTCCTACAGTCTGTCTGTGTCTGTCAGTTCCTCGCAAATTTCATAATTATAGATATTTATTTAAAAACTTCATAGAATTGTTCTCATTAATCAATTTGAATGAGGCAAGTACGACAAATGCGTACAAGAAGGATAATAATATAAGCTCGTTTCCTATTATGATTTCGAGGATTCTACTCATCTCTGGCGTAGGCGTGACATCCGGTTATCAACCAAGGGACGTGTGTACTGCTCATCAGTTCGCTCCGTCCTTCTCTATGGCTCTGAAACATGGCCAATACGAGTTGAAGACATGAAAAGGTTGACTGCTTTCGATCATAGATGTCTACGATCTCTGTCTCACGTTAGGTGGTTTAATAAGGTAAGTAATGTTGACGTTAGGCGTAGAGTGTTGGGCAAAGAGGGAAAATCAATCGACGAGGCTATAAAGTTACATAGACTAAGATGGTTAGGTCACGTGCTGCGCATGCCTAACCATCGCCTTCCCCTACGGGCATTACTAGCTGATATAGGTGGTGCAGGTTGGAAAAGAGCCAGTGGTGGCCAAACAAAAACATGGCATCAATCCATGAAATCCTCGACAGTTAAACTGAGTCAGGTAGGGAGATGCAGACTTCCGGGTTGGGGCCCCGGGACTCTAGGAATCAATGGCTGGAGATAATAGGTGACCTGACTCAAAATCGTTGTCACTGACGCAGATGTATTCAGTCTCTCTAATCTTTCATATGTCTTTCTACCATCACCCATTCTGTGTCGCTCTTATACCTGTCAAACTCTATTGATTCTCTTCGCTAATCCTCTTGTCTACCTTTGTGTGCTATTTGGAACGTAGCGACTCGAACTGGTGATCTTCGGTGCCAAGTTCTATGTTGAATCCAGACAGACAGACAGAAGAAGAGGAAGAAAATGACTCTCTCTCTCTCTCTCGTTTTTGGGCGTCCCAATAACTAAACGAATATACAGAACAATATGTAGACGATCGCATCGGAAATCTACTTCAATTGGACTATATAATCACTTCTTGAGTTCCATGTCTTTACAATACAAACATAATCTGGTTAGATGTCTGGTTCACTGGGCTAGGAGTTACCTGTTCAGATGATACACTAAACGAAGAACTCGGTAATATTCATGACCTACTACGCAGAAACGGATATTCGATGAAATTTTTGAATGAACACATGAACTCAGAAAGTAAAAAAGTCGAAGGTGCCCACTGTTCAATCCAGACAGACAGATGTCACCTTCAAACCGACTACCCACGCCTCGAATTTCACTCGAGTGATGCCGTGGCGCGCAATGTCATTCGACAGTCTCCATTTTCTTACAACTTACATTATTCCTGACTAATGTTACTTCCTCTCCTAGTTTCTGTCGTCAGTTACTCCTTGTCACCTTAGTGGAATAGGTATGCTCAAAATCTTAAATGTAATCCATGTTTTCGTTGTATAGTCTAGATTGTATGTAGCCAGCTGTCAGTAGAACCCTCGAAATACTAATAACGAAAACATGAGCTCACATTATCATTCTGGTACACATTTGATGTTCTTGCCTTACTCTAGTATTTTGGTGTTTGCTTTATTCTTTCACTTTCCCAGTGGAATATAGGGCTTCAAGCCAGATCTTTAGGGTTTCGGTAGTAGCGATATTCTTTGATTGGTCAGTAGTCGGTAACTAGTGTGATGTGTCTAGTCCGTTTGTTTGTTGCAGACTTAACTCTATCAGTCAGGTTTGCAATGTGGTCACCATTCCAGGTGGCTCGCCATCACGGTGCTCATTGTCTTGATGATATTTGACAGTTGGAGGCAATCGGCCATAGGAAGTCTTGGAGCACCTAGGTTTCGTGTCAGTTGGCACTCACATGTCAGCAAGGTGTATCTGCAACTGGTTTGAAGGAACTCTTATCCCTTCTGAAAATCGAACTCGCGTCACCCATTGCTGATTGCGGTCAGAGATGTTACCACTGAGCTATTTCGACCCGCGATTAACCTCCAACCATCTAATATCATTAAGTAGTGATGTTCATCTTTGTAGGATGTGTTTGCCAGCCTGTTGCTCAACTTCCCATCCTCACTGCTCGTATCACCGTCTTATCGAGATAAAGAGATGCGTTGGTAGGAAGATCGAACCCGCTGATCACATATGTAGTTGGTTAGGATTCTATTGTGAAGCCACTGACACCCTATTTGAAAAATATTCTCATTGAGAACATTTTTTCTGAATCTTGATTCACTTAACTTACAAATTTTAAAAGAAATTTATTGATTTTTATTTATTTACAGGTTGTTTTTTCTGTTTTCCAACGATAAATGGAGATGCCAACAGTTGATTTGAGTTTAATTCGTAAAAAAGTACAATTAAATTGTATTGGAGATAAAGTCTTCAGTGGATTTGTATACACTATCGATCCGATAACTGGTAATTATGTCTTGTATTCATGCACGAATGGCACTTATCTGCCAACTATTGTTCGTTTTCAAGCAGTTAAAAGTGTTGAAGTAAGAATTTTTTGACAATTTTTATCGTGACTTTCACTGTTTTTTTGTTTGTTTGTCTTTTTTGTTTGGTTTTTCTGAATAAGTTATTTGTAAATTTTGATTGTCCAACAGAAAGGAGCTAAAAGTTCACTAGCGAAGTCGTCTGTCTTTTCAACGATTTCAATTACAAAATTAGCTGTACAATCGCATTTATATGTATGAATGTTGACGGCACAGCGATAGACTGCTCATCGGTCACACAGGTGGTTTGGGGTTCGGTCGTCGACCGACGCTTTCTTTTACACCTCGCTTAGCCAGTAATAAGAGCAGTAACGAGGGAAGGTTTGTCAAGATGAGGTGGCTAGCGAACCAATCTTGTAAAAGTAAACACCACAGCTACCCAAACTTCAAGTCTCTAGCTTGAAGCCATATGTTCTATTAGGAACGTAAAGGAAAAGAAAAAATATACTTAAATACAATCATTATCTAATTCAACATAATAGCGAAGATGGTGAAGATTAAAGGTGGTGATAATTTTCAACTTGATTTGAAAGTATAAAGTTGTGAATATGGATAACAGGGAGCTAAGAAAGTAAATTACATAGGGGTTTAAAGTAATCGCGTTCTATGTAAAACAGGTTTTTAACGTATATAGGTGTAAGCGGCTGGATGAGCATAGAAACAAGCTGAGATAACAGTGAAGAACAAACTTCCGCATATGACCACTTTTTTGAGGAGCAATCTTCAAATATTTGACATGCGATTCACTCCCGTCAAATGCAAGATGATGCTACAGGACAGGACAGGACTGAACTGGACTACATTGACTCCTAACTTAAAGACACAGAGGAGGAGTGTAGTGGTAGGGCGTGTCGACCACTTCAGATATTTGTGAAGTTACATCAGCCCCATCTGTTGATATAGACTTTTGAATCTATTCTATCTTATCTATCTTAGTCAGGGTACATGAAAACGAATCTTCGGGCGTATGAAGTGAATATTGAAAGTTATGTCTACAAGGCATAATTGTTGTGTAGTGCCTGATGAAACTCAACTATTTATCGAGGTCGTAGTAGATTGGGGAGGGATTTGAATCCAGGACCTATTGGCGGAATGTCGAGTGTACAAGCCTATGGGTCACATGTCTACTACTTTGAATATGTTATCCTATAGAAATTAGTATAAAACTGTGGTAAAGTATAACTCTATTATAGATAAGATTTTATTGTTGTGGTGCTGCTAACAATTATACACTTCATCCAATAGTTGTATGACAACGCTGTATGTCAAGTAATCCCCTAAAGGAAACGGGATTAAGACAAGGCTAGCTCTCTGGCTGGCTGGCTGCCTACTATCTCCAATGATTTTCCTGATTGTGAGTGGTAGACTGGATAATGCGACAGACGGTGGTGGGCAGTGAGTAAACAGGCATTCAGTGGATAGACATACGCAAAAGCTTGCAGGATTTGAATTTCACCGATGAAATATGTCTGATTTCTCACAAACTGGAAGATATGCGAGTGAAAAGCAACAAGTAGGTGATAGAAGAAGCATGCAGAGAAGAAGTTACTTCAGGTGAATGTAGAGAAAACAGAGGAAGGTGATGACGATTCCTGGCCAACAGCAACACCGACGACGACAACAACAGACAACAATCAGCTAGCATATATTGGAGAAATCTGAAAGAAGCAACTTCCTTCACCTTCACCTACTTACATGAGAAGCATCCTTTCAACTACAGGCGTACGGAATTTATGGGGATATGAAAGCGAGGATCGAGAAAGCAACTCAAGCTGTAATTAATCTCAAGTCTGTGTGGAGATCAACAACACTCAGCATGAAAATAAAAATAAGATGCGGATTTTCAACTCAAATGTGAAGTCAGTCAGTGCTACTCTACGGATCAGAGATTTGACCAGCGCGTGACGAAGGGGACTTCGAACCAACTGCATACGTTCATCAACAGCTAGCTGTCTTCGCTGAATACTACTCAAGAACATATGTCTGGCCAAAAGAGATCAGCGACATGGATATCTGGGAGCGAACCAACCCAGCAGAAACCGATTGTCCAGCAAATCTGCAGGAGGAAATGGGGGTAGATTGGCTGTAATTTGAGAAAACAAAGCATCAAGTGACATCAGACGGAAGGCCATTGCTCGAGTGGAACCCGATCGGGAAGCGATGAGTTGATCGTTAGTGATACGGTGACATGGGGGAGGTAATGTGACGAGGAGATGAAAACATGTGGGCAGACATGTAGCCAGGTGATAACATTGGCAGAGAACCGGGCTGAATGGAGACGTTGGGCTGAAGCCCTATATTCCTCTAGGAATTAAAGGAAACAATAATATAATATAATATCGACCAGGTTGGTGGGGGGGGGTTTACATGTCAACAATTCAGTGAAAGGCAAGTTTAATAGACAATCAATTTATCACACATTGTTCAGGACCAGTTACTGCAAACTAAGCTGACTAACGTTCGGCTGAAGCCCTATGTTCCTGTAGGAACTAAAAGAAACGATAAATAATACTACAGTGTTGTACAGTAATATTACTGTACGTCATGTTTACGAAACCTCAGAAATATAAGCTATAAATACACTAATCTGATAGGTTGTCTGAGTTCAGAAAATGAAGCCGTAAATAAACGAATCAAAACTGTCCAATTAGATTATCACATCTAACAAAAAACCTTGTTCACCTTGATATCTCCCTGTTTTATTAGTTCTAGATTAGGGGAACCACTTGGAGATACTTTGTAGATTATTCTACTCTCCGTCTATGATAAGAAGGCAACGAATCACACACACCCATAAACACGTGCGTTTTTAACTCAGCTGTGAATACACCCGTCTTCCGTATATCGTTGTCATTACAAGGACTAGCTGTGTAAAATCATTGTTAGACGTAGCGGAAGGCTGATCAGTCGGTTGTTTAGTCTTCTTCTTAATGCCGACTGAATTCTGTCATCAGTCATTATTGCAGTGTTGGTGGTCACTAAGCTAGATGACTCGTTGTCGTCGCTGTGAACTGTTTGAAGGCACAGTTGGCAGAATGCCTTGGTGATCCAGCTATACAGACTAAGTCCCCATGTGCTACTTGCCCACATTCAATCAGTTTACCTGACAGTTCAACTGTCTTTTCATAATTAATTATTATTCTTGTTCTTGTTATCATTATTTCTAGGTTTTAGACGATGAAATACCATCGGAATTAAATGATCTATTCGATACATTATCTCCAGAATCGTCGTCGTCGTCTTCAGCAGATGAATTGGAAGAAATATCCAGTGAATTAAAATGTAGACAAGAAATAATCCTTCAATTGTTCAGCGCAAATCATATCCAAGGTGTAACTGTCAATGCGAGAAATGAAATAATTATTCATAATGCTGTATGCATTAAACCACCATATACTGTGGACTGTTGTCTTGGTAAAAATGTGATGGCACTGGAATCTGTAAGAAATTTATTAGGCGAACTAGATGAGAAGGAGATAGTGGAAGAGACGGAGGAGGATGGCGAAGAAGTAGTGAACGGAGAAGGAATAGTGAATGGCAAAAGAGTAGTCGACGGCGAAGGAATAGTGGAGAGCAAATAATTGTCATCGATACTGAATTGAAATGCACTTGTACAAATTCACTTTCTTGTGTATTATTTATTGTGTATAGAGTTTGCATTAAATATCTTTGAATTTAGTTTTCTCTGATGACTTCTGTATCCGATATCCCTTTTGGTATTGTTCTTCAGTTTCTTTTCGGTGAAGTATTGTCTATCTACAGCTTCTTTGAGACCTTTCAACCCTACATCCGCCCGATTTTCTCGAATATGTCTTGAATAAGCCGCGTTTCCATATTATTATCACATTGAAATGAAATCTGTTTGAAATTTAGTGTGCACATTTGGTGAAAATCAGATTGCCATGGGGGATAGCCTTGTACTTGTACACGCTGACGATAATCACCACGGGATTAAATACCTGAATATCTTGCAAGCAGTTCTCTCCAGTCTAAATCATTTCACTGAGTGCTTCTCGAAGCCTATTGAGTTCCCCTCCAATGTTATCGACTCTCATTCTGGCATTCCCTATACCCATTAAGAATTCTGATATTGCTGTGTGGTTGGTGTCTTGTCGATTACTGCTTGCAATATTATCCATAGATGTCCTCCTTGGCCTCTTCGTCGGTAAATTTCATGAATTTTGTGACGATGTTGTTGTAAACGGGATGTGTGGTCTGAGTCACAGGTTTTGGCGCACTACTATAAGAGAATAAGAATTTTATTGACAACTACCTTCAATGGCTCCGTAGTGAAGATCAAATGGTCAGCCAGTCAGAAGGATTTAGCAACACTAATCTCTGTCTGAGAGCCAACCAACCAAGAGGTGATTGCTCAATAGATATGTAGGAGAGAAAGGAGATCGAGATTGGGCATACACTGAGGAAGACGCTGAATGATATGGTGTGCCAGGCAATCGCTTGAGTGAAATTCCAACGGGAAGTGATGAGCAAGTCGTCTGAGGCTGACCTAGCGGTGATCGTGTAGGGAGGAGATGATAAATCATGGGAAATCGTGTGGCTAGCGGGCTGAAGAGGACAGCAGAAAATGCAACAAAGTGGAGATGTATTGTTTAAGACCTGTGTTCCATTCAGAACCGAAGGGAACAATAGTAAAATAGTAATGATTATCGAAGTAACTTGAACTCAAATGAAAAAAAGTGTAAATAGACAAAGAAAGAAATCAAGTTTGATATTTCTCTAGATATTTCTTGAGAACTAGAGACCCATTGGATGAAGGCGGCTGAAAATTTATCTTAGATTCCCAAGTTGAAGTTTCCGCGAGTGGAGATTGTGTGTAATCTTGAGTAATGGAATATGTTCGACATAGAATATTGATAGGTGAAATTTTCGCTAAACGTACTGACATTGCAATGAGGTAATAAGAAGGGATTGAAGGGGAAATAGAGCACCTATGACGTGCCTGTTGTATCATATATGCTTATCTGTCGTATATGGAAGGCATCCGTCGCCTTACTGTCTATTAGAGACACATATTGTTGCAGTCTTCCAGCTAAGAAGCACCTCCGAATATTTCATCCCTCTATATTATAATGCCTATACGATTTCTCGTCGAATTTGTCAAATGAAAACAAACAGTATTTTTATTTCGCCATACGCGAATTGGTAATGTGTATTGAGGTTGACTGTTAGATGGTTGGAAGCAATCGTCAAGATGCCTTGGACCACCTAGGTTTCGTGCTGGTTAGCACTCCCCGATTAAGCAAGGAGTATCCGTAACCTTGAACAGTCTCATATCTCTTCCGAGATTCTAAGTCACGTCACCCAGTGCTACCTGCAGACAAAGAATTTATCACACTGAGCTATTCGAGCTCGCGATTGACCTCCCATAGAACTATTTTGGATATTTCTGACTGGCCACTATTCAATAACTACTGTAATGTGTGTACCTAGTCCCGTCTTTGGTGCAGACTGAATTCTATCAATCAAGTTTGCAATGTGGCCGCCATGCTAGGTGGCTCTCCGTCATGCTGCCCTGTGAATTGTTGGTATTATTAGACAACTGAAATAGTGTCACCATAGATTGAAAATTGGAAAGAATAAAAGAGTCAACTCTTTTGCCAATACTAACATAGTAAGTCAACGGTTTCGTGTTTAACATTATCTCTATCACATAGGACGCGGTCGGGCCAAATAGGGTTTCTGCAATTGGCAGTGTCAGCATAGAATTGTTTCCGATGACTTCTAGTCCTCTACTTGATGAGATGCAAGGCGTTGAGCGTTGAGAATAGCGGATATGTTGAGAGTCAGACAATATCGATTAAAACCATTTCTCATATGACTTTAGGTGTCTGTCGACTACAGTGGTGACAAGCTGACTTATTGGCACACCACTTACAACACTGACAACATTTAATACACTTCCCAGTATGCAAAACTCCTTCTTGAATAGCCCAGCAAAGACTTAGGTAGATGAGCAAAATGCAGTAGATAAGATGGAAGGGTTAAGAAACTGTAAAAGTAGGAATTCACTGACACCTAACTGACTGTTTTAACTATTGAACGTAGTATGTCGGACGGATAATATTTCTTCGAAATCAACAAGATATGGAATCTTCAAGAATGTTTGGAGGAAAGAACTCCGAAGTATTTTATGCTTGACTCAGTTCCTATTTCAGTACTCTCTACGTTATATTTCTTGTGAACGACGCAGTTCTTGCTAACCACGTTTGTGCTCACAGGTAAAATTGATTGTCAGATATTTCGTGGGATTTAAGATAGGACCATTTAAATCAGACCACTGACTGATATCCTACAAAAGGCTACTCAGTTGAAAACAGTCAAATAGTTAGTGTAGGCAACAAAGTTGACTTCTCTCAAAATAGGTAAGTCATGTAAGAAGAAAGGAAAACGAAAAGATTAGAGAACAGCACTCTGAGGGTCTTCAAATTCAGTGATCAATGCAGAGAAGGATTTACCTTTGTGAACAGTAGACAGCTGAGTTAGAATGCAACCCCGGTTGACAGACTGGGATTCGGTTTGTGTCATGGAAAGTTTATTTAACAAAAGAAGTTTGTGGTAAAGAGTGGATGGCTGAAGTATAATCAAGGAAGTTATATCGGACATATTTAGTCCTGTTCGTCTAAGGAGGAAGCAGTATTATGTTATCAGAAAGCAACAGCGTCTAATGCACATCTCCCTTGTTTATAAGCGAATTGTTTGAGATCAAAAAGTCTTTTCAAGGAAGGTTCAAATTGAGCAGAATGAATTTTCTCACTAAGTTCAGAAAAGAAGAGGTAATTGGAATAGATCTAAATTTAGCATTCATACCAGAGAATGATTTAGACACTGGGATAATTTTAACATATTTCCATCCAATGGCTACGACATTATTGGAAGTAGAAGCAATGAAATTGTCTGTAAGAGGATGACATAAAAATATCAGCACATCTTGTGAGGTAAACAGCAGGTACAACATCAGGAACACGGCTTTGAGAAGATTTCGGAGATTTGAGATATTTCTTAATAATGCTCATATAGTATCTCAATTACTTTTGATTTCATTGATGACATGTTATGCATTGTATATCAGTGTGTTGCTATGATTAATGCCAGGCATACCAACCTCACCTGAAGACACAGTATGACACAGTGTGCGTCTCTCATACTTATGCTAAGGGAGATGTCAAAAATTTATTTTTTATGTACGTCCATGACTCAACAGTAGGATGCTTGCCAACCATTCGTGTGGTGCGGCTTTCTATCCTCGGCTGATGCAATCCTACATCTGGCTTAGCTTGTGGTTAGGCAGGTAAAGAAGGAAGGCTATTCCACTTGGAACATAAGGGAATAAGTTCAAACATAATAAATGCAATTTCATAATCTGTTTTCGTCTCATGTGATGTTATTACACGTCGTAAGTTTAAGGAGGACTCCTTGTTAATTGTCATCTGATCAGTGATGGAGGGGCAACAACGTTTACGGTTATTTGTTTACTAATTGTATAGTGGGCATAATATTTTGGTCGTTCTATGTTTCAAGATAAATCCAGTATCTCACATATTTTTCACATCTTACAACTGAAATGTTTCAGGAGGAGTAAAGGAACAATATTCAACGGAGATACGAATATATGGAGACCTGAACAACAAGATTGCACAGTTTTGTCAGACGTTACAAATCGAGACATTATATATAACTTTTGTCCAAAACTTCTTTATTGTAAAATATGCACAACTTCAGCGTACGAATGGAAATACTGCGTGTTGTCCGTCACTTCCTTCTTCTTATTGGTTCCTACTGTCCACTTGCTCTGCTGATACTCGTGTTTTATTCTTTGGAATTGGCAGAAATATCTTTTCGTCATCGGGAAATTATTCAACAACTGTTTAAAATCTTCTCCCAGTGGACACGAACTCAGCAGTCAAACGGATCTGTGGAGGAAATCATTCCTCGGTATCAGTGGAATAGCAGCAACAACAACAGACAACAGTCAGCATTTTTTTCCTTCATGTTCCCCAGTGGAACATAGGGCTTCAAGCTAGTGGCTTGAAGTTTCTGTAGCACTGTTTATTTTACAGGGTGGGGTTGCTAGTCTCATTCCCAACCTTTCCTCTTTACCAGACTTATTACTGGCTTAGCGAGGTAAAGGAGTGCGTCGGCGGGGATAGAACCCCGGACCATGTGCATGGTTGGCAAGCGTCCTGTCCGCTATGCCACTGACGCACACAGTCAGCATTAATTGCAGAAATCTGAAGGAAGCAAGCACCTTTAACTGCCTACTCACCTGGGAAGCATCGTTTCAACTACAGGCGGACCGAACTGATGAGGATATCATCGACACTAGGATCGGGAAAGCGAGGCAAGCTTTTATTTCTCTCAAGTCTCTGTAGAGGTCAACAGCACTATTCAGCAAGAAAACGAAAATGAGATCCGGATTTTCAACACCGATGTGTAGTCAGTCACTGTTAATTACTACACGGTTCAGAGATTTGGCCAGTTCGTCACGTTGGGGACTTCGAACAAACTGCACCCCTTCACCAACAGCTGTCTTCGCTCGATAATACCCAATATCACATGGCCAGCCAGAATAGAGCAGCGATAGGGATTTCTGACAATCTACAAAGCAACCTAGCAGGAACCAACTGTGCAGAAATAAACGTGGTTGGAAGGGCCGTACTTTGAGAAAAACTGTATTTTCAAAGAACCACAAATTTATACACCTTGCTGTCTGTATCTCTATATAATGCACAGACTCAATATTGTTTCAACAAGTCGAATTTTAATTCCGATATTTCGTACTTTTATCGAGTTCATTGGTAAGTCTCACAAAAATGTGTCTGAGAATGTTTCACTTTGCATAGTATATTCTCATTGGCTAATTCATATCACTTTCATAAAGAATTAAGAATGCGTGTGACAGAGCCTACAACTAGATCGCATGCAGACATGTGCACGAAAACACATAACAAGACGACGTATATATAAACACGCTTCAAAACAATCTTCACACTTAACTAGCATAGACTCAATATCATATCAATTATCTATTTCTTCAGCTTCATATTACTCACTTTCTCTTATTGCACTGTGAATTCATTAGTCCCGAAACCGACTAAATACACAGAAAATGGAAATACCTGCAGCCTGAATAAAGATTTACAAATTGAAAAGGGATATTCAAAGTGTTTCATACTGGACGATGCAGTGAGCGAGTTCAAAAAACGTCTTGAAGCGGAAACATCACAACATCTGAATAATCAACGAACTTCTTGCAGTATTGATAAACTGACGATTTCCATAACCAGTCAATGTGACGAATCAAGTGGGGGTGATTTGTGGCCAAGTGAAAAGATGAATGAGTCATGTAAGTTCACTTCAGATTTTTCACAACTTCCGTACATAACTAACACACTACTGAAGACAATTATCATATCGAATCCGAAGATTGAAGTCAAATCTATTGAGTTATGGGGAACATTACGTGTACTACAGACTGTATTACAATTGGCGCACAGAAATGCACTGAGTCAATGACCTCATGATTACTCATGTACTGTCAACCTATTTTATGTAGCTGGTAATAAACGAATCTACAGTCAAGGATTCACCCCAGTTCACTCACAGAGGATTTGTAGTTAACACTGCCGCCCATTTCATCAGTGTTGACTTGATGGAGAATTTTCTTGTAAGTCTGCCTTGCATATCGTCATTCTCATCTAACTCCACAATCACTCAGGATGCGATGGCTTTAGTTAAAATGAATGTATTTCATTGGCACATCACAGATGACAGTTCATTCCCGTACCAATCATCCACATATCCTCAACTCTCTCAAAAAGTACTTATTAATTGTCACCTCACTATTATTCCCTCTACATAGGGTGCTTATCATCCAATCAAGTTAGTCTATGGGGATGGGATTGTTGGGCAGTTATTGAATTATGCTCGATTACGTGGAATACGTGTTCTGGTGGAATTTGATACTCCGAGTAAGTGAACAACATGCCATTGTGCTTTATGTCATGTTCCATCTTTGAATTTTTCTCCTCGTACACAGTGATCCATGTTATTAGCAATCTCTCGATATGTCATTAATCTCTAAATGGGGCAATCTTTTATTCATTTATTTAAATCAAGGGGATAAATGCCTTTTTATGCAATAATTCTTTCATCTCTAAAGATCCTTCAATTAACATATTTCTCAGTTATGTAATTTGGAATTACATGTGTTAGTTAGCAATGTTTGGCTCATCCTCTGCTTTTTGCCAATAATTCCAAGTTGGATAGAAAATTTGGAAACAAGCAATGAAGGTTAATAAAAGAGGACTAAATGAATTCGCCAAATTTCGGTAGAACTCGTCAGCTGAGTACTCTACATACACGGATACATATATACTTTTGAAGTTACATTGGGAGATATAAGACTGATAAGTAAACAAACTACATCGAATTAATCATGCAGAAAGAGAGTTGCGAATGTTTTCCAGGTCATGTTCAAATAGATAAGGGGGGAGAGAGTATGAGAGATCAAAATTAGGATTAAATGCATTACGCTTCAATTACATCACTTAGATAAACAATTAGTCATTAGGGAATATAACGAGAATTGCAAACAGACTAATATCAATAGTAATAGTTATAATAATATCAGTGTTGAAGTGTACAAGATAATCCTACTGATAAAGGATTGTTTAAAATGAATCAGGAATAATAATAATAATGATAATAATAATACGAGGTAGAAAAATAGGTAAAAGGTATTACCATTGTAAATTCAAAGTTACAACCATCTCCTTTTGTACACAGAGACCTGGTTTATAAATTATAATTGCGCAAGCCTCTGCAATTGCAAGCATCTTCTTGTTTCTTTGTCTGCTGACAATGGTAAATGACTTGACTGCGTCGATATCATGTCCGTAATCTACAAGATGTTTTGTTATTGAGGATTTTGGCACTCCGCACTCAACTGTTTCCAACCATTTTGGCAAATGCTCCATCTTGCGAGTAGACAATCGCCTTTCCGTACGACCTATGTATTTACTGCCACAAACACACTCAAATTGATATATGCAGTTTGAAGTGTCGAGGATTGGCGACTGGTCTTTCCCAGATTGTTGAAGCACTCGCTTGATGGTGTTAGGGATAACAAGTTTCGCAGCATAACAAGTTCTCTTGATGGCTTTGTCGAGTCTTCGTTTGACTACTTCCTGTACGTCATCTCCTTTTAACGGCAAACTGATACAGACAGGTTTATTTGGAACTGTTTGGATTGTTTTGGAGGGGCTCATTTCTTTAGAGTATTTATTAATGAACTTCTCGGAATATCCATTCTTAGATAAAATATCCTTCAGAGATTTTATTTCATGTTCAGTAGTACTATCAGAACAAATATTTCGTGCTCTATTGAACAGTGTTCTGAATAAGTTTTTTTATACTGGATTGGAACAAAGGTCTTGAAATGCGTGTACTGTCCTGTGCATGAAGACTTTCTAAACACAGGTCTTTCGATTGTGCCATCATTCATTTTGGCTAGAAAATCGTCTAGGAATTAAATAGTATCGTTTTTCTCGTGCTCTACTGTGAAATGGACATTTGGTTGGCATGAGCTGAATTTTATCAACATGTCTTCGGCTTTTGATCTGCTTCCACAGACAATAAAAATGTCATCAGCATATCTTAGGTATACATCTGTTTCTTGTATATGTTGCGAGAAGTGGTCCCAAAGGGCTTCCCATTGCAACACCATCAACTTGACGGAATAGACCCTGTAGAATTAGAACTGGACATTTTTAGTACATAAAAGTAGTAATTTCCTCAATTCCGATGTTGGAATGGATATGTCTTCAGCTTCTTTACATATGAAGTCGATAGTCTCAACGATTGGCACAATAGTGAAGAGGGAGGTAACATCGAAAGACACCAAATGTTTATCATATACACTGAAATCTTTGATTTGAAGTGAGCCCACTTCAAATTGAAGTATGCGCTGAAGATGTTGCCTAGCAGGGTAATAAAAGCTTCGCAAATTAAGCATCCAGCTCAGAGAACACAACCACATCAATATCATCCACCAGAGCTACAAATCTTATCTATCATAGCTATATACATTCAGAAGCGTTTCCGCAAGGGCTGCAACAGTTCACATAGCCACTGTGCTAATTTGTGGTATGGTGAGTTTATCATCGAGAGTATCGGTCTTCACGGCACTCCTGGTTTGTGTATTTTTACGCGTTCGTATAGATTATGGGATTTGTTACCGAATCGGTTTGATATTTCTATATGTATTTACATTAATGTATTTCTTTTTGAAGAGTTGCCGTAGATGCTGCACAATTTTCCTTTCGAGCGACAACGTTTGGTCTTTTGCAAGAGTATTTAATTTGAATTTAGATTCATCAGAGAGAATTTCATGCATTTTTCCGACATAATCTACCTTATTCATTAGCACTTCGCTTTGTCCTTTATTGGGTTGCAAAATAACAAAATTATTGTCTTTTCAGAGCTTGTTTAGTGATCTCCAGTATTCCTTGGTGATATGCGACTTTTGATTGATCGTCATGATTCGAAATTGATAAGCAATATCAACCATCTTTGATTTTAACCAGCTTTACCTGTCGTTGGACGTAGCATGTAGCCCCATAAGTTGGTCATAACGATTTTCGAGTTGGCATTCCATGTCAATTAGCTTAATCTTTTTCATGGGAACACAAAAGTTGAATCTCAATGACAGAATTTCTGCTTGTTCTTTTGATGGGGAAACATTAGATAAAATAAGAACATTAATAGATATATCCACTGGGAAAATTTCATTTGGCGGTTCCGGATGAAGTGACTTCTTCAGTTTCTTTTCTTCTGATTCTTTTGTCTTTTTTGATGTGGCATGCAGATATTTACTGAATTTAACATAACATACGAAGTTCAAGTCATTTTTTTACACTGATCAGTTTGCTTGATAATACGCATAAATTACTGATTTCATATGTTTCAGAACACAAACGTGATTCAGCAAGACGGTAAAGATTCGACCATGTAGGTCTCAAATGATCTTTACGCAAAGATTTGTAAAATGTTTGAGGATGAATATTAGTCTGGATACATTCCTTCAAAAAATCTCGTCGCGCACATTGTTTAGCAATCGCACACTTCAATTTCACTAGATCATTTATTGTCAGATAGATGTCAGGTAGGACTGACTCATTCTCTGCATTATTGATTTCAGGTCATACTAGATCATGGGAGAAGGGTCATCCTGGATTGCGAACAAAGTGTTATACTGAAGGCTCACCAAATGGAGAAACTGGACCATTTGATCCTACAAATCAGACCACAATGGGATTTCTGACATCGTTTTTCAATGAAATTACTTCGAAATTTCGAGAGAGATTTATTCACTTGGGTGGTGGTGATATATCGTTTGAATGTTGGTGAGTTTTCTGATCATCTGTTGTTGAATGAACGTTGATCACGTCACAAGCTCACGAGTACACCGTGGAGGAACCATTCAGATATTGATGGCTTTATTGAGTATTGAAGTATGCACTGTCGTGCAATGGTTAAGGTTGAATGAAATGTTGATATTTCGGTCTTATGTTTCAGTGAATGAGCAGGCGATCCATTTTCGAATTGTGGCCACGTTGCGAACTTGACTGACAAAATTAAGTCTGCATCAAAGATAGGAATAGACACACACATTACGCTAGTAACTGAGTAGCGTCCAATCAAAATATCTAATATAGTCCTAAGAAAGGTCAATCGCAAGCCTCAATGGTAATATCTCTGACTGCAATGAGCACTGAATAACACCTGTTTGAATCGCAGAATAGACATGAGTTTCTTGTGAGTGCCAACTAGCCCGAGACCTAGGTGGTTCAAGGCTTTCTGACGATTGCTTCCAACCATCTAATATCATCAAATCAATATGCAGCGTGATGGCGAGCCACCTAGTGGCATGTTGGCCGTATTGCAAACCTGACTGATAGAATTCAGTCCGCCACAAACGAAAGGACTAGACAAATCACACTAGTTGCTAGTGCTCAATCAAAGCTTATCAGTAACTTAGAAATCGGTGAATCCACAAAGTCTATTCTAATTGCCACCTAAATGGCATTCACCGACGCTCAGTAATGATCGAAAACCATTGGTGGTGTTCACTTTGGCATCTGAGTTACTCGTTTCACTGTGTGAATACTCTTTAGTCAGGGTGAGGTATGTCACATTGCTAGATATAATCCAAACAGTGGAAGTCCATGTTCATTCTTATGAATTACTGGAAAATCTCACCTTTTGATTGCCTTAATATGAATTACGGAATGTGGGCATCTTCTCAAACTTCAAAGTTGTTCAGCAGAATACCTTTCATGTATCATATTGTATCTATCAGTACAATATCAGGCTTCACTGGTACTGTTATCAATCTGTTTGATTTTATAACTTGGGATGTCTTAAATAGACGACACACACATGTAAGCGTAGTAGTCAACTAATTTGAATGATATCACTCTTGTATCGATGACACTTTCACTATATTTGAATATGTAGATAGGACGAGATAAGTTCGTTCTATTTTCATAAACTGTCTCCACTCCACTCACCCCACTGTAATTAAGCAATTCATGGAAAGACAAGCGAAGTGTAGTTGGGGAAACTTAAGAGAAACTCTACCTCTGGGAAATTTATTTACAATTGACCATCTAGTGACTCATAAAGCTGACCATCTTTTGCCTGACAACATTATGCGATTTATATTTTCTAAGATATTTGAAAATGTTTTCGTTTAATCAGGCAATCAAATCCTGATATTGTGAACTTTATGAAGACGAAGGGTTTTGGCGAGGACTATGGAAAACTCGAATCATATTATTTTGAAGAACTTATCAAAGCTATTCAATCTGTTCAACAGAAAAAGGGTCCTATCACACCAGTTGTTTGGGAGGACACATTCCACAACGGCTATCGTGTGAGGGGGTCATTTTATTTTTTTTAGCATATTATCTCTTTGTGATTTATAATAAATAATTTCTCGTCTCTCTTGATTACCTAGTCTCTGTGGATTGTTCATCATAAGTCTTAAGTAATTTGTAATACGACAGTGCTCCATGCCAAGTAATCCACAATGGAATACTCACGGAATCCTTCGAAGAAGTGAAGACGGGAGTAAGACAAGCTGGCTGACTGGCTGCCTACTATCTCCCGTAATTTTCCTGATTGCTATAGCCTGGATAATGCGCCAGACAGCGGCGGGAAGCGAGGAAACAAGCGAGCTGACCATTGATATCGGCTGTGCGTCGGCAGGGGATTGAACTCAGGCCATGTGCATGATCACCGAGAGTCCTAACCACAGTGCCACAAACGCACAATGAACCCACACAAAAAACTTGAGGATCTAGACTTTGCCGATGATATTTGTCTGATTTCAAACAAACTAGAAGATATGCAAGTGAAAATGAACAAGTTGGTGATAGAAGAATCAGCCAGAGAATATAGGCATTCAGGTGAACATAGAGAAGACAGAATTGGGTGATGAATGTTTCTGGCTAGCAGCCACAGCAACAACAACAGACAACAATCAGCTAGCATGTGAAGTCAGTGCTACTTATTATACTGATCAGAGATATGGCCAGTGCGTCACGAAGGGGCTTTCGAACCAACTACACGCCTTCATCAACAACTAGCTGTCTTGGCTCAAGAATACTCAAGATCAGATGGCCGGTCAGAAAACATCAGTGACATGGACGTCTGCGAGCGAACCAACCAAGCAAGAACTCATTGTGTAACAAATCTGCGTGAGGAAATGGAGTTAGATTGGCCATGCTCTGAGAAAACAAACCATCAAATGACATCACACGTAAGGATCCGGTTGGGAAGCGATGGGTTGATCGTCAATGCGACGATGACATGGATGGGGTGTTGTGAAGAGGAGATACAAGCATGTGGGCTGAAGTGGATTCAGGTGAAGACATCGGTAGATAACCGAGCTCAGTGAAGACGTTTGACTGAAGCCCTACATTCCTCAATGAATTATAGGAAACAATAATAGCATAATAATGATTTGTAATAAGAATTGTCTAGATTATATTGCGTTTCATAGTTGTTGCTAGAACTTCAAGTAATGGGTTAAAGATATTAGGTCAATGTTCTAAAAGTTTCAGGTTCATTTCCACTGGTCTCTCATGCTATGATGATGCTACTTAAACATATATCGACTGTTGCTAAAGAAAATCATCGATGCTTTTTTGTTAGACGACAATCATCTATTTGAATTTAACTGCAGTTTTAATTTTTGTGATATGCGGTGAACTACAGAAAATGGTGAAGTATGCTTAGGCGAAAATTAATCAAGTGAAGGGAGAGCAGTCGATGAATTGAACAATGTCACCAATGTGTCATTAGTGGTACATCCATCCTCACACTTGACTGGTTGGACCTTACCGGTCACTACGTCTCATCATAACTCTACGAAACTCAGTCCTGTAGCAAATCACTGGGGTTCTAGTGGGAAGTCGTAACCAGTGAGATTAATTCAGTCAAGTGCAACACTGGATATCTCGCCAATGACGTTGGTTAGTGGTCGCGCTAAATCACATATTAGTAGAAGTTAGAATTCATGGACATGCCACTGAATGAAATCCCAGTGGCTGAATTTTACACGAGGTACCTTGCCCTGTAACCGGAAGGTCCTGTGTTCGAAACCTGGCGGTGAGTGTTTACTGCCGATGATTCCCAAACTAGGATGAAAGAGCTGTCCAGTACTCCCTGGTTTTCCAATAATTATCTAACTGATATCAATCCGTGGTCGTAAAAACAGTCTCTTCACACGAAAACTCTAAAGACTGTCGGATCTGTGTCTACTAGATTACTCTTGGTTCCTTAATTGTTAATATATGAAGTATAGGAGCAATGAGAATCACAAAGGCATGCATGCATCTCCTTTCACTAGAAGAAATGTTGAATAGGTTGACAATGCCGTCTTTTGTACAGAACTGAAAGAGTATAAAAGAACTTTTTCATTCTCTGGCGAAGCGGAAGATGTTGAGGTGACTGAGTGGGATTCACTCCCGAGTAAAATATACATAAGCAAGCAATGGAGAGAAGGGTGCAGATCTGCTCCATATAAATACTTCCACAGCTGATGTGTCATCTCCACTGCATTTTCTTGAATTTAAAATCTTTATCATCATATCTTTCAAAATGAACCAATCAAAATAAATTCAAAATTTATTTTTATGCTAATGACTCATCAAAATTTTCTCACTTAGCCGAAGGACCAGAATCCTGTGTTCCAAGTATGGGATGAATCGAACAGGCAAGAGCGTGTCAGAAACATAACATCAGCTGGCTATCGAGTTATACTTTCATCATGTTTTCTTATCTCGGCCAAAAATTATGTGGGACATTGGTACTCATACTACGAATGTGATCCAAGAGACTTCTCAGGTAGGATCCTATCACCTATGTGAATACTGTTTCTGTTTTGAGTATTCTGTGTAACTTCTCACTCCATCTTTGTATCACATTATTGCTGTTATTAAACGTTTACTGCCGAAAAAGTTTGTTACAATATGTCACCATGAAGAAACGCCACACAATAATGATAGAACAACATAGATTAAAAGTGAAAATATGAGTAGAAAATGGGTAAAGAATTTCATCTGGAAGGAAAACAGTCAGAAGGAAATTGAAGCACGTTCGCCACTGATTACGATTCTTACCAATATCCGATAAAGTTTCGAGCCATCAATTCGGACTATCTCGCGGACCCTAACCAGGAAGTCGTGATGCACCAATAGGCCACATCACGGACTGACCAACCTTCCGCTTCTTTCATCCTGTCCCAGGGCTGGCCGACAGAGACCTGTACGGAAGGCTCTGGGATGAAATTCGCAGCAGACGTCTCAGCCATCGGAGCCGTTGTGTCCAGATGACGACACTCAATGAATAGTGATCTCAACTGTGTTCAAACACACGCCGCCAAACCTTAGAATCACTCACGTGATGATGCCATCGAACGCAATACATCCTGCGGCGACAGCGATGATCGAACACACAGAGCCGCCAGCCACCCGCCCGACAACTGCGACCTTCCCGTGGTGGTTGCCCTTGAATACCGCAGTGAGCCGATAAGCTAAACTGGCTGGGACTCATGGTCCTGCCGGTTCTACTTTTTCAGGAAGGTTGTTAGGATAGCAGTTAGACTAATACGAGTTACCATGGGGTACACTGGCTTCAGAATGCAATCGGATCGAATGGCGTATGAATTTATTATATTGGACACCGGGGACCATGGGAATGCAGCACTTGATGCTGCTCCGCTGCCTTGTGGGTGGGACTCCTAATCAAAAGCTCGGGGAGTGGCCCCTAAATAAAAACACCAGCCAGGCAGTAATTCAGCCCTCACACAATAAATGAAATGAAGCCAAAAACTATCAGGTGGACTGCAGTTAACTTCAACACTATCTTTGCTGTATCCCATTCTACTTTAGTTAAAATGGAATGGTAAAAGCAAGAATGCAGATCAAGTCAAAAAGGCTTTCACTCGCTAGTGTCATTCATCGTCAGACTCAGGTGTCTTATTGATTTCAGAGAAGCATTACTTCTCTCTGCACTCTGTAACTTCAGAATCTACGCTGTTGTTCGCTGTCGAGAATCACTAGTCCGACTGACGTTCAACCTTATCTCTTTTGTGGTTTGGGGCTGGCTAATCACTAAAGACTCGAACTTCTTATAAGCACGCTGACATTGTTTACTCATCAGTGAAACTATTGTACATCACCGATGATCGTTACAATATATGTGGCCTAATTATCGTGATAACGAGCACTTTCTTGTTCATAAGTGAGTACATCTGTCTATATGTCCGTCATTCACTACTCTGTACCACTGATAGGTAGTAAATTGGTCAAAGTTAAACTTTAAGCCCCACTAACTACTAATGAGCAAAAGATCTTGAACTTACCAATCACGTGAAAGAGGCATTTCTTGTGTGTCGAATACGCATATTTATAAAACAATTGCACCAAAACTATATAAAAGTGTTACAGGAGATTCCTTTCTCTTACATGTCATAAAAATAACTCTCAGTTTTAGGTTGGAGTATCAACAGAGTATAATTCCGTTATGTGTAAAATCTATTTTGATGAAATCTCACAGTGTAATACAACAATAATTCCTGAGCAATAGATTGTGCTCAAAACTTCATCAGTAGATATTACTGTATAACACTGTGAGACTTTATCAGAATAAATTTTACCCACAATGGGATTGTACTCAACCACAATGCACAAGTTCTATTCATATACCAACAGAGTAATATAACCACATTCTATGAATGTAATTACTTGGATCTTCTAACCCTGATAATAACCCTGATCTTTCCTGAATCTAACCCTTACGGGAAAATATCCCTAATTTAACTGTAATCTAACTCGAAGCAACGCTAATATCGCCTCTATTAAGTTAGCCTAACCCTAACATATCTTTGGCTTAAAGCGTAACTCAATCTTTCCCAAACTTAACCTGGAAATTCCCAAATATCCCATTAAAAAACAAAGTAATGCGATTGGCATATTCTACTGATGATGACAGCATTATTTTCCAGGTTTCACTAACTTGCTTAGTAAGTGTTTCAAAGTCGCCTCTGCGGTTGCACTCCATTGGTAGTTAGTGGTGCCTAAAGTGTCACTTAGCCGTAAATTGTAAAGCAACTGAAACAAGTTACATTAAAATTTCCAATTCTCAATGCATAACACACTACACGTTAGTCACCTAATAATCCGAAAGTCGATCAGTTGACTAGAACATTCATTTGCTAATAGCTAATATCAGTTACTTATTTCTAGCATAACAAATGCAAATCACCATATATTTGTTCAGACATATACCTCATTTCCTTGATTTATATTTATGAGAAATAGGCTTGTTTCACACGGAACTCAAAAACATTCCTACAAACTAATCCTCCACATTTCCTTGACTATTCAAGGATCAGATGATGAGAAGCAATTGGTTATTGGAGGTGAAGCTGTTCTCGTTGGCGATTTTGTGGATGAAACGATTCTCTTCACGCGTTCCTGGTGAGTTTTGTACTGTACACATTTCAAGTTAGAGGAAAATTCAGCATTCATGTATACGTTTTATGATGAATGCATTTATTTTCTCATTCTTGTAATATACTGCTAACTGAATGAAATAAGGTAGTTTTGTACTACTACTGACTACCCTAGGTTTGACCTTGTTATTATCGATATCCACCAAGGTCATTTGAAACTCGTGTTTCGCCCACGACGAGTGGTCTAAGGGTAGATACTCGGCCACCGACGTACTCCTTCGTCTCACTAAACCAGTAGTAAGACTGGTAAAGAGGGAAAGTTAAGCATGAGGTGGCTAGAAACCCCATCATGTAGAAATAATCATCACTGCTACAGAAACTTCAAGCCACTAGCTTGAAGCTCTTTGTTCCACTGGGGACGTAAATGAATAAAAAAGAAAGTGAGAATCACTCAACCGAAGTTATCCGATTACTGCAAATCACTTGCATTTGAGTGAATTCTAGTTTATTCCACATATTTCAGAGGCTATTGACAGGAAGAGTGTTGAGGTGATTTTCACATAACAAATAGAATCGATATCAGTTAGCTTCGAATGCTTATCAACACATATAAAATATCTTGGATTGTTTACCATCCGCTTAGTATATTTCAGAGTTCATTGAAAGTTGTTGACCAATAAGAATCTTTCTTCTTCACGATTTTGATAAAATTAACACATAAATGCTGAGCAGTATCCGCAGCAGCAGTTGAAGTTGACCAGTACACTTTTCATCCACATTGGTCATATAATCGAAAGTTACTTAGTCATATTTTGTATTCCTTTACGTTCTCAGTGGAACATAGAGCTTCCTGTAGCCTCATACCTAAGCTTCTCTCTTTGCCAGTCTTACTACTGACTTAGCGACGTAGAGAAGTGGGTCGACCCGGTATCTTACCCCGGACCACCTTTCATCATTGGCAAGAAATCTATCTCTGTGCTGCTGATGCACGACTCAGTCATATTAAAAGGAATTATTAACGAAATCACGGAGCTGTATTCCTTGAACTATACATAATCTTCCTTTTTTCATTCATTCATTCTCAAATAGGCCAGATGGTGCAGTTACAGCTGAACGTCTTTGGTCACAAGGTGACTTCAACATTACGAAATTTATACCACGACTGAATGAACTGCGTTGCCGCATGTTAGAGTAAGTTCATGTCCTATTGTGATGATGAAGGTATTCTCAGATTTGTATTTCATTTATAATTTATGGTTATTGAATGTCAACATTCTTGTGGAAAATTAAAACCTCCTGTTTTCATAGTGAATATCAACAGAGCAGAGTAAAAGTAGTCGCCATTGGAATAAACATCACAATACCTTGAATTCATCTTCTTCACTCGACAATGGGATGGAAATAAATAATTACGAATATCTTATATGTAATTATTCAACTAGTCTTGCACTCTGAGGAATCGCTTTCAAACACTGAACAGTCATTTGAAAGTGAGAAGTTCATGTTGAATGACTGGTGGTTAGCCTCCTTAATTGCCTGGATTTTGATACTTACTATACTTCATGTGTGCGTCGGTGGAACAGCGGTAGAGTGCTCGCCGACCACGAAAGGTGGTCTGATGTTCGTTTCCCGACCACTGACAGACTGCTTGACGTCGCTAAGTCAGTAGTAAGACTGGTAAAATGGGAAGGTTAGGCATAAAGCGGATAGCAACCCTATCCTGTAAGAATAATCACCACTGATACAGAAACAAATATTAAGGGATAATATGTTCATACCACCATGACTCATACCACCTACTTCATTATAGTTTCCTCAGGAATTCAGACATGTTGAATATGGAGAATTTGACTACAGTCCGAAGTAATTAGGAGGTTAAATCATCTCTCATATTGATTCAGAAATCTATTTTCCTATTTTTTGTTTAATTTGCACAGTTTTGGATTAAATGCAAAACCACTGAACGAACCGAACAATTGTTTGCAACTATTAAATTTGTATTTGAATTAACTAGATTTCGAAAATCAGATTCACTATTTCTTTATCAATCTGTGATGGATTATAAAATATAATTTCCAAATATGTATACCTTCTGTATGTTCAGCTTTGCTAAAATGTAACATTTTGGCTGACTATCTGTACAGCATCACCTAACGATTGTACCCTACGATGAATCATTTCAAATGAAACTTATGCAACTACAGTTTTTCCGGTAATCACGAAAGCCTGAACTGCTAGGCATTCAAAACTTCTAGGCGAACACAGGGAAAGTGGAGCATTTGGAAACTATCAGTAGTGTTGTTAGCGTGGAATACTTCGTTACCATACGGGATATTTTTTGATCCTGGTAACATCATCACAACTGATGTGGTCTGTATATTGAAAAACTGTGATGCAGTCGGAAGCTTTCAAACTTGGTAATTACTTTGATTAGTAATTGATCAGGTTTGTAGGAAGTTATGAGGATAAAATTATATTAATAATAACAATAGTGATAAGGATCATCAGGAAATGATGGATGACAAAACACATACAGGAAGATGACAGATCCAAAAATATGGTATTCAAAACGTCAATAATGCTTTTCGAATTAGACCACGGATGAATATCAGTGACAGAACCATTAAAAACGTACAGGGAGTACTGGACAGCTGTTGGATCCTAGTTTGGGAGTCATCGGTAGCACACATCCACTGAGTTTTGAATTCAGGAATTTCCTGTAATAACGAGAGCTCGTAGACCGTTCAGACACTGGGATCCGACTTGCTATCGTCTTGCTACAGAACCCATTTTTCTGGCGTTCTACTGAGATGTCGTGACCAGTGAGGTCCATGTGGTTAGAAGTGAGGATGGAATTCCTACTGATGACATTGGTAGGTGATCACTCTAAGAAAATTTCAAATTGATAGAAGCTAGGCTGGCCATTCGGTCGGGTCCGAGTGGCTGAATAATCTGAAAGCTTGCCTTGTAACAGGAAGGTTTCGGGTTCAAACTCAAGTGGATGTGAACTGCACATTAGTCCCAAACTAGTGGGATGAAACAGACGTCCAATACTTCCTGAACATTTTCAATGGTTCTCTACCTGATATCACTTCGTAGTCTAACTTGAAAAACAAAACATATCTATACAAATCAACCCCTGAAAATCAAAAACGCTGCCATACACAGTGGAAACGTATGAGACTTCAAGTAGAGTGCTTAGGAAAGCCTGCATGAAAGTCGTGTAGCAATCCAAAAACGCAACCAGAAATATTTCATCACGATTGAAATTATCTTTCAGAGCACATTAAATAAGTTACTTTATCTAATATCGTGCGATGATTGTAAACTGAATAGGGTTAAAGATACGGGGGATGCTGAGGTGGTTGCTGTACAATTAGTTTCGGATATTTCGGTTAAATGGTGTGTGCATTGATTCGTAGAAATAAATGTATGCCATTGTACTCACTCATATCGTTCACGACCACAGCATACTTGGTGACTCAATGTCTTGACCTCACCAGTGTTTTTGACATGAATCAGAAGGATATAGGATAGATAGGAAATCGTGTAACCAAATAAAGATGTCAGTATTGTGAAATCAAGATGCGCTGTTTAATCGTGATGTTCCATTCTGAAACCATGGTGAATATGATTCATACGATAATCTAACCCGCCTAGACTTTTGCATTTCTGAGTTGATACACGTTTCAACTCGAATTCATCTCTGTACACTATTTATCAATAGTAGCGTGAAATTTTAATTCATCAGTCTTTGTCCTGTTTTGCACTAATTGACGAGCTATAGTTTCACCATTCTCACTTGATAAACAACTACGTGTGTTTTAAACACTATGCTTAGTCTTTCCCTGTACAATATAATAGAAAAACGGGTCAAAGTTTCAAATTTGTTAAGGAATGAAAATACTCTTATTGTTTCTAGTAATTATGACAGATGAGTACAAAGGTGACATGCGGTGCATAATGGTGATCAAAGATCGAAATTATGCTTCGAACAGAATCGAAGTATATTGGTTGTATATCAATCCAACCATAGCTGACCATACACAGTCTTTTGTGTGATCTGACTTAATGTGCGTGTGGCAATAGTCAACGAATATCGTGGTGGATATCAGTAATCTGTTATTCCATGCTATTGTATCTTTTCATCTCGTTGGCGATCTGGGCAGCTTTGCCAATCTCGTACATAGTGCGGACGTTCCATAGCCCCACGCAGACATTTTCTTTTGGCGCAAAGAGATTCCTAGTGCTGCAGTTTCTCTAACAACCTTGTTAACAGGGTGGGGTTGCTAGCCTCACGCCTGAGAAAGGAATTGTTATATTAAGATAAAGTTTAAGGAGAAGCGACCTTTTGAGGTGCGCACCTTAAAATCGGAAAACAAGCGATAAAACAATCAGAACAACACCAGCAAAAGGAAAATAATTCATAGCAAAAAAGGCAAAGAGCGACAACAACAATACAATACAACAACATGCAACACAGTTAAGCACAGTTAACTAAAATGATACCAAAAACCATAGACTCACTGACTTGGGCCAACTTGAACATATAAATCCAACAAATTATACAATTACAGATATGAGTTATTGTTAAAAAGTGACGAGATGTCAAACGGTTTGTTATAGGTATTAGAAGTAGGACGAAATGGAGATGGATTGGCCATTATTATTATTGTATCCTTTAATTCCTGGAGGAAAATGGGGCTTCAGCTGCGCACCTCCATTGCCTTCTGTTTTCTGCCAACTTTTTCACCCCGCTCCAAATCTGCCCACATGCTTTCATCTCGTCTTCACATGACTTCCTCCAAGTCATCATCGCACTGACGACCGACTCGCAGCTTCCCTTTCGGGTTCTACTCGAGCGACAGCTTGTCTAGAGATGTCACTTGCTGGTTTCTTCATAGTATGGCCAATCCCTCTCCATTTCTTCCTGCCTATTCGTTTCACAATTGGTTCCAGGTTGGTTTGCTCATTCCCAGAGATCCTTGTTGCTGATCGTCTCTGACTGGCCATCTGATCTTGAGTACTGAGCGAAGACAATTGTTAATGAAGGTCTGAAGTTTGTTTGAGGTGCTCTTTATGACGCGCTAGCCAAGTCTTCGATCCGTATAGTAGCACTGACTGACTTCACATTGGAGTTGAAAATCCGGATCTTATTTTTGATGCTGAGTGCTGTTGACCTCCACACAGACTTAAGAGTAATGAAAGCTTGTCTTGCTTTTCCGATTCTGGCTATGATATCCTCGTCAGTTTCATTTGCCTGTAGTTGAAACCACGCTTCCCAGGTCCTATCTGTGATGCTTCTTCTCTGGCCAGCTTGTTGCTTTTCACTTGCATATCTTCCAGCTTGTGGGAAATCAGACATATATCATCGGCGAAGTCCAGATCCTCCAAGTTTTTCGTGTGAGTCCATGAATTGGCCATACGCTGAGGAAATCACCAAGTGACATCACTACACAAGCCATCGCTCGAGTGGAACCCGAAAGGGAAGCGGCGAATTGGTCGTCAGTGCGAGGATGACTTGGAGGAAGTCATGTGAAGACGAGATGAAAGCATGTGGGCAGACTTGGAGCGGGGTGAAAAAGTTGGCAGAAAACAGAAGGCAATGGAGGTGCGCAGCTGAAGCCCTATGTTCCTCTAGGAATTAAAGGATATAACAATAATGTTATTGTAAGTGAAACTGGAAGGTGTTCAAAATGCCATCCAGTGAATAACATTGTGTCATTAATCAACACACATATAGTAAGTAAAATACAATCACCTCCAGCCTCAGTCGGATTGTTCTGCTTTGTTTTGGCCTAACAGTAACAGGGGCTTATTTACTGTGTTCGTCTCATCCCATCTGACTCCGCATTCCATGTATGTTGTTCACGAAAATTCGATGTAGTATACACAGTTCTGCTCCTCGATTGTGTGCTGGTGAGTATCTCTGACTGTCACATGGAAAGCTTGGGTTCGATTCCCGGTAATGAAGCTGGATTTGCCTCGTTGACACAGCGATAGAGTTTACTCAGACCACAAAGGTTGGTCCAGGGTTTCATCCCAGTTCGGTTGATATTCATATCGCTCGCTAGGATTTTGATATCAACATTTTGGATGTTGTCCATTACTGTTTGTAGTTGTGACCTTCCTAACTTCCTTTTGAGTTCACTCTTGCTGTCATGATCTTGTGGGATGCAATTGGTCTCAACTGCATTAGCGCTTTGGCTGCCACTGTTGACATCATGATAGCCAGTCACTACCTCAGTGTGTTCGTGACTGTCATCTAGGTGGCCACAGAGAAGTAGTTTACTGACCAGCCAGTTGACGATGTTTTCAGCGCACATCGATTCCATAAGCTCTCACAGATACCCAGAACTCCTGTGCTGTATCTTTCCATTTTATGGACTACCTAGGCAGCCTTCCCAGTCTCGTACTTAGTATGGACATTCCACGTACACATTCTTATCGCCGCTTTCATCCAGAGAGTGAAGACCCATCAGCTATCTGGCTGGTTACCTGAACTCGGAGTTTCACCATTCTGCCGTGTTATTTTGCCTCTTCGATTTTAGCGAAGAATAAGATTTTTGTTTGAATTTTTATACTTCTAATGTGGATTTTGTGTGTTTCTTTAACGGTTTGAGACGTTTAGTGATGTAGGGCTGCTAGCCCTGCGTCCAAATCTCCGTCTTTACCTGGGCTTGGGACCGTCTGGAAGACTAGCAAGCTCCTTCACTAGGCAAGGTTATAATATAATAAAGTTAGACTGATTTCGACTTTGACGTCTTCCTAAACGAATTAACAGAGCCAGTCAACTTCCACTTCTCCAATTATTACCACATGAATAATTAGCCTTTCAGCGAATCGATTATTTATTATCTATAACTGCTACTATTCTACTTTATGTACTACACATCACCTTTGTACTCCTTTGTCATAATTACTAGAAAGATTCAACAAATTCTCTCTCATACACTAAAAAAACTTTTAAATCTTTGAACCATCTTTACAAAACGGTTTTCAGAAGAATATTTTACTATATTGCCTCATAAATGTGAAATGGTTTTCTAGTTAAGATGGTGACAATTTAGGTCATCAATAATGCTCAAAAAAAGAGTATACGATTTAAATTTAACTAAGTGTCACAAAGAGAATTTTCCTTTAATACTAATGATCATTTCTTGTAGATGACTAGACGTCGTCTTGTGTGTCCACTCAGAATTATAGAAATCTGGATATATTAGAATAAACGATGATTAATTATTAACAATTATTCCCATGGTTTCCAAGGATAACAGTAAACTCCTGGAACAAATGTCCATTTCAGTATGTTGTCTTCTGTCATTTTAAGAAAAGAAAAGTTTAGTACTTTACCTATGATTTCTTCCTAGCACCGTCTTTTCCAGTAACAACCCTAAGATGCTGAACTCGTCGTTTATCACTAAGCTTTAGTTGGAGTACCTCTTGCTTGATGACACTCGATTGTATTCTCACCATGTGTTCAGTCTGTCGGCGTTCCCTTCTGCATATTTGTTGGGCAGAAGGTTATTAGATGGTTAGTCGGTTGGACGGTTGCCAGATTTCCTTGTTCTAGAAAGGATTTCGTCTATGAATACTCATCTGGATGGATTGCATAATATGAATGACGGCATCATATCATATAAAAAACACCTAGATATGATAGAGAAGATTTGTAGCTCAGGTGGATGATTTTGATGTGGTTTTGTTCTCTGAGCTGGATGGTTAGTTTGCGAAGCTTTCATCACCTTACTGGGTAACATCTCCAGCGCATACTTCAATTACACGAAGTGAGGTTTTCCATTTCTCCACGAGCTTATTAATCATCTCTCCTGGTGACCTTGGACGTGATTGGTTGTTTGTGTGTGTTTTCACACCTTCTAGGTTACTTGTATTGGAACCGGTTGTTTCTTTGACTCGAACTTTGACCCTTTGTGTGTGAAGTTTCTTTCTTACTGGTTGATAAATTTTGTCTATCTCGATGTGTCTATTGATTGATGATTCACTGGAATACCAAGCCAAGCTTCTAAAAATTCTCTAGCATTCTTGTTGTTTCCTTTGTCTAATATTTGAACGTTGTCCCAGTCGAATTGATGTCCGTAGTTGTCTGTGTGTAGTGGAATGAGGCAGTGGATATCATGTCTTTTGACGGCTAGCATATGTTCGTGGATACGAAGACGAAGATACGCAAAGTATCTCATGGACGTCTTCCAAAAGAATGGATATCCACGGAATTTCATCAAGAGACATATACCCCCAAGCCAACCTACCAAAGCAAAAGCCACCAAGGAAAGCACAAAGAAAATCGCCTTACCATATATAAAAGATATCTCAAAAATCACTACAAGACTCTTCAAACCTTTAGGAATTGACGTCGTACACAAACCAACAAAGTCTCTGCACTCAATTCTATGTCAACCAAAAGACTCAACAGCGAAAGAAGACAAAACCAACATCATCTACAAAATAAATTGTAACAACTGCGAAAAACACTACATTGGCCAAAGTGGACGTCCCCTTTGTCTTCGTATCCACGAACATAAGCTAGCTGTCAAAAGACATGATATCCACTGCCTCATTCCACTACACACAGACAACTACGGACATCAATTCGACTGGGACAACGTTCAAATATTAGACAAAGGAAACAACAAGAATGCTAGAGAATTTTTAGAAGCTTGGCTTGGTATTCCAGTGAATCATCAATCAATAGACACATCGAGATAGACAAAATTTATCAACCAGTAAGAAAGAAACTTCACACACAAAGGGTCAAAGTTCGAGTCAAAGAAACAACCGGTTCCAATACAAGTAACCTAGAAGGTGTGAAAACACACACAAACAACCAATCACGTCCAAGGTCACCAGGAGAGATGATTAATAAGCTCGTGGAGAAATGGAAAACCTCACTTCGTGTAATTGAAGTATGCGCTGGAGATGTTACCCAGTAAGGTGATGAAAGCTTCGCAAACTAACCATCCAGCTCAGAGAACAAAACCACATCAAAAACACACCTAATTCTCGTTCAGAAACATAGAAATTGAAATTCCAATAGGGATTTAGTGTTTCATCTTCCATACTTCTCCATTCAATTCAGTGAAATTCTGATAAATATAATTCTGGAATAACAAATTTTATGGATTTCTTAAAGGAGAGAAAGGAGAAATATCATCATTATGGAATTGTTTTTGTGCTTCAGCTCAGAGACGATTTTGACACAGGAAGGATATACTGTCAATTAGTTAATAATTCACTTGAATACACTGTATGACGGTAAAATTCCTAACAATGAACTGCTCTAAAAATTCTGTAGATTTTAAATTTACTGTCCAGAATAAAGATATTATTATTATTAGTATAACACTTTGAATGGTCAATCACTGGAGTATATTTTCACCTATCTCATCTCCAAACTAAATTGCTTTTTTGCAGAAATCAGCCAGTGGTCCAAGAGAAACGGTCTTATCTTAAATCCCTCTAAATATCAGACAGTCAATTTCACCCTTAGGCATAAATCTGAGGTAAACAAACTGGTGGTTAGTTTTAACGAGGTGTGCAACATAGATTGTTCTGGCATAGAGAACAAGTCGGAAATTAAATATCTTGTCGTCATTCTATCTGCTCATCTTTCTTCATCGTCTCATATCTTGATGATTTCTAAGAAAATATCCCGTCTTAACTTCTATATAAAGAAGTGAAGACATTCTGGTATAACCCAACCCTTACTCCTAGGATTTGTTAACTGTTGCATCCTGCCTATTATTCTGTCTTGTTCCTCCCCAGTCTTTCCAGGACTACTGAAGAAAGACTAAACCTTTTTATGTAGGATGTTAAAGGTTGTCAGCAAGGTAAGCAAAGTGCCACTTTACCAGCTTGTTAATATTCTGGTTGACAGGCACTTGGACTCATCAGAAAAATGGGCTTAATCCATTTTATATAACTCACACCACCCTCTTCATTCACAACTCTCCCCTTGTATCTTATCAGGCATAACCAGAAGCCTATACAGAAAACTGTATGCTCGCACTAGTAAGTACAAAAACTCAACCATACCCTACTTAGCTCGTGTTCTGTGCGATATAGAAAGCATTAGGCGTGATACCTATAACTTATTAAATAGTCAGTAGAACAACCGGATCTAGTCTTTTCAACTCATATCATTTATAGGTACAACATCTTCTTTATTTCTTTTTCTTTTCTCTCTGTCTTTTTTGTTTCTCTATTCCCTACGAACTCTGTTTCAAACATTCCTCTTCTTTCTTCCTCACTCTGTATATCTCGAAGTTTTTGTTACCGCTTACGCCAGTAAATATGCTAGCATCTACTTTTCTAACACCTTCAAACACTCTGTCTAATTTTGGCTTTGCTACGAACATACCAATATGTTGTTGTCAAAACTAACTGAAATTACCCTTAATCTATGTCGAATTTTACTTATTGTCAATTTACTAACTGCATGCAATACTGTAGTAAAATGCTGAGATTTCCATTCTGTATCACAAGTACTGTTTTGGAATAAAGCAAATTATCATTGTTATTATTCGTAAAGCTATCCGGTATGTTTCTGTAATGCATATTGAAAACATCCTTGAAACTGATCTCTCTGTCTTAGCCCTTATAGGTAAGTAGTCAAAGATAGCAGGACTATCTGAAAGCGAGTGATATTCTTGAGTAGACAGGTAGGGATAATATCGTAGAAAGTGATGGTATCTGAACGTAAATAGCTTTTCAATAACGTTAGACAGGATTTCATCAGATTGTGACTAATGTGAAAACAGGTACATATCATAGAAAAGATCAGTGAATAGTTCCCCATTTCCACGATATCATCATTCTCAAGCGGTATAATCAATCGTCTGTATATATTGAACTGTCTTAGCGAGAAAAACGAGTGTTTCCGAACATGTGTCACTAGAGGTGAAAGTTAGTCTAGTAGAAAATAAAATAATAAAACAGTAAATTTCGCGAGACAATGTAGCTACTTTGTGAGGGCTACTTATAAGACTAATCAGTTGTATATATATACTTTTTATATTTATTTTATTAAAACTTGATACCAAACAGCAGATTATTTCAACTCTGGAATTTTCAACACGTGATAGCGGTAGCCAAAATTTAGGATGCCGACCATTGATATAAAGAGTGTGTCAGTCGAGGATGGAACTCCGGACCACCGATGCACATGTATAAACCGATTTTCATAAGCTTGGAACCATCACACAGCTGAATCTGTCTAAATGTCAGGTAGTCAATTTCACTTTCAGACCTAAACGTGACCTCCAACAAGTAGTTAACTCACATGGCCCCACCATCATTGACTGTATAGAGGTTGAAATTACACCCAATGTCAAGTTTTTCTACCGATCTTTCCGGGTCCTCCCACATCTTGGTAGTTACTAGAAAGATGTTTCGCTTAACGTTCTACGTTAGGAAATTTAGACAGTCTGACATAAAGCAGTCTTTGCTTTCTCAGTTTTTAAATTCTTGCATTCTACCCATCCCCCTTTACTGCTCCGCATTAATCTTTCCTGGACTACTTAAGAAAGACTTTACTTTGCTGAGAAGGGCACTAAAAGCCGTCAGTAGGGCAAGTGGGATCTCGTTAAACCAACTGGTTAACATTATTGTGGATAGACATGTAATGTCATATAAGAAACTAGCGAATACAACATTGTCAGACCCCAAGCATCCCATCTATACGCATCTCTCTCCTTGCATTTCATCTAGCAGAACTAGAAGCAGCTATAGGAGGCTATATGCTGGGACTACCAAGTGCAAAACTCCACAATACCATATCTGGCACAGCTGTTATGTGATGAAAAATTCATTAGGTATGACACGGTCAACTTACTGCGGCACTCTAACAAATAGTCCCATTAGTTTTTGTTTTCCTTTCTTCGTTACTATTATATTGTTATTCACATATTTTATTACACACTAATTTTATATTTCATATCCTGTGGTGCATGCTTTAAAATATAAACGCTACGGTGTTCTTTTTTATTTTGTTTTTATTTATCTATTTTTTTGGTGTTACTTTTTTTATTTTAAGATCTTATAAAATTTATGAGGTAATTAGATGCAGTATATTGTGATGCACACTGAAAATTCCATAATTGTACCACAAATACTATTTGGTATAAAGCTGTTATTATTATTATATCAGAGAAAAGAAATGATATAGAATTGTGGAGACACATGAAAGAAGTGAAGGGAATACAGCATAACACAATAGGAAGCCCACTAGTACTACAACACGAAGATCTGTACAAATGGTGCTACGCAGATGACTTTTATGCATAATTTGGATATATACAGGTACCAATTTACAAAGAAGCACTCAAATACCAACTCTTTCCGTCTTATGCCGTTTCAACGGGACTGAGCAGACCTCCATTATATTGAAAAAAACCATCAAGTTATCAGCAGTTTCATAAGTAATGGGAAGGTTACATCGCGGAGGGAGATAAAAAATACGCAAAAACTAAGAGGAATGAGAATTGCGTATCAAATTGTAAGACGAATTAGGTCAATTTTATTTTCGCTTACTAAACAAACCGTTTCTGTATGCAGAGCTCAGCATGGCTGGGTGTTAACGCATCAGCTCTTGCCATCTGACGGGGGATTTATCATACCGTACACAACGCCGTGAAATAAGAATTCAACACTGTTTCACGCAACTATTTTTGTAGACCGACCGACACGCTAGATCGATAGTTTGTCAAGGAAATAATGGCCTGTTTTATGCTTTTGTGTGTTTTGTATTGAGAACCGTGATCTTTATCTCTTTGTCTTCGTGCTACTTATTTTCATTAGGTAGTATATTTGATTTTACAACCATTTTATGGACATCAGTAACGTCTAATTTTTTTTTCAATGGACTTCACTGCTAGTTCCTTTCATATAATTATTCCTCTCAATCACATATTTCTCAAGCAGAGATAGATGTCATTGGCATGGACAATGATTCATACAAATAGAATCATCACGTTTATTTACAATTGCTGTTGATAGTAAACAATATATAATTGGCTGTATAAGATCTGAGAATACAGCCAGTGAGGATTTCTTTAGATGAAGGAGTATGTCAAATCGAGAATCGGGAAGGCGAGAAACACATTCATCAACCTGAAAACCCAATCTGGAAATCTTCATCACTCAGCATCAACAACAAACTTCCGTTGGGTTTTCAATACAAATGTCAAGTCAGTTCTTTTATACAGATCAGAAACTTGGCGGGCGGGTCACAAAGAATATTTCCAACAGCCTGTTGCAGACATTTATCAACAACTGTCTTCGCTGGATCTATACTGAAGATCAGATGGCCGGGTCGGAAAAAATCACCAACAAGAAACTATAGGAACAAAAACACAAGAACCGATCTCTCAACAAATATCCAGGAGAAAGTGGAGATGGATTGGACACTCGGTGAGGAGGTCGGTTGGTGACATCGCGCGTCAGGCCATTGCTCGAGTGGAACCCGATAGGGAATCGGCGAGTGGGACGTCAGTGCAAGGGTGACATGGAGGAGATGGTGTGAAGAGGAGTTGAAAGAGTATGAGCTGACATGGATGCAGGTGAAAAGTACAGCAGAAGACAGAAGCAAGTGGAAACGTGCAGTTGAAGCCCTATGTTCCACTAGGAACACAAGCGAACAATAAAAATAATTACTATTGATACGTAGATGATACATTCATCGTTTGTGTTGGAAAACGTAATAAACAAGAACATCGGAATGCTGTTAATAGTGTTCATCTAGCAATCCAGTTTACACCTAAGGAAGAAGAAAATAACAGCATACTTTTTTAAGGATTCCTCCTCGTCATGAAGAAAGACGTATATCTGTAAAGGAACTTATTTAGAAAGAAAACTGTTGGATGTGTGAGTTCACCCATTTTCATAGATTCGCACCAGTTCAATACAAAAGAAACTCAGTTAAGTTCCTAAGCTATAGAATAAGATGCATATTCTCAGGAGAGCGAATTAGGGAAGAAATGTGTCGACCAAAACTTACACTGCACGAAAATGTATATCCAGAGAACTTCTTAAGAAGTATGTTACAGCTGATACTCTAAAATGTCGACTTACCAGAGCAGTAGACAGAAATTTCCCTACAGCTGAATTGTTATCCAACTTCTCAACGAAACCAGTACCCACACAACGAGTGAAGGATAAACTACCGAAGATGGCCTCATCAATATATATATCTATAATCTCAACTACTCATGGGCAGTTAGTGTACCTGGCCTTGCTTGAACACTTACTTGTTTGGTTGGGATTAGGGGTAACAAAATGCGTGAATAGTGCAGTCTTGGCTCCCTCGATAGATACTGTACACTCGATAAAACTTCACCAGGCGTTCTCAATTATTCACCGCGCTCCTGTTAATGTATCTAAACGTACTCGACTACTTCGATAAGTAGCTCAAGCAATTGCAATCAATAAGAGAAGACGGACTCTTTGTATACAGCAGAAGTGTGTTCAATCACTATGTTTACGTTTGTCTACAATAAGGTCAACGAGTTCCGATCACAATTTTCTTATCTTCTTCGTTATCTATTCCTTTGATTCATTGACAAACGTTTATTTCTTTGATTTTAAATGATTTCATGAGCCTTCTTATGATTTTATTACCTGAGGTTTAAGTAGTACTTTTCTAACTTGCTATCGTATTCACAAAATTCTGTTCATTTCACTTCACTAAATTCATTATTATTATTATTTGACAATCATTCAACAATAGTTTCTAAGTCACACCACATCATGATTATTATTTTACGAACGCTATTACTGCCGTTATTTTCAACTTTGAACTTATGTCCAGACCACCCCATTCACTCTCTGTGGTATTCATATTGCCTCACACACACACACACACACCACTGATTACATTAACCCTCGAAACCTGTATTTTTGTTGATTATAGACTTATTTACATTATTATTATATCCTTTAATTCCTGGAGGAACATAGGGCTTCAGCTGCGCACCTCTACTGCCTTCTGTTTTCTGCCAACTTTTTCACCCCGCTCCAAGTCTGCCGACCACATGCTTTCATCTCGTCTTCACATAACTTCCTCCAAGTCATCCTCGCACTGACGACCAACTCGCCGCTTCCCTTCCGGGTTCCACTCGAGCAATGGTTTGTCTAGTAATGTCACCTGATAGTTTCTTCAGAGTACGGCCAATCCATCTCCATTTCTTCCTGCATATTTGTTTCACAATCGGTTCCTAGTTGGTTCGTTCATTGCCAGAGATCCCAGCTGCTGATCATTTCTGTCTGGCCATCTGATTTTGAGTATTGAGTGAATACGGCTGTCAATGAAGGTTTGAAGTTTGTTTGAGATGATCTTCATGACGCGCCAAGTCTCTATTCCGTATAGTAGCATTTACTTCACGTTAAACTTGAAAATCCGGATCTTATTTTTGGATGCTGAATGATGTTGACCTCCACAAACACTTGAGAGCAATGAAAGCTTGTCTTGCTTTTCCGATTCTGGCTTTGATATCCTCGTCAGTTCCGCCTGTAGTTGAAACGATGCTTCCCAGTTAGGTGAAGGAGGTTGTTTCTTTCAGGTTCCTCCCATTTATGCTGGCTGATTGTTGTCTGTTGTTGTTGCTGCTGTTGATGTTGGCTAGGAATCTTCATCACATACCTCTGTTTTATCTATGTTCACCTAAAATCCTATCTTTGCTACTTCTTCTGCCAGCTTGTTGCTTTTCACTTGCATATCTTCCAGTTTGTGGGAAATCAGACATATATCATCGGCGAAGTCCAGATCTTCCAACTCTTTTGTGTGAGTCCATTTTATGCCTGTTTCCTCATTGCCCATTGTCTGTCTCATTATCCAATCCACTGCAGTCAGGAAGATCATTGGCGATAGTAGGCAGCCTTGTCTCACTCCCGTCCTCACTTCGAAGGCTTCCGTAAGTTTCTCGATGTGGATTACTTGGCATGCAGCATTGTCGTATAAGTGTTGGATGAGATATATAATTGTCGATGGCACCCCGTAGTAGCGAAGTAGCTGCCAAATGGCATATATGTATATATACACTTTCTGATATAATTCTAATTTGCCTTTACTGACTGCTTATTACACATGCTTAAATTACTAGATCTCTAATTTTAGAGCCAGAAGAAGAAACCACAATTGTTCGCTTTAACTATTTTGTTCTAGATAAATTATAAGAATATTCGCGTTAAATAATTCCAGGAATTCCATTGTTTCTGTGTACATCCTGACGACAAATCACTCATTCCAGTACTCATTGTGTATTGCGTGACATGTAGGAGATCGTTTGACAAGGAGGCGGTGACAGTATTATAAGCGATCGTGGATGCAGATAAGAGGATAGCAGGAAATAGAAGTATAGAAGTGTTTTAGAAGCTCTATTTTCCACTTGTTAACCCAAAGGAATAATAAGGATACACACATATTCGATTCATTTTATACATTGAACAATACTGACAAATTTGATTGGCACCATTTTTCATGCAGAACTCTACATTAATGCGACTATACAGGTAAACGAGGTAAATGAATTAGCCAATAAAAGATCTCTTCGCTAAAAAATATGTGACATTTTCTCCACAAATGTTACATACTACTGATTATTAGTTTAAAATGAAGATTCAACACAAAAAGTGAATAGTTGAGAATTCTTCACGGAACATGCTTAAACGCAGTTTTAAGAATGAAGCTAAAAGTATCATTATTATTAATAATATTCAAAGGTCTTCTAAAATCATCGATCTCCGCTACAGCAAAACCGCACTTAATGAACATCTGTATATTTCCTCTTATCGAAGATGTAATTCAAGAAAAAGCAGAATCAGTGAGTTTGGTAAAATAATAAATTTTACTCGAAAAAGAATACAAATTAAAAAATGAAAAGCAATTACTGCTTCCTTTCTAATTAGTCAAGATAAAAAACACGTTTGAGCTATATTTCCTTGAAGACGCTGAGCACTGGTGTATTGACTCTAGGTGGATTTGAGTTGTGTCCAATCAGGTTGGGTGTGTTTTCTTTGTATAGGATAGCCGTTATTGACGACATTCACTTCGTGGCTTTTTTTGATAAGGATATTGGCCTTTCAAATCACCGCTTCATAAGGTATATAAAAAACAAAGGTGAAATTATTTTAGTATCATTATTATTCAAGGATTAGTGTTTTTTAAATTTCAATACAATCTTCCCTCTTTACTGGCTCAGATGAGATTACCGAGTGAGTAGTTGGTCGCGATTTGTATGCCAAACTATCTGGATGGTTGGAGAGCAGTTTGCTGATGAACAGCCAACGCGTAAACAGAGGCTGAATGATCAACGAGCTGGCCTTATAACCGAAATTTTCCTGGCTGTAAACTGTGAAGAGTCTCAAATTAGGACGGCAGGAACAGGTGTTTACTACTCTCAGGTGAATCCACAGATTACTTTTAAAAATTTGTTATAATTTATTTAATGTTCATCATCAAAGTAACTCACCCTTCACCGTAATTGCAAACGATGGATAATCCGTAATCTGAACGTTTACAAAATTTCATACCACACCCAACGTGTGTAGTTTTCTCCCAGACTATCTGAAAAGACAAAACCATAAATTATTCAGAGACAACAGAATATTCTCATTCAAAACCCTTCTTTGATATAAGCGTGTCAAGAAATTCCTATCTATGAAATGGTGATGGTACAGTGCTCAATAATGACGTCAGAGTTACTAGAATCAATGCTGAGATATTCCAATTAACCTCATCTCTACCCATTTGACACTGACAAGTGTTGTGCATCCGTGTTTAAATAATTGAATGTTCGTAAATCACACTTCATGTGCTGCAGGATTTGAAATAAGGCTAGTGTGTTTTCAAATCTCACCTGGTCAGCAGTAAGCTGAGAAAAGAATAAAACGAGGGCACAATCGAAAAGTCCATCTACAGAAAAGAAACCTGGACTGGACAATATCTTCATTAAAACAGATTTTGTCCAATAAGCTAGAAAACGTGAATTAGTGAGGACTTTGTACGACAGAGTCAGAAAGCTATGTTCACCGTGCAGAGTTGAAGAAGAATTAGTTTTTGTTGAGAAATGGGTAAGAGAAAATGGATACACAAGTGGATTTACATCAAAGTATAGCGGAGACAAAGGTAGGGAAGAAAACCACCTAACTGTAGAGGAAAGGAAAGTGTTTATTTGTCTTTCATTCAAAGGAGATACAGCGTCCCAAAAGATTCACAAAAGACTGAAAAGTGCAATAAAATGATGTTTACCTGCAACTAAACTCATAACATTATACAGCAACACTTCTTCTGTTGGCCGCTCCAAACTAAATAAATACCCTGGTGATGTTACCTCCAACTGCGTTTATTAATTTACGTGCACTTGCGGGAGCAAGTATATTGGAAGGACTTAAAGAATGCCTTCTATCCGGTTTTATGAACATATTCAAAGAAACTTCTGCCTGAAAGGAGGCAGATATTCTCAGAGTGCAATTACCAGACATATTGTTGATACCGGACATCTCGTAGATATTTCTCAGTTCTTCAAAATATTAAATAGACAGAGGACAGCAAATTTACTACGATTTGCCGAAACGATTGCAATCAAACGATTCAAATCAAACTTATGCATACAGAAAGAGAATGTGATTAACCTCTCACTCCCTTGATAACTGAAGTTTGATTTTGATTACATTAATTAGTCATCTAGTCCAGTTATCTCAACTCACTAAGCAAATCTCAGTCTTATAATCTCTAAAACCGCTTTTGTTTTTTGAGTTGTCATGTGAACCCACGAGCTAACAGTGTTTTTTTTTAAATTTTTTCTGTTTCCTGTCTTAACCCTCTACCCTCTTTTCAACTTTAAAAGCTGCAGAGTTTGACATCCGGCTGGAGTACTTCTAAATCACGTTCAGTCAGTAATAAGTTTGAGAAATACGAAGGTGTGAGGACGTACCAGGTAACTCGGCCCTGGAATAATAATCAACACCACTGTCATTGTAGTTTACATAGACTAATGGTGTAGGTTCTACTCGGCATCTCGAAGAACAAAACACAGAAATGTAGAATATTGAATAGTATCATATTCAAATGTTATTGACCATGTGCGTTGGAGAATGACATGAAGAAGATCGAATGTGAAGGAGGTGAGAACCTACTGACAATAGTGAAACTGACTGAAACAAGAACGTGAAAGGTCGTGTATTTCACTCAGAATTCATCTGGAACTTATTGACAATAAATATACATTTGAGTTAAAGATGATTCTCCCAGTTGGTGTGAAGGTAATTAGGGACAAAATGACTCATCCCGCATTAAAATTAACCAAACAAACAATTAACAAGGGAATAAACACAAATATACAACCTACCTGTGTATAGTGTCCACAAAAATAGGAACACTGTTGTGTATTATAATCATAATGTTTATACTCTGAAAACCATGCTTCTACAGCTCTAAAATTAACCAAAAGGGGATTAAAGCAAAATATTCATTTTTATTCGCTTACGACTCAACAGTTGCTTGAACAGCTACATTTTGTCCAACATAACTAAATTTCCGTGACTTAGGTTCGTCATCATCAAATACACAAGTATCTGCCAATTTTTGTGCAAGTTGGGCGAGTTCATTATCCCACCGCTAAATAAGGAAGTGTAAGAGAAAAGCAGAAGCAAAAAAATCATGATTAAAATAATGACATCAGAGGAGAAAACGAAGAATTTTGGGTTTTTGTTTTGACGAGGGGTGTTGGTTGAGGTTGGATAGATAAACTTACAAGATCTGGAAGATATTTAGCCGGTGGTTGATTTGCTAATTCACAATTCATCACCTTATGTCGATATTCATTATGCAGTTGAAGTAATTTCTGAAGTTCTGCATTCGCTGGTTGTGAGTTGACACTTTGTAGGCAGATGTGAAGTGATGAGAGGCAGAATAGCCAATGAAGCAGCATTATTCCCTCCAGTTTTTTTAAATTTATTTTGTTCTAAGCTGAGTTTACAGAGGACAATTTATACCATCTGCAATCTATTTCTCTGTACACACACTCCACCAATGAAATTAGCTGCAAACCAAAAGGTTATTGGTTGTTTTACTGTGCTTATCATTTCCAATGATAGTTTTGTTGAATTCAGGTAAGCATTGATAGGTAAAGTGCTTATCTTTTGTAAAAATTCTCATAATTGACCAGATGTTTCAAATTGTACGCCTTCCACTCGCTATCTCTTTTTTAGATATGTGTGCATATTTCTTGGCATAGTAGGCTGTTGGCTAGTTCGTGTTTAACTGTTCATTACCTTTGCTTATCATGTCTGCCTGAAATGTGCATGTTCATTATCGACTGAAGTCAGGTGTTGGTGAAATTTGCATGATTAGTTTTCATAAATGTTGTCTGAGTGAATGAATATCGGTGGGATGAGGTGGACGCATTGGAAGTTTGAAATGTCAACGTTAGAATCTGTGTACTTAACAAATAATGCTCTTGACTGTCAAACGAGGGATCACTTTGAAGTGACACGTAATCCTTTGAAGAGTACACATATAAACTCCCTGGAACGTAAACAAATCAACCATTTTTCGTGAGTTATTTGAAGATGTGACAGAGAAATTTATCAATTATCCTATAACACATTATGACAACAGGCAATCTTGCTACCTAACACTGACAGTATTTGGATGTGCGCGGCATGGTAACACACTGAATTCTGTACGTGTGTGTACATGAAAGATTTCTTAGTATTATTGTTTTCTTGACTTCCTATTGAAACATAGGACACAAAGTAGACGTCTTCACTTCGTTCGATTCTCTACAGTCCCAATTAGCTGACTGCAAGTCTGCCCATAACCACTGGTCTCCTTCTCATCATACGTTCTGCTTCATCTCACACTCAGACACTCCACTCTTGTTTATCCGTTTAAGTTAAAGTGAAGGGCCCGAGGTATGATGTCATACATTGATCTCTTTTTATCGTGTGCTAAATCCATTTCCCTTTTTATTTTGAATATTTTTCAGACAATAGGTTATTACTTTCTCGATACTATTTCCCTTCGATCATTCCATATTCACTATGACGATAAAAGTCTGCAGTAATTGTCTTAGAATCCACTTCCTTGATGCACACGACAAGTTTCTGACTCATATACAAGCACTGGTTCACTTATTATTGGTGTCGGTAATCTGAATCTTATTATTTATTTTCCTGAGTGCAAAAAGTTTTCAAATTGATTCCAAATTGATGAAGGTCCCCCTGGCTTTCTCAATTCTAGATTTGACATCTTCATTATTTCCGCCTGTAGTTGAAACGAAGCTTGCAGGATAAGTGAAGCAAGTAACTTCTTTCAAATTTCCCTAACCGATGGTGATTGGTTCTGATTCTTGTTGTTGCTGCATTTCTTCAGTTATCTTCATCATCACCATATTCTCTATGTTTACGTGGATTCTTGTCTCCTCTACACCTTCAACCCGTTTGTTGATTTCCCATCTGTACGTTTACTAGCTTGTACGGTATTAGATATAAATTATCTGAGAAATTCAGATCTTCCAAAGTCTTCTAATCGGTCACATATATATATTTCTTTTTTCTCACTCCCAACTAACAGTCTACCGTTTAAACCACAGGAAGGCATGTCTTGTTCCTGTAGTCAATTTGAACGTCTCGTTGGGTTTTCCACTGTGGATCACCTGATACCTAGCACTGTCCTATAGCCAGCTGGTGCATGAGGTTGATAAAGACTTGAGCACTGCATGCCACAGTGATGAAGTAGTTTCCAAATTACTTTACGGTCAACGCAGTCCAATGAAGGAATTTTTGAAGTCGGTAGAGGAGGTTGAGGTGGAGTGAGGTTTGACTGCCATTCTATACTTTGTTCCGTGATGTTGATGCGCATAGTTGCAATCTGTTAAGCAGATAATTCGTCTTTCCTGAATGCAGCTTGTTCTGGTGGGTGGCGGAGTTCTGCATCCAATTTATCTTTTATTTTTCTGCAGAATGATGCGATTTATTATTTTACTTAGTGTTGACAAGAGGAGCATGATTCCACACGAGTTCTTTCAGTGGCTTAAGTCGCACTTCTTCAGTAGCCAGCCTTTCTTTCAATCAGTTGGACACTTTCTTTTTTGTAAATGAAAAATCCCCATATTGAAATCAAAACAAGATTTTGAGCGAACAATTGTTTTCGATAACTTCTTCTTCAGGCTCTACAGTTATAAATCCATGAATAATATAGTACACATAGCCAATAAAGGCAAATGAAAATAATATCAGAAACTGTATTGGGGTGCATGTGTAAGTTGAGGTGATAGTCCATTAGTTAGCATAGTCAATTAAATGTGTATAGGGTGTTTAGTCAGAAAAATGTGATGAAGTGTGAATGAACAATTAGGTGATATAGTGTAGTTTTATAGTTAACAGAATACAAGTGTCCTTGGGGTGAGAAAATGCGATAACCACAAAATACATGTAAAGACACGTTAAAAAATGAGGCACTGGATATGAGGGCTGACCGATAATGTCTAATGATAAAATAAAGGGGCTGAATTGTAAATTGTAATAAAATGCTACAGAATTGGTAGGTTTAGTATAAAATCATAAAGGTTGACAAAGTAAGGGTAACAATGAGGTGAAATAAACTGGGTGGAGAAATGGATAATAAAGACATGATATCACAAAATAATAATAATGATAATAATAGTACGAAAAGATTATGATCCTGGTGACCTAATAGTGGGCCAGGGTAGACAAAGAGAGTGAATAAGTTTTTTCTGTACACATAGATCTGGTCTTTCTCTATTAATCTCTAAAGCCTCAGGTATGGCTAGGAGGCGTAATCGTGTGTCTTTGGGGAGATCGTTCGGCACTCGATACACAACTGTAAATGACTCATCTACTTTGATGCTGTGTTCGCTATCCACTAGGTGAGACAGAATTGCACTATTAATTGATTTGGTTGTTCTTTTCCCAAACCAAACAGGAATATGTTCACGAGTGCGTAGAGATAAATTCCTCTGGGTACGACCTATATAACTAGCTCCACAGGAGCAGTTAAATTTATATACACACGTTGATGTCGCCATTTTGGGCAATCTATCTTTAATGCACGGTGTCAATATCGGTTTGGTTGAGAAACTGACATACAGTTTTGCGGCAATAAAATTTCTTTCAATTGATCTCGTTAATCTACGGTTTATTATATATCGCTGGCTATATCGCCTTTGAATTGTTCATTTAAGTAAAGCTTTTTCTCACTTACTGTGTCTCGCTTGGTTTTAAGTGTAGTTTCGTAGATATACTTCTTTACAAAGTTAGTAGGGTAGTCATTTTGTAGCAAGGCGTTTGTAAGATTTTTTATTTCATCTTCAATACAATCCTCGGTACATATGCGTCTAATTCTATACCTAAGACAGCGAATTAGGTTGCGCTTATATTGTATAGGTATGAAGCTATGAAACTTAAGGTATGAAACTTAACTGTTACCCTGATAAATTAATCAGAAAGTATGTAGGGAAATGTAAAAATAAAAATAAAATAAATGATGATAGTGGTGATAGTGATAATGCAAGTCAAACATGCGCAGGATTATGACAGCAACCACAATAAGGAATCTAAATCATCAGCAGTAATTTTTATACAAGGAAGGAACTTTGGAAACCTTACTTTGGTTACCTAATAAGCGAGAAATAAAAGTGGCTGGCATTCAAACCCACAAAAGCAATCAAGAAACAAGCTTTGTCGGTTGAAGGATCGATCCTGTGGAGCCTTTATAACAAAACAATGCAGTTTATCTAATACCCTTCTGGGATGATTGTCAAGTCAATTACATAGGTCAGAGTAGTCTGTCTGTCTGGATTCAACATAGAACTTGGCACCGAAGTGCGCCAGTTCTAGTTGCCACATTCCAAATAGCACAAAGAGGTAGACAAGAAGATGAGCGAAGAGAACCAATAGAGTTTGACAAGTATGAGAGTGAAACAGAATGGGTAATGGTAGAAAGGAATATGAAAAATTACAGAGACTGAATACATCTGAGCCATTGACAACGATTTTGAGCCATGTCACCTATTGTCTCCAGCCATTGATTCCTAGAGTCCTGAGGGCCCCAACCCGGGAGTCTGCATCTGCCTACCTGACTCAGTTTAACTGTCAAGGATTTATTTCATGGATTGATGCCCTGTTTTTGTTTGGCCACTACTTACTCTTTTCCAACCTGCACCTATATCATCTAGCAATGCCCGTCAGAGGAGGCGATGGTTAGGCATGCGCATTAGGCTTGTGACCTAGCCATCTCAATCTATGTGACTTTACAGCCTCGTCGATTGATTTTCCCTCTTTACCCAACACTCTACGCCTAATGTCAACATTACTGACCTTATTAAACCACCTAACGTGAGAAAGAGATCGTAGACATCTATGATCAAAAACAGTCGACCTTTTCATGTCTTCAACTCGAATTGGCCATGTTTCAGAGCCATAGAGAAGGACGGAGCGAACTGATAAGCAGTACACACGTCCCTTGGTTGATAGCTGGTTGTCACGCCTACGCCAGAGATGGTGTAAGTCAGCGAAAGCAGCTCGAGCTTTTCGGATCCGTGCTGAGATTTCATCGCCAATCAGTCCGTTGGTGCTAATACAACTTCCCAAATAGGTGAAGTGGTCAACATGTTCTATCACTTCACTCCTTATCACTAAGCTAGGAGTTGACGTAGTCCGATCCTGTAGCAGCATCTTACATTTTGTAGGGACGAATCGCATGCCAAACATATGAAGATTGCTGCTCAAGGTGTTCAGAAGACTCTGCTGGATTTTGTCAGCACCCTCCCCTAACAGGACTATGTCATCTGCATATTCTAAGTCCACAAGGCTACTCACTGTTAGGAAGTCGATTCCTAAGTCGTTACGTTCAGTTAAGGATACTTCAATCAGCATATCTATGGTGAAGTTAAACAGGAATGGGGAAAGTGGACATCCCTGTCGGACACCACTGGTTGTTACCAATTCAGATGACAATTCCCCATAAGCCCTTATACGACTACATGATTTTGAATAAAGTGCCTTGATTAGTGCAATGTACTTTCTTGGCACTCACTTCACAGTCAGACATTGCCATAGTACCTTTCGATCCACGGAGTCGAAGGCCGCCTTCAAGTCGAGAAATATGGCAATTGCTGGACGCCGAAAAGTGTGTCTATGTTCCAGAATCTGTTGGAGAGTGAAGATATGATCTATGCACCCTCTACCTGGTCTAAGGTCAGAGTAGTAGACCAAAATCAGTCAGACTAGCAGAGCACAAAACGCCTCCCTAAATCTAGATTAGTTGACTTGAATTAGATCAGAAATCCGGATAATAGTTCAGCTATACGACTCACTCACTACACATTACACAACCATACAATATGAGTAGATAAGATGACAGTTTTAAAATCTAATGTAATAGCAGAGTGGAGGGAGAGATTGATACCGGAAGTGGAATTTTGTAATACTTCTGAGGTAATACGGGAGTTGTAGGAGGTTACAAAAAAAAACAAACACACAAAAGACAACTAAGTAGAAATCGATATGTTTTTCACCATAATAATAAAAGTGACTGAACACTCTTCTTCCGGTCTCTCCAATTGAATAACTAATGCCTTATCAATGTGAAAGAGACAATAGCTTAATGTCTCTGACAGATGTTGCTTTAATTCGTAGATTACTCTGAAGAAGGTGTTTGTTGAGATGTGATGACCAGTGTTCACAACATGTGATCATAAAGTCATAACGACCATTGTGTAACCATTCAGGAAGGTATTCTTGTATCCTTTCTAACCTTATACGTGTCAAACAGCCCTTGAATACATTGCGAATGACACAAAACCCATCTGTAGTCCTGATGTACTGGACGGCTTGCTAAAATCACTGGATTCCCTAAATTGTCTGTCAATCAAAGTGCATTGGATTTAGTTAATTTCATATTGTTTGAAGCATCTAATCGAGTTACAATGAGTCGAAATCGATATTTGAGCATAAGTGCGTAAATACCTTTCTACCTCCCGCTAAGAATATTTCCAAGGAAATAGAAGGATACTACTTTGAAGTAAGTAGTATCGGGACATGCTTCTGTTGCATGTCTGATATTACTTCGAATGAAATACTATTGGTTGATATGTTCACTTGAAGCAAGAATACTCTTCAGTTGAAAGTAACACATTTCGAAGTCATTAACACGGACAGTTTGCTTATGCCATCTGTTTATATAGTTATAGCTGTTGTAATAAAATTGACTAAGCCGGTAAACATTCAGATTCTGTTCCGTCCTCAGACAAAACTTTGAGAGGAATTTCTTCTCCCCCTCCGAAGTGCCACTTCCAATAATCCCTTTTTGTATACTTCAGTTTACTAATCACTTTTGTCTCGTTCCATCTTCATTTTTCACGGTTTTAGCCAGTTTGTTTCTAAAATTTATACCCTCCATTATAGAATTCTTTCAATTCCACGGAGTTTTCCAGTTAAAATACTCACGCGTATTAGTAATGACGTTATCTCTTTTGTCGATATGTGCCTCTTTATATTTCATTTCACAAATAGCTTATTTCATAACGGACTATTCATCGCACTCTGAGCATCTATATTGTAATGCCAACAGTTTGCAGCAATAGAGGGTAAGCCATATGAGAAATGTAAAGTGACATTTCAATTTATTATAATCGATCAGGGAAACAAGGATGGTGAATTCAAAGTCGTTCACTTCATATTGACCTATGAGCTGAAGACGTTGTCTACAAGGATAATAATAAAATGACCAAGCTCAGAGAATTCAACTGAATCAAAACCATCCAAACGATCCATAAAACTACAAACTCTATGATTTCAGAATCACTTTCTGCTGTATTTACATCTACATTCAACTCAAAATAAGTGATCTCAGAATAGGCGGCATACTAACACGTTGTTTCATTGAAAAATGGGTCAAATGCCAACCGCATTTGAGTGATTATTTTGGCATCCGATGTGATGACGCTCTCTAGAGCGAACCGTTTACTTTCAATGTATTCATGCATTAATTTCATCCTTGGCTAAGACACTACTCATACTTGAAACTTTCTCCTTACTCTATCTCAAGTATTCCCCCCTTAGTTGTATTTTTATGGTCGCACCAACTATGGTCATTACCTTATAAGTGTTGCATTGATAAAATGAATATGGCAACAGCGAACAATTTGATGAGACTTGCGGAATTTTATTTCAGTTGGAATACAGAAAAATGCCTTGATATGTTGTGGTTTGTGCTGTGCATCTGTGTTCGGTGGTGAACATGCCTTCGGCAGGCGCACATTATTACCTGTCCAAGTTGGCGGTAAGCGTGATGTGCAGAGTAGGGGGAGTGTGAGGCTAACAACCTCACACTGTTGCTGAAACTCTAGCTTGAAGGACTATGTTCCACTAGGAACGCAAAAGAATAAACGCTTCAAAGCTTCCTCTACAGACACAAAACCTAATGTGTGACCCATATTTCTTCGTCATTTTCCTGAACTTTATCCTATTTCTGTCTTTTAAACGCTGAGTTCTACTTTATAAATATTCCTTAATCTCCAGGTATTGGTTTCCTGGGTCAACTACTTGCTAGGGATGATAGTGTCGTGAATTGATGGAACTGGGAATTCATATAGCAACGATTGGACAAGTTTGTAGTGGCTTAATGATGTACGAGCTGGCCTTGTCAATCGAAAAGTTTCGAGTTCCAACCTTGGCGCTGTGTGTCTGCTGTGATGATTTCCACACTGGAACGAAACAGCTGACTGTCTAGTACTCTCACCTGGTTTTCCAGTGGGCGGTTTCTAACTGTGACGACTTCGATTATGACGATTTCACCATAATTTGGATTCCATGACCCTTTCAACACTGTATAATTAAGTGGACAACATCAAAATGAATTTACGGAAATTACATTTGTCTTCGATGACCTGTGCGTCTTTGATATATGTCAGATGGGTAGTTTTCATCCAGATGAAGTTGCATCTATTGTGATTTATTTATTTATTAAAATACAACTTGTTACACTTTAATTTCTCAGTTCTGGGATGCTAGACAGACTGTCAAACTGAATCGAGTGGTTATGTTAAGGCGCCACATCTCTAGCACTTCACATGAAATCTGTTCGAAAATTCAGTTGAGTAGTGCTTGCAGCTAGGGTATATCATGTTCGTCAGTGAACAAAACACATAACATGCTTTCCGATCTGTTCGGATTGTGTAGAGCTTTCATCGCTCCCAGGGTAGACTAACATATACACAACTCAGGATATTTGTCATCCAATTTGACTAAACATGAAAAATGGGTTTATTAGCGTAAACTCCAAATGAGGGTTGATGAAACCTTCGGGGTTACAGATAGTGAAGAAACACCATTTCATACTTATCTCATCTGCTGTTGAAGATATCCAAGCGAATTGAATTCTGCGCTAAAAAATCTGGCATACTCTCCTATCCATCATACATTCAAATCATCCTTCATTTGTAAATAATTCCTCGTTCGTACAAGTCAGGAGTTGTCAAAAGTGATTTATTTTTTAGTAAACATAATTGATTGGACTGTACACAGCCTATTTACTATTTTTATCTAAGCACGCGTACGTATACAACGAGGAGAAGAAAATATTTATATAAACGGAGATATAAGACCTTCATTTTCAAGTAATTGTGAGCAGGAACATGATACTGTCAATGCAAATTATTCTTTTCTCAGAAGTGCAACTGGCTCTGGCTAGTCAAGATGCGTACACGGAGAAAATATTACAAATACACAGTGAATATCGTCAACAGATACTCGATTGCAAAGTGGATAGACAACCAGCAGCCAAGAGAATGCCTCCACTCGTGAGTCCATTTTGTGTTGTTGCTTTTATTCAGTAATTTGTATTCTTAAGAAAGTGTTAAGATGATTTAAATCATTGTCATTTTATTTATTGAACATTCTTGAACTTTATACGTACCTCTCTTGAGGTTTGAAGGAAGTTGATTCGATCTCCTTCAGATAGATTACCGCTTATTGTCCACACAAAGCTGTACAGACGAACAGCCTTTCCAGAATAGACCTGCCGGAGGATTATGCTTCTTCTTTATAAAACCGTCAGAGTGTGGGTTCGTTAATACGCCCGGTTAGAAAACGCTGAGGATAACTGACATACTTGGCTCCACATGAGCAGGTGAATTCATGGATAGACGTTGGTGAGTCAGAGCTGTTAGCTGACCCCCCACATTCATGCAAATCACGTTACATGGACGAAGTGTTTCCAGCTGGCTAAGGACAGCCGGCTCCGTACTACTCCTTGCGATACGTCGACACTGAAGTATTGAATGAGACAAAGAGGTTATTGGAAGCAGTGTAGAGTGAATGTTTTAGGTGGTGCAGGCATCAATTATGTAGAGTTCGAGATATACTTTTGTATCATTCAGAATTGATTGTAATCATTCGATTTCACGTCTACCTCCATTGTTTCCTGACTAACGCACTGGCACTGTCGAAACCGTTCACAGTTACGATTATATATATATATATGCTTCACCAATACACTCCTCTTTTCATCTCCTTTCTTCCGTCAGTTACAGGCATGGGATGAAAAACTGTCTAGTCAAGCAAAAACATCATCCGAAACCCGTAGAACTGGATTCTGTCATCCAAAAAGTTCAAAATTGTATTCAGATGCACAGTATATTGGTGCTAATCCAATTGTTGAACAGTAATCACTGCTATAAAATAAAAGCAAAACACACTATACTTGTATTTTAGAGCTATGGAGGCATGGTTCGGTCACCATAAGTCGTATAATTTCATAAACAATCTTTACAATTACCAGTGTAGACGCTACATGCAGGTGAGTGTTGATTAATGAATTAAACTACGGGGAGACTCTATCTCGACGAACCTCGTAAACACTTGTCTTAAAATCTGTTGAAATATAAGCTTTAATCTTTCGTGCCAATTGCAGATGGTTTTCGCCAACACAACAGATATTGGATGTGGAGTGACCAAATGTCCGGCCATCAACAACATTAAAAGCGGTTTGTTCATAGTCTGTAACTATGGCCCAGGGTAATTGTTTGACTAATTTGTAATGATAATTGGTTTTCAATTGTTGATACCTACTCTGAACATATACATGTGAGCATTGACAGATTCCTGAGTGTTTGTCTGCAGTGATTTCATTGACTTCAAATGGGATCACAAACTGACTTCATTTAGAGAACTACATGGGAGCAGCTAATGCATAGAGAGCTACGTCGTCCTAATTTCAAACGGTTCAGCAGTACGCTACCAGGATTCTACCGGTCCGTTCGATACCTGTTGACTTCATTGGCTCACACCAGTGCTGGGAAGCAGTACCAAATATAAAGGGAATAAATGGCCGGCACTAACTTCTCCCGTTCTCAAGGATTCTCAAACTGTGGTCAGTAACTGAACAATCTTGACATTCATACTCCATTTCTAAATCATATCGGGAACCAGAAATGCTAAGCATGTCAGTTCTGCTGTTGTTTCCAGAGATCATTCTCTGCAGAAGTACATAACTTCTGCAAAATATGCATTCTCAAGCGTATTCACGTTCCCCTTAGCCATTGAAATCCTGTTTTCATTGTCTAATCCGGTTATCTGACTTGTCGACTTTAATCTATTCGTGTCACTTCTATTCGCCATCATCTGAACAACTAAACGAGACTAGGCGCACATCACACAGAACACTGTACAATTAGATTTAGTTATGCATATCGTGTATCGCAGTCTTCCAAATAGTTTAAATTTCGTAAATTCTTCCCCGCGTGTTTCTCTAAATTTTATTTCTATTCTTGTTTTTTTTTCACAAACCGATAAACTTTTAGAGCAAATCTTAATGCAAGACCTGACGAAGCGAAGAATATCAATGAAGTCTGTCCAGTGAAAGAAACTGCAGTAGGTGTTCAATCAGAACATGGAGAATGGCATCTAACTATGGGAACCTTGAAATATGACGCCAGAAAGTGTTACTGTTTTAAATAAATGAAAAAATAATTAACTGATTAGCCAAACAATTAAAATAACTATTTAATTAAACTTTCATATATTATAAAATACGTGTGTTATTTAACGCATGTACTTCTCAAATTGGCGGCCTCTTTGACACCGGGACTAACTTTCCGTACATCTACATATTAAAATATAAAGAGTACTACATTTTACAGGCTTTTTCTTTTTGAGAGGAATCTGTGTGGAAACAATAGTGTATTCCATTAGAGTGTTGAGTGATTATTAAACTCTTGGAGAAATATAAAAGCTGACTTGAAATTGAAGTTTGCGCTAATGATTTCGCCTGGTAGGGCGATAAATCTTCCCAAATCAACTATCCAGCTCAAAGAACACAGCCACATCAAAACAAATGATTTTATATTTTGTGACAATAATCTGGGTGATGTGAATGTGTTTATTCTGTTGTATATTCGTTGAAGACAGTCCTCACTCCATGTTTCATGTTACTGGTATGGATTTTATTACTCCCTTTGGTTACGATTGGAACACACAGCTTCGACAACGCATCTACACTCTCTCCGATTATCTTAAGTCCACTTTAGCCGTCATCATGATTGTCCATCAGCTTTTACCCCCTCCTCTTACGATGTCTTTTGTTGTCATTCTCCAAATAACAAGTTATCGCACTTCTTATTAAGATTCCCTTCCAGGGAATGTCTCGTGTGTGCGACATCATTCGAGGTTCTTCGCAACGTGTGTCTAATCCATCTCCAATCATCACTCTGAGTACTTAGTGGGAAATACGTTCTCGTTTGGTCGGTCATCAGAGATTCTTGTCGTGAGTTCCTCCTGTTCATCTGATGAAAGTTTGCCGGCACCGGCTAGAAATGCTTTCCTTGACGCCGATGACAAGATGTGCACCCATATGGAGGAAATAACTTAACACTGATGTTGAAAATCATGATTTTATTCTTGATGCTGAGGACAGAAGTGTTACAACCTCAAATCGTTTTGATGGATGTCTGACTTGGCATTCTGAAAACGGCTTTAAAATTTTCATCCCCGACAACTAACTGCTTGTACTTCAGATAACACTTTCCATATAAGTGAAGGGAGTTCCTTGATATAAATTGGTGTTTCGTTGTAAGTCGATTATCTTAACCACCTTAATCTTCTCTGAGCTCACTTGAAATCCTGATAATTTTCCAAAAGTATTATACCTGAATCATGGAAAAACATCAAGATCGTTCCAGTGCCTAAATCTACAAGTGGACCTAATGTTAAGTTTAGACCTATTTCAATTACCTCACCTTTCTTGAAAGTTATGGAAAGACTTATTCTACTTAATCTTGATCCCTCTTTAAAACCTTTCAACGACCCCAACCAGTTTGCTTATAAACATAGTAGGAGTACGTTAGATGCCGCTGTCGTCCTCCACCATAGCATAGTCTCTAGTTTAGATAAAGGGGCTAAATACGTTCGCTGTGCCTTCCTTGATTACACATCTGCATTTGACTCTGTTCCCAGGTCTCTCTTGCTAAGTAAGCTTGCTGCAACACAGGCTGAAAGCTGGACAAATAAGTGGTTGCATTCCTATTTTTCTGAAAGGAAGCAGTACACCGTCTACAATGGAAAATCCTCCACTACCTCACTTACTTTAGCAGGCGTTCCTCAAGGCGCTGTTCTCTCTCCCTTTCTGTTTTCGTTTTTCTTACATGACTTGCCTCATTCTGATGTAGCCACTTTTGTTAAGTATGCCGATGACCTCTCGGTCTCTATGCCTGTCAACTCTCAGTCAGATTGTTCCAAATTAAATAGCTTTCTGTCGGAAATTAGTCAGTGGTCCTCTTCAAACGGACTTAAGCTTAATCCGTCTAAATGTCAGGTAGTCAATTTCACTTTCAGACGTAAATGTGACCTACAGCAACTAGTTAGCTCACATGGCCCCACTCTCATTGACGGCACAGAGGTTGAAAATACATCTAATGTCAAGTACCTTGGGCTGAGTTTTTCCACCGATCTTTCCTGGTCTTCCCACATCTTGCTAGTTACTAGAAAGATGTTTCGCTTAACGTTCTACATTAGGAAATTTAGGCAGTCTGGTATAAAGCAGTCTTTACTTTCTCAGTTTGTAAATTCTTGTATTCTACCCATCCTCCTTTACTGCTCCCCATTAGTCTTTCCTGGACTACTTAAGAAAGACTTTGCTTCGCTGAGAAGGGCACTAAAAGCTGTTAGTAGGGCAAGTGGGATATCGTTAAACCAACTGGTGAACACTATTGTAGATAGACATATAATATCATGTAAGAAACTAGCGAATACAATATTGTCGGACCCCAAGCATCCTCTCTATACGCATCTATCTCCTTGCATTTCATCTGGAAGAACTAGAAGCAGCTATAGGAGGCTATATGCTAGGACTACCAAATACAAAAACTCCACAATACCATATCTGGCACAGCTGTTATGTGATGAGAAATCCGTTAGGTATGACACGATAAACTTACTGCGGCACTCTAACAAATAGTCCCATTAGTTTTTGTTTTCCTTTCCTCGTTACTACTACACTGTTGTTCTCATCTACAACCACACATCAACTTTATATTTCAAATCCTGTGGTGCATTGTTTGAAATGAAATACTCTACGCTGTTTTTTTCTTAATTTTTAATATTTATTTATTTTATTTATTTATAACTTATTTATTTTATTTTTATTTATTTTTGATTTTTAAAAATCTTATATAATTTATGAGGTAATTAGATGCAATATACTGTAATGCACGCTGAAAATTCCATACCTGTACCACAAATACTGTTTGGAATAAAGCTGTTATTATTATTATTAACTGTCTAAATCTGCTCTCACCGACTCTCAACGCTTCTATGTCACAATTCCTCATTTCTATCGCTAAATAGGCGGCCATCTCAGCCAGCCTCACACATTGTACGTACATTCTACGTTCTCATTTTCATTCTTGCTTCTGATGAGAGACAGATAACACATCAGCTGTCTGATAGGCTTCGCGAATGCTGGCGTTCACCGGCCTACTGTGTGATTTCGCCTTTGCGACTCCAAAGAGGAATAATTATGTTAATTACAGTTTTGTATTTTCAATGTTTTATTTGAGTTGAATTTTCTGAAGCAGTTTGATTGATTTTGTGGTGTAGTGTAGCTACCTTCAGGCCCAGTTCACCCTGTTTACAGGGAGTTTTGAACAACTCGGTAAGTAGGAAACTAATGAAGTAGGCTTAGTTGAAATTTATCTATACTGTAATGTAATTTGCTTTTATCCAATCACACAGTTTCCAGGATTGTCAATGAACTACTCAAGTATATCTGCAAAATGGATAGTGCTATTCTTCGACGTTTTCTTCTCACACAAGCCTTCATACACAATCAAACAGTATCCTCAACAATCCTCTGATCTTGCGAATTATAAGTCAAAAGATTTTAAAGTTCACATAAACCGATCTGAATAGAGCCGAAACAACAGCTTGTGCTTCCTAGTGGGGTAACATGGTTTATATCGTCAGCTTCTAGTCAGCTGCGTACAACACTAAATATTAGATAGGTTGATGTACAGAGCAGTTGCAACTCAATTGCAGCTTACTTACTTGGTGTCAGTCAACAAGATGCCTCAAAATTAATGAACAGTGCTCAGAAATTACACTTGTAGAAAATATACACAGAGAGTTCAAGTTTAAACAAGGCGAAATCGTCGGAAATATCATAAATATTTGAATATTGTGGAAGAGCGGTCGCGTAATGCAGATGCATGAGTTGCATGAGATGACAGTCAACTAGTTTATGAGGCTGCCTATCACTGTGGTGAGTTCAAATCGAATCTTTGAATAATGTACAAGTTGAATTACATTGCAGCTATAGCAACGGGATGGTATTAAAACCGAAGATTTCTTCACTGAATAGACGGCTCAGTGAAGACATCGATTTCCTGGGTGAAAGGAATTCTGACGACTGTCTCTTTCTGCAAATCACGTTGAAAACGGTAGACAGCAGACGTCTTGTCGATTTTGAGAATAAGTTCATCCGTAGTTTGTTGCTGATAATTTTGAAGGATTTTAGGCTGTCCACTTAGTGATCCCTATGAAACAGTGGCCTGTTTATGGCGCTAGTGAAAGCGTTTCTTCCACATAAACCGTTTTGCTTCCTTTCCTCATATTTTACAAGATGGTATTCATGAGAAAGCCGATGACAGTGTGAGATTCCTTGAAAATAAAACTACAAGTTCCATAAAGGTTTTTATCCAATATTCTAAATGTCTAAATTATTCGAAAAATAAATTGTTGGTAATCCCATATTTCTGCTGAAATACGAAACAAATCCAGGTGTACGTTTAGTAGGTCACAGCAATACCTCCTTACGTCTTTATTGTTCCAGTTGATGCGGTGAGGTTGCTTGATTCACTTCCATCTTATCAACCTTGACTAAATTACTAACAGCAAGTAAACTGGAGAATATGTCCGAGGAATTCGGACTAAACGAATGTTCGGAGAGCAAGCTACGGTTGTGCTTACATTCATTTCTGTCGAGATACCCATCCCTCATTTTGATAATAACGAATAAAACATCTTGTGGTGATTCGGTGAAAAAGGCGACATATTCATTATTACTGCCCTAACTCAAGATTTTACACAAGAATCAAGTTTTACTCAACAAGCACATTCAGCATTGAGTACTTTGTAGAAATGTACTAGTAAGAATTAGGCCATTAATAGACATGAAACTCTCAGCTGATAAAACTGATGAATACAAATTTCACACAGCTCGCTTATGTAAAGAAACTTTGAGAAAATGCACAAAACTCTCACGAAACATATTGGTGATATTCCCCATATTTCATCTTCAGATGCGAATCAAATCAACGCGTACTTTGAGTAAGGTGAAACGGTTCCACAGTGTAAGTTACACAGTTTGAAACACTCTGTGTCCTGATAGTAACCTCATTTCCCCTCCCGTTTTTTTCATATGATTCTGTGCTCATTCACAATTGATTGAAAATTGTTTCAATATGGTGGGTGAATTCAAACACTTGAATAATTCTTCTTCAATTTCAACATAATGTTATTGGTGTGAGCTACCTGCAACTAATTTGAAGAGTATCTTAATAATTAGGCATATACGTGATCCGTTTTATAAATGAGAATAAGTTTAAAAGTGTTTAGCGTGAGAATTCCACTAGAATATTATGAGCTAATTTGCTTAACTAGCATCAACATGAACCATACGAAAGCATACATTGCATTTAAAATTTGCGCCTACATTCTCAACGAAGTGAGAGAGTATTCAGTGACAGAAATTGAGGTTATCATTAACGAGAAATAATAATATGAGTCGTTAAAAAATTAAGTGAATAGGATAGGCCGTCAGTATGAAAACCAGTTGACAACGCTTGGAAACAAAGCGAAAGCTGTGCTCGACAGATTTTCGTGAGTGGAAACGAAGTTTAACTAAAAGGATTATGACGGACAATATATCCACCCGAACCACAGGATATATTGGTTTCTAAACTAGGAAGCGTCAAGTAGGGTAGGGTGTGTCACGTTCACACAAATAATGAAGTTTTCTTAATTTCAAGGAAAATGACTTTGTAATGTTTGAAAACTCTAGGATAAGAAAAGGGTTAATCTCGTTAAATCTATTGAAATGAATTTTCAATCAGTTCCTCGGCCAGTAAGTTCAGATTTTCCCCGTCTCTTGCTTATAATCTTTCAACTAGAGGCTTTATCTCGAAATACCAAATTTAATAATAATAATTTTTGCTTTATTCCAAAAACAGTACTCATGATACAGCAAGGAATTTTCAGCATTCAGTACAATATTGCATCTAATTTACTCGAAAACGACCCAAAAGAAATTTAAAGTACACATTACATAATAGTAATAAGACGATTGTTATAGCAGCTACATAGCAAAATACTGTATGCCATACGGTGAAAAATATGCATAAAGTACAAAATTGTAGTAATAATAGTAATACCAACTAAAATAAAATAGCAGAGTAATAATTAAACGATAGAAAGTGTGACACCATAAAATACAGAAAGATGAACGATGAAAGAGTCGATTCACTGTGCTAATTACATAGTAACTTGTAAGTTTCACGTCTAACAGAGTCTTCGTCACATAAAGTACGGGCTAAATAGGGTATTGTAGAATTTCTATACTTAGTGGTACGAGCATGTAACTTTTTATATTGACTTCTCGTCCTACCTGATGAGATACAAGGGGATAGATGTGAATAAAGGGGGTGCAGAGGGTCTGACAGTATAGCCTTTGCCCATTTTGTTCAGGAATTTACATGCCTCTCGACTATAGTATTGGCGAGCTCATGTAGTGGCAGACCACAAGCCCTACTCACAGCATTTAATACTCATCGTAATATCATATAATCTTTTTGAGAAGCCCAGGAAAGATTAATGGAGAGCAATAGAGTACAATAGGTAAAATACAGGAGTTTAAAAATTGCAAAACTAAAGGTTGGTTGATACCTGATTGTCTTAACTTTTTGATGTAGAAGGTAAGACGAAACATTTTTCTTAGAGATAGATAAGATGTCGGATGACCATGAAAGGTCAGAGGAAAAAACAAATCCAAGGTATTTAATGCTTGACTTGGTTTCAATTTCCGTACCATCTATGCTACAGGGATCATGCGAGTTAACTAGTTCATGTAAGTCACGTCGATGCTTGAAAGTAAAGTCAAGTGCCTGACATTTGGAAGGATTTAATATAAGACTATTTGACTTGGACCACTAGTGACTATGACCCTAAAGTTAGTCATTTAGACACTGAAATTCTGTTTGAGAATTTGTATCCGCAATATTCCATCATCGGACGATGAACTAAGTAAGTTCGAAGCTACGTTAGTTGATAGCTGCCATTAGAATAAATTCACAGATACCCAGTTAATAGTCTGTTATCTAAGCAACCCAAAGAAGGTCGAAGTTATAACTTTAAAGTAATAAAAGCTTCAGTATTAGCAAGCTGGATAAATGTGACGGTATCTTTTTACTGGATCAGAGTGTGATTACGTTGAGAAAATGGAAGGTGTTTTGAATGATCAAACTTCATTCAAATCGCTAGGTAATCCCAAAGACTTCAAAGTAACAACGGAGAAAATAATGACAGACTTTCTCAAAAACTGGAGCTAAACGATGTCTTATCATCAGCCATATACGATTCTGTAAAACCAACGTGTACCGATACTCTTCGTCTTTACGGCCTACCCAAAGTGTACTAATCGGGTCTTCTACTTTGAATGTGTTCAGCCATGTCAAATAGACAGGGGGGATTTGTGTAGTAGATGACAGTTAGTATTCTGCGAATACATAAGTGGTAGCTGGGCTATGCACACTGTACCTTAAGTCTCGAGCTGAGATCATTGAAAAATTAGGTGTCACTGTCAATGCAAAGTGAATTCCCTCATATTTAGGATGACTGATATTATTGCCTTCTGTCTAGAAGCTGATCAGTCGTTGAGATTTCAGGTCACGTTCATATCTCTCAGTGTCTGACAATGGATATTATCCAGTATTATTCTTATCACATGAAATTCATCCAATCCTTGGCTGTTTGCTTTCCAATGATAATAAGCCTATTTATTCATCACTCAAATGTATTCTAGGTTCACAAAAAGAAAAGGTACAATCAATGAGCGACAGGATCTTCCCTATTGGTTCGTCACCAGAGTTTTCCAATACAAGTTCTTCCTGCCCATTTTATCTTCAGTTTGAAGCCAGCTAAATTGCCAGCTTTTGATGAACGTCTGCAAAAGGCTGGTGGAACTTCTTCTCGTGACACGCTGGTCGAGTTTCTGATTAGTATAGGTCGGATCGACCTCACATTTCAAAACTGGTTTTAGGTTGATGAAGGTGTATCTGCCCTCTTCGATTCTGACTGACTTTGAAATCTTCATCCGTTGTGGCAGCTCATAGTTGAAACGATGCTTCCTGGCTGTATATGTTCAAGAAGTAACCTCTGATTGGTGCTGGTTTTTGCTGAAAGTGATGGTAGTGGTGTGTGTGTGTGTATCTTCACCACCTCCGTCTTCTTCATCTTTACCTGGAGTTGTGTCTCCACTTTCAGACTATTCTGTCAGTTTTCTTTGGTACTCGCCTACAAGCATGGAGTTTGTGCGACATTAGACATAACTCAGGTACCCTTTCGTTCTAATTGGTAGATGCCTTTCCTTCTTCCCAGGTATTGAGGAATAATGGCGTGAGCACAATGACCACTGTCTCTGCGTACGTTTTCAGTGCTTCGGGTTGAAGGACTTCCATCTGGAACTGCTGAATTCCCGACTAGATTTCAGTAGACTTCTGATGGCATTTAGTATTTCTGCATTCGTTGGAGGATCGGTGTCCTCTGGCAGACAGTTCCGGGCAAGTAGTTGGTAGTATTTCTAGGCAAGTTGCAGGCGATGATTAATTCAAGAGTCCTTTGAAGTGATCAGCACACTATAATATTTATTTCTCCTCCTTATTATTCAGGTTCTCTTGGACGACGTTTAATGATTTAATCATCTGGATTGATTTATTCTCGCATTGAGATACGGTTAACTCATATAGTGTTGGGAGGTCTCTTTTACCTGCCGTCTACCTGCCTGTTCTGCTCAAGTTGTCAACCAGTGTGACATAGAGTTGTTTTCCGTCCTTCTTAGTACTCGTTCCCACTTCTGTGTTCATTGGATGAGGTGTACATTGAACTCATCTTTGCATTAATTCATCTTCTTATTCACCATACTCTTTTTCTCCCTTTCAGTAGCTTTCACGCTGATGGCCATTCCTTGCCAAGTCTCTTATTTCTTTATATAACTGTTGTGCACGTTTCCTTGAACACCACTTTCAGAGAGTTAGTTCCAGTGTTCTTCCAGGCAGTTTTCCTCAGTGATGCTTCGTAGTTTATCCATGTTTGTTCCAATCCGATCTGCAGTTAAGGCATCTAGTGTAGTTTCAGGCTTCACCTTCTGAATGTTGAAATTGAATTACAGTGACTGATCTCCAGTAGTTTCGAGGGATTTAAGCTTCACCACGAAAGTTCCTGGAACTAGCTATATAGTGGTCCGAGCCCATATATTCTCCTCTTCTCGACTTTGTGTCCAGCAAGCTGACTTCGTTTTTACTTCCTTGAGCAACATTGCAATGACATCGATCTTCCTAGTGGTGTATCCATCAGTCAAAATATATGTTGCTTTGTGTATATTCTTCTGCTTGTACACGCTGCTTCTGATCACGGGATAATTGAAAGTGCAGAGGTCTGAGAAAATTCTCCATTTTGATTGATTTCGCCAAGCTAGAGGGTCTTGAACCTTGATTAATTCTCTTCCGGTATAATCTGTTCTCATTTCAGCTGACATTCACAATGCCCATGAGGATTTCGATTTCCCCGTTTGGGATGTTTCCAGTCGTCTATAGAACTCTTCCTTCTTCTCTAGTTTCTCATTGCCTATAGAATTCAATAACTGTGACCTTGCTTCCTTCCTTTCTTTTAAATTAAGTCTTGCTTTCCTGGTACTGGTTGATGAATTTCATTCCCATCGTATTACGGCTGTGCCTGCCACTAGTGACATCATTATATCCACTCGTTGCCTAAGTGTGCTCGCCATTGTTTTCTGGGTGATCGGCATAGATTACTGACTCTCCAGTTGACAATGTTGACAATCCACTTCCATTTAATCTGCTTTCGCAGATACCTAACACTTCTATGCCAAAACGTCTCATTTCTTTGGCTACCTTGGCAGTCTTCCTATTCAGCCACGTTTATTTATATAGATTACACGTCCCCATTCTGATTCTTGCTTTTATCTAGAATAGACACATCGGCTGGCTTTCATCAGTCCACTGTTTCATTTCGCCTCTCCAATCCCAACGAAGAATATGATCGTTCTTCAAATTTTTCGAATTTTTAATACATTTTCAGTGTGTTGAAGTTTCTCTTAATATTTGATATTTCTGATTACAGCTTGATTCCATACCGTATTTTTGGTACAAGTATGGAATTTTCAGCATGTGATATCGGTAGTCCAAATTTTGCAGGTTGACCATAGATATCAAGTGTGCGTCGGTAGGATATTGAACCCTGAACCATGTTCATGGTCAGTGAGAGTCATAACCGCTGTGCCACCGATGCACAGCGGTTGGAAGAGACCAAAAAATTAAAACGATGCGCTGATCAATTCAAATGACTCTTGAACCGAGTATCACCTGTAACTTGTCCGGCAGTACCTCAAATATCACCCACGGTATCACAAACGAACACCAATCTTCCAACGAAGTAGGAGTCTCAAATGTAATCAAGTTACTAGAGGCCAGTCAGGAGGGAAGCAGTAGCAGACGGAATTTCACATGATGCACTGAAAACGAACACAGAGACAGAAGCCAACAGTCTGAAGTGAATATTTCATAACCTTCGGAAGTGATAAAAAGTACCTATGGGTCTTCTTGTGCACATCACATGATAACGCATGTGTTTGACGAACAGACTCATTGACTAGGTCTGGAATGAAAAAACTAGATGGGGTAAATATTGAAACATTCTGACTATGTGAGAGAGCTTCTCACACCTGGAGACTTTTTAAGCAATTTACAAGCACTAAACACATTTCACTTGATGCCTATTCTGATGTAAATGCTAAAATTGATCTTGGATAGCAAAACGGGCTAAAATAGTTGAATTTGATATTTCCAGTCATGTGACCATGACCATCTCCCTGTTTTCAATGAAAAGTATGTATTGCCATGTCTCAAATGCCAACAGCCATCACACGGTCTTGGTCGCGAATGTGTAGCAAGCAATTTACTGCAAACGCGTGCTGATATCTTGTGTTATTATCTAACACAAATATTTAATGCATCATTTCAATTGGATAGAGCACCTGACGCTAATGAAGAAATTTGGCATGTTCCTGTAAAACAATCCTCTTTCGGATCATGTTTAAAGTCAACGATGATTGCTTAGCTTCTTCTCACGTCAAGCAGACCATTTAGTCAGTTTATTCTTGAGAAATGTAGGAGAAGCAACCCATGAGTAGATAAAATAGAAACTCTTTGCATCAGCGTTGAACAGAATGTATAAACGCAGTCAAATCACTATCTAAATTTCATCCACTTCAAAAAGGACTTCAACGGTATTGACCACGAAGGAATTTGAAAACTAAAACAACACAAGAGAAAGGAAACTTGGAGCAACATGAAGAACTATGACCAACGTATTCCATCGCTGGCCACATACGGAAGATTGACTTGCTAGTCAAAAAGAACCAGCGCCAAGAAACTGTGGAGACAAATCAAACGGGAATCTTCTAGTTAAGAAATGCTTCGAGTAAAATGGAAGGTGATTGGATACACGCTGATGAGACTAGTGTGTGATATCGCACAACAGTACATCGCATCGGGTGAAACTCTATTTGGAAACGACAATTGTGGAATGACACAGTGACATGGAGCACGTATCATAAACAAAGCAAATATTAACAACACAAAACATACTTCAAGGACTGTTCTGAACGACAATGCAACATACTGGAGATATCACACTCACCGAGATTATTGTAATGAAATAGGAATTTATTTATCATTCTAAGACAACACAGATTATTCTAAACCATAAATACAACAGTAACATTTAAAATTCTTTATATTTTAAGAGTATATGTATTACATCATACAGGTTTTATTTATTCATTATTCAATACTGTAAACATTCCATCTAATCTCAACAAACCAATGCTTGAATAGTAGTCAAATGCTCACTAGCGACTGGCCGTATTTTAGTCAGGTACTTACCTGAGATTCCAGTATGACTTCGTGACCAGTAGGTTTCAGCAGGTTGAGCGTAAGAAAGAATAATCGCCAAAGGCATCAGCTGATTGTCTTATTATATTGTGAATGGATGAAAGTCCTAAATCTCAAATGTGAATTAGAGGTTAACGAGCTCGCCTTGTAATCAGAATGTCCTAGGTTCAAACCTTGGTGGGCGCGTGTTGATGAAAAAGCTTTCCAGTATTGATTCTGATTCACAGATTCCTACAAACGTGAAGATTGAACAACAGAACATATAATTTGCCATTACTAAGTATATCCCATCTCTCCTTCGAAGTAGTCACTATTACAATGCAACATATAATCGTTTTGTGTATTGTTGGTTTGTTGCTGTTGTAATTCAGGATTTGGTCTGTGTGAGTTGATTTCCTATAAACTTGAGTTAGATAAAAACATAATTCTACCAAAGATCGACCCCGAAATTTGGATACGCTACGTCGACGACACATTTGTAATAATCTAAAGAAATGAGTTAGATAAAACTCACAACTTAATAGACAACTTCTTCAACGACATCAAAATCACTAGAGAGGAGGAATCCGAGAAAAAAATACCATTTTTGGACGTCTTAGTTAAGTGAACAACCACAGGGGAATAAGAAATCCAAGTTCATAGGAAATCAAGTCACACAGACCAAATACTGAATTACAACAGCAACAACCCAATAGCACACAAAAGGAACTGCATACAAACACTATTCAAGAGAGCAAGGACTCATTGCAGCATTCCCATCTTAAGGAAAATTGAAGAAAAGTATCTCATGGACGTCTTCCAAAAGAATGGATATCCACGGAATTTCATCAAGAGACATATACCCCCAAGCCAACCTACCAAAGCAAAAGCCACCAAGGAAAGCACAAAGAAAATCGCCTTACCATACATAAAGGATATCTCAAAAATCACTACAAGACTCTTCAAACCTTTAGGAATTGACGTCGTACACAAACCAACAAAGTCTCTGCACTCAATTCTATGTCAACCGAAAGACTCAACAGCGAAAGAAGACAAAACCAACATCATCTACAAAATAAATTGTAACAACTGCGAAAAATAATACATTGGCCAAAGTGGACGTCCCCTTCGTCTTCGTATCCACGAACATAAGCTAGCAGTCAAAAGACATGATATCCACTCCCTCATATCACTACACACAGACAACCATGGGCATCAATTCGACTGGGACAACGTTCAAATATTAGACAGAGGAAACAACAAGAATGCTAGAGAATTTTTAGAAGCCAGTCTGGTATTCCAGTGAATCACCAATCAATGGACACATAGAGATAGACAACATTTATCAACCGATAAGAAAGAAACTTCACATACAGAGGGTCAAAGTTCAAGTCAAAGGAACAATCAGTTCCAATACGAGTAGCCTAGAAAGTGTTAAAACACACATAAACAACTAGTCACGTCCAAGGTCACCAGGAGAGATGATTAATAAACTCTTGGGGAAATCTAGATGCTCACAAAGAAAACATTCACATGAAAAATGTGACCTGGAAATCACTGACTGCGAATACTGCTTGAAATCAGTAGGGTCATTCGATGTATATATTTCAGAAATGCACAACGGAACATACAATTTGCCATCACTGAGTATATCCCATCTCTCCTTAGAATTATTTAATATTCAAATGCAACACATAACCGTTTCACACACAGACGCTTCACAAGGAGAGAAAACCCAGTGAATTTAAACACCATTATATATTTGAAAAATGTGCTTGTTTTGGGTTAAACAGACTTTATAACATATATATATCAGTAATTATAATTATTTTTGTTTTTTATTTCGTTATATTTCGAAATGATCGTAGCAGGCTCCCAGTATGTTTGCTCCGGTTGAACAGTTAATTTAGTCGTTTCCACAGGACATACTTCATTGATTTTCTTCGCTTCATATGGTCTGTTAACGAATGTTGCTCTAAAATATTGCGTATATTTTTTTTATTCACAAACACAAGAACAAAAATGGAAGTTTAAAAAACATGAAGTGAGCTAGTGACACAATTAAAACTATTTGAAAGAATATGTGCTGAGAGCAGGCTGCTAGCCAATTGGTAGACATTAATCTACGCCAATGTCTAGGTCACTAATATGGGCCGTGAGAAAATATGAGCAAGGCTAATTCAACAACCAATCACAGTAAACTTAAACGTGGGCAAATATGATTTGCAGATAGGTGGCTCGACTTTTCGATGGTTTCTAGAAATTTTTTTTATATTTTTTTTGATTTACAGCTTGATTCCACACTGTATTTTTGGTACAAGTATGGAATTTTCAGCATGGATATCGGTAGCCCAAATTTTGCAGGCCGACCACGGATATCAGGTGTGCGCCGGTGTGGGCTCGAACCCCGGACCATGTGCATGGTCGGCGAGAGTCCTAACCACTGTGCCACCGACGCACAAACAACCAATCAGAAGCCTGTGTTTGTTTGCTTAACTTCCGGTAAGCAATCAATAAGAAGACTGCGTTTGTTTACATGAATAAGCTATAATAATGTATGTGAAATATATATAAATACGTGTTGATTTTCGTAATAAAGCGATCTGTTGCCGGCCCTTGTCTTCTGTTGTTACATTTGGTGTCGCTGCCTACCGACAAATGGAAAGCCTATGCCCTGCGGTTTTTGATGGAGACGTATGAATCTTCGGGCAGGACTTCAAGGCTTCTGAGCACTTGAGTGGCGTTCAAGATCTGTCAGCGATGGAGCTGCTACTTAGGACGCTGCTGATAGGTCGGCAGAAAGCAGCATATGAAAGTGTGAGCCGAAATACCGACAAATGTTCGACAGGGTCAGGCAAACAGTTTCCAAAGTGGGAAAGACCACAAATGGTCACTTCAAGATGGGGTTACGCAGACACAATACACGCTTCGCATACTTAAATCTAGTTTAACAGTGCTCTGTGTGTGCTGTGTAACTAGTCTCTTACATTTATTCATATAATGAATGAACTAGACTTCACCCAATCAGGTAACCAGATTAGACAGGGAAAACAGGATTCTTATGGCTAAAAAGGGGAATTTCAACAAAAGATACAAGGGAATACTTTGCAAACGTCATCTACTTCTACAAAGAATAATCTATGAGAACAACAGTAAAACTGATATGCTTAGCATTTGCGATTCCCAAAATGAATTTGAAATGAATTGTGAATACCAGGATTGATCGGTAAATGACTTCACAGTTTAGGAACCCATGAAAGTCGAGGAGGAGGAGGGGAGTTCTTGGCAATTCTTCTTCTGTTTAAGACTGTTCAGCAGGTATTGAATGTAGCGAAGACTATCCGATTATATAAGGCAAGCTTGTGCAGATCATACAGTCATTGAGACAAAATCTGATGTCTCCAGTTCTTTGTAGCCAGTGAGATCCTGTTTTCGTGTACCGGTGAACAATTTTTGAAATTAGGACGACTATAGCTGTTTATTGTACTACTTGACTCATTGTTGTTCTCTAACTGAAGTCATTTTGTGATCACACACTGGAGTCAATGAAATTTCTGCAAACAAACACTTAGGAATTTGTCAATACTTATATGTGTATCTTAAGACGGGGGTTTTAATAAGTATAAGAAGAACTGGCGGTAGAAAACATTCTGCGAGTTCAAACAACCACATTAAATAAGTCTTCTAACTATTAAGTAATGAAATTGAACACTTCACACTATAATGAAAACCATAATCAATACACATCACACATAAACAATTACCCTGGACCATAATTACAAACTATGAACAAAGTGTATTTTGTAGCGTATGGACATTCGTTGACTGCACATCCAATATGTGTAGTATTTTCGAAAACCATCTAAATAAGAAAGTAATGAATAAAGAAAAATTCGGGAAGATAAGGATTAGTTTATGGCCAAAGATTTAGTGCGAATTAAATCATGTCAATTCCAATAAAAACTTTTCCTCTTCTTTCAGGTTTCCATTTTGATCGCATCTGTATTCTGGCTGAAGAAAGAAAGATTGCTTGCCCCATGTTAAAGCTTCTTACTTTTCCAGGTCCGATGACTGGATGGTGAAAAAATGAACTAATTGACTAAGTGAGGTTAGGTCGTGTGATGGAACCTCACTGGGAAACAATGTGTTGATTTTAAGAAGATAGGTGAGGATGGCGTGTGGGATCGTTTGAGATGTGGATATAAGCTGCTAAACGGTGGTGGAGATGGCGAAAGAAGAAATACAGACAATACCCTAAATTGACTGTGACCTGTTAGAACCTGATATTCGACTAGTAATCCAAGGGCACAATCATTCATACTACTGAAGTTGTTGACTGTTTGAATAATTGTCAATTTGTGTGGACGATACTATGAGATGAGTTCAATGAATTCACCTTAAATGTTTTTGAGAACATCATCCCGGACAACACCTCGTTAGAATAGTTGAAATTTCGACTGTTGGGAGATTGGATAGATAGGCTCCTAACATAAATTATTCTTTAGGGCATTAAGCCTTAGTCTTGTTGATATTCAACATCAAGTCGCATTCACCCTTTGAAGATATTCTACATAGGCAAAATAGCTTGTAATAAACTTCTTAGGAAGTTGTGTAAATTTGACGGATAGTATCGAGAATGAAGATGATATTATTATTATTGTTGCCATTAATTGCATGACAAGACACTTGTCCACATGTGTGCGTCGGTGGCACAATGGTTAGGACTCTCGACGACCATGCAGATGGTCCGGGGTTCGAGCCCACACCGGCGCACACCAGATATCTATGGTCGGCATGCGAAATTTGGGCTACCGATATCCACGCTGAAAATTCCATACTTGTACCAAAAATACAGTGTGGAATCAAGCTGTTACCAATAATAAAATGGTTAATTAATCTCAAATATCAATCACTACGAGAAATGCTATGCCTAAAGTTAAATCATCCATCGAGACTTACCTGCATGTACTGTCTGCATCGGTGAGTGCACCGATGATCTTTAAAATTATACGAAATATGTTGACCGAACCATCTTTTTATAACACTAAAATAAATATGATTTTATAAAAGGTAATCCTCTAAATTACTCTTCGACACTTCCACAACTAGCAATATTCTGTCCAACTGGTTTGAATCTTTTGCTTTCCGGAATTTTGTTAGCAAATGTACAAGATTTTGCTAATTCCTCCGCTAGACTAGCCAGTTCGTCATCCCACGCCTATATAACAAATGGAAACAAAACGGGGGAGGAGAAGAGGAGTGTGTTCGTCAAGTAGGTCAACACATATTTGTTGAAACATTTAAGACTACCAGTGAGCTGACCAAGGAGAAAACGAAGGACAATGTGAACGTGAATTCTTCGAACTCTACATAATCCATTCCATGATGCCTTAATCACTTAAAGCATACATATTTCTTGCCTCTAAAAATTCCGCTTTATGTGAATCTACAATATAATGAGGAATCATCGGTAGAAACTCAGAAATACCACCTGTCACAGTTAGCTGAACTCCAACTCGAGTCTTTCATGCAACCAGTGATTCGTATGAATGTGAACGATAAGTTTCGAGTGTTTATCTTACAATTGTGTAACTGATAACTCATCTGCTCGTATGGATAGAGATAAGCATGAGGGTTGGTCTCAGCGTTTGATACCTGAACGTATTCTCGAAGGCACACTCTCACGGTTTTCTTCAAACCACCACAGAGATGGCAATTTACACATTAATGTGTAAGTTCTGCATAGAGAAGAAGTTTGTTGAATCACTGAAACTACAGTGGTTTCAAAATTATCTTAACACTTTATAAACAATACCCATCAATTAGGAAAACAAAGAATGCAAAATGGACTCACGAGTGGAGGCATTCTCTTAGCTGATGGTTGTCCCTTCACTTTACACTCGAGTATCTGTTGACGAAATTCATTATGCATTTGCAGTATTTTGGCAGAATTTTCATCTAAATTGGCCAAGGCCAGTGGCACTACTGAGAAAAGTATAATTTGCATTGAGAGCATCATGTTCCTGCTCAAAATTACTTGAAAATGAACATCTAACATCTCCGTTTATATATTAATTTTCTTCTCTGCATCACATGACTATGTGTAATTGTTGCGAGAGAAACAGTGTCCATAGACAAAAATAATAAAATGGATGTGTACACTCCAATCACATGAGTTTACTGAAAAATGTATCACTTTTACTAACTGCTCAGTTATAGGTTCAATTAGGCGGCCTGCTTGAACATAGGGATACCAAAAATTCCACCTTACAACATTTTGCAAAATTGCTTTGGTTTGCTCTTTTAATTTTGTTTTAATTTATCAATAATGTGTCCTAATCGTATTATATATAATCGCGCATTTTTAAAATCATTACAACCTACCGCGTTGTGTCATCCACAAAAATTGAGAAAAAAGCATCACTGTGGCTGGCAGCGTGCACTGAAACGTACACAAATTAATCAAATGACTGTTCCTGAACTCGTTAGCACTAATTGTAGATCCCTGTCCAACAAAATGGATTATCTTCAATCCCTAATGTATTCCAATGTTTATCGAAATGCTGGCGTTTTAGCAATACAAGAGACTTGGCTGCACCAGCATTATGATGATAATCTAGTTTCAATAAATGGATATAAAGTTTTTCGCCAAGATAGAAATAGTTCCAAGAAAAAATATGGAGGAGGGGTAGCCACATTTATAAACACAAGTTGGTCTACATCAAATCACGTTTGCTTCAATTATTCTAATGACAATATAGATTGCATAACCGTCAGGTGTCGCCCAAAACACTTAAGTAAATATTCTTATATATACATAACAAATATTTACATAACACCCAATTGTAGCCTTTCTAATATAGTTATGTTTGCAGATGAGTTTACTGAATTCGCTGCTCCTGCATTCGGAAACTCGTTGTCTATAGTCTGTGGTGATTTTAATTTATGTGATCACAGCTTTCTTACTTCGCTTGGTCATGAGAATCTAGTCAAGTTTAATACACGTCTGGACAAATCACTAGACCTGGTTTTCATAAATGACCGTGATGTATATGAAACCCGAAGGAGAGCTCCTTTGCTAAATTCTGACCACTGCATTATTCGTATTTTACCGAAAGTGTACGGCAAGTTACAACGAAAATTGTTTAGTCATTTAACAAAGAAGATACATGAACGTTCATATTCCCATGACAACATTCTAGCATTAAGAAGCATGTTGCATGATACCAACTGGGAACTATTTACTGACGATAAGTTGGATGCTACTGTCTCTAATATAACCGATTATCTGAAGTTTTGTTTGGAAATTTGCTGTCCTTATGAAACACTGTTTTCGAGATTTGACAGAATCTCTTCTTTGCAACTGAAAAAACTTAGAAGACAAAAAGAGAAGTTGTATAAGAATTGTGATAATACTGGTGTCCGTAAAATAAACACCCTTATAAAAATTGAAATAGAAAGGTTGAACAGACTATATAATGAAAAATTTTTATCATGTAAAAATCCTTCAAACATTTGGAAACTTTTCAATAAACTTACAAGTAAAAAACAAATGTCCGTTGATGCTTATTCTGATGTTAATGCTTTAAACAAATCATTTATCAAGAAACAAATTAATATGGTTGTACCTGATGTACCTAGTCAAGAAAATGGTCATTTTCAGGGTTTTAAAGAAAAGGATGTACTATTATGTTTGAAGTCATTAAATCCAACACACAGCCTTGGTCCAGATGGTGTACCAAGCATTCTTCTTCAAAAGTGTGCAGACATCTTGTGTCATCCTCTTACTCAAATCTTTAACGCATCATTTAACAGGGAAACGGTACCTGCTGACTGGAAAGAAATCAAGGTTGTACCTGTACAGAAATCATCTTCTGGAGCAGGTATAAAGTTTAGACCGGTCGCTATAACATCTCCTTTTTTGAAAACTATGGAGAAACTTCTTTTGAATATTCTTAAACCTTCTTTAAAAGCTTTTAGTGACCCTAAGCAGTTTGCTTATAAGTGTGGAAGAAGTACATTAGATGCAGCCATTGTACTACACCACAATATTGTTTCCTGCCTTGATAAGGGCGCTAAGTTCGTTCGAACAGCTTTTTTAGACTATACTGCAGCTTTCGACTCTGTTCCTAGGACACTTTTATTAGGAAAGATGATTTCAGCACAAACAGAGTCCTGGGCAACTAGATGGCTGTCTTCTTATTTTAAGGATAGGAAACAGCATACTGTTTTGGCTGGAAAGCGCTCCACTTCTCAGCTAACTGAAAGTGGTGTGCCTCAAGGTGCAGTACTTTCTCCATTTCTTTTCTCTTTCTTTTGCATGACCTTCCGAACTCACCCAAAGTTAACTTCATTAAGTATGCTGATGATCTGACCGTTTCTGTCCCTGTAGTTTCCACATCGGATTGTTCCCATATGAATGGCTTCTTAGCTGAAGTTAAGGATTGGTCTGGCTCAAATGGTCTTAAACTAAATCCAACTAAATGTAACACTGTTGATTTCAGCTTGAGAAGTGAAAAAGACATGCATGGATTGATTCAATCTCATGATTGTTGTAATATTGATGGTACCATGATAGAGAGTAAGTCAAGTGTTTCTTATCTTGGCATTAGTTTCTCTTCAAACCTTTGCTGGTCGTCTCATATTCTTATAGTTTCTAAGAAAGTTTTCCGTCTGACTTATTACATAAAGAAGTTGAGACACTCAGGTATAACCCAATCTCTTATCATACAATTTATTAATTCATGTGTTTTGCCCATCATTCTTTATTGTTCTCCATTATTCTTCCCTGGGCTACTCAAGAAAGATCATATAATACTACGAAGAACATTGAGGGCTGTAAGTAGGGTCAGTGCTATCCCTTTGACTGAACTAAATGACACTGTTGTCAATAGGCATATGAATTCTTGTAAACACTTAGCTAAAGTTATCTTATCTGATAGTGAACATCCTCTTTATTCACAATTGTTTCCTTGTATCTCTTCGGGTAAGACCAGAAGAAATTTTATAAACATTTATGCTCGTACTACAAAATATAAAAATTCGACCGTTCCATATTTGGCACGAGTATTGTGTGAAGAGACAAATATCAGAAAAGAACTTTTACAACTTTTGAATCATTAACTAAACTATAAAATGTAATGATGCATATTAATGCATGTGTTATTTGTTATATTATTTATTTATTATTCACTATGACCTAGAAATGGTGTGATTTTGTTGGTTTTTTTTTTATTTTTTCCTATTAACTATCAATATTTTAACATTTTATACATTTATATAATTATAAACAGAGCTAAACCATTGCAATATGTAAAAGAAACGCTGAAAATTCCATGCTGTAAATTGTTATTGTTGTGGAATAAAGTGATTATTATTATTATTACATGGAAAAGCATTCAGTGAAAATGAATGGTGTTATGTGTAGACGGTGAACGTGTGGTAAGTATGTTACAATCGAATTCATTTGCATTTTCCATGTCTGCAGTGACTGAGGTTTCAACTATCCTCGTATATGATTCACACCAATTGAAGCATTCTTAATGGTTGTTGTTAGAATCGGGTCATTAGTATCAAAAGACCCACAAGTAGTGGATGCGATGTCTGTTCGGGTGGTTACGGATGTTTGGTATTTCATTGTCGAAATTCTGTCAGATGTGGCATGTGAAAACCGTGAATTGGTAGTCACCAGCAGGATATCTGTGTCTAATGACAACATCTTTACCAGATACAAACCGTCATCTCCATATAACAGCAGATTAATCTTCAGATTTGCACATAAATTAGCCTCAGTCAGGTGTATTCACTGCTTGCAAGCGACTAGGCTGTTCTTCACAAAATCGTATAGGTTCCTGGTTACTTTGCTCCAGTGATACCTGCTTCTTTATTTGTCTTGGCCATACAAACTGCATTATGGAGCCAATGAATACAGGTGTTGATAAAAGTCTGCAGTGGCATGTTGGAAATGCTTTCCGTGATTGCCTGATCACGTTTCCGATCCATCTAATAGAAGAAGTGACTGATTTCACACATATGTGTTGAAAATATGACTATCTTCTTTGTTCTGAAATCAGAGGAATTCCGATTCGATTCCTGACTGATTAATATCCATGTATCCATTCCGCATCTCCATTTGACATCTTGATCAATTCCATATGTATTTGAAACAATGCTTCCTCGATAAGTGGATGAATTGCAGTCTTATACATTTAATCATTGAAAAGTCATTGATGCCAGTTGTTTTGCTGTTGGTTGGTCAGTAATCTTCATGAACCGCGTATCGTCTATGTTTAGCTGCACTCCAGTCGTCGCTGACTACCGCCTCTTCTGGTTTGTCAGTTTTCGCATGCAATTCTCCGAGATTGTGTGACATGAGACATAGACCATCTTTGAAATCCAGATATTCTATAGTCGTATGATCAGTTCGGCATATTTATATCGTCTCTCTCCCAAATGCGATATGCCACAAAATCCAGTCGACCACAATCAGGAATACCTTCGGGGAAAATAGGCAACTACGTCCTACTTTCAGCTCCACTTTAGATGGTTGCGGATCACATAACAAGTCTCACTGTCAAATAGCAAGCTGTTGGATAAGGATGATAAATATTTACGGCAATTAACGTAAAAGAGTTGAATTGCTTTCCGAATTATTTCACGGTCAACGTCGCCTGATGAAGACCTTTTCGAAGTCCATGCCGGAATTTGAGGTGGAGCTTTGACATCCATACTATGCTTGGATTGTGTCTGTGATTTTCCTGCCGATTGGTTGGACCAAAATGCAGGTACAAATAGGACGAAACGCGTATCCTTGATTCCACTGCTTGTCATCTATTGCATAATATGCTTTATTCGATGATGATGCAAAGATTTGCATTTGATCAGCGGCTGATTTGCCTTTTCTGAAGCCATCTTGTTCTTCAGGGCGCAGTTCTGCATCCACTACATCTTTTGTTGTGTCCGGGGCGGCGTGATATATATTTCACTTTGCTTGTAGGAGAGCATAATTCTGCACAGGTTCTTCTAATTGTGCAGATCCAAAAAAAGTTCGAACCAAATTTCCGAACGAAACGTTGGAATTACTCACTTCCATATCGCTGAGATTTTACAAATATAATTTTTGACAAATATCTACTTCTCACTCGGCGCCCAAATACTATAGAACTATTCTATCAAATCTTGACTACAGTTCATTTGATTTATTTTGTAATCGAATTAAATTAACAAAAAAACTATGTAATTGGCACAATAATCGTGTTTCTACTCTCCGTTGTCTGCAACAGAATGCGTATCCTAAATTCGTAGCTGTCCAGTCACCTGACAACTTCAGTAGGTCGAATAAAGCAGCTGAATTTTCAGAAAGAAGACAAAGTAATAAGTTTGACAGGGTGCTTCAACTAAACTCTAATCCTAAACACCATAATTTTGAAAATACGTCTAATCATAAAATTCTAGATACTAACAGTTTGAACAGACATGAAGGTGTGATGTTAGATGACGCATAGGAAATCCTGATTAATAAATAAGAATGGATATGTATCACTAACTAATAATACTTGGTCAAAGTTTCCTGACTGTCTATATCTACTTATGGAGACGTTAAGATATTGTTTTACAACTGTTTATCCGCACACACACATACACACACTGTGTTTAAAGTGTTTAACAAAGGTAGATCAATATTTGTAAGTCTGAGGTCAAATAATAATAATAATGGTTTACTTTATTCCATAAACAGTACTTGTTATATAGAATGGAATATTCAGCATTAATCACAATATTGCATCTAATTTCCTCAAATTATAAATAAAATTAATCACACAGAAAATTTTCCACATTTACAATAGAGGTAGTTTCAAAAACATGCAGCATATATAATGGAAATAACAATAATAATGATAGCAGCTAGGGTAATAATAATTATATAAGTGAAAATTAACGCGGGCTTGTGTCACACAGTATTGGCAATGTGGTATAGAAATCCTAACACGTTTAAAAATATTGAATATAACGTTCTCTTTACCTGATATAGTGAGGGGAAAAACAAAGATTACAGCAGTCATGGAGATAAGTTGGTGTTTGCAATTATGGGAGTAAAACAGAGAAGTAACAGGACCATTTTGATCACAACTCGACCTTTTATGTTAATTTCGATTAATTTCCTTGAAGAAGTCCGGACCAGATTTCCGAACGAAACGTTGGAATTACTCACTCCAATATCGCTGAGATTTTACAAATATAATTTTTTACAAATGTCTATTTCTCACTCGGCGCCCAAACATTATAGAACTATTCTGTCAAATCTTGACTACAGTTCATTTGAAATATCCAAACTTCTTTACAATTCTTTTACATGAATGGGGTCACTATATCTGTCACAGTCTCCGCATGAATTTCAGTGTTTCAGGGTAAATACACCCGGTCCTACTGGCTTCTTGGATTTCAGCAGTTGGACTGCATTGGAGATTTCGTCTATTGCAGGAATATTAACAGATAAATAGCCCATCTTTCTCCAAACTGCCTTCAAAAGTGATGATGAAACAGGTAGAATAAGATTCAGACTGAACAATGTCCTGAAAAAAACACAACCAGCCCCCGAGAATGCATTTATTGTGGATAAGACGACCAGTTGTTTGCGGAAGTCAACAGTGGACAAACTCTCATAACATGCTACTTTCACTGTGCCAACGAATTTACATGTCCCTGTCAAAGCACATGCATCGGAAGACCAGAGCGGTCTTATAGCACGAATTTATGAACACACAGAGCGCAACCTGAGGGGGGATAGCTGGCTGGCATTACCCTGGTATTGAACACCATCTATTGGACACCAACCACGTTATGGATAATCTGAAGTGGTAAATGATAAACAACGGGTAAAAGAAAGAAGCTCGTTTACTCCGTTTGACTAGGGTGATCGCCTGACTAATGTCACCAACAGTTCCGGATATGAAGTCCTATCTCATATCGTCAAATATCATACCAAAAATATGCGATTTCATATTGTTTACAAAGCGGCTGATTGCGTAGAACTACGCAAATACTAACAAATTAGTTCACAAAAATTTGAGATAAATACCACTAATCCTTCATTCAAACATAATAGAATTTGTGAAGCGGATTAGGGGCATTATGCATAACAATTAGGATAGTCATCACACTAATTGCAGTGCGTTCACACTCAAATCATTATCTGAAAAATTGAAGAAGAGTTATCAAGTTGAGAGAAATCATCTACCATATTGAAAAATGATATAGATATTATCGATGAGGACATAATCACACGAAACAGAGGTGGAGTAGATGGGGGCTACTATCAGGGCATCTGTGTTGTGAAACAGTTTCACCTTATTCAAAGTACAGGTTATTATGGCTCACATCTCAAGATGAAATACGGGGAATATCACCAATATGTTTTGTGAGAGTTTTGTGCAATTTCTCAAAGTTTCTTTACATAAGCGAGCTGTGTGAAATTTGTATTCATCAGTTTTATCAGCTGAGCGGTTCATGTCTATTAATGGCCTTATTTTCAATAGTACATTTCTACAAAATACTCAATAGTGAATATTTTTTGTTGAGTAAACTTATCTTCTGTAGGGAATGTTAAATGAGGACTGTAATGAAGACGATGCCATGATTCTAGCGGATTCATCAGGAGATCTCCTTGTCGCTAATATGAAATGAGTAGGAGTTATCTCCACAGAAATGAGTGCAAGTACAATGGCAGCCCGAAATATAAAGGACTGAATAGTATGAAGGAATTCGTTTTGCCTAACATTGAGCTCCTAATTTATGAACACCTCATCGTGATACTTCAGGTACAATGTAAATAGCCTAACTACCAGTGATGTATTCGCAGATTCATTAGAATCTTTCACAGCTTGCTACACTCTCTTCTGAATTTTGAAAAGATTTCGGTTAGAAAGGAGTGGTGTGCAATAGATAAGAAGTTTCCGGACGTGTCTTGTACAGCCTGTATCATGTGATTTTCGCCGTCGTGTACTTACATAGACTGAGTAGCTGATGAATATATTGTCCTTCAGATTGTTGAGTGAATTATCTATGGAATACTGACGTAACTTCTGTCGTCTCCCATCCACTACACGTATTCACTTTGTCTTTTGCACATACATCATTATAGTCGAAGTAGAAAAAAATGTTCAAAAAGAGAATATTTTTCTTTATTCTGCAGAGTGCTGAGCATCTCAAAACTGATTCAAGAGTGACGAACATCAGACCTGTCTTTCCGATTCTGACTGTCTTCGACGTCTTCATCTGTTCCGACTGCCTGCGGTTGAAACCGTGCTTCCTATTTAAGTGTAGGAAGTAAACTCTTTCAAATTTGTCTCCTTTATGTTGATTGAGGCTGGTTCTGGTTTCTGTTCGTTGTACGGTTAGATTGTTGGTTGGTTGGTAGGTATGTTGGTAGGTTATCTTCCTCAGATCCGTCCTTCTCTATGCTCACCTGGAACTCTGTGTAATGTAACAGCGTCTTAAGCCAACCTTTTATTTTGCGTTCGTAAGTCTTCGAGTTTGTGTGCGACTGTTGGTTCCAGTGTGAAGTCATGATCAGTAGGGTGCATCGGGTTGGGTGTGAGGACAAATACTCGCCGAAGACATTGGCTAGTGGCTGCGCTATGTCGTGAATTTCCAGAAGTTAGAATTCAAGGACCATTGGACCGGGTCCCAGTGGCTTAGCGGTATACGAGCTCGCCTTGTAACCGGAAGGTTCGAACAGTGGTGGTGGTTGCGTACTGATGAAAAATCCCAAACTGGCACGAAACAGCTGCCCAGTTCTCCCAGGTTTTCCAATGGTTCTCTAACTAATGTCAGCTCATGATGAAATCCTGAAACACTACTCTTTGTTTGCGACATACATCAGCCTAGTGTTTCTCATAATCTTTTCTTATTACTGATGAGTAGTGTAAGGAGGAACATGCTCAGTTTTATGATTCAATGAGAGATTCATAGAAAACCAAGGAGTACTGGACAGCTGTTCCATCCTAGTTTGAGAATCATCGAAATAACTCACTCACTGGGGGTTTGCACCCAGGACCTTACGGTTACAAGGCATACTCATACCTCAGTAGGTGCGTATTGCCGATGATTCTCAAACTAGGCTGAAACAGCTATCCAGTACTCCCTGCTTTTCAATGGTTCTCTAACTAACATCAATACGTGATCAACTCGTTAAAAGGAAACTTAACCTTACAAGCTGACTATAGGAAACAACTCATAGAGACAATCAGTAATCAGCAATCGAGAAGCCAGTAATTTAAAATAGTCTTGTTCCGTGCAAACATGAAGCAAGTGCGTTTCAACAATGATACCAAAATCAAGTGCTTTGAAAGCAGTTGAACATTGAATGCTGAAAGAGGCTGATATTTTGCAGCATACCACCACTCCAAACGCCGAAGGGAGCAGCGTAGCTTCGTGTGTATATTAGATACATCTCCGTGTCTCAGTTTTGATTTCTTATCAGGTTTTATAGGTCGTCAACCTAATCACAAAATAACGAGATTTCTTTCGATGAATCCGCTTATGTAGTATTCCAGATGATCATGATAGATGTCATCACATGCATAATAATCCGATGATGTTATGAAGGAGAAAAAGTGAAGTTTTATAAAATTCTAGTTGGTAAATCCAGTAAAGGAAAATATGATGCTGTTTCACGATGTGTTTGCACACTCAGAATCACTGAAGTGTCGTGATAACATTCAGTTTGCAAAACTGTTAATTGTTAATGCATAACCGTTGACTACAATTGAGCATGAAATAAAATCTCTGAAGGATATTTTATCTAACAATGGATATACTGAGAAATTCATCAATAAATAATCCGAAGAAATTATCCCCTGCAAAACAATCCAAACAGTTCAGTAGAAACCTGTCTATATCACTTTGCTATTCAAAGGGGATAATGTACAGGAAGTAGTCACACGAAGAGTCCACAAAGCCATCAACAGAATTTATTATGCTGCAAAACGTTTTTCCTTTTACACCACTTAGCGACTGCTTCAAGAATCTCAGAAAATCAGTCTCCAATCCTCGATACTTCAAACTGATGATTTCAATTTGAGAAAGTTTGTGGAAGCAGATACGTAGGTCGTACGAGCTCACCTTGTAACCAGAGGGTCGTTGGTTCACATCACTGTTAGTGCATACTGCTGAACAGTCCAAAACTAGGGCGAAACAGCATAACACTATTTATTCTGATTCACAGACTCTTACAAAACTTCAGAAACAGCCTGAATGTGTGTGGCAACGTGTTCCACTACATGGATTAAGTGATCTTCAGTAATGCTTTAGGAACTCAATATATTCTTCTCAATATCTTACTACTGCCTGGCATTCAACCGGATATCGTGGATTTCACGACAGACACCAGGCAGATATTTCACAATGACATTCTTTAACTCAGAGAATGTTCTTCCACTAGATAGGCTATTAATTAATATTTGACTTGAAGATATTGTACGAAGCGGGAATAACATGCAATAAACTCCTCAGATAGTTCTGTAGATTTGATAAATTCTCTATTGTAGAAAGATGTTATTAGTATGACTATCAATGAATACATACCACGATTGTGAATGTATCCGACCACTGATTCTGCATGTTTGTATTCTGCCCGAAGCTTGATCGCCTTTTATTCAATAAATTAGTTATATAACTGGAACTCCGGAACATTACTTATTAACATGTGTGTCTCTGCTTGTGATAATCATGTTGAATCTTGCTTCAAGTATGACAAGAGAATATGTGTGCCTTCACACATGATCATCTTGTGGTAAGTTAGCAGCTAAAGAGTGAGAATTAGACAATGAAATGCATGAATAATGACCCTATATAATTGTGCACAAACATTTGGTGTTTCAGCTTTGTTTGAAAAGCTGAGATATTCACAGACGGACTAGATGCATTTATCTCAGCTCCAGATTCCTTTTGGTGTGCAGTAGAATTTCCTCCACATACAGATGACATTCCAGATAGTACAAAGAATACGAAGTGACATGAAAAAGTGATTTCCAAATCAGTGACAGCTAGAACTGCTTGAAATTCTTAGGGTTGATTGTTGCATATATATTAAAGTTTGTCTACAGACGGTATTGTAAAGTGCAAAGTAGATGGTGCAAAGTAGAAATGTATAACAGAATAGGCATTTTCCTATCACCAAGTATATCCTTTCTATGCTCCGAAGTACTCACTATTTCAATGCAACAGATAACCGTTTTACATAGACGTTTGGCATGAAGAAAAAACCTGGTGAATTTAAAAGTCATTATTCGAATGTTGGTTTGTAGGGATTTGATTGGTTTCAGGATTTCATCATGAGCTGACATTAGTTAGAGAATACCAATGAGATGCTCACTGGCGACTGGCCCTATTCAGGTAGGTAGTTACCTGGGTTCCAGTGGGAAGTCGTGACCAGTAGGGTGCAGCGGGTCGGGTGTGAGGACAAATACTCGCCACTGAAGACATTGGCTAGCGGTCGCGCTAGGTCGTGAATTGGCAGAAGTTAGAATTCAAGGACCATTGGATCGGGTCCCGGTGGCTGAATGGTATACGAGCTCGCCTTGTAACCGGAAGGTCCTGGGTTCGAATCCCGGTGGGTGCGTACTGATGAAGAGTCCCAAACTAGGACGAAACAGCTGTCCAGTACTCCCAGGTTTTCCAGTGGTTCTCTAACTAATGTCAGCTCATGATGAAATCCTAAAAGTCATTATATTTGAAAAAAAGTGTGCATATATATATATATTCCGTTATATATATTTTATAATATATGTGACTAATGATAATTAATTGTCTTTTTATTTATTTATTTATTTGTAGGTTTAAATTTTCGGTTGATTTTAGTAAATGTCCATCGTCCCTTTTTCGGTTGAACAGTAGCTGCATTCCCTTTCATTGAACAGAATTTACCGGTATCCTTGGCTTCATATGGTCTCACACTAAAATTTGCCCTAAAATATTAAATATTTTGCATGAATACAATAATCGAAGTGAAAATTCACGGAACACTCAGGGAAGAATTTACAAAATTAAAAACGATATGGAAGACTGCAGTTCACCCTAGGGATACACGAATGTAATTTTTACAGTGTTCTGTGTGCTGTGAACCCAGTCTAGTTTCTTTGATCGAATTATGAGCAATAACAATAATGCAAAATGGGTTCCTGATATGATTTCGAAATGAAATATGAATGTCAGGATTGATCACTCAGGGAATTTGAGCTGAGACTGTTGAAAATGGGAGAGGGAGTGCTAGACAGCTGTCCCTTTCCTGTTTGCTTCTGTTGAATATCAGTGAAATGCGCCAAAAAAGTAACCCGGCATTGATTCCAAGACAATAATCTTACAATTCAAGAATGTATATTTATTGTTATTATATCCCTTAATTCCTAGAGGAACATAGGGCTTCAGCCGTGCACCTCCATTGCCTCCTGTTTTCTGCCAACTTTTACACCCGCCCCATGCTTTCATCTTCTCCTCACATGACCTCCTCCCAGTCACCCTTGCACTAACGACCAACTCGCCGTCTCCCTTTCGGGGTCCACTCGAGCCATGGCTTGTCTAAGGATGTCACTTGATGGTTTCCTAAGCGCATGGCCAGCCAATCCATCTCCATTTCTTCCTGCCTATTTGTTGCACAATCGGTTCGTGGTTGGTTGGTTCGCTCATTGCCGGAGATCCCTGTTGCTGATCTCTTCTGAATAGCCACCTGATCTTGAGTATTGAGCGAAGACAACTGTTAATGAAGGTCTGAAGTTTGTTTGAGATGCTTATTATGACGCGCTGGCCAAGTCTCTGATCCGTATAGTAGCACTGACTTTACATTGGAGTATAAAAGCCGGATCTTATTCTCATTTTCATGCTGAGTGCTGTTGACCTCCACGCAGACTTAAGAGTAATGTAAGTTTATCTTGCTTTTCCGATTCTGGCTTTGATATCCTCGTCAGTTCCTTCGGCCTGAAATTGAAACGATGCTTTCCAGGTAGGTAGGTGAAGGAGGTTGTTTCTTTCAGGTTTCTCCTATTTATGCTGGCTGATTGTTGTCTGTTGTTGCTGCTGTTGGTGTTGGCCAGGAATCTTCATCACCTCTGTTTTATCTATGTCCACCTGAAGTGAAGTCCTATCTTTGGTGCTTCTTCTTTGGCCAGCTTGTTGCTTTTCACTTGCATATCTTCTAGTTTGTGGGAAATCAGACATATATAATCGGTGAAGTCCAGATCCTCGAAGTTGATTTTGTATGAGTCCATTTTATACCTGTTTCCTCATAGCCCGTTGTTTGTCGCATTATCCAATCTACTGCAATCAGGAAGATCATTGGTGATAGTAGACAGGCTTGTCTCACTCACGTCATCACTTCGAAGGCTTCAAGAGTGTAGACTATCGAATTACTCAGACGGAATCAAATGGTAAAGGGTTTGGTGGCAGGTAAGACCACAGTTGCCTACTGGTGAACAATTTGAATCTGTAGCGAAATGGCTATCAATATACCACCTGTCTTACTGTGGTACTTTAATTGATGCCAATTTGTCATCAAACGTGAAATCAATCAAATGCTTGAGAGTTATTCAGTGTTCATACGTGTATCTGAAGACAAGCTATCAATAAGTATATAAAAAAAACTAGCGGTCAAAAATCTGTTGTTAGTTGATTCAGTCTCGTAATGTATGTCTCTTAACTATTTCGAAATGAATTGAATACCTCAAAGGATAGCGAAACAATTACCCTGGACCATAATTACAAACTACGAGCAAAACGTATCCATTATCTTTCTTTTGTGGACATTCGGTCACTCCACATCCAATATGTGTAGTATTTTCGAAAACCATCTAAATAAGAAAATATACATATACATATTACGTATAATAAAATTCAGGAAAAAAAGAATATTTTTACAGTCAAAGTTTTAGTGCAGATTAACTCTTGTCAGTTTTTCCTAATACTTATTTCTCTCTTGTGATGCTTCTTTATTGTTTGAAAGGAAGAAGAGTTGGTAGTCCTATGTCAAAGCTTCCTTATTTTCCAGGTCTTAAGACTGGATGGTGAACTAGTCAACTAACTGATTATACGAGGTGAAGTTCTCTGATGAAAATCGATTAAGAGAGACAGAGGATAAGCTGAAGTTTAGCTGGTGGATGACATGAGATGGTTGTTCATTTGTGGAGTAGATGGAAGCTTATAGTCAGTGGTGGAGACAGCCAAAGATGAACTACAGAAAATAAACTACATTGACTATAAGCCCGAAAGAATGATCATTCATACTGATGAATTTGTCGACCGCTTGAATACCTGTCGGATTATACGAGCACAAATATGATGTTTTCAATGAATTCACCTTACATTTTATTGAAAGTATCATTACAGACAACAATTTGTTAAACTGAGCATTATTTTGACTCTGAGGACAGTGTATAGAAAGGTTCTTAATATATAATTGATTCCTTACAGGATTATTAAGTCTTGCGTCATAAAAGTGAAATGAATCCATAGATCTCTATGCAGAACGAAAGAGTTAAGAGTTGAGCGGTCTGCTTAAAACTTGGGCTATCAAAAACCTTCCTTGTGTGTATTAAAAATACCGCCAAGCTTCTGGTTAACAAGTTATTACAAACTTAAGGAATGTGGGCCTAAATGTCGGCTCTAACATTTTACACTACATGAGGTAACTGTTCTTCAGTTATGCCTTTGTGTCTCAAAATATATTTCTGAATTTTTTTCAATTGACTTTCAACCAAATATTTTTTTATTTTATTTTTTTTTGATTACAGCTTAATTCCACACCGTAATTTTCGTACAAGTATGGAATTTTCAGGACAGATATCGGTAGCCCAAATTTTGCAGGCCCACCATAGATATCAGGTGTGCGTCGGCAGGGGATTGAACCTCGGACCATATGCGTAGTCGGTGAGGGTCCTAACCACTGTGCTACCGACGCACATATCGTGAATTTCTTGAAGGAGACCAGACAGATGTTTCATAATGGAATCTTTCAGCTCAGAGAACGTTGTATTCTAGAATATACTGTCAATTAAATATTTTTTAAACTTGAAGATATTGTAAGAATTGGAGAATGTCATGCACTAAACTACATTAAAAAAAGTCTGTGTAGAATAAAGATATTATTACAAATAATCCGATTGAAAGACTTTTGTGTACGTGATTCAGAAGTTTCAACGAATAAATATTCATAAGTGTAGAATACTTGAAGTTTCATCATCAATCAACGCTTACCTGCAAGTATTGTCCACACCGGCGAGTGCATCGATTGTTTTTAAAGTCATACGATACATGTTGATTAAACCAACTTTCAATAACGCTGAAATAAATATCATATTATGATGGTAGTCCTCTAGATTACCTTTCAACAGTTCCACAACTAGCAATATTCTGTCCAACTGAATTAAATTTTCTGCTTGTAGGACTTTTGTTACTAGATCTACAAGACTTTGATAAAGCTTTCGCTTGACCAGCCAGTTCTTCATCCCATATCTATAAAAGATGAAGAAATAACAAGTAGAAGAGGAATGTGGTCGTCAAGCAAGCAAATACATATTTGTTATAATGTTCAACAGTCCCGGTGTACTGCTAATGAGGACAAAAAATGGGGAATGCGAACTGCAGTGATTGTAATCAGTTCTGATTTACGCCAGAGAATGCCTCGAACTCTACATTATCAATCCTAAAACGCCTACATCACTTAAACCATACATCTATTTTGACTCAAAATTTTCTTCTTTATGTGAATCTACAATACAGTGAGAATATGTAAGTGGAAATTCTGAGAAATCGCCTGTTCTGGTCAGCTGATATCCGACTCACTTCCTCAAAGTAGCCAGTGATCCATTTGAATGTGAATGCTAAGCTTCGAATGGTGAAATTACCAATCTGTGTATATTATTTCATCTAGTTATGTGAAGTGGAGTATGTTAGCTATGCTAAGCGTTATTTTAAATACGAAAAAGGATCGTCTTACAGCTCTATCCTGGAAAACATAATCGTCTGCAGTGCGTGAACACTACGCGGGAATCTATCAAGAGCAGTAAGTGTCAAAATTCTCCAAACATGTATAGAGTTGCTAATTCTTATCCTATCATTTCTGCGTACAGAAGACGTTTGTTCAATCACTGAAACCACAGTGGTTTTAAATTATCTTAACACATTTTAAACAATACAAATCATTAAGGAGAACAAACAACACGAAATGGACTCACGAGTTGAGGCATTCTCTTAGGTGCTGGTTGTCCGTCCACTTTACACTCAAGCAACTGTTGACGATATTCATTGTGCATTTTGAATATTTTCTCGATATATGCATCTCGGCCAACAAGAGCCAGTGGAACTACTGAGAGAAGAATAAATTCCATTGAGAGGATCATATTCCTGCTCAAAATTACTTGAAAATGGAGGTCTTATATCTCCGTTTATATATAATAATTTTCTTCTCAGCATCATATGACTATGTATAACTGTTGCGAGGAAAACAGTGTCCTTAGAGAAAAATAATAATAAATAGTCTGTGTACGCCTAAATCAATTGTGTTCACTGTTCACTGCACACCTGATATCTATGGTCGGCCTGCAAAATTTAGGCTACCGATATCCATGCTGAAAATTCCATACTTGTACCAAAAATACAGTGTGGAATCAAGCTGTAATCAAAGATAAGATAAAATGTATCACGTTTGATAACGGTTCAATTGCATGGAATGGCATTTATTCGTCAAATGTCAGGTGATATGAATATATGATGTATATGGGGAGTATGTTAGATTTTTGATGACGTAGAATCTAATTCACATGCATATCTTCTTCAACAAATGAAATGTAGTTATTAAGCGGTGTTTCTTCTATATCTGTATTGACTATTATTTCAACAACCCTGGTATATGGTGCACGCCATCTGAAGTACTCCTTATGGTTGGGAGAATTAGGTCATGAATCGCTAGACGAACAAAAGTAATCGATGTGACTTCGATGAAGGTGTCTATGAAAGTTGTGTATTTCGCTTATGAAGTCGTTGAAGCAGTCATCGGCAAAACTTATGTATCCTAAGACGACGTCTCTACTAATTACTAGCTGAGACTTACAAATACCTGTATAGTCAGATTCTGACACATTCAAGCCTTTCTAATTAATACGAAAAAGAGAAGATGTTCAGCGAAGAGACACTTTTCGACGACGAATTCATTCACAATCGCATTTATATACAATTATTTGTGTGTGTGTGTGTGAGTACATGAGGTTTGTCAAGTTTAGATAATTGATCAGGTAATAAAAGAATGATCTAATATAGAAACAAGGTTAATTAGACAGCAACTAAAGTAAGATTGAGTTAGTAAGTTAGATGAAGTAAAATAATTAACTAAAATGCTTTAACTTAGGTCGGGGTAGCAACAGAGTTAATTTCATGTAGAGACTAAGTAGAAGTGGGGTAGATAATAATGCCATTTAAATTAGAACTGATATGGAGCAATGAAGTTGGATGACGTAACATAAATGACAAGAAATTGAGTGTTGGTCAAGTCAGTAACAGTGTAAGTGAGGTGTAGAAATTAAATTGGGTGGGGGTAGAGAACAAGAAAGTTGAAAATGCAAAATAATAAAATTGAGAAGATAAAATAATACCAATGAAGAGACAGAAAAAAAAGGATTAGGGAGAATTTACTTGTCGGGTAATAAGATAGATTAAGTACATTTCAAGTGTAGTGATTGAACGAACTTCTTCTGTATACAGAGTTCAGGGCTTAGCAAGTGAATCATCATTGCTTTTGTAGTTTGAGCAAGTCTGATTCGTACACCTTTAGTAAGACTACTTCTTTCCCTGTAGACGACTTTGAAGTTTGTTCACGCTGCAGCTTGGTGTCCGGATTCTATCAGATGTTTTAAGATGGAGCTGTGGGGACATCATTTTTCTTTTTTGTAAAACCATGTTGGTAAGTGTTCGGTGATACGCTTGGAAAGCGAAAGCTGGGTACGGCCGACATACTCACTACCACTGTTACTGACTTGATCAACGCTCAATTTCTAGTCATTTATGTTACGTCATCCAAATTAATTACTCAACTTCAGCTCTAATTTAAATGACATTATTATCTACCTAACTTCTACTTAATCTCTGCCTACAAGTACGTCTTTTGCTACCCCGACCTAAGTTGAAGCATTTTATAGTGTGAAATATTTCCCTATATTATGAATTGAAAGTCAATCTGAACAAGTCAATCTTAACCCTTTTGGTTTTTTTTAATTTGCTTATTATTACAATTATTATTATCATTCGTCATATTTGATGACCTTTATCCAAACATTCCCTCAATACTATCAAATTTTTCATTTATACGGACTTGTTATTAGTGATATTATCTGTTTTCTTAAAATGTGCCTTCACCTGTTTCATTTAACATATTCGTTATCTCAATATGAACCTCTCATTGCAGACTTACTATCTCTTGTTTAACTCAGACCACTTTGTATTAGCCACTCACCTGACACTTTGGATAAACTTAAAGTGACTTGTCAATTTTCCTACCTCACACTCTATTATGATTAATCACCATCATTGTCTCCCGTTTTACAATATTTTCTAATCGTTTTCAGCCTAGAAAGTTTGTCACAAAAATATGACTTCATTTTGACACCCCATAACTAATCTGTTATTCTTCGGTAGAAATGTATTCGCTGCATCACTGGCCTTTATTGTAACGACAAAAAATATTATATTTTATAATTGTGAGAACCTGAAGACGAGAAGTTATTGAAACATTTCAGTCAATTATATTACGTCAACTAACTTACTAAATAACTCAATCTTACTTAAGTTGCTGTCTAATTAACCTTGTTTCTATATTAGATCATTCTTTTATTACCTGATCAATTATCTAAACTTGACAAACCTCATGTACTCACACACACACAAACAGAAATAATTAAATATAAATGCGATTGTACAGCTATGTGAATGAATTCGTCGTCGAAAAGAGTCTCTTCACTGAACGTCTTCTCTTTTTCATATGAGTCAATGCGGATGTTCAAGCTACTTTCCAGTTAAGTCATTTTAACTGCCTGAAAGCTATCAGGCTGTTCCTTACAAAATTGACGAAGATCCTGCTTACTCTGTTCCTATTGCTAATTCATTTTGACCATTCGATCAGCAGTATGAAACAAACGAATATAGTTTTTATTTATTTTTATTTTCTTTATTTTTGGTAACAGCTTGATTCCACACTGTAGTTTTGGTACAAGTATGGAATTTTCAGCGTGGATATCGGTAGCCCAAATTTCGCAGGCCGACCATAGATATCTGGTGTGCGCCGGTGTGGGCTCGAACTCCGGACCATGTGCATGGCCGTCGAGAATCCTAACCACTGATAAACGTCTGCAGTGGCATGTTGGAAATGCTTTCTGTGACCACCTGACGATATGTCCAATCCATATAAGAAAAGAAATTGACTAATTTCACACATATGTGTTGAAAATCTGAATTTCGTTCTGATTTCTGAGAGAGGATTTCCGATTCGACTCAAGATTGATGATTATCCGTGTATCCAATGCGAATCTGCATTTGCCACCTTCATCAATTGTACATGTGTCTAAAATGATTCTACCCCGGTAAGTGGATGAATTGGACTCTTTCACATATTCTCATCAAATAGTCATTGACGCTAGTTGTTTTGCTGTTAGTTGGCCAGTAATCTTCATCAACGCAGTATTGTCTATGTTCAGCGGAAATGCGCACAACGTGAGTTTGGAATAATAGTATACCAGTGAAAGTATGCTCATTTCTGTGTAGGAATGTGTCTTTCATTCTGACGATTGAGGGTTAGAGATATCTTTGTTATTCGGTGAGAATGGTGACACAGTCTGCCAAACTGTTCACACTCAAGATTCTTCACAAAGTCTATGTTTTACTCAACAAACCACATTCAGTATTGAGTACTTTGTAGAAATGTACTATTAAAAATAAGGCCATTATTAGGCATACTATTATTAAACGTGATACATTATTAATAACCTGTATCGCATCCACTCAACAAACCACATTCAGTATTGAGTACTTTGTAGAAATGTACTATTAAAAGTAAGGCCATTATTAGGCATACTATTATTAAACGTGATACATCATTAATAACCTGTATCGCATCCACTACTTCTGTGTCTTTGGATATTAATGACCCGAGTCCAACAACAATTAATATCAATGCTTTAATCAATGTGAAGCATATACGAGAGTTCTTGAAACCGCATTTACTGGAGACATGGAAGAAACGCCTTTCAAGTATATTTTCATATGTTCCAGAACACATACAAATGAATTCGATTCAAGCATACTCAGTAAATGTTCACCATCTATTCATAACACTGTCCATTTGCAAGTGAATGATCTTTCATACTACTGAGAAGTTATTAAACTTGATACATTGTTTTCAGTAAACCCCTGTGATTGAAGTATACACATCCATTTTATTATTTTTGTCTAAGAACGCTGTTTTTCCCATCCACAATTACACATAGTCATGTGATGCTGCAAAGAAAGTTAATATATATAAACGGAGATATAAGACCTCCATTTTCAAGTAATTTTGAGCAGGAATATGATGCTCTCAATGGAATTTATTCTTCTCTCAGTAGTTCCACTGGCTCTGGCTGGTCGAGATGCGTATACAGAGAAAATATTCAAAATGCACAATGAATATCGTCAACAGTTGCTTGAGTGTAAAGTGGACGGACAACCAGCACCTAAGAGAATGCCTCAACTCGTGAGTCCATTTCGTGTTGTTTGTTCTCCTTAATGATTTGTATTGTTTAAAATGTGTTAAGATAATTTAAAACCACTGTAGTTTCAGTGATTCAACAAACTTTTTCTCTATGCAGAACTTATACATAAATGTGTGAATTGTCATCCCTCTGGAGGTTTGAATAAAACCATAAGAGTGTGTGTTCGAGAATACGTTCAGGTAGCAAACGCTGAGACTAACCGAAAGATGTATCTCCCTCCACACGAACAGATGAATTATTAGTTACACAATAGTAAGATTAGCACTCGAAAGGTATCGTTCACATTCATGCGAATCACTGGTTGTGTGAGAGACTCAAGGTGGAGTTCAGCTGACTAGAACAGGTGTCATTTCCGAAATTCTTCTAATGAGTCCTCGTTATATTACAGATTCGTATAAAAAATTAATTTCCGAGGCAAGAAATGTGTATGCTTTAAGTAATGCAGGCATCATGGAATTGATTCACGTTTACATTCGCCTTCTTTTTCTATCTGAGCAGTACACTTGTAGTCCTAAACGTTCCAATGAATATGTGTATACTGACTTAACGAACACACTTCTTTCCTTCTCTATCTTTCTTAATCTGTTATAGATATGGGATGAGGAACTGGCTAGTCAAGCGGAAGCACAAGCAAAATCTTGTACATTTTATGGCAACTATCCTAAAAGCAGAAGATTTAAGTCAGTCGAACAGAATATTGCTAGTTGTGGAAGTGTCGAAGAGTAAGCTAGAGCATCACCATCATAATATCTCATTTATTTCAGTGTTATGAAAAGATGGTTTAGTCAACATATTTCGTATAATTTTAAGGAGAATAAATGCCTATTGCGATGCGATCAGTACTTGAAGGTAAGTTTCTATTCATAACTAAATTTTAGGCATGACATTATTGGTAGTGATTGTTATTTGAGGCCAATTAACCATATGAACAAGTGTCCTGTCATGCAATTAGTGATAACAATAACAATAATGTTAACTTCATTCTAGAAAGGATCTGTCGAATTTACAGAACTTTGAAAGGGGTTTATTACATGTTGCTTTGCCTACGTACAATATCTTCAAGTGCTGTGTACGGCTTGATGTTAAATATCAACTAGACTAAAGTCTATTGCCCTAAAAAATCAATAATGTTAGGAGCCTATCTATCAAATCTCGCTAAAGTTCAAATTCCACTCAGTATGACAAGGTGTTGTCCGTGATGATGTTCTTAACAAAATTTAAGGTGAATTCATTGAACTCATCATAGTATTGTTTGCACAAACTGACAATTGTTCAAGCATGCAACAACTTCAATAGAATGAATGATTGTTCTTTTGGGTTACTAGTCGAATATCGGGTTCTAACAGCTCACAGTCAATTTAGTGTATTATCTGTATTCCTTCTTTCGCCATCTCCACCACCGTCTAGAAGCTTACATCCACATCTCAAACGATCCCACACGCCATCCTCACCTACCTTCTTAAAATCAACACATCGTTTCCCAGCGGGAATTCCTCCCAGGACTTAACCTCACCTAGTCAATTAGTCGATTAGTTCACCATCTAGTCGTAAGAGCTGAAAAAGAGGAAAGCGTGGCCATGGTGCAAGCAACCCTTTTTTTCTTCAATCAGAATACAAATCCAATCAATAGAGACACCTGATTTGAGATAGAAAGTGTTTATCGACATTTTCGTGGGTTCATTTGCGTTAAATCTCTGACCGTAAAATATTCTTTATCTTACCGAATTTCTCTTAATTTATTATTTTGTTAAACAGATGGTTTCCGCCAACACTACACATATCGGATGTGCAGCCTACAAATGTCCATCCGGTGAACACTACTACATCTTGGCCATAGTTTGTAATTATGGTCCAGGGTAATTCTTCATATGATTTGTATTGACAATTGTTTCGTTAAACTTTGAAGTATTCAATTGATTGCTAAGTAGTTAGAGGTCATAGCTTATGAGGATGTTTCAACTCGTAGAATGTGTTAGACGTCTAGTTGTGTTTATAATTGTTGAAGCCAACTCTAAAGATACACACATGAACACTGAAAAACTCTAAAGTACTTGTCTATGGTGATTTCACTGACTTCAGTCGGTGGACTACAGTAGTGCAGTTCTACTGTTCTTCTCATGGATAATCCTTTGAAAAAGTAGCTTACTTCTACAAAATATTCACTTGTCATTGTGTTGGAATATCCCTTGGCCGTTTCCATTGTCTACTGTGATCATGTGAATAGTGAAGTTTAATACATTTGTGTCACTTTAGTCAGTCATTGTTTGAATAAATGAACGAGACTAGGCACACGGCGCAAAAACAACACAGTATAATTAGATTCAAGTATGCGGCGTAATGTGTTCTGCAGTCTTCCAAATAGTTTTAATTTTTTAACTGTTTCAATTCACGTTCTCTTAATTTCGATTTTTGTTCTTGTGTTCTTGAAAACGAATAAAATTTTAGATTAAGAGGTATTGTAAGACCATATGAAGCGAAGAATATCGATGAAGTATGTCCAATGAAAACGACTAGAGTAGCTGTTCAACCAAAGCATGCACAGCGGCGGCCTACTACGAGCACTAAGAAATATAACAACAGAAATAAACCAAGAAGGAATTAATTATAATTACTGATATACATTATGAAATCTGTGTAACCGAATACTTGCACATTTTTCAAATATACTGGTGTTTAAATTCACCGGGTTTTCTCTGCTTGTTAAGCGTCTATGTGAAACGTTATGTGTTGCATTGGAATAGTGAGTACTTCTGTGTCTAGTTTGGATGTACTTGGTGATCGGAAAGCGCCTGTTCTGTTGTCCATTTCTGCTTCCCAGTATAGACTTCACAAATTCTTGGAAATAAAAACTGTGATATATATGTACATCGAGGAACTCTAATGATTTCAAGGAGTTTTCGCTGTCACTGATTTCGAGGTCACTTTTTCATGTCACTTCGTATTCACTGTACTGTATAGAGTGTCATCTGTATGTGGTGCAACTTCTACGGTGCACCAAAAGGAATCTGGAGCTGAGATAAATGCATCTAGTCCGTCTGTAAATATCTCAGCTTTTCAAACAAAGCTGAAACACCTAATGTTTGTGCACAATTATATAAGGTTATCATTCATGCATTTCATTGTCGGATTCTCACTCTTTAGCTGCTAACATACTACTACTACTACTAGTAATAATAACAATGATAATTTCGCTTTTATTACAGAAACAGTACTAGTGGTACAGTGTGGAATTTTCAGCACATATCTACAATATTCCATCTAATTTCATCGCACATTTAAAAGAAGTATTACAAAAAAATAAATATAAAATAAACAACAACAACAAAAAGAAACACAAAATTAACAAAAAATGCAAATAATAATATCAAATAGAAAGGAAGATTAACACCAATAATGAATATTATTTCAGTATTTGGTAGTGAAAGCTATGATATGTGTATGCGTGGTGAACAGTAACAGCTATAATCACACAAGAAGTTATGAACGAATATTAAGAATGTTTACAGCCAAGATGATCAGTTAATTTGACTGAACTACACTAAACAATCATAAAATAAACATTTCAGGGTTTTTATTTTTATTGTCAGCACTAGTGCAGTGTTTGTTGTGGTAGTGTGAGTAATCATGCATAATACAACATTTTTAAGATGGTGATAGTGGCGTTCACAAACAAGATTGTCAGTTAAATAGTTCTGAACAAAGAACAACCACAAAAATTAATATCACATGATGGGTAATGACAGGACAATTTGGTGATACTCATAGCGATAATATAGTCGGGACCAGTAGATACACAAAATAAGGAATAGAATAAAGAATAAAATTGTAAGCCAATGATAATAATTTTAAGTAGCTTAGTATGCATAAGAAGGTTGTTCACTATGGAGTACAAATAATAGAGTATAAGGGATAAATAAATGAGCCAAAATTATGTTAATAACAACAAAGCAAGTCATAGGTTTCACGCTCAACATTGTCTCTGTCACTTAGAACACGGGCTGGCCGTGTATGGTACCGTTGAGTTCCTACACTTGGTTGTACGAGCATATATTATTTTGTACTGATTTCTGGTTCTACCTGATGAGATACATGGGGGAGTTGGGAATAGAGGGAGTGTTGGGGGTCAGAGAGTATGGTTTAGACCATTTTTCGCATCTATTCAGATGCTTATCAACTAATGTAGTGGCGAGCTGACTGAGTTTTACACCACTGGTCCTACTAACTACCTTCAACATCGTTCTCAGAATGGTATAGTCATTTTTCAGTAACCCAGGAAAGCCTAATGTAGAGCAGTAAAGTAGAATAGGTAGGATACGAGAGTTGACAAATTGTGAAAGCAGGGGTTGACTGATTCCAGTTAATCTGAGTTTCTTAATGTAGTAGGTTAGACGAAACACTTTCTTAGAAGTCGTTAGGATATGAGATGACCAAGTAAGGCCGGAAGATAGAACTAATCCAAGGTATTTTGCATTAGACTTGGTTTCAATTTTAGTCCCATCAATGCTACAGGATTCATGGGTGCTTACTAGTGTTTGTAGATCTCGTTTATGCCTAAAGGAGAAGTCAATAGTCTGGCATTTTGAGGGATTCAGCGTTAGGCCATTTAGTTTATACCACTGACTGATGTCCGACAGGAAGCTATTTAATTTGAAACAGTCTGATTGAGACTTAACGGGAAGCGAAACAGTCAGGTCATCTGCATATTTGACGAAGTTGATTTCATCTGAAAGGGGTAAGTCATGCAAGAAGAAGGAAAAGAGAAATGGAGAGAGAACAGCACCCTGAGGAACACCAGCTTCAGTAAGCAAAGGAGAAGAAACTACACCATTATATGCCGTGTACTGCATCCTATTGAAGAAGTAAGTGTGCAGCCAGTTGATAGCCCAGGAGTCAGTTTGTGTAAGGCTAAGCTTGTTTAACAAAAGGCCTCTAGGTGAAAAGTCGAAAGCAGATGTATAATCAAGGAACGTAAAACGGACATACTTGGCCCCTTTGTCTAAGGAGGATACAATGTTGTGATGAAATACAGCAGCAGCGTGTAGATGCATACATATTATCTTGTCATGCTTGAAGAAAGGTTCAACATGATTATCACAAGGAGAGACACACACATATTAATAAGAAATGTTCAGGAGTTCCAGTTAAATAACTCATTTATTGTGAAGGAGGCGGTAAAGCGTTGGGTAGAATACAAACATGGGAAATTATTGGTCTGATACAATCAAAATTGTGGCAGGTATCTAATAAGATAAATACTAATAACATCTTTCTTCTGGAGAGATTATATCAAATGTACAGAACTCTCTGAGGTGTATGTAGTTCAGAAATTGCCACACGGCTTAAATAAAATATTCTCTGCCGCAATCTCTGCCGGAAATCAAATAGTACTGATATGTGTTCTACCTGACGTTCTAGTGGATGGGTACAGATTCAAAATTTGTGTACGCAGAGATATGCACAAATTCTCCTTTACTCAGACTTGATTTAAGTGTAATCAAGTCCAAACTATAATTCGCCTAGAGCCATGGCCAAACATCGTCAAGTTATCTAGCTCTATATTTTTTTAACCTGTCCGAGTTCTGGAGGCTTTGGCGTGTGGCTGGCGACTCGACATCACTAAATCTATGGAAACTTTAGATACCAGTTCAAAATGCAGCCTTATTGTTCGTTGAAATCGGATTTGCCGATTGCCATGGAGGGTTTGTCAGTGAACGCCAGACTTTCGTATGCCAGTCAGCCAGCCAATATGTCTTCTCTCTCAATGAAATCAAGAATCGCAATGTGGACGTGGAATGTGTGTGCAATGTACGAGACAGGAAAGCCTGCCTGTGTAGCCGAATAAGTGCAAAGATATGGCATGGAAGTGCTGCGAAAAGCATCTGCGAAAGCATTCAGAATGAAGGTAAGTTGTCAACTGGTTATTCAGTAAAATGGTCTGGTCACCCTGACGACAATCAAGAGCCAGATTGAACTCAGAGAGAAGGCAGAAAAGTTGTAAATATAGAATGCTACGAACCTTCAAACAACTCTGAACAACAGAATAAGAAAGATTTCTACAGACAACTACAAACATTAAGGGACAACATTCCAAATGTTGACATCAAAATCATCGTGAGCAATATGTATGCCAGTCGAACTGGAAGCAGATTATACAGGCAGAGAATTCATCACGGGTCCAGAATCTCTGACTTGGTGAAGTGAATGAGACTGGATAATTATTCTAAGATTTCTGCGATTCTAATGATTAGGTGGTTGGGACGGCGTGTGTGAACACAAGGATATACTTAAAGCAACATAGATTTCGCCCGATGAACACACCACAAACCAGATAAATTTCACCTCATTGTTGCTCAAGGAAGTAGAGATACAGCCGGTCTGCTGAATGTAATCCCGACAAGGTGAGCAGATATGGGCTAAGACTATCATCTAGTTGGATGAACTTTCAAGGTGACGCTGAAATCGCTCAAAATGTAATTTTTTTATTGCTCAGTTTGCTGCCAGTTAAGCAGAACTGGACAGATACTGAACAATCGATTGATAATATCCTGGTGAAATTATCACTAGTGCTTCATTCAAACATATTGGAATTTTTCAGGCGGATTAGGTGTATGCAGAAATATTAAGACAGTCTTCACTCTCAAAACATTATGTTGAGAATGAAGGAAAGTTTGTACAAATTGGGAGAACGCATTCATCATACTGAAAAATTATGCAGATATTATGCATGAGAACAGAATCACATGGAACAGGCGAGGATGAGAGGGGGTTATTCTCAAAAAACCTGAATTGTGAAACCGTTTCACCTTACTCGAAGTACAGGTTGCTTTGGTTCACATCTCAAGATGAAGTATGGGAATATCACCAATATGTTTTGTGAGAGTTTTGTGTACTTTCTCAAAGTTTCATACATAAGTGAGCTCTGTGAAACTTGTATTCATCAGTTTTATCAGGTAAGAGTTTCATGTCTATTAATGGCCTTATTTTTAATAGTACATTTCTACAAAGTCGTCAATGCTGAATGTGGTTTGTTAAGTAAAACCTAATTCTTGTGTAGAATCTTGAGTTTTGAGGGTAGTGATGAATCAACACGAGATGTCTTAAACGTTATCATCAAAACGAGGGGTGGGTATCTAGACAGAAATGAATGTAAGCACAATTGTAGCTTCCTCTCCGAACATGCGGTTAGTCCGAATTCCTCGGATATATTCTCCACTTTACTTGCTGTTAGTAATTTAGTCAAGGTTGATAAGCTGGAAGTGAATCAAGCAACCTCACCGCACCAACTGGAACAATAAAGACGTAAGGAGGTATTGCTGTGACCTACTAAACGTACACCTGGATTTGTTTCGTATTTCAGCAGAAATATGGGATTACCAACAATTTATTTCTCGAATATTTTATACATTTAGAATATTGGATAAACCTTTATGGAACTTGTAGTTTTATTTTCAAGGAATCTGTGGTTATTGACAATTTCTATCTCTGTATTGTTTAAAATACTTACTGTTGACTGTTGATATGTTTCTTATATGAATTGCATAATAATTCCGCTAAATACAAATTCCTGATTCTGCCCTCTCTGTGTTTTGTTTGGATTCGTGTAATTCGGTCATCTCGAAATACTAATATTCCAAGTACAATAAATTACTACAAATTGGCGTCGCGATGGAGCTAAGTAACCTGGGAAAATTCCCCATTAATGGTCTCCGCGGGAGATTGCTGATTATTTGGAATGCTTCGATGCGTGGTGCATTTCAAAGAATGTTCGGGATGACAAAATACCTGCTCATTTCATCACTGCTATTGGGCTTGATGCATATAGCCTAGTGAAGAATCTGGCGTTTCCAGATAAACCCATTTCTATGCCATATGCTAAGCTCCGTGAACTTCTTATAGATCACTTCCATGTAACTACTTTTGAGACCAGAGAGAGGGCTCAGTTCAACAAACTGGTACGTTCTCCCAACCAGAAGATTCGAGACTTTATTCTACAACTCCAAATACAAGCTTCAAAGTGTAATTTTGGAGATCAGCTGCACACTCAACTACGTGATCGTCTAATTGCTGGAATCAATATTCCTAAGTTAGAGAAAGAGTTAATTCAGATTCCTTCTTGTACTTTTCAAACTGCTAAAGATGTATGTATTACATATGAAGATGTCAACAGGAATACTCTGCTCCCACTACGTCAGTATCTGATGTTATGCTTTCTAAAGTCGAAAATACAAGTGGTAATGGAAAGCAATCCAAACTGCCGTCCACAGGTAATAGAATGCAGCGAGAGATCAAAAACATTAAACCGTGTTTTTCCTGTGGAAAGTTACATCTACGAAGCACTTGCCGTTTTCGGGGTGCTAAGTGTCACAAATGTGGTAAAGTTGGACACATCAAGACGGTTTGCAGAAGTTCGAATACTTATGTTGCTCAACATTCTTATAATTCTCCCAAGCTGTCTAGTAAAATGGAGTCAATGTGTCTTTCAACCTTTCAAAATACTCAAGCTAATCCGATGAAAACCTCCACTACAAGTTCGGCAACTCAAGTGTCAACTGTTTTCAAAAATGAGGTAGCTGAGTTACAATGTGAACTGTCGAAAACACGAAAAGACCTGAATGAGATGAGAGAGCAACTGATTAAAATTGAGGAATTACTGCATATGCATAGACTGCGTCTGTCGAATGCAGAGCATACAAGTACCCGTGAAAGTCCTGCAAAACTTTTCAAATCTCGAATTCTCAAAAAGCATCTGATGTCCACGACTTCTAATGTACATTATTACAAAGATAATAACTATAGACCTTCTGTTGGAATTATACTACAAAAAATGGGAAATCGAGTGGTGAAGATATTAGACATCAAAGATCACTCAGTTCATAACGGACACCTGGACAAAGTGACAATAAATGAAGTAGGTCGTTCCAATTATAATATTATTGATTCCGCTAATAATCCTGATTTTGTAGATAATTCAGAAATAAGTCCAGATAATACTGATGAAAATAATATCACAGAATCAGTTAGGTCGAAGCTACTTGCAAGCAAACCGAGACATCGTTATAAATACGCAAGGAGATATTCGAGGTGTGGCGGATGTGGTGATTGACAATTTCTATCTCTGTATTGTTTAAAATACTTACTGTTGACTGTTGATATGTTTCTTATATGAATTGCATAATAATTCCGCTAAATACAAATTCCTGATTGCTGCCCTCTCTGGGTTTTGTTTGGATTCTTATAATTCCGTCAACTCGAAATACTAATATTCCAAGTACAAAAAATTACTACAGAATCTCACACTTTCATCGGTTTTCTCATGAATTCCATCTTGTAAAATATGAGGAAAGGAAGCAAAACGGTTTGTGTGGAAGAAACGCTTTCACTAGCACCATAAGCAGACCACTGCTTCATAAGGATCACTAAGTGGACAGCCTAAAATCCTTCAAAATTATCAGCAACAAACTACGGATGAACTTATTCTCGAAATCGACAAGACGTCTGCTGTCTACCATTTGCAACGTGATTTGGAGAAAGAAATAATCGTCAGAATTTCTTTCACCCGGGAAACAGATGTCTTCACTGAGCCGTCTATTCATTCAAGAAATCGTCGGTTTTAATACCATCTCGTTGCTATAGCTGCAATTTAATTCAACTTGTACATTGTTCTATGATTCAACTTAAATTCACCACAGTGATAGGCAGCCTCATAAACTAGTTGATTGTCATCTCATGCATGTTCATTTCACGACTACTCTTTCACAATATTCAAACATTTATGATATTTCCGACGATTTCGCCTTGTTTAAACTTGAACTCTCTGTGTATACTTTCTACAAATGTAATCTCTGAGCACTCACTGTTCATTAATTTTGAGGCAGCTTTTTGACTGACACCAAGTAAGTAAGCTGCAGTTGAGTTGAAGCTACTCCGTACATCAACTTATCTAATCTTTATTGTTATACGCAGCTGACTAGAAGCCGACGATATAAACCATGTTACCCCACTAGGAAGCACAAGGTGTTGTTTCGGCTCTATTCAGATCGGTTTATGTGAACTTTAAAATCTTTTGACTTATAATTCGCAAGATCAGAGGATTATTGAGGATACTGTTTGATTGTGTATGAAGGCTTTTGTGAGAAGATAAAGTCAAAGAATAGCACTATCCATTTTGCAGATATACTTGAGTAGTTCATTGACAATCCTGGAAACTGTGTGATTGGATAAAAGCAAATTACAACACAGTATAGATAAATTCCAACCAAACCAGCTTTACTAGTTTGTCACTTATGCAGCTAATCCAAACCCCCTGTGAACAGGGTGGGCTGGGCCTGTGTCTAGCTACACTACACCACAAAATCAATCAAACTGCCACGGAAACGTCAACTCACATAAAACATTGAAAATACAAAACTGTAATTAACATAATTATTCCTCTTTGGAGTCGCAAAGGCGAAATCAGGCAGTAGGCCGGTGAACGCCAGCATTCGCGAAGCCTGTCAGACAGCTGATGTGTCATCTCTCTCTCATCAGAAGCAAAGATGAAAATGAGTATGTAGAATGTACGTGCAATGTATGAGGCTGGCTGAGATGGCCACCTATTTAGCAATAGAAATGAGGAAGTGTGATATAGAAGCGTTGAGAGTCGGTGAGAGCAGATTTAGACAGTTAAATATCAAGATTTCAAGATGAAGGAGGTTAAGATAATCAATTAACAACGAAAGCACCAATTTATATCAATGGAAGAAATCTAGATGAAGGTACTGTCTTCACTTATCTGGGAAGTATTATTTCAAGTACAGGCAGTTGGTTGTCTTGGATGAGAATGTCAAAGCCGTTATCAGAATGGCAAGTCAGACATCCATCAAAATGATTTGAGGTTGTAACACTTCTATCCTTAGCATCAAGAATAAAATCGTGATTTTCAACATCAGTGTTAAGTTATTTCCTCCACATGGGTGTAAATCTTGTCACCGGCGTCAAGGAAAGCATTTCTAGCAGGCCACAACAGACAAATACTCGTCGAAGACATTGGCTAGCGGTCGCGTTATGTCGTGAATTCGCAGAAGTTAGAATTCAAGGACCATTGGATCGGGTCCCAGTGGCTTAATGGTATACGAGCTCACTAGCCTTGTAACCGGAAGGTCCTGGGTTCGAATCCCGGTGGGTGCGTACTGCTGAAGAGTCCCAAACTACGACGAAACAGCTGTCCAGTACTCCCAGGTTTTGCAGTGGTTCTCTAACTAATGTCAGCTCATGATGAAACCCTGGGAACTTATTTCCCACTAAGTACTCAGAGTGATGATTGGAGATGGATTAGACACATGTTGCGAAGATCCTCGAATGACGTCGCACACACGAGACATTCGCTGAAGGGGGATCTTAATAAGAAGAGAGATCACTTGTTATTTGGAGAATGACAACAAAAGACATCGTAAGAGGAGGGGGTAAAAGCTGATGGACAATCATGAGGACGGCTAAAGTGGACTTGAGAGAATCGGAGAGAGTGTAGATGGGTTGTCGAAGCTGTGTGTTCCAATCGTAACCAAAGGGAGTAATAAAAACCATACCAGTAACATGAAACATAGACTGAGGACTGTCTTCAACGAATATACAACAGAATAAACACATTCAAATCACCCAGATTATTGTCACAAAATATAAAATCATTTGTTTTGATGTGTCTGTGTTCTTTGAGCTGGATAGTTGTTTGGGAAGATTTATCGCCCTACTAGGCGACATCATTAGCGCAAACTTCAATTTCAAGTCAGTTTTTATATTTCTCCAAGAGTTTAATAATCACTCAACACTCTAATGGAATACATTAGTGTTTCACACAGATTCCTCTGAAAAATAAAAAGCCTGTAAAATGTAGTACTCTTTATATTTTAATATGTAGATGTACGGAAAGTTAGTCCCGGTGTCAAAGAGGCCGCCAATTTGAGAAGTACATGCGTTAAATAACACACGTATTTTATAAAATATGGAAGTTTAATTAAATAGTTAGTTTAATTGTTTGGCTGATTAGTTAATTATTTTTTTCATTTATTTAAAACAGTAACACTTTCTGGCGTCATATTTCAAGGTTCCCATAGTTAGATGCCATTCTGCATGTTCTGATTGAACACCTACTGCAGTTTCTTTCACTGGACAGACTTCATTGATATTCTTCGCTTCGTAAGGTCTTGCATTAAGATTTGCTCTAAAAGTTTATCGGTTTGTGAAAAAAAAAACAAGAATAGAAATAAAATTTAGAGAAACACGCGTGGAAGAATTTACGAAATTTAAACTATTTGGAAGACTGCGATACACGATATGCATAACTGAATCTAATTGTACAGTGTTCTGTGTGATGTGCACCTAGTCTCGTTTAGTTGTTCAGATGATGGCGAATAGAAGTGACACGAATAGATTAAAGTCGACTAGTCAGATAACCGGATTAGACAATGATGACAGGATTTCAATGGCTAAGGGAAACGTGAATACGATTGCGAATGAATATTTTGTAGAAGTTATCTACTTCGTAGTTCCCGATATGATTTAAAAATGGAGTGTGAATGACAAGATTGATCTCTTACTGACTATAGTTTGAGAATCCTTGAGAACGAGAGAAGTTAGTGCCGGTCATTTGTCTCGTTCCTATTTCGTACTGCTCGCCAGCACTGGTGTGAGCCAACGAAGACAACAAATATCGAACGGACCGGTGGAACCCTGGTAGCGTATTGCTGAACCATTCGAAAGTGGGACGACGTAGCTCTGCATGCATTAGCTGCTTCAACGTAGTTCTCTAAATAAAGTCAGTTTGTCATCGCATCTGAAGTCAATGAAATCCTTGAAGACAAACACTCAGAAATTTGTCGATGCTCACAAGTATATCTTAAGAGTAGGTTCCCAACAATTACAAACAGAACAGAACTAGAGGTCGACAACCGTCTACTAGTTCAACCAATCTCGTCAAGTATGTCTCCTCGCTATTTAGCAATGGACTGACAGTATAACAGAAAGAATTATCAATACAAATCAGTCAAACACTTACGCTGGGCCATAGTTACACACTATGAATAAACCGTTTTTAATGTTGTTAATGCCTGGACATTTGGTCACTCCACATCCAATATCTGTTGTGTTGGCGAAAACCATCTGAAATATGGAACGATAGATAAAATCTCATAGAAAGTAGATTATATATTTTAGGCAGATTTTTCAGAGAAATGTTCACCAGGTATAGGGTTTCCACTCCTACATTCACGTTTTCCTCTTATTCACAGCTTAAAACAGTAGAGATAACCAGTGAACTAGGTGAATCGAAGAGTTACAGCGAAACAACGATCTGGTATTATCTGGAAGCGTAATGTCGTGGAGATCTTGTGAGCAGAGAATGAATCCTTATGATCGATCATTCATGTAGTCAGCTAGATACAGGATAACAGAGAATAGAAGAAAGTGGTGATGTGCTGCTAAAACCTGATATTCTACTCGGTAGCCAAGCTACAAAAATAATAAAATAATTATTCGTACCATCAGACTTGTTGACTGCTTAAATACCCGTCAACCTTTACGAACAAAACTAAGATGTATTCAATGAATTCATACCACATTATATTCAGAATATTATAACACACAACACTTTGTTAAACTGAGAGAATTATGGATTCCAAGGAGAATAGGTCGAAAAGCCAACAATGTAACTAATACGCTGAGGGTACAAGCGTGGAATAGACCACAGGCAGGTGAGAATAAATGAAAAGATCCAACTAATATTCCACTAACATTGACATGTTGCTTGAAGTGAAATTCATCAATCAACACTTACTTGTTTATAGTGTCTGCAGTGAAAACTGCAGCAATTTTTTTTAAAATTATACGATTTGTGCTGACCAAACCATGCCTTCATAGCTCTAAAATAGAAGTATAAGTGTGTGTTGCTTTTATTTTATATCAGTGATTACTAACTGTTCAACTGTTGCATAAGCACCAATATTCTGTAAAACTGGATACAATTTTGAACTTGTAGGAACATCGAAACCAAGTCTACAGGTTTCGGATAATGCTTTCGCTTGACTAGCCAGTTCTTAATCACATACCTGTAATTGACGGAAGAAAGGTGATATGAAGAGGAAGAGTGTGTTGGGGAGGCGGATACATAGACTCACTTACCAACGCCTGTAAGAGTGTCAATGATTTGGTGAGGAAGACAAACCAGGCGAATGTGAACTTGAATGATTGCAATCACTTCTGATTGATGCATTGGGAAAACCTCGAACTCTACATAGTCGATCCTATGACGCCTGCATTGCTTATTTCATTCACATTTCATTGCCTTCAAGAACTCCTCTGTATCATTGGATACTTCAGTGAAGAATCAGCGGAAGAAATATTACGCCAGGTGAAGTACAATTCACTTCGACCACGTGACCAGTGATTTGAATGAATGCAGAGGGTAAGCTAACAGCGCTTACATATCACTGTATATCCACCTGCTCATGTGGAGCTAATTTTGTCCCTTATACTCAGCGTTTTCTATCTGAACTTATTCTGGAACACATACTCTCAATGTTTTATAAAGGCAAAACATAATCCTTCTGCAGGTCTATTTTGAGATAGATGTTCCTCTATAGTGTGTGCACACTACGGGGTAATCTATCTGATGGAAAATGAATTAAACTCCTTCAAACCTCGGAAGAGATGACAACTCAGATATTAATCCCGAAGCTAGGCATAAGGTGCAAGAATGTTCAATCAACAAAACGACAATGTTTTAAATTATCTTAACACTTTATTAGGAATACAAATTACTGAAGAAGACAAACAGCATAAATGGACTCACGAGTTGAGGCATTCTCTTAGCTGCTGGTTGTCCATCCACTTTACACTCGAGTATCTGTTGACGATATTCATTGTGCATTTTGAATATTATCTCGGTATACGCATCTCGACCAGCTAGAGCCAATGGAACTACTGAGAGGAGAATAATTTGCATTGAGAGCATCATGTTCCTGCTCACAATTAATTGAAAATGAAGGTCTTATATCTCCGTTTATATATAATAATTTTCTTCTCTGCATCACATGACTACGTGTAATTGCTAGGGGGAACAGTGTCCTTAAACAAAAATTTTAAGAAATATACTTTGTACTCTTCAACCGATCGCGTTTCCTGAAAAATATTTCAATACCTCTCAGCTCTATCAAAGACCATTAATTTTCAAATGAAGAGAGACGTCATCAACCGGGCTATACATTAGTGTATTTATATCAAATAGATGCCAAGGTCACAGAATAATATCCAGTTAAGAGTCACTTTTGTCTCGTTCGATCTTCATTTTTAACAGTTTTAGACAGTCTGATTCTAAAATTCGTTCAATTCCACAGAGTTTTGCAGTTATACTACTTACGCATATTAGTAATGACATTGTCTCCTTTGTCGATATGTGCCAATTCATATTTCATTTCACATATTGATTTATTTCATGATGGAGTATTCCTCGCAGTCTCAGCATCTCTACTTTAATGCCCACAGTTTTGTCAGCAATTGAGTATAAGCCACATGAGAAATGTAAAGTGACACTTCAGTTTAATACAATCAATCAGGGGAAACAAGTATGGCGAATTCAAATAGGTTCACTTCATGTTGACCTATGAGCTGAAGACGTTGTCTACAAGGATAATAATAATAAAACGATCAAGCTCAGAGAATTCAGCTCCATCCAGTTGAGTAAAATTTCTACCTACCCTATGATCTCAGAATCCATCTACATTCAACTCATTAAAGGTAATCTCAGATTCGGCGGAACACTAACCTGTTGCTGCACTACAGAATAGGTCAAATACCAACTGCATTGGAGAGATTATTTTGGCACACGATACGCATGACGTTCTCTAGAGCGAATTATTTACTTTCAATGTATTCATGCAATAATTTCATCCTTGGATAAGACACTGCTCATACTTGAAACTTTCTTCCTACTCTGTCTCAGTTATTCCCTCATATTTGTATTTTTATGGTGACACCACCTTCCTTTGACAGGGAGTAATATCATGAGTAAATTTTGTTTTGACAAAGTCTCACAGTGTTATACAGTAATGTTTACTGATGACGTTTTGAGCACAATTTATTGCTCATAATTATATCAAGGTATCAAGTAATATCATAAAAATTTTTATTTTATTTTTGATTTACAGCTTGATTCCACACCGTATTTTTGGCGCCAATATGGAATTTTTAGCATGGATGTCGGTACCCCAAATCTTGCAGGCCGACTATAGATATCAAGTATGTATCGGCATGGGATCGAACTTTGGACCGCATGCATGGTAGGTGAGAGTTCTAACCACTCTCTCACCGACCCACATCTGGGTATAGCCGAGGCGCTAGCTTTCCAAAAGATCAAACCCACGCTTTGTATCCAAAAGAAATACGTCTAACCTTTGTCCCTGCCATAGCCATCATAAACAGATAATTTTTTAGCAAGACAATCCCATCGCCTTTCTTATCTAAACGTCCTGTTTATTCATGCTATTTTTTTAAGCTTTTTTTTATCCTTGTTTACACTACCAAATTTTCATACCCGAACTTCGCGTTTATTCTGTCATTTTACTATTTCTACATATTTAATCCTCGATTGCATAAGCAATTATTCATTTACATTAGTTTTTTGTCCAAACACCCTGTCTATTTTGTTATTTCTACATTTCTAATCCCTAACTGCACAATGTCAATCTTCTTAGTTATTATGATACTACTTTGTTTGTTTTATCCACCCACCCCCCTGTTTATTATGGCATTCTAATCCCTAATTTTAATTTTTATTAATTTGACCCTTAAACGGAAATGATTCTGGAAATTTTCCATCCATCTGAAATAAATACGCGAATGTTCAGCCTAGCTGACGTTGACTTCGTCGAAAAGAAAATTTCCTTCGCTGCAATTGTCTTCTTAACAACTCCTATGACCAAGTATGTATGTTCCGTGAAATGAAGGGTGATATGAATTTTTGATGGGAAGCAGATTATGTCATACTTCATGGATATCTTTACCAACAAATACGATGAGTATGAAAAGGTGTTTCTTCTATGTCTGTACCTTCTATGATTACAGTAACCCTCATTTAAAGTTCACGCTAAAAGACCAATTGTTCATGTTTAGTGGAATCTAATCAAAAATATGCAAAGATATAAAAATAATAGAAAGAACACCCATAAAACCGACCAGAATAGTTGAGTATTTCATTGATCAAGTCAAAAACGATGTATCCTGTTTTGAACATAAAGTGTCAGTCATTCACATAGTATCTGCGTCAGACGAGAATATCTCTACCAGTGACAAACTGCAGTTTACATGCACTAGTACAATTCTCTGCATATCCGGATACAACTACCTTCACGTAGCAAGTCTTCTCCTTACAAAAGTGAAAGGTTTTGTGGCGAATCTTTTAGTGCTTACACTCAGACGTGTAAAGATGCTGGTCTACCACGAGAGCGATGCAAAATCTCTCTAGAATGCGAATACAACGAAAAGCGTGTTATATGTTTTGTTTGCTGACGATCATGATAACCTAGCTGTTAGCGGTGCTCAACTGACTTGTGGATCAAATTTCAAGTGAAGTGCCCGGGATGAAGCCCCTTAAGTTAACCACTCGCTTCAGTCTCAGAGTCTAGCCAACATCTCAGGACTGGGAAATAAAAGTGTACCAAGTTGCCTTTTAAAAAATATATATAAATAGATAAAATTTCATTTGTTTGAAAATATTCTATCTGAAATAATTCAAGAACGCACAGTTCATCGACGACAAATGTAATTTCCGTAGCTTTATGTCAAGGTTATACACTAAGTTATGTAGTGTTGAAAGGGTCATGGAATCGCAAATGTAGTGAATTCATCATAGTTGGTCAGAAACATACCACTGAAAAAGGTAATGGGTTGTGCTGGTCAACCAGATGTTTCGTTTTGGTGTGGAACTCATCACAGCACACACACACCACCAGGGTTGGAACTCAGGGCTTTTTGAATGACAAGGCCAATTCGTGCATCATTAAGCCACTATAAACTGGTCCAATCGTTGGTCAATGACATCCGAAATCCACCAATTGACAATATGGTGCAACAACTAGACAATATCATCGCTGGCAAGTGCTTGTCCCAGCAGACCAACACCTTAAGATTAAGGAATATTCATAAAGTTGACCTCAGCTTTCCAAAGACAGAAACAGGAGAATGATTATGCAAATGACGAAGAAATATGGATGACACACGAAGGTTTTGTGTTCGTAGAAGACGCTCTGAAGCCTCTATTCCTTTGCGTTACTAGTGGGACATAGGACGTCAAGCTAGAGCTCGGACGTTTGGTAACGGTAGTTATACCTTCCTAGCGTGAGTTTGTTAGCCTCACACTCATCCTCCTCTGTACAGTAGGTTAACCGCAAACTAGGACGGGTAATAATGTGTGCCTGTTGGGAGTCACATACTGGATCACATGAGGCATGTTCACCGCTGAACACGGATGCACAGCATAAACCACAAGATGTCAGAACAATTTTCTGTATTCTAACTGAAAGAAAATTCAGCAAGTCTCATGGAATTGTTCGCTGTGGCTATATTCACCTTATCAATGCAACACTTATAAGGTAATGGCGATAGTTGGTGTCACCATAAAAATACCAGTATAGGGGAATACCTGAGACAGTGTAAGAAGAAAGGTTCAAGTATGAGCAGTGTTTTAGCCAGGGATGAATTGAATGCATGAATACAATAAAAGTAAACAATTCGCTGTAAACAATGTCATGCATATCGGATGCTAAAATAATCACTCCAATGCGGTTGGTATTTGAATCATTTTTCAATTAAACAACGTGTTAGTGTTCCGCCGAATATGAGATCACTTATTTTGAGTTGAAATTAGATGAATTCTGAAATCATAGAGTAAGTAGATATGTGGCTTAACTGGATGCAGCTGAATTCTCTGAGCTTGATTGTTTTATTATTATCCTTGTAGACAACGTCTTCAGCTCATAGGTCAATATGAAGTGAACGAATTTGAATTCACCATCCTAGTTTCCCCTGATCGATTGTATTAAACTGAAGTGTCACTTTACATTTCTCATGTGGCTTATACTCAATTGCTGACAAAACTGTGGGCATTAAAGTAGAGATGCTGAGACTGCGAGGAATACTCCATCATGAAATAAATCAACATGTGAAATGAAATATCAAGAGGCACATATCGACAAAGGAGATAATGTCATTACTAATAAGCGTGAGTAGTATAACTGGAAAACTCCATGGAATTGAAAGAATTCTAAAATGGTGGGTATAAATTTTAGAAACAGACTGAATATAACTATTTAAATGGAGATAAAAAGAGACAACGAGTGTTTAGTAAAGTGAAATAAGGAAAAGGAGATAATTAAAAGCGGCACTTCGGAGAGGAGACGAAATTCCCATCGAAGTTTTGTCTGAGGACGGAACAGAGTCTGTATGTATACCAGCTGGGTCGATATTATTTCAAGAGCTTAAGCTGTATAAACACATGGCATAGGCAAACTGTTCGTGATTATGACTTCAAAGTGTGTTACTTGACGCTGAAGAGTATCTCTGCTTCATACCATATCAACCAATCGCATTTCGTTCGAAGCAATATCTGACATGCAAAAGAAGCATGTCCCGATACTGCCTACTTCAAAGTAGTATCCTTCTATTTCCTTCGAAATATTCTTAGCGGGAGGTAGGAAGGTATTTGCGCACTTATACTCGAGTATGGAATGGGACTCACTGTAACTTGATTAGATACTTGAAACAATATGAAATGAAATAAATCCAATGCATTTTGAGTGACAGACAATTTAGTTAATCCAGTGATTTTAGCAAGCCGTCCAGTACATCAGGACTACGGATGAGTTTTGTGTCATTCGCAGTGTATTCAAGGGCTGTTCGACGGGTGTAATTCTTGAAAGGATACAAGAACAACATTCTGAATGGTTACACAATGGTCGTGATGACTTTATTATCACATGTTGTGAACACTGGTCATCACATCTCAACAAACACCTTCTTCAGAGTAATCTACAAAATAAAGCAACATCTATCAAAGACAATAAGCTATTGTCTCTTTCACATTGATTAGGCATTAGCTATTCGGTTTGGAGATACCGGAAGAAGAGTGTTCAATCACTTTTATTATCATGGTGAAAAACATGTTGATTTCTGTGTATTCGTTTTTTTGTAACCTCCTACAACTCCCGTATTACCTCAGAACTATTACAAAAATCCACTTCCGGTATAAATCTCTCTCTCCACTCTGCTATTACATTAGATTTTAAAACGGTCATCTTATCCACTCGTATTGTGTGGTTGTGTGTAATGTGTAGTGAGTGAGTCGTATAGCTGGACTATTATCCGGATATCTGATCTAATTCAGGTCAACTAATCTAGATTTAGGGAGGCGTTTTGTGCTCTGCTAGTCTGACTGACTTTGGTCTACTACTCTGACCTGTATAATTTACTTGACAGTCATTCCAGAAGAGTATTAGATAAACTGCATTGTTTTGTTAAAAATGATCCACAGGATTGATCCCACAACCAACGAGGCCTGTTTCTGATTGCGTTTGTGGGTTTCAATGCCAGCCACTTTTATTCCTCGCTTATTAGGTAACCAGCGTAAGGTTTCCAAAGTTCCTTCCTTGTATAAAATTACTGCTGATGATTTAGATTCCTTATTGTGGTTGCTGTCATTAGCCTGTGCATGTTTGACTTGCATTATCACCATCACCACTATCATTATTTATTTTTATTTTTACATTTCCCTACATACTTTCTGATTAATTTATCAGGGTAATAGTTAAGTTTCAAAGCTTCTCTTTTATGCCTTACTTCCTGTCTTAGATTTTCCTTGGTACCACTTAGTTTTTGTGCTCTATTACTTCAAGATTTCATCAATCCTACTGTTTCAGACATAGGGTAGGATGATCAGAAATCGAAATATCTGTTTCAATGTGTTCATTTCCTTCAGACACCAGTGTTTAAATTTTCATCTTCTCTCATTTTCACGCCACAATCCAACATTGAAAGCTCTCGTTCCTGACTTATCAATTCACAGGTGAACTGAGTTAATGTGTTCGAAAAATCTTTATATTTCATCTGTACCCTGAGTACAGTGAATGTGTCATTTACATACCTCCAGCACAATCTCGATGTGGGGCTGAACATTTCAATTGCTATCTTTTCCAACCCATCCATGTTTTCCTTCGTTTCTGTGTACATCCTGATGAAAAATCATTCATTCCAGTATTCAACATATTATGTTCACAAATCTTTCAATCTTTTATCTCCCGTAGAGCGAAACCTCGCTCAAGAACGTCTGTAAATCTCCTCTTCTCAAAGATGTAATTCAGGAAAAGGCTGAATCATTGAGTTTACGGATCATCATTGAACAAAGCTTGGAATGGCAGTCACCTCTCTATCTCAACTTTATCGACTTTGAAAAGGCCTTCGACAGACAGCGTCGATCGAGAGGTCATTTGGAAACTACTTGGCTACTACTGGGTGCTGTCGACAATCATACATCTCATCCAACAGTTATACGACAATGCTGCATGCTGAGTAATCCACAACGAGAAACTTACGGAAGCCTTCGAAGTGAGGACGGGAGTGAGACAAAGTTGCCTACTATCATCAATGATCTCCCTGATTGCAGTAGACTGGATAATGCGACAGACAACGGCCAATGAGGAAACAGGTATAAAATGGACTCACACAAAAAACAACTTGGAGGATGTGGACTTCGCCGATGTGATATATATGTCTGATTTCGCACAGACTGGAAGATATGCAAGTGAAAAGCAACAAGCTGACAGAAGAAACATCAAAGATAGGACTTCAAGTGAACATAGACAAAACAGAGGTGATGAAGATTCCTGGCCAACACCAACAGCAACAACAACAGACAACAATCAGCCAGCATAAATGGGCGGAACCTGAAAGAAACAACCTCCTTCACCTACCCACCAAACTGGGAAGCATTGTTTCTACTACAGGCGGACGGAACTGACGAGGATATCAAAGCCAGAATTGGAAAAGCAAGAAAAGCTTTCATTACTCTTAAGTCTGCGTGGAAGTCAACAGAACTCAGCATGAAAATGAGAATAAGATCCGGCTTTTATACTCCAATGTAAAGTCAGTGTTACTATACGGATCAGAGACTTGGCCAGCGCGTCATAATAAGCATCTCAAACAAACTTCAGACCTTCATTAACAGGTGTCTTCTCTCACTACTCAAGATAAGATGGCCGGCTAGAAAAGATCAATAACAGCGATCTCTGGGAGCGAACCGATTGTGAAACAAATAGGCAGGAATAAGTGCAGATGGATTGGCCATACTCTGTGGAAACCAGCAAGTGAAATCACTAGACAAACCCTCGAGTGGAACCCGAAAGGGAGGCAGCGGGTTGGTCGTCCAAGGGTGAATTGGAGGAGGTCATGTGAGGAGGAGATGAAAGCGTGTGGACAGACCTGGAGCGGGGTGAAAGAGTTGTCAGAAAACAGAAGGCAATGGAGGTGCGCAGGTGAATCCCTATGTTCCTCTAGGAACTAAAGGATGTAATAATAATAATAATTGAGTTTACCAAAACTACACTTTATTTGAAAAATTATATCAGTTCAATGACATGATGCAATTACTGCTGCACTTCTCCACACTCAGTCAAAACAAATACATGTTTGCGCTATATTTCTTTGAAGACGCTGAGCAGCGGCGTATTGATTCCAGGTGGCTTTGAGTTGTGTCCAATCAGGTTCAGGTATTTTCGTTGAATAGGCTGACATTCGAGTTGGTGGTGTTGTCGTTGTTGTTGTGGTGGTGGCGACAGTTGGCTTGGGTGGTTTTCGAGCTGGAATCCGCTGTCGATCACACTCATTCAGTCGCTCTGTTTGATACGGTCGCTCGTTTTTCCAATCAGCTATAGATTAGGTGTAAAAGAAAACAATGGTGAAATTACTCTAGTATCATTATTGTTATTATTATTCAAGAATTATTTTGTAATTTCAATACTTCCGCGGTGTTTCAACAGTTGAATATTCGTAAACCACACCTCACTTGCTGCAGGGTTCAACATCCAGATGGAGTATTTCTAAATCTTAGGAAAGACGAAAGACTGAACACGAGTCTGGCCACCCGGCTCGGGTGAATTAACAACACCACTTCCACTGTAGTTCACATAGCTTGATGCTGTATGTTTCACTCAGAATATTGAAGAACAAAATATAGAAATAAAGAAAATCGAATACTGCCATATTCAAGTGTCATTGACCATGTGTGTCGGGGAATGACGTGGAGAAGATCTAATGAAGGGGAGGTGAGGGCCTACTGACATTTGTGAAATCAGTTGGACAAGAACTACTGAGGTCATATATTTCAATAAGAAGCCATGAAGAACTCATTTGCACTAAATATCTATTTGAGTCAAAGATGATTCCCTTAGTTGGGCTGAACGTAATTAAGGACAAAATCACTTATCCATCTTCAAAACTAACCGACCAACTGACCAACCAACAGAGAAATAGACGAAAATATACACCTCACCTGTGTATAATGTACACAGCTATCACGGCAGGTTTTGTGTTGTAATCATAATTTTTATTCTCTTCAAACCAAGCTTCTACAGCACTGTAATAAAAAAGATTAATTAACGCAAAATATTCGTCTCATTCGCTTACTCTTCAACAGTTGCATGACTGCTTATACTCTGTCCAACATACTTGTACTTAGACAATTCTATGTCGTTAAATTCAAACAAACAAGTATTTGCTAATCTTTGAGCATGGTAGGCGAGTTCATTATTCCACCGCCAAATAAGGAAGACGAGAAAGTAGAAAGCAAAAAAATCATGATTAAAATAATGACATCAGAGGGAAACACGAAGGACTGAAGGTTCTTGTTTTTACGAGGAATGGTGGTGAGCAGATAAACCTACACGATCTGGAAGATATTTAGCCGGTGGTTGATTTTCCAATTCGCAATTCATCACCATATGTCTATATTCATCTCTGCCTGGAATATGCATGTTGATTATCGACCAAAGTCGTATGTTGATAAAATTTGCATGAATAGGTTTCATAAATGTTGATTGAGTGAATGAATATCGGTGAGAGGAGGTGTAAGAATTGGAAGTTCGTGAAGTCGACTTAGAATCAGTATACTTAACGAAGACTCCTCTTGTCTGTTAAACGAAGTGTCATTTTGAAGTGAGAGGTAATCCCTTGAAGATTTCTTAATAGGAAACAATTATTCCATTTTTTCTAAAATATTTTAAGATGTGACAGTACAACCAAAACGCGCCGACACTTGAGAAATTTGTTAATTATCCTATACCACGTTATCACAACAGGTAATGTCGCTGTCTAATACTGGCAGTATTTGAATGTGTAAAGCGTGGTAACACACTGAATTGTGGCCTCCAGTGTTTATGCTAGGCTTTCTAGTATTATTGTTTCTTTGGGTACCTAGTGGAACATAGGAGATAAACAACACACCTTAACTTTATCCGATTGTATTCAGTACACTTTAGCCGGATCCAGGATTGCACATAATATATATGTCATCTACAGTTATACCATATAAAGAGGGGACATCTGAGACCCTACGTAGGATTCTAAATAAAGCAGGAATAAGGGTGGCATTTAAACCTACAAACTCACTTAGAGACAAGCTCTTTAGGCCAAAAGACCCCGTGGACCTAATTAGACAAAATAACATAACTTACAAAATACCCTGCAATGATTGTGAGGTCAACTACATAGGTAAAGTAGTAGATCAGGGGTAGTCAGATTGTCGGAACATAAGAATTTAGTTAAGGTAAGAATGGTTGAACCTGAAAAGATAAATAATTTAGAAAAAACTCAGCAATTGCAATAGATACGTTAACACACTACCACACAATAGGTTGGGATAGGGTTAAGATTCTAAAAAGTAAAATAGGTAGGTCGAGAGAGAGAAGTTGATTACGGAATACTTTTTCATCGAGTCTACACCCAAAACATGTAACAGAAATGATTCAATGCAAATACCAGAAATATGGAGAATATTATTATCTCAAGTCAAATCAGAAGGGGATAATAAATTATCTTAAATTTCTATTTCAGTTCAAGCACATCAAAACATTCTAACAAGTAACGTATTATGACTATAAAAAAACACTCGTATAAAACATTGGTATTTCCCATATAATTGTAATGGGTCAATAACACTAGTACTATTATTTCTGAATAGATGTTATCTCACATTGATTTTTAATCCAATATCTAATCCATCCCACATATATATATAAAAGAAAGAAAGAAGTTGTGTGAGTTACTTGATATGATTATGAGCAATAGTTTGTGCTCGAAACGTCATCAGTTAATATAACTGTACAATACTGTGTGTGATTTATCAAAATAATATCTTATCCATAATGGAAAAATATATGATCTCCTAATCCATGTCAAACTAGGAGACACACACATTTGTCAAAGTCATAAAAATACACTGAAAGGCCTGGCGCATAATTCCACCCCTAAATAATTTTTCACAATCAGGTTACTGGGTTATTTGCTTTCATATATCCTTCACCCTGATTCTCTCTGGCCATTTGATATTCAGTACGGAGATAATGACGGCAGGTGTTGATGAAAGGGATGATTGGTGAATATGATATCCATGAGACGCACGCCTAGTCTCTGTTCCATGGAAATATAATCACTGATCTAACATTGGTGTTGAAAATTCGGATCCGGCTCTCTAAGCTGGCTTAATACATAAAATTCTTAAACTGTTTTCAGAGTGATGAAGGTCAGTTTCGCATTTCAGGTGGTGTATTTAACATCTTCACTAGTGCGATTTGCCTGATATGGGAACGACGCCTCCTAAATAGGTGAAGGAAGAAACCTCTGTCAAGTAACCTCCCACATCACTGGCGATTAGTTCTTGTTGTTCTTGTTGGTCTGTTAGTATCATCATCCCTTTCATCGCCGCAGTATTCACAATCTTTGCCCCAAACGATTTCCTACATTCTGTATGAATCAGTGCAAACAAGATGATGTTAACGACAATAATAATATATTCAATTACTATATTATTATTATATCCTTTATTTCCTAGAGGAACATAGGGCTTCAGCTACGCGTCTCCATTGACTCCTGTTTTCTGTCAACTTTTTCACCCTCCTCCAAGTCTACCGACATGCTTTCATCTCCTCTTCACATGACCTCCTCCAAGTCATCCTCACACTGACGAACAACTCACCGCTTCCCTTTCGGGTTCCACTCGAGTGATGTCCTGGCATGTGATGTCACTTGATGGTTTCCTCAGCGTATGGCCAGCCAATTCATCCCCATTTCTTCCTGCCCATTTGGTTCACAATCGGTTCCTGGTTGGTTCGCTCATCGCCAGGGATCCCTGTTGCCTATCTTTCCTGGCTGGCCATCTGATCTTGAGTATTGAGTGAAGACAAGTGTTAATGAAGTTCTGAGGTTTGTTTGAGATGCTCTTCCTGACGCGCTGGCCAAGTTTCTGATCCGTATAGTGAGTAGCACTGACTGACTTCACATTGGAGTAGAAAATCCGGATCTTGGTTTTGATGGTGAGTGTTGTTGACCTCCACACAGACGTAAGAGTAATGAAAGCTTTTCTTGCTTTTCAGATTCTGGCTTTGATATCCTCATCAGTTCCGTTGGCCTGTAGTTGAAACGATGATTCCCGGTTAGGTGGGTAGGTAAAGGAGGTTGTTTATCGTAGGACCATGAACGATCTTAGAAAATGACTTTTCCAAGGTGACTTAGCATCTGTTTATGCGCCTTCTATCCTACTAGGACTTTGTGAACGAACCATTTCTTGTGGATGTTGCGTGTTCCCGAATGTGAAATTAACTGTCTGACAAGTAGAGAACAGCGCTTCGAGGGACTTCAGCTTCATTTAGCAAGACAAACAAAGACTCACAGTATTCCGAATCCAATGAAAGAAATACGAATACAAACAACTATCACACTGGGACTCTATTTGTTTCAAGGAGAACTTATTCAACAAATGACATCCAGGTACAATGTTAAAAAATGATGTTTAGTCAGAGAAGTTACATAGAACATATTTGTTTCGTTCGTCAAAGCAGTCGAAACAAAATTCTGATGTCCAACAGCAGCAGAACCTTAAGTAAATCCAACCTGTGTTTATGCAAATTGTGTAGGGTCATCACAACATTTTTTAAGGAAGGTTAACATTTGACTGAATGTAATTTCTCCATTGATTTCCCAGATGGACAGGTCACTGCAAAATGTGTCAATCATACCAGTAAACGGTTTGAGCAAAGCGTGGATCTCAGTATATTTTCATGCAATGGGTACAACGTTACTCAAAGAAGAAGAAGAAGCACTGAAATTGTTTGTGACAAGTTAACAAAAAATATCTTCACATCCTCTGAAGACAGTAGCTAATGCGCCGTTGGGTTAGAAGATTTAACTAGCTTAAATAGATTTTAGACATATGAGAATATCAAGAGCCCAGAAAACATGGAAGTCGCTATCGCTCTGAATCTATTTCTCTCAACTGAATCATTACTATGAGAAGATTTGTCATTTTTATTCCACCCCATACGTCACAGGAACAGGAGACTGGCGAAAACACTATTCTCTTGAGAAAGAGCTGTCCGTCGTGAAAAACTCCCTCAGTGCTATCAATCATCCGAAAACACAAACAGAAGATTCTTCGAAAAAAAGGTATCGCTCAACCATTACGAAGTAGAGAAAACATAATCCAAATTCATCACGTCCTCACAGGTGTTGATAATGTTAGTAGGATAAGATGCACATTGAATGCTGCCCCGAAGTGAACACATCCAGCCGCTGAACATATATGTATCCACGCATTACGCTTCAATTACATCACTTAGATAAACAATTAGACATTAGACAATATAACAAGAATTGCAAACAGACAAATATCAGTAGTAATAGTTAGAATAACAATAATAATATTGACAGTGTTGAAGTGGGTTAAGATAATCCTACTGATAAAGAATAATTTTAAATGAATCAAGAATCATAATAATAATGGTAATAATAATAACAGCAATAATAATATTTTTATTTAAACGCAATATGGCACCAAGAAAGATGCGCCACACTGTGTGCGGGCTGAGATACTGCCCGGGCGCCCAGACCGAAGCAGGTAGTTTTATTAAGGGACCACCCCCCGAGCCTTTGACTTGGAGTCTAATCCGCAAGGCAGCGGAGCAGCGTCAGGAGCTGCATTCCCATGGTTGCCGGTGACCCATGTGGGTTCATACGCCATTTGATCCGATCGGAAACTGGAGCCCATGTACCCCATGGTAACTGCTTTTAGTTTAACCGCTATCCAGAAAACCTTCCTGACATGGTAGGACCTGCAGGGACAGAGTCCCAGTCAGTTCAGCTTGTTGGGTCATTGCGGTATTCAAGCCCGACCACCACGACAAGGTAGCAGTTATCGGCCGGGTAGAAGGTAGAATAATAGTAATAATAAGTAAAACGTATTACCATGGTAGATTCAGAGTCACGACCATCTCTTTTTGTATACAGAGAGCTGGTTTATAAATTCCAATTGCACAAGCTTCTGCAATTGCAAGCATCTTCTTGTTTCTTTGTCTGCTGACAATAACAGTGAATGACTTGACCACGTCAATAACATGTCCGTAATCCACAAGATGTTTTGTTATTGAGGATTTCGGCACTTTGCACTCAACTGTTTTCAACAATTTTGGTGAATGCTCCATCTTGCGAGTAGACAATCGCTTGCAATTGCAGAAGCTTGCGCAATTCACATTTATAAACCAGCTCTCTGTATACAAAATGAGATGGCCGTGACTCTGAATCTATTTATTATTTATTATTATTGCTCCCTTGAGTTACTAGTGGAACATAGGGCTTCAACTGCACGTCTCCATTTGCTTCTGTCTTCTGCTATACTTTTCGCCTGCATCCATGTTAGTCCATATTCTTTCAACTCCTCTCCACACGATCTCCTCCATGTCACCCTTGAACGTCCCACACGCCGCTTCCCTTTCGGGTTCCACTCGAGGGCTTGACGCGCGATGTCACCCAGCGGTCTCCTCAGCGAGTGTCCGATCCATCTCCACTTTCTCCTGCATATTTGTTGGTTGGCGATTGGTTCTTGCTTTGTTTGTTCCCATAATTCCTTGTTGGTGATTCTTTCCGGCCATCTGATCTTCAGTATAGAGCGAAGACAGTTGTTAATAAAGGTCTGCAACCTTTTGGAAATATTCTTTGTGACCCGCCAAGTTTCTGATCCGTATAGAAGAACTGACTTTACGTTTGTATTGAAAATCCGAATTTTGTTGATGATGCTGAGTGACGAAGATTTCCAGATTGATTTCAGGTTGATGAATGTGTTTCTCGCCTTCCCGATTCTCGATTTGACATCGTCGTCCACTCCTCCTGTAGTTGAGACAATGCTCCCTAGATAAGTGAATGAAGTAACCTCTTTCAAATCCCTCCCGTTGATGGTGATTGACGTTGGATGTTGTTGCTGTTGTTGGTTGGTTATTTTCATAACCTCCGTCTTGTCTATGTTTACCTGGAGTCCTGTCTTCACTGTTGCTTCTTCGACCAGTTTGTCGGTTTTCGCTTGTAAGTCTTCGATTGTGTGTGACATCAAACATAAATCATGCACGCGCGAAATCCAGGTCTTCTAGGTTCTTCACGTCGGTCCAGGATATTCCTGTCTTCTCGTTTCCCACTGTCTGACGCATAATCCAGTCCACCACAATTAGGAATATCATTGGTGATAATAAGCACCCTTGTCTGACTCCTGTGTTTACTCCAAACGCCTCGCTGAGTTTTCCGTTGTGGATCACTTGGCATGTGCCGTTGTCGTACAGCTGTTGAATAAGGTTGATGAATATTTGGGGTACGCCATAGTACTCGAGTAATTTCCAAATTACTTCACGGTCAACGCTGTCGAAGGCCTTCTCAAAGTCTATAAAGTTGAGGTAGAGGTTTGATTGCCATTCCATGCTTTGTTCTGTGATGATGATGCGTAGAGTTGCAATTTGGTCAGTACATGATTTGCCTTTTCCTGAATCCAGCTTGTTCTGGTCGGAGTTCTGTCTCCAGTGCGTCCTTTAATCTCTCCAGGATGATGCGACTCAGGATTTTACTTGGCGTCGATAGGAGCATGATTCCTCGCCAGTTCTTGCAGAGTGAGCCTAAGTCGCCCTTCTTTGGTAGTTTCACGAGGTAACCTTTCCTCCAGTCAGTAGGCACCTTTCCCTCCTTCCAGACCTTTTGCAATAATGGAGTCAGCATGTCTGCTGTAGTCTCTGGGTCTGCTTTCAGTGCTTCAGGGGGTATTCCATCTGGTCCGGCTGCTTTTCCAGCTTTCAGAAGCTTGATTGCGTTCAAGACTTCAGCTCTCGTTGGAGGATTGGTGTCAACTTGCAGTTGTGTGCGCGCTGTTGTTGGTATTTCTGGACGGGTTGCAGGTGATGGTCGGTTCAAGAGTCCTTTGAAGTGATCCGCCCATTGTTTAATCTGTTTTTCTTCCTTGGTAATTGGGTTCCCTTGGCTGTCTTTTATAGGTTTCGCTTGTGTTGGTCTCTTCCCGGATAGAGATTTGGTTATCTGATATAGTGTCCTCAGGTCCCTTTTGCCTGCTGCCTTTTCAGCTTCAGTGGCCAGGTTGTCGTAGAATCGTCTTTTGTCCTTCCTAGCACTCTTCTTCACTTCTTTGTCCAGTGCTGTGTAAGTTGAGCTCAGCGTCTCCTTCTCCTGTCCGTCCTTGCATTGAATCATTTTCTCTTTCACCATTCTCCTCTCTTCTATTAGCTTCCAAGTGTCCGTTGAGAGCCATTCCTTGTCTTGTCTCTTCTTTCTTCCTAGAACCGTTGAACACGTTTCGTTGAGAATCGCCTTCAGAGACTTCCAATGTTCTTCCACGCATGATTCTTCAGTGATGTCGCGTAGTGTTTCCTGCTTTGCTCTGACAGTTGCAGTGAAAGTGTCTTTTGTGGTTGTGTCCTTCAGTAATTGAGTGTTGAACTTGCATTGTGGCCTATCCCAGCTATCCTCGAGGCTTTTAGTTTCACCTTGAAAGTCCCTTCTACTAGATAGTGGTCTGAACCCACATCTGCTCCTCTCCTCGACCTTGTGTCCAGTAGGCTCCGTCTCCACTTTCTTGAAATTGAGATGAAGTCTATTTGGTTTTTGGTGTTTCCATCTGGTGAAATCCATGTCGTCTTGTGTATATCCTTGTGTTTGAACACACTGCCGCCAATCGCATTCATGTCGCACATCAGGATTTGGATATCGCCATTTGGGACGTTGTCCATTACTGTTTGTAGCTGTCTATATAAAGCCTCCTTCTCTTCTTGTTCTAAGACGTTTGTAGGCGCATAGAATTGAATGACTGTAACTTTCCTTCCTTTTGAGTTGAACCTGACTGTCATTATCTTGGAGGAGATCGGTTCCCACTGCATAAGAGCTTTGGCTGCTGTTGGTGACATCATGATGGCCACTCCCTCGGAGTGCTCATGGTTGTCCTCTAGGTGGCCGGAATAGATTACTGTCTCTCCAGTAGGTAGTTGTCACCTTCCAGTTCTGTTCCATCTGCTTTCGCAGATTCCCAACACTTCTATTCTGCACCTTCTCATTTCAGCGGCTATCTGGGCAGCCTTTCCAGTTTCGTACATTGTACGAACATTCCAGGTACCCATCCTTACTTTTCCTTTCATCGAAAGAAGGTATATCGGCTGACTGGTTTCCCGAAGGCTTTCACCAGCCTGCGTCATTTCACTTCCCCGATTATTGCGAAAAGTAAGGCTATTGCTTATGTTTTTAGAATTTTTAATATATTTATTCGTTGAAGTTTCTGTAGCGATTTGGTTGTTTTACAAGGGTGGAGTTGCTAGCACCACGCCCCAACCCTCCCTTTTTACCCGGGCTTGGGACGGGCTAGAAAACTAGCAAGCTAGTATCTGGAGAGGTTACCTTCGTAATACGTTTTACTTGTTATTCTTTACTTATTATTACTATTATTCTACCTCTTATTATTATTATTGTTGTTATTATCATTACCATTATTATTATGATTCTTGATTCATTTAAAATTATTCTTTATCAGTAGGATTATCTTAACCCACTTCAACACTGTCAATATTATTATTGTTATTCTAACTATTACTACTGATTTTAGTCTGTTTGCAATTCTTGTTATATTGTCTAATGTCTAGTTGTTTATCTAAGTGATGTAATTGAAGCGTAATGCAATTTGTCTTAATTTTGACCAATAATACTCTCTATCCCCTTATCTATTTGAACATGACCTGGAAAACATTCGCACGTGTCTTTCTGCATGACTAATTCAATGTAGTTTGTCTACTTACCACTATTATATCTCCCGATGTAATTACAAAAGTATATATATCCGTGTATGTAGAGTATTCAGCTGACGAGTTCTACCGAAATTTGATGAATTCATTAAAGCCCGCTTTATTAGCATTTATTGCTTCTTTTAATCTGGAGACGTGTAAGATAATAAGCACGCAAACGAAACCACCAGGATTTCTTTGTTTTGCTGAGGCGGTCGCCAATAAATGACTGAATTTAAAATTTAGGCATGCAGAGATCACGTGACAGTGGTGAATCTTGCTCATACTGCCATGGTAACGATTTAGTACACACATATTGTTTTGTCATCTTCTCTCTCACTGATAGAAATGCACTTAGACTGTTTATATGACACACTGTAACATTCCCCGCCCTGTCTATTTCAGAATACCGTATTTTCTCTGGTTATTCGGATATTATTCGTTAGAATCTTCTCAATTCCATTCTATTTTGAGTCACACAAATATCTGGTGAACTCTGCTCTCCCCTTTGATCCAAAGCACAGTTATCTTCTATTTCCTATAAGTAGTCAGTCCTTAACACTCATAAATACTTTTAAACTCATATCATTTCTCACTAATGTTTCCATCAGACCATGTCATTACATAACCCTTTTCATCCAGGAGAAAGTATGCACAAATATTGAAAGCGATGTGTGAATTCGTATTGTGAAGGTTGCTGGCAGTTGTGCCAAACTACACAAATACTAACAGACTGGCTCATGCGTTTCTCTTGTAATTCGTTCAAACATATTAGCATTTGTCAAGCTGATCAGGTGCATGCAGATCTATTTTGATAGTCCTCATATTAGTTGAAATTTGTTCACACTGAAATCATTATGTTGAGATTAAAGAAGAATTGTTCAAGTGGTTGAATTCATCAACAATTTTGAAACAATACTCTAGATATTATGAATGAGGACAGAATCCCATGAATTAGACGGGGAGGAGAGGGAGATTACTAACAGGGGACAGAGTGTTTCACACTGTGTAGCTTCAACTGTGAAACCACTTCACCTTACTCAAAGTACACGTTGATTTGAATTATAATTTGAGATGGAATATGAGAATATCATGAAATGTTTCTGAGAATTTTGTGCACTTTCTCAACGTTTCATACATAAGGGAGACTTGGGAAATATGTATGCATTAGCTCATATCACCAGAGAGTTTCAAACATTTTAATTGCCTTAATTTTTTTTGAAAGTACGTTTCTATACAACACTGAATGGCGATCGGGCTTTTTGAGTAAACTTATTTCTTGTGTAGAATCCTGAGTTAAGCTAGTTATGAAGATTATGTCAATACTGATACCTTGATTCTATTCTGCGGTAGACCAAAAGTACAGAACCCGAACATTCACCTATTACCAATCGTTTCGCTTCCAGGAACACCAACATATGATCTATATGAAGAATGTTTCATGAAATTAAATTACCTAGCAGAATGATGCGACCATTCTATCAATTCGTCAATCCCATTTTTAGATAAAATCAAAAACATTCAAGTAGATGACAATGAGATAATGGTGTCCTTTGATGTCACGGCATTTTATACTTCAATTAATCCCCAAATATCAACAGAATCTGAGCAACAATTAATCTCCTGTGATGAAAACATACACATGCAATGTTCAACATGAATAGAACTCAGAATTATAGGTTACAACATACTTCCAATTGAATACTCAAATATATGAACAGATGAAATGAACATCGATGGAATGGCACATATCAGGATTAATAGCTGAAGCCGTCATGCAAAGATTAGAATCATTAGCTCTACCTATAATTGAAACCGAAATTCTGGTTACATTAATTTGATGATATATTTGTAATAGTTAAAATAATTGATTTAGAATATACCCATTGAACAAAGCTTGGAATAGTAATCACATGTCTCTCTCAACTTCATCGAGTTCGAAACGTCCTTTGACAGCGTCTATCAAAAGGTCATTTGAGAACTACTTCACTACTACAGGGTGCCATCGACAATTATACATCTCATCCAACATTTAGCTACCAAAAAACTTGGAGGATCTGGACTTCGCCGATGATATATGTCTGATTTCCCACAAACTGGAAGGTATGCAAGTGAAAAGCAACAAGCTGTCCAGAGAAGAAGCATCAAACATAAGACTTCAGTCGAACATACAAAAACAGAGGTGCTGAGGATTCCTGGCCAACACCAACACCACCAACAACAACAGACAACAATCAGCCAGCATAAATGGGAAGAACCTGAAAGAAACAACTTCCTTCACCTGTATACCTGGGAAGCATAGTTTCGACTACAGGCCAACGGAACTGACGAGGATATTAAAGCCAGAATCGGAAAAGCAAGAAAAGCTTTCATTACTCTTAAGTCTGTGTGGAGGTCAACAACACTCACCATCAAAACTAAGATCCGGATTTTCCACTCCAATGTGAAGTCAGTCAGTGCTACTCACAATACGGATCAGAGACTTGGCCAGCACGTCGTGAAGAGCATCTCAAACAAACCTCAGACCTTCATTAACAGTTGTCTTCGCTCAACTCTTAAGATCATATGGCCAGTCAGGAAGGGTTGGGCAACAGGGATCTCTGGCGATGAGCGAACCAACTAGGAACCAATTGTGAAACAAATAGGCAGGAAGAAATGGAGATGGATTGGCTGGCCAAACACTGAGGAAACCATCAAGTGACATCACATGCCATGCCATCACTCGAGTGGAACCCGAAAGGAAAACGGCGAGTTGGTCGTTAGTGCAAGGGTGACTTGGAGGAGGTCATATGAAGAGGAGACTTAGGATGGGGTGAAAAAATTGGCAGAAACCCGAACGCAATCGAAACGCGCAGTTGAAGCCCTATGTTCCTCTAAGATATAAAAGCTTAAATCATAATAATACCCATAAATTATTGAGTAACATATCTGAAGATATGATATTCACAAAACGAGAAAAATTAGATAACAACATCCCATTTTCAGATGTCTTCATCAGAAGAACCAACACAGGAAATTTAGAAACACAAGTAGATAGAAAATCGACGTACACAGATCAAATACTCAACTATGCTATCAATAATCCAATTACTCACAAAAGACACTGTGTGCAGACATTGTTTAAAAGAGTTCAAACACACTTTAGGACTGCAGTGTTGAAAAGAATGGAAGACAAAAATACCTGCTGGCTGTCTTCAAATAGAATGGTTATCTGCAAAATTGCATCAAAATGTGTTTGAAATCTAATCACCACACCAACAATGAACCATTATCAAAGGACACAAGAAAATTCATCTTACCATATATAAAAAATATCTCTGAAATAACAGCTAGAATACTGAAACCATCTGAATTAGATATAGCACACGAACCAGTCAAATCACTTAACTCCACGTTGCATAACCGAAAGATCCTACAAAAAGAGAACATGAAGTTAATACGAAATAAATTGCATGGATTGTAACAGATATTACAATGGACAAATTGGGAGACACCATCGAATCAGAATCAAGGGACACAAATCACCTGTTAAAAGACATGATATTTATTCTTTCGTGTCAATGCATATGGATAATTATAGACGTCAGTTGGATGATTGGGATAATGTCGAAATTTTAGACAGCGGAAACACCGACATTGCCAGGGAATTCCTAGAAGCTTGGTACTCAAATGAATATGCAATTAACAAACACTTTTTTATAGATGAAATTTACCGACTTATGAAACGTGAATCATGCGACCAGAAAGTTTTAAATCCAAGTCAACAGAAAATAATCAAGACATGTATTAAGATGGTTACCTAGAGACGCGGTTGTATCACTCATTTTACGCTAAAAATTGCGCTGAAGGGAGATGGTATCCAGAAGGACGACGAAAGCTCCACAATTAAACCAAACAGCTCAGAGAACACCAGTGATTGCAAATTATCCACCTGAGATACAAATCTTCTATATTGATTGTTTCAAAATCCTACGAGTGTGATATGCCTCTGTGGTGTTGTATATTTGATTGATCAAGTCGTATAAGCAGTCATCCGAAGAATATTCGTGTGCTTACATGACGTTTCTACCAATCACCAACTGAGACATCTGCATACCAGTACAATTCTCATCAGATTCGGACACATTTAGGCCGTTGCTAGTTCACTCCATGTAAGTGCCTGCAAGCGAATAGGCTCTTCCTCACAAAAGTGACAAGGTTTCTAGTTAATTTATTCCCATAGATCGCTCTTGCTCATTCCTCGTTGCCGTTCGATCTGCAGTATGGAGTAAGTGAATATAGATGTTGATTAAAGGCTGCATTGTCATGTTGGAAATGCTTTCGATGAACTCCTGGACACGTTTTCGAAACATAAATCAGAAAGCGTGACTGATTTCACACGTGTGAGTTGAAAATCAGAATTTCGTTCTACGTTTCGAGGGCTAAGAATTTCCGACTTATTCTCAGATTGATGAATATCCGTGTATCGATTCCGAATCTTCATTTTTTTTTTTTTATGGTTACAGCTTGATTCCACACCGTATTTTTGGTACAAGTGTGGAATTTTCAGCGTGGATATCGGTAGCCCAAAATTCGCAGGCCAACCATAGATATCAGGTGTGCGTCGGCGAGGGCTCGAACCCCGGACCATGTGCATGGTCGGCGAGAGTCCTAACCACTGTGCCACCGACGCACCATTCGACACATTCATCGATTCCTCATGTGTCTAAAATGATTCTACCTCGATAAGTGGATGAATTGAACTCATTCACATAGTGGAGAAAATGATCATCTCTTTTCAGCTCGTTTTCATGGGTGTTGATAATGTTTGTAGGATAAGATGCGCATTGAATGCTGCCCTGAAGTGAACACATCCAGCCGTTGAGAACATATGTATCCACCGAACGACCAGTTGTTTAAGACAGTCAAATGTGGAAAAAATCCCGCATCATGTCATGTGCGTACTACAGCACATTTATTGCAAGAACACAGAGGAGAGTCATTGTCCAAATTTACGAACACACACAACACACTCTGGGAGTGAAGGTACACGTATAATAAGACGTGAGACTGTGAGCGATCTCTCGGACACTGGTCATGTTGTGGATAATCTGAAGTCGTTTAAGATAATAAGCCGGCAAATGAAACCGCGCAGATTGCTCCGTTTTGCTGAAACGGTTGCCAATAAACGACTGAATCTAAAATGCAGGCATGCAGAGAGCATGTGACAGTGGTGAATCTCGTGTAAGCTGCCTTGGTGATAATTATACGCATATTACAATGTCATTTTCTGTCTCGCTAACAGAACTTCAGTTTTCTTGTAAACATGAGACAATCTAATTTTCTTCTGGCTACGTAGGTTCAAACCTGTCATGGGCTAACGATTTTCATTTGATTTTACCCACACAGAAATACAGTTGAACTCTGCTGTTCCCTTGATTCCGACCGTCGTCATCTTATATTCCTAAAAATTATCAAACAAATTCACGTTTGTTTATTTAATCGCCCACATCATTTCTCATTAATGCTACACTCAGATACTGTCATTAAATACTGTCTAACGTCGTCGGAAAGACATGCAGAAAATGCAGTTTTTTATACTGATCAAGCTGCTGCCAGTTGACCAGAACTCCACAATTTCTAACAAATGCTTTCACAATATTCTGATGGAATTCTGACTAATGCTCATTTAATTTTGTTCAGATTTGTCGAACAGATGAAGTCGATGCAGAACTATTAGGAGAATCTTGACATTAGTTGCAGTGAGTTCACACTCAGAGCATTATGTTGAGATTGAAGAAGAATTTTTCAAATGAAATAATTTATCCACCACAATGAAACAATTCCTAGATATTGTGAATAAGCACAGAATCCCATGGAATAGATTGGGAAGAGAAGAGGACAAGAGAAAGAAACATTCACGCTATGTAACGTGCACTGTGAAATCATTTCATCTCACTCAAACTGCACGTTGATTTGTTTCGCACCTGAAGATGCAGTATGAGAATATCAGTAATATGTTTCCGAGAGTTTTGTGTACTTTCTCAATGCTTCAAACATGAAGAAGCCCTGAGATATTTGTATCCATCAGTTTTATCACCTAAGAGACTCATACCTAGTAATGGCCAAATCTTAATGGGTTCTCAAATTTGTCATTATCAAAATGAGAGCTAGGTATCTGCACAGAAATGAGTTTGAGCACAATGGTAGCCTGATCTCCAAAAATGCATGTAGGCCAGACTCAATCATCGATGGATACCATCCCGGGTCTCCCCTAGTTTCCTTCCCCGTGGTAAGTTCAGTAAGGTGACGAGATTCGGAGTGAGCCTAACAACCCCACCACACCAACGTGAACATCAAACCTTCAGGTTACAAGCACAATGATGCACTTCAATTACAAGGAATTTAACATCAAACGGACATACATAAGTACGCGCTGAATATCTTGTCTGGAAAGGAAATGAAATCTTCACAACAAAACCATTCATCGAACAGGATCTAAACCATTCACTTGTCATCCATCTGACCAGTGGATCTTCTCAAGAACTCTACGTAATGTCTCAGATTCCTCCTCCAGTTCCGTCATTGAACCACACTGCTCATCACCTCCTGTGAATGATATCATTTGCAGCGGGTTATGTGTATATTATGTCTGTAGTGAGTACTGCTTTTTAGATTCAACTAGAACTTGACTGTTCTTATTTCATGAGAAAAGAACCGGGTGTTAGACGAAGATGTGTAACTGTTTTACAATTCAGGTTACACAGATTGAAACACACTCTGCTGTGAGAGTAAAGGCTATGTACACTGTATCTGATGTCCCGCGATGAGGTGATTAAAAATCAAGAGCCCACTGTATTGCAAAACGAAATTCTCCATTCTATTCAATCCTTCATATTTCAGGCTACCAGTGCGCTTACACTCACTTCTGTGAAGATACCTACCACCTATTTTCATAATCACGACAAGAAGATTTCTCGGACATTCAGCTTGAATGACGACATCGTCTTCATTACTGTCTTAACTCAAGATTCCAAACAAGAATGAAGTTTTACTGAACAAGCACATTCAGCACTGAGTATTTTGTAGAAACTGTGGATATATTCTCCCACTTGAACAACTCTTCTTCAATCTCAACATACCATTTTGAGTGTGAATTCACTGAAACTAATATGAATACTTGCCTAATCGTTCTGCATACATCATATCCTCTTCAAAAATTCTACTAAGTGTGAATTAAGGAGTGGTGCTGTATCCACGAGAGTATTGTGAACTAATTTGTTACTATGTGTGTAGTTCTTCTCAACTAGCAGATAGTTCGACAATATGAAATCGCATGTATTGTATGATGTTTGACGATGTGAGATAGGTCTTGATAACTGGAACTGTTAATGACATTAATCAGGCGATCACCTTAGCCAAACGGAGTGAACGAGCTGGTTTCTTTTACCCGTTGTTTATCATTCACCACTTCAGATTATTCACAATATAGTCGGTGTCGAATAGATGGTGCGCAGTCGCAGGTTAATGCCAGCCAGCTCTTCACCCTCAGATTGTGCTCTGTGTGTGTGTTCATAAAGCTGTTCAATAAGACAGCTCTGGTCGTGTGATGTATGCACTTTGGCAAGGATGGTGATGATAACAATATACTGTCGTTTATTTGCAACCATCCTGAGAAGGATGTTGAAGGTAGTTAGTAGGACTAGCGGTGTAAAACTCAGTCAGCTCGTCACAACATTAGTGGATAAGCATCTGAATACATCCGAGAAATGGTCAAAACCATACTCTCTGACCCCCAACACCCCCTCTATTCCCAACTCTCTCCTTGCATCTCTTCAGTCAGAACCAGAAATCAGTACAAAATAATATATGCTCGTACAACCAAGTATAGAAACTTAACCATACCATATTCGGCCAGCCCGTGTTCTAAGTGACAGAGACAATGTTAGGCGTGAAACTTATGACTTGCTTTGTTGTTAATAACATAATTTTGGCCCTTGTTATTTCCCCTTGTACTCTCTTATATGTACTCCATTGTGAACAACCTTCTTAAACATACTTAGCTGCTTAAAATTAATTATCGTTGGCTTACTTTTTTTGTACTTTACTCTATTCCTTCTTTTGTATATCTACTGGGTCCGACTATATTATCACTATGATTATTAAAAAGTTGTCCCGTCATTAACCATCATGTAATATTAGTTTTGTGGTTGTTCTTTGTTCGGCACTATTTAACTGACAGTCTTGTTTGTTAACGCCACTATCACCATCTTAAAAAAATTTTTATTATGCATGATTACTCACTCTACCACAACAAACACTGCATTAGTGCTGACAATAAAAAAAACACAACCTGAAATGTTTATCTTATGATTGTTTAGTGTTGTTCAATCAAATAAGGTGATCATCTTGGCTATTAACATTCTTAAGTACATATCATAATTTCTTGTATGATTATAGCTGTTACTGTTCACCACGCATACACATATCATAGCTTCCACCAGCAAATACTGAAATACTTTTTTTTTCATTATTGGTGTTCATCTTCCTTTCTACTTGGTATTTTTTATTCGCGTGTTTTTTCCTTTTTCTTTTGTTTTTCTTTGTTATTTCTGTGTTTCGATTTTTGGTTTATTTTCGTCGTGTATTTTTATATTTACTTTTTTTTTGAAATACTCCTTTTTAACGTACGATGAAATTAGATGGAATATTGTAGATATGTGCTGAAAATTCCACACTGTACCACAAATACTGTTTCTGGAATAAAGCGAAATTGTTATTGTTATTATTGTTAACTCCTAACGTCTTTCCTATGCAGTCAGATAAAATGACACCATTCATGAAACTGATCTTGAAGGAAGTTAGGATATGCCCTGATTAGAAGAAAGGACACTGTGTCTATATAACAAGGACGGTCAACTTTGACCACTATAGGAACATTCGTGGAATCATGCTGTCCTCCACGGAAATACGTGAAATACGTGTCGCTTCATTCCGGGGAGAACAAATGATCCAGTGGATGTGGAACAAGTACTCCGCTCTCAAGAACAAATTGGATTCAGGAAAGACGTATCATGTGCTGAATAGATCGCAACTCTTTGCATTGTCTTTGAACGGAGCATAGGATCGCAGCCAGTTATCTAGCTTGGCTTCAAAGATTTCGGAATAGACTTCGACGCCGTAGACCGAGTAGTCATGTGGAATTTGCTTCAGCACTGGCGTGCAGTGGCACAAATATTTGTCATCCTCATCCAACAGCTGGCTAGGTGACAGCGAGACGGGTCATGCGATCCACAACCGAAACCTCGACGAAGCGTCCGAAACGGAGCTAGTAGTGTGAAGAGGCTGACTTTTATCCTCGAAGATATTTCTGGTTGTGGTCGACTGGATTTTCGGGCACATCATGCATTGAAGAGAGAAGATATAAATATGCCAATCCGATGACACGACACATGAATATCTGGATTTCGAGAATGATCGGTGTCGTGTCGACTACCTATGTGTCTTTGGGTATTTGTGACTGAATTCTGACAGCCATACACAATGCTTCAATTGTCGTGAACCACATAGGAGAAGTGTTGAAATCATAGGCGGTAGAGAGACAGAAGAAACCTCTTTTAAGTTCCTCCTCTCATCTGTTGATGAAGAAATCCAAAAGAATTAGATTCTGCAAGGTGAATTCTGACATACTCTCCCATCCATCATGCATTCATATCACCATTCATTTGTCAATATATGCTCTTTCATGCAAATGAGCAGTTCTCAAAAGTGATTCGTTTTTCAGTAAACCAAAGTGATTGGAGTGCACACATCCAATTAATTATTTTGTCTAAGGACACTGTTTCTCTCGCAACAATTACACATAGTCATGTGATGCTGAGAAGAAAGTTATTATATAAACGGAGATGTTAGATGTTCATTTTCCAGTGATTATGAGCAGGATCATGATGCTCTCAATGCAAATTATTCTTTTCTCAGTAGTGCCAATGGCTCTGGCTGATTTAGATGCGAATTCTGCTAAAATATTGCAAATGCATAATGAGTATCGTCAACAGATACTCGAGTGTAAAGTGAAGGGACAACCAGCAGCTAAGAGAATGCCTCCACTCGTGAGTCCATTTTGCGTTGTTTGTTTTCCTAATTGATGGGTATTGTTTATAAAGTGTTAAAATACCTTGAAACCACTGTAGTTTCAGTGATTGAACATATTTCTTCTGTATGCAGAACTTATACAATAATATTTGATTGGCCATGTCTGTGGAGATTTGTAGAATACCGTGAGAGTGTGTGTTCGAGAATATATTCGGGTAGCAGACGCTTAGACCAACCCACATGCTTTTCTCCCTTGACACGAGCAGATGAATTGATAGATATCCAATGGTAAGATAAGCACTGGAAATGTATCATTCACATTCATACGAATCACTTGTTGTGCGAAAGAAGTCAAATGGAGTTCAGCTGACTAGAACAGGTGGTATATCTGAGTTTTCGCCGATGAATCCTCATTATATTGGAGATTCACGTAAAGAGGTGTTTTTGGAGGTAGCAAATGTGTATGATTTAAGTGATGCAGGCATCATGGAATAGATTATGTAGACTCCGAAATATTCACGTTCACATTCTCCTTCTTTTTCTCACTGATCAGTGAACTGGTAGTCTTAAACGTTCCAACAAATATATGTATAATCACTTGACGAACACACTCCTGTTCTTCACCGTTTCTCTTCATTTGTTATAGGCATGAGATGAGGAACTGGCTCATAATGCGCAAGCGCTGTCAAAATTCTGTTCATTTAATAGTAGGCTAATACCCAGTAACCAAAGATTTCATTCAATTGGAAATAATTTCGGGGCTGACACAACTGTTGAAACGTAATCTCGAGAATTTCCATCATGATATCATATTTATTTCAGAATTGTTCAAGGATGGTTCGATAAATATATGGGGTATAGTTTTAAAAACAATTGGTGCAAACACCAATGCCATCGGTACCAGCAGGTAAGTTTTGATCGATAATTAAACTTTAGGCATAGCATTATTGGTAGTGATTGTTACTTGGAACTGAATAACCATGTGGACAGCTGTCTCGCCATGCAATCATTAATGACATTAATAACAACATCTTCACTCTGGACAGTATTTATAAAGTCTTCAGAATTCTGTGAAGAATTTACTGAATGAGTTTCCTCCTTCGTACAATATCTTCGAGTAAAATAATAATTGAAAGTTTATCCTGTTACAGAACATTCTTTGGATTACAGGATTCCATTATGATATATGCGGAGCTACAAGGACATAACCGAAGGAAAGTTAATCCATATAGTGGAACACGTTGACACTCACAATTCAGACATTTCTCAAGTTTGTTGGAACTTGCGAATAAGAAGCTTGTAATCGATTCAAACACACATATAGTTTGTCATAAAACTATCAGAGTTCATATCCTAATCGATGAAAATAAAGAGAACGAGAGAGAATATTTGCCATTGATGGATGGATGTTTTGGTAGGCTTACTTTTTAGCAGGCCAGTTGACACCTAGGTCTTTCTCTCTACGTAGATCTTCGGATTCATTCACTTTTCCAGAACAAGACTGTCCCAATGATGTGTACGGCTTGATGTTGAATATCTACAAGACTTCTAAACTCTAACAAATCAATTATATTAGGAGCATTGTTTATCCGTTTATGTCGGGCTCTAACAGCTCACAGTCAATTTTATGAATTGTCTGTATTCCTACTTTGCCTGTGTTCACCACCGACTAGAAGCTTTCTTCAACTCGTCAAACGATCGTACACCTCAACCTCTCCCTCCTGCCTAACCTCAACACATCGTTCCCCAGTCGGGTTCCAACACAGAACTTCACCTCACCTAGTCATTTAGTTCATTAGCTCATCATCCATTCGTAATAGATGAAAAAGAGAAAAGCGTGGCCATGGGGCAAGCAACCATCCTTTCTTCAGACAGGATACACATCCGATCAATATGGAAACCTGGAAGGAGAGGAATAGTGTTTATTTGAATTGACATGATTTAGTTTGCGCTAAATCTCTGGAATGGCAGTCAGCTCTCTATCTCAACTTCATCGACTTTGAAAAGGCCTTCGACAGACAGCGTAGATCGAGAGGTCATTTGGCAAATACTTCGCTACTACTGGGTGCTGTCGACAACTATACATATCATTAAACAGTTATACGACAATGCTGTATGCCAAGTAATCCGCAACAGGAAACTTACGGAAGCCTTCGAAGTGAGGACGGGAGTGAGGCAAGGCTGTCTACGATCACCAATGATCTTCGTGACTGCAGTAGATTGGATTATGTGGCAGATAACGGGCAATGAGAAAACAGGCGTAAAATGAACTCAGACAAAAACGTTGAGAATCTGAACTTCGCCGATGATATATGTCTGATTTCCCACAGACTGGAAGATATGCAAGTGAAAAGCAACAAGCTGGCCAGAGAAGAAGCATCAAACATAAGACTTCAGGTGAGCATAAATAAAACAGAGGTGATGAAGATTCCTGGCCAACACCAACACCACCAACAACAACAGACAACAATCAGCCAGCATAAATGGGAGGAACCTGAAAGAAACAACCGCCTTCACCTACCAACCTAACTGGGAATCATCGTTTCAAATACAGGCAGACGGAGCTGACGAGGATATTAAAGCCAGAATCGGAAAAGCAAGACAAACTTTCATTACTCTTAAGTCTGTGTGGAGGTCAACAACACTCACCATCAAAACTAAGATCCGGATTTTCTACTCCAATGTGACTTCAGTCAGTGCTACTCACTATACGGATCAGAGACTTGGCCAGCGCGTCAGAAAGAGCATCTCAAACAAACCTCAGACCTTCATTAACACTTGTCTTCACTCAATACTCAAGATCAGATGGTCAGTCAAAAGAGATCAGCAACAGGGATCTCTGGGAATGAGCGAACCAACTCAGCAGGAGTCGATTTTGAAACAATTAGGCAGGAAGAAATTGAGATAGATTGACCATTCTCTGAGGAAACCATCAAGTGACATCACTAGTCAAGCCATCGCTCGATTGGAACACGAAAGGGAAGCGGTGAGTTGGTCGTTAGTGCAAGGATGACTTGGAGGAGGTCATGTGAAGAGGAGATGAAAGCATGTCGGTAGACTTGAAGGAGGGTGAAAAAGTTGACAGAAAGCAGGAGGCAATGGAGGTGCGCAGCTGAAGCCCTATGTTTCTCTAGGAATTAAAGGATATAATAATAATAATGATAATGATAAATATCTGGCCGTAAACTTATCTTTGTCTTCCTGAATTTCTCCTCATTTATTATTGTCTTATTTCGATGGTTTTCGAAAATACTACACACATTGGATGTGGAGTGTCCACATGCTTAACCGGTGGACACCCTAACTCCTATTTGTTCGTAATTTGTTATTATGGTCCAAGGTAATTGTTTGTCTGATTTGTAATGGTAATCTTTCTTGTTATAGTTTGAAGTATTCAATTCATTGCTAAACAGATATGAGACAAAATTTTCAAAGATCGTTTCAACTGGCAGAAGGTTTTCTACCACTACTTCTTTTATTATAATTTTTCAAAACTACTCTCAAGATACACATAAGAACTGTCAAAATTTCTCAACTACTTATCTAGTCTTCGGGACGTTCGATACTTAATGGCTTCATTAGCACATACCACTGATGGACAGTCCGAATCAGTGAGTGAACACCTCACCAGAAATCAACTACGCTGTTCCCAAGTGGTCTATGTTTGAAGTCACTTAGTGAGCAATACTGTCATTTGCATTCCAACTCAATTGTGTCAGCATAGATTATTATTATTCGTAGAAGTTGTATAACTCTAAAGAATAATCACTTGCTACTGCGTTCAAATTTCCTTTCACCATAAGAATCTAGTTTCCACTTTCTAATCTGGTTATATGAATATTGAATTGAAATCCACCGATGTCACTTTTATTCCTCATGATCAGTGCCACCAAAGGAGACTAGTTGCACAGCACACATTGTAAAATTAGATTTAGGTATGCGGCGAAGTGTGTTCTGCAGTCTTCCGAATAATTAGTTGTAACTGAGTTACTGTTTCACTTCATGTTTTCTAAATGTCGACTTTTGTTCTTGTGTTCGTGAAAAATTATAATCTTTCAGGGCAAACCTTGACGTAAGACCATATGCAGCGAAGAATATCAATGAAGTATGTCCAGTGGAAAGGTCAACAGCAGATGTTCAGCCGAAGTAGTCGACAGTAGAAGCCTCCTATGGGCACTATGAAGCATAGCAGCAGAAATAAACCGAAAAAGTTATTAATAATAATAACTACTGACATATTATAAAATCTGTGTAACCTAATGTTTGCACATTTTTCAAATATAATGACTTTTAAATTCAACAGGTTTTCTCTCCTCGTGAAGCGTCTATGTGAAAGGGTTATGTGTTTTATTGGAATAGTAAGTACTTCGAACTTTAGATAGGATATACTTGGTGATAGAAAATTGCATTTTCTTTTGTACATTTCTGCTTTCCATCATAGACTTCACAATACTTTGCGTATACAAACAGTGATATATATACATCGAGCGACCCTACTGATTTCAAGCAGTTTTCGCTGTCTTTGATTTTGAAATCACTTTTTCATGTCACTTAATATTAAGTGTACTGTCTGGAATGTCATCTGTATGTTGAGGAGCGTCAACTGCACACTGAAAGTAATCTGGAGCTGAGCTAAATACATCTAGTCGGTCTGTCAATATCTCAGCTATTCAAACACAGCTGAAACACAAAGAGTTTGTGCACAATTACATAAGGTCATCATTCAGGTATTTCATTATCCGATGGTCACTCTGCAGATAATGTGTTAATGCCCTCATAAACATCAGATTCCTCAGCGTGTGTTCAATCCTCTTCATTTCATTTGAATAATGTTTAAATAAGAGATAGTTGATTGGTTGGTTTCTAAAGATTCTTGTTGCGAATTCTTCTGACCTGCGATTCGATCTTCATTATGTGACCAGCGATTCCATATGTTGAGAAAAGTGTGAAGTGCCCTGTCAGAAATGCTATTCGTGACACTCAAAGTTTCTTTTCTTTTGTGTTAATGTAGCTTGCAAATTATTTCTTGGTCATTACTGACGAAGGTCTTTTCGAAGTGGATGAAATTATGATGGTGATTTGACTTCACTTATTTACTCTGTTCAACTCAGATTCATAATGCTCCTATTTCATCCACTTATGAGTTGCCCCTCCCTAAATCTCTCCAGAATAACGTGGCTTAATATTCCGCTGGGCGAAGGAAGAAACTAAGCAATCATCGTTCACTTTTATCCTGATCCGGAAGAGGATTTATTAACAGGAACATTCCAAAGTCTGATAAGCGTTTTAAATTAACATTCATTTCGGGCTTCGCTTATTGACGCATGACGAATTCAACGGTTACATTGCCTGACCTCAGTTCAGGGTTCATATTGAACAGAAGGATTCTGATTCCTCCATTTGTGACTTTGTCCATCACCGCTTGCATTTGCTTGTAGAAGTCACCCTGCTCTTGTGGTACGTCCTTTATAGGCACTTAGCTTTGGTTGATTGTAACTCTACTTCCTTCTGAGTTGAAACTTGCTGCCCATTTCTAAGAGGGCGAAGATGGAACCCACTGCATAAGAGGTTTGATGACTATCATCACGACAAACCTTCTTCCCCTTCTCATGCCTACGACTGGCATGAAAATTATTGAACGCGTGAACTGGGCAAAATTTTGATTTGTAACTAGATTGTGAGATGTACAATCATCGGATTCATTCAAAGTATTTCACTGTCATTGATTTCCACATCGCATTTTCATGTGAATCTGAGTTACATTGCACTGTCACGAAAGGCTACTGTGTGTAGTATGTCTTCATGGCCACCGATGGAATCTTCGACTGTAAGAGATTCATCAAGATAAATCAACTTCCAGTCTGTCTGTGGATATGCAACCGATCAGCTTAGGATACTATTAAGCGCATCTCTTCTTTCTACCCTTCTAACAGGCACATTCTCAATGCTGGCAGTTCACTGATATCAGTCAGAGAAATCATACACATTTCAACGGGACAACCTCACCTGTACTTATGCAAATCGACTCCATAAGAAATATTGTGGTAAGTAAATCTGGGTTGAGTTGTTGTTCAAGATATTTTCACAGCTCACGTAGAATTATCTCTCCCGCAATAAACTTACGGAAATCAAATAGTACTGACGTGTGTTCTACCTGACGTTCGAGTGGACGAGTACAATTTCAAAACTTGTGTGGGCAGAGATATTCACAAATGTATTGGGGAATTCAATAGCAAATATATTAGCGAAGACATTACAAGATTTACGAATTTATACCAAAATACCAAGTCTGCATTAATAGACAGATATTCGCGTAATTCTATTTGTTCAGTTGCCAAGTACATTGGTCGTAGCTCTTATTATTTTGTTATTATTGTACGGCTTTGGGTTTCCAGTGCCACATAGGGAATCAACAACACATCTCCGCTTTGTGCTGTTTTCTGCCATCCTCTACATCTGGGTCCACAATTTTCAAAACACTCTTCTCTCTTGCTCACACAATCTCCCTCGTATCACACTCTCATTAACGACGCACTCGTCGCTTCTCATTTCGAATATACTTCAGTGGTGGCCTGTCTTTCGTGCTATGTCTTTCGACGGTTTATTAATGCATCCTCGATCAATCTTCATTTTCTCCTGCACATTCGCTGAGCCATAGGATCTTGCTGGTTGGTGTGTTTACGGAGTTTTTCAATACTAATTTATTTCTGGCTGCTGAATTGATCTTCATGATGGAGCCAGAGAAGATGGCACCTGATGATGAAAGTCTGCAACAGGTTGTTGCAAATCATTTTCGTGATATGCAATGTAAGCGTCTGACTCGTATGGAAGAAACGAATTCACATTGGAGTGGGAAATCCGAATCTTGATCCTCATGCTGAGTGTGGAAGATCTCTTGGTGATTAACATGACATAACAATTTCGCGTTATTCCAGAAAACAGTACATGTGCTACAGTGTGGAATTTTCAGTGAGAATGAAGATACTGTCTTTATTACTGTCCTAACTCAAGATTCCATAAATTAACCAAGTTCTACTCAACAAGCACATTCAGCACTGAGTATTTTGTAGAAACGTAATATTAAAAATGAGGCCATAAATATGCATGAATCTCTCGGCTGATGAAACTGATGAATACAAATTTCACAGAGCTCGCTTATGTAAAGAAACTTTGAGAAAGTGCACAAAACTCTCACAAAACATATTGGTAACATTCTCACACTTCATCTTCTGATGCGAACAAATGAACCCCTTTCTTGATTAAGGTGAAACTGTTTCGCAATTCAGGTGCACAGATAATAACCCCCTATCTCCTCCGCCTCTTTTCCGTGTGATTCTGTCCTCATCCATAATAACTGTATCATTTTTGTCAATACAGTGGATATATTCTCCCACTTGAACAACTCGTCTCCAATCTCAACATACCATTTTGAGTGTGAATTCACTGAAACTAATATGAATACTTGCCTAATCGTTCTGCATACACCATATCCTCTTCAAAAATTCTACTAAGTGTGAATTAAGGAGTGGTGCTGTATCCACGAGAGTATTGTGAACTAATTTGTTACTATGTGTGTAGTTCTTCTCAACTAGCAGATAGTTCGACAATATGAAATCGCATATATATTGCATGATGTTTGACGATGTGAGATAGGTCTTGATAACTGGAACTGTTAATGATATTAATCAGGCGATCACCTTAGCCAAACGGAGTGAACGAGCTGGTTTCTTCTACCCGTTGTTTTTCATTCACCACTTCAGATTACTCAGAATATAGTCGGTGTCGAATAGATGGTGCGCAGTCGCAGGTTAATGCCAGCCAGCTCTTCACCTTCAAGTTGTGCTGTGTGTGTATGTGTTCGTGATCATTTACAATAAGACAGCTCTGGTCGTCTGATGCATGCACTTTGGCAAGGATGATGATGATAACAATATACTGTCGTTTATTTGCAACTACTAATGTCTTACCTTTGTCTTCGGAAATACCAGATCTCCTAATGCAAGGGAGAAATATATTCAACCTTTCTTAATATCATGGTAAAATTCATGTCGATTTCTCCTCACTTGGTTTCTCTTTTCATAATGTTCCACCCTCTGTTAACTTTGTATTTAAGACGAACACTAACCTACTTGGAGTTATATCTCAAATTCTAGGTCCATTCAGATGACATCCCAATCACTGAACTATTGACCTTATAACGTTACCATAATACTCTTATTTAACTCCTTTGTGTACGCGTTGAGCAGTATTAGTCACTACGATTTTCACGACACAGAACTGTTGTTCATACAGGTTCATAAAACTGTATGGTTGAGTGACCTGATTGTGACATGTACAATCATCGGATTCATTCAAAGTATTTCACTGTCATTGATTTCCACATCGCATTTTCATGTGAATCTGAGTTGCATTGCACTGTCACGAAAGGCTACTGTGTGTAGTATGTCTTCATGGCCACCGATGGAATCTACACCTAGGGATAATCATTCGCGGACTTCCCTAGTTTCATATATTTCGTGATCAATGTCACCGTGTACAAAACTCCAAGCGAGGATGGAATCGACCGAGGTGGTGAAGATACACATACACACCACAACCACCACTTTCAATAACATATAGCACCAGTCAACAATAACGGCAGAGTTTTGAAAGAGGTAACCTCCTTCACGTATCCAGCCACAAAGCATCGTTTCAACTACCGGCTGTCAGAACGCAAGAAGACATCAGTCGGAATCGGAAAATCAAGATACGCATTCATCAATCTGAAACCAGCTCGGAGATCTTCCACACTCAGCATGAGGATCAAGATTCGGATTTCCCACTCCAATGTGAATTCGTTTCTTCCATACGAGTCAGACGCTTACATTGCATATCACGAAAATGATTTGCAACAACCTGTTGCAGACTTTCATCATCAGGTGCCATCTTCTCTGGCTCCATCATGAAGATCAATTCAGCAGCCAGAAATAAATTAGTATTGAAAAACTCCGTAAACACACCAACCAGCAAGATCCTATGGCTCAGCGAATGTGCAGGAGAAAATGAAGATTGATCGAGGATGCATTGATAAGCCGTCGAAAGACATAGCACGAAAGACAGGCCACCACTGAAGTATATTCGAAATGAGAAGCGACGAGTGCGTCGTTAATGAGAGTGTGATAAGAGGGAGATTGTGTGAGCAAGAGAGAAGAGTGTTTTGAAAATTGTGGACCCAGATGTAGAGGATGGCAGAAAACAGCACAAAGCGGAGATGTGTTGTTGATTCCCTATGTGGCACTGGAAACCCAAAGCCGTACAATAATAACAAAATAATAAGAGCTACGACCAATGTACTTGGCAACTGAACAAATAGAATTACGCGAATATCTGTCTATTAATGCAGACTTGGTATTTTGGTATAAATTCGTAAATCTTGTAATGTCTTCGCTAATATATTTGCTATTGAATTCCCCAATACATTTGTGAATATCTCTGCCCACACAAGTTTTGAAATTGTACTCGTCCACTCGAACGTCAGGTAGAACACACGTCAGTACTATTTGATTTCCGTAAGTTTATTGCGGGAGAGATAATTCTACGTGAGCTGTGAAAATATCTTGAACAACAACTCAACCCAGATTTACTTACCACAATATTTCTTATGGAGTCGATTTGCATAAGTACAGGTGAGGTTGTCCCGTTGAAATGTGTATGATTTCTCTGACTGATATCAGTGAACTGCCAGCATTGAGAATGTGCCTGTTAGAAGGGTAGAAAGAAGAGATGCGCTTAATAGTATCCTAAGCTGATCGGTTGCATATCCACAGACAGACTGGAAGTTGATTTATCTTGATGAATCTCTTACAGTCGAAGATTCCATCGGTGGCCATGAAGACATACTACACACAGTAGCCTTTCGTGACAGTGCAATGTAACTCAGATTCACATGAAAATGCGATGTGGAAATCAATGACAGTGAAATACTTTGAATGAATCCGATGATTGTACATCTCACAATCTAGTTACAAATCAAAATTTTGCCCAGTTCACGCGTTCAATAATTTTCATGCCAGTCGTAGGCATGAGAAGGGGAAGAAGGTTTGTCGTGATGATAGTCATCAAACCTCTTATGCAGTGGGTTCCATCTTCGCCCTCTTAGAAATGGGCAGCAAGTTTCAACTCAGAAGGAAGTAGAGTTACAATCAACCAAAGCTAAGTGCCTATAAAGGACGTACCACAAGAGCAGGGTGACTTCTACAAGCAAATGCAAGCGGTGATGGACAAAGTCACAAATGGAGGAATCAGAATCCTTCTGTTCAATATGAACCCTGAACTGAGGTCAGGCAATGTAACCGTTGAATTCGTCATGCGTCAATAAGCGAAGCCCGAAATGAATGTTAATTTAAAACGCTTATCAGACTTTGGAATGTTCCTGTTAATAAATCCTCTTCCGGATCAGGATAAAAGTGAACGATGATTGCTTAGTTTCTTCCTTCGCCCAGCGGAATATTAAGCCACGTTATTCTGGAGAGATTTAGGGAGGGGCAACTCATAAGTGGATGAAATAGGAGCATTATGAATCTGAGTTAAACAGAGTAAATAAGTGAAGTCAAATCACCATCATAATTTCATCCACTTCGAAAAGACCTTCGTCAGTAATGACCAAGAAATAATTTGCAAGCTACATTAACACAAAAGAAAAGAAACTTTGAGTGTCACGAATAGCATTTCTGACAGGGCACTTCACACTTTTCTCAACATATGGAATCGCTGGTCACATAATGAAGATCGAATCGCAGGTGAGAAAGAATTCACAGCAAAAATCTGTAGAAACGATACAAACGAGTATCTCACATGGGTGTGGCCTCAAGCATTTAATAGTGATCCTGCGAACAGGAAATGAAGGTTTATGGAAATTTCTGGAGTGAACCTGATAAGCCTGCAGAGGACGACACACTAGGGTTTTGTTGGATTGTAGCCCTTGTTACATTCGGAATCGAAGAAACAAATAGTGAAAATAATCTCATAGATCAATTGATTGTATGTGATCGCACAACATATGGAGAAAAACATTATAACTAGTGTTTTCATCAAATATATTCCTATCTTTAGGCAGTCATAATAGTAAAATTTGCAAGCCAGTTTTAAGATACTTACAGATCGACTGTTCCTTCACTTGCCAAATTTAGACAAAGATATGGAAATAGGGAAAGGTTTCTGACCACAGCTCTTTCATGTCCGGCACGACACGGATCGGATAATGTTTATGCCTTCTTTTCCAGTTCCAGATTGTATTTCTGAAATATTTGAAATTGTATTCCATAAGATCCACCTAAATCTTAATGACTGTCAGACAAACCTGTCTCAGTTAATTCGTTATACAAATGTGTGTGGAGATAAATATACTACTCATTTAATAATTGTATCAGTTCAAAAGTGTTGTGTCATAATAACATTGGGGAATATCGACAATAAATACGCATTTCTTGTTCATATGTATTTCAACTATTTGAAAAATGGGAGTAAAGCATGCCTACTAGCATGCATCAATCGCGGTTGATGAATTCGGTAATGTTCTATTGTTGGCCTCCCATGTTTGATAAAGGATTGCATTCAACCGTGAAACATGCCAGCACAAAAATCAGCTATTCAGACATCATTGAAAGTACTCAGTAGGGTATATTTATATATATATATATATATTAATTGATACTGGTATATCTTACCATTGGTTCGATAGAAACGGCTATCGGTTGTCCTTTGAGTTGACCATTCCAAACAGTTTGTCTTACATCATTGTGAAGGGTGAGAAATGTGTTTCTCAATGTGTCGTTCATTCTTCCATTGACACGAGAAAGTAGGATGAAGCATATGCATAGTCGAATGAGTGGTGGATTTCAAATGAAATGCATTTCTGTGGATCTTAACCTCATGTTGCATTGGTATAACAATGGGATAGCTCAACTGTTTACCGTTGAATTGAACATTCACATGTGTATATATATCCTCAGGAGAACTAATCTGATAGATTCAAATCTCATTTAAACGTCAATTAGAATTATGTTTTGCTTAATAAATGTAACTCATTTTGGGTCAAGCGATTGATTAGTGTTGATCTCCACAGATAAAGAATGACATCTTCTTGAGGAATCATAATTGAAAATGGTGTTATTGCTGTATACCAATCCCCCTTTCATGGTAATAGAGAACACCTGTTCGTTTGGGGTAAAGGTTATAAATCGTTGTACTTAAAGGTGAAGTGTATAATAATGTAATCTATTATTAATCCTGTCAACTGACGACTGCTACATACGAACTGAACTCAGTAAATGAAAGTCAATAGAGAGACTAAAGAGCTTTTGCACTACTTCAGGCAAATAATCCGTCTCTCTAAATTAACTCATGTTTTTTTCATTTCTCCTGTACAGTTTTGATTGTAGCATCTCACAAGTACTTGTGCAGAAACCTTCATTGAACTTGACGAGGCTTTTCTAATAAGGAGGCTAATGACTGGATATTTTTTCAAAGAATGTTGATCAAGTCATGATATTAAGTGTTATCACAATAATTTATGATTACAAAGCAGTGTGGAGGATGAGTAACTACTATCCAATAAGTACACAAAGGATATTTAAGACGGCTTGAACAATCACTGAGTTCGTCTTCACTTACCAGACCCCTAAGGGGTATTTTTATATGAATCAACGCATTGTTTGGACTTTAGAGGGTAAAATGTTTTCCAGAGGGATGATGCATTTACAAAACATCAGACTTTAACTTTAAAAGGCTGCAATTCTTGACATTCACAATCGAGGGAGACGTTAATTGCCATCGTTGCTTCTATAAGCACGGTACAATTTCAAAATCTTTGATTTCTACTTGTAAACGTCTGTAAAGACTATAAAACATTCTGTAATTCGGTGTTGCAGCTTTACATTGTAACTTGTGAGTTTATAAGCTATTAAATATGAATGTTTTTGCACACAGATACAACTTTGTTGAAACAACAATGATTTTCGTGCAGATATCAGGTATTAATCTTCGCAGATGCTAATTTCCCCTTTACAAAGAGAATCGTATTTAATAGTCGAACACCACGTTAAATCAAAAAACAAAACGGGAAGAAATTTAGAATATTTAAGACAAAGAAGGCATTGACTGAAAGCTACGAATAGGTTGGTTGTAGTGAGATTCTCTCTGTGAACACATATTCCCAGCGTCACTATTCGAGTCGGGACAGCTTGATCAGTTGGAGGTAGAATTGAGGGAAGGCGGGAGAAATAAGTCAGTATTGCACTAAAGAGGATAGGAGTCATTAATATTCATCAGCATAATTGTTGCTCTAAGTGTGATACTAATTCTATCGCGACTTCATATTGAACCCCAATCAAAATCAAAAACATTTTAATTGCAGTTCATACTACTACTATTATTTTACGTATTCAAACAAATGATTCGATTCCCTTAGCGGATATAACTACAACACTATATATATATATATATATATATATATATATTTCCGTCAGAACATGTAGAAAATCACACCATGTAACTCTGCGAGCAGAATTTTTCAATGAGTTTATTATCAAGCTGCGCTTATATATATATATATATCATCACACAGCTTGATAATACATTGAAAAATTCCGCTCGCAGAGTTACATGGTGTGATTTTCTACATGTTCCTACGGGAATTTTCCATCTATCATTATTTCTCCAACCATTTTACTGCTATCAACATTGTTTTTCTTGAAATCAGCTGAGTGGATATCCCAAAGAAAAAAACTACCACAATCACAACTACTCGGATTGTCACCCATTTCTACAATTACTCGGATTTACAGTCATTGAATCAATCAATCAGTCGTGTGTTGTAGTACTGCTCAACCACAAGTCAACTCCACCAATTAATAAGCGCCATCACCTGTCACTAAATACGTGTGTCTTATCAACAAGTACATGAAAAATCCATCCCAGTTGACTGATGTCGAGTAAACAGACACTGGTATTCATGGGATTGTTAGTTATCACAATCCCAGTAAAAATGATACAAGCAATTGTTAGGTGGTTGTCAGTGATCGCCTTGGAACCCTGACCAGTATGTGTCTAGGCTTAATCGGGACAAAATCAAACATAAGCAGAGTTGACTGCCTAATTATGCGAAGGGCTGTCCAGATGAAATAGAAGGCATCAACGATAGCGAAGATATCAGTAAATAAATGAGTTGATATGACGATTTGTGAATGTGAACAGCACGTTAAACCTTAATATCTTAACGTAATTCTGAATAGTTCAAACGAAGAAGTCATTGACTGTGAGCTATGAATAGCTTCGGATTAGTGTATATCTCAGTCAACACATACACTTAACTTCACATTTCGAATAGAAATAACTGAATCCATTCGACGTAGACTTGAAGATGTTAGTCTGTTAACCAGCTCGACAGAATCTAATGCACTGAGTAAGTGATCTGCATGACATAAGAGGAGAAATATGTCATTGCTAAACGAGGCTGATCCTCTGAAATGCCGTCTCTTCCTTTGAAGTCTTCTGTTTTGCTTGTCTCCTCTTTGTCCGTCAGTCTCATGTGCTTTCCACGAAAACTACATATGTGTGCCGTTACTAATGAATAAATAAATACACGATTCCTAGAGGTGTAAGTGTCTTCGGATTTGATCTCGTCAGATATATTCATGCACTCCTGAATCTAGTGCACATGAGCTAATTCTCTAGTTGATTTGTTACCGGCCACTTTACATACTTTGCTTCCAATATTTAATGTTACATTCCATACAACAAGTAACATTGTTGGGCAGAATTACCATCGAACGAAGAATATTGGTTGTTGAGATTTCAGATGCGTCCGTGAGTTTACTGCTCGATGAGCCTTATATTCTAGGCACACAAATATCTTCGGGCTTCAGAGCATCAGTCTCGAAACTGGCGAATAATACATTTTAGACAGGTGACAATGTTTGACATGATAATTCATATGTGAATCGTGGCAGTGACTGTCGTTCCAGTGAGCAGATTAACTCATGTGTTAGCCAGTTCTCGTGGACTGCTATACGTCCTCGATCATCCTTATCCATCTGAAATGAAGTGAATCACTCTGCGACAATCACACAGTGATCTCAATGACGAAGATTACAACCTCACAACTCCTGAGAATTTACTGTAGATCTAACCTCACTGGAGGACGCAGTCATCACTCAAATACTTCTTCATCCATACCAATCAACTTGTTCGCAAGTTCACAATGTGTCCGATCGATGATGAGTAATATGTGACTACAACTCAACTAAACGTTGACAGCTGATGCTTTTTTTTCATGACAACGGAAGATTTCTAAGTATTTCTGACGCTTCCGACACTTTGGAATAAGAAGACAAAGAGAAATGCGTCCAAAACTCACCACTGTAGGAAGTAGTTTCGTTGACTCGGAAACCATTGAGCATCTGATGAATAGGTTTGCCTTGTCTAATTGGTTTCATACACAAAACTGCTCATTTGGCAAATAGATATCTCATACTGCTCAGTTGGTTTCAGTAGAGACAAGAGATTAGTAGAGAAATGACTTGATCACAACAGAAGTTACTTGCTCGAAAATCCGTCTAGAATGACGTCATTGCTGAGACATGTGAACATCAGAAATATGACGACGGATGTACTGGTCTCGTTACTTGATCCTATTGAAAATACGTGAGGTGTGTATTGATTAGTTTCTCCCAGCTTCAGAGTCACTGAATATTTTTGTGTTTGTCAATCACACATGTCGAGTGTTTGGACTGCCAGCTGTAATTCATTCTCTGATACACCAATATTCTGGGTATATCGAAATCAACCCATTTACTTTGTATTCGAGGATTTTACCAATATGATTGTCTTATGCAGGCTTCATAATCACCTTTACACTTAGATATGAAGCTTCGACCTTTAACACAATCACATCGAAACAGCCTCCGCTATGATTTGGCAGTTGTGTAGTGGTCGTTACAGATAGTTGGTAGTGAGATGAAAAACTCCCCACAATCAGGCTTACTGGCTATTTGTTGTCAATGTATGATTCATTTGGAAGTACAGAGTTAGTGTTGGACTCATTGTTTCAGCTTTAGCTGCTGCTTTGAGTAATGTATAGCACTCCTTCGGTAGTAACAGTTCCTGGTTCACTAGTTGATCCTAAGTTCAGTGACCTTATATCTGTAAATCAACCCAATCACTACAGGAACCACCAAGCACAATATAATATAAAAAAGACAAAACTCTTCTTCGCTAGGATGGGAGAGAGAAAATGACGTGATGTGGTGAAGGCTTTCTGTAGGAAGTTACTCCATCTGTCTAATTTCGATGAATACGAAAATAAAGACGAGGAAGTGGAGTGTTCACACGAAGTCAGGAATTAAGAAGGCTGCTCAGATCGAAAATAGGTGGAAAGATATAGCGTGGAAGTGGGAAGAAGTCTCCTCCAGAATAATGACATCAAGAATCAACTCAGAGGTTAGGAGACTGAGACCTATCCTGTGCTATGCTAATACAAACAACGCAGAAAACGAGAGTCAGGGAGACTCCTACATACAATTGTAAACAGATACCAAATGGCGACATTAAAATGCTAATGGACGATTTGAATACCAGCCAAACACGGAGCAGGCAACAGAGGTAGAGAACACATGATGTTTCGGCAGACTGTCGGATAAACGAATGGGACATTGCTTTCTTCATATCAGAAGTCAAGTTAAACACCCAGAAACTTTGGGCCAGTAATACAAATAGCACCTTCATTACAGCCATCACCACAATGACAGAGATATTATGTAGCATCAGCGAGGATACCTGTGCGGAAGAACACTGGAATTCTCTGAAAATAATGTTGGATGGAACGTATATAAACGCTTCGGGAAAATGGAAGAGCCAAGACAAGGATTGGCTGTTTACTCTCACGTGGAATCTAAAAGAGGAGGGAAATGGTTTATAATAATTAATAATAATATCGCTTTTATTCCAGAAACAGTACTAGTGGTACAGTGTGGAATTTTCAGCACATATCTACAATATTCCATCTAATTTCATCGCACATTTAAAAGAAGTTTTACAAAAAAAATAAATATAAAATAAACAACAACAAAAACCAAAAAGAAATACAAAAATAACCAAAAATGCAAATAATAATATCAAGTAGAAAGGAAGATAAACACCAATAATGAAAAATATTTCAGTATTTGCTGGTGGGAGCTATGATATGTGTATGCGTGGTGAATAGTAACAGCTATAATCATAAAAGGAGTTATGAGATGTTCCCAAGAATGTTGATAGCCAAGATGATCAGTTAATTTGATTGAACTACACTAAACAATCATAAAATAAACATTTCAGGTTGTGTTTTTTTTTATTGTCAGCACTGATGCAGTGTTTGTTGTGATAGTGTGAGTAATCATGCATAATACGAAAATTTTAGGAAGATTTCCAGTTGAATATTGCCGAACAAAAAAACAATCACAAAACTAATATTACATGATGGTTAATGACAGGACAATTTGGGGATACTCATAGTGATAATATAGTCGGGACCAGTAGATACACAAATAAAGGAATAGAATAAAGAATAAAAAAGCAAGCCAATGATAATAATTTTCAAGTAGCTTAGTATGTTTAAGAAGGTTGTTCACTATGGAGTACAAATAAGGGACAATATGGGAGGAATAAAAGAGCCAAAATTTTGTTATTAACAACAAAGCAAGTCATAGGTTTCACGCTTAACATTGTCTCTGTCACTTAGAACACGGGCTGGCCAAATATGGTATCATTGAGTTCCTACACTTGGTTGTACGAGCATATATTATTTTGTACTGATTTCTGGTTCTACCTGATGAGATGCATGGGGAGAGGTGGGAATAGAGAGGGTGTTGGGGGTCAGAGAGTATGGTTTTAGACCACTTTTCGCATGCATTCAGATACTTATCAACTAATGTAGTGCCGACCTGACTGAGTTTTACACCACTATTCCGACTAACTATCTTCAACATCCTTCTCAGGATGGTAGTTCAGTTTACAACGCATTCACAACATAAGTGAAGAAGAGTGCTACGAAGGATAAAAGACGATGACACAATACACTGGAAACTGGCACAACAAACGGTTGCCTGTAATAGAGTCTCTGGAACACTCCATCGGTTAACCAAGTTGTCAGTGTTGATGAAGTGTAGTACGGCTACACTTCGTGTGCGAGGACTTCGTTTGAACATGGACACATTTGGAATTAACCCAACATCATTTCCTTACATTGCCGTGGTGCTGTCCACACGAACATCATTTGAGTCTGTAATACAGCCACATTCGTTAGATAAGATATTAATCATTTTCACTGGATAATTTGACGTTTTTTTCCTCAAACATACCGCCAACCAGGACACGTCTCCAACTAACTAAATCTTTTTGATTTGTGTGTTGTCATCAGTCCTGACAAGTTAGGTAGATTAGTGGATTTTCAGATAACTAGATAAATCGCGTTTAGTAATGGCTAGTGAAATGTTGCTTATCAACATCACTACAAGTCCCTTAACGAATAGTGAATTAGCATCATGTGGTTAGCATCATGTGTACTTTACAAATATTGAATAAGGAACATGCAGTTTGTTTATTTAAAATGACCTCAATTTTTGCAAGAGGAAGCCATGTTGGCCGTGGCATAATCGCACGCAGTTTAGGGAAATCTGGATAAAATTGATCAGAAGTATCATTGTGATTTATGCTGATGTCTATTCGTAGACTTAGTGCTTAGCAACCGTGTAGTTCTGGTTCATTGTCAATGAAGACATGAAGAATCCTTGAATCACCATTCTGTGTTGTGATATTTTCGTGTCAGTTATGGGACATAATCTTCTGAAGAAGCGATTTGATCAGTAGAAGCAAAAGAAAGAAAGGGGTTGTTCACTTCAAATTACTTCCGAACAGATTTCAACCTACAACCCATCCCAAAATAACTCCGACAGCCACGAAAAAAATTACTGAGTGCAAAACTTGGGAAAAAACAAGTCCTGAATTCCATGAAGTTTATCAAAGCCATTCAAGAAGGCACGGAAATCACTGAAAATGGATCAACATACCTCAGGTCAATATCAGGAAAAGCAAATCACATGCAGACCAAACTGAATTTTTTTTAAATGGTTCTCAGCACTAAACACCAAACTCATCAACGTTGAAATGGATTTCAATAGGATGGCACGAGAAGTAAGTAATACAGAAATTGCGTCAAGAATGACAAGTGCTCGAAACCATTATCAGCTTCATTCAACAGGTATTCCATAATGCAGATTGATTCAAAAAGTGATACCAGTGCAGTGTTTGAAGCAAAACAGGAATGAGGCTAGACTACCTTCCGAAACCTGACTACGGTGGACTATATCATTAACAATTACTCCCATCACTCCACACGAGATGCATTGAATTCATTCCGATGATGCGTAACCGTCTCATCTTATTCTACAATACAAAAGCTAATCTCTGTGTTGAACGTGGATCACAGAGTCGGTATTTCGAATATTGTTATCATAATTTTATTATGGAAACATTCGCTATCAAAAACGTATGAATGAAAGAATCCTTGCATCTCCGATAAGATGTTGAGACATATTCGAATATGTTGTGTAAATGAACCATATACTTTCAACACCACTTATATTATCGTGAACTTTGAACCAAGATGTGGGTAACCGCTGAAGCTCACACAGCTACCAACATTTCAGTCATCCAACATAATGCACAATGTTCACTTTTCATTGATTACTGTTTCAATCAATCACACAAATCTATCAAACTCACATGCAACACTCACGAATTTCTCAAACACTCTCGCATGTAATTATAACACTGAAGGTGAATCACACAATCTCAGGTGATGTCAAAATATTATTCCAGTGATCACACCCCCATGACATCGGCTAAATTATGATTCACCGAGTCGCGTGTCTACTAACAGGAGTTTCAACTGGTTCAATCAAACATCCTTGGCTTTTCGTGCAATAGTATATTTTAATTGATGGAGCACATATACAGAATGAGGTAATCATTTGAAGAAGGAAGAAATAAACAGACAAATATATGACCATAAGTAAATGTATTAAGGTTAATCATGAAATTAAAGAAAATAGTGTTTATGAATTAAATCACAACTAGCACTTTCTAAAGTGGTTTGATTGTGTGAAGATTGTTAGTCGGAGTATTAATGTAGGCCCTCGTCGTACGGCCTAACCTCCTATTTCTAGCCGTCTGTCGTGTGTTGTAAGGGTGACGACCGATGAAATTACCTCTGGAAAGGAATATGAAATAATCAACAGTAGATAATAAACTTTCTTAGGAAATTACGCTTAATATTTACTTACATGTCAGTTCTATGTTAGTCATTCCGATGAGAAACTAAATATTTCAAAGAAAGCTTATTTACGCGTCGAACACGGTTCAGACATTTGGCGTTTTGACTATTGTTATCCAAATACGTGAAAGTTTAGCGCGCTTGTCATATGTTTGCATGTATGATATGCACAAGTTTAAAAATCGTTTTGTGAATTATCTCCACCTGGAATGCATCTTATCGTTGTGATGTCCTCTGACGGCGGTTTTCATACCTGTGCCAATATGTGGTTTACACCCCACGAACAGTATTCACATTGAAGCAGTCATCGAATACAACGTGTCTGTTGCGTGTTAAGTATAGTAATGTGAAAATTATCATGTAAACTGAAATAGTTTCTCGACATGTTTTATACATGTTAAACGAATTCAAACATCCATTGTGACCAACAAACGACAGATAAATTATTACCTTCAGTCAGCTACTTCACTTGAGACTGATCAATTAGATATGATAGAGAAGATTTGTAGCTCAGGTGGATGATTTTTTGGTGGTTGTGTTCTCCGAGCTGGATAGTTAATTTGTGTAAATTAACTATGCAACTTAACACATCCACCTCATAAAGACTGATCATTCCCCAGTTCCCATGTTGCACGCTTCAGACGAGAAGATAATCGGAAACTGATAGTCGTGAATCACATGACCAAATATTTTAGTTCAAACTGTACACATATATGAGAAGACAATTACAGCTGGGAAGCAGTCACAGAGAGTCACGTGTCAGTCACCAACCAGAGCAATTAAACGTCAATAAGCATTATGTTTGTCTGGTTGAATGTAAGAAATTTAGGGCCAGCCGATTGATCAGTAGTAATCTCCACAGATAAAGAATGACATTTTTTACTTGAGTGTTTATGAGAGAAGATAATGTATCTGCTCCCTGCCACTCATTTCTTAATGCAATGAGAGGACAACTGTCCGCTTCACTCAAGTAGAGCCTCCGGGGTGAATTGAATAATCCCTTAACATAACAATAATCTCTTATTAAACCTGTCTAATAACACGTTCCGTATGTTTAGTGAACTCAGCTAATGAAATTCATCATGGGGACAAAAGCGTCTGCTATCATTGGAACTACAGATGATGTTGACTCGTTGAAGCGTTATACGCGTGCAACATGACATGGGATGTATTGTCTGTAGGGGACTCAATGTCTGTGCTATTTTCTCAGACGTAATCAATAGTTGAGGCTAAGATATTATCACATGCAGCTGACAGTCAACTTGACACTTTCAGCCTGACTAATACGTTCGATGATTGTGACAGGAAACAAAATATTTCAGCATAGCTAGTAAAATACAACAGATTTCTTCTGTCATGCATTGCAATCGCCAACTTGTATGTGATACACCAAAACAAAGAGTATAAAGTTTGAATATTACCGTTCAATATGCGGAGAATATTTCATTGCCTTCTCAGGAGATTGTGTTTGTGTGGAATGCATGAGGGGGGCAGAACACAGTAACACATTTCGTGCTGTTCAGAATAATCAATCCACTGTCACCCACTGATATGAGCTGGACAGATGAATCCATTATAAATTTTCGTATACATCACTCTCCTTCTGCACAGATAGAATTGGGCTTGTTGTGAATTATCTGCTCAAGCTCCACTTTGAATACAACTCAACTATGCGATGTTCTCTAAAGTCAGTTTTCACATGTGTGATACTTGACAGTTTACATGATGCGACCAGCAGTCACATTGAGACAAACACTGAATCGGTGATCTCTATTACCTTCATATGTATATAAATATGCATGTCAAAGCAATTCAAATATCAGATGTGGTCAACATACGACAAATAAATTAGTATCTTCAGTCAGTCATCACACTGGTGTACGGAAGCGATACAACACTTTACACTTCACGTGTCAAAGAAATGATGAAACGACAGTATGATTTCACAAACTGTGTCAGAAAGTGGGCAGCCAGAACTCATGTAGACGGCGGAAAATGGCAGTGAAATAAATGTAAGTTCCAAGTCACTCAGTCAGCCAGTTCAGAAATATTTCAATAAATGTCTTCAAATCCTATTTCAATGGCAATCATACAATGCTTGGTTTCCATTCCAAGTGAGTATTACACACTATCTTCAGAGTGCATGAACATGATTACAGTTTCCATTCCAAACGACATACGAACCGAAGGGAATCAAACATCCAGGCATCACAATACAAATGATGTCAAATATATAAATTAGAGGAGAGCACAACTACGAACGCGACCAGTAAACTGACTACCCTGAGAACACCAGTCCCCCCACAGTAAGCCAGTCATATAACGAAGGTGGTTGATCATCAACATGACTGAGGTTATTTCATGTTTCCCCATGAAATAGGAAAAACAGGTTTATTGAGGCTGTGAACCAGTCAGCACCCCATATCTCCATATAACTAACGTGAAACTTGGTGAGTTCTCCAATCAATCCACACAGATAATGTTAAAGCCACTCATCCTATAGTTAGGAGCTAGATTCAACATAACACCATGATGTTAATCCCACTAAAACAGTTTTAGAACAAATGAAATCATATTCACAAATATTCAGAAATTGTTACATTCTTCATCACTGACAATGAGCGAGTATCTAATATATCTACTGTGATGACTCACCCAGGTGCGTAGTTACACACAATGATCATTCCATATGGAGAATGAGGACATCGAGTGACACCACATCCAACATCAGTCGTGTCACTCCACACGAGCTGCAATAAAAATCAAACAGGAGAACGCATGTAGCATGCAATTGGTCAGAGATACGCATAGATGGCTTCACAAAAATGATTTCAATTTGGCTGTTCAACTGCCGTGGATACTCTGTGTCAGTGTTTATATATGGTGTGGAATTCACATTATTGAAACACCAATAGTCTATTAGTGAGGAAGTTCCACTTATTGCAGGAGATGTTCTGGCATAGTAGGAGGTTGTCATGCCGAGTTCGACGAATGAATGAATGATATGCTCGAGTCAGGAGTCAATTCATGTGTATATGCTGCATATCACTCGAGAGCTTGACACTTCATACCACATTTTACTATTTGGCTGAAAATTTATGAGATCACATTCTAGTTCACAATGTACCCAATGTGGGCGAAATGTCGAAACTCACTACCCTGTGTAGCGTCATACATCTTGAAACAGTTACCTGAAGTATTACCAATGCCTTGAAATTTGTAATACACGTGCACAATGAATACATTTGTCGACGACAACCATTTCAATTTGTTGAAGAATATTTTATCTCACGATATGTGTTGACTCCTAATCGATATCTGATATTCATTTCACACAATATGAAGTGTAAACATACAACGTTGACTACATTGACGCTTGTAATTTCATTTCATATGAACTCTTGACCAGCATTGGAATGCTGTCTGAGATTAGAATGGTGAAGTTTCAGTGAATTTGTGTACACTAATATAAATGTCTGAATGAAAGTAGCTAGTTACTCGTGATATATCTAACATGTGAATTAAGCATAAATTTCAGTGTTAGCATAAATAAATCTGGCTAGACGACAGACGTGCAATGGACTCAAGATAAACTGATCAGCATAAAAAGAATAGAATCAGTAGGCGTGTAAATTTGATTGCACGAATTCATCATATCACACCATCTTGTTAAGTTCAGTGTAGAGGAATTATTATCATATGACGCCCAATAAAATTTCAAGATTCAAGAATGTTTATGAAAATATCGAATGTAATGTGTTGTTTAATTTGTGAAGAAAGAATTGTCCTCAATCTCCCCATCATCAACTAACGTTTCTTCAGCATATAAGCATCAGAATAAGACGAATTTGTAATCCGTCATAGGTGTAGAATATCATCTTACCTGTGTATAAAGATCACATGCATTAATCCGGCAATAGTTTCTATGGAAGTCATAATTTTTATATTCATTCAGCCACAAGTTGAATCCGCTTGATTAGACATAGATAAATGAAAAGGAAGAAATTTCAAATATTAAGATATTAGTGACTGAATAAGCTGAATGAGGAATACAACAGGTGGTATGACTTCAATATTTTCGACTAATTGTGAATTGTGAATGATAATCAGGGTAAAATAAATTATTATTGTACTCACATATTCTGATGTGTAGATAATCCTGCCTTATCGACTACAAGTGTACTGCAATTGTCAGTCATGACACTAATGAGAATTGTGTTCAAGTCACGGACTGATATTAGTTAGCGAAACATTGAAAATAAGGCAATACTGGAGGCTTAGTTGCTTCGTCCTGGTGTGACACCGATCGGCATAGCTCATCCACTGACTTTCGAACATAGTTAGTTCCAGCCAGGAAGGAAGCTCGTTGACTAATCAGCCACTGAGATACGACGCTATCACCAGCATATTAATTCCGTCTTCTACCACCATCGTTATATGACAATTGAACAAAGTAAAGATGTCGCCGTTATACACATTCACGGAATACGGTAGTGACGTCAATTAAGGGTGAAGAGTGAGTACTAGGCAGTTTCAGTGATTTCAAAATCACTCCTAATACACATCTCCATAGATATGTTATCTCAATAGGAGAATTATGAGGACTCAGAAAATTTGTCACGGCGTTATAAAACATTCTCGATGACTGACTAAACAAATGTCTCCCCACAGATAGCTCTCGATGAGGAGTCCACACGGAACTTACGTCAGAATATTCCCACTGGCATATTTCAACTTACTGTGATTTACTTGATGAAAAGTCTTCAAACACAGACGGTGATCAGGATGACGCTTGTGTGTATTGTAGAAAATTTTCGGAGAGCAGGATGATCAGTAACTTGTGATGCTAACCGCACATGAAACAGTGGAAGTGGCTGATGAACTTTCAGATACATAAATTCCATGTCCAGGAATTATCATATTTTTAGGTTTCCTGCAGTCACTAAGAGTTAAACAACTCCCCAACGCACACGAATATTGCATCTGAATCTCGTTTACAAACACATTGCCAACAGTTACACTCCACAATCGACGGTCTGCTAAACTTATTCACATTCATTCATCATCACGTGTTCCATGGTCAGTCAACACTTTCTCAAAATACAGGTTCAATTAGCACGGGAACGGGATGGAGGTCATGATGACGATCTGTGCAGCTTGAAAGGAAAGAATCTCCAATAGCCAACCTAAGCCTCATCTTCCTCTAATGAAATTCACTAATAATAACCTTGTGTTTCCTCAATGGGTATAGACTGAGCTCTGACGCAAAATGATCACCCTATCATCTGATATCCAAGAAGAATTCGCGAAGGTGGCACAGACAGTTCAAATCACTAAATGATGCTGTAGTATTATTCTCGTATGTGACTGCACCCATGGATTTCTTCACGGATATTTGTTCACCATAGTCACTGAATCCACAGACAGTTAGTCAAACTGTCAAAATAATCACGAGAGAGGAGAAGTGAACTCACAAACTCACAAAATTAAACTCACCTCTCAATTGACAGTGCACCTGCCAGATTCTGTCCAACGTAATTGAATGGCCAAACACGTCTCTTGTCATGACTGTCGAATTTCAAGTCACATCGATCTGATGAGAGTTGAGCTCTCCTTTCCAGATTCATATTCCATTTCTACATATATCAACACAATAAGTGATTCAGTATTCAGAATGCTAGTATCTCGGTCGAAAGACAGTTGCTGTTACCATTCATGGGGTGAAGAATGGTCTATGACACTTTTACGAATAGTCATGGCGGCATCGGAAATGTCACCGAGATATTTATTCCTCAGACGTATGCTTTCATATGATAAATACAATGACGCTACCGAGCGGAACAAATGTGAGTAGTTTGCTGACCTTTACATAAATTATGCAGAGTGACTTACGAGTCAGTAATTGGATTTCAATAGGAGTATGTCATATCTGTCAGATTACTAATGGTTCTCCCATTTGGTTCTCCCCTGCTACAAGGGAATGCTGACAGCCTCGAGTGTCATCGACAAACACCAGACTGAGTCAGTTTCTTTCCATGTGTCACCTCTCTCACATGTACATCGTTCATCCGAGTGCGCAGATAACATACTGCTAGAAGGACAATAAACATATTCTGTGATTAGCAAATAGAAATTACCCCCGTGAGTCAAGTAAAAGAAAAAGAGTTCAGAGAAGAGTTTCTTTCTTCGACAACATCAATCTCAAGCTGTACACTCGCATATATATTGGAAAATAGCTCATCAACACATAAGGATTGGCTTCTACTCAACCCTGTCAACTACATTCCGCCATTCAATCTACTTACTGAAATTAGTTTCCACTCAATCAACGATTTCTACATTACGGAATTTGATGTCTGAAAAATTTACTATTCTAATGGCACATTGTGGAAAATATTTCTTTTTTTGCTGTATATATGAAATTGTACAGCAGCTTGAGAATTTATTTATTTCTGTTTTTATTTCTGATTACAGCTTGATTCCATACCGTATATTTGGTACAAGTGTGGAATTTTCAGCGTGGATATCTGGTAGCCCTAATTTTGCAGGCCGACCATAGATATCAGGTGTGCGTCGGCGAGGGTTCGAACCCGGACCATGTGAATGATCGGCGAGAGTCCTAACCACTGTGCCAACGATGTCTCCGGAAAGATTAACACTTCGCTGAACGCCCTTACTCTGTATTTTGTGTTGTTTTAACCACATCAAATTCAATGGAGATATTTATAACGTTCAATCAGATTAAGCACAAACATGAGAATTCGATTTCACTCAAATTTCATGAAGCAGATCGCTTCGAACAACATTAAAATTGAGATATGTGAAATAACAATAATAATAATTTGCTTTATTCCAAAACTTGTACTTGTGATACAGAATGGAATTCTCAGCATCTTTACTACAATATTGCATCCAGTTAGTACATTAACAATAAGTCAAGTTCTACATAGATTAAGGGTAATCTCAGTTAGTTATGACAACAACATATTGGCATGTCACTTGCAAAGCCAAATATTGAACAGTGTTTGAAGTTGTTTAAATAGTAGATGCCAGCATATTTACTGGCGTAAACGGTAACAAAAAGGTTGAGATATACAGAGTGTGAAGAATCTTTCAAATAGAGCTTGTAAGAAAGAAAGAAACAAACTAGCACATAACAGAGGAAAACGAGAGAGAGAGAGTGAAAAGGAAAATAAAGAAAGAAAACCTTGTACCTATAAATGATGTGAGTTGGAACGATGAGATCCAATTGTTCTACTGACTATTCAATGAGTTATAGGAATCACGCTTAATGTTTTCTTTATTGCATAGAACACGAGCTCTTAATGGATAAACAACTCATACAACAGTGCAATTGAAATCACTCTTGTCGATAAATTGAATAATCTGACTTACCAGTGGTTTCAGGGAACGTGCAGCTGGCTGGCCAATGATTAGTCCTTTTCGAACTGATCGTCTGACATTATTGTGAAGAGTCAACAACGTCTTCCGAATCTTTGTCGTCATTTTTCCATCAACGTTGCATAGCATCAGTAAGCAATACATTGTAAAAAAGGATATTGATGAATAGTGAATTGAATGCATTCCGATACAGTTCGATTTTGTTTGCTGAACTGACTATATATATATCATTAATAATACGCCATTGTTTTCGTATACCCTCATTCATTAGTGTAGAAATTTGTACGCACTGTTGAAGAAATCTGCCAACAGAGACATATGAGCGCAGTAAACTGTCCTACTTTAACACAAACTTATTTTAACTCTCTGTAATGTGCACACGAAACTAGAACAGCAAATAAATATTGCTCATACTCTGTTGTGATCATACAGAATTTAATGTATAACAACACAGTCAGTTTACAGCCAATACACGAACATCAGTTGAGCTGGATTGATGGAAAACAGTGCATACTTCCAAAGTATTTGCCTCTCAGATAAACATTATGAGTAAGTGGGAGACGATTAATCAAATCAAACAATGGACGAAATATTCCCATATTGAATCATAAGAATTATAGCGAGAACATTACTCTGACCACTGTAGGGTGAGAGAATGAATGTGGTGCTTTTGAATGCAGAAGTTAGGTTTCAGATCCTGAACAGCTAATGATTTAGCTATGTACAGATGGCGTATTCGAAGTCTCTTTAAAATAATAATAATAATGATTTAATTTATTCCAAAAACAGTACTTGTATTCCAAAACAGTACTTGGAATTTTCAGCATCATTCACAATATTGCATTTAATTTCCTCAAATTATAAATAAAAGTTAATCCCACAGAAAATTTTCTACATTTACAATAGAGGTAGTGTCAAAAACATGCAGCATATATAATGGAAATAGCAATAATAATGATAGCAGCTAGGGTAATAATAATTATATAGGTGAAAATTACCGTGGGCTTGTTCCACACAGTATTGGCAATGTGGTATAGAAATCCTAACATGTTTAAAAATATTGAATATTATGAGGGGAAAAACAAAGATTACAGCCGTCATGGAGATAAGTTGGTGTTTGCAGTCATGAGAGTAAAACAAAGAAGTAACAGGACCATAAATATAATAGAAATAATATAAGTAAAACTTCAAGGTATGCAAGGATGGATGGAGGAAAGTGTTTATTTATTAGATGAAAAAAGGTTAGTTAATTCTTGCCTGACGCCATTTTCATCCCATAAAATGCGTGTCAAGTATGGTATCATAGAATTTTTGTACGATACTGATGGACTGTCTGTGGCTCTGTGGAGCATTCATGCAGATATGCTAGATATCCGAAGTTAACAAGGTGTTCGAGGCTGAAGCTGCTAGTATTGTTTCTTTCTCCTCTGGTGTTCAATGCAGATTGACAACAGAGACCAAAGAATAATTTCGGTTCGTTACAGATAAAATCAAGACGAAAGAGGTATAACTAAGTTTCACAGACTAGGAATAGCTTTATGTTGTCCAGAGGGTTGACAATTAATTAGTTACAGCGAAGAAAATTTTCTTTTCGACGAAGTCATCATCTAGGCTGTACATTCGTGTATTTATATCAAATGGATGGGAATTTAACTTAACTTGACCCTTAACAGGAAATTATTCTGCTCCTATAATATCTACATTTTGCATCCAGTCCACTGTTTACCAATATTTATTTATCCCCTAAATATGAATCCTAACAGAATCATTTACTCTCGTAACTTTATTAATTATCTACGACCAAATTACTTTCATTTTCCAAAGAAACCAAAGAGGAAACATCGTAGTGGTTGGCAGAGAGCTCTCAAACGTACACCAATACACTTAACTCATAATGAAAACAAACTACCGCTCTCTGCCAAACAAGATAATGTACCTACAATCCCTGATGTCAACTGATACGTATCATAACACCGCCATAATCAGATTACAAGAAACGTGGTTACGTGAAGTGTATGATGACAATCTTATCTCACTAAAGGACTTCATTTTATTTCGACAAGACCGTCAATGTTGTAATAAGAAAAATGGTGGTGTAGTGGCAACTTTTATTCACTCCAAATTATCTGTTTCTAATAACGTCTGCCTCACCTTCTCAAATGACTTCATTGACTGTATTACTGTCAAATATCGCCCCAAACATCTCCCCAAATATAAACAAATCTATATTACAAACATGTACATTTCTCCTAGTTGCTCTCCATCTGACCTATCTAATTTCGCCGATGAATTCACCATGTTTGCTGCTGCCAACTACGACAACTCTCTGTCCGTTATTACTGGGAAATTTCAATTCCTCAGATTGCTCCTTTCTTGAAGCTCTTGGTCACACAAACATAGTCAAATTTCCCACTCGACTTGACGAAACACTCGATCTAGTTTTTACTAATGACGAAGGAGTATATGAAACACGTAGACGTTCACAGAAACCAAACTCAGATCACTGTATTGTCACTGTATTAAGCGAAGAGGCTGTTTCCGCGAGTTTGTGTTTTTCATCTCTACACTCTTCAATGAATAAGGTAGGGAAAACAAAGAAGATCGGTCGATATCACAGTTTTTTAATCTGATTCAATGGAAAAATGAATGGAAAGTGAGTGATTATCTGATAGTACATATAAAGGCAGGAGTCAGAACTGGACTCTGAAACTATAACTCTCTTCTTCTACACAAAATGCAGTGTCGTCTGTGACAGTATTCAACAATGGCTTACCACTAAACTTGCTCAGTAATTCGCAGTTCGCTTTTGTATGCACTTCTTGCAAACACAACCGCGTTTGTCTTGCAGCTTGTAACCTATCTGTTGGGGACGTCACACGAAAGCTGTCACACTCAATAGGTTTGTATGGATTACAAGACGCCGTACAGCTTTCTTGATGTCCACTTCCCTGAGACCCTTTCGTCATAAATGATTGCGTTCTGCTCTCTGATTTCTCTATTTCAGGAGTGGGATGCAGTGTAATTGCAAACTTGCTCAAAGCTCGGTTGACACTGTCTTTCATCAGGCTCACAATATCATCCAACCCGGGCTCTAAACCCTCCTCATCTAGATGTGAACAGACCTTAAGAAATTTCTTTGCGGACGAACTGGTAATCTCTTGGCAACAGTCTCAAGCACGAAACTTGAATTCAATTCATCTACGCAATTAAGATACACAAGAGTATTTCTTTATACCATTTAATTGTCCGAGACCTCTGCGTCGGTGGCACAGTGGTTAGGACTCTCGCCGACCATGCACATGGTCCTAGGTTCGAACCCCTGCCGACGTACACCTGATATCTATGGTCGGCCTGTAAAATTTGGGCTACCGATAACCATGCTGAAAATTCCATACTTGTACCAAAAATACAGTGCAGAATCAGACTGTAATCAAAAATAAAATAAATTATCGTTTAACTGTGATCCATTACCTTTCACGGTCTCAAAAACTTCATGAGATATCATCAATGATTTTCCAAACCTTTGATATAGTATACGCATCGCCTCAGTATACCCTTCGTTTGGAGGCATAACCTTACAGCACCTTATAGCTCTTGCAGTAACACCAGTGCAGTACCTCAACAAATACATTTACTTCATTTCGTCATTTGTTGCAAACCCACTCAACATGACTTCAAACTCCTTTAAAAACTGTGGATAGTCAGCTGGGTTTCCATCGAAACACCGAGGCTCAAATTTAGGAATTTCAAAATTTCTATTATCCCTAGACGGCAAAACATGGACATGAATTTTAACATGCTGAGCACTCCATACATCATTATGTATAATAGGCAACTCAACATTACTTACTTTCCTGTCTGCTTCCAAAACGCTTTGTCCTTTCTTCGACCCAGGCATTATTGAAATTGACCAAACGATCCAGAAGAATTCCCAATACAACTTGTCCAATGAAGACTTGCAGACGTAAGGAAAGACGAACTGACGACAAATAAGACGAATAATTCCAAGGAGAATTATCAGAAACTGTCAATGTCCAGGTCTAACTACGCTGGACTTCACACTGTCCTTAGAAGAATTTCAGGAACTATGCTCAATAACCGACGCGAAAAACCAGAAAACAAATTGGTGACTCAAAAACCCTTTATTCTTGCAATAATACAGAACTAACTACATTGACAGAAGTCATAAAAATGAAATGAATTCATGTGAGTATAAATCAGCACAGTTTTAGCCATGACATTATTAATATTTGAATAATTCTGTTGTATTATTCAGAGATCTGGCGTTCCTGACTGAATAGCTAAGGATTTGGCAATGCTATGCAGACGAAAGCATATTGCTTTCATTTGGTTGGACTTCACTGTTCACATCACTCTGAAAGAGGAGGCATCTCTTGATAGGTAGAGATCCATGTCGGTGGGATGTTTGACTGTAGTACTCCTTATACAGTCACGAGTAACCTTCCGCGACCATGTGAGACATGATTCTTGATCACTTTTAGATAGGACGCACGTCCAACGACTCATGTGCGTGGATCTACAGTGACAGAAGGATTATTGTATGCACGAAAAAGTGGTCAGTCTTAAGATTTATCATTCAGGCTAATGAAGACCAACAAATGACTGAAGAATATTACTCTTAGGTTTCGATAAACACCAATCTAATACTTTTCATAATCTTTCCTTATTACTCATAAGTAGTGTTAGAGGGAACATGCTCAGTTTTAGAATTCATTGAAACAATATAGCCCTCAAGAAGGCAGTAATTTTAAATAGCAGATATGATGCAAGTGCGTTTGAACAATAATTCTCAAATAAAATTTTCTTAAACGGAAGAACATTGTTTACAGAAATCCATAATTTCATGAAGAGTCACAATTTTTATTAATCATGATCTTGTTATGATTTGTCTGCCCGATCTTCCTGTCTACTACACTTAGTATTTTCATTAATTCAAATTTTGGTAGCAAATAATTCTGGAACTTTCTCACGCACTTATTACATTGACACAAATTTACAGCCTAATTGATGGCTTCGTCGAAAAAAAAACATAATTTATTCGTTGCAATCGTCTTTTCATGAATTCACTATTTGGGTTCTTTAGTTAGTTGCTAGTTTTATTTTTGTACAACTGCTAGTTTGATTTCAAACCAAAATACCCTCACAGATAAAGTAAACCAAAATTTGGAGATACAAGACATCTTTTAGGCTGAAACGGAATTTTTAGTGAACCTGTATTTCACAGGTAAACTAACTAGTGATATATTCTTAAGGTGAGTTTCAACCCTTTTCGCGAAAATAACTCTTCACAGAAGTACAGAAGGTTTTGTCATCCAGTTTTTCATTAGTCTTGAAAAGTTTCAGAATCAAGATATCGCATTCGACAACTTCTATGTGACTTGTCATAAATTCGTTCTTCAATATCAAACTGATGAATGTGAATTATATATCAGGCTGTCAATGTAAATATGAAGGTGATACGCTCTAGATATTCATCGTCAAAGCACACATGCTACTCTTCTCACACACACACACACATGGCCAGTGTATCCATCTGTTGAAATGCATATCTGCATAAAACTACATAATAGAAACGAAAAAACGTACTTCAGCGAAGAGGTTCCACGAAGGATTCACTTTCTTCAGCTATACAATTGCATCTATATACATAATTTGTTTTCTATGAAAGAGGGTAGCAACAGAAGTGATGAGTTGTCACAAATATAGTTGCTAATGTCAGTTGACGTATAAGAAAGCGTTGAATAAGAGCTACATGATAAGATAAATAACTCAGTGAAGGATCGTAATCAGGATACGTGTGACATATTTAAATACAAATATCAGTTCACTTTTCCTGCATAACCACGTACATTGGGCGTTTGGACGCGTATCCTGTCCAAAAGAATTCGAAAATCCTAACCAGCATGATTGTAAAAAGTTAGTGATGGCTGTATAAGAAGTGAGATAGTTGAACATATTGTCGATTATTGTCATTCCATCTGAAGGATAGTCCACCCCTTATCCAAAAGGGGTATGCTCTTGTCTCGTTTGCATTGCTGAGGCTTTGCTAATTCATTTAAAGAAACCGGAGTTATGTATACGAGAGAAACGTATTCAACCACTTCTGCCAATTTCATAAATTATTTTGGCAGTAATTATTCTGCGGTAATTTCACACGAAAAACAAGATATTAGACAAGGCTGCTCACTATCTCCATTGATTTTTCTGATTGTGGTAGACTGAATAATGTGACAGGCAGTGGACTTGGCAACGAGGAGACAGGTACAAAATTCACGTACACGAAAGACTTGGGGATTTGGACTTCGCCGATGACATATATCTGATTTACCACAAACTGGAAGATATACAAGGGAAAACAACAAGTTGGTAGAAGAAACATCAAAGATAACTTCACTCGAACAAAGAGAAAAAACAGATTTAGGTGATGAAGATTCCTAGCCAACAGTAACAGCAGCAATAACAGACAGCGACCGGCATAAATAGGAGAAATCAGAAAGAAGCGACCTACTTCACCTACTTCACTCACCCACCTGAGATGCATCGTTTCAACTACAGATAGACTGAAACGATGAGGACATCAAAGCGAGGATTGAGAAACCAAGACTAGCTTTTATCACACTCAAGTCTGTATGGAGGTCAACAGCACTCAGCATGAAAATGAAATTAGGATGCGGATCTGCAACTCCAATGTGAAATCAGTGCTGTTTACTACACGGATCAGAGACCTGGCGCCGCACCACGTAGGGCACTTCGAACAAACTACAGACAGACCTTCACTAACAACTGCTGTCTCCGCTCAATACTCAAGATCAGATGGCCAGAAAAGATCAGCGAAAAGGGATCTCTGGCAATGAGCGTGCCAACCAAACCCAGCAGGACCGACTGTGCAATGAATATGTAGAAGGAAATGGAAGTGAGTGACATGGCATGCCAGGCCACCACTCGAATCCAACTCAAATGGGAAGCGTCGAGTTAGTTGGCAGTCAGTACGAGGATGACATGGAGGAGGTAATGTTAAGAGAAGATAAAATCATGTGGCAGACATGGAGCCAGGTGAAAAGGTTGGTGGAGAACCGAACGCAATGGAGACATTTCACTAAAGCCCTATGTTCCTCCAGGAACTAAAAGAAATATCAACATAATAATAATGACAAATGAAAAACAACATGGAAAATATTCATTCTACAGTGGAATGAGGCAATAATGTGACCATGCAACGCATGCCAGTCTTCAGTATATCATATCGATTCATTGTAAAAGTGTAGTCTTCTCAAGGAAACCGATTTCTCGATAGAAAAGATGGGAGAACTATGTTTTTACAGTTTCAGGATATTCGGATTTCAAAAGAAGACACTTTCAAGATATATTGGGCTATGTCTGATATCACTGAGCGTCACTAGAAGTCATTATACATTATAATATAAAGTGTGCAATTGAATCTTATCTCAGCTAACATGTAAACATCTTCAGAGAAATAAAACGATATGTTCTGTACATGCAGATGTTTATGCACATGTACAGGTTCATGCAAAGCACCGAAGGAATTGATGATCTCAATACCACTCGCCATGTTTGTCTATTTATTAATATCGGTAAAAAGTTTGAGCATTGTGGATTAGATCAAATAAAGTATAATTATATTTTAATAGTTTACACACAATGATAAGTTTCGTTATTGATAGTATTTTGAGCACAATTACTGTCTGTGTTCACACCACTGTTGGAATTGTTTTATTCACACATTTATGATTTGTACTCATATATATAGTTCATTATTATTATTTTTTTGCTCATTCATGTCTTCTGTATTCAGAGTTATATTTCAAGTTGTTGATAGTTGTACTGAGTCACCCTTGTTACATGTATCCGGTGTGACCTTATTGAATATCGATTCTGTTATAAGTCTCTCTTTCCATTTGTTCATGTTAGTTTTTAGAATACACACATTGTCCCAATCGATATTGTGCTTTTTGTCCCATGCATGTGCAGCTATCGATGAATTTTTTCAAGATTTTGTAAGCTTGTGTCCCTGTTGGCTGACCTTTAGTTAGGAAGGCTTTTATGTTCATTCACTCTTATTTTGAGTGATCTGGACGTTAGCCCCACATATTTAGTTGGACAGTCAGCACAAGATATTTTGTAAATCAGATTGTTTTTATCCATCATTTTTATGGGATCTTTCAGTGGATTTATTTTATTTTTGATTAGATTCGTCGGCTTAAACGTTGTTCGAATGCCGAAAATTTTGAGGTTTCTTTGAATTGCCTCAGATGTACCACTTTTATATGGTATTGTGACTGTATTTTCCATTCTTCCTTCTTGTTATTCTCCGGTTTTACCCTCTTTTTTCTCTTTCTATATTATCTTTTATAAATTCTCTAGGGTAGTTGTTTTCGAGTAGCATTTTTAATAGGACTTTTATTTCTTTACGCTGATCCTCTGGTGTTGTTGTAAGTCTACGTATTCTATCTGCAAGACTTTGTATTAATCCTCGTTTTACCGAGAGTGGATGAGCTGAGTGATAATCAAGGAATCTTCGAGAATGTGTGTCTTTTCTATATATCCTCGTTTTTATGCTACTATCTGTCATTCTTTGTAGTTTGCAGTCTAACATAGGCAGTTCCCCAATTTCATTCTCTAATTCCAGAGTGAATTTTATTGAGTCGACGTGGTTGTTTATGTGTGAGAAAAGTTTCTCAGTATCGTTTTTTTCACTATTACTAGTGTGTCGTCCACATATCTCCAGCAACATTTTAGTGATGACCTATATATATATATATATATATATATATATATATATATATATATATATATATATACGAGTACAAATAGTAAATGTGTGAATGAAACAATTCCAACAGTTGTGTGAACACAGGCAGTAATTTTGCTCGAAATATTACCAATAACAAAACTTATCATTGTGTGTATACTATTGAAATATATAATTATACTTCATTGTCTATTTATGTTATGCATTTTCAAATTTAAACCAAATTGAAGTCAGATATCATCTAATGCCGCATGTTTGTTCTGCAGCTTTCTGATACCAGGGAAAAGGTTCATCCCAGTTCTGGCTGCCCCAGAGCTCCTTTTCTCAAAAGATTTTTAAATGAGTATGTTATGTCAAAGTTAATACAATCACAGAAAAACACAACGACAATGTCGACGTCTAATGACGACAATATGATAGAAATGTTGTACATACTTTGTGATGTGATGTTTCCTTCACCCCATGATATACTTACATCAGGAAACTCAAGTTCCTGAGAAGTGAACTGAACATGGATTCACTAAATCGCAATAATCAATAACCTTCGATTCACGAAATCTTTTCACCTTTCATAGACTTCATTAAATCTCTGAATAAAGAAGACACGGATAACCATATCGTCTAACATGACGTTGTGTTGCATACAAGTATCTAATTATATATTAAGTGAGAATAGTGTTGACAAAAAACGTGATTGTGACAAAAGTCATTGAGTGTGTTATATGCTAACAGTAATGGACTATAACCACTCAAATCAATATATCTGCTCTAATCATGTTGTGTGAAGTGATTATGCATGTATATATTTAAGCGATTGATTGTTCTGTCCTATACGTTTGAAGTGAGGAGTTCCTTCGTGTAAGTAAGTGAATAACTCTTGTTGTTGTTTTTCTCTGTCTTCGTTGAGTTCATTTCACGACTGAATTTCAGTGACCTGGTGATTTTAAATTACCAGTTAATCAAACCTTAGTTGGTTTCTTGAATGTATATTCACATTCTCGATGTATACTTTACTTGAGAAGGTGATGAGAATTACTTACTTCTGAATAATGTCCGCTTAGTTCATAGTAACTGGTCGTGTACAATGCTTGATAACTACATATCTATTAAATTTGGCTTTCACTCAGCTGCCATACATCAGAGTTGCTTTGACATTTAAGATCACCAGCCTGATGGAAGGAAGTCATCATTTTATAGTTTTCATTCTTTTATATTTCAAATATAACAGGAATGCCACTGATTCCATTTCTGATGGAAAACATGAATGGAATTGGACATCCCTCCCAGAATTACTTCCATATTCTGGAAAAGCTAATGAGGCTTTTAGATCAATCTGATAAATAAATAGAGAGAATTTCGAAAAGTAATAATGTCCTCTTTGTGGAAACATGTCAACTGCTGTATGTTATTAGCATAATTAGGTTGAACGAAGAATAAACTTCTTTCTTCATTTTTAGATAAATAAATTTTGATGTGGTTGTGTTCTCTGAGCTGGATGGTTGATTTGCGAAGCTTTCATCACCCTACTGCGTGACATTTTCAGCGCATACTTCAATTTGAATTGAGATTTTAGATTTCTCTACGAGTTTATTAATCATCTCTCCTGGTGACCTTGGATGTGATTGATTGTTTTTGTGTGTTTTCACACCCTCGAGGCTACTTGTATTGGAATTGATTGTTTCCCTGACCTGAAGTTTGACTTTTTGTGTGTGACATTTCCTTCTCCTCGATTGATGAAATTTGTCTATCTCGATATACCCATTGATCGATGATTCTCTGGAATACCAGGCGGGCTTCTAAAAAATCTCTAGCATTCTTGTTGTTTCCTTTGTCCAATATCGGAACGTTGTCTCAGTCGAAATGATGTCCTTGGTTGTCTGTATGTAGTGATCACTACAACAAGAATGCTAAAGAAGTTTTAGAAGCTTGGCCAGTATTCCAGTGAATCATCAACCAATAGACACCTAGAGATAGACAAAATTTATCAACCGATAAGAAAGAAACTTTACACACAAAGGGTCAAAGTTCAAGTCAAAGAAACAATCAGTTCCAACACAAGTAACCTAGATGGTGTGAAAACACACACGTTCGAGGTCACCCACCAGAAGAGATGACTGATAAACTCGTGCAGAAATCTAAAAACTCACTTCAACAAATTGAAGTATGCGCTGAAGATGTCACCCAGTAGGGTGATGAAAGCTTCGCAAACTAACCATCTAGCTCAGACAACGAAACCACAGCAAAATCATCCATCTGAGCTACAAATCTTCTCTATCATATCTAAATTACTCTCAAGCACTCCCCTTTTCAGGAATTCGAGAGATTTTATACGGTAAGTCTTTTCTCTTACTCAATTCATCGTGTTCAACTATTTCGCATGAGTATATTACTTCATATCGTCTTGATTATTTCATCACATCAGGTGGTAATGTTTGACTTCAATAAGGGTTCGACGTATAGTAGTCACCTACTACAAGATATTTCATACAATGTTTGCCCTATTACGAAGTTAAACAAAGCGAAGACAAATATTTTTGAAGATTAGGATGATGGTAACTATGATATTGTCGTCTAACCTATCCTCCCCTTCAACTCTCGCTTTTTGTTTCAGTACCTAACGAAACAACTTGGCTGGTTATTATCGAATTCTCGTCTCTTGTCTCGATTTTCAATGATTAATTCTGCTTTAACTGAATTTTGGATTTTCCCGTCGACTAATTGGATTGAAGTGCTTGGTCTCAGGTTGACATGTCGAATTCTGATGCAGATACTTCTATGATGTCTTGGCATGTAATTAGAAATTAATTGATTGACGGTGACTAGCAGTGGAATACAGGATACGCTTTTCGTCAGCCGGTACGTCCAGTAGGCACTCCTAGCTGACGAGTCTCAAATAAGACGAAATGTACATCCTGGATTCCACCGCTAGTCACCGTCCATCAATTAACTAACCGAACGAGAAAAACAAGACGGAATTAATTGAGAAACAACTTACCGATACTTTAAAGAGAATGAAGAACAATCATCTCATTCGTGAAGAATTATACGAAGAGATCAGACCAACAGGATCTCTAATACCAAGACTGTATGGTCTACCGAAAATACACAAAGCTGGAGTTCCACTTCGCCCTATCTTGGATATGTCTGGATTGCCCTATCATCCAGTAGCTGGGTGGTTAGCCGAAATCTTCGAACCAGTCAGGAGGCAACTATCTAATCATTCCCTTCGGAACACCTCGAAATGGAGGACGAGTCTAGCATTCATTTCCTCGATGTGAACTTATCAAGAAGGACCGATGGATCTCTGAAGAGATCGATTTATCATAAGCTGTTATGGAATGGTCAACTGACAAATTTCTACAGCTGGGTACCCATTGGTCGAAAACGAAACCTGGTCCGGTCGCTTGCCACTCGTAGCACTGATACTGTAGAAGATGAGTTATACACTTTGAGGTAAATCCTAATGGAAAATGGATTTCCACCACGTTTTATAGATAAGAATATACATTCAAACCCTACAAAACGTGATGTATCAACCGCTCCCAAGAAAATACTTTACATGAGCTTAGAATTCAAAGGGGACTTAGCTTCCGATATCATTAAACGAAGGATATCACAGTCCCTGAAAAGAACATTCCCTGCTGCCTCTCTGAGAATAGCTTTTACTAGGGTAAAGAATCAGTACTAGGCAGTTTTGGAGATTTCAAAATCACCCCATAATACACATCTCCATAGATATGTTGTCTCAATAGGAGAATTATGAGGACTCAGAAAATTTGTCACCGCGTTATAAAACATTGTCGATGACTGACTAAACAAATGTCTCCCCACAGATAGCTCTCGATGAGGAGTCCACACGGAACTTACGTCAGAATATTCCCACTGGCATATTTCAACTTACTGTGATTTACTTGATGAAAAGTCTTCAAACCCAGACGGTGATCAAGATGATCAGTAACTTGTGATGCTAACCGCACATGAAACAATGGAAGTGGCTGATGAACTTTCAGATACATAAATTTCATGTCCAGGAATTATCATATTTTTAAGTTTCCTACAGTCACTAAGAGTTAAACACGAATATTGCATCTGAATCTCGTTTACAAACACATTGCCAACAGTTACACTCCACAATCGACGGTCTGCTAAACTTATTCACATTCATTCATCATCACGTGTTCCATGGTCAGTCAACACTTTCTCAAAATACAGGTTCAGTTAGCACGGGAACGGGATGGAGGTCATGATGACGATCTGTGCAGCGTGAAAGGAAAGAATCTCCAATAGCCAATCTAAGCCTCATCTTCCTCTAATGAAATTCACTAATAATTACCTTGTGTTTCCTCAATGGGTATAGACTGAGCTCTGACGCAAAATGATCACCCTATCATCTGATGTCCAAGAAGAATTCGCGAAGAGGGCACAAACAGTGCAAATCACTAAATTTTGCTGCAGTATTATTCTCGTCTGTGACTGCACCTCATGGATTTCTTCACGGATATTTGTTCACCATAGTCACTGAATCCACAGACAGTTAGTCAAACTGTCAAAATAATCACGAGAGAGGAGAAGTGAACTCACAAACTCACAAAATTAAACTCACCTCTCAATTGACAGTGCACCTGCCCGATTCTGTCCAACGTAATTGAATGGCCAAACACGTCTCTTGTCATGACTGTCGAATTTCAAGTCACATCGATCTGATGAGAGTTGAGCTCTCCTTTCCAGATTCATATTCCATTTCTACATATATCAACACAATAAGTGATTCAGTATTCAGAATGCTAGTATCTCGGTCGAGAGATAGTTACTGTTACCATTCTTGGGGTGAAGAATGGTCTATGACACTTTTACGAATAGTCATGGCGGCATCGGAAATGTCACCGAGATATTTATTCCTCAGACGTATGCTTTCATATGATAAATACAAGGACGCTACCGAGCGGAACAAATGTGAGTAGTTTGCTGACCTTTACATAAATTATGCAGAGTGACTTACGAGTCAGTAATTGGATTTCAATAGGAGTATGTCATATCTGTCAGATTACTAATGGTTCTCCCATTTGGTTCTCCCCTGCTACAAGGGAATGCTGACAGCCTCGAGTGTCATCGACAAACACCAGACTGAGTCAGTTTCTTGCCATGTATCACCTCTCTCACATGTACATCGTTCATCCGAGTGCGCAGATAACATACTGCTAGAAGGACAATAAACATATTCTGTGATTAGCAAATAGAAATTACCCCCGTGAGTCAAGTAAAAGAAAAAGAGTTCAGAGAAGAGTTTCTTTCTTCGACAACATCAATCTCAAGCTGTACACTCGCATATATATTGGAAAATAGCTCATCAACACATAAGGATTGGCTTCTACTCAACCCTGTCAACTACATTCCGCCATTCAATCTACTTACTGAAATTAGTTTCCACTCAATCAACGATTTCTACATTACGGAATTTGATGTCTGAAAAATTTACTATTCTAATGGCACATTGTGGAAAATATTTCTTTTTTTTGCTGTATATATGAAATTGTACAGCAGCTTGAGAATTTATTTATTTCTGTTTTTATTTCTGATTACAGCTTGATTCCATACCGTATATTTGGTACAAGTGTGGAATTTTCAGCGTGGATATCTGGTAGCCGTAATTTTGCAGGCCGACCATAGATATCAGGTGTGCGTCGGCGAGGGTTCGAACCACGGACCATGTGAATGATCGGCGAGAGTCCTAACCACTGTGCCACCGATGTCTCCGGAAAGATTAACACTTCGCTGAACGCCCTTAACTCTGTATTTTGTGTTGTTTCAACCACATCAAATTCAATGGAGATATTTATAACGTTCAATCAGATTATGCACAAACATGAGAATTCGATTTCACTCAAATCTCATGAAGCAGATCGCTTCGAACAACATTAAAATTGAGATATGTGAAATAATAATAATAATTTGCTTTATTCCAAAACTTGTACTTGTGATACAGAATGGAATTCTCAGCATTTTTACTACAATATTGCATCCAGTTAGTACATTAACAATAGGTCAAGTTCTACATAGATTAAGGGTAATCTCATTTAGTTATGACAACAACATATTGGCGTGTCACTTGCAAAGCCAAATATTGAACAGTGTTTGAAGTTGTTTAAATAGTAGATGCCAGCATATTTACTGGCGTAAACGGTAACAAAAAGGTTGAGATATACAGAGTGTGAAGAATCTTTCAAATAGAGCTTGTAAGAAAGAAAGAAACAAACTAGCACATAACAGAGAAAAAAGAAAGAGAGAGTGAAAAGGAAAATAAAGAAAGAAAACCTTGTACCTATAAATGATGTGAGTTGGAACGATGAGATCCAATTGTTCTACTGACTATTCAATGAGTTATAGGAATCACGCTTAATGTTTTCTTTATTGCATAGAACACGAACTCTTAATGGATAAACTACTCATACAACAGTGCAATTGAAATCACTCTTGTCGATAAATTGAATAATCTGACTTACCAGTGGTTTCATTGAACGTGCAGCTGGCTGGCCAATGATTAGTCCTTTTCGAACTGATCGTCTGACATTATTGTGAAGAGTCAACAACGTCTTCCGAATCTTTGTCGTCATTTTTCCATCAACGTTGCATAGCATCAGTAAGCAATACATTGTAAAAAAGGATATTGATGAATAGTGAATTGAATGCATTCCGATACAGTTCGATTTTGTTTGCTGAACTGACTATATATATATATATATATATATATATATATATATATATATATATATATATCATTAATAATACGCCATTGTTTTCGTATACCCTCATTCATTATTGTAGAAATTTGTACGCACTGTTGAAGAAATCTGCCAACAGAGACATATGAGCGCAGTAAACTGTCCTACTTTAACACAAACTTATTTTAACTCTCTGTAATGTGCACACGAAACTAGAACAGCAAATAAATATTGCTCATACTCTGTTGTGATCATACAGAATTTAATGTATAACAACACAGTCAGTTTACAGCCAATACACGAACATCAGTTGAGCTGGATTGATGGAAAACAGTGCATACTTCCAAAGTATTTGCCTCTCAGATAAACATTATGAGTAAGTGGGAGACGATTAATCGACAAATCAAACAATGGACGAAATATTCTCATATTGAATCATAAGAATTATAGCGAGAACATTACTCTGACCACTGTAGGGTGAGAGAATAAATGTGGTGCTTGTGAATGCAGAAGTCCAGTTTCAGATCCTGAACAGCTAATGATTTAGCTATGTACAGATGGCGTATTCGAAGTCTCTTTGTAATAATAATAATAATAATAATAATAATGATTTAATTCATTCCGAAAACAGTACTTGTATTCCAAAACAGTACTTGGAATTTTCAGCATCATTCACAATATTGCATCTAATTTCCTCAAATTATAAATAAAAAGTAATCCCGCAGAAAATTTTCTACATTTACAATAGAGGTAGTGTCAAAAACATGCAGCATCTAAAATGGAAATAACAGTAATAATGATAGCAGCTAGGGTAATAATAATTATATAAGTGAAAATTACCGTGGGCTTGTTCCACACAGTATTGGCAATGTGGTATAGAAATCCTAACATGTTTAAAAATATTGAATATTATGTTCTCTTTACATGATATGGTGAGGGGAAAAACAAAGATTACAGCAGTCATGGAGATAAGTTGGTGTTTGCAATTATGCGGGAGAGTAAAACAAAGAAGTAACAGGACCATAAATATAATAGAAATAATATAAGTAAAACTTCAAGGTATGCAAGGATGGATGGAGGAAAGTGTTTATTTATTAGATGAAAAAAGGTTAGTTAATTCTTGCCTGACGCCGTTTTCATCACATAAAATACGTGCCAAGTATGGTATCATAGAATTTTTGTACGATATTGATGGGCTCTCTGTGGCTCTGTGGAGCATTCATGCAGATGTGCTCGATATCCGAAGTTGACAAGGTGTTCGAGGATGAAGCTGCTAGTATTGTTTCTTTCTCCTCTGGTGTTCAATGCAGATTGACAATAGAGACCAAAGAATAATTTCGGTTCGTTACAGATAAAATCAAGACGAAAGAGCTATAACTATGTTTCACAGACTAGGAATAGCTTTACGTTGTCAAGAGGGTTGACAATTAATTAGTTGCAGCGAAGAAAATTTTCTTTTCGACGAAGTCATCACCTAGGCTGTACATTCGTGTATTTATATTAAATGGATGGGAATTTAACTTAACTTGACCCTTAACCGGAAATTATTCTGCTACCAAAATATCTACATTTTGCATCCAGTTTACTGTTTACCAGCATACATTTATCACTTAAATATGAATCCTAACAGAATCATTTACTCTCGTAACTTTATTAATCATCTACGACCAAATGACTTTCATATTCCAAAGAAACCAAGAGGAAACATCGTGGTGGTTGGCAGAGAGCTCTCAAACGTACACCAATACACTTAACTACGGTCCCCGTCATAATGAAAACAAACTGCCGCTCTCTGCCAAACAAGATAATGTACCTACAATCTCTAATGTCACTGACACTTATCATAACACTACCATAATCACATTACAAGAAACGTGGTTACATGAACTGTATGATGATAATCTTATCTCACTAAAGGACTATATTTTATTTTGACAAGACCGTCAATGTTGTAATAAGAAAAATAGTGGTGGAGTTGCAACTTTTATTCACTCCAAATGGTCTGTTTCTAATAATGTCTGCTTCACCTTCTCAAATGACTTCATTGACTGTATTACTGTCAAATATCGCCCCAAACATCTTCTCAAATATAACCAAATCTATATTACAAACATGTACATTTCTCCTAGTTGCTCTGCATCTGATCTATCTAATTTTGCTGATGAATTCACCATGTTTGCTGCTGCCAACTACGACAACTCTCTATCCGTTATTACTGGGAAATTTCAATTCCTCAGATTGCTCCTTTCTTGAAGCTCTTGGTCACACAAACATAGTCAAATTTCCCACTCGACTTGACAAAACACTCGATCTAGTTTTTACTAATGACGAAGGAGTATATGAAACACGTAGACGTTCACAGAAACCAAACTCAGATCACTGCATTGTCCGTGTTTTAACAAATATACAGCAAAACACATATTAGAACCTTCTCACACCTGTCTATCAAAGCACAACAAAGATGCTACACATCTGACGGCCTACACAATCTAAGATGCATGTTAAAAAATACTAACTGGGATCTTTTCTATGAAAGTACATTAGATGACTCAATCACCAATATAATGGATTATCTCAAGTTCTGCCTTGGCATATGCTGTCTTAAACAAACACTATTCAAACGCCTCGACCGCTTCTCGTCTCCCCATCTCAAACAACTTCGCAGGCAAAAAGAAATATATATATAAATTCGAAAATAAGTTAAGACTTAAAAAGTTTAATGCTCAAATCAAATCTGAAATCAAAAATCTTATGGCTATCTATAACCAAACACTTTTATCATGCAAATCTCCTATTAGCATGTGGAAACTTTTCAATGAAATTACTGGCAATACTAAGCGAAGTAACGTTTTTCCCTCTTATGATGTTAATGCTCTTAATCAGTCTTTTATACGCTCTCCTTCTACTAAAGTTACTTCTAACATTACTAATCATGTAGCTGATAACTTCCAGGACTTAACCACTCTCGATGTTTTAAAATGTCTTAAAACTCTTAAGCCCTCATATAGTATTGGCCCTGATGGTATACCTGCATATGTTCTAAAACAATGCGCTGATGCTTTATTTTCTCCTCTAACTAACATCCTAAATGCTTCTTTCTCCGAAAACGTTGTACCTGTTCCATGGAAAGACATTAAAATAGTCCCTGTCCTTAAACCTGGAAATAGCAAGAACGTAAAGTTCAGACCCATTGCCATCACTTCCCCGTTTCTAAAGCTTATGGAAAAACTAGTACTTCTTAAACTCGAACCCCCCTTTAAAAGCTTCGAAGACCCCAAACAATTTGCCTACAGACAGGGTAGGAGTACTTTAGACGCTGCAGCCGTCTTACACAACAGTATCGTCTCATCACTAGATAAAGGTGCCAAATACGTCCGCTGCACGTTTCTCGACTTCAATTCTGCTTTCGACTCCGTACCTAGATGTATCTTGCTAAATAAGCTCTCCATGTTACAGGCTGAGTAATGGGTCACTAACTGGTTGCATTCCTATTTCTCTAACAGAATGAAGTATACCGTATACAGAAGCAAATCCTCCTCTCCTGTGCTGACTGAAGGTGGTGTCACCCAAGGTGCTGTACTTTAACCACTTCCCTCTTCTTTCTTTCTACATGACCTACCATCTTCAAATGACATTATTTTCACGGAATATACACATTGGGTTATTAAAGTTATTAATAAGACAATTGCAGCGAAGAAAATTTTCTTTTCGACGAAGTCATCAGCTAGGCTGTACATTCGTGTATTTATATCAAATGGATGGGAAAGTTCCAGAATAATTTTCGGTTAAGGGTCAAATTAATAAAAATTTAATAAATTAATTTTTTCAAATATGCTGACGATCTGACTGTATCTTTGCCTGTCAAATGTCAAAGTGACTGCCCCAAACTAAATGGCTTTTTATCAGAAATCAGCCAATGGTCCAAGATAAACGGTCTCACCTTAAGCCCCCACCCCCCGCCCGAAATGCCAAACAGTCGATTTCACCTTTAGGCACAAATCTGACCTAAACAAACTGGTCAGCACTCACGAGGTGTGCAACATAGATGGCACTGAAATAGAAACCAAATCAGAAATTAAATACCTAGGCGTCAATCAATCTGCTGATCTTTCCTGGTCGTCTCACATCTTGATGATTTCTAAGAAAATATTCCGTCTTACCTTCTACATCAAGAAGTTAAGACATTCTGGTGTAACTCAACCCTTACTCCTACAATTTGTTACCTCCTGTGTTCTGCCTATTATTCTCTATTGTTCCCCCTTAGTCTTTCCTGGGCTATTAAAGAAAGACTATACCTTATTACGTAGGATGTTAAAGGTTGTCAGCAGGGTAAGCAGTTTGCCACTTAACCAGCTTGTTAATATTCTGGTGGACAGGCACATGGACTCATGTGAAAAATGGGCAAAATCCATTTTATGTGACTCAAGCACCCTTTTCATTCACAACTCTCCCCTTGTATCTCTTCAGGTGAAACCAGAAGCCTATGTAGGAGACTATACGCCCGTACTAGTTACTACAAAACTCATCCATACCCTACTTAGCTCGTGTTCTGTGAGATATAGAAAGCATAAGGCGTGATACCTATAACTTATTAACTAGTCAGTAGAAAGACTGAATCTCGACTTTCCGATTCGTATCTTTACAGGTACAACGTTTTCTTTCTTTCTTTTCCTTTTCTCTCTCTCTTCTTCTCTCTGTCATGTGCCCCTTTGTTTCTTCCTTCTACCTACGCCATTATATATGCCAGCATCTACATTTCTAACACCTTCAAACACTCTGTTCAGTTTTGGCTTTGCTACCGACATGCTGATATTTTATTGTCAAAACTAACTGAGAGTACCCTTAATCTATGTAGAATTTTATTTTATTGTTAATTAACTAACTGGATGCAATACTGTATGTAATGAAATGCTGAGAATTTCATTCTGTATCACAAGTACTGTTTTGGAATAAAGCTATTATTATTATTCCTACAGTCAGAAGGTGACTTTCCCTCCTTCCAGACTTTTTGCAATAATGGAGTCAGCATATCTGCTATCGTCTCCGGGTCCGCTTTCAGTGCTTCAGGGGTTATTCCATTTGGTCTATCTACTTTTTCAGTTTTCAGAATCTTGATTGCTCTCTAGACTTCAACTTTCGTCGGAGGATTGGTGTCAACTTGCAGTTGTGTACGCACTATTGTTGGCATTTCAGGACTGGTTGCAGGTGGTGGTCGGTTCAAGAGTCCTTTGGAGTGATCCGCCCATTGTTTAATCTGTCTTTCTTCCTTGGTGATTGGGTTCATTTGGCTGTCTTTCATAGGTTTCTCTTGTATTTAAGTGTTGGTCTGAAGGGATTTGATTGGTTTCAGGATTTCATCATGAGCTTGTTTCACTTGTGTTGATCTCTTTCCGGATAGAGACTCGGTTATCTGATATGGTGTCCTCAGGTCCCTTACGCCAGCTGCCTTTTCAGCTTCAGTGGCCAGATTGTCGTAGAATTCTCTTTTGTCCTTCCTAGCACTCTTCTTAAATTTTTGTCCAGTGCTGTGTACGTTGAGCTCAGCGTCTCTTTCTCTTGTCGGTCTTTGCATTGAATCATTTTCACTTTCACCATTCTTCTCTCTTCAATTAGCTTCCAAGTGTCCATTGAGAGCCATTCCTTGTCTTGTCTATTCTTTTTTCCTAAAACCGTTGAACACGTTTCGTTGAGAATCACCTTTAGAGACTTCCAATGTTCTTCCACACATGATTCTTCAGTGATGTCACGTAGTGTTTCCTGCTTTGCTCTGACAGCCGCAGTGAAAGTGTCTTTTGTGATTGTATCCTTCAGTGTTTGAGTGTTGAACTTGCATTGTGGCCTATGCCCCAGCTATCCCCGAGGCTTTTAGCTTCACCTTGAAAGTCCCTTGTACTAGATAGTGGTCTGAACCCACATCTGCTCCTCTCCTCGACCTTGTGTTCAGTAGGCTCCGTCCCCACTTTCTGGAGCTTGAAATGAAGTCTATTTCGTTTTTGGTGTTTCCATCTGGTGAGATCCGTGTCGCTTTGTGTATATCCTTGTGTCTGAACACACTGCCACCAATTACCAAATCATTGAAGGCGTAGAAGTCTGAGAAGATTTCACCATTGTCGTTCATTTCACAGAGGGCCTCTCGACCCATGGTGAGTTCTCTTCCTGTGTTATATCCTCCCAGCTTCGCATTCCTGTCGCCCATCAGGATTTTGATATCGCCATATGGGATGTTGTCCATTATTGCTTGTAGTTGTCTGTAGAATGCCTCCTTCTTCTCTTGTTCTGAGACGTTTGTAGACGCATAGCACTGAATGATTGTAACCTTCCTTCCTTTTGAGTTGAACCTGGCTGTCATTATCCTGGAGGAGATTGGTTCCAACTGCGTGAGGGCTTTGGCTGCTGTTGGTGACATCAGGATGGCCATTGCCTAGGTGTGCTCGTTATCGTTCTCTGGGTGACTGGAATAGATTACTGTCTCTCCATTTGATAGTTGGCACCTTCCTCATCCGTTCCACCTGCTGTCACAGATTCCCAACACTTCACTTCTATATATTCTCATTTCTGCAGCTACCTGGGCAGCCTTACCAGCTTCGTACATTGTACAAACATTCCACGTATCCATCCTTATTTTTGCTTTCATCGAAATTAGGCACATCGGCTGACTGGCTTCTCGAAGGCTTATACCAGCCTGCGTCATTTCACTTTTCTGATTCCAGTGAAAAACGAGGTTATTGTTTATGTTTTCAGTATTTTTAACATATATTTGTGCGTTGAAGTTTTTGTAGCCTCAACCCTACCAAATTTATCCAGATTTGGGACCGGCTAGAAAACTAGTGAGCTAGTAATTTAGGCGAGGTTTTTCTATACAATACTGAATGCTGAATCTGCTTTATTGAGTAGAACGTTTCATTTGTGACGGAACATGAGTTAGGACGGTAGTGATGAATATGTCACTTTCTTCACCGAATCACCACGAGATCTCTAATTCGTTGTTATCGAAAAGATAGGGTAGGTTTTTACACAGATTAGAGTGTGGGCACAATGGTAGCCTGCTCTCCAAGCATTCATGTAGTCCAGATTCAAACATCGATGGATACAATTCCTTGATTGGCTTAGTGTGAATTCGGGTGTAAGGTTCCGTAAAGTAGGGAGAATAGAAGTGAGCCTTACAACGCCACCACACCAACGCAAACACCAAGCACTCAGGGTACAAACACAATGATGCACTTCAATCGCAAGGAGCTGAACATAAAAAGGGGAAAAGATGGAGGTTAGGGTTCTCCTTATTGATCAGGTGAATAAATCCCAGTGAAATTCGCTGAATTTCGTTTTTTACGTTACATAGAAGATTAGTTCGCTCAGCGAATTTGAAAAACCTCAATTTGAAGAATTCCGAAGCATAAATATCACAGCTTTCAACTGTAATATCCATCACATGCTAAGAACTGCACGATGGATGTTTAAGGAAAACAGGGATGTCACATACGATAATGAGGATTTTATAACTCCAAGGTAGATCCCTCCTTTGACCTGCAAAGCACGTTTCCAACAACCTCAGGTTCATTTCTGATTTGTAATAACCCCACACAGTGAAGACACCCAAAATGTCACCTGATGTCTGTAAAACTACAGTAAATATCGACACAGGTAAGATTTATGAATCAAGTGGAAATTTGACAGGTCCACCTTCAGATCAACCAGGTAACCACTCTAAATCCAAACTGGCTGAAGAGAGGAAGAAATCTGCAGCAACAACCAATCACTTGAAAGGCAAACTTTGTGAGACGTCTTATCGTCTCATGGAGGATTCGAGGAATACACGTACACACTGAATATCTTGTCTGGAAAGGAAATGAAATCTCCACAACAACACCATTCGAAAAACAGGATACAACCATACACTTGTCATCCATCTGACCAGTCGATCTTCTCAAGAACTCTTCGTAATGTCTCAGATTCCTCCTCCAGTGCCGTCATTGAACCACCCTGTTCATCACTCTGTGTGAATGATATTCGTTCTCAGCAGATAATGTGTCTATTAAATGTGTAGTGATTACTGCTTTTTAGATTCAACTAAAACGTGGCTGTTACTATTTCATTGGAACTAAACCGCCTCTTAAGCGAAGAGGCTGTTTCCGCGAGTTTGTGTTTTTCATCTCTTCACTCTTCAATGAATAAGGTAGGGACAACAAAGAATATCGGTCGGTATCACAGTTGTTAATCTGATTCAATGGAAAAATGGATGGAAAGTTAAATAAGTGGGTGATTATCTGATAGTACATATAAAGTCAGGAGTCAGAACTGGACTCTGAAACTATAACTCTCTTCTTCTACACAAAATGCAGTGTCGTCTGTGACAGTATTCAACAATGGCTTACCACTAAACTTGCTCAGTGCTTCACAGTTCGCTTTTGTATGCACTTCTTGCAAACACAACCGCGTTTGTCTTGCAGCTTGTAACCTATCTGTTGGGGACGTCACACGAAAGCTGTCACACTCAATAGGTTTGTATGGATTACAAGACGCCGTACAGCTTTCTTGATGTCCACTTCCCTGAGACCCTTTCGTCATAAATGATTGCGTTCTGCTCTCTGATTTCTCTATTTCAGGAGTGGGATGCTGTGTAATTGCAAACTTGCTCAAAGCTCGGGTGACACTGTCTTTCACCAGGCTCACAATATCATCCAACCCGGGCTCTAAACTCTCCTCCTCTAGATGTGAACAGACCTTTAGGAACTTTCTTTGCGGACGAACTGGTAATCTCTTGGCAGCAGTCTTAAGCACGGAACTTGAATTCAATTCATCTACGCAATTAAGATACACAAGAGTATTTCTTTATACCATTTAATTGTCCGAGAACTCTGCGTCGGTTGCACAGTGGTTAGGACTCTCGCCAACCATGCACATGGTCTTAGGTTCGAACCCCTGCCGACGCACACCTGATGTCTATGGTTGGCCTGCAAAATATGTGCTACCGATACCCATGCTGAAAATTCCATACTTGTATCAAAAATACAGTGTGGAATCAGGCTGTAATCAAAAATAAAATAAATTATCGTTTAACTGTGATCCATTACCTTTCACGGTCTCAAAAACTTCACGAGATATCATCAATGATTTTCCAAACCTTTGATATAGTATACGCATCGCCTCAGTATACCCTTCGTTTGGAGGCATAACCTTACAGCACCTTATAGCCCTTGCAGCAACACCAGTGCAGTACCTCAACAAATACATTTACTTCATTTCGTCATTTATCGCAAACCCACTCAACATGACTTCAAACTCCTTTAAAAACTGTGGATAGTCAGCTGGGTTTCCATTGAAACACCGAGGCTCAAATTTAGGAATTTTAAAATTCCTATTATCCCTAGACGGCAAAACATGGACATGAATTTTATCATGCTGAGAACCACACACATCATTATGTATAACAGGCAATTCATCATTACTTACTTTCCTGTCTGCTTCCAAAACGCTTTGTCCTTTCTTCGACCTAGGCATTATTAAAATTGACCAAACGATCCAGAAAAATTCCAAATAACACTTGTCCAAAGAAGACTTGCAGACGCAAAGAAAGACGAACTGACGACAAATAAGACGAATAATTCCAGGAGAATTTTCAGAAACTGTCAATGTCCAGGTCTAACTACGCTGGACTTTACACTGTCCTTAGAAGAATTTCAGGAACTATGCTCAATAACCGACGCGAAAAACCAGAAAACAAATTGGTGACTCAAAAACCCTTTATTCCTGCAATAATACAGAACTAACTACATTGACAGAAGTCATAAAAATGAAATGAATTCATGGAAGGAGAAACCAGCACAGCTTTAGCCATGACATTAAGAATATTTGAATAATTCTGTTGTATTATTCAGAGATCTGGCGTTCCTGACTGAATAGCTAAGGATTTGGCAATGCTATGCAGACGAAAGCATATTGCTTTCATTTGGTTGAACTTCACTGTTCACAGCACTCTGAAAGAGGAGGCATCTCTTGATAGGTAGAGATCCATGTCGGCGGGATGTTTGACTGTAGTACTCCTTAAACAGTCACGAGTAACCTTCTGCGACCATGTGAGACATGATTCTTGATCACTTTCAGATAGGACGCACGTCCAACGACTCATGTGCGTGGATCTACAGTGACAGAAGAATTATTGTATGCACGAAGAAGTGTCCAGTCTTAAGATTTTATCATTCAGGCTAATGAAGACCAACAAACGACTGAAGAACATAACTCTTAGGTTTCGACAAACACCAATCTAATACTTCTCATAATCTTTCCTTATTACTCATAAGTAGTGTTATAGGGAACATGCTCAGTTTTAGAATTCAATGAAACAATATAGCCCTCAAGAAGTCAGTAATTTTAAATAGCAGATATGATGCAATTGCGTTTGAACAATAACTCTGAAATAAAATGTTCTTAAACGGAAGAATATTGTTTGCAGAAATCCATAATTTCATGAAGAGTCACAATTTTTATTAGTCATGATCTTGTTATGATTTGTCTGCCCGATCTTCCTGTCTATTACACTTAGTATCTTCATTAATTCAAATTTTGGTAGCAAATAATTCTGGAACTTTCTCACGCACTTATAACATTTACAAAAATTTACAGCCTAATTGATGGCTTCGTCGAAAAAAAACAATTTATTCGTTACCATCGTCTTTTCATGAATTCACTATTTGGGTTGTTTAGTTAGTTGGTTAGTTAGTTATTTTTGTACAACTGCTAGTTTGATTTCAAACCAAAATGCCCTCACAGATAAAGTAAACCAAAATTTGGAGATACAAGACATCTTTTAGGCTGAAACGGAATTTTTAGTGAACCTGTATTTCACAGGTAAACTAACTAGTGATATATTCTTAAGGTGAGTTTCAATCCTTTTCGCGAAAATAACTCTTCACAGAAGTACAGAAGCTTTGTCATCCAGTTTTTCATTAGTCTTGAAAAGTTTCAAAATCGAGATATCGCATTCGACAACTTCTATGTGACTTGTCATAAATTCGTTCTTCAATATCAAACTGATGAATTCGAATTATATTTCAGGCTGTCAATGTAAATATGAAGGTGATACGCTCTAGATATTCATCGTCAAAGCACACATGCTACTCTTCTCACACAAAAACACACACATGGCCAGTGTATCCATCTGTTGAAATGCATATCTGCATAAAACTACATAATAGAAACGAAAGAACGTACTTCAGCGAAGAGGTTCCTCGAAGGATTCACTTTCTTCAGCTATATAATTGCATCTATATATAATTTGTCTTTTATGAAAGAGGGTAGCAACAGAAGTGATGAGTTGACACAAACATAGTTGCTAATGTCAGTCAACGTATTAGAAAGCGTTGAATAAGAGCTTCATGATAAGATAAATAACTCAGTGAAGGATCGTAATCAGGATACGTGCGACATATTTAAATATATATCAGTTCACTTTTTCCTGCATAACCACGTACATTGGGCGTTTGGACGCGTATCCTGTCCAAAAGAATTCGAAAATCCTAACCAGCATGATTGTAAAAAGTTAGTGATGGCTGTATAAGAAGTGAGATAGTTGAACATATTGTCGATTATTGTCATTCCATCTGAAGGATAGTCCACCCCTTATGAAAAGGTGGTATGCTCTTGTCTCGTTTGCATTGCTGAGGCTTTGCTAATTCATTTAAAGAAACCGGAGTTATGTATACGAGAGAAACGTATTCAACCACTTCTGCCAATTTCATAAATTATTTTGACAGTAATTATTCTACGGTAACTTCACACGAAAAACAAGATATTAGACAAGGCTGCTCACTATCTCCATTGATTTTTCTGATTGTGGTAGACTGAATAATGTGACAGGCAGTGGACTTGGCAACGAGGAGACAGACACAAAATTCACCTACACAAAAGACTTGGAGGATTTGGACTTCACCGATGACATATATCTGATTTACCACAAACTGGAAGATATACAAGGGAAAACAACAAGTTGGTAGAAGAAACATCAAAGATAAAACTTCACTCAAACAAAGAGGAAAGACAGATTTAGGTGATGAAGTTTTCTAGCCAACAGTAACAGCAACAATAACAGACAGCAACCAGCATAAATGGGAGAAATCAGAAAGAAGCGACCTACTTCACCTACTTCACTCACCCACCTGAGATGCATCGTTTCAACTACAGATAGACTGAAACGATGAGGACATCAAAGCGAGTATTGAGAAACCAAGGCTAGCTTTCATCACACTCAAGTCTGTATGGAGGTCAACAGCACTCAGCATGAAAATGAAATTGGGATGCGGATCTTCAACTCCAATGTGAAATCAGTGCTGTTTACTACACGGATCAGAGACCTGGCGCCGCGCCACGTAGGGCACTTCGAACAAACTACAGACAGACCTTCACTAACAACTGCTGTCTCCGCTCAATACTCAAGATCAGATGGCCAGAAAAGATCAGCAAAAGGGATCTCTGGCAATGAGCGTGCCAACCCAACCCAGCAGGACCGACTGTGCAATGAATATGCAGAAGGAAATGGAAGTGAGTGACATGGCATGCCAGGCCATCACTCGAATCCAACTCAAATGGGAAGTGTCGAGTTAGTTGGCAGTCAGTACGAGGATGACATGGAGGAGGTAATGTAAAGAGAAGATAAAATCATGTGGCAGACATAGAGCCAGGTGAAAAGTTTGGTGGAGAACCGAACGCATTGGAGACATTTCACTAAAGCCCTATGTTCCTCCAGGAACTAAAAGAAATATCAACATAATAATAACGACAAGTGAAAAACAACATGGAATATATTCATTCTACAGTGGAATGAGGCAATAATGTGACCATGCAACGCAAACCAGGCTTCAGTATATCATATCGATCCATCGTAAAAGTGTGGTCTTCCCAAGAAAACCGATTTCTCGATAGAAAAGATAGGAGAACTATTTTTTAGAGTTTCGGCATATTCGGATTTCAAAAGAAGACACTTTCAAGAAATACTGGGCTACGTCTGATATCACTGAGCGTCACTAGAAGTCATTATACATTATAATATAAAGTGTGCTATTGAATCTTATCTCAGCTAACATGTAAACATCCTCAGAGAAATAAAACGATATGTTCTGTACATGCAGATGTTTATGCACATGAACAGGTTCATGCAAAGCACCGAGGAAATTAATGATCTCAATACCACTCGCCATGTTTGTCTATTTATTAATATCAGTAAAACGTTTGAGCATTGTGGATTAGATCAAATAAAGTATAATAATATTTCAATAGTTTACACACAATGATAAGTTTCGTTATTGATAGTATTTCGAGCAAAATTACTGCCTGTGTTCACACCACTATTGGGATTATTTTATTTACACATTTATGATTTGTACTCATATATATAGTTCATTATTATAATTTTTTCGCTCATTCATGTCTTTTGTATTCCGAGTTTTATTCCAAGTTGTTGTTAGTTGTACTGAGTCACCCTTGTTACATGTATCCGGTGTGACCTTATTGAATATCGATTCTGTTATAAGTCTCTCTCTCCATATGTTCATGTTAGTTTTTAGAATACACACAATGTTCGAATCGATATTGTGGTTTTTGTCCCATGCATGTGCAGCTATCGATGAATGTTTTTCAACATTCTTGTAGGCCTGTGTCCCTGTTGGCTGACATTTAGTTAGGAAGGCTTTTATGTTCATTCACTCTTATTTTGAGTGATCTGGACGTTTGCCCCACATATTTAGTTGGACAGTCAGCACAAGATATTTTGTAAATCAGATTGTTTTTATCCATCATTTTTATGGGATCTTTCAGTGGATTTATTTTATTTTTGATTAGATTCGTCGGCTTAAACGTTGTTCGAATGCCGATAATTTTGAGGTTTCTTTGAATTGCCTCAGATGTACCATTTTTATATGGTATTGTGACTGTATTTTCCATTCTTCCTTCTTGTTATTCTCCGGTTTTACCCTCTTTTCTCTCTTTTTTTATATTATCTTTTATAAATTCTCTAGGGTAGTTGTTTTCGAGTAGCATTTTGAATAGGACTTTTATTTCTTTACGCTGGTCCTCTGGTGTTGTTGTAAGTCTACGTATTCTATCTGCAAGACCTTGTATTAATCCTCGTTTCACCGAGAGTGGATGAGCTGAGTGATAATCAAGGAGTCTTCCAGTATGTGTGGCTTTTCTGTATATCGTTGTTTCTATGCTACCATCTGTCATTCTTTGTATTTTGCGGTCTAACATAGGCAGTTCCCCAATTTCATTCTCTAATTCCATAGTGAATTTTATTGAGTCGACGTGGTTGTTTATGTGTGAGAAAAGTTTCTCAGTATCGTTTTTTTCACTATTACTAGTGTGTCGTCCACATATCTCCAGCAACATTTTAGTGATGACCTATATATATATATATACGAGTACAAATAGTAAATGTGTGAATGAAACAATACTAACAGTGGTGTGAACACGGGCAGTAGTAATTTTGCTCGAAATATACCCAATAACAAAACAGTTATCATTGTGTGTAAACTATTGAAATGAATAACTACACTTTATTGTCTATTTATGTTATGCATTTTCAAATTTAAACCAAATGGAAGTCAGATATCATCTAATGCCGCATGTTTTTTCTGCAGCTTTCTGATACCAGAGAAAACGTTCATCCCAGTTCTGGCTGCTTCCAGAGCTCCTTTTCTCAAAAGATTTTTAAATGCGTATGTTATGTCAAAGTTAATACAATCACAGAAAAACACAACGACAATGTCGACGTCTAATGACGACAATATGATAGAAATGTTGTACATACTTTGTGATGTGATGTTTTCTTCACCCCATGATATACTTACATCAGGAAAGTCAAGTTCATGAAAGGTGAACTGAACATGGATTCACTAAATCGCAATAATCAATAACCTTCGATTCACGAAATCTTTTCACCTTTCACAGACTTCATTATATCTCTGAATAAAGAAGCCACGGATAACCATATCGTCTAACATGACCTTGTGTTGCATACAAGTATCTAATTATATATTAAGTGAGAATAGTGTTGACAAAAACCGTGATAGAAAAAATCAGAGGATTGTGACAAAAGTCATTGAGTGTGTTATAGGCTAACAGTAATGGACTATAACCACTCAAATCAATATATCTGCTCTAATCATGTTGTGTGAAGTGATTATGCATGTATATATTTAAGCGATTGATTGTTCTGTCCTATACGTTTGAAGTGAGGAGTTCCTTCGTGTAAGTAAGTGAATAACTCTTGTTGTTGTTTTTTCTGTCTTCGTTGAGTTCATTTCACGACTGGATTTCAGTGACTTGGTGATTTTAAATTACCAGTTAATCAAACCTTAGTTGGTTTCTTGAATGTATATTCACATTCTCGATGTGTACTTTAATTGAGAAGGAGAATAGATTTACTTACTCTTGAATAATGTCTGCTTAGTTCATAGTAACTGGTCGTGTACAATGCTTGATAACTATATATCGATCAAATTTGCCTTTCGCTGAGCTGCCATACATCAGAGTTGCTTTGACATTGAAGATCATCAGCCTGACGGAAGGAAGTCATCATTTTACAGTTTTCATTCTTTTATATTTCAAATATAACAGAAATGCCACTGATTTCATTTCTGATGGAAAACATGAATGGAATTGGACATCCCTCCCAGAATTACTTCCATATTCTGGAAAAGCTAATGAGGCTTTTAGATCAATCTGATAAATAGAGAGAATTTCGAAAAGTAATAATATTCTCTTTGTGGAAACATGTCAACTGCTGTATGTTATTAGTATAATTAGGTTGTATGGAGAATAAACTTCTTTCTTCATTTTTAGATAAATAAATTTTGATGTGGTTGTGTTCTCTGAGCTGAATGGTTGATTTGCGAAGCTTTCATCACCCTACTGGATGACATTTTCAGCGCATACTTCAATTTGAAGTGAGCTTTTAGATTTCTCTACGAGTTTATTAATCATCTCTCCTGGTTACCTTGGATGTGATTGATTGTTTTTGTGTGTTTTCACACCCTCGAGGCTACTTGTATTGGAACTGATTGTTTCCCTGACCTGAAGTTTCACCTTTTGTGTGTGACATTTCCTTCTCCTCGATTGATGAATTTTGTCTATCTCGATATACCCGTTGATCGATGATTCACTGGAATACCAGGCGGACTTCTAAAAAATCTCTAGTATTCTTGTTGTTTCCTTTGTCCAATATCGGAACGTTGTCTCAGTCGAAATGATGTCCTTGGTTGTCTGTATGTAGTGATCACTACAACAAGAATGCTAGAGAAGTTTTAGAAGCTTGGCATTTCATTGAATCATCAACCAATAGACACCTAGAGATAGACAAAATTTATCAACCGATAAGAAAGAAACTTCACACACAAAGGGTCAAAGTTCAAGTCAAAGAAACAATCAGTTCCAACACAAGTAACCTAGGAGGTCTGAAAACACACACGTTCGAGGTCACCCACCAGAAGAGATGACTGATAAACTCGTGCAGAAATCTAAAAGCTCACTTCAACAAATTGAAGTATGCGCTGAAGATGTCACCCAGTAGGGTGATGAAAGCTTCGCAAACTAACCATCTAGCTCAGAGAACAAAACCACAGCAAAATCATCCATCTGAGCTACAAATCTTCTCTATCATATCTAAATTACTCTCAAGCACTCCCCTTTTCAGGAATTTGAGAGATTTTATACGGTTAGTCTTTTCTCTTACTCAATTCATCGTGTTCAACTATTTCGCATGAGTATATTATTTCATATCGTCTTGTTTTACTCAATTCTGTTTGAGAATTTCATCACATCAGATGGTAATGTTTGACTTCAATAATGGTTCGACGTATAGTAGTCACCTACTACAAGACAACTCATACAATGTTTGCCCTTTTACGAAGTTAAACAAAGCGAAGACAAATATTTTTAAAGATTAGGATGATGGTAACTATGATATTGTCGTCTAACCTATCCTCCCCTTCAACTCTCGCTTTTTGTTTCAGTGCCGTGACTTTAAGTGACCACACCCCAACGAAACAACTTGGCTGGTTATTATTGAATTCTCGTATCTTGTCTCGATTTTCAATGATTAATTCTGCTTTAACTGAATTTTGGATTTTCCCGTCGACTAATTGGATCGAAGTGCTTGGTCTCAGGTTGACATGTCGAATTCTGATGCAGATACTTCGATGATGTCTTGGCATGTAATTAGAAGTCAATTGATTGACGGTGACTAGCAGTGGAATACAGGATACGCTTTTCGTCAGCTGGTACGTCCAGTAGGCACTCCTAGCTGACGAGTCTCAAATAAGACGAAATGTACATCCTGGATTCCACCGCTAGTCACCGTCCATCAATTAACTAACCGAACGAGAAAAACAAGACGGAATTAATTGAGAAACAACTTACCGATACTTTAAAGAGAATGAAGAACAATCATCTCATTCGTGAAGAATTATACGAAGAAATCAGACCAACAGGATCTCTAATACCAAGACTGTATGGTCTACCGAAAATACACAAAGCTGGAGTTCCACTTCGCCCTATCTTGGATATGTCTGGATCGCCCTATCATCCAGTAGCTGGGTGGTTAGCTGAAATCTTCGAACCAGTCAGGAGGCAACTATCTAATCATTCCCTTTGGAACACCTCGAAATGGAGGACGAGTCTAGCATTCATTTCCTCCATGTGAACTTATCAAGAAGGACCGATGGAACTCTGAAGATATCGATTTATCATAAGCTGTTATGGAATGGTCAACTGACAAATTTCTACAGCTGGGTACCCATTGGTCGAAAACGAAACCTGGTCTGGTCGCTTGCCACTCGTAGCACTGATACTGTAGAAGATGAGTTATACACTTTGAGGTAAATCCTAATGGAAAATGGATTTCCACCACGTTTTATAGATAAGAATATACATTCAAAGCCTACAAAACGTGACGTATCAACCACTCCCAGGAAAATACTTTACATGAGCTTAGAATTCAAAGGGGACTTAGCTTCCGATATCATTAAACGAAGGATATCACGGTCCCTGAAAAGAACATTCCCTGCTGCCTCTCTGAGAATAGCTTTTACTAGCCGACCATTATTGTTCAATAACCTGAAGGACAAGATCCCAATGTTGACCAACTCTATGTGCGTTTATCAATTCACCTGCTCTTCTGGAGCTAGGTATATCGGTCGTTCGACTCGACTTTTAGCCAAGAGGGTGCAACAACATTATCCTACATGGCTACGAAAGGGTGGAAATGGAACAATAAGAAGCGCGATCATTGAACATCTGGTCGATAATGCTCACCATATCTCTATAGCCTCCGCCTTTAAAGTCATCTACAAGGCAAAGAGCAATCTACCCAAATCCCTAAGTACCCGACTCATCTGTTGTATTGCTGAAGCCATCTTTGGCTATCGAAACAGAAAAGCCAGCTCTCTGTGTACAGAAAAATTTCGTTCAACCCCTCCAACTTTCATGGTCTTAATCCCTCTATGCTAAAATATGGTAACCCCCAATCATATTTTGTCTCAACCAATTTTTTCATTTTTCATTTTGTCTATTCAATTTGTATACTCTTCCTTATTAAGTCAATTGTTATTATTACTGTTCTCACTTTGAACTGTCCCGGTATTATTTCACTTGTTCCACTTGTCATTCTAAATCAATTCTTTTTTACAACGATAAATTCTATGCTATTATATTTCACACAATATTACGTAACGTTTTTGTTTTATTCGATTTGTCTACTAATCCTATAATTGCACATCCTTTTTCAAGTTCTATCCCTCCTATGAATTATTCTATATATGACATTAATCTGCTTTGCCACTTGACATTTAACTACGATTATAATCACAAACATTGTAGTTTTAATTGAACTTCATATGATTATTATTATTATTTTTTATGCATTCACACCTAAGATTCAATTCCCTCACCGGATATAACTTCTTAAAAACTAGCTGTATATACGACTGTACAGCTTGATGATAAATTCGTTGTAAAAGAGTCTCTTTGCTGAATCATCACTTGTTTTGATTTTCTAAATTAACTATTAATCCCGCTTATTTATTTCCTGTTTGTAATTTGGCTTCTTTGGATAATACGTGTAAGTGCAACTTCAGAACATCGTTTATTGATTTTATGTCTCTACTCACAGAAATTCATATACTTTTTTGCAAGTATGTAGAAATTACTCTGGACACATACATACATACATACGAACCTTTCAGGTTGTGTTTAGTTGAAAAAGTTGAAATCAATTCCTCCCTCATCTTATTATGCGCAAGCATTTGTTCTTGCGTTATTTAGATACAAACATTTCCTTACAGATATCATTTGTGAGTGAAGATGTCATGGCTTCATAATGGTAGAGATTTTATCTAATAATAATAATTATTATTATTGCTTTATTCCAAAAACAGTACTCATGATACAGCAAGGAATTTTCAGCATTCAGTACAATATTGCATCTATTTACTCAAAAACGACAAAAAAAAATTAAAAATACACAATACATAATAGTAATAAAACGATTGTTGTAGCAGCTACGTAGCAAAATACTGTGTGCCATACGGAGAAAAATATGTATAAAGTACAAAATTGTAGTAATACTAGTAATACCAACTAATATAAAATAGCAGAGTAACGATTTAAACGATAGAAAGTGTAACACCATAAAATACAGAAAGATGAACGATAAAAGGGTCGATTCACTGTGCTAATTACATAGTAACTTGTAAGTTTCACGTCTAACAGAGTCTTCGTCACATAAAGTACGCGCTAAATAGGGTATTGTAGAATTTCTATACTTAGTAGTACGAGCACATATCTTTTTATATTGACTTCTCGTCCTACCTGATGAGATACAAGGGGACAGGTGTGAATAAAGGGGGTGCAGAGGGTCTGACATTATAGCCTTTGCCCATTTCGTACAGGAATTTATATGCCTCTCGACTATAGTAATAGCGAGCTCATTCAGTGGTAGACCACAAGCTCTACTCACAGCATTTAATACTCTTCGTAATATGATATAATCTTTTTTGAGCAGCCCAGGAAAGATTAATGGAGAGCAGTAGAGTACAATAGGTAAAATACAGGAGTTTAAAAATTGCAAAACTAAAGGTTGGTTGATACCTGATTGTCTTAACTTTTTAATGTAGAAGGTAAGACGAAACATTTTCTTAGAGATAGATAAGATATGGGATGACCATGAAAGGTCAGAGGAAAAAACTAGTCCAAGGTATTTAATACTTGATTTGGTTTCAATTTCCGTGCAATCTATGCTACAGGGATCATGAGAGTTAACTAGTTCAAGTAAGTCACGTCGATGCTTGAAAGTAAAGTCAAGCACCTGACAATACTCTCAAGTATGTGTGGAGGTCAACAGCACTCAGCATCAATAATAAGATCCGGATTTTCAACTCCAATGTGAAGTCAGTCATTGCTACTTGCTATACGGATCAGTGACTTGACATGCGCGTCATTAAGAGCATCTCAAACAAACTACAGACCTTCATTAACAGCTGTCTTCGCTCAATACTCAAAATCAGATGGCTGGCCAGAAAAGATCAGAAACAGGGATCTTTGGGAGCGGACCAACCAACCAGGAACCGATTGTGCAAGAAATAGGCAGGAAGAAATGGAGATGGATTGGCCATACTCTGAGGAAACCATCAAGTGGCATCACTAGACAAGCCATGGCTCGAGAATAACCCGAAAGGGAAGCGGCGAGTTGGTAGTCAGTGCAAGGGTGAGGTGACTTGGGGGAGGTCATGTGAAGGGTAGTAGATGAGAGCTTGTGGGCAGACTTTGAGCGGAGTGAAAAAGTTGGCAGAAAACAGAAGGCAATGGAGACGCGCAGCTGAAGCCCTATGTTCCTCTAGGAATTCAAGGATATAATAATAATAAATTCCATCAAATTCCATCAATACTGAAATATATTCTGAAATCAAACTGTGATGCCTACTGAACTATAAAGTTGACAGATTCAGCGTTTATATTTTGACCGCAATTTATGAAAACGCTGTAAAACTATGTTTATATTTGGAGGGTCAGTCTTTGAAAGTGTTTCGAACTTATATTCTATTTATCCTATATTCAAGTGTTCAAGGATTGATTATTCAATATTCAGACTGTAGATACAATCAACTCCACTCTTTCTTAAAAATGCTGTCTCTATCTACTCATGAAAGCGTGTGACTAAGTTTCGTTGTGTACCATATTAAAGATGTCTGTCATCCTTTCAATCAGATCTACCAGTCTGAACTGAACTGAACTGAAGTGCAGCTTTCTGGTCAACTATATTTTTAAGGTGGTCAACTGTGTTAAAGGCGTATCGTAAGCAGGGAAGAATTACCTGAAAACATATTATATATGCTTATTAGAAAGCGTACTGATGTTGTGATAAGGACACCTGTCGTGACGTTGATATGCTGTTGGCATATGTCCGTATATTATTCAACAATTTCGATGAAATATGTCAAAAATTCTCCAAAATGAACATTTTCACTTGTCTGTCTTACTCATTGTTTGACATTTACAATTCTCTTTTAAAACCTAACACAGTGAATGATTTGTGAAAAATCCTCCTTCGAACATTAATAGGCGGAAAACCAGTAGTTCAGCGAAGCGTCACTTTTCGCCGGCGAATTCGTTTTCATAACTGTACAATCGCATATATAATCATACGGCTGATTTGTATGTGTGTGTACATTAATTTCGTCAAACAAAAATACAAACAGTAAGTTTTTTGATGAAGTTACGTAATACAAAAGGCGTTCAAATGAAAGAAATCCGCATACAAAACGCATATCCACCAAGATTCCTAGACAGAAACATCAAACAGAAAATCTGAAAGCAAGAGAAGCCATCCGTGCCAAAAAAGATATTTTACATGAAGCTCGACTCGAAAGTTGACCTAATCATTGATGTCTTTAGGAGGAGAATTTCTACTTCTTTGAGAAGAACTTTCTTTGCTGCAATATTGAGAGTAGTGTTCTCCAGTCGCCAGCTGATCTCCAGAAGCCCAAATGACAAAATCCAACAGCTGACCACTTCTAAGTGAATATATATCAGTTCACTTGTTGCTGTGGAGCCAGAAAACCATCGGTTGTTCGACACGCATCCTGTCAAAATGGGTCAAAGAACACTATCCAATGTGTCTGTAGAAAGAAAGTACTCGCCACATAAGGAGTAAAACAATCGAACATTTCATCACCATTGGCCATTCCGTCTGAACAAATGTCTCCTTCGAAGTAATCTACAAAGTGAAGAATAACCTACCAAAGACAATAAGTTTCCATCTTCTTTGCATTGTAGAAGCTCTAGCTATTCAGTCAGAAGAACCAGAATTACGCATAAAAAAGAAAATTATTCAACCACTTCTACCATCATGGTAGTAACTTTGTTCATCTAACTTAATTTTTGTTTGTATGATTATTTTTCTAACTACTGCGTAACTACGTGTGTTATCTATTTCCATGTACACCCTGAGCACAACTCTTCCATCAATCTGCTCATGTTATTACGTAACTCTTCTTTAACAACCTCCTGTGACAACTTATCACTTTTGTAATTACCCTCTTATACCAACTTACTAATTGTATTTTCATTTGAGAAATTTAATGTACACGCATACAAAACAACCATATATATATTTGCGATTGCATAACTATGAAAATGAATTCGCTGCCGCCGAAAAGAGACTCTTTGCTGAACTACTGGTCTTCTGTCTAACGCTAAATGATGCTGAATCCATCGTTAAATTAAAGGTGAATTCGTCCTGCGTAACATGGAGCACATATTTCTGTACATATACAAGTATGTCATTAATTTAAAATAATCCTGTTGTCTCCGATATACACCCAACTGTCTTCAAACTCGAACAGTCACCAATATTTGAGTAATATTGTATTACTCCGTTTTGTATCAAATATTAATTTTCTATTGTATAATTAGTGCATCGGTGGCATAGCGTTTAAGATGCTTGCCAACCATCCACATGGTCCAGGGTTCGATCCCCGGCCGACGAAATCCTTTAACTCGTTAAGCCAGAAATAATCCTGATAAAGAGGATAGGTTGGGCATGAGGCTAGCGACCCCATCCTGTAAAATAAACACTGCTACAGAAACTTCTAGCCACTAGCTTGAAGGTGCTCTATGTTCCACTGGGGAACGTAAAGGAAAAGAAACTCATATATATATATATATATATATATTTCCTGACTCTAATTCTACTTCTTTAACGGTCATGATTTCATTTCAGATTACTTGGTGTCATTCTATTGCTTGTCATCCAATTTGTGACAAAACTTCATTCGAATTATCTTGCTGTCCGTTTAATTCTTGGAATTGTTGTAAGTACTAATTTTATCAATCATATAATGATAAACTGAATCGATGTTCGATCCCCTGGGTGTCATCAACATGTTATGATAACTGAAGATATTTCTGGATTTATGGTTCGGTTTACTGTTATGTAAGCGTAACAAGAATTTACGAGAGATTGGTCAGAGACAGTTCCCACACTGAGAAGACACAGAATGGTCACCCTTGGGAGGAAAGCAAAGATTTGTGCTTACACACCCTCTGGACCACTTGTGATGTTGGCAATAATTGTTTCTTTGGATTGAACTTTGACCCTTTGTGTGTGAGATTTGATTTATGATTCACGGAAACACCAGGTTTCTAAAATTCCTCTAGCATTTTTGGTGTTTCCTCTCTTCTTCAAAGTCACAGCTTTAGATATCTCAATCCGACAAAAACTAACAAAAACGACCATGGAGCTGTTATTCAGCAATGACGAACATCTCCCAAAACAATCAACATTGCAACACACAAGTTGGATGAAATGCATAAATCTATGCCCAACGACGTACTTCCAGTTCAACGTGAAATATATGAACAAGTCAAGAGAACACTCATTGGACCGCCAATATCAGCTTCGATCGCAGAAGAAGTGATGCAAATCTCGAAGACGTAATCCTACTAAAGATCGAACCTAAAATTTGGATACTCTACGTGGACAACATATTTACAATAATCAAAAGAAACGAGTTGGATTAAACTCACAACTTAATAAATAACGTCTCCAATGACATCAAATTCACATGAGAAAAAGAATCCGAGAACAAAATACCATTTTTGGACGTCTTAGTCAAGAGAACAACCACAGAAGAATTAGAAATTTAAGTTTATAGAAAATCAACTCACACAGATTAAATCCTGAATTACAAAAGCAACAATCCAATAACGCACAGAAGGAATTGCATACAAACACTCTTCAAGAGAGCCAGCAAGGACTCATTGCATCACTCCCACCTTAAGGAAAATTGAAGAAAAATGTCTCATGGACGTCTCCCAAAATATTGGATATCCACGTAATTTCATCAAAAGACATATACCCCCGAGCCAACCTATCAAACCAAAAGCCACCAAGGAGAGCACAAAGAAAATCGCCTTACCATATATAAAGGAAATCACTACAAGACTGTTCAAACCTTTAGGAATTAACGTCTTACACAAACCAACAAAGTAACTTCACCCAACTCTATGTCAACCAAAAGACTCAACAGTGAAAGAAGATAAAACCAATGTCACCTACAAAATAAATGATAAAAGCTGCGAAAAACAATATATTTGCCGAAGTGGACGTCCGCTTCATTTTCGTACCCACAAACGTAAGCTCACCGTCAAAAGACACAACATCCACTCAATCACTCATATCGCCGCACCGCAAACAGACAACCATGGACATCAATTCGACTGGGACAACATCCAAATATTAGACAGAGGAAACACCGAGAATGCTAGGGGAATTTTATGAGCATGGTATTCCAGCGAATAATCAATCAATAGACACGTCGACATAGACAAAATCTACCAATCGATAAGAAGGAAATCTCACACACAAAGGGTAAAAGTTAAATTCAAAGTAACAATCATCACCAACACCACCAGCAGTCCAGAGATTGTGTAAGCACACAGAAACAAGCAATCAGGTTCAAGGTCACTAACCAGGAGGGGTGATTTATAAACTCCTGGAGAAATGTAAAAGCTTACTTCAAATTGAAATATGCCTGCTGAAGATGTTGCATGGTGTACGGCAATGACAGCTTCTCAAATTAACCATCCAGCTTACAGAACACAACTGCATCAAAATCAGCCACCTCAGGTAAAAATCTGCTCCATCATATCTATAAATGAAGATATTTCTGGATTTAAGGCTCGTTTTACTGCTATGTAAGCATAATAAGAATATGCGAGTGACTGGACGAAGACAGTTTCCACACTTAAAAGACACAAAATAGTCACTCGAAAGGAATTCGAGAATGTATATCCCCAGAAATAGGAGAACATCGTTAGTAGTAATCTAGGTTATTTAACCTGACCACGTAATTTGTAGTTGACGATATGAAAATAATTTCCTGACTGAGTACAACACCAACAACTGCCATTTGGTTTAATAGCTAAATTAAGTTTGGGAATTCTCCATGTGTACCAAAATTAACGTCACTTGTGTTAATTTGGAACCTCTTACACTCAATTCATAATATTCGTGTCTAGAACTCTCAACGGATACTACTGTTATCTTCATCATTCGAATTATCACCGTTAAAATAATAGTGTCATTGGTTGGAAGATTTCATCATTGGCTGACAGCAGCTGTCCAGCACCCCCAGGTTTTCCAATAGTTCTCTAACTGATGTCTGCTAATGATGAAATCCCCCAACCAATCAAACGCTGTCTGTCTGTTTTCAAATAGATCTTTGCGCTGATGTGCAGCAGTTCGAGTCACCACACTTTCCTCATAACACAAAGCCAGAGAAGAAGAAGAAAGTAAAAAGAAATGCCAAATGGTGACAGTAAACAGAGTTATGAGGTAAAAAGAATAGTAACATCGAACAACAACAACATAGTTTTATTGGATATTATAAGTCACATAGAGTGGATCCATCTGCGCCAGCCATTGACAATGACGATTTCGAGCCATATCACCAATTGTTTCCAGACATTGGTGTTTACCGTCCCGAGGACCCAAACCAAGAAGTCTACACCTTCCTACGTGACTGCCTTAAACTAACTGTCGTGTATTTCATTGACTGATGAAGCCATGTTTTGGTTTTTGATCACCACTAGCTATTTCCCAGCCCGGCCTCATGTCGGCTAACACTACCCATTTTCAAGGAAGGCAATCGTTGACTAGGCGTAACACATATTCAAACAGTCTCAGTCGATGTAACTTCACAGCCTCGTCGATTGATTTTCCCTCCCTACCAACTAGCACTTGACTGATGCCTAACTTCAATATTGCTCACCATATTATACCACTTCACACAGGAGATAGAATGCAATCACCTATGATCAAAGACAGCTGGCCTGGCTTTTCATATCTTCCACTCTGCATGGCCAGGTCTCATGGGGAGACATAAAGAAGGACGGAGTGGACTGTTGAGCAGTTCACCCATCTAATCAAATAAAATTCCTTATGAAATCAATACTTAAAAATTAATAGTTGTCAATTTTTGCAATTAATGTCAGAAATAGACGCGGCATTCAGGTATGCCTTATTCTCTATTTACTTTCAAATTCAGAAACACCAACCGAGATGATGCTGAAATACTTAATTCACACAGAAAGAAGGCTAGTTAAATCAGTGATGAGATGCAATGTTAAGAATATATCGACCTAACGAAAACTTAATAAATGACGGCTTCACTTCTCCGTACTCAAACACTTCACTAGAAAAAGATTTTACGTACAAAGCACTGAAGTGCATCCTTAGTCTGCAGGAAATAACTGATAAATGTTTAATGTTTATAGACAAACCGTCGATGGATGGGATGTTAGACCACTCAGGCATCAGCATTGGCAAGCTGGAAATTATTTTTAAAAAATTTGAAGTCTATTCGGATTCTTTGAAACTGTAGAACGCTTACATAACTTAACTATTCCATGCTGAGTGATCCCAGATGTGATGCGCTCAAAAGACAATGAGTCCATCAGATTCTTATATACAATAGTAACTCTAATTGACGTGCCACGATAACATCACAACTAGGTGACGTAAACTGTCTTCGAGAAACACGATGCACCAAGCAGGTATCTAAATACGATAACGATTTACTGATCATCTCTTTAACAAATGCGAATATTTGGAGTAATTTTGCCTCTGCTTGGTACTTTAAGTTTCTGATTGGAAATGTTATTGTAGAGCTTTCGTCCTAGTGTGAATAGAAAAATACTGCATATATAAAATGGGCATTTAATATGATTTATTCCGAAAACATTACCCCCCGTCCGCTTTATAATTTTTTACTTCAACATTTTCCTTGTCACAGATTATACTGTAGTCCGTGGCTTTCACTTCCGTATTTGATCCTGTTGAAATTCCATGGGGATTGGCATCACTGATACTAACAATAGTGATTACAGTCATTATTGTCGTGGTAGCTTTGAAACTGCCACCACTGAATCGGAAGGGGATTATCTTCTTCGCGGCCTTGGCAATCCTTCTTGCAGTGGTTGCAATAATTTCGAACATTGTTTGTTATTTGAGTACAAGAAAGTTGATTTCACTCGAAAATGTGAGTGTAAATGATATACGCAAAATAAATGGAAATCTTTATTTTACCTTAAATGTCCCACTCACCAGAAGTTTCTTCGTTATTTCTACTACATTGATATCGAAAAGTGAATAACTGAATTGTGTTGCGGCTGCTGATGCAGCCTAGACTGAAGATTATCACTACCTATGCTGACGGTGATCACTATCTTTCACCAGGAATTATAGACGTAATTGTGGTACTCAACTGATTTCGGACAAATCACCAACAATATGTCCCTAAGTGTAGCTGCTTGCTTAATGGGAGTTATTAAGCAGACTTTGAAGTATTAGTTTGTGGGGATTTTCATCGATTGGTTGGAGGGTTTCATCACTAGCTAACATCAGTTAGAGAACCATCGGAATACCCTCTTGGGAGTACTGTGCATCTGCTTCGTCAGCCTAGTTCGTGACTCTTCACAGTACGCACCCATCACCAGGATCTGAACGCAGGACCTTCTGTTTACAAAGCTAGCAAGCTTGTAGACCATTCAGCCACAAAGACTCGATCCAATGGCCCATGAACTTTAACTTCTACCAATTCACGCCTTAGCTCACACAATTAGCAACGTCATCGGTGGGTAAATATCTTCACCTCCAACCAGCTGTAACCTACTGGTCCCGACTTCCAAAAAGAAACCAAGGTGACCGTCTAAATAGAGTTGGTTAGTTTTTCACTATTGGTTTGTAGGGATTTTCCTTGATTCGTTGAAGCATTTCATCATGAGCCGACACCAGTTAGAGAGACATTTGGAAACCTGGTATTAGAATAAATGTACAACCATAATGGTCACATTTTCTCAGATATATTGACATACTTTCATATCTCTTTCAATATTATAATATTTGATAAATGTATCTGGTCAATTAGGGTATATAGTTATTTCAGAAGCATTAAAATTCCTAATAACTGTAGCGCCAGATACCTGAGGTAATTCTAATCATTTCCTTGACATAAAAGGTGGTGCTAATTTTCAGAGTTAGATGCATAAACTGATTTATATGCAGTATTATATTAGAGTTTATTTATTGTGGAATATGGTGTTTCTTTTACATTTGTAGAATATGATATTCTGTGTTCCAGCAACATTTTACATTAGCTTATTCATAGCCTTCGTAAGTTTTCGTGATTTTATCAGTGTTTACCGAACATCTGTTTTTGATCTGTAACTGCGTATTGTGCACAGAGTATCTGATGAGAGATAAATGTTAGCATGACATCACAAGACAAGCCATTGCTACCCGAATGGGAAGCGACGAGTGGGTGGTCAGTGCGAGGGTAGGGTGACATGAAAGAGGTCAGCTGAAAGGGGAGATGAAAGCATGTGAGCAGATGTGGAGTAGGGTGAAAACGTTGGTGGAGAACCGAACCCATTGGAGACGTTTGGCTGAAGCTCTATGTTCCTCTAGGATTTAAAGGAAGTAATAATAATAATAATGACATTGTTTGTATTTGTAATGTATTTGTAATGACATTAATTTGTATTGAGACTTCGTTTCATCTGCCCTCGTTACATTGTGCCGACTCTGGACACCATTAGTTATTATTATTATTATTTTTGTTTCATTTGGTTCCCGGAAGAACATAGGAATTCAGCCGAACGTCTCCATTGCGTTCGGTTCTCTGCTGATATTTTCACTGGGCACCACGTCTGTCACATGCTTCTTCCATCTCCTCTTCCCATAACCTCCTCTATATCACACTAACACTTAAGACCAACCCGCCATATCCCATTCAGTTAACACTTGAGAGATAGCCTAGAATGTGATGTTAATTAGGGTTTTCTTGGAGTATAGACAGTCCACCTCCATTTCATCCTGCTTTGAACAATCGGTTATTGCTAGATTAGTTTCCTCTTCGGTATGCACATGGTTGTCTCATGGGTGACCGAAATAGATCACTGACACTCGTTTTGACAATTTTGTGAGTCCACTCTAATTCCATCTACTTTCACATATTCCTAATACGTGAATTCCGTATCTTTTCATATCGTTTGCAATCTGGAGAGGTTTGCTGGTCTCAAAAATGGTGCCGACGTTGTATATCCCCACAGAGACTTTTTCTTTTGTTGCAAGGAGACTCATCGTGCTGAAGTTTCTGTAGCAAACTTTTTATAGGGGGGAGTTAGTAGCTTCACGCTTCAGAACGGCGTTGTTACATGAATATATAGTTCACACAGGAGCGACTTTTTAGGTTGCTCCCTGTATAATCAGGAAAACGAGGAATAAAGCAATCAGAACAACACCAGCAAAGAGAACACAGAATTCAGAACAAAAACGGTAGCGACAACAAGAACAACAAAAACGAACCCGTAGCAGTAGTATTACTGTCAAATACAGTTCACGAAAATGATATCAAAACCATAGACTCATGGACTTAGGCCAAACTGGGTATGTAAATACAACAATATATACAATTATAGATATTAATCATAGTTATTCAGACACAAAATGCTAGTCATAACTAACAGTTATTAGTCAACAAGATTATATTCACAGATTCAATGTTCGAAGTTGAACTAATAACAATAAATTATACAACTTCCTCGCTAGAAACACCAGAAAACTGATTGTTGTATGTAACTAAGCAAATGTAGCGCATTTATCGAAAAGCGTTGACACCATTACTTAATGCTACGATATTGATTTCTGAAGCATATTTGTCTTCAGATATCTGTACAATTAAGATATATCTTTTTAATAATATTAATAACGGCTTCATTCCAAGCAGTGCTTTTCGTACAAATATGGAATTTTCTGCATGTAGTAGTACAGGATTGCACCTAACTTACTGATTTCAGAGTAATATTTGAAATAGCGCATTTATATTGATATGCGTTGGTTGTACAGCGGTTAAGACGCTCGCCGACCATGCACATGGTCCGGAGTTTGATTCCCGACCGACACACCGCTTTACCTCGCTAAGCAATAAAAAGTTCTGGTAAAAAGGAAAGGTTGGGCGTGAAGCTAGCAACCCTATCCTGTAAAATTAAACACTGCTACAATAACTTCAAGCCACTAGCCTGATGCCCTATGTTCCACTGGGAATATGAATTTCATATTGAACTAAGTGGAAATGTTAACACCAATGAAACGATGGAAACAAAATATGTGGCGTTTACTGAGAATTCCGCAATAAGTTATTCATTTGCTGCCTAACACTGTTCTCATCAGATATAATGTGTACTAAATAAGTTATTGTGAAGTTTTCATACTTAGTCGTCTGAGCATACAGCATTCTATAGCTGCTCCTTGTTCTACCCACCTGATGAGATGCAAGGCGACAGTTACGCATGAAGAGTATAATTATCGTCTGAAAAGATAATATTTGTTGATTTCCAGCAGGACTCCATGTTTCTATCTACAAGAGAATGAACAAGTTGGTTCGGTGACATGCCAGTCATTCTACTGATGGCTTTTGGTACCCGTCGCGGTGTAATAAACACTCTTTTGAGTAGTCCAGGAGAGATTAAGGGGGAGAAATAAGGAAGGAGAGGTGGAATACAAAACTCAACAAAATCTATGAAGTAGAGACTGACTGTGTGATGCCAGATCGTCTTAGTTTCTTCACGTAGAAATTTTAATGAAATATCTTACTGGACACTGACATGATGTGTAGCAAGACAAGGAAAGATCACAGGGAACAGACAGTTCAAGGTATTTGACGTTCTATTTGGTGTCAGTTTCTGTGGCATCAATGATAGTGGATCCATAAGAAGGAACCAGTTAAAGTAAGTCGCACTTGCATCTGAGAGCGAAATCAACAACCTAGCATTTGAATTAGCTTAGGACCATCCAACGAGGACTATTGACTAATTTCAGATAAAAAGTCATTTGTTTCGGAACATTCTGATTGAAAAGTGACATGCATAGAAGCAGACAGATTCTCGGCATACTTAATCATGTTGCCTTCGTCAGAATGCAGCATGTTATGTAAGAAGAAAGAAAAGAGAAAAGGAGAAAGAACACCACCTTGTGGAGCACCAGCTAGAGTAAGTGAAGCAGTAAAGGACTTCCCATTGTGAAACGTTTAACGCCAGCTATCAGCAAAATAGGAATGCAACCACTTATTAGTCCAACTTTGCACTTGTCAGTCAGCAAGCTTGTTTAACAAAAGATTCCTAGGTACTCACTCAGAGTCGAAGGCTGATGTGCAATCTGGGAAGACATACAGAACATATTTGGCACCTCTGTCTAAACTAGGGACAGTATTATGATATAAGCCGACAGTGACATCTAGAGTACACCTACTATATTTAAAGGCAAACTGGCTAGGGTCGTTGAAATCCTTCAGTGAAGCCTCACGGTTAAACCAAAGCGCCTTTTTCATAACTTTTAAAAATGGTGAAGTAATGGCAATAAGTCTGAACTCAACAGCTTGTCCACTTAATGATTTAGGTACAGAAGCAGTTTAATAATTCTTCCAAGAAGCTGGCAGAGTGTTACTCCGGCAAATGACTCATTGAAAATAAAAGTGAAAGGATGACATAAAATAGTACAACATCTCGACCAAAGGAATGCATAGATTTCAACGATTTTAGGCACATGAAGACATCGTTTGTGTTAAAATAGGAGAGTTAGTCATTATTTGCACTTGTAGCGTTTGTGATCATGTTATCAGCTTGAAGACATATGAAAGACTTCTTAGGAGTACCAGCATCAATTGAAGAAGGATCATTATTGATTTTCTTGCCCCTGGTGTGATCACCTTAAACAGATTCCACATATTCGATGAGGTTTTGCATGATAAGCACTCTTAGTTATAGACCATATATTATTCTCTCTATTTCTGATTAATTAAAGTGTTCGGTGCCTTAACTCCAGGATTGTCTTTCATTTACTATGAACTTTCTTTATCTTGGCGAAGCTTTATGGGCCGAGAACAGGAGAAGCGATCAAATTCTAAGAACATTGTTTCATTTTGACAACAAACGTCAAGACAAAATTTAAAATAAGATATTACGTTTGTGATTGTTTCATCCAGAACTGGTTCAGTAAATAAATTCCATTTAATATCACTAAAGATGCTTCTTAGATTATGTATTTTGTTACAAGAGAGACATCTGCATTGTGTTTTCTTGCCAGAATCTTGCAAGAGTCCTTCTGTGAAACTTTCCACACATTTTGGACAATGTATGTGTGATATGATGATCAGAATTAAGTAGTGAGGCTCTTTCCCGAGCTCGAAACAAAATACCAAGCTCATCCGAAAACACTAGATAGGGATTATTCTCTAGCCGTGTTGATAAGATGACGCCATTTTCATGACCCAATGACTGAAGTAAACTGTAGTTACAAGAAATGAACCCACCAGTAACTATTCACAAGCAATTTCTCAAGGAGGTGTCAACAAAGCAAGTAAAATCACTTGCAACTAATGATAGATCTGAGATACTGCATCCAGGTGTAATATGAATGTTTGAAATTTTTGTGTAGTCATATGTGGACAGATGTTTCAGTCGACATAGATGCAGTCAATTTTGTCACTGTAGAGTCTAAAGCATGTATTATTTGTAGAACACCACTGAGGATTGATGAAGATTGCTATGCTGCCATCATATTTCCTCTTACAGTTACGTCAGTCTTGTCTGAATAATATGAAACCATTCAGACAGACTAAAGTGTCATCATGTAGGTCTTGCAACCAGGTTTCTTGAACAGTTATTATCCCTACATCGGTGTATACATTGCACAACACGACGGATTGCAGAAAGTTGATTTTACTTAGCGGGGAACGTCAGTTGTGCTCATAATCTCAGGAACAGTCATTTGATGTATTGGAATACGTTTTAAACAACTCTGATTTGTGCTTTTCTTTGGCTTCTTGGAAATTTGCACATCTGTATGTGTTAAGCATTTTAAATATTCGCTGGTGTTAAGAATGCGATTGAAGGTCATATTTTAATAGGTTGATAGGTTAAAAAAATTGAACACGAGAAATTAGATACAATATTCAAACACTGATTCCACAATGTGTAAATTCGATTATTGGATGGTCTTTGTCCCTAATTCATGGTTTTAGCGTCTGATGAAGATCAGAGAAGTTAATTGATGCAATCTAGTAGTGTTTAACAGTAATCAGAAAGCATCACGTAGTAATGGGCTCTCAAAACGTAATAATAATAATTAATTTAAGATTTCTATCAACTTCATCAAATCAGTGTGATTCCATGATCATAAAAATTATACTCACTTATCAAATTCCCCTGAAAATATTTTGTCAGATGCCAATCGGACATTAGTGCCTGTGTGCATACATTATCGTAAGTAGTAAATGTGTGATTTTCTGGTATTGTTTCCACGTTAATTTGCCGAAGAGGGGCAAAGAATAAGAGGTGCTATAGCTTATCTGTCTGTCTCTTTCCATGGGGCAAGACGTTACATGATGCTGAAATACAAACAGCAACAAACACAGGCAGGAGATCCTAATTATTCGACAAATCATTCTGTGACTTTCGTTCAACCATGCATATGGTATCGGGTTCGTTCCGTGGCCGATGGACACCTGATATCACCAATGGTCGACCTGCTAAATTTGGGCTATCGATATCCCATTGACCAAAAAATACTGTTTAAGTACAGACACATTTTAACATACTTGCAAATTTTACATGTTGTCAGTTGACAGAAAGTTCCACAATTAGTAAACAGTGCTCAGAGAATTGCGAATATAGTTTTTCCACTTAGCCCTGTTTTAGCAGATATCTTCATGTGAAAACTTGAGAAAACAAAGTTAAAGCATGCAATTGATCAAACAGCTTCATATCGTCGATATGTCGATGATACATTTGTAGTATGCAGCAACGAAATCCATACCTCCTACCTACTCAGACTATTCAAAAACGCACACGCAAATATTGTATTGACTATGGAACATAAAAATGATGGAAAGATTGATTTTTTTGACGTTGCCGTGCAACGTCTAGAAGATAGTAGTCTTCAGAGGTCAATCTACCAAAAGCCTGCATAGAATGGACAATACTTACATTTTAATAGTTTTTGTCCAAACAGCTATAAACGAGCACTAGTCAAGACTCTTTATTGTAGAGCCAGGAGAATATGCTCTACAGAGAAACTAGAGGAAGAATTTACGATTCTGGAAAAGGTGCTGAAAAACAACGGTTACCCTCAAAGATTCATTAACAAATATGGAAGATATGAAGGCTCAAAAACCAAACAAATCACAGTTGAAATGAAGCCTGTAATATTCAACTAGATTTCAAAGGTGAAAACATCGCAGAAATGGTCAAATTAAGACTGAGAACGTCACTAGCCAGAGCCTATCCTGCAGCTAAGTTGGTTATCATCCATCGAACAACATGTTCTTTTTGGTGCAGTCAAAAGTCGATAGATATCCTTCTCATGTTCACTTCGACTGTGTACACAAATTTACGTGTTTCTGCAGGAGCAGTTACATTGAGAGAACAGAAAGAGGGGCACAACTCCGATTTTCTGAACATGTGTCGAAAAGCCTATGTCTCAAGGGAACAAACTCTTATAATAGTGCTATTACCAGACACCACGATACGCATCGTGAAGTGGGAATCGCGAAATCCTTAAAAATTATCAATAGACAAAATAGTCGGATTCTCATGTAGTTTGTCAAAGCGATTTCTATCAAAGGTTTGAAATGTGTTCAGAAAGAAGCAGTTATTAGTCTTTCCTTGCCCTGGTAACTGGATGTCTCTATTCTCTCATTGGATTACGTAATCTTTGGCCTTAACCTCACCCTCGTTTTATAGTCTGTAATTTTCCTTGTCCGTTGTTTCTATGATTTGAGTTGAACTCAGTACATGGTTAAATAATTCATTAGTCATTCAGAAGCTTACTCATCTCTCGTCTTTACTACGTAACTCCCTTACCATCTTATCCATACATTTATTTTGTCTAAACTTGAACTACGTGTGTAAAAACTATATAAGGGCAGTTTTCTGAGCAATGTGCACTAATTGCGGAACTTTCTGTCAACTGATATCGTGATATCATGATTGAAATGTGTTATGTCTATTCAACATTTAAATAAGACCTTAGAGAGTGTTTAAACTTCTGCAAACTTCTGATTAATAATAACAATTACGCCTCTTCACATTTCAGGTAATGTTCTTCTGTCTCAGTGTCCGAGGATGGATAAGGCAACAGTTTGCTCCTAATCCTACAGAATTCATTCTATCCTTCATTGTTTGGTTTCTGTGCATAAACTTGTTCACACAAGTCTATGCAGGCTTCATATCAGAAGAGGTTAAATTTAATAAAACTAAAAAATCAAACGATACTATTCGTCCAACTTTGTGGATTCTTTTACCATCCCGAAGTTAAACCGAATTGTTTCACTTAATGTGCATCATATAATCAATGATTTCAATTTTCTTATCCTCCAATTTAATTGACTGCAAACTTTCCCCTTCTCTGATATAAAGATCTCTCTGTTGATTCCGCCATAACTCATACCCTCAGTATTCTCTGAAAACGATAAGTGTATGGTTTATTTAATGAAAATATAAACGTGAAAATATCAATGAATAATGTTCATCTTTGGGATATTGTTTTCATATTATCCTTTTATAATAATAACAACAATAACAGCTTTATTCCAAACAGTATTTGTAGTACATGTATGGAATTTTCAGCGTGCATTACAATATATTGCATATAATTACCTCATAAAGTTTATAAGATTTTAAAATATGAAATTGGTGTGTAATAGAAGATGAGAACAACAGTGTAGTAGTAACGAGGAAAGGAAAACAAAACTGATGGGGCTATTTCTTAGAGTGCCGCAGTAAGTTGATCGTGTCATACCTAACGGATTTCTCATCACCACATAACAGCTGTGCCAGATGTGGTATTGTGGAGATTTTGTACTTTGTAGTCCTAGCATATAACCTCCTATAGCTGCTTCTAGTTCTACCAGATGAAATGCAAGGAGACAGCTGCGTATAGAGAGGATGCTCGGGGTCCGACAATATTGTATTCGCTAGTTTCTTACATGACATAATATGTCTATCCACAATAGTGTTAACCAGATGGTTTAACGATATCCCACTTGCCCTACTCTAACGGCTTTTAGTGCCTGCCGTTCTCAGCGAAGCAAAGTCTTTCTTAAGTAGTTCAGGAAAGATTAATGGGGAGCAGTAAAAGGGGATGGGTAAAATACAAGAGTTGACAAAGTGAGAAAGCAAAAACTGCTTTATACCAGACTGTCTAAACTTCCTTACGTAGAACGTTAAGTGAAACATCTTTCTAGTAACTATCAAGAATATTGTATGAGAAAATATTGTCTACCTCGAAATTTCACTGGGTAGTTAGTATGTGATAAATATGGAGAATATTTTCATTCCTTCGAACAACCACAAGTACATTGTCAAAACAACCAGCACCAATCACCCTCAACGAGGGAGATTTAACTGAGATTAATTCCTTCAGTTATCTGGGAAGCGTCGTTCCAACCACAGGCAGTAGGAACTGACGAAGATGTCAGAATCGGAAAGGCAAGATACGCCTTCATCAATTTAAAATCGGTATGGAAATCTTCCGCATTCAGCATTAGGAACAAGATTCACATTTTCAACATCAATGTTAAGTCGGTTCTTCTATATGGGAAAGAAACTTGACCGGCCTGTCATGATGAGCATTTCTGATAGCCTGTCGCAGACCCTCATAGTAGTAATAATAATTCACTTTAATCCAGAAACAGTACTAGTGGTACAGTGTGGAATTTTCAGCACATATCTACAATATTGCATCTAATTTCATCGAACATTCAAAAGGAGTATTTCAAAAAATAAATATAAAAAAACAACACAAAATTAACAAAAAAGCAAAAAATACCAAGTAGAAAGGAAGATAAACAACAATAATGAACAATCTTTTAGTATTTGGGTAGTGAGTGCTATGATATGTGAATGCGCGGTGAACAGTGAGAGCTATAATCATATGAGAAGTTATGAACTGATATTAAGAATGTTTGTAGCCAAGATGATCAGTTGATTTGATTGAACTACACTAAACAATCATAAAATAAACATTTCAGGGTTTTCATTTTTATTGTCGGCACTAGTGCAGTGTTTTTAGTGGTAGTGTGAGTAATCATGCATAATACAACATTTTTAAGATGGTGGTAGTGGCGTTCACAAACAAGATTGTCAGTTTTAATATTGCCGAACAAAAAAACGATCGCAAAACTAATATTACATGATGGGTAATGACAGGACAATTTGGTGATACTCATAGTGATGATATAGTCGAAACCAGTAGATACACAAAAGAAGGAATGGAATAAAGTACAAAAAAAATAAACCAATGTTAATAATTTTTGGTCGCCAGGTATGTTTAAGAAGGTGTTCACTATAAAATACAAATAAGAGAGTATAGGGGGAAATAACAAGGGTCAAAATTATGTTATTAACAACAGAGCAAGTCATAGGTTTCGCGCTTAACATTGTCTCTGTCACTTAGAACACGGGCTGGCCAAATATGGTATCGTTGAGTCCCTACACTTGGTTGTACGAGCATATATTATTTTGTACTGATTTCCGGGTCTACCTGAAGAGATGCAACGAGAGAGTTGGGAATAGAGAGGGTGTTGGGGGTCTGAAAGTATGGTTTTGGACCATTTTTCGCATCTATTCAGATGCCTATCTACTATTATAGCGGTGAGCTGACTGAGTTTTACACCACTAGTCCTACTAACTACCTTCAACATCCTTCTCAGGATGGTATAACCCTATTTCAGTAACCCAGGAAAGACTAATGTAGAGCAGTAAAGTAGAATGGGTAGGATACGAGAGTTGACAAATTGTGAAAGCAGAGGAGGTTGAGTGATTCCAGTTAGTCTGAGTTTCCTAATGTAGTAGGTTAGATGGAACACTTTACTGGAAATTGTTTGGATATGAGATGACCAATTAAGGTCATCTATTCATCAACATTGATGGCTGACCCCATACTGAAGATCAAATGGCCAACCAGAAATAACAAGCAGAAAGTAACTATGGGAACAAACAAACACGCAAGAGCCAATCACTGAACATATATGTAGGAAAAAAGGTAAATGTATTGATCAGGCATATACTGAGGAGGCCGCCAAGCCCTCGAGTTGCATCCCAATGGGAAGCGACGAGTGAGTCATCCTAGAATGACATAAAGAAGATCATGTGATGAAAAGAGGGGAGAATTTGATCAATCATGTACCCAGCTGAAGAGGACGGCAGAAAACAGAACAGAACAAAGTGGAGATATGTTGTTGGAGCCAGCCCTATATTCCACTCAGAACACAAGGGAATAATAATTAATAATAAGCAATAAACGCTGTCCATACTTTACTGAAATATCATAATGCTGAATTTGTGCTCATCAATGAAACACATACATTTTCCACAGTGTGAGTTGACTGAAACATAAGGAATTCGATTCCAAATTCACAGAGACGGATTTAAAAATGTTAGGTATGAACACTTTAGTAATCATGAGGTACATCCGATGCAGTTAGCAGCTTCCCTCATCGACTACGAGTGTTTCCAGGTGCAGTCAAAAGTGCGTCTATACAACACAGCATTTCTCTATCGTTGAAATTGAATGGATTTATGCATGTATGCTGCACAATAAGACTGAATTTTGACGTTACCAAACATACAGTAATGGAAGGCGTTCAGAAGCAAAGAGAATACAATAGTTTTCTATAGGATGCGTGACATCACTCAACAGTTAAACGATAATCCTACCTCTGAGTTAACCTCTACTGAATGAGTTTCACACAGAACGAGCAATGCTACATCACAACCCCATAATCTACGTCTTCAACAAAGGCGCATTTCAGTTATGTAAGAAAAATTGGAAGATAAGACTCAGTACTCATAAGAGTTGAATATCTACGAATAGACCACTGTAAGTTTCTGATTACACTTTGTATCAATGGCCAAGGGTATTTCCATTGGCAGAAAATTTCTTTGAGATTAACATCGTACAAACGGAGAATTTTCAGTTACCACAGGAATTCAAATCTAAATATGTTTTTCAGAGATAACTCATGCTTTTATCGTTCAACTGAGCTTATGATATCGTTTAGTCTCTTTGTTGAGGTGTATATCAAATTCATTAGTGATCACGTTTGTTAGTCAACAGACAAATGCATGAATTGATGACAAGTGTCCTCTTCGAGTTTGTTAATGTGCAACCAGCTCTTGAAAGAAGAGGACTAGAAATGTGGAAGATTCGAAGCACCGCGTATAAGGACAAGGGTGTTTTCATAAATTCATAGGAATTTCAGCGGATAGGTGGTACATGAAAGAGTAATACTGGTCTCAAGAGTGAAAATGCGGCCATGTGTATTTTAAGGCTACAGTTAAGTGTAAACACTTGTTGTGATCAAATTTAAAGCCTCTTACAAAGCTGGGGATACACCAGAATTCACGTTCCATAGTCATAAATTGAAGAATGAATCTACTAGGTACACTTTCACACTAGTTATCTAGAAAAGCTTCGTAGCACTAAGTCAATGCAAAAACTGGCGTGGAATTATGCTTCTGTCCATTCCAAGCAAGATACTAAGTCGCATCATCCTGGAGAGAATCAAACAAACCAACCTGGATGCTAAACTTTAACTGGAACAGGCCGGATTCAGGAGAAAAAAGTCATGTATTGATCAAATCGCCACTCTACGGATCATCATTTAACAAAGCTTGGAGTGACAGTCACCTCTCTATCTCAACTTCATCGACTTTGAAAAGGCCTTCAACAGTGCAGCGTCGATCGAGATGTCATTTGGAAACTACTTCGCTACTACGGGGTGCCATAGACCATTATACACCTCATCCAACCGTTATACGACAATGCTGCATGCCAAGTAATCCACAACGAGAAACTTACAGAAGCCTTCGAAGTGAGGACGGGAGTGAGACCAGGCTGTCTACTATCGCCAATGATCTTCCTGATTGCAGTAGACTGGATAATGTGACAGACAACGGGCAATGAGGAAACAGGCATAAAATGGACTCACACAAGAAACTTGGAGGATGTGGACTTCGCCGATGATATATGTCTGATTTCCCACAAACTGGAAGATATGCAAGTGAAAAGCAAAAAGTTGGCAGAAGAAGCATCAAAGATAGGACTTCAAGTGAACGTAGATAAAACAGAGTTGATAACGAAGATTCCTGGCCAACACCAACAGCAACAACAACAACAGACAACAACCAGCCAACATAAATGGGAGTAACCTGAAAAAAACAACCTCCTTCACCTACCTACGTGGGAAGCATCGTTTCAACTACAGGAAAACGGAACTGACAAGGATAAGAAAGCCGGAATCGGAAACGCAAGACAGGCTTTCATTACTCTCAAGTCTGTGTAGAGGTCAACAGCACTCACCATCAAAAATAACATCCGGATTTTCGAATCCAATGTGAAGTCAGTGGTACTATACGGATCAGAGACTTGACCACTGCGTGTCATTAAGAGCACCTCAAACAAACTACAGACCTTCATTAACAGTTGTCTTCGCTGGCCAGAAACGATCACCAACAGGGATCTCTTGCAATGAGCGAACCAACCAGGAACCGATTTTGAAACAAATAGGCAGGAAGAAATGGAGATGGATTGGCTGGCCATACTCTGAGGAAACAAACCATCGAGTGACATCACTAGACAAGCCATCGCTCGAGTGGAACCCGAAAGGGAAGCGGCAAGTTGGTCGTCAGTGCGAGGGTGGTGTGACTTGGAGGAGGTCATATGAGGAGGAGATGAAAGCACATGGGCAGACTTGGAGTGGGCTGAAAATGGCAGAAAAACGAAGGCGTTGGAGACGTGCAGTTGAAGCCCTATGTTTCTCTAGGAATTAAAGGATATAATAATAATAACACTAAGCAACATAAAACCAGGATACGTGACTGAAATAACATTGCAACTCTCATGAAATTTCGTAGAAGGGAGCAAGTATAGACATCCTGGACACTGAGAAAACACCACACACTCAGGTAAATTAGAAATGGTGAATTAATTTGTGCACAAAGAAGTGATTAGATGGCATATCTCACCCTTTAGTTTTCTGAAGACTGGCAGACGACTACACAGCACCAGTCTTTGTGTCGTTGAGAAGAAATATCTTCTAAAATATGTCCCAAAATTGAAATGATCATGACCTCAATAAAGAGTGAGGGGAAATTCACTATTCTCAAGCAATGGTTAGAGTCAGAGAACTGCATGAATTCAAATAAATCAAATCAAAACACTGTCGGATATTTGATGTCACACCTTCCAGATAACATTATTCCAAAAGAAGGCACATAATGGCAAAGATTCTTCAGTTCAGAAGTAATCGAATTTATCCTTTCCATTACACAAACTCCATGTATAGTACAATTGACATGGATGTATTTGTAGTCGTTCAACTTTCTCGTTATTTCCAATAATTCCTTCGACTCTCGTAAACACATCTTCTATGTTATTGGGGAACATTTCTCAGCTTGTGTAAAACTTGAACACTACGGTAGTTTGCAGGTCAACAATTATTGTTTATGAAGAAAATAAAAAACAGACTCAGCGAAGAAAAGTTTCTTTATCGACAAAATCATCTTCAGAGGCTGTACAGTCGTTATTTATACTTACCAGAATGTAAAGTGGTCTATTTTTGAGTAATACAAGGGTGACATAACTGATATAATTACTCAGAAGTGGCTTTAGAAGTGAAAATTAAAAAAGTTGTAATTTACGTGGTACTCAACGGAACAAAGATAGAAGTTTGAAAAGGTTAAAATTGCTCTGGAATGAGAATAAAGGTGATATTTGAGTGTAAATTTAACAATTGTGAAGAAGGTGTGAAAATATACAAAAGGAGCATAAGAGATTGAATTAATTATTAAAGCAAAAGCAAACTAAAAGTAAAATTAAAAAGGAACAGAAAAATTCAAAAATGTATTTACAGAGAACGACTAGTGAAGAGGTACAGATCAAGGTTGAATAAGAGACTGGACAAACGTTTTGTATGTACAGAGTTCAGGGTTGTATTGATGAATTACCAGCGCCTCCGCCATACACAAAGGCCGAAACCTGACGCCCTTTGTACCATTCGGCTTCACTTTGTAGATGATCTTGAAAAACAACTCTGGTGGAGCTACGCGGTCTGAGTTCACCAAATGCTTGACAATCGAGCTAGTAATTGTCTTACATTGAATCCCTTTGCTAACCATGCCGGATAATGTCCTGAGATGCATTTAGAAAGCGTGTGCTTTTTGCAGCCAATATAACTATAATATAATTGTTGTTTACTGAATATAAGAAGTTACATAATTTGTGTATTTCAAATTGAACAACAAACTTGATACATACTACTTGATACATAATACTTTGATAAAGCTATTAGCATTAAATAGCGAAACGTCAGTAACAGCAGTTTTTCATTCATTGGGAAATACAAAAACCTTTATTAAAATAAACTTGATTCATATTCGAAAAATATAACAGTTTTACAGCGTGATATAAAATTTTTTTTTCCTTCACGTTCCCAGTGGAACATAGGCCTTCAAGCTAGTGGCTTGAAGTTTCTGTAGCAGTGGTTATTTTTACATGATGGGGTTGCTAGCCTCATGCCCAATCTTTCCTCTATACCAGTATTATTTCTGGCTTATTGTGGTGAAGGAGTGCGTCTGTGGCCGGGGATCGAACCCCGGACCATGTGCATGGTCAGCGAGCGTGCTAACCGCTTTGCCACCGACGCTGCAGCGTCATATATCCAATAGTTTATTTAATTCTCCAATTCGCTTGATACACATATACCTACTAAGCTACAAGCTGAACTTGTTTGACATTCAATCGGTCGCTGACGTGGCATTTCATTTTGATAGCTGCATGTGTACTTACAAAATAGAAATAAGTATTTACTGAAATATATACGCGAAATACGTGGACAGTGAATATGTTAATTCTCTTCGTTTTCTTGAATTTAGCCATCTGTTGAAAAGAAGAGTTTATGTGAAGCCGCAATATTCCTTACCAACTTATTACTCATTTTTAAACCGCCCAACCTTATGAGTGAGATGCCCACTTACGTAACCGCTAAAAGTGTTGTCTAGATGGGCAATGACATTTGTGTAGGTTTATTATCCAGTACACTGAATATCATTGTTATCAGTGTTCCCTTGGGTTTCGAGCAGAACAAAGGACTGGATTCAACAGCACTTCTACACTTTCCTTTATTTTCTGCCTGTCTTGTTCATCTGGGTCCACTATTGCCCATCATCCATCCTCTCCACCCTCTCCACACGATCTCTTCCATGTCACCCTCGCAGTGACGACCCACTCGTCGTTTCCCAACTAGAATTCTACTTGCGGCCCTAGCGCGCTATGTCACTTGGTGGTTCCCTCAATGTATGCAAAATCAATACATCTCCATTTTCTCCCGCATATTTGTTGAGTAATCGACATTTCCTTCTTGGTTTGTTCCCCGAGTCCGTTGTTGCTAAATCTTTCTGGCCATCTGATATTCAATGTGGAGCCAGGCAAGGCAGTGAAGTTGATAAAAGGCTGCCACTAGATGTTGGAAATGCTCTTCGTGACATGCAGTGCAAGTTTCTGATTCGCATAGAAGGACCAAGTTAACATCGGCGTTGAAATTCTGGATCGTGATCCTTATGCTGAATTCAGATTACTTTCAAACGGGTTTTAGGTTGATGAAGCCGTGCCTCACCCTTCCGATTCTCACTGGGCAGCTGTGACATCTTCTTTCCCTTAGACTGCCTGTAGTTGAAACGATGCTTTCTAGATAAGCGAAGGAGGCAACTTGTGTTATATCTCTCCCGGTGATGGTGGTGACTGCTGTCTGTTGTTGTTGCTGCTGCTGCTGTTCGTTGGTTATCTTTATCCCCTTCGTCTTCTCCATGTTCACTTGCAGACCTGTCTTCGCTGCCAACCTCTTCAGTCAGTTTGTTGGTTTTCTCTTGGAAGTCATCGAGTTTGTCTGACATTAGACACGTATCACCTGAGAAATCCAGATCTTCTGTATGGAGTCTTCTTATCGGTCGTCCAGAGTACTCCTGTCTTTTCGCTACCCACGAGCAGTGTGACGCTAAATACATTTCACCACAATTAAGAATACCATCGGCGATTATAGGCAGTCAGATTATCTTAGTCCTATGTTCACTTCAAAGGCTTATATGAGTTTTCCGTTGTGGATCATCAGACATGTGAAATCGTCGTATACCCAGCTGTTAAACGAGGTTAACAAAGGCTTAGACACTGCACGACGTAGTATTGAAGTAATTTCTAGATTACTTCACTGTCTGCGCTGTATGATGAAGGCCTTTTCGAAGTCGATTAACCTGAGGTAGAAGGAGTTTGACTGCCATTCTGTGCTTTGTTTGGCAATCACAATGCGTAGAGTTGCGATTTGACCGGCAGTGCTTCAGAGTGGGAGATTTACGCTGGTTCTGCTGTCTTCCCGGCTGGAGTTGAGTAGCTTGATTGCATTCCGAATCTTTGCTTTTGCAAGTGGATTGGTGTCTACGGGCAGGCAGTCCTGTGCGTGCTGCTGATGGCGGTTGTATATCTCGAGGAGTTTCAGTTGATGATGGAATCCTTTGAAGTGACGGCCTCATTCATTGTTTTATTTGTTTCTTCTCCTTGGTAATCAGGTTTACTTGAAAATCTTCTATTGGATTCATCAAATGTGTTGGTCACTACCCGGATAGACACCTGGTTATCTGATATAGTGTCCTGAGGTCTCTTCCACCCGCCGCCTATCTTTTCTGGTTCTGCTGTCTACCGGTGTATCGTAGAATTGTATTCTCTCTCTCTTATCACTCTCCTTCACTTCCTTATTTAGGGTGTGAGATGCGCATTGGACTCAGCTTCTTCTTCAGTTGTCCATCTTTGCATTGGATCACCTTTGTCACCATCCTCCTCTCCTCAAGTAGGTTGCAGGTATTGGTTAATAGCTCTTCACTGTCTTGTCATCTTTGTTTTGAGTCATCATCAATCTGTTTCACTGTCCTTTCCTGCTCTGATCTATTAATTCCCAGGTAGGCGTTCGTTGATACCCATTCCTTGTCTTGTCTCTCCTTACTTCCCATGATAGTTGTGAACGTTTCCTTGAATGTCACCGCCAGAGAGTTCGTTTCAGCGTTCTTTCAAGCAGGTTTCCTAAGTGAAAACATAAAGCCTCTCCGGCTTTCCCTCTTATTTCATCTGTAGTGTAGGCATTCCCTGTAGTTTTGTCCTTCAATCCAGTTTCTGAATATTGAACTTGAATTACAGTGGCCTGTCTCCAGTTGTTTGAGGGATTCCAGCTTTACCTTGAAGGTTCCTCGAGCTGGCTAGACAATGGTCTGTGCCCACGTCTGCTCCTCTTCTCGAAATTGTGTTCATCAGGCTGATTTCGTCTCTACTTCCTTGAGGAGTATTGAGCTGAAATCTATCTACTTTGTGATGTGACCGTCAAGCGATTATGAAGTCGGAACTAATGTTTTTCAAGATAGCGGTGACGAGATAAATCGTTCAGGATGATTAAATTGAAATCAATCAATACTTTACCCATATAATTAACGCAAATCAGGTGAGGACGTAGGACCTCTACAGATGACTACAAACAGTAGTTAAAAAGACACCTAATGGCGATACCGAAATAATATGAAATCCAGAGTCCGAGCAGGCGACGTAAGAAGGCAATTCATCATGAGTTGAGAGTTTATTAACGAAATAAGTGAGAACGGAAGAGTGTTTTAACTCTTTTGTGCGGTCCAGCTTATATATAATGCACCCTGTACATTATCTTAGCCAAAATTAAACTAGACGCGATCGTCTTCTCAGTTGACTGATGTGAAGAGGTGAGCAATATGCTCAGAATTCAACATAGTGAATGTTTTCTCCGCCAGTCTTCACTACGAACTTTCGAAGAGCTTCGCTGGCTATCTGTAGAACAAACAGTAAATTGCATTGCACTGCAAAATTATTACTGACAGACGAATTCCTAGCTATTAAAGTAAATATTTCTAAACCATAAGAATTTAATTAGCTCGAATTGCCTATTTAATATACTCGTGGTGAATGTATTTGCCACCATTTCAGTTTACTGTCCCTCTTCATGACTGTCACTCCCTCCGTCGTATACCATATTTGCATGACGCCTTACCAGCACATAATCTGTACATTTAGGAAGGTTGTTCACTTTTTTATTAGTTCATGCAAACTATGATTATCAAAACGAAATTAAATTAAGCTGCAACTCTATCATGGACGACAGGCGCCATTCTGATGATTTTATTCTGTGTTTATGACTAAAACTGTGCAATATGCTTCTTTACTGAACATTTTTATCCTATGCGAGCATACACTGTGCAATACCACATGGGATACCGGATGCGTATTATTACTGATAATCAAATGAATGTTTTCAAAGTTATACTTCCCGCATTCTTTTAATTCTTAAGGCAACCCTCATAAAACTTAGGCTGCTAGAACCTCCATAAATATGTTGTACTTAGTTTCGCTTAATCATTTTGTTTAAATCCGGTAAAATATGAACTCTACTTAGTACAGATAGTTTAGTCTGGCGAGTTTTCAAAATTATTTATAACTTGCGACTTCACAAGTGTGCACTAATGATGAGAAAATGCATTTTATTCAATGACATTTTATAGCAGGATATAAGATGACCTTTCCTGAGTAGTGTCCTAGGTTCATAAAATGTACTCTTGAGCTTTTTATGGCCAAGTTAAACTTTAAGCACCACTAACTACCAATCAACGGACGACTCGGAATAGTCCAATGAAGTTCATGCACGTGAGTTCAAGGTTGTATAGCGCTTGATTCGTTATCAAATGCGTGTTCTAACGATTTTACGCTTGCAGTTAGGTTAGAATAAGGTTTCGCAGTATTGCCTGGACTCACGGTTGCTTAAGAAAGAGAGGATTTGTTCATGTGGTGTTATGAGTTTAAAAAGTTTTAGCAGATGAATATGTCCATCGTTGTGCAATTTGTTTGAGACAAGTTAGTATTAGGGAAGGTAAGCTGATAACTTTATTATATCGTGGGAACATCTCTCCCTAACCCAAATTTTGTATATTTGCAACTGTCAGGTTTTAAAACAGCCTATGAGAGGTGCAGCTGCTGAAATCTAAAGTAGCCTCATGTCATTAATTCAGTGCTACCAGCACTGCAGAGACATCGCCTCATGGAAAATGGATAGAGTTACTTCGCTGTTAGGCGGAGAAGGTATCGTGTTACCGAAGAAAAAATGCAACTGTGGTCGTGAGCGAGCCAACAATGTTCAAGTGATCGGTTTATATCCCACCTCTCTGCGGAAGGGATTCGTCAAGACAATAGCAGACAGAAAGTCAACTACTTTAATAGCTATTAATGCCAGATTTGGGAAGCAGGGATCAATATTACATATGTATGAATAGAAATGTTGTAACTCGCTGTCATCTCTTGCATATATTCATCACAGAGTGAACCATTCTAGTGATTTTATGGATCCCACTACAGGGATACACATGAATTCTATAGAAGGATTTCGAGGAAGATTAAAAAATAGGATTAGGGCTTTAAATTGATCTCAAAAGGATCTCATTTACAGTCATTTGGATGAATACATGTACAGAGTGTGGTGTAACTTTCCTGTTGACACTCCTATGCTGAACTGGGAGATGCTTCTGTCACATGTTAGAGAAATATACCCTAGGTAACAGTTTTATACAGCTTTTATGCATTTTTTTCCATAAATATTCGTTTTCATTTGTAAAAAATTATATTTTTTAAATCTCAGCGAGATTGAAATGAGTAATTCCAACGCTCCGTTCGGCAATCTAGTCCAAACTTTTATATATAAATCTCTGTCATGTTAATTTCGATTAATTTCCCTGATGACGTTCGGACCAGATTGCCAAAAGAAACGTTGCAATTACTCATTTCAATATCGCTGAGATTTTACAAATATAATTTCTTACACAAATGTCTACTTCTCACAGTTCATTTGATTTATTTTGTAATCGAATTAAATTAACAAAGAAACTATGTAATTGGCACAATCATCGTGTTTTCACTCTCCGTTGTCTGCAACAAACTGCATATCCTAAATCCATAGCTGTCGAGTCACCTGACTACTCCAGTAGGTCGAATAAAGGAGCTCGACATTCAGAATGAAGAGAAACCAATAAGTTCGACAGGGTGCTTGAAATAAACTCTAATCCGAAACACCATAGTTTTGAAAATACGTCCAATCATAAAGTTCTAGATACTAGCAGTTTGAACACACATGAAGGTGTGATATTAGCTGATGCATAGGAAATCTTGATTAATAAATAAGAATGGATATGTATCACTAATTAATAATACTTGGCCAAAATTCCTTACTGTCTACATCTCCTTACAGAAACGGTTAGAAATGTTTTTACAGCTGTTTACCCACACGCTCACGCACACTCCGTTTAAAGTGTTTAACAAAGGTAGACCAATATTTGTAAGTCCGAGATCAAATTTTGATCTCAGCTCATACAATTTTGTTTATTATACGTGTTGTTACTTGTTCTATGAATCATGACTGGACAAAGGTTTTAAAAACAAGAAACGTTCCTATTACATATAAATCTCTGTCATGTTAATTTCGATTAATTTCCCTGATGACGTTCGGACCAGATTGCCAAACAAAACTCTAGGATAACTCATTTCAATATCGCCCAGATTTTACAAATATAATTTTTTTTTCACAAATGTCTACTTCTTACTTGGTGCCCAAATATTTTTGAACTATTCTGTCAAATCTTGACGACAGTTCATTTGAATATACGTTTTCCCTGATCAAAAATCCCTCCTTCATGTGATTGGTCTGTTTAAAGTCGTTTGCTGATTGGTAGTTAGTGGTGCTTAAATATTAACCTCGCCAAAATTTTATTTGAAGATCATAAATATACAGGAAATATCATTCGATAAACACTGTAAACACTGTCTCAAAATAAATCTATTACTATTATTCATAATGTCTCGCTTGGAATTACATGGTATATGGGTAGCTATATAATTTGGCCAGTTTGGTTCTAATGTATCCTCTAACCGACAAATTTTGTACCTAGTTGGGCTGGTTGATTTAAACGTCAGCATAAATCAAAAACTATTCCGGATCATTGGTATAGACTAAAAACCTTTTGAAATGAAATCAGATGAATGGTTAGTCATTCAGCATCAATGTTTTCTATTATCTTTAGCTTCATTACTTCTCGCGTTACCGTTTGGATCACATAAAGGCATAACTAAACAGGCATTTAAAAATGTTTATATGGAGCGATTTGGAGAGTAGGTTCTTATAAACATGTGACATTTGGTGCACTCTATCGTAAATTATTCAACTTGTCCATTATCCTGCTCCGAAGTGAATTGAATTCCTTCGTCTACCTTAGTTGAAATCAGGGGTTTGCCGACATTTCACGAAGGGGTACATAACACAAAAGTGTGACAGAAGGTGTAGCTGCTTTACTTAAACAGTGAAGGTCAGCAACGGATATTCAATGAAGAATACTGTAGACTACTAATAACTTGGAGGAATTCTTTACCACTCTGATATATATAAAGTGACCCATGAAGTGTATGGTGCTGTGGCCATTTTCTGGAAGTCGCATGCACTGAATAAAACTGTTGAAATATAAATCAAATGGAAGGTGGGGTGAGTGCTTGTTTCCAGACATAAAAATCAGGTCTGGCGTCAACTACCTCCATCTGTGTGTGAAAGAATGAGTTAACCTGTTGAAAAGGCCATTAAGACCTTCAATATATCTACTACTTCAACTTAATTAAAAACATGCCTGACAGTGAAACGGGTAAAAACACTTGTTCTCCAATAGACATGAGCAATCAGGTATATAACCAGAGAATCGGAGGTGTGGTCACTAACTTCTTACCTACACACAGAAACATAAAAATTACCAAATTCTTAAAAACACATAAAATTTATCTGGTCCAGTTTTTTGAGGGAGTCGGTCATTAGTTTCTCCGCTCTTACATTGAGGTCTTTGAAAACACCAAGAGATTGGAATTTAATTTGATCATTCAAAATACCTTCCGTTTTGTCAACATAATCGGTTTCATCAAGTAAAACTATACCGTAACCTTTATCCGCCTTGCTAATAATTAAGCTTTCGTTGCTTCTAATTTCCCTTAGAGCTTCTCTGTGTTGCTTAGATAACAGACTATTTAATGAATGTTTATTATTCTTGTATTGTAGGCAGCTGTCAACTAGCGTCGTTTTGAACCTAGTTAGTTCATCGTCCGATGATGGGGTAAGATCTGACGTTTAAGAATACAAATTTTCAAACCCTATATCACTGTCTAATTGGTCAACTTTAGGAGCATAATCACGAAATTTGGGACCTAGGGATAACACCTCCAATTGGAACTTATTAAGCACGACACTGGAAAAATTGTGAACATACCGGCCCGCGTCTGACAGAAATTTCTTTTCAAGCTTTTGTCTTTCGACAGATTTGACAAGACTCATCCTTTTATTATTACTTCTGTTTACTGTTACGTTATTACCATATTCAATAAACATCAATTGAAATTCCTGAGGTAAATCATCAACTGAAAATCGTCTTTGTGATATGTTCCTTTCTAGATCATTTATACGAGTTTTAACAGAATCAATCTGATTAACAGCATGTCTTTTGAAGCTCTTAGGATTAGGATAAATCCTCATTCGTCTTAAAGACCTCCTATATAGTTCGGGATAACGTTAGGTTTCTACACATTCTTTTAAAAATCCCAACGATGTTTTCGCTTCAGCGAGCATTGCACTAAACTCCAGATACTCGTTGAGTTCCTTAAATGCAATAGGATCTCCACGAGATTTCAATATATTAAATATTCCCATAGTAAAATTTAGAACAACAGATTTAAAGATATGCTTGACAGTGAAACGGGTAAAAACGCTTGTTATACATTAGACGTATGCAATCAGGTGGTATATAAACAGAGAATCGAAGGTATGGTCACTAACTCGCTACACACACAAGCTACCACATTCTTAAATACACATAAAATTTACCGCTAACCAGCACATTGACTCAACACAATCTCTTGTGCCAGAATTGAAGACTTTGTGTAAGAAATTAATAGTCTACGACAAATAGAATGGGCTCATATTTATTCTGCTCAAATGTACATCACATATATTCTAGGAGAACCCTTTAAAATGAATCGAATTCGCAACAATACGTTCCATAATTAGATCCTTGATGGTCTCGTGTTTCTCACATATACCCAAATAAACTAATTAATGATGCTCAGGAAAATGTACAGATTATTAGAGCACATAATATTAGTAATCAGTGTGCAATATGGAAGTTTTCGACAATCCATCCTTCAAAGGTCTAAGTGAAATGAGCAGTAGATACATGTCAACCTGTTTCCTCTGATCATTCTGCTCAAATAAAAACCCGAAATAAGAAATACTGATTCTTGAGAAGATCGAAATCCTGAACTTTCCATAACTTTACGATCTATGCAATGAATATTGGATTGTTTTCCTTGGATGTCCACTACGAAATTCTTGCTTTCATGCGAATTTCTAGGTGTTGAATTTCATTATCTTAGAATCTTAGGAATGTTTGAATAGTTTGAATAATATAATAAATGCATTTGATGGTTGTCATGCAGCGATAAAATTTACACTTGAAATGGAGAACGAGTCTAGTATTCATTTCCTTATCAAGGAGGGCCAATGGAGCTCTGAATAGATTGACGTATCAAAAGCTGTCACGGAATGGTCAGCTGACAAGCTTCTACAGCCAGGTACCCACTAGTCGAAAACGAAACCTTGTCCGGTCGCTTGCCAGTTGCATTCGGAGTATATGTAGCTTTGATACTGTGGGGGATGAGTGAGTTAAATCTTTCGAGGAAACTCCTAATAGATAATGGATTTTCACCACGTTTGATAGACAAGAATATACATTAAAATCCTATGAAATGTGACCTATCATCCGCACCCAAGAGAATACTGGTGCCAGGTTCAGGGTGATCAAGAATGCCCTGACCCCGGGTGGAGGCTCACCATTACACCTCGGTGGGTTGAAACTCGCGACGGACCCTAATCGGGTGCGCTCGGGCGTGTAGTTTTTGTCAGTGGGTAGGCCTCACCGTCCTCCCTTTAAATATTGTGCCTCGGTGGCACAGTGGTTAGGATTCTCGCCAACCATGCACGTGGTCCAGGGTTCGAGCCCACGCCGACGCACACCTGATATCTATGGTTGGCCTGCGAATTTCGGGCTACCGATATCCACGCTGAAAATTCCATACTTGTCCCAAAAATACGCTGTGGAATCAAACTGTAATCAAAAATAAAAAATAAAATATACTGTACATGCAATTGGTGGATGATGGCTAGCAGTGGAATCCAGGATGCGCATTTCGTCCTATTTGGGACTCGTCAGCTGGATGTACCTGCATTTCTCAGTGAGTGATGATGTTCCCACCGAGGCTCGAACCCAGTACCCATAGTTTCAAACGCCAAAGCGTTATCCACTGGACCACTTGTGCCACGAGAGCCACTTCTTGTGCAACGGGTCATATACGAAATGAGCATCCTGGATTCCACTGCTAGCCACCATCCACCAATTGTATACTAATTAAATACCCAGACATCGTCGAAGCATCTGCACAAGAAGCCGACATGTCAACCTGAGACCGAGCACTTCGGTCCAATCAATCGACGGGAAAATCAAAAATTCAATTCAATACTGTACATGAGCTTGGAATTCAAAGGTTATTTGGCTTCCAACATCATTGAAAGAAGGATTATCACAGTCCTTGAAAAGAACATTCCCTACTGCATCTTTGGGAATAGTCTTTTTCAGTCTACCATTACTGTTCAATAACCTGGAGAACAAGATCACGCTGTAAACCGATTCTACGTGGGTTTATCCATTCACCTGCCCGTGTGGAGCTAGGTATATCAGCCGTTCAACTCGACTTTTGTGCTAGATGGTGGAAGAACACTATCCTGCATGGTTACGAAAAGGTGGAAGTGGAGCAATAAGAAGCGCGATCATTGAACATCTGGCCAATAATGATCATCCTATCTCCATAGCCTCCGCCCTTAAAGTTATCGACAAAGCAAAATGTAATTTACAGAAATCACTAAGCATCCAACTGACAATCTACACACACTTGCTTTTGTTATCTTTACCAATTGGCGAACTGGAAAACGCGAAAATGACACCATGATGAGGAACGATGATTAAGTTGTCATCTATATAAGCTAAGATTTGTTTAAATTCTGGTTTATTGATCCTTTGATTAGGCTATTAACAGCATTAAATACCGAAATGTCAGTAAAAAATAGCAATATCATTTTACTTTTCATTCATTGGGAAATACAAAAACATTCATTTTAATTGAATATGTCCACTATCAACAAGGACGTTGAAGATACTCTCCACAGTTGGTTTGTTCGGTTATTTGTGTTAGAAATTAAAACAAAATTGATCTCTTTAGGATCATGTTACGTCAAACTAATACAGAAATGCCTATAAATTTTTTCTATTACAGCTTGATTCCACACAGTACTTTTGGTGCAAGTATGGAATTTTCAGCATGAAAATCGGTAGCCCAAATTTCGCAGGCCGACCATAGATATCAGGTGTGGAACGGCAGGGGATGGAACCTCGGACCATGTGCATGGTCGGCGAGAGTCCTAACCACTGTGCCACCGACGCACAATGATTATAACTTGATTATCTGATTTCCATAATTTCTGACGATGTTTGCGACTGATCATAGCAGTCTGATGGAACACTTGTATTTATTTTCTGACGCGGTGTTGTTTTTAACTCACGAACCACTTCAATCAAGAAACTCAAGTTAATGAGAAGTGAACTAATCATTAATTCACTGAATTGCAATAATCAATAACCTTCGATTCACGGAATCTTTTCGTCTTTCACATACTTCATTATATCTCTGAATAACGAGGCCACGGATAACCATATCGTCTAATATGACGTTGTGTTGCGTACAAGTACTTAAATATATATTAAGTGAGAATAATTTTGAAAAAAACGTGATACATAAAACAAGACGATTGTGACAAAAGTCAGTGAGTGTGTGTTATATGCTAACAGTAATGGACTATAACCACTCAAATCAATATATCTGCTCTAATCATGTTGTGTGAAGTGAATATGTACGCATATATTTAAGCAAAAATATGCGTAGATTGTTCTATCTTATGCGTTTGAAGTGAGGAGTTACTTCATGTAAGTAAGTGAATAACTCTTGTTGTTTTTTCTGCCTTTCATTTCACGACTGAATTTCAGTGATTTCTTGATTTTAATTTACCAGTTAATCAAGCCTCACTTGGTTTGTTCAATATATTCACATTCTCGATGTGTACTTTAATTGAGAAGGAGACAAAAATTACCTACTCTTGAATAATTCGCGCTTCATTACTCTCAAGTCTATTTGGAGGTAAACATTACTCAGCATCAAAAATAAGATCCGAATTTTAAACTCCAATGTGAAGTGAGTCAGTACTACTCAATATACGGATCAGAGACTTGGCACGTCAAACAAACTACATACATTCATCAACAACTGTCTTCGCTCAATATCCAAGATCAGATGGCCAGGAAATATAAGCAGTAGGGATCTCTGCGAGCGAACCAACTCAGCAGGAACCGATTGTGAAACAAACAGTGAGGAATAAATGGAGGTGGATTGGCCACACTGTGAGAAAAAAAACCCATCAAGTGACATCACTAGACAAGGCATTGCTCGAGTGGAACCCGAAAGGGAAGCGGCGAGTTGGTCGTCATTGCAAGGGTGACTTGTAAAGAGGAGATGAAAGTATGTGAGCAAACTTGGAGCCAGGTAAAAACTCTAGCAGAGAACCGAACCCAATCGAAACGCGCAGCTGAAGCCCTATGTTCCTCTAGGAATTAAAGGAAATAATTAATATAATAAAAAATAATTCGCGCTTAGTTCATAGTAACTGGTGTTGTACAATGTGTGATAACTGCATGTCTGTTAAACTTGCCTTTCACTGAGCTGTGCCATACATCAGACTCGCGTTAGCATGTGAAACCCCGGGTAAATTTAATATTATATTATTGTTTTCTTTAGCTCCTAGAGAAAAATAGGGCTTCAGCCACACGTCTCTATTGCGTGCGGTTGTCCAACAACGTTCCCATCAGCCTACACGTCTGCACACATGCTTTCATCTCCTCTTCATATTTCTTCCTTCATATCACTCTACCCTCGCACTGAAGACCAACTCGCCGCTTCCCTTTCGGGTTCCATTCGAGTGATATTTTTTTCGTTTCAGGTCACTTGATGGTTTGTTTTCTGTGAGTATGGTCAATCCACCTCTATGGCTTTATGCTTGTTTGCTGCACAATTCGATCCTGTCGGATTGGTTGGTTCGCTCATTGCCAGAGATCCATCACTGCTGCTGATCTTTTCTGGCCGGCCAACTGATGTTGAGTAGTAATGAGTGAAGACAGATGGCTGTTGATGAAAGTGTGTGTAGTTTGCCCGAAGTGTCCTTCGTCACGCGCTGGCCAAATCTTTGATCCGCTTAGTAAGTAGCACTAACTGACTTCACATTAGAATTGAAAATCCGGATCTTATTTTTATTGTCATGCTGAGTGTTCTTAACCTCCACACAGACTTGAGGGAAACCCGATAGATATACATGATCGTTTCATAGTTTTTAGTTTTTGTATTTCCATATTTAACAAAGTGATACTAACTCGCTTTCTCATGGGAAATGAAATCAAATGGGCTTCCCTCTTAAAATCCTTTTGACATTTTGAAAAATTAGGTATGATTTTTCCCCATGCTCAAAGTCATGATTTTTCCCTGTTGAAAGTTATGAAGTGGTGTATATCTTCAGTAGAATTGAGTTGTCAGAAGAGTGTAATTCTTCATTAGCAAATAACCAAATTCGTTTCATGCAACCCTTTGAACTGCTTGAAAAGATCTATACAATCACAATTCTTCGCGTTTAGTTTAATAAGAATCAGTTGAGTTCGTGTCGTCTTCTTATCATAGTCAATTTCTTGACAGCGAATGACTTTATGGGAATTATACATTTAAGGGTCGTGAACCACAGAACTTCCACACATGTTTGTGAACAACCAGATTATGACGATGATGATGTTGATGGTGAGGTGTGACCTGCTACTCTTATTCGATGATATAATTTATTGCTTAGACCCTCCTTCCCCTAATCTTTATTATTGTTATTGTTTCCTTGGGTTCCTAGTGGAGCAGAGGGCTTCAACTGCACGTCTCCACTTGCCACTTCTGTCTTCTGCTGTACTTTTCACCTGCATCCATCCATCACATGTTAGTTAGTCCATACTGTTTTAACTCCTCCTCTTCACACGATCTCCTCCATGTCACCCTTGCACTGACGTCCCACTTGCCGCTTCCCTTTCGGCCTGGTTCCACTCGAGCAATGACCCGACGCGCGCGCGATGCCACGCAGCGGCGGCCTCCTCAGTGAGTGTCCAATCCCTTTACACTTTCTCCTGCACATTTGTTGAGCGACTGGTTTTTGTTTAGTTTGCTCCCATAGTTCGTTGTTGGTGATTCTTTCCGGAATAGATTATTGTCTCTCCAAATGATAGTTGGCACCTTCTACATCCGTTTCATCTGCTTTCGTAGATTCCCAAAATTTCTATTCTATATCTTCTCGTTTCCGCGGCTACCTTGGCAGCCTTTCCACTTTCGTACATTGTACGAACATTCCACATTCCCATCCTTATTATTGCTTTCATCGAAAGAAGGGACGTCGGCTGACTGGCTTCCCGAAAGCGTTCGCCATCCTGCGTCATTTCACTCCCCCAGTTCCTGAGAAAAATAAGATTGTTGTTTCTTTATTCTTAAAAAAATTATACTTGTAAAATCTCAGCGAGAATGAAATGAGTAATTCCAACGCTTCTTTCGGCAATCTGTTCCGAACTTCTTCTCACTCAGCGTCCAAATATTTTAGAACTATTCTGTCGGTGCGTTGGTGGCACAGTGGTTAGGACTCTCGCCGACCATGCACATGGTCCGAGGTTCCATCCCCTGCCGTTCCACACCTGATATCTATGGTCGGCCTGCGAAATTTGGGCTACCGATATCCATGCTGAAAATCCCATATCAAAATTCTATACTTGTACCAAAAGTACAGTGTGGAATCAAGCTGTAATCAAAAAAATCTTGACGACAGTTCATTTGAATTATAGTTTATATTTTTAGAATTTCTAACATATTTGTGGGTTGAAGTTTCTGTAGCGATTTGGTTAAGTTTGGCGGCTGAGTTGCTAGCACCACGCTCCAACCCTCCCCTCCCTCTTTATCCGAGCTTAGGACTGGTTAGAAAAACAGCAAGCTAGTAATCTAGGCCCCCCGTCATTTTTGCTTCAATGTATTTCGGCCAGTTGCTTTTATATTTCTGTGACTTGTGCTAACCACATTGTTCCGCAACTGGTTGGTTACTCGTCTATTGTCTCGATTTTTTCATATCCGATCATTAATTTTGTATGCCTGTATCTTGTTTGAAATTGAACCTCTTTTCATAAGTTATTGAAGTGTATCTTCTAGACATTGTTTAATAATGTTGTGTCTCTACTTAAAAAAATTCATGCAACCTCTAATAATACTAATAGCTTCATTCCAAACAGTACCTTTGGCGTATAGTAGTACAGTATTTCATTAAATTTTATCATTATATAGGTAACAATTACCACAGAGCATTTACATTCGTAATATTCTTCAATATAAGAATGAATGTTTTCTATAATTTGGTTTTTCAAGGGTTAGTTTTGTTTTTATGAGTTGATCATGGATTGATCACGGATGTCCCGACTACGACAAGGGTTCGGGTGGCGCTAAATCACGAATTATTAGAAGTTAGAATTGATGAGCCATTGAATCGGGTCCCATTGGCTGAATGTTCTGAAAGCTTTCCTTGTAACACGAGGGTTTCGGGCTTCGAACCCCAGTGGGTGCCTTCTTCCAATGATTCCCAAACAAAGAAGAATAAGCTCTTCAGTACTCATGGGTTTTCAATGGTACTCTAGCTGTTATCAATCCGTGATCAACTCGTAAAAGTATGAATTTAAAATCAGGTGAAGTGAAAACATTAATTTGGTTTTAGTTTTATTATAGCTTGACTTCGCACAGTATTTCTGATACAAGTATGGAATTTTTAGCATGTGATATCGGTAGGCCAAATTTACCAGGCCGACCACTGATATGGGGTGACCATCGGCGGAGGATCGGATCCCGGACAATGTGCATGGTCAGCCAGGGTCCTAACCGCTGTGACACCAACGCACAAGAATATGGTACGTAAAGAAAAAGCAAAATGATAACCATTCATTCATTGTTTCTTAGTAGGTTAGTACTGTCCTGCCTCACACATTCCTCATCACATAAAACGTGTGCCTGCCAAATGAGGTTGTTTTGGAATTTTTATACTTAGTCATCTGAGCATATTGTCTTCTATAATTGCTCTTAGTTCTGCCCACCTGAAGAGAAGAAAGTACAAGGTTTCTTTCTGTGGGAGTAGATGCTCAGGGTCTGATAAGATAAAACTTATCGAAGAACAAAATAATTGAGAAAAGAAGAATATCCTTTTCGATAATTTCCTCTTCTGGCTCTACAAACATATATATGATCACATATATAGAATATTATAGAATAGTAATCAATAACAATATTAGTGGTTTCTAAATAATAATAGTGATTTGTTAAGTAAGTTCACAATTAAATTACAGTTCACTAAAGATGCTTAAATAATAATAATAATATAAAAGCAAATAGACTACCAACAAAAATTAAGGAAATTTCTACAGAACTTTGGGGATCATTCGAACCTAGATGGTCAAGGTAAAGATAATGTCTGAACTAGCTTCTTTTGGACACATAAATTAGGCTTCTTAATATGGATCCCAGCGGCTGGCCTCAGAAATATTTAGTAAGCGGACTCTTAAGGCGAAGTTAAGATTTCCTGGATAACCATTTTCACTAAGCAACCGTTTTATATAATTAAGTTCCTCAACAAGACATCCATACAACAGAATTCGCTGATTTCCTGCAGGAATCCATGTGTCTATCTACAATAGTAATAACCAGCTGGTTTGGCGATATCTCGTTCGCCCAAAAGAAGGCTTTTAGTGCACTTCGTGCTGTAAAAAACTCTTTCTGAAGTAGCCTAGGAATGATTAGGCTGAGGAGAGTGCCACAGACAGATAGGCAGAATACAAGAACCAACAAACTTAGAAAGCAGAGACTGAGTGCCACCAGCTAGTCTTAATTTCCTTACGTACAGCGTTAAATGAAATATCTTACTAGACACTAAGATGATATTCGAAGAAGATGAAAGACAACAGGAAACAGACAGTTCAGTGGTATTCAACATTCGATTTAATTTTAACTTCTGTGCCATATCTGATGATGGTACCGCCTCTTGTGTCGATTTTCAATGAGTACAGTCATTAATTTTTTATGTTCGTACCCTCTTTGAACCTTAACCAGTTAACTTGAATTATATAAGTGTAACTTCTTAACCTTATTTCATAATTTCTTCACTCTATTAACCATAACTTATGTAACTCATGCAAGTATTTGAAAGATTCTGCGGGAAGGCTGTAAACCAGAAACTTCATGTATTTATTCCCCTTGATGAATTTGAATCAAGCAAGGACAACAGTGTGGATTGTGCAGAATAAGAAGATGGTACCATCACTGTTTATTTCGTTGGCTTCTCATCAGCTCAGCTGCTTACAGTATGCAAATTTTTCATGATGTCAGTGGACAGAAAGTTCCACAATTAGTGAACAGTGCTCAGAAAATCACGCTAATATAGTTTTTACACAGGCAGTTCAGTTTTAAACAAAATAAATGTGTAAATAAGATGGTAAGGGAGTTACATAGTAAAGATTAGAGATGGGTAAGATGCTGAGTGACTAATGAATTAGGTAACAATGTACTGAGTTCAACTCAAATCAGAGAAACAAGAGCAAAGTAGAACTAAACTGTGCCAACTCCGACTATGTTTACGAATTTATGTGTTTCTGCGGGAGCATTTACATTGGGAGAATATAAAAAAGAACACACCTCCGATTTTCTGAACGTGTGACGAATATCGTACGTCTCAAGGGAACAAACTCTTATTATAGTGCTATTACTTGACATCTCCCCGATACGCGTCATGAACTCGGAATCCCGAAATCCTTTAAAATTATCAATAGACAAAGGATCTCAATTCTCCTCAAGTTTGTCGAAGCAATTTCTATCAAACACTTGAAACCAGATTTATGTGTTCAGAAAGAAGCAATTATTAGTCTTTCCTTGCCCTGGTAACTGGATGTCTTTATTCTCTCATTTGATTACTTAATCTTTGGCTCTAACCTCACCTCTCTGATTTAGTGTAATTTAGCTGGAGTCTTGTTTCTATGATTTGAGTTGAACTCAGTACATTGTTACCTAATTCATTAGTCACTCAGCATCTTACCCATCTCTAATCTTTACTATGTAACTCCCTTACCATCTTATTTACACATTTATTTTGTTTAAAATTGAACTGCCTGTGTAAAAACTATATTAGCGTGATTTTCTGAGCACTGTTCACTAATTGTGGAACTTTCTGTCCACTGACATCATGAGAAATTTTCATGTTGTAAGCAGCTGAGCTGATGAGAAGCCAACGAAATAAACAGTGATGGTACCATCTTCTTATTCTGCACAATCCACACTGTCGTTCTTGCTTGATTCAAATTCATGCAAGCATGTTAAAGTTTCTTGGTACATAGCCATGCTTAACTTTTAATTAGTACACAGCAGAAGAGAAAACATTGAAATAAATGATGGCTGCCTTATCTTATTCTGCACACGCACTTGCTTCGGCTTTATTTAACCTTAAAGCTGCCCTTGAAGACATCATTTCCGTGTAAAGATATCATGGATTCTTAAGACGAGAGATTTTATCTACTGATGTTTTACACTTAGCCAAGTATATCGAATTTTGTTCTTATTGGAAGATGACTTTTGGAAGTTGTTTTCCAGGAACTATCTATTTGAAAGTAAATAAAGTTTTATTAAGTTCTGCTTCTTTCCTGTGGAGACCTCAGCAACAGAATAACAAATTCCTTTATATTGGGACTCACAAGTAGGTGTAAAAATTGGATGTCATTCATGAACCGTCGTATTCTCAATAACCAACGTTAGAATTCATAAGATTCTCTTCCAGCAATACATCTCTCCAAGTTCATCATTTCTTCATGCAATTCTTCCCATTAATAAACTTGAACAAAGCAAGAACAGCGCCCACCCTAATATTAAGTTTACAATGGAGTATGAAAAAGAAGAGAAGTTCCATTTCCTGGACTTGAGTATCCAACGAGATGAAGACGGCAAAATCATAAGATATATACACAGAAAAGAGACCTGGAGGGCGATTTATCTTAACTTCAAAAGCTTCTGCCTCATAAGTTACAAAAAGGGATTGGTGAGAACATTATTTGACCGTGTAAGGAAACTGTGTTCAGAAGAAAAGATTGAGGAAGAGCTATCCATTGTGGAGAAATGCCTATGTGACAACGGTTACCCAGAAAAGTTCATTTACAAGTATGGGAGACGTCATGTTGAAAAAGTGAAAAGCAGCACAGTAGATAAAAAGCCTATCTTTCTGCAGCTTACATTCAAAGGTGATGATACTGCTAGTAGAATAAGATGCAGACTGAACGCTGCCATGAAGAGAACATATCCAGCCGCCAAGCTTGTATCTGTTTATCAAACAACTAGTTGTTCGATAAACAATCAAAAGTGGACAAATACCCACCTCATGTTATCTACAACTGTGTCGACCAATTTACATGTACGTGCCAAAGCACATACATTGGAAGAATAGAGAGAAAGGTTAGTGTCCGCATTTATGAACACATACCAAAGAACCTGAGACTGAAAGGTCCAAAAGCATAAAACAGTGCGATTGCTCGTCATCTATTGGACACTGGTCATATTGTAGACAACCTGAAGTTGTTCAGAATAATCAACAAGCAAAAGAAACCCAGCTTGCTACGCTTTGCAGAAGCGATTGCCATCAAACGACTTAAACCACCAAATCAATGTATGCAGAAAGAGACAGTGGTGAATCTTGCACTGCCCTGGTGATGACAAAAAATATACAACTTTCATGAAGCCCTATTTTCATGTTTAGAAAACTCTACTCTCTCATCTAAACATGACTCACCCTACCTTGTTTCTTTTCTTTCGTTTTTCTATTGGCTATTAGATAAGATGCCTTCTTTAGTTACGTAATCTACTTTTTTGTCATGCTCCTTCTAGCTAAACCTTGTTTCTAAACACACACCACACATATGTACACAACCTTGTTTTTGTTTCCAAGCCTAATTGTCTAATTATTCTATAAATATTTTGATGTGGTTTTGTTCTCTGAGCTGGATGGTTAGTTCGCGACGCTTTCATCACCCTACTGGGTGACATCTTCAGCGCATACTTCAATTTGTTGAAGTGGGCTTTTGGATTTCTCCACGAGTTTATTAATCATCTCTCCTGGTGACCATGGACGTGATTGGTTGTTTGTGTGTGTTTCCACACCTTCTAGGTTACTTGTATTAGAACCGGTTGTTTCTTTGACTTGGTTCCAATACAAGTAACCTAGGAGGTGTGGAAACACACACAAACAACCAATCACGTCCATGGTCACCAGGAGAGATGATTAATAAACTCGTGGAGAAATCCAAAAGCCCACTTCAACAAATTGAAGTATGCGCTGAAGATGTCACCCAGCAGGGGGATGAAAGCTTCGCGAACTAACCATCCAGCTCAGAGAACAAAACCACATCAAAATCATCCACCTGAGCTACAAATCTTCTCTATCATATTCTATAAATAGTCAGTGTTTTTAACTCCTAATCAGTTAAATCATTCCGCACTAAGGTTACTTTTAATTCCTACCAGTGAAGTACTCCTTGTGATCGTGGAAAAGTATGTTCATATCTTTAATGTAATTCATATTTTTTATCGTTCAGGTTGTAACCAGTTGAGAAGTATCCTCGAAATAATAATAAAAGATGAGCTCGTATTATCCTCGTACAATTGTCGTTCTTGCTTTGTTTAAGTTCATCATTTCTATTTTGACCTGATAAAATTGTTCCGATCGTTTTGTATTTTTTTTTCTTATTCTCCGTTACAAATTTCAGTGAAACAGAAAATGTCGCATTTTGATGCATTCCGTGTGTATTTGACTTACAAGAGTCAAGAAAATCAAAAAGTGACTACATTTTCCAACATTTGGGTAAGGAATATCTCATTCGTCATTCGTCTAACCACCACTTCTTTTTTTTACTTTAGTTCTTCTTCAATTTGTTTATCATGATACTTACAACACTCACCGCTGTTGTCTTCTTCAGGAAAGTGTATGTTTGGACGAATTCAACTTGATTTATTTATTTATTAAATACAATCTTTATTTGCAGAGAAATTGCTTCTGAATTCTTCATGAGACATGAGTATATCGTACTTGCTATTTTGTAAGTTTCCCTTGTTATCATAACATTTTCATCATTGAATCAATTTTCATGTTTATCAATATGTTGAACTGACCAGAGTTTTGATGGAGAACTTACATGTTCTACAGGATATTTAGTCTAAATGTAAGGCGGAGGGAGACATTGAATACGTCTTGACCTTATCAGTTAAAGCGTTACAAAGTGATATTTTTGACTGTGAACATCACTGTTGGAAAATGTTCGATTCTGGTTACTCAGTTTTACCTTCTATGAGTGTTGCGTGTTCACATCCGAAGAATTACTCAGTCTTCAGTCTCTCCATCCGCTAAACACTCTTGTCACTTTGAAAAGTACTTCTTCTCAGGCGTGAACCATATAACAGCCTTTAAAATTCATTTTATAGCGTTATAAAACTGTATCCAACTATTTAATAAAGCTGTAAAAATGTTTTATCAGAGATACCCTTGATGTTGTTCACGTGGTGTAGACATATGTCGATGTAGATATGATGAAGAAGAATTGTAAGCTCAAGTGGATGATTTTGATGTAGTTGTGTTCTCTGAGCTAGCTAAATGGTTTATTTGCGAGGCTTTCATTGTCTCATACTAGACAACATCTTCAGCGCATACTTCAATATATAGAAGTGAGCATTTAGATTCCTGCAAGAGTTCATCTGTCTTCTCTCCTGGTCACCTGACTTTAAACATGATTGCTTGTTTTTGCGTATTTTTACACTGTCTATGCTATTTGTATCGCAACTAATTGTTTCCTTGGTTTGAACTTTAACCATTTGTGCGTGAGATTTCCTTCTTACCAGTTGGTAAATTTTGTCGATGTCGATGCGTCTATTAATTGACGATTCATTGGAATACAAGGAAGCCTTCTTGGTGTTTCCTCTGTCTAATATTTAAATTTTCGTTGTCTCAGTCGAATTGATGTCCGTAGTTGTCCATATGAAGTGATATAAGAGAGTGAATGTCATGTATTTTGATGGCTAGTTTATGTTTATGCATGTGAAGACGAAGGGCACTTCCACTTTGGCCAATACAGGGTTTTTCACAGTTGTTACAATTGATCTTCTAGGTGATGTTGGTTTTATCTTCTTTCGTCGTTGAGTTTTCGGTTGACATAAAGCCAGTTGAGTGAAGTCATTAAGTTGGTTTGTGCGCGACGTCAATTCCTAAAGGTTTGAAGAGTCTTGCAGTGATTTCTGAGATGTTATATATATATATATATATATATGGTAGGGCAACTTTCATTTGTGCTTTCCTTGAACGCTTTCAATTAGGTAGGGTCGCTTCAGGGTATTCTCCTTTTGATGAAATTTTATGGATATCCATTCTTTAGTGAAGACATTCATGAGATACATTTCTTAAATTTTCTTTAAGGTGGGAGTGCTGCGTTATTGGATTGTTGGTGTTCTAATTCAATATTTGATCTGTGTGAGTTGATTTTCTTTAAACTTGAGTTTCTCATTCCCCTGTGGTTGTTCGCTTGACTAAGACGTCTAAACATAGGAATTTGTTCTCGAATTCCTCTTCTTTTGTGAGTTTGATGTCGTTGAAGACGTTGTTGATAAAGAAATTAATAATATTAATAATATTGAGGGAGCTGTGCTAAATTCAGGCTTCAAACAGGTACCAATGTAGGAATAATGTTGTATCGGTGTGTCCTGCATACAAATTAAATTTTTTTTACCGTATAACTGCACTCATTTACTAAGATCCAATTAGATTTTTATGCCTACAGTGAAAACAGACAACTGGTTGAGTGTTTCACGGGGTGATGATGAATATTTTGTTTATGACGCAGACATTAAATAAATCGACCTACACTAGTACGTAGAAACTGTAAAATTTGAAACATCAGATATTGGGAGAATACCTATCTGAATATCTTCTGCTGTACCTAATTCAATGTTATTTTTAATAGTTGTGATGTCTTTTTAGATCACTCGGGGTCTTTCTACTACTTATCCTGCTATTCGTGACGAAAATTCATTCGGACCCCATCACTGCGCCTCTGATTCTCAGAACTGTGGTATGTAACAATTTTAAATAATTTTATAATGCTACACTTTTTCGTATTTTGTGATTGTTTAACACTAACTAATAGCTATAATTGTATATATATAATTGTATATAGTGATAGTGATGCTACTGCCAGCGTTCTTTTGTTTTTGTTGTTGTTGCTGCCGCCCTTCCTACTGTGAATTTTTCTTCTTCTACCGGTGTTTTTCTGACTGCTTTATTCTTTATTTTCCTGATTCTAAGGGGAAGAACTCAGAATGCCGCTCCTCTGTAAACTATACATTAATGTAACAACCCTCTCCTCAGGTGTGAGGCTATCACCCTCACCCTGTAAAGGAAGCTGCTACAGATGCTTCAGTACAATGAGTCTCCTTGCGACGAAAGAAAAATTGTGTAGGGGGTGGGTGTGGAACGCACGCGCTATATATGAGACTGATAAAGCTGCCCAGATCGCACGCGAGACCAAAAGATATCGTTTTCAAATTCTTTTTAGGAACATGTGAAAACACGTGGAATGGAATTAAACTCACCAAAGTGTCCACAGAAGAGTAAATGATATACTCTGATCAGCCAGAATAAAACCACATGCTGATCGAGGGCATGGCTATCATGAAATCACCAACGGCAATGAAGCTCTAATACAATTGAAGGTTATGTCACCCATGAAAACGACCGCAATACTCAACTTTAAAGGAAGTAAAGTGTCAGTTACACAATGATATGCACCCAGAAACAATGCAGACCTTGAAAAGAAAGAAGGGTCCTACAGACAACTACAGGCAACAATGGAAAATACTCATGTCTGTGACAATAGAATTCAAAAATCTGACATGAATGCTCAACTGGGACCAGAAAACACAGAAAGAGAAATCATCGTTGGCAGAGAAGCACTTGGAGAGGTAGATGAAAATGGTGAAACCTTCGCAGACCGCCGTGTCTTCAACGAATTAATGATTGTTAGCAGCGTATACAAACACAAAGATATCCAAAAGGCTACATGATTGTTGCCAGGCGGCTGAACCAGTAACTAAACTGACTTCATCTCAATGCTGCCCAAAGAAGTGGAGACGCAGCTTACTGGACACAAAATTAAGAAGAGGAGCAGACGTTGGCTCAGACCAGCATCTCGTCCAAGGAACACTCCAATTCAAACTAAAAACTTTCAAAGGAACAGGAGCTGCAGACAAACCACCAGCCAAGTTCAGTACTCAAAAAATGAAGGATCAAGACACAAAGGACGTCTACATTGCAATCACAAGGAAAAGGTGGAGACGCAAATTAACACAAGCGAAGAGACCAGCGTGGTAAAATACTGAAAGCGGTGTAGAGTCGAACCTGTATGGAAGTACCGGGCAAAAAGAAGAGACAGGAAAAATAGTGGCCCACTACGGACACATGGAGACTAACAGATGAGAAAATGATGGTGAAACGAAAGATTATCTAGTACATCGATGAGCAACAAAAATAGGAGTTGACTGCAAGCTACAATATGCTGAACAAAAGAGTAAAGAAGAGTGCGAGGGAAGACAAAAGAAAATATTATGAAACCATGCTAAGTGAAGCAGAACAAGCTACAGACAAAGGAGACCTCGCTACACTCTTCCAAACAATCGAGTTTATGTCGGCGAAAAGTGGAACACAGATTAAGCCAGTGAAGGATGACAATGGAAAGCCAATCATCAAAGAGGTGGAGCAAAGGAAACACTTCAGATGGCTTCTAAATCGACCGCCACCTACATCGCGCCCAATAATACCAACAGTGAAATCAGAAATACCAGTAAACATGAACCCCCCAACGAAAACAGAAGTCCTGAAAGCAATCAAGATGCTTAAACTGGAAAGGCAGCAGAACAAGACGGAATCCCAGCAAAAGCTTTGAAAATGGATTCATAGACATCAATGGATTTGACGACACCACTACTAAGGAAGGTGTGGAAAGAGGGCAAGGTACCCGGGGATTGGAAGAACGGATACTTATTCAAACTGCCAAAGAAATGAAACTCAAGTCAATGCAAGAATTGGAGCGGAATTATGCTCCTGTCCATCCCAAGCAAAATACTAAGCCGCATCATCCTGGAGAGAATCAAACAAGCCAACCTGGATGAAAAACTTCGACCGGAACAGGCCAGATTCAGGAGGAACAAATCATGTATTGATCAAATCGCCACACTACGGATCATCATTGAACAAAGCTTGGAATCGCAGTCAGCTCTCTCTATCTTGACTTCACTTACTCTGTAAAGGCATCAGAGAGTGCAGTGTCGATTAAGAGGTGATTTGACAACTACTTCGCTACTAGGGACTGTCGCTTACAATCATGCATTTCATCCAACAGTCGTATGACAATGCTGCATGCCAATTAACTCACAAGAATCCCTCGAAATACAGACTGGAGAAAGACAAGCCGCCTGGCTAGATACCTGCTATTTATGACTGAGGTAGACTGGATATTGTTACAGACAGTGAGCAGCGAGAAAACAGGCCTAAAATGGACCTACGCAAAAAGCGTTGGGGTTCTGGACCTCGCCGATGTGATATATGTCTGATTTCCCAAAAACTGGAAGAAATGCGAGTGAATAACATCAAATTGGCAGAGGGATCGTCAAAGATAGGCCTTCAGGTGAACATACAGAAAACAGAAGTATGCGATGAATATTCCTGGCCAACAGCAACATTAACAACAGACAACAACCAGCCAGCATAAATGGGAGAAATCTCAAAGAAGCAATCTCCTTCACCTAACTACCCACCTATTTACGTACCTGGGAAGCATTGTTTTAACTACAGGCAGACGGAACTGATGAGGATATCAAAACGGGTATTGGGAAAGCAAGACAAGCTATGATTGCTCTCAAGTCTACGTGGAAATCGACAACACTCAGCATGAAAAATAAGGCCCGGGTTTTCAAATCTGAAGTGAAGTCAGTGCTACTGTACAGATAAGAGACTTGGCACCGCATCAAGCAGGGCTCTTCGAACAAACTATACACCTTCATTGACAGCTGTTTTCGCTCAATACCACTCAAGATCAGATGGCCGATTAGAGAAGATTAGCAACAACGAGGGATTATTGATATACGTATAAAACTTGGGAACTGTGGTAGAGTATAACTCCATTATCGTTAAGATTTTATTTTGATAAATCACACAGTGTTGTACAGTAATATTAACTGATGACGTTTTGAGCACAAACTATTGCCATTCATAATAACATCAAGTCAGCCACACAACTCTTTTCTTTCATTTATATACATGTGTAAAGTCGATTAGATATTGGCGAGAGAAAAGTCGTGTGAGTAACTTGATATGATTATAAGCAATAGTTTGTGCTCGAAACGTCATCAGTTAATGTTCCTGTACAACACTGTGTGATTTATCAAAATAAAATCTTAATCATAATGGAACAAGGAGGGACATCTGAGAGCCAACCAACCAGGAACCAATTGTCCGAAAAAATCCAGGAAGGAATGGAAGTGGGTTGGTCATACTCTGAGGAAACAAATCATAAAATGACATCACACGCCAAGTCATCGCTCGAGTGGAACTCGAATAGGAAGCAGCGAGTCGATCGTCACTGCAAGGGTGGGGTGGCGTGGAGAAGGTGATTTGAAGAGGAGAGGGAAGCATATGGACAGACGTGTAGCCAGATGTAAACGTTGGTAGAGAATCGAATGCAATCGAGACGTTTGAATAAAGTCCTATGATCCTCTTGGAATTATAGGAAACAATAATAATCATAATACACTGAATCGATTTTCTATGTCTTCTGTGTTTTCTGACTTTTTTGTTACTGCCACCAGTGACTCGAATTGATGTGCTTAAAACGACCCAATCCAATCAAATGAATTGCAACATCTTGTGTAAACATGATGGTCGAAGTAGATATCCTAATACGCTCACCATCTTCATCACAAGGCAGAAACGACTAAAACCACCGGAAATGTTGACTGTTTTGTTGTGACGTTAGTTGGTTATTTTTAGCTTTTACTAGAATTTTTAATGTTATTTATTTCATTCTGGTGTGAATAGAGAAATTCTGTAAATAAAAGGTATGTAGAATATGATTTATTAGATGGCAATTATCTAACCATGATTAATTTTCATTTCTCTGTTTTCTTTGTCACAGCTTGTCCTGTGGTCTGTGGCTTTCGCTGCTGTATTCAATCCTGTTGAATTTCCATGTGGAGTGATATCTCTGATTATAACATCACTGATTACACTCATTATTATAGTGTTGGCTTTGAGATTGCCACCGCTGAATCGGAAAGGGGTTGTTTTCTTCGTGGCTTTGGCACTCATTCTTGCTCTTATTGCAGCAATTGGAAACGTTATGTGTTACTTGAGCACAAAAGAGTTCATTAAATTGGAAAATGTAAGGAAATTCGCATGTTCTTACCTCAACAGTTTCCATTGAACTAGTATAAAATACTGAATAATTAAATTTGCTGGCCATTCATCTGGCTTGGACTCAAGTTCGTTGCCACGTGCCCGGACATTATTTCAATCATTTCATTAGGAATTGTAGGAGTAATCGATGTGCTGTGTCGATTCCAGATAAACTAACAACATTGTGTCCTCGGTGTCTACACCTCCGGAAAACGTCATAGTGTTTTCTAGTAGAAGGAGGTGGGAATCCTGAGGTTAACACATTTTGAGAAACCTTAAAATGAATTCATATCAGCATGTTTGATAACTGTCTCTCATCCAGCAATGTCGTTAGTATTTCATCATGAGCTGACATTAGTTAGAGAACCATTGGAAAACCTGGGAGTACTGGCCAGCTATTTCGTCCTAGTTTGGGACTCTTCATCAATGCGCACCTACAGGACATTGGCTAGGGGTCGCGCTATGTCGTGAATTTTCAGAAGTTAGAATTCATGGGCCATTGGATCAGGTTCCAGTGGCTTAATGGTATACGAGCTCGCCTTGTAACCTTAGTCTTCAGTCCGGATCCCGGTGGGCGCGGACTGCTGAAGTGTCCCAAACTACGACGGGAGAAACAGATTTTCCAATGGTTCTCTAAGTATTCTCAGCTCATGATGAAATCCTGTAACCAATCAAATCCCTACAACCTTCCACTTGAATATCCTTTGTAATTTCGGAGGCCTTATAAGTCCTGATCCCTGTTCCGCCAAATAAATGTGTGTCTAAATTCAGACGGTGTCTATTCTGACAGGACTTCACATAATCTAATTATATGCAGTAAAATACTTGAATTAATTCATTCTAGAATTAACCGGGCTTTTTTCCTTCATTCTTAGAATCTGATATTCTGTATCCCTGGAACAGTTTACACTGGATTATTTATAGCTTTTGTAAGTTCACGATTTTATCAATACTTTCAAGACAATTGTCTTTGGTATATAAAATTATGTATAGCGGATTGGGTGGGTAATCGATATCAGAAGAAAGTATGCATACATCGTGAAATACATGGAATAATACAGAGTTCAAGTTTGTATTGATGAATTGCCAGCGCCTCCACCATACACAAAAGCCGAAACCTGACGCCCTTTGTACCATTTGGCTTCACTTTGTAGATGATCTTGAAAGACGACTATGGTGGACCTATGTGGTCTGAGTTCACCAAATGCTCGAGAATTGAGCTAGTAATTGTCTTACATTTTCCCTTTGCTAATCATGCCAGATAATGTTCAGAGATGCATTTAGAAAGTGTGCGCTTTGTGCAGCCAATATAACTAGCTTTACACGAGCAGGTGGATTTATAAACACACATGGAGGCGGCCCAAAGCGGCAGTCATCTTTCAAGATCATCTACAAAGTGAAGCCAAATGGTACAAAGGGCGTCAGGTTTCGGCTTTTGTGTATGGCGGAGGCGCTGGCAATTCATCATTACAACCATGAACTCTGTATACAGAAAACGTTTTTCCAGTCTCTTATTCAGCCTTGGTCTTGACACGGAATAATAATTTTAAAGTTTCTCACGACTGTAATATGCAATTGTGTTTTAGCTTCACTGGAAACTATTTTGGCGGAATCTGAAATGAAAATATGTCATCGTCATATTATATACGAATAAACGTTTAGCTAACATCAGTCTGCGTTGCTTTCAAAATAGTAAATAGTAAACAGTTAATTTTCTGGGAGTGTTTCTGCAGACATTTGTCAAACAGGGGAGATGAAAACAGGTGCCACGAATATCAGACACACTTGGGAGATACTTATTAGTCACGAAATCATTCTACCATAACTTTAACCATTGCTTACCGCAAAAGTTCGGCGTGGGGTGAGAAAACCTACATGAAAAATTCAATCAAGCTGCTACAGAAACTTTGACGCACATGAAAAACATGAAAAAAGTCAAAAGCATATAAAAGAGAAACTTATTCTTCTCTGGAATCAGAGAGGAGAAATGGCACAGTTGGGCTGATGAAACGCCACATTCAGGAACCCAGTCAGTCAGCCAATTTGTTTTATCTCTGAGTGAAAGCAAGAATAGGAATGAGGACATGAAATGTCCGCACAATGTACCACATTGGAAAGACTACCTAGGTAGTCAAATATATAAGATATAGCATAGAAGTTATGGCAGTCCACGAGAGTAGATGGAATGGATGTGGACTGTCGAAACTGTTAACTGAAGAGTCAGTAATTCACTCCAATGTGGTCAACCAGACGACAACCACTGACACGCTAAGGCAGTGAGAGCGTATCATAATGTCACCAACAGTAGCCGCAGCCGAAATGTAGTGGGAACCCTCCCCCCAGTATTATGACAGCGAGATGCAGCTCAAAAGAAACAAAGGTTACCATTATCCAATGTCACGCTCAGTGCTACAAACAAAGGGGAAAAGGAGAAAAAGGAATATTTTGACAGACAACTACAAACAGTAATGGACAACATCCAAAATGGTGACAGCAAAATCCTTGTTGGAGATATGAATGTCAGGCGAACTGGAAGCAGATATTACAGGAAGAAAACTCATCAAGAATCTGAAATCTCTGACTTCGTGAAATGAATGAGAACGGGGAACTATTGTCAGACTTCAGCGCTTTGAGTTATTTGGTAATCGGAGCCAACGTGTTCCAGCACAAAAATATACACAAAGCAACATGGATTTCGTATGATCAACACATCACAAACCAGATAGACTTCATCTCAATGCTGCTCAGTGAAGTGGAGATGCAGACAGTCTGCCGGACACAATATCGAGAAGAGGAGCAGATTTGGGCTCAGACCACTATATAGATAGTTCAAGGGACCTTCAAGGTGAAGCTGAAATCCCTCAAACAACTGGAGATAGACCTCTGTAATTCAAGTTCACCATTCAGAAACTGAACTGAAGGACAAAACTAAAAGCGATGCCTTCACTACAGATCAAATGAGATCAAAGCTGGAGACACTAAATGGCATCAGTGAGGAATTCTGCTTGGAAAAAACATCAGAGATAACTCTGAGGATGTGATTTTCAAGGAAACCTACGCAACTGTTATGGAGAGAAAGAAAGCAATGGAATGACTGTCAATGGATACATGGGAGCTATGTGGGGAGAGGACAATGGTGAAAGAGAAGGTGATTCAATGCAAACATGGATAAATGAAGGAGAAGCTGAGTTCAATGTACACCTTACACACTGCATAGAGGAGTGAAGAAGAGTGCCAGGAAAGACAAATGACAATTCCACAACGCAACCGCTGGCAGCTGAAGCAGAACAGGGAGGCGGACCGCAGGTAAAAGGGACCTCAGAACATTATATCAGATAACTAGGTCTCTATCCGGTAAGTAATGAACCCAGATGATGAAATCAATCAAAGATGTCCAAGGGAAACTGATTAATAAGGTTGAGGAACAAATAAAACAATGAATAGGCTAATCACTTCAAGGACTCTTGGGTTGATCATCACCCTCGAATCGCCCAGAAATACCACTACCGCCAACAGCATGCACAGAACTACCTGCCAGTAGACAGCAATCCTCAAATGAAAGCAGAAATCCAGAATCCAATTCCGTCCAGGAAAGCAGCAAGAACAGACAGAAATCACTACGCCCCAAAGCTTTGGAAACGGCCGCAGAGACTGCAGCAGATGTGCTCACGCCATTACTGCAAAAGATTTGGAAGGAAGAAAAGGTACCAACTAATTTGAAGAAAGGCTGTCTACCTCATCAAGTCGTCAAAGAAGGACAACTTAGTTATTCCTATGCAAGACGTGGTGTGGAATCATGCCCTTGTCCACGCCAAGTAAAATACCATGTCACATCATCCTGCAGAGAGAATAAAAAATGCACTGGATACAGAACTCTGCCCAATCAACCAAAAGAAGGGAAATCATCTGCTGATCAAATTGCAACTCTACGCATCGTCATCACGGGACAAAGTAAGGAATGTCAGTCAACTCTGTCTCTACCTCAACATCTTTCATCGACTTCAAAAAGGCCTTCACCAGACAATGTTGACAGGGGTGTAATTTGGAAACTACTCCAACACTGAGGCATACTGTTCCCAATTGTTTTTATCAAACTCATGTAGTATCTATATAACAGTACCAAGTGTCAGGTGATCCACCACTGGAAACTCAGCGAGGCATTCCAAATGAATACAGGAGTAAGACAAGGCTACCTGCCGATTATCACTGATGATATTCTTAATTGTAGTGGACTGGATTTTGCTCCAGGCTACGGATTTAGTGCAAGGAGACAGCAGTACGCTGGACCACTGATAATAAGACTCTTGAAGATCTGTATTTCGAAGATGATACATGTCTAGTGTCACATAAACTTCAAGAATTAATGGCGAAAACCAACAAACTGGCTATTGAAGTAAAGTACGGAAGATAGGACTGCAGGTGAACGTAGAGAAAACGAAGGTAATTAAAATAACGAGACAACACCAAAAACAACAACAACAACCAACACCAGTCACCATTAACGGGAAAGATTCACTTGTCTAAAAAGCATCATCTCAAGGGCAGTTGAAAGGGATGAAGATGTCAAAACCAATCAGAGTTGGAAAGGTGAGATACTCCTTCAACAACATAAAACCGATTCGGAACTCTTCTGCAATCAACATAAGGAACAAGATGCTCATTTTCAACAGCTATGTCAAGTTGGTCCTTCTCTAGGGGTCATGAAATTCTAGTGATTGTCACGAAAAGGATTTCTAACAGCCTGTTGCGGACTTTCACAAACAGCTACCTTCGCTGGCTTCATCATGAAGATCAGATGGCCAACGAGAAAGAATAAGTAAAAAGAAACCCAACAGGCAAGAGCCGATTGCTCAATATATATGGAGGAGAAGGACTAGACCTATATTGAGGAGACCGTCGAATGACATCGCGAGCAATACAGGCTGTTACTAAAGTGGAATCCAAATCAGAACCGACTAATGAGTAGCCCTAGGGTGTGAAAGTGACATGGGGGAGATCTCGCAATTTGGAGGAGATGAGAGTTTATGGGCAATTGTGGACCCAATTGAAGTGGATGGCAGAAAACAGAAGTGTTGCTGAAGCCTTATGTTCCATCTGGAACTCAAGGGAATAATTATAACATACTACTGCAAAAGTAAACCTAAAATGTTCTGGAAGATGGTAATGAATCTTCAAATATTGCATCAGTGTGGTATTTACCACATGCACTAAGCTTTAAAATGTGCATGTTGACAGCAAGACCTTATTGACATACAAAATGAATTTTTAAAACTTCTTAAAAGTAAACTTCTCGTGCTTTCTGTTCGACTACTTTCCATCTTTTTCACATTTCAGGTGATGTTCATCTGTCTCAGTGTCCGACGATGGATAATGCCGATATTTTATCCTAATTCCATAGAATTTATTCTATCCTTCACTGTTTGGTTTTTAATGATAAGCCTATTCATAGAAGTGTATACAGGATTCATAACAGAAGAGATTAAACTCAATGCAACCATAATTAAGGCGACCTGTTTAAACATAAGTTTACCAAAAATTTCTCCTTTTTCATGTCGTGTTTACAATTAAACAAAACCAAATACCCGGATTCTTCTTCCATCTGTGAGTTTAACTGAATTATTTCGCCTAATTCGTATCATATTGTCAATGATTTCAGATTTCCAATTGTCTAATTCAATGAACCTGTTGTCTTTCTCTGATTTCATGTGTACTCAACGTGTTCATTCATTATGTTCTATTCATTGTGAAAATCTCAATAACAAGTGGGATTATTTTCGAATTGTTGTTTTTTTTCGAACTGTGGTGTGTCTTAAATGTTCTTTGAAAAATGTGATAAATATATATCAAGATTATTTTCCTTACATCGGAAAATGACAAATACATTTTGAAAGTGTGGAAACGGTTTTTTTTGAGCATCTGCGATTATTTTTTATTTCCTTGACACAACACTTATCAAACAATTATACCACAAAAATAAACACTCAGAAGGATTATTTTGTTTTATAGTCAAGTACGCTGTATAGGTAGATATAAGTATTTGCAGTACTATCATCTACCCATGTGTGTTCAAAATTTTCAGTCTGTGCTAAGCGATGTCCAAGGAAGCATCTATGAATCAAAGGAAGTCCCATCGGGATGTTGTTAGTCATTGATTATCTCAGTATATAAGAAGGGAGATAAGTCTTCCTGTGATAATCATAGGAGGATTAGCTTGACTAATATGGTTGGTTTCTAAAGTTATATGCTCAATAATAATACGTAGACTAAGCGGTGCTCACGAGAAACAAACACGAGAGAACCAGGCAGGCTTTATACCATGGGAGGGTGTATTGGTCATATCTTCACCCTTCCATAGACTCTGAAACGGAAAATAGGCATACTTAGTGGCGTCCAACAATCGTTATATTTCTTGACCTAAAGGCAGCATTCGATTCTGTCGACCGAGAAGTACTGTGGCGATGCTTGGCTGTAAAACGAGTGCCGAGAAAATTCATTGCACTGATCAAGGCACCCTTCTCAAGCTCATGCAATCAGCCAGGTGAGAGTTTACGACGAATTTTCATGGAAAGTGGTGACAACTAATTATGTCCACCATGGATGGATGCCCACTATCCCCATTTCCGTTCACTTTCATCAGAGATGTACTTATGGACTTAAACCTAACTCACTTCGGAGACGCAGGGATTGACTGGTTACCAGGGAATAATCTCGTTGACTTAGAATATGCAAATGATATATTCCTTGTAGTTGAAGACGCTAATAAAATAAAGCAGAATCTTCTGGACACCTTGAGCTGCAATCAACGAATGTTTGGCAGCGATTCGCTCCCGTCAAATGTAAGATGATGCTACAGGACTTGACTACATTGACGCCTAGCCTAGAAATAGAGAGTGAAGTGGTTGAGCGTGATACCTGGCCATTGAGGGTGAAAGACACGAAAAGACTGGCTAGCATTCTTTGACCGTAGGTGCCTGCGTTCTATCGCGCGTGTGTAGTCGTAGGTGTAATAGGCTGAGCAATACTGAGGTTAGGTTTCGATTGTTAGGTGAGGAGGGAGGGGAAATCAATAGATGAGGCTGTGAAGTTAAATCTATTGAGATGTGTTACGCATGCTGTATGCCTAGCCATAGCCTTCCTCTACGGGCAACGTTGCCTGACATAGGATGGATCAGGTTGAAAAGGAGAAAGTTAGTGCAAGTCAAACTGAAACATGTCTTCATCAGTCAATGAAATCCACAACAGTTAGTTTAAGTCAACGACGTGGGAAAATGTAGACTTCCTGGTTGGGGTCGTCGGGACGGTAAACACTGATGGCTGGAGAAAATTGGTGATATGGATCAAAATCGTTGTTCTCAAAGGCTGGCGTAGACGCATCCACTCCTTTTGGCTTGCAATATCCAATAAAACTTTACGGTTCTTCGGCATTACTATTCTTATTGCCTTATATCTCTCTTTACTGTCTCTATTTAACGTTTCATTCTACTTTCTTCTTTTTCTTTGGTTTTTATGTGTTGAGTGAAGTGTGACGACTCGAACTGCTGCACATCGGTGCAAAGTTCTATGTTGAAACCAGTCCAGTCAGTCAGTCAACCTGTTGTCGCCTTCACTCTACATTAAAATCATATGGAGAATTTTTCTATATCAGTTTGGCGTTAAGCAACAGCTACAACTAGGTTACCTCAGTGAAAAAACTTTGTAATTCTCTGCAGATAAGGCGCAATGAAACCGGTACAGACAATTTCGGCAATAAGAACAGGTGAAAACCACATTCCACTGAAAAATGTCATTGAGTATATGAAAACGGAAGTAGTAAAAACGCTTAATTTTATATAACAACAACTAACGCATACTTTACAAAACGTCAGATGAGCATTACAAACTAGGCGGAGCAAAAGACCATGTATAATGGTTGCTAACTGACATAAAGATATTATATAATCCATCAGCGTTAATTTCAATAATAATGTAGGAAGATATGCGTCCCATCCTACAATTGTTGCGTAGCATCCTAATCTTCATATTCCCGAGTTCTAACATTTTATCTAGGAGGAGACTTAAAGCTTCACCATGTATTCATGAGGCTCAGGTGACGCAATAAAATCCACCACAGCGAAAAAAATCTTCTCTATCATTTTGAAATTGAATAACCAATTAAAATTGAACAAAGAAAAAAGAAACATTGGCGCAGAATAATCTGGATCCATTTTATTTCACCGGTTCTCATCAGCTGCGTACAAGCTAAATTCTTTAATAAAATAAAAAAGTGAACAGTTTAAACAAACTTTTGTCCATTAGACTGCATATTGTCAGAAACATCACAGTGAAATAAGGCGTTGCGATTCACAAGCTCAAAAGATGTACAATCGCATTTATACAGATTGTTTTACTTGGATACAATTATTATTTGTTTAATTCCACATAGTAACGAAGGTGATAATAATTTTTAACTTGATATGAAAGTTTGAATGTACGGATATAGATCACAAGGGGCTTCAAAATAAGATTTTATAGGATTAGAAAATAGTTACAATGTATGCAAAAATTACTATTTGATAACTGGAGAAGCCCTCACAATATGCATCGAGAAGCCGGAGCTGTGTATTCAAAAGAAATTAGTCCAACCTCTACAACCACCATGGACCTAGCTTAGTATGTTCCCTTTTGCTTCTCTTCCTCGCCTGTTTTCGTTCTCGCTTTTCTTTTTGAGCATTTTGTCGTTCGCCGTGTGTCTGATCCTTAGTCCCTCAGTCTTCATTAGATCCACCTAATGTTCTTCAGTTATAAAAACAGTTATTTTAAGTTTGTTTCCATGCTCCTCCTGATGACACTTGGAGTCCGTTTAGAATAATCATTTTACAATTATATTCTAATCCTGTGTAATTTTTTGTTTCTATGCCACTTGTAATCTATATTCACACCTCCTAACTAACATTTCAAGTTGAAAACATTTGATTTCAATTTGCTTCCATGCTCATTTTGTTCACACCTGTAATTCGTTCTATCCCTGCGTTTCTTAGCCTCTTGTAATTCATATCAAGTTGAAGACAATTATCACCTTCTTCTTCTTGTTATTATTATTGCATCCTTTAGTTCCTAGAGGAACATAGGGCTTCAGCTGCGCACCGCCATTGCCTTCTGTTTTCTGCCAACTTTTTCACCCAGCTCCGGCTCTGTCCACATGCTTTCATCTCCTCCTCCAAGTCACGCTTGGACGACCGACTCGCCGCTTCCCTTTCGGGTTCCACCCGAGGGCTTGTCCAGTGATGTCACTTGATGGTTTTCTCAGAGTATGTCCAATCCATCTCCATTTCTTCCTGCCTATTTGCTGCACAATCGATTGCTGGCTGGTTGGTTCGCTCATTGCCAGAGATCCCTGTTGCTGATCTTTTCTGGCCGGCCATCTGATGTTGAGTGGTATTGAGCGAAGACAACTGTTAATGAAGGTCTGAAGTTTGTTTGAGCTGCCCTTGATGACGCGCTAGCCAAGTCGTGATCCGTATTGTGAGTAGCAATGACTGACTTCACATTGGAGTTGAAAATCCGGATCTTATTTTTGATGCTGAGTGCTGTTGACCTCCACACATACTTGAGAGTATTGAAAGCCTGTCTTGCTTTCGCGATTCTTGCTTTGATATCCTCGTCAGTTCCACCCGTAGTTGAAACGATGCTTTCCAGGCAGGTAAAGGAGGTCGTTTCCTCCCATTTATACTGATTGTTGTCTGTTGTTATTGTTGCTGTTGGCGTTGGCCAGGAATCTTCATCACCTCTGTTTTTTCTGTGTTCACCTGAAGTCCTAATTTTGATGCTTCTTCTGCCAACTTGTTGCTTTTCACTTGCATATCTTCCAGTTTGTGTGAAAGCAGACATATATAATCGGCGAAGTTCACATCCTCCAAGTCTTTTGCGTGAGTTAATTTTATGCCTGTTCCCTCGTTGGTTGCCGTTGTCTGTCGCATTATCCAATCAATTGCAATCAGGAAGATCATTGGTGATAGTAGACAGCCTTGCCTCACTCCCGTCCTCACTTCGAAGGCTTCCGTAAGTTTCCCGTTGTGGATTACTTGGCATGCAGCATTGTCGTATAACTGTTGGATGAGATGTATAATTGTCGATGGGACCCCGTAGTAGCGAAGTAGTTGCCAAATGACCTCTCGATCGACGCTGCTGTCGAAGGCCTTTTCAAAGTCGATGAAGTTGAGATAGAGAGGTGACTGCCATTCCAAGCTTTGTTCAATGATGATCCGTAGAGTGGCGATTTGATCAATACATGATTTGTTTCTCCTGAATCCGGCCTGTTCAGGACGAAGTTTTTCATCTAGGGCTTGTTTGATTCTCTCCAGGATGATGCGACTTAGTATTTTCCTTGGAATGGACAGAAGCATAATTCCACGCCAGTTTTTACATTGACTTAAGTCTCCTTTCTTTGGTTGTTTGAATAAGTATCCGTTCTTCCAATCCTCGGGTACTTTGCCCTCTTTCCACACCTTCTCCAGCAGTGGCGTCATCAAGTCCGCTGTTGTCTCTGGGTCTATTTTCAAAGCTTCTGCTGGGATTCCATCTGGTCCTGGTGCTTTCCCAGCTTTTAGCATCTTGATTGCATTCAGGACTTCTGATTTCGTTGGGGGTTCATGTTCACTGGTAGTTCTGCTTCCGTTGTTGGTATTGTTGGGCGCGTTGTAGGTGGCGGACGATTTAGAAGTCTTTTGAAGTGTTCACCCAGTGCTTTCTCTGTTCCACCTCTTTGGTGATTGACTTTCCATTGTCGTCCTTTATTGGCTTAATCTGTGTCGAACGTTTGCCCGATAGGTGCCTAGTTGTTTGGTAGAGTGTGGCGAGGTCTCCTTTGCCTGCAGCTTGTTCTGCTTCGTTTGCCATGGTTTCATAATATTTTCTTTTGTCTTCCCTGGCACTCTTCTTCACTCTTTTGTTCAGTGTATTGTAGCTTGCATTCAGCTCCTGTTTTTGTTGCTCGTCAGTGCACTGGATAATCTTTTGTTTCACTGTCCTTCTCTCTTCTATTAGTTTCCAAGTGTCCGTAGTGAGCCACTGTTTGTCCTGTCTCTTTTTTCTGCCTAGAACTTCTATGCAGGTTTGGCTCCACACCGTTTTCAAGTTGTTCCAGTGCTTTTCGACGCTGACCTTTTCGCTGGTGTTGATTTGTGTCTCGCTTTGTCCTTTATGCTTGCAATGAAGATGTCCTTTGTAGCCTGGTCCTTCAGCTTTTGAGTGTTGAACTTGGCTTGTGGTCTATCTGCAGCTCCTGTTTCCCTGAAAGCTTTTAATTTGATTTGGATTGTCCCTTGTACGAGATAGTGGTCTGAGCCAACGTCTGCTCCTCTTCTTGCTTTTGTGTCCAGTAGGCTGCGCCTCCACTTCCTTGAGATTGAGATGAAGTCGATTTGGTTTTTGGTTTGCCCGTCTGGTGACACCCATGTAGCCTTGTGGATATCTTTGTGCTTGTATACACTGCCACCAATCACTAGTTCGTTGAAGGCGCAGAAGTCGGCGAAGAGTTCTCCGTTTTCATTCATTTCTCCGAGAGCTTCTCTACCCATGATGAGTTCCCTTCCTGTGTTGTCTGGTCCCAGTTTGGCGTTCATGTCTCCCATTAGTATTTTCATGTCGCCAGCTGGAGTATTGTCCATTGTTGCCTGTAGTTGTATGTAGAATTCTTCTTTCTTTTCGAGGTCTGCGTTGTTTGTGGGTGCATAACATTGTATGATTGACACTTTCCTTCCTTTGGAGTTGAATCTGGCGGTCATTATCCTGGACGAAATCGCCTCCCATTGCATCAGGGCTTTCGTTGCCGTTGGTGACATCATGATAGCCACGCCCTCGGTGTGCGTGTGGTTATCTTCTGGGTGACCGGAGTAGATCACTGACTCACCCGTTGACAATTTGGTGAGTCCACTCCCATTCCATCTGCTTTCACATATTCCCAGCACTTGTATTCCGTATCTTTTCATCTCGTTGGCGATCTGGGCAGCTTTCCCAGTCTCGTACATAGTGCGGACGTTCCATGTCCCCACACAGAACTTTTCTTTTGTTGCAAAGAGGTTCATTGTGCTGAAGTTTTTGTAGCAATTTTGTTTACAGAGTGGGGTTGCTAGCCTCACTTCTGAGAAAGAAATGGTTACATTAAGATAAAGTTTAGAGATAAGGGACCTTTTGGGTTGCTCCCCTCAAAATCGTAAAATAACGGAGAAAACAATCAGAACAACACCAGCAAAAAGAAAACAGTTCACGGAAAAAAGGGCAAAAAGCGACAACAACGATACAATACAACAACATGCAATATAGTTCAGCACAGTTGACTAAAATGATATCTCAACCAAAGACTCACTGTCTTGGAACAACCTGAACATGTAAATCGAACAATATATACAATTATAGATGTGTTTATGTTTAAAAATTTCACAAATCCAAATAATTATTAATAGGTATTATCTGTCTATAAGATTTTATCCTCAGATTTAGTGTTCGAAAGGTAAAAAATTGTGATAGTTTCCACAAACTCTTGGCATGAAATGTTACAGAAACGAGAGTTTTTATAAAATTAGGGAAGTGTAGCGCAGTAGTCGAAAATAAATTATTTCTCCAGTTATCCAACATTAATTTTTGCATACGTTGTAACTATTTTCTAATCCTATGAAATCTTGTCACTAAGCTCCTTTTAATCTATATTCCTACCTTCAAACTGTCATATCAAGTTGAACATTATTATCACCTTCGTTACTATGTGGAATTAAACAAATAATAATTGTATCCAAGTAAAACAATCTGTATAAATGCGATTGTACAGCTTTTGACAATGGAATCGCCGAAAAGATTGTCATCTTTGCTGAACTTCGTGTTCTCTTCTTTCTAATCTCCAGATGGGTATTTTCCACGAATTTACAAGCTTATCAATCGCCAAACACCTGATTGACACAGGACAGCACCGTGTAGATGTGCTGGAATCATTCAAAATAATTGACGAACAAAGTGCCTGAAGTTTTCTCAGTTGTGTTGAAGCTATAGCAATAAAACGATTGAAGCCTGACTTATGTGTCCAAAAAGAATCCGTTGTTGTATTTCAATTACCCTGATGACTCACTTCTTAGCAACTCTTTGTTTTCTAATTTCGTTAACTTATCCTTTTACTCCCCCTCTCCTTTATTTTTCGCTTCACCGTTTTGCGTCGGTGGCACAGTGGTTAGGACTCTCGCCGACCATGCACATGGTCCGGGGTTCGAGCCCACGCCTACGCACACCTGATATCTATGGTTGGCCTGCGAATTTTGGGCTACCGATATCCACGCTGAAAATTCCACACTTGTACCAAAAATACGGTGTGGAATCAAGCTGTAATCAAAAATAAAAAATAAAACAAAAAATAATAAAATTAAGAGATAATTTTTCTTGTTCTTCCAAGTTCTGCCCACTATATTACATCATCAACTTCTCATCGCACAGCATGTGCACGGAAATTTTAATCTTCTCTTATCTAACTACGTAACTGTTGCTAAATTGCTTTTGTTACCACCCCAACAACACAATTTACTTTATTTTTTCAAGAAACGTCTCTCTAACAAGATATATATATATAATGTCGTAACACTTAAGACACCTTGTAAATCACAACGCTTTATTTCACTATGACGTTTCTGACAATATGCTTGCTAATGGAATTCAGGTTGTACGCAGCTGATGAGAACCGACGAAATAAAATAGATCCAGATTATTCTGCGCCAATGTTTCTTCTTTCTTCATTCAAATTTATAAAAGGGGATCATTGTATGGAATTAAAATTGAAATGATCGTCAATAGTATAAAGATAAAACTAGGGCATTGTGCTGGAGTATAACTCCATTTTGTGTAAAATTTATTTTGATAAAGTCTCACACAGTGTGTAAACATTAATATTTACTGATAACGTTTCCAGCAAAATTTATCACGTCTCATAATCATATCAAGGCACTACTCATACAACTTTCTAACTTCGTTTATATAATTTCATTATTTTTCATCGTTCGACCTGATTTTTTTTTCCTTCACGTTCCCCAGTGGAACAAAGAGCTTCAAGCTAGAGGCTTGAAGTTTCCGTAGCAGTGTTCATTTTACAGGATGAGGTTGCTAGCCTCATGCCCAACCTTTCCTCTTCACTAGCTTTTTACTTTTGGCTCAGTGGGGTAAAGGAGTGCATCAGTAGCCGGGGATCGAACCCCGGACCATGCGCATGGTCGGCGGGCCTCCTATCCGCTATACCACCGATGCACTTGCTTGGTAGTAGTATTTTCTATATATCTGGCCTTCTTTTTTCCCATTATAGCATTTAATTGTTTCCACTTGATGTAGAAATTGTACACTGCAGCCGCATGCACCTTTGTGGTGAGAGCAGGCTGCTAGCCAAATTGGTAGGCATTAATTTATGTCAATGTTTATGTCCCAAATATTGGTCATGAGAAAATATGAACAAAGACTGATTCAACAACGAACCACAGTAGACTTTGCCTAGGCAGATACAGTTAACATTCAGATGATCTGACATTCAAGAAGCAGCCATAAAGAGATGACCACTTCAATGTGCCTTTATCAATATATTTGCTAGTGTGGAGCAAAGTATATCGGCCGTACGCTACGTCAAGTCCACAAACGTATCCTGGAACACTGCCGAGCTTTGTTAGCCAGAGGAGGAAGAATAGCAACAGCTCGACCCTCGAACATCTTGTCACCTCTGGATTTCGAGCATCCCCCCATGAATGCTTCATGATGCTACACAGAGTCCCTCAATATCGTAAAAAAGGACTTCGTATGCGCCATCTGTACATAGCTGAAGCACTAGCTATTCGAGATCTGAAACCGCATCTCTGCATTCAAAGACGTGACATACATTCTCCCGCCCCACCGTGGCCAGAGTAAATTTCTGACTATAATTTTGCTTCTCTCTATTTTTATTATGTAAGTTCATTATTATTATTTTATTACTACTATTATTTTATTATCAATATTATTTCCGTCATCCATATTTTATTATCCCTCCATTTCTGTTTATTTGTAATATTGCTTTATCATACAGATTTTATGTAAAAACACTTTGTCGCCTTTCTAACAGTTAATGTTTGTTCTACACAATCTTGGTCATTAGTTAATACCTCACACTTATTACGGCATGACAACTTCTGCATATTCTCTGAGTTATAATTAGTCATCCCTTCTAGGCTACACCTTACATTATGTAATACATTTTCCGAGGATAGAGTTTGTCAGTATTTAATTGACCTAGGAATGTCTTTGTTGAATATAATTATGATAATCCAGCTTATGAAAATGAATCGTCAAAAAGAAAACGTTTTCCGCTGTTAACATCTTTCTAATATATGTGTAAACCTTAGGCATAGTGGTAGTAAGTAATTCTATATTAGTTTGTTTATTAGATGTATCACGAAGTCAGTGAAACAGTTTTGTTTACTGGATGACACAGTTTCGAACACAATTTATTGTTCAGAATCATATCATCAATTATAATCACATGACTTTGAAACTTGAGTTTTTTATAGTTTTCTTTCTATTCTCCTATTTGTCGTCGCAGGGGTAGTAGAATTTTCCAGATATCTGGGTGGACAGGTGTTGAATCATTCCTATTACACGTATTCTCTTCAGTTGATTCGATGAACAAAGCTTCTGATATCAATCTCTCCCTCCATTTACCCTGTGAAATTAGATTTTAAAACTGTCTGTCATCTTATTCCATCCATCCTATTGTATGGTTGTGTGCAACTGCATGTGGTGAGTGGTATAGCTGAACTATTCTCTAGATTTCTTATCTTATTTGGGTTGTTTGGGTCCGATCATCCCATCCTATGTCAGTAAAAATACGATTGGTGAAATGTTTAGGTGACAGGGCAGAAAAACTATGTAGTACCAAGGAAAATCTAAGACAGAAAGTAATATACATAAAAGAAGCCTTTAAACTTAATAGTTAACCGGATAAACTAGTCAGGAAATATAAAAGTAAAATAAATAATGATAGTAGCGATAGTGATAATAATAATATTAATGACGACACCAACAATAAGGAATCTAGATCATCAACAATAAATCCATACAAGGAAGGAACCTCGGAAGCCTTACGCAGAATACTTAACAAGGCAGGAATAAAAGCGGCATTCAAGCTAACCAAAAACTCAATTAGAAACAAGCTTTGTCGGTTAAAGGATCCTGTAAAGCCATTAAGACAAAACAATTTAGTTTATCTAATACACTGCCTGAGTGCAATGATTGTCAGGTCAAATACATAGGTTAAGCTAGTAGAACAAGGCAGTCAGACTAGCCGAACATAGAAACCTAGCTAAACCTAGATTGGTTGACCCAAATAAGATATGAAATCTAGAGGATAGTTCAGCTATACCACTCACTACATGCAATTACACACAACCACACAATAGGATGGATGGAATAAGATGACAGACAGTTTTAAAATCTAATTTCACAGGGTAAATGGAGGGAGAGATTGATATCAGAAGCTTTGTTCATCGAATCAACTGAAGAGAATACGTGTAATAGGAATGATTCAACACCTGTCCACCCAGATATCTGGAAAATTCTACTACCCCTGCGACGACAAATAGGAGAATAGAAAGAAAACTATAAAAAACTCAAGTTTCAAAGTCATGTGATTATAATTGATGATATGATTCTGAACAATAAATTGTGTTCGAAACTGTGTCATCCAGTAAACAAAACTGTTTCACTGACTTCGTGATACATCTAATAAACAAAATAATTGTCTACGCCTTCGTTTATTAAAATTCAACTTAGCTACAGAAACCTTCACTGTGTTTATTTCAAATAGTCGTTTTTCCTAACTCCGATGAAAGTATTACCAAGCAGCCTCATAAATACTGAGCGCCTAATGAAAATTAGACATTCTCATAAGTTTCACTTGAATTACTGTTCTAATGAGTATTGTTTTGTATTTCAGAACACCGACTCGTAGACGAAGAACAACCTTTTTCGATAACTGCTTCATAACGCTCTACAAATATTCATCTGTATTAATCGAAGACGTGTTCGTATTGACACGAATAACACTTTAAATAGCATCTAATCAATTTCGCTGAGATTCGTATCAGTAACAGTTTTACAATATGAAGTAGACATTGTTCGACGATTTGGAACCTTTACACTCATAATAGTCAGTATATTCCATTTCAAATAATTAATTCGCAAGTATTAGGCTCTTGAGGACGGTTTATCACATTCCGACATTTTGCTTTGATCTCTGGCTAGACTGCTCAGAAAACAGTGTACACAATCCAACAATTTGCACCCACAAATTCTTTTCATGAGAACACATGATAAGAGAGCAAAAAACAGAACAGACTATGACCGCTCAGTATGTTCAGGATAGTCAAAACACATAAATATGCGAAAATATACGAAGTTCTTTCAAATCGTGTACATTTGAGGCGATATTTTCTATCATGTAAGTGAATTACTGCTCTTAATATCAGTAAAAAGTTTGAGCATTGTGGATTAGATTAAATAAAGTATAATTATATTTGAATAGTTTACACACAATGATAAGTTTTGTTATTGGTAATATTTCGAGCAAAATTACTGCCCGTGTTCACACCACTGTTGGAATTGTTTTATTTAGAAAATCAAAACAAGTGATTCAGCGAAGAGACTCTTTTCAACGAATTTATCATCAAGCTGTACAGTCGTATATATATGGTTTATCAGAAGTTATATCCGGTGAGGGAATTGAATCTTAGGTGTGAATGCACAAAATAATAATAATAATAATCATATGAAGTTCAATTAAAACTAAAATGTTTGTGATTATAATCGTAGTTAAATGTCAAGTGGCAAAGCAGATTAATGTCATATATAGAATAATTCATAGGAGGGGTAGAACTTGAAAAAGGATGTGCAATTATAGGATTAGTAGGCAAATCGAATAAAGCGAAAACGTTACGTAATATTGTGTGAAATTTAATAGCATAGAATTTATCGTTGTAAAAAAGAATTGATTTAAAATGACAAGTGGAACAAGTGAAATAATACCGGGGACAGTTCAAAGTGAGAATAGTAATAATAACAATTGACTTAATAAGGAAGAGTATACAAATTGAATAGACAAAATGAAAAAATGAAAAATTGGTAGAGCTAAAATATGATTGGGGATTATCATATTTTAGCATAGAGGGATTAAGACCATGAAAGTTGGAGGGGTTGAACGAACTTTTTCTGTACACAGAGATCTGGCTTTTCTGTTTCGATAGCCAAAGCTTCAGCAATACAGATGAGTCGGGTACGTAGGGATTTAGGTAAATTGCTCTTTGCCTTGTAGATGACTTTAAAGGCGGAGGCTATAGAGATAGGGTGATCATTTTCGACCAGATGTTCTATGATCGCGCTTCTTATTGCTCCACTTCCACCTTTTCGTAGCCATGCAGGATAATGTTCTTGCACCCTCTTGGACAAAACTCGAGTCGAACGACCGATATACCTAGCTCCACAAGAGCAAGTGAATTGATAAACGCACATAGAGTTGGTCAACATTGGGATCTTGTCCTTCAGGTTATTGAACAATAATGGTCGGCTAGTAAAGGCTATTCTCAGGGAGGCAGCAGGGAATGTTCTTTTCAGGGACTGTGATATCCTTCGTTTCATGATATCGGAAGCTAAGTCCCCTTTGAATTCTAAGCTCATGTAAAGTGTTTTCTTGGGAGCGGTTGATAAGTCACGTTTTGTAGGCTTTGAATGTATATTCTTATCTATAAAACGTGGTGGAAATCCATTTTCCATTAGGATTTTCCTCAAAGTGCATATCTCATCTTCCACAGTATCAGTGCTACAAATGCGCCGAATACGAGTGGCAAGCGACCGGACCAGGTTTCGTTTTCGACCAATAGGTACCCAGCTATAGAAATTTGTCAGTTGACCATTCCATAACAGCCTACGATAAATCGATCTCTTCAGAGTTCCATCAGTCCTTCTTGATAAGTTCACATCGAGGAAATGAATGCTAGACTCGTTCTCCATTTCGAGTGTGAATTTTATCGCAGGATGGCACTCATTAAATACATTTAATATATTATTCAGGTTACAATCAATATTACAAATAATAAAGGTGTCATCTACATACCTTTTATATATTTGAAAGCTTTGGATCATAGGCTTCAGGGAACCATTTTCTAGACTGGACATAAAAACGTCTGCAAGGAGAGGACCCAAGGGAGAACCCATCGCAATACCATCCTTCTGCCTGTAGATTGTTGATGATAAATTCGTTGAAAAGAGTCTCTTCGCTGAATCACTTGTTTTGATTTTCTAAATGTTACAATGGGAATTTTCCATGATTTAAAAAATTGTTTTATTCACACATTTATGATTTGTATTCACATATATAGTTCATTATTATTATTTTGTTCATTCATGTTTTGTGTGTGCATATGTGTGTTCAGAATTATACTCCACATTCATTCATGTGTTTGTATTTAGAATTATATCCCAAGTTCATTCATGTTTTGTGTGTGCATATGTGTGTTCAGAATTATACTCTACATTCATTCATGTGTTTGTATTTAGAATTATATTCCAAGTTGTTGATAGTTGTACTGAGTCACCCTTGTTACATGTATCCGGTGTGACTTTAATGAATATCGATTCTGTTATGAGTCTTTCTTTCCATTTGTTCATGTTTGTTTTTAGAATACATACATTGTCCCAATCGATATTGTGGTTTTTGTCCCATGCATGTGCAGCTATGGATGAATTTTTTTCAAGATTTTTGTAGGCTTGTGTCCCTGTTGGTTGACCTTTAGTTAGGCGTTTATGTTCATTCACTCTTATTTTGAGTGATCTGGACGTTTGCCCCACATATTTAGTTGGACAGTCAGCACAAGATATTTTATAAATCAAATTGTTTTTATCCATCATTTTTATGGGATCTTTCAGTGGATTTATTTTATTTTTGATTAGATTTGTCGGCTTAAACGTTGTTCGAATGCCGAAAATTTTGAGGTTTCTTTGAATTGCCTCAGATGTACCACTTTTATATGGTATTGTGACTGTATTTCTCCATTCTTCCTTCTTGTTATTCTCCGGTTTTACCCTCTTTTTTATATTATCTTTTATAAATTCTCTAGGGTAGTTGTTTTCGAGTAGCATTTTTAATAGGACTTTTATTTCTTTACGCTGATCCTCTGGTGTTGTTGTAAGTCTACGTATTCTATCTGCAAGACCCTGTATTAATCCTCGTTTTACCGAGAGTGGATGAGCTGAGTAATAGTCAAGGAATCTTCCAGAATGTGTGGCTTTTCTATATATCGTTGTTTTTATGCTACCATCTGTCATTCTTTGTAGCTTGCAGTCTAACATGGGTAGTTCTCCAATTTCATTCTCTAATTCCATAGTAAATTTTATTGAGTCGACGTGTTTGTTTATGTGTGATAAAAGTTTCTCAGCATCGTTTTTTTTCACTATTACTAGCGTGTCGTCTACATATCTCCACCAACATTTTAGTGATGATCTGAATGGTTTAAGGGCATTCTCCTCCCAATAATCCATGAAAATGTCAGCTATAATTGGTGAGATAGGCGATCCCATGGCTACTCCCTCATTTTGTTGGTATATTTTTCCTTCGAATGTGAAATATGTTGTTGTCAGACAGAATTCTATCCCTTTTATTATTTCTTCTACGGATAACTGTGTTCTGTCTTTCAGGCCATTATCTTCATTTAGTTTCTCTTTCAGTGCAATCATGGCCATTTGAATGGGTATTTTCGTGTAAAGACTGTTTACATCAAAGCTAACTAGTATTTCTTCCTCCTCTATTTTAGTGGTTTTTATTCGCCTCACTAATTCAAATGAATCTACTATTCTAGCTTTTGAGTTGTTTCTTGTCGGTCTTAGTATTGTCGAGAGAAATCTGGATAGCATATACGTTGGTGTGTTTCTGAAGTCTACAATCGGTCTTATTGGATATCCCTCTTTATGCAATTTTATCTTACCATATATCCTAGGTACATTACAGGATTTTGGCATAATTTCAAACCATTTTGACTTACCGATTACTTCTTTCATTTGTCTAACTACCTTTGCTGTTTCTTTCATTGTTTTGTTGATGATCGTTTCAGCTGATTTAGTCATTATGGTATAGGGTCCAGATTGTAGATGTTCATTCATCTTTTGATTATATGTTGTTTTGTTAAGTAATACTGTTGTGTTTCCTTTGTCTGCTTGAGTAATGACAATGGATTTGTCTGCTTTTATGTCTTGAAGTGCTTTTAGTTCCTCTTTCGTTATATTTGGTTTTTCTGCTTTTTGCTTTTTCAATGTAAGTGCACATTGTGCTCGTACCAGTTCAGCTTTTTGCTTGTCATATCCTTCGAGTGCTGTTTCAATTGCAGGTATGATGTCTTCAGGTTTTAATCTTTTGTTGCTGATATTGAAGTTCATCCCTTTCATCAATACACTTTCCTCTGCTTCTGTTAACTTTCTGTCTGACAAGTTTACAATCCAATTGGCTTTAGTTACTTGTCTGTCATTCGGAGTTTTCCCTATCATGAGTTTATTAAATTTTTTGATTTGTTTCTGCTTTGTTTTTTCATAAGTAGTTTCTTTTCGTTTTTGTGCAACTTGTAGTATGCTTTCATACTTTTCTTTTTCGATTACTTCTTTCAATTTTTCTTTTATTTCATTAATATCTTTCCTTATCGTGAATAGCTTTTGTATAATTCCACGTAGGTTTTCTTTGATGCATACTTTTGAGGCATGTGTGAGCCTTAAAAATGGAATTATTCCTGTATACATGAAATTAAAATCACCAATATCTACTGATAAAGCAAATGCAGCGCTCACACATGCCTCAAAAGTATGCATCAAAGAAAACCTACGTGGAATTATACAAAAGCTATTCACGATAAGGAAAGATATTAATGAAATAAAAGAAAAATTGAAAGAAGTAATCGAAAAAGAAAAGTATGAAAGCATACTACAAGTTGCACAAAAACGAAAAGAAACTACTTATGAAAAAACAAAGCAGAAACAAATCAAAAAATTTAATAAACTCATGATAGGGAAAACTCCGAATGACAGACAAGTAACTAAAGCCAATTGGATTGTAAACTTGTCAGACAGAAAGTTAACAGAAGCAGAGGAAAGTGTATTGATGAAAGGGATGAACTTCAATATCAGCAACAAAAGATTAAAACCTGAAGACATCATACCTGCAATTGAAACAGCACTCGAAGGATATGACAAGCAAAAAGCTGAACTGGTACGAGCACAATGTGCACTTACATTGAAAAAGCAAAAAGCAGAAAAACCAAATATAACGAAAGAGGAACTAAAAGCACTTCAAGACATAAAAGCAGACAAATCCATTGTCATTACTCAAGCAGACAAAGGAAACACAACAGTATTACTTAACAAAACAACATATAATCAAAAGATGAATGAACATCTACAATCTGGACCCTATACCATAATGACTAAATCAGCTGAAACGATCATCAACAAAACAATGAAAGAAACAGCAAAGGTAGTTAGACAAATGAAAGAAGTAATCGGTAAGTCAAAATGGTTTGAAATTATGCCAAAATCCTGTAATGTACCTAGGATATATGGTAAGATAAAATTGCATAAAGAGGGATATCCAATAAGACCGATTGTAGACTTCAGAAACACACCAACGTATATGCTATCCAGATTTCTCTCGACAATACTAAGACCGACAAGAAACAACTCAAAAGCTAGAATAGTAGATTCATTTGAATTAGTGAGGCGAATAAAAACCACTAAAATAGAGGAGGAAGAAATACTAGTTAGCTTTGATGTAAACAGTCTTTACACGAAAATACCCATTCAAATGGCCATGATTGCACTGAAAGAGAAACTAAATGAAGATAATGGCCTGAAAGACAGAACACAGTTATCCGTAGAAGAAATAATAAAAGGGATAGAATTCTGTCTGACAACAACATATTTCACATTCGAAGGAAAAATATACCAACAAAATGAGGGAGTAGCCATGGGATCGCCTATCTCACCAATTATAGCTGACATTTTCATGGATTATTGGGAGGAGAATGCCCTTAAACCATTCAGATCATCACTAAAATGTTGGTGGAGATATGTAGACGACACGCTAGTAATAGTGAAAAAAAACGATGCTGAGAAACTTTTATCACACATAAACAAACACGTCGACTCAATAAAATTTACTATGGAATTAGAGAATGAAATTGGAGAACCACCCATGTTAGACTGCAAGCTACAAAGAATGACAGATGGTAGCATAAAAACAACGATATATAGAAAAGCCACACATTCTGGAAGATTCCTTGACTATTACTCAGCTCATCCACTCTCGGTAAAACGAGGATTAATACAGGGTCTTGCAGATAGAATACGTAGACTTACAACAGCACCAGACGACCAGCGTAAAGAAATAAAAGTCCTATTCAGAATGCAGCTCGAAAACAACTACCCTAGAGAATTTATAAAAGATAATATAAAACAGAGAAAAAGGAGGATAAAGCCGAAGAATAACAAGAAGGAAGAATGGAGAAAAACAGTCACAATACCATATAAAAATGGTACATCAGAGGCAATACAAAGAAACCTCAAAAATATCGGCATTCGAACAACCTTTAAACCGACAAATCTAATCAAAAATAAAATAAATCAACTGAAAGATCCCATAAAAATGATGGATAAAAACAATTTGATTTATAAAATATCTTGTGCTGACTGTCCAACTAAATATGTGGGGCAAACGTCCAGATCACTCAAAATAAGAGTGAATGAACATAAACGCCTAACTAAAGGTCAACCAACAGGGACACAAGCCTACAAAAATCTTGAAAAAAATTCATCCATAGCTGCACATGCATGGGACAAAAACCACAATATCGATTGGGACAATGTATGTATTCTAAAAACAAACATGAACAAATGGAAAGAAAGACTCATAACAGAATCGATATTCATTAAAGTCACACCGGATACATGTAACAAGGGTGACTCAGTACAACTATCAACAACTTGGAATATAATTCTAAATACAAACACATGAATGAATGTAGAGTATAATTCTGAACACACATATGCACACACAAAACATGAATGAACTTGGGATATAATTCTAAATACAAACACATGAATGAATGTGGAGTATAATTCTGAACACACATATGCACACACAAAACATGAATGAACAAAATAATAATAATGAACTATATATGTGAATACAAATCATAAATGTGTGAATAAAACAATTCCAACAGTGGTGTGAACACGGGCAGTAATTTTGCTCGAAATATTACCAATAACAAAACTTATCATTGTGTGTAAACTATTCAAATATAATTATACTTTATTTAATTACTGCTCTGTAATCTTTCAGTATGAAATACAACTGGTTTGGTTCATTCAGTGGTGTTGGCTTGAGTCTCAAGTGTAAAATGCCTAACGTTCTTTAATTGATAAGCACATTCTTGATATGCATTTTCGTTAAGTGGGAAATTAAGAATCATACCTTGATTGGAAACTAGTTACCAGTGACTAACAGAACTATCCACTACAGTCCTAAAGGAGGTCAGTCGCGAGCCCGAATAGCTCAATGGTAACGTCCCTGACTGCCGGCTTAGATGGGCGATGCGGGTTCGAATCTCAGAAGGGAAAGCCAGTTGCAGATACGTCTTGCTGATGAATTCCAACAAGCACGAACCCTAGGTCAAGCAAGGCGTCCTGCCAATTGCCTACAACCATTTAAGTAGCAATCATGTTATATAATAATTCTTATGAGGCCTAATGAATCGAATTTTTGATGAGTGAATGTGTTTTATGCAGGTATGTCAATTGAACCACATATTAAGTAACGTGTTATGGATGAAATTGTTTAAAAGCACTGTTTTGTCGTTTTTGACAAATGTAACCGGTGTATTCCTCCTGGTGTGTAAATGAAGTTGAACCTCTTTTTCTAAAATTACTTCCATGTTTCATGTAAGTGAACTACTTATGTGTATCCTTCATGTTATTTAATACTGGATGGATTCATTTTTGCATCTACTTGAGGATCATTAACCAGATGGACGTCTCAGTCTTATGTTTATCATACACAGATGGATTTATTTTGTAAACGCATTGTAGATATCTGTTTTGGTTAACTAGGAACTAAGAATCATGGTATGTCAAGTTGCATTAGGCCTAGTGAATCGAACATGTAATAAGCAAACGTGGACACTTAGTTTTAACTTGACATTGACTAAAATGTCATGGACGAAACAGTTGCCCACATATAACATGTACAGTCTGGCAGTAGTTTGTCACCGATGGACCAAATGTAACCTTTTTCCGTTCTTGTAAAGACTGAATTCAGTCAACCTTAATATTAACTCCATGTTTATAAAACTAATTATAATTTTGTTCGAGTTGGATAAATTGCTTGAGTTAACCTCTTCTAGTATGATAGCTCACCACTTTGCTGGCCAATCGTAATACCGGAGAAAAAAGGTTCGGAGTTGAGCTATCTCTCCTTTAGTTCAAAAACGATCCATTCACTGATGAAACAAGCAATCACAATAAAAATCAAAAACTTAGCCCACTGTCCACAGAAATCTGAGAGATGAAGTAACACGGTTTGGTGTAATCTGGGAGAAGCTAGTCAACGAGCAATGGAAGTTGTTTTGTCAAGTTGTTAACTGACGATTCATAAATCGACTTCTATTACCCAGAAGACAAGCTTGAACACAATGACGTAGTGGCTGTCATCATGTCATAAACAGCAGTCAAAGTTCTTAAGAAGTTGGAACCAATCTCCCTCAGGATATTGGCAATAAGATACGACTTTAAAACGTAAATCAAGCGATGAAGAAAGACTTCTGTGGACAACAGCAAAGACTAATAAAAAGACACTAAATGACTACATAAAAAGTTCTTAAATGTGATAAGCAAACCAAAGTGGATGACGGCGACACAACAAGAGAACTCATCGTGAATTTAGAGGTTCTTGATTAAAAAAATGACAATGGAGGACTGTTTTGCATCTTTAGTGATCTGATGTTTGTAGGTTGCGTATACTTACACAAGTACACTGATAAGCCAAAATGGGTCTCAACAGGTGGCAAAACCAAAAAGCAAACAATCTTCAGTTCATATTTAATAGGTGGATGGTAACCAATAGTGGAATCCAGGATGCGCATTTCGTCCTATTTGGGACTCACCATCTAGATGTACCTGCATTGCCCAGTGAGTGATGATGCTACCACCGAGGCTCGAACCGAGTGCCCATAGTTTCAAACGCCAAAGCTAACGAGTCCTAAATAGGACAAAATGCGCATCCTAGATTCCAGTGCTAGTCGCCATCCACCAATTAAATACTAATTAAATGCCCAGACATCGTCGAAACATCTGCACAAGAAGCCGACATGTCAACTTGAGACCGAGCGCTTCTGTGCAATCAATCGACGTGACAATCTTAAATTCAATCAAACCCTCAGTTCAGTCTGAAAAAGATGGAGATGCAGTCTGTTCAACACAAAATCAATAAGAGAAACAGATGTAGGCAGAGACCAGAATGTATTGCAAGGATATTTCGAAGAAGCTCTTAAACAAGCTGAGAATGGCTCAAACTTCGCGTTTAACAATCAGATCAATGCAGATTAAATCTGCACACTAAGACGATCACTTCATAGGACTCCTGAATACAGAAACACATGCGTCTACAACAGGAATACTAACAGAATTGCTAGTGAATACCTATCATCCGACTAAAGCAGAAGTCTTCAGTGTTATAAACTTAATGAAACCCAGCCAAAATATAAACAGAACTAGATAAAATTCCTCTGGAAGCACTGATCAGGGATATGGAAACCCTAGCAGATATGCTCACCCCACTGTTGCGGGAAGTTTAGAAGAAACGCTATCTGTGGATTGAGAGAAGAGCTGCCTTGTGAAACTTCAAAAGAAGACTGACTGAATATTCTAAGACAACTTTCAGTACTGTAAAACCACTGTGGATAACTCTTGCACTCAACGTTATTAAACACATCCGAATTTGAAATGCTAATTTCAAACAGGCGTAAAATGGACCATACACAAAATACTTGGAGGATTTCGACTTCGCCGATGATATATGTCAAGTTTCCCACAAACTGGAAGATATGCAAATGAAAAGCAACAAGTTAGCGATCGAAGAAGCATCCAGAGAAGATTGGACAGAGGTGATGAAGATACCTGGCCAACAGCAACTACCACAGCAAGAACAAACAACAATCAGAATAAATGGGAGAAATCTGAAAGAACCAAGCTCCTTCACCTAAGTACCTGAGAAGCATCGTTTCAACTACGGGCAGACGGAAATGACTGGGATGTCAAAACGGGGATCGGGAAAGCAAGGCGAGCTTTGATTACTCTCAAGTCTGTGAGGAGGTCAACAGCACTCAGCAGGAACATGAACATAAGATCCGGATTTTAAGTAGCAGTGTGAAATCATCGCTACTTTATTGATCAAAAACTTGGTGCGTATGAAGAACACTTCAAACAAACTACACACCTTCATCAACTGCTAGCTGTTCTCGCGGAAAACTACTCAAGATTAAACGACCGGCCAGAAAAGATCAGCAATAATGAGGCGTCTCTGGCAATGAATGAACCGACCCATCAGGAACCGACTGTGCAAGAAATATGCGGGAAGAAATGGGCGTGGATTGGCCATACTCTGAGAAAACAAACCAGCATCAATTGAGTAACATCATACACCAGGCTCTATCTCTGTGTAGTGGAACCTAAATTGGAAGCGGCAAGTTGTTCAAAAGTACAAGGGTGTCATGAATGATGTAGGCAGGCGGTAAGGCCGGTGAAAGCATTGGCGGAGAACCGAACGTAATCGAGACGCCTAGTTGAAGCCCTAGGTTTTTCTAGGAACTAAACGAAACAATAATAAAATGATATTTAAGTGTTGGTTTGTATGGATTTGGTTGGTTTCAGGATTTCATCATGACCTGACATTAGTTAGAGAACCATTGGAAAACCTGGGAGTACTGGACAGCTGTTTCGTCCTAGTTTGGGACTCTTCAGCAGTACGCACCCACCGGGATTCAAACCCAGGACCTTCCGGTTACAGATCGAAGGTCCTGGGTTTTCCAATGGTTCTCTAACTAATGTCAGGTCATAATGAAATCCTGAAATAAAATAATAATAATTTCAAGTCATGGTTATTATTTGGTTAGGAAAACTGTAGCATCATGACAAGCATTCCTAGCTGTTAACTGGAAACTCTCTGCAACAGCCACTTTTGCATTATACTGAAGATTTTATTGCAAAATGATAGGCAACAGAGAATTTTGACAACAAGTCAAGATAAGAACACTGAATGAAATCAGGCGCCACCACATTGTGGTGCATCCGAATAGATGAAGGTGAGGTGGGAAGGTAAGAGTGGGGTTTAATAAATCCTTTAAAGACGAAGCCAATCCATCCTTAAAAAAATGCCCAACCCATATATTCCACTCAAAAACCAAAGAAATAACAATAATTTAATTAAATACACTCTTCCAGTTATTAAAAGGCTGCATCGCGTCAAAACTCACACACAAATGTAAGTCTTGAATGTTGTTCAAGCATATTGCATCACCTTAAAGAAACATAGGTATATATGTCAAACACCGATAGTCACATTTATATCACTGTTGCGCTGAATATTCCAAAAATATTATTTAAACGAACTTATACCATTCTAAATTCATCATATTTCTTTGAATATAGTCAGCCTAGTTTGATCATATTTTCCAATTTACTTTTCTTCTGAAATTTCAGCACATCGGAAGATGCAAATTTGTGATGCAATTTGTGCGAAGCCGACATTCAAGAGTCAGGGACAACACAAGGTCACTGCCAGATATTATATCTGGGTAAGAATACCATAATTTGTGGAAGAAATCCTTCCAATTCTTAGTTCCTAGGAGAATTACTTGTTATGCTATTGGTGACAGCTGGCTTCATCGTCTTATTTGAACTAAAGTAAGAGCGAATAAAAATGATTCATGAAGGATTACCTTGCATTACAGGAATGAGATTTCCAAGTTCTTCAAGGATAAATACTATATAGTGTTTATTATTCTGTAAGTCCTCTATTCAGCAATATTTATTGACCGCCAATTAATCCCTGTACACTGCGACAAATGGATTCCGGTTATAAAGTGGAGGATTTACAGTTTTCTCATTCGAAATTTACCGTTTTTCTTACTGAGCTGTAAATCAAAGTTTTCGTTTAATTTGAGCTTAGCAGTTTGGCACAATGGTAGAGTGTACCTGAATTTCAGATATTAGATGAGGTTTTGAGCACAATGTTTTGCTCAGAAGCACATCTATGTACTCATACAACTTTTACAATAGCTTTTCACAGCTTAAATTCTTTCTATATATTAACCCGTGTGTCGGTGGCACAGCGGTAGGCTGCTTGCCAATCATACATTTGATCCAAGGGTCGATCTCCGGCCACCGACGCATTCCATTACCTCGTTATGCCAGTAATAAGATTGGTAAAGAGGGAAGGTTGGTCATGGGGTTAGCAACCCCATCCTGTAAATTTAAATACTACTTCTACCGAAACTTCAAGCCTTTAGTTTGAAGCCCTATCTTCCACTCGAAAAGTAAAGGAATTATAAATATATGAAAACATAACACGTAGATCAGCGAAGAGTCTCTTTTCGGAGAATTCATTTTCTCAGCTGTACAATCGCAAATATACATGTGTTGTTTTGTGTGTATGTGTACATTAAGTTTGTCAAACAAAATTACAATTGGTTAAGGTTATTTTAATAAAACAGGTGAAGACTGTTAATACAAGTCAAGCCTCGAGAGAGGTCCACTAAAGCCAAGTATTGACAATTTGTGACTGTATAAAAGTTACGTGGACGACATTTTTATTATTTGTGACAACAGCAACGACCCCAATCTACTGCTGAAAACATATAACAGTTGCCATCCAGCAATAAACTTCACTCTTGAAATGGAAAACGAGTCAAACATTCCTTTTCTTGATGTGGAACCAACAAGAAGAACTGATGGGAGCCTGAGAACATCCATCTATAGAAACCCTACGTGGAATCGTCAACTGACAATCATCTATAGCTGGGTACCCACTCAACAAAAGCGGAATTTAATTAAATTGCTTGCCACCCAAATCCCACGCATCTGTAGTCCCGACATTCTGGAAACAGAATTAGATATTCTAAGAGAAATCTCCATCCAAAATAGATACCCAATAAGATTCATCGACAGAAATATAAAACCAAGAGTTCGGAAAAACGAAACTTTTATTGCGCCTAAAAAGAAACTCTACATGAACTTGGATTTCGAAGGAGATTTACCAAGCGCTATTCTCAAGAGAAGGATCGCATCATCTCTAAGGAGAACATTCTTTGTAGAAACGCTAAGAATAGTGTTCTCCGGTCGCCCACTGATCTGCAGAAGCCTCAAGGACAATATCCCGCATCTGACCACTTCTATGTGTATAAATCAGTCCACCTGCTGCTGTGGAGCCAGGTACGTCGGTCGTTCGACTCGCATCCTGTCCAAGAGGATTCAAGAACACTATCCAGCATGTTTGGGAAAAGGCAGTTGTGGTGCAATAAGGAGTGCGATAATTGAACACCTGGTAAACAGTGATCATTGCATTTCAACAAACGCCTCCTACTTCAAAGTAATCTACAGAGTCAAGAATAACCTGACAAAGGCAATACGGTTTCGTCTTCTTTGTATCGCTGGATCTCTGACCATTCACATGGAAAAAACCGGAGCTAGGCATACAAAAAAAGACTACTCAACCACTTCTACTGTCATGGTAACAACTTTTTTGTTTTAATTTGATTCGAGATTTTTTTATTTTGATGACTTAATTTTGTTTCTTTGTTTGTTTACTTACTATTACTATTATATCCTTTAATTCCTAGAGGAACATAGGGCTTCAGCCCAACGTCTCCACTGCATTTGGTTCTCTGCTAAAGTTTTCACCTGGCTCCAAGTCTGCCCACATGCTTTCATCTCCTCTTCACAAGACCTCCTCCAAGTCACCCTTGCACTAACGACCAACTCACCGCTTCCTTTTCGGCTTCCACTCGAGCAACGGCTTGTCTAGTGATGTCACTTGATGGTTTCCTCAGCGTATGGCCAATCCATCTCCATTTCTTCCTGCCTATTTGATGCACAACCGGTTCCTGATTGGTTCGCTCCCAGAGATCCCTGTTGCTGATCTTTTCTGGCCTGTCATCTGATCTTGAGTATTGAGCGAAGACAACTGTTAATGAAGGTCTGAAGTTTGTTTGAGATGCTCTTCATGACTCGCCAAGTCTCCGTATAGTAGCACTGACTTCACATTGGAGTTGAAAATCCGGATCTTATTTTTGATGCTGAGTGCTGTTGACCTCCACACAGATTTGAGAGTAATGAAAGCTTGTCTTGCTTTTCCGATTCTGGCTTTGATATCCTCGTCAGTTCCGCCTGTAGTTGAGACGATGCTTCCCAGGTAGGTGAAGGAGGCTGTTTCTTTCAGGTTACTCCCATTCATGCTGTCTGATTGTTGTCTGTTGTTGTTGTTGCTGCTGATGTTGGTGTTGGCCAGGAATCTTCATCACCTCTGTTTTTTCTATGTTCACCTGAAGTCCTAACTTTGACGCTTCTTCTTTGGCCAACTTGTTGCTTTTCACTTGCATATCTTCCAGTTTGTGTGAAATCAGACATATATCATCACCGACGAAGTTCAGATCCTCCAAGTCTTTTGTGTGAGTCCATTTTATGCCTGTTCCCTCGTTGGTTGCCGTTGTCTGTCACATTATCCAGTCTACTGCAATCAGGAAGTTCATTGGTGACAGCAGGCAGCCTTGTTTCACTCCCGTCCTCAATTCGAAGGGTTCCGCAAATTTCCCGTTGTGGATTACTTGGCATGCAGCATTGTCGTATAGCTGTTGGATGAGATGTATAATTGTCGATGGCACCCCGTAGTAGCGAAGTAGTTGCCAAATGACCTCTCGATCGACGCTGCACTGTCAAAGGCCTTTTCAAAGTCGATGAAATTGAGGTAGAGAGGTGACTGCCATTCCAAGCTTTGTTCAATGATGATCCGTAGGGTGGCGATTTGATCAATACATGATTTGTTTCTCCTGAATCCAGCCTGTTCCGGACGAAGTTTTTCATCTAGGGCTTGTTTGATTCTCTCCAGGATGATGCGACTTAGTATCTTGCTTGGAATGGACAGAAGCATAATACCGCGCCAGTTTTTACATTGACTTAAGTCTCCTGTCTTTGGAAGTTTGAATAAGTATCCGTTCTTCCAATCCTCGGGTACTTTGCCCCCTTTCCACACCTTCTCCATCAGTGGCGTCATCAAGTCCGCTGTTGTCTCTGGGTCTATTTTCAAAGCTTCTGCTGGGATTCCATCTGGTCCTGCTGCTTTTCCGGTTTTTAGCATTTTGATGGCATTCAGGACTTCTGATTTCGTCGGAGGGTCGATGTCCACTGGTAGTTCTGCTTCCGTTGTTGGTATTGTTGGGTGCGTTGTAGGTGGCGGACGATTTAGAAGTCTTTTGAAGTGTTCAGCCCAGTGCTTTCTCTGTTCCACCTCTTTGACGATTGACTTTCCATTGTCGTCCGTTATTGGCTTGACCTGTGTCGAACTTTTGCCCGAAAGGTTCCTAGTTGTTTGGTAGAGTGTGGCGAGGTCTCCTTTGTCTGCAGCTTGTTCTGCTTCGTTTGCCATGGTTTCATAATATTTTCTTTTGTCTTCCCTGGCGCTCTTCTGCAGTCTTTTGTTCAGTGTATTGTAGCTTGCATTCAGCTTCTGTTTTTGTTGCTCATCGATGTTTCACCATCATTTTCTCATCTGTTAGTCTCCATGTGTCCGTAGTGAGCCACTGTTTGTCCTGTCTCTTTTTTCTGCCTAGAACGTCCATGCAGGTTTGACTCCACACCGTTTTCAAGTTGTTCCAGTGCTTTTCGACGCTGACCTTTTGGCTGGTGTTGATTTGTGTCTCTGCTTTTTCCCTTATGTTTGCAATGAAGATGTCCTTTGTAGCCTGGTCCTTCAGCTTTTGAGTGTTGAACTTGGTTTGGGGTTTACTTAATTGCTTATAATTCTTTTATTCACTTAGATCTCTTACATAATTTCGTATTATCTACTTTGTTTCTATGTGCATCCTGAGTAAAACTCACTCATCAAACTATTCATATTATTATTACATAACTTCTTTTAACAACTGTTTGTGACAACTCATCACCTTTGCTACTACTCTAATTTCATTAACACCTAATTTTCCTAACTTGCATTAACAATCTTCACTTGTTTAGTTAAAAGTAACCTTAACCAATTGTAATTTTGTTTGACAAAATTAATGTACACACACATACAAAATAACACATATATATTTGCGATTGTACAGCTGAGAAAATGAATTCTCCGAAAAGAGACTCTTCGCTGATCTACGTGTTTCGTTTTCATTGATGCCTGGATGGGTATTATCCATGAATATATACATATACATTAACCCAATTTTCCATGCAAGAGAGACAGGTGTTGCATCATTTTGGTCCTACGTGATTGGTTTTGCTTTGACAAACCAGAAATTTGCGACCAACCTCTCAATCAACTCAGTTATGTATTTATTTTTATTTCATTTACCATGGCCAAAATTACTGAGTAATTGCACTCAAGTGAGAGATTTGCAATTACTTCGTTTATTAGACTAAATCACATTTGTCTATTTAAATTCCTACGTTCTGTTAATCCCTAAATCTACTAATCTGACGTATGCGGTTAACCTTGACATCATCAAAATTCTAACTGTTGAGTTTGATTCTCTTTCCTCGGTGCACTGACTGGTTTGTGAAACCGACAAAGTAGATCTCTGAGTGATTTGGATGGTTCAAATGTCATCTTAATTCAAAAGCCTACGTGGGGTCTCTAATTTTCATTATAATAAAGGTTTTTGTATTTCCCAATGAATGAATGCAAAACAAAACGATATTGTCTATACTAAAGTTCCCCTATTTAATGCTAATAGCTTTATCAAAGTATTATTAAACCGGAATCTACAAATTCCACTCAGCTTGTATATAACAAAGAGTTAAGGGGTGAGAAAACAGACTTAGGTCAAGTTAAAAGGACATATTGAACGTCAAAATAACAACGAAGATCACTAAACCATATAATAACGGTAATAGTACATCTCTTATGATATCAAAACAAAGTTTACTAACTTGATCATCGTTCGTCTATCTGGGGTCATTTATCATTGTCAAGTTGGTCAATTGGTAAAGATACCAAAATCAAGTGTCGATTGTTGGATTTCATCGGTGTGTAAAATTATAATTATAAAAGTAGTGTGTGCTTACACAATGAATTTGCTCATCACATTCGTGTTGATTTTGTCAATTCATGGTGGAGGGAGGTGTTGTAACCAGGTCAGATTCTGTTTTAGTCCATCATTCCGATTCAGACAATTTGGATCCCACTTGATATGAAGTGCTTCTGATGATATTAGACGTTCTTTGTGATTTCTGAAATGCTTTTCTGGATGATGATTTCAATGTTGTCAAAATCAATTTTGTAGCCTGATTCTACAATAATAATTATAATAATAATGATTTACTTTATTCCAAAAACAGTACTTGTGATACAGAATGGAATTTTCAGCATTAATCACAATATTGCATCTAATTTCCTCAAATTATAAATAAAATTAATCACACAGAAAATTTTCCACATTTACAATAGAGGTAGTGTCAAAAACATGCAGCATATAAAATGGAAATAGCAATAATAATGATAACAGCTAGGGTAATAATAATAATAATACAAGTGAAAATTGCCGTTGGCTTGTGTCACACAGTATTGGCAATGTGGTATAGAAATCCTAACATGTTTAAAAATATTGAATATAATGTTCTCTTTACATGATATGGTGAGGGGAAAAACAAAGATTACAGCCGTCATGGAGATAAGTTGGTGTTTGCAATTATGAGAGTAAAACAAAGAAGTAACAGGACCATAAATATAATAGAAGTAATAAAAGTAAAACTTGAAGGTATATAAGGATGGATGGATGGAGGAAATTGTTTATTTACTAGATGAAAAAAGGTTAGTTAATTCTTGCCTGACACTATTTTCATCACATAAAATACGTGCCAAGTATGGTATCATAGAATTCTTATACTTAGACGTGCGAGCATACAGTTTTCTGAAGTTACTCCTTGTTCTACCTGAGGAGATGCAAGGTGAAAGCTGAGGGTAAAGCGGATGCTCCAAGTCAGACAAAATCCCTTTAGCAAATTTATTGCACGAAGTCAAGTGCCTATCGACAACGACGTTAACTATGTGGTCCACTGGGACACCACTCACCCTACTGACAGTCTTCAGTATTCTACGAATTGTGACATAGTCCTTTTTAAGCAAACCAGGAAAGAATAAGGGTGAGCAATAAAGAAGAATAGGTAGGATGCAAGAGTTTACAAACTGTGAGATGAGGGGTTGAGTTATACCCGAGTGTCTTAACTTCTTAATGTAAAATGTCAGGCGGAATATTTTACTGGAGATTGCTAAGACATGGGAAGACCAGGAGAGATCAGAAGAGAGAATGAGTCCAAGATACTTAATTTCTGATTTGATTCCAATATCATTGTCGTCAATTTTACAAGTGTCATGAGAATCGATGACTTCTTTTAACTGTCGTTTACATCTTAAGCTGAAATCAACAGTTTGACACTTAGAAGGATTCAGTTTAAGACCGTTAGACTCAGACCATTTGCTGACTTCCGATAGAAAGCTATTTATTTTAGTACAATCTAGCTGGGAGTTAACAGCCATTGAAACCGTTAAATCATCAGCGTACTTCACAAAGTTTATTTCATCAGAGTGAGGCAAGTCATGCAAGAAGAAAGAAAAAAGAAAAGGAGAAAGAACAGCGCCTTGAGGGACACCAGCTTCAGTAGGCAATGAAGTGGAAGACTTCCCTTTATATACGGTGTACTGCTTTCTATCTGAGAAATAGGAATATAACCAGTTAACAGCCCAACATTCTGTTTGACTAGCAGCAAGTTTATTTAATAAGATGTCCCTAGGGACCGAGTCGAAAGCAGATGTATAGTCTAGGAAGGCAACACGAACAAATTTAGCCCCCTTGTCTAGACTGGAAGCAATGTTATGATATAAGACGGCAGCTGCATCTAAAGTGCTTCTACTGTGCTTATAGGCAAATTGTTTAGGGTCATTAAAGGATTTAAGCGAAGGTACAAGACTAAGTAAAAGTAATTTCTCCATAGTTTTCAAAAAAGGAGACGTAATAGCAATGGGTCTAAATTTGACACATGCTCCAGTGGATGATTTAGGTATGGGTACAACTTTAATGTCCTTCCAAACGGCAGGCACAATATTATCGGAAAAAGATTTGTTAAATAGATCAGTAAGAGGGTGACACAGAATATCAGAACATTTTTTAAAAATAATACTAGGTACATAATCGGGACCTAAGCTCTGGGAAGGGTTTAGAGACTTGAGGCACTTTTGAACATCATTTGTGTTAAAACCTGGAAAGGGGCTATTATTAACACAAGTGATGCTGGGAAGCATGGCATTTGAGGGAGAGTAAATAAAAGATTTGTTAAGAGTACATACATCAAAAGAATATGGAATATTGTTTATCTGCTTACCACCAGTGATTTCCTTAAATAGTTTCCACATATTAGAAGGATTTTTGCAGGATATGAATTTCTGGTTATATATTACATTCAACCTCTGCATTTCAGACTTAATTAAGAAGTTAGTTCTTTTTACACCACTTTTATCTTTCATCTTATATAGTTTTTCCTTCTCTCTACGAAGCTTTTTAAGTTGAGGCGAGGAGAAACGGTCAAATTTGACGAATAGTGTTTCTTTTGGACAACAGATTTCAAAACAGAATTTCAGATAGGATGTAATATTAGAGATATTGTCATAAGTGAATCATCATTAAACAAATCCCATCTTGTGTCACTGAGCATGTTTCTAAGATGATGTACGTTCTCATTTGAGTAGCATCTGTGAACAACTTTCTTAGACAAGTTTGAGAGGCTTTACTGTGTAACTTTCCGTAAATTTTGGGTAAGACTCGTACAATACAATGATCAGAATTGAAGAGCGGGGCTCTTTTACGAGCTTCGTATATTCCAGAATCATTTATAAATACTAAATCAAGTGAAGTATTTTGTCGAGTTGGGAAATTAACAACATTTTCATGGCCCAGCAATGTAATAAAACTGCAGTCGCTGGAGTTGAAGTCGCCAGTCACTATAGATAAGGAGTTACCAAACGAAGCAGCAGCAAAAATAGTGAATTCATCAGCGAAGATAGATAGTTCTGAGGGACTGCAACAAGGTGTAATATAGATATTTGTGACAAAAATGAAGCTATACTTAGATAAGTGTTTAGGTCGACATTTTACAGTTATACAATCAATACACAAATATACAGCCTAGTCGATGATTGTTTTTGATCTGTTTGACTGATTTACAAGTTTCTGATCACGGAACTTGTTCCAGTGAATAGTTATTTTAATAAAAAGATCTCCAATTCTATTGAGCAATTAATTTCGGCGTACACGAGTTCGAAAGATTATTTTGGATTCACTTTGCATACTGATACAATGATTTAGTGTTATGACTTTTGACTGGCTGGCTGAAATCTCTTTATGCAACTTCATTTTAGATCAGTTTCCGTCATTCTAATACTTATCTTGTTATTCGTAAGAAAAGTTCAATCGAAATATATCGCTGTTCTTATAATCCTTGGCAGTGTAGTAAGTAACCATTTTATTGATTCCTTAATTGATTGGGACCGATTTCTCATTAATAAAATCGTTAGTTTTACTGTCTTGCAAACGTTTATGTCTATGGTTACCCTTTCAACATTATTTTGTTGTCTTTATTATTTATAATATTAAATTTAATACAACAGTTATCCGTTTTTATTACCAACCTATAATAAAAGGAATGACGCTAGAGGTAGTTATTTCATTGAACACCTATATATTCGAAAATGTCAACATAACGGAATCCGTCAATGGGATCTTCACTGCGCCCAAAACTAGCAGACTGCTTCATGGCAAGCCTCGAAAACGGCCCACTCAAATCAGTTACTGACAATTACTAATTGTATGTTAGATATGTGGATGACGTCTTTATTATCTGTGATGACGTCACGTTCACAATTAGTTACTACAAATATTCAACAAATGCCATTCAGCTACAAAGTTCACTCTTGAAATTGAAAACGAATCTAAAATGCCCTTTCTTGATGTTGAACTTACAAGGAGAGTTGACGGAACTTTAAGAAGGTTCATCCATAGTAAACCCATATGGAAAGGCCAACTGACAAGCTTCCATAGCTGGGTACCAATCAGTCAGAAAAGAAACTTAATTAGATCTCTTGCTACTCGCGTCCGACGCATCTGTGGCTCTGATACCCTGGAAGAATAATTACACTTCGTGAAAGAAACCTTCATACGAAACGGATATCCATCCAGATTCGTAGACGAAAACATGAAACAGAAAATCCAAAAGCAAGCCAAAAAAGATACTTTATATGAACCTCAATTCTAAAGTTAACCTACTCATTGATGTCCTTAGGAGGAGAATTTCCGCTTCTCTGAGAAGAACTTTCCTTGCGGCAACATTGAGAGTAGTAGTCTCCAGTCCCCCGCTGATCTCCAGTATTCAAAAAGACAAGATCCCACACCTGACCACTTCTATGTGTATATATCAGTTCACCTGTTGCTGTGGAGCCAGGTACATAGGTCGGTCAACGCGTATCATGTCAAAAAGGGTCAAAGAACACAATCCAGCGTGGCTGCAGAAAGGAAACAGTGAACGTATAAGGAGTGCAATAATCGAACATCTCATCACCACTGGTCATTCCATCCCAACAAACGCCTCTTCAAAGTAATCTACAAAGTGAAGAACAACCTTCCAAAGACAGTATGGTTCCGTCTTCTTTGCATTGCAGAAGCTCTTGTCATTCATTTAGAAGAATCAGAACTGTGCATATAAAAGAAAATTATTCAACCACTTCTACTCTCATAGTAATGACTCCGTTGATTTGTCTTAATTTTCTTTGTTTCTAACTACCTAAAACCCTTGTGTAATTCCGTATTTTATTTTGTTTCCACGCACACCATGAATACAACTCTTTTATTAAACTGTTTACATTATCAGGTAACTCTCATTTAACAATCATTTATGACAACTCATCACTTTTGTTACTCTCCTCTTATATCAACATCCAATTCATCTGAACTTACTAACTGTATTTTCATCTGGGAAATTTAATGTGAACACACATACAAAGCAACCATATACATTTGCGATTGTACAGCTATGAAAATTGATTCGCCACTGGTGAAAAGAGACTCTTTGCTGAACTACTGGTCTTCTGTCTATTAACGTTCGAATGGGCATTTTTCATAAATAACGGAATCAATCATGATGTAAATATTCTGAGCGCTATTAGATTTGCGTGCTGCTGGATTTATCTTGAAAACCAAAGGTGATCGCAATTGCTGATATGAGGTTCTTGTTATTAGATGGTTGGAGGGTATTGCCCGAAAGCCTTGCCTGACCTAGTTTTCGTGCTAGTCGACACTCACCAGTCAGCTAGGAGTACCTGTAGTCTTGAAGGAACTCATGTCCCTGCTGAGATTCAAACCCGCATCACCTAGATCAGCCAACAGTCAGAGACGTAACCACTAAGCTATCCGGGCTCACGATTGACCTACATATATACATGTATATATATATATATATATATATATATATATATATATGTATATATACTTTTGATCGGACACCAAGTAGCTTCATGTATCCAGCCGTACCGTTTACTACAACAATCCTGAATGTATCATGATGGCAAGCCAGCTAGTATGGTGACCACATTCAAAACTTTACTGGTATAATTCAGTCTGCAGTAAAGGAAAGGACTAGACACATGATACTAGTTACTTACTGTCCAATCAAAAGATATGAGATCTTCTAAACAAGTAGAGAGATCCAGGTGCTAAATTCAGGCTGCAATTCGACTCCGTTTAGGCTGACGTAATATAATAATATTAATAACAGCTTTATTCCAGACAGTATTTGTGGTACAGATATGGAATTTTCAGCGTGCATTACAATATATTGCATATAATTACCTCATAAATTTTATAAGATTTTTAAAATCAAACAGCAACAACCAAAAAATAGATAAATAAAAAAATAAAAAACAACAACGTTGCGTTTACATTTTAAAGAATGCACTACAGGATGTGAAATATAAAATCGGTGTATAATAGAAGATAAGAACAACAGTGTAATAGTAACGAGGAAAGGAAAACAAAACTAATGGGACTATTTGTTAAAGTGCCGCAGTAAGTCTATCGTGTCATACCTAAAGGATTTCTCATCACATAACAGCTGTGCTAGATATGGTATTGTGGAGTTTTTGTATTTGGTAGTCCTAGCATATAGCCTCCTATAGCTGCTTCTAGTTCTACCAGATGAAATGCAAAGATAGAGCTGAGTATTGAGAGGATGCTCGGGGTCTGACAATATAGTATTCTCTAGTTTCTTACATGACATTATATGTCTATTGAATCACAGTTGTATGACGTCATATTATCTCCATATATCTCACATGAGATTGTCCAAGTCATGATACATTGGTAAACTTATGCATTTACCTTGTTCACGTGTGCAAAATCACCTTTTACTGAAATAGCTTAGAACTTTTATCATTCTTAATGCATTCTGAATGTCCTAGATGCATCCGCTTTTACAACAGTAATAATACACATGAATAGGCGGACTGCACATGATAGGAGTCGTGGTTCTCAGATTCTAATTAATAATAATAATATTGAAGTGACTTCATTCACATGAGAGTGAGAAATAAGCACATGTGACATGGACATGTCCTCAACATCATTAATCGATCTTTCAGGTACTGGCTGTCATTACTGCTTTTGTTCACTTCGCATTATAGTTTCTACTGTGGTCTTTCGTCTTTGCTGCGATGTTCCAATGGACTCAACTGAAGTGTGTCTTGATATCTCTGGCTATCACAGCTGTCATGGCAATTGCAGTCATTGTGCTCGGCTTAAAGTTACCAGCGATGAATCTAAAGGGATTCATCTTTTTCACTGGATTATCAATTGTATTCGCAGTTCTAGCAGTCATAGCAAAGATATCTGGCTATTTCACCTCACCTGTGGTAATTCTACACAAAATATCAATTACTTGTGCAATTTAACCAAATTTTTTTTTAATTTTGTGATGTAGTAGTCACAAAAGTCTCTCCTAAGCTGTACAATCACATGTAGATAACAATTTCTTTCAGGAGCAAACCAAATGTTCCATTTGAATTGTAAGTTTGAGATGAAAGCCATGTACTAGAGAAAGTGTTGATTGGATAGAAATTGAAATAAAATTGAATAACCTGAAAATCCCCCATTGAATCATATGAAAAAGAGAAGACGTTCAGCGAAGAGACTCTTTTCGACGACGAATTCATTTACATAGCTGTACAATCGCATTTATATATAATTATTTCTGTTTGTGTGTGTGTGTACATGAGGTTTGTCAAGTTTAGATAATTGATCAGGTAATAAAAGAATGATCTAATATAAAAAACAAGGTTAATCAGACGGCAAATAAAGTAAGATTGAATTAAAACAATTAGTCCCTTGATAAATTTGAATAAGGCATTAAGAAGACGAATTTCGCGATTGGTCATTAGTATGTGCTTTTGTTTTTATTTAACTAAGTAATTTTCATGAACTTTATTTTATCATTGTTAACCATGTTAGCTGTAAAGCGGTTGTAAAGAAACTACGAAATGACGATATCATCTCGCAAAATTTGTCTTCTTAATGCCTTATTCAAAAGTAACATTGAGTTAGTAAGCTAGATGGCGTAATAAAATTGAATGGAATGTTTCAACTTAGGTCAGGGTAATTACAGGTAGAGACTAAGTAGAAGTGAGGTAGAGAATGATGTCTAAATGACATCATTAGAACTGAAATTGAACAAATAGGTTGGATGGAGTAACATGAATGACTAGAAATTGAGCGTTGGTCAAGTCAGTGACAGTGGTAATGAGGTGTAGAAATTAGATCGGGTGGGGGTAGAGAACAAGAAATTTGAAAATGTAAAATATTACAATTGAGAAGACAAAATAATACTAATGAAGTGACAGAAAGCAAAGGATCAGGGAGAATTTACTTGTCGGGTAATAAGATAGATTGCGTCAATTGCAAGTGTAGTGATTGAGTGAACTTCTTCTGTATGCAGATTTCAAGACTTAGGGAGTGAATTGCTATTGCTTCTGCAGTTTGAAAAAGTCTGATTCGCACACCTTTAGGAAGACTGCTTCTTACTCTGCAGACGACTTTGAAGTTTGTTTGCGGTGTAGCTTGCGTACCCAGCGTTCCCTTTTCAAACGTATTACCGAACATTTACCAGTATGTTTTTACAAAGGAGAAAAACGGTGCCCCCGCAGCTCCATCTTAGAATATCTGATAGAATCCGGACACCAAGCTACACCCCAAACGGACTTCAAAGTCGTTTACAGAGTAAGAAGCAGTCTTACTAAAGGTGTGCGAATCAGACTTCTTCAAACTGCAGAAGCAATGGCGATTCACTCCCTAAGTCTTGAAATCTGCATACAGAAGAAGTTCACACAATCACTACATTTGCAATTGAAGCAATCTGTCTTATTACCCGACAAGTAAATTCTCCCCAATCCTTATTTTTCTGTCTCTTCATTAGTATTATTTTGTCTCTTCAATTGTAATATTTTACGTTTTCAAATTTCTTGTTCGCTACCTGTTATGTACTAGTTTTCCCCGTCGCCAAATTGTTATGTACTAGTTTTCCCGTCACCAAATTGTTATGTACTAGTTTCCCCGTCGCCAAATTGTTATGTACTCGTCGCTAATTATTGTTATGGACTGGTCGAGAAACTAATAGTCCTGACGCGAGAAGGCGGAAATCAGAAGACCACTAGGTTTGCGATGATACTTCTATTGTCCAAACACAAGGAGACGAAAATAAATGGTCTCACACCAAAGTGGTAAGTAAGTAAAGTAGTTGTAAAGTAAAGTAGTCCACACAAATTGTAAATGCGAATATATATAAATAATTCAGACAAGCGTGGGAAAATCATTAGACAGTCTTAACATGAATGGCTAATTATAATGGAGTGTCGATCCAATTATACATAGCGAATATAGCAGACATGCCAACAAACATATATGGATATATGTCACCAAGCAACGGACTGTCAACAAACACTCATATTATATATAATATAATATAAGGAGAATACACATTATTAAAGGAGACAAGTCCATACAAGTGAAGTGGTCACAGACTAACCGAGCAAACAGAAAGAGAGACCAACATGCACACACACACATAAATATATATATGTGGATACATATCACCTCCCCTTTTGAGAAGATGAATGATTAGTAGGATGTTTACCTGGGGGTTTATCTGGGACCTTTGGGCTTGTTGTTGACGCCTGTCGTTTCGTCTGATTGTTGGGTTTGCGGCTTCGGCTCCGTCCGGAATTGTCTGGCATTTTATGCTTCTTCACTGTATTGCGTAGAGAATTTAGTGGGACATCAGCCAGATGCAAACGATCGAACCAATCAAGTCCCAAAACATTTAAATCATTCTTCGTGACGTAACAAATTCCTGTGAATTTGGTATTGCGGAAGGAAACAGAACATTTGAGTTCACCAATTAGTTTGAGCCGCCCACCACAGGCGCTGACAAGAGACTGGGAAGTATATATGATAGGTGGTCTGCCAATATAATTCCAAAGTTTCTCTGATATAACAGTAATATCAGAGGCGGTATCTAGCTGCAGACGGGCATCATGACCATTCATCTGAAGATCAAGATATTTCCGCATACCTGGCGTTGTGACTTGACGGGTTGCGCGTAGACTCAATGACTTTTTGGGGGATTTAGGACCAACATTTTGTTGAGCTTTTGCTGGATTATGACATCTGGGTTGGCGTGGCTGACAAAAACCATTTTTGTGACCGATGATCTTGCACTTGCTGCAACGATGATTTTTGTATGGACAAGACTTTACAAAGTGCCACGCGCCACAATGCCAGCATGGTGATGGTGGGGTCTTCTTTGCAGTATTTTGTGAAGTTGGACGAGTATTAGTAGATTTCCGCGGACATTAGAAGAAGGTGTGTCAGGAGTAGATGATGAGAGAGATTTTTGCTCTTTCGTAATGCACGAATATCAGAGCTTCTCGAAGGTGTTGATTCGACCAGGTGTGTGTCTTTCTGCAGATTAATCAGCCGTTGATATTCATCAGCTATGTCATGTAATGTTAACTTGGGATTTTGTTCTAGCTGATTGAGCAGTCGAGTTCGGATATCTGTGAAACGAGGAGATTGGAGACTGCATATGAGAATCAAGGCTTTGAACTGATCATCTGTTAAGGACCTGAGTCGAAATCTCTCACATTCTCGGTTGACTGTGCCAACGTGAGTAAGAAAATCATCATTTTCATTCATTGCCAGCTTGAGGCAACGATAACGTATACTGAATAATGAGGAGTGGTCTCCGAAATGTTCACGCAGCAGCTTTATTGTATCATCGAAACAATTGTCACGTGGTTTCTGGGGTAAAATTAGGTTGCAGTACCGTTCATATTCTGCCGGACCCAATTTACGTAGCAACACTCGCACCTTCCAGGCATCGTCTTGTGAGGCGAGATCAACAGTGAATAAATCCTCATAACGTTGATACCATGTGTCAAAAGTGACATTAGCCTCTGGGTCATAATTGAACTGTGAAATGCTGTTCACAATTCCGTCGACAGATGGTAGCATGGTATGATTGGGATTGCTTGAAGGTGGAGCTGGACCAGTCTGTTGGTTGACGAACATTTCCATTAATTTCAATTGTTGTTCAAACAATAATTCCAATTTAGAATAATCCATAGTAAATTGTTATGTTGCTGCTGCTGTGTGGTTAATAGTAGTTTTTCCCCGTCGCCAAATTGTTATGTACTAGTTTCCCCGTCGCCAAATTGTTATGTACTCGTCGCTAATTATTGTTATGGACTGGTCGAGAAACTAATAGTCCTGACGCGAGAAGGCGGAAATCAGAAGACCACTAGGTTTGCGATGATACTTCTATTGTCCAAACACAAGGAGACGAAAATAAATGGTCTCACACCAAAGTGGTAAGTAAGTAAAGTAGTTGTAAAGTAAAGTAGTTCACACAAATTGTGAATGCGAATATATATAAATAATTCAGACAAGCGTGGGAAAATCATTAGACAGTCTTAACATGAATGGCTAATTATAATGGAGTGTCGATCCAATTATACATAGCGAATATAGCAGACATGCCAACAAACATATATGGATATATGTCACCAAGCAACGGACTGTCAACAAACACTCATATTATATATAATATAATATAAGGAGAATACACATTATTAAAGGAGACAAGTCCATACAAGTGAAGTGGTCACAGACTAACCGAGCAAACAGAAAGAGAGACCAACATGCACACACACACACATAAATATATATATGTGGATACATATCACTACCCCCACCCGATCTAATTTCTACACCTCATTATCACTGTTACTGACTTGACCAACACTCAATTTCTAGTCATTCATGTTACGTCCTCCAACTATTAGATCATTCTTGTATTACCTGATCAATTATCTAAACTTGACAAACCTCATGTACACACACACACATAAATAATTAAATGTAAATGCGATTGTACAGCTATGTGAATTAATTCACCGAAAAATTGAATAAGTAAACTGCTGTGAGGTAGTGTAATTTAGAATCCTGAGCTTGAAATTGCCAGATGTTATAAGCAGCACAAAGCTAATTATTACAAAACAAAAATGAATCCCTACCATGATGCTGAAATTTGTTCGAGAATAATTCCCATAACGATTAGTCTCCACATACAAACATGGTATATATCTCCAGGGATATGATTATGGTAGTTTTTTATACAACTTCCATTCAGTGTATTACCAAGCAAACTGTCGAATTTTTTTCGCACATTTCAGACTCAGCTATTCTGCATTCTGGCGGTAGTTTACTCTGCTTTATTCATACTTATCGTAAGTCTGTTATCTTATCCGGGTATTGTAATGATTAATGATTTTGTGAGTGGATTCTACACATTCTCTTTCATAACACCTCAAATTATCTAGTACGCCCATCAATCTGAGCTCATGGTAAACAGTTAATTCAGATATAGGAAAACGAAACACATAAATCTAAAACTGAGCTCAAAGCATGTCGTAAATACAGATTACGTATTGATTTAAACCATGGTGAACATTATATAATCTTGACTGTGTAATGTGACACTCTACGATTGCAATCGAAAGGCGATAATAAAGCATTAATGATATAAGTATAAAACATGGGCATTATGGTAGAGTATAACTGCATTACGGATAAGATTTTATTTTGATAAGTCACACAGTGTTACACAGCATAAACAATCTATACAGTAATTTAAATATTCTCTAACTTTTGGTTTGTAAGGATTAGTTATGTTTTACGAGTTGATCACGGATTGATATCAGTTAGAGAACCATTGAAAACCAGGGAGTACTGGACAGCTGCTGTTTCATCCTAGTTTGGGAATCATCGTCAGTACGCACCCACTGGGATTCGAACCCAGGACCTTCCGGTTAGAAGGCAAGCTCGTATATCATTTAGCCACTGGACACGATTCAATGGTTCATGAATTCTCGCTTCTACCAATTAGTGATTTAGCGTGACCCCAACCATTGTCGTTGGTGGGACATTCATCCACACACGTGACATCTAATTGGACCTCACTGGTCACAACTTCTCACTAGAACTCAGGAAACTCCAACCTGTAGCAAGTCACTAGCGAGCATCAGACAATGGTTGGGGTCGCACTAAATCACTAATTGGTAGAAGTTAGAATTCACGAGCCATTGAATCGGGTCCCAGTGGCTGAATGGTATACGAGCTTGCCTTCTAACCGGAAGGTCCTGGGTTCGAATCCCAGTGGGTGCGTACTGACGATGATTCCCAAACTAGGATGAAACAGCAGCTGTCCAGTACTCCCTGATTTTCAATGTTTCTCTAACTGATATCAATTTAAATATTCCCATAATAATAATGATAATTACAGAACATGATTTAAGCAAATACGCTTTTTCGGTAAACTCTCATCAAGCAGCTTCACATCTATATAATACAATAATAGCTATAAGCATTTCAATTATTATGGTTAATAAAATTTGTGATCAGAGGTGTGAATCAATAGATAACGATCGAGGCGATCATAATTGGTAATAATAATAATAAGAAGAAGACTAAAGTCTTTCAAGTGTTTATGTTACCTAGGCAACAGTCATTGTATAGATAGCATGTGCGCACTAGTACAAGTAGAGGGGAAAATAACTATTGTCACATGGCATGAAGTGACAAAAGTTAGAATTCACGGACTGGACATTAGATTTGTGGGTCTTAGTGGCTTAATGGTCTATGAGCTCGGTGGCCTTACAACCGGAAAGCCCTGGGTTTGAAACCTGGTGGTAGCTGCGTACTGTTTAAGAGTTGCAAACTAGGCTGACAAAACAGCTGCCCAGTACTCCCAGTTATCCAGTGTCACCGAGAGAGATGTTTATTTCAGGTTGGGGGATGAAGTTGACCACAAGAGGGAGAAAGATTGAACAATCTATTTCTGAACACAGAGAGTTTGGGTTGGAAATTTCTTATAGCAACTGCCTCAGCTATGCTTAGTAACTGAAAAATACCAACCTAGGGAGTTAAAACGGAATTTTATAAGCTGAATTTGTGTCAGTCTTGTGTGGCATATCCATTAGGTATGGAAATTCTGATCGACTTTACGCCTCCTCTGCCTAACCACGATGGACAATGCTCTAGAGGGTGACGGTGGGCATGACAAGTCGTTCCACCTTTGTAACTGTCTCCACACGAACAGTTAAATTCATAAGTTAACATTGAAGTGGCAAGATTCGGTAGCTTATCCTTCACCTGTGTTGGAATTATGCAACGCGTGGCGAACTTAAAACACTATGTTGCAGCAAAGAATCTATTAGCTATTATTTTCCTACTGCACTCAGCATGAAAAATAAAATCCGGATTTTCAACTCCAATGTGAAGTTAGTCAGTGCTACTCACTATACGGATCAGGGACTTGGCGCGTCATAAAGAGCATCTCAAACAAACTACAGACCTTCATTAACAGCTACCTTCGCTCAATACTCAAGATCAGATGGCTGGCCAGAAAAGATCAGCAACAAAGATGTCTGCGAGCGAACCAACACAGCAGGAACCGATTGTGCAACAAATTGGCAGGAAGAAATGGAGATGGATTGTCCATACGCTGAGGAAACCATCAAGTGACATCACTAGACAAGCCTTCGAGTGAAACCTGACAGGGAAGCGGTGAGTTGGTCATCAGTGCAAGGGTGACTTGGAGGAGGTCTTGTGAAGAGGAGAGATGAAAGCATGTGGGCAGACTTGGATCCAGGTGAAAACTTTAGCAGAGAACCAAATGCAGTGGAGACGTTTGGCTGAAGCCCTATGTTCCTCTAGGAATTAAAGGAAATAATAATATTATATTATTTTCCGAAGTTTCGATGCCAGCAATTCAGCTCCTTTGTCTCCTTTAAACCGTAAATGATGTGAATGTAAAGCCTGACAAGAATTCATCAAAAATGCATATATGTTTAAATCATGTTCCATAATCGACACAATCCTGACATTTTCAAGTTTCCAGGGTCTGTTACATACACGTGTGCTTCGTCAGTCATAGAATTAATAATGACTCCATGTAAAACAAAAATATCTGGAGAAATGTGAGTCACAATCTCATAACTTAAGAATTATGTGCACATATAGATATCAACATGAGTTAATGTTGTCTACAATGTTTCAAAGAAGCGAATCAATCTCAAGGTTATCACAGCGTGTTTGACAAAATATTGCTAAACACAGTTTGGACAACAACAGACGTTATCACAACCCTGTCAAACTCTCTTTCTCTGCTAGACTACAAGATGCAAATTAATGAAGTGCTGGCATAACCGGGCATGGAAGAAAGATGAAAACTAACTTGGAAGTATTCCTCTGAAAAATTGGCTAGGATGAGTTGTAAAACTGTGCGCCGGTGTCACAGTGGTTGGGATTCACGCCGACCATGCACATGGTTCAGGGTTCGATACCTCACCGACGCACACCTGACATCTATGATCAGCCTGCGAAATTTGGACTACCAATATCACATGCTGAAAATTCCATACTTGTACCAAAAAATACGGTGTGGAATCAAGCTGAAGTAAAAAAAAAAAACTAAGTCTAGGAAATATCGCCTGAGACGAAAAACAAGGCGTCCTAGACTGATACATCAGCGGTTGAGCTACGCACACTGTAACCCATAAATTAGGCATTCTTGGTGTGATGAGATGGCTTAAAATAACCTATTTAATTACCATACAATATGGATACTTGTACACTTATGCAGATGCAAGATTTTCGTTTTCTTACTAAAATACATTTTGTTATCTACATTACAGATCATGTTTATTTGTCTGAATATGAGGAGTTGGATTATATGGTGGTTTGCACCTCATTCCACAGAATTTATTCTCGCCTTTCTTATTTGGTTTCTGACGATTAGCTTATTCTCACAAATGTACTCGAGCTTGACTTCTTGTGCACTAACCTCCAGTGGATAGTAACGTTTGTAATAACTTGCTGTTTGATTTTTCTATCTGAGAGTTAAATTAAATTTGTTTTTCTCAATATTGATGATATTTTTTTACCGATTTGAAGTACCTGATTTTAAATGACAAATTTTCAACCATCTTTCCGTTCTATGATATGAACTATGTAATAGATTTCACCTGCTTGACTGACTGACTGGTTTGAACATACAACTGCTATGCACCGATGTGCAGCAGTTCGAGTCGCCACACTCCCTCCATGTAGCCCACTAAGCAAGAAAAGTCAGTAAAAAAGAAACGCGAAATACAGACAGTAAACAGAGATATGAAGCATAAATAATAGTAATATCAAAGAACAATATAGTTTTATTGGATATAATAAGTCATCAGGAACGATTTTGACCCATATCACTAATTGTCTTAAGTCATTGGTGTTCAACGTCCCGTAGAATCCAACCAGGAAGTGTAAACCTACTTACATGGCTGGCTTAAGCTAACTGTTGTGAATTTCATTGACTTATGAAGTTATGTTTTGGTTTGACCACCAGCAACTGGCTCTTTTCCAACCTGACCCTATATCAGCTAACACTGCCCATTGTCGAGGAAGGCGGTCAATGGCTAGGCATGCATAACACAGCTGTGAGACTCTGATATTTTTCAGACATTAAATACACAAATAGAATCAAGTAAATGAGTGACATCTATGGACACCAATGACTTTGTATCTTAAGGTAACATGTTTAAAAATTTAGTATCCTCCAGAAATTCGTTGACAAAAAAGCGTCAATTGTAAGCAATAATTTGTTTATTCATTTACTCCTGAGAATCAGTAATATGTTGGCGATTGGCGAACACAATTATATGTTGAGCATAGATGTTCATCTAATGCATTAGTATGAGAAGTGATAACCCAGAAAATCACAAGAATTCAAAATCCGCAGAATTTTTCGATGATTCTACAGTCGAATACAATACGCGAACGATTAAAGACCTGAATCTATCTATGCGCTTAAGGAATAACAGTCAACGAATGCTGTCATATACAGATTATTGAAGGGAAATACATAAAACACGGAAGGAGACAAATCTTATTCACTATTAGAAAGTGAAAACAGTTGAATACAGAATGAATAATGAGTATATACAAGATTGGTTTAGCTGCCAACATCATTCTCTGAATAAAAGAAGATGTAAGCTGGCATATATGTCACCCTGAATCAATGGTTATTTCTAAATTTAACATTGAATATCATTCACTCAATTCAACATCTGAAGACTAGATTACGTAGAGAATTGAAATTTACAAACAATGTTGAACGTTATACATCCGTTAGGATTCATTGGTTTGATTGTATCATACCATTCTCTTCCAATGACTGTCTCAAAATGAGCAGATTTTGCAAAAATACAGTTCAAGTGACGAAATTATAAGATTCTTCTAGGATGGTGAGAGTAAGGTGGAAGAATTATTTTCCAACAGACACGTGGTCCTGGTTCGATTCCCGGTCGATGTAGACCAAAAACTCATTTAGACGGTAAGATCAGGAAAGAGAGAAAACTGGTTATGAGGCTACCAAGTAACCATGTGAAATAAAACGGTGACAGTGAAACTCCGTTACTGAAGCTGGAATCCTAATGCTCTACTCAGAATACGAAGGGATGAATAAATGTGTCAACATTTAGAAGAACAAGAGTATGATTTTGTAGTGACGTACCTTACTTAGTATTTAGTCAGTAAATATTTCTGTAAAACACCTTCATTCCCACATAATTACAGAAAAGTAATCGATTAAACCTGTAGCCGAGTTGAACAGTCCTCTGAACCGTTTGACTCAATAGCGGGTCTTTCTTGAGAACAACATTTGCATCTAATAGCCTTTTTGGCAATCTCATTTGTAGGCTTGAGAATATATTATCAATGGTATTATAATCGCTCCCTTTAGTTCCTAGAGGAACATAGAGCTTCAGCCAAACGAATCGATTGCGTTCCGTTCTCCTCTAACATTTTCATCTGATTCTACATCTCCCCACACTCTTTCGTCTCCTCTTCGCATCACCCACTCCGTGTCATCCTCTCACTGATGGCTAACTCACCGCTGCACATAAGGGTTCCACTCACGCAATGGACTGGCGTGCGCTGTTACTTAATGATTTGTGTTCTCAGAGTGTGGCCGGTCCACATCCATTTCTTCCTGCATATATTTAGCACAATTGGTTTCTTCCGGGTTGGTTGGTTGGTTCGTTCGTTTTACTTTATTTCTAGTGAACTAAAGTATGTTGAAACAACAGTAGCAGCAACATCCAGCGCCAATCACCACCAACGGGGGGATTTGAAAGAGATTACTTCATTCACTCACTTATCTAGGGAGCATCGTATCAACTACAGGCAGTCGGAACGGAAGAGGATGTCAAATCGAGTGAGAATCGGGAAGGCGAGAAACACATTCATCAACCTGAAATCAATCTGGAAATCTTCGTCACTCAGCATCAACAACAAAATCCAGTCGGATCTTCAATACAAACCTGGTCAAGTCAGTCAGTTCTTCTATACGGATCAGAAACCTGGTGGGCGGGTCACAAAGAATATTTCCAACAGCTCCTTGCAGACCTTCATCAACAACTAACCGTCTTCGCTGTATACTGAAGTTCAGATGGCCGGGCTGGAAAGAATCACCAACAAGAAACTCTGACTGAGAACAAACGAAACAAAAACCAATCGCCAACCAAAAAATATGCAGGAGAAGGTGGAGATGGATTGGATACTCGCTGAAGAGGCCTCTGGGTGACATCGTGCGCGCGTCAGTCCATCGTTCGAGTGGAACCCGAAAGGGAAGCGGCGAGTGGGACGTCAGTGCAAGGGTGACATAGAGGAGATCGTGTGAAGAGGAGTTGAAAGAGTATGGACTAACATGGATGCAGGTGAAAATTACAGCAGAAGACAGAAGTAAGTGGAGACGTGCAGTTGAAGTCCTATGTTCCACTGGGAACCCAAGGGAACAACAATAATAATAAAGTATGTTGAAACTGAATTGGAATAATTAAATTTCATTGTTTAAACTTCATACAACTGGAAAAGGTGCCAATGAAGTAAACGCTGAACTATTTTAGGCCCTATCATTGCTGTTTTTATCGCCTTGTTCAAATATTTACATTTTTATAGCATGAACAGAGTTCAAAAACCCCTGTGAAGTTGACTAGTACTGAAAAACAAATCGGACTATGATCAGTCAAGACATATATATATATATATATGTATTTTTAAACAAAACTGTCACACTGTAAGGTAATAAAAAGTATATTTACGCAAGGTAATGTGTATGAAGTGAGGCGTTACTTCATATAAGTGAATAACTGTTCTGTCCCTTGTGTGAGTTATGGTTTCTTTGATACATTCTTGAACATCATTTAAGATGATAATTCCTGTGGTGATTTTTATTTCATATTTTTTAATTCATGAATAATTCTCATCCAGGCATAAATGGAAACAAAACACTTAGGTGTTGGATTTGATTAGTGTGTAAAATTATGAAAGTAGTGTCTGTTTACACAATGAAATTGATTATCACATTCGTGTTGATTTTATCACTTCATGGGGGAGGGGAGGGAGCTGTTGTAACCAGATCAAATCCAATTTAAGTCCATCTTTCCGATTCAGACAATTTGAATCCCACTTGATATGAAGTGCTTCTGATGATATTAGACGTTCTTTGTAATTTGTGAAATGCTTCTTCTCGATTATTTCAATGTTGTCAAAATCAATTTTGTGGCCTGATTTTATAGCGTATAGACGAGCTATGGCTGATGACTTTTCAAGCTTTTCTAGTTCAACCAGCTTTCTCGGTGGTCGAATAGATGCTCTATGGTGTTCGTTTCTTCTGATTTTGATTTCTCGAGATGTTTGTCCGATGTATATCGCATCACATTCTTAGCATTTTATTTTATAGATACAATAAGATAGACAATCTTCAGGGATTTGATCTTTTATATGGACAAGGTTGCTTTGTAGTGTGTGTCTGATGTTTTGAAGAAAACTCTAATGTCGAGCTGATTGAGTACTATTCTGATATCATCTGACGTCTCTGCTCTATATGGAATGACGACTGTTAATGGCCATGCTTTCGGAATGCGTTTTCGGCCATACTTAATGTCTGTTTTGATTCTGTTGATGAAGTTCGTTGGGTAGTTGTTTTGCTTGAAAGTTCCAGTAATGTTTGATATTTCTTCTTCGTTTTCTTTCTCATCCATTAACATCAAATAGTGTCCTCGTCTAAGAAGACTTGAAACAACTGAAATCTTTGCGCTGATGAGGTGTGATGATTTGAAGTCTAAATATTTATTGCAGTGTGTTTTCATCCTGGATATGGATATACTAAAATGTCCGTTTTACTTTCTCTTAACTAGGCAGTCTAGAAATGATAGTTCACCGACATCTGATTCTGCTCCCGAAGTAAACTGTTTATTTTCTCCAGGAATGAACTGTGTAGATCTCGTTCCGTAGCACTACAAAAGTATCATCTACATATCTTAAATTGTATTTTTCTTTGACAAACGTAATGACTGTCTACTATTTGCAATGATTCTCCTGATTGCTGTAGACTGGATAATGCGACAGACAGCCAGTCGAGAAACAAGGCGACAGGCGTAAAATGGATAGACCCACGCAAAATACTTCAAGGATCTGGACTTCACCGATGATAAATATCTGACTTCCCACAAACCGGAGGATATGCAATTGAACAGCATCGAGTTGGCTGAAGAAGCATCCAGAGAAGATAGGACTTCATGTGTACACAGAGAAGAAAAAGTATGTGATAAAGATTCCTGGCCAACAGCAACACCAACAACAGTAACGGTCAACAATCAGCATAAACGGGAGAAATCTGAAAGAAACAACCTCATTTACGTAAATAACTACCTACCTGGGAAGCATCGTTTCAACTACAGGCAGACGGAACTGATGGGGATTTGAAAGCGAGGATCGTGAAAGCAAGGAAAGCTTTCATTTCTCTCAAATCCGTATGGAAATCAACAGCCTTCAGCATGAAAATGAAAATAAGATCCGGATTTTTAACTCCAATGCGAAGTCAGTCAGTGCTACTTACTACACTGATCAGAGATTTGGCCAGCGCATCACGCAGGGCACTTCGAACAAACTACACACATTCATCAACAGCTAGCTGTCTTCGCTCAATACTACTCAAGATCAAGTGGCTGGCCGGATCAGATCAGTAACAGGGATCTCTCGCACTGGACGAACCAACCAACCCAGCAGGAGCCAACTGTGCAGCAAATATGCACGAGGAAGTGGGGGTGGATTGGACATACTCTGAGGAAACGAACCATCAAGTGACATCACACACCAGGCCACCGCTCGAGTGGAACCTGAATGGGAGGCGGCGAGTTGGTCGTCAGTGCGAGGGTGTGGTGACATGGAGGAGGCAGACGTGGAACCAGGTGAAAACTTTGGCGGAGAACCGAACGCAATGGAGCGTTTGAGGGCTGAAGCCCTATTTTCCTCTAGGAATTAAAGGAAATAATATAATAATAATAATAAAACTTGAACCAACGATTTTATGCAATCATATGTATTTTCCAGTTCATCATATTCATCTAACCTTGATAAAAACTTTTGCAATCGTGTCCTCAATTTCAATCTACCCTTTTAATTACAGAAAGTCATAAGATGCTAATTCTCGATACATCTCTGAGTATTTCAGTTTACAGAATTCAGCAGAATGAAAAAGTCACTGAATTCTCCATTACGTGGGTAAGTATACCATCATCTCATAAACCTAATTCATGCATGCTTAGTACATCGTAGATTTAATTCTTATGATGCTTATCACAGTCGGAGCTGTCGTCTTGTTTAACAAATTGTAAGTCCGAATAAGGGTTAATTATTACATATTGTCCTTCTTTGCAGAGACGTTATTTCTCTATTCTTCAAAACTCACTACTATGTGACATTTATTATTCTGTAAGTTCCCCTATTTAGGTGAATATTTTGATGACTGAAGAGTTAAGTAGACGAAATCAATATTTATACTTTGACAACATTTCATGAGTAGGCAATATGATGACATCTGCAATATCAACATCACTTTTCAGATTATCTCAGTTCTGATAATATGCTTTACTTCCAGTACTTTTGAAAAGCAGTTCTTCTCGGAAACACCGATGGAGCTCATTCTCCTTCCACTGAAGTTTATTACTCCAAAGAATGTTACACCTGCACCATTCTATGGATTCTTGTTATTGAATACATAAAGACAGTTTGGTACCTGCTTAGTTTAGTCACGTGATTCTGACTTGATATTATAAATTTTGTTAAACTGTTGCTACACAGTGTTTGGAAGGGTTTTGTAAGTGTTCACTGATAATTCCTAAAGATTTATTCAGTCGTCAGTCTTACACAATCCACTGATCCGTATTTACCTTCAGAATGTAATCGTTTTCCCATTAGGATATTTGTCGGCTTTCTTAAGTTGGTCATTCTTTCAAATCTTCATCTAATTCGATTGAGAATATGTGTGATTACACCCTACAGCTGTGAAGGACATAGTCCACATGAAGGTCATTCGAAAGCAGATTACAGAGCAAATAACGTCATCCATCTGATTATTAGAATTCTGGTATTGATTGGGAACAAACAGTTGTCATATCATCGACGTAGTGTAGACATACATCGACAGTGTGTTCAACAATCTTCTTGTAATATATAAAATTATTTATAAAGGAACATTTTTTTTCGGTTTCCAGTCTAGTTCAACGTTTTATATTTACAAATTAACGCCCGACAACAGAACTGTTGAACTGAAATTACTTGAGTGAAATGATCTAAATTCGAACGAGCCATCAGCAGTAGACGTTCTTCATGTACACTAGTGTGTAAACCCACAAGACACTTACGTTCGTCTTGTGGCTAACATGGTGAAAATGCATTTGTCTAACACACCCGGGGGATTTATAGGATTGTTCATGATTACCACTAAATAAATAAAGAGGTTGTCTTCAACAAACATAACTAAGTCCACACAATCGATAGATCAGTTATCACTGTTTGAATAATATGGTGTCCTGTGTCACGTATTTTTTATTGTATAGTAGCACTATGCCAATGAGATCCAAATAGATTATTGTGTCTGCAATGAAAATGGAAAACTGTCTCCATGTGAATACGTGTGAATGCAGAATACTTTATCTATGACGAAGATTTCAGCCAACTGAAACTAATGTTTAAAACAATTAGTCCTTTTAATTGAATTTGAGATTTTCCCGTCGATTCTTTGGAAGTCCTCGGTCTCAGGTTGACATGTCGGCTTCTTGTGCAGATGCTTCGACAATGTCTGGACATTTAGTCAGCATTTAATTGGTGGATGGTGACTAGCAGTGGAATCCAGGATGCACATTTTGTCCTATTTGGGACTCGTCATCTGGATGTACCTGCACCGAGAAATAAAGCGCATCTTGGATTCCATTGCTAGTCGCCATCCACTGATTAAATTAGTCCCTTTTATTAATTTGGATAGTTTCCAAGTATTGGTTTTGTATGGATTTTCTTTGATCAGTTGGAGGATATCATCATGAGCTGAAATCAGCTACAGAACCACTGGAAAACCCGGGAATACTAGACAGCCGTTTCATCCTAGTTTGTAACTCTTCATCAGTACGCATCCACCGGGGTTCGAACGCAAGACCTTCTGGTTACAAGGTGAGTTCGTAGACCATTGGATCGGGTCCCAGTGGCTCAATGGTCTACGAGCTCGCCTTGTAACCAGAAGGTCCTGCGTTCGAACCCCGGTGGGTGCTTCCTGATGAAGAGTCCCAAACTAGGATGAAACGGCTGTCTAGTATTCCCGGGTTTTCCAGTGGTTCTGTAACTGATTTCAGCTCATGATGAAATCCTCTCTGTAATTTAGATAGTGTTTTAAGAAGATGGAGATTATCTGAAAAATGTGATGTATTTGCGCTATACATTTCGAACAAACTGATCACACATTTACTTGTTAGGTTGATATATATATGAAAAAGTTAAATTAAAAAGAGTGACAGAAAAATATTTAAGAATGATTAATACAACATTTGGTAATTCAATCAAATAAGGATTGGAATGGTAGGTTAGGAGTAATAATAAACTGTTTTTGAATATGCAGGGGAAGAGGCTTAGATTTGTGAATAGCTATAGCCTCAGAGTATTTCAATAAACTCCCTTGACCATTTTTATAGATGACCTTAAAGGCTGTGTTAACATCAATCTCGGTTAGATGTTTGGCTATTGACGAAGTTGGTAGTCTGCCACCTGCGTCTGGTGGTATTCAACAATTCATTTGTTTTTCTAACCATTTCGGGATATGCTCTCCCACCGTTATATGCAAAGCACAATTACTTCTTCCTGTGTATGTGTGTCCACACACACACACAGAAATTGGTAAACAGTGTGGGATGTGACATAATCACTTGTGCACTTTTGAGGTTTGCAGTGGAGCATATTTTTGGCTTTTTCTATAAACAAAAGCCGGTCTTCATAATGGGTCCTACGCATGACTGAATTCAACTTTTGTCTCAAAATCCTACTGTTTATTTCCCCGTTATATGGTAATTTGAAGAAGGCATTTTTCTTAAGGGGAAGTATAGATTGTAGCTTTAGAGACTAATTGACTTCTACACCTGTTTAAAAATTTTTAAGGATATCCCTTTTCAACAAGAGTATCCCTCAATATTTCATTTTCTTTCTCTGTGCAGGTACGTTGAATCCTCTTAAATAGACATTTCGCCAACCCTATCTTATACTCTAATGGACATAAACTGTGAAAATTAAGGTATCGCCCTATCCAAATGGGATTTCTGTAAATCGATCGTCTTATTGAAGCATCACCTCTTCGACTCAGAAGTATGTCTAAAAATGCAAGCTGGTTGCGACTTTCTTCCTTGCATGTAAGACTAATATGATTCTGTACAGAGTCAAGTCTATCGAATAAGCAACACGCATCTTCATGGTCATCACATATCAAAATGATATCATCTACATATCTCCTATATGCGAAAATCGTCATATCTAGAAATCCTGCATCTGAAGTATCAAACTGTGGAACACTAAATACTACCACTTGTAATGCACTAATAAATAGGGCATATTTTCGATAACTGTGCTGAACCACACGCACACCGAAGGAGTGGCTATCATGATTTCACCAACGGCAACGAAAGCCCTGATGCAATGGGAGGCTATCTCGTCCAGGATAATGACCGCCAGATTCAACTCCAAAGGAAGGAAAGCGTCAATCACACAATGTTATGCACCCACAAACAACGCAGACCTCGAAAATAAAGAAGAATTCTACAGACAACTACAGGCAACAATGGACAATACTCCAGCTGGCGACATGAAAATACTAATGGGAAACATGAACGCCAAACTGGGACCAGACAACACAGGAAGGGACCTCATCATGGGTAGAGAAGCTCTCGGAGAAATGAATGAAAATGGAGAACTCTTCGCCGACTTCTGCGCCTTCAACGAACTAGTGATTGGTGGCAGTGTATACAAGCACAAAGATATCCACAAGGCTACATGGGTGTCACCAGACGGGCAAACCAAAAACCAAATCGACTTCATCTCAATCTCAAGGAAGTGGAGGCGCAGCCTACTGGACAAAAAAGTAGGAAGAGGAGCAGACGTTGGCTCAGACCACTATCTCGTACAAGGGACAATCCAAATCAAATTAAAAGCTTTCAGGGAAACAGGAGCTGCAGATAGACCACAAGCCAAGTTCAACACTCAAAAGCTGAAGGACCAGGCTAAAAAGGACATCTTCATTGCAAGCATAAAGGACAAAGCCGAGATACAAATCAACACCAGCGAAAAGGTCAGCGTCGAAAAGCACTGGAACAACTTGAAAACGGTGTGGAGCCAAACCTGCATAGAAATTCTAGGCAGAAAAAAGAGACAGGACAAACAGTGGCTCCCTACGGACACTTGGAAACTAATAGAAGAGAGAAGGACAGTGAAACAAAAGATTATCCAGTGCACTGACGAGCAACAAAAACAGGAGCTGAATGCAAGCTACAATACACTGAACAAAAGAGTGAAGAAGAGTGCCAGGGAAGACAAAAGAAAATTTTATGAAACCATGACTAGTGAAGCGGAACAAGCTGCAGTGCAGGCAAAGGAGACCTCGCCACATTCCACCAAACAACTAGGCATCTATCGGGCAAACGTTCGACACAGATTAAGCCAATAAAGGACGACAATGGAAAGTCAATCACCAAAGAGGTGGAACAAAGAAAACACTGGGTTGAACACTTCAAAAGACTTCTAAATCGTCCGCCACCTACAACGCGCCCGACAATACCAACAACGGAAGCAGAACTACCAGTGAACACTGACCCCCGACGAAATCAGAAGTCCTGAATGCAATCAAGATGCTAAAAGCTGGGAAAACACCAGGACCAGATGGAATCCCAGCAGAAGCTTTGAAAATAGACCCAGAGACAACAGCGGACTTGATGACACCACTGCTGGAGAAGGTGTGGAAAGAGGGCAAAGTACCCGAGGATTGGAAGAACGGATACTTATTCAAACTTCCAAAGAAAGGAGACTTAAGTCAATGTAAAAACTGGCGTGGAATTATGCTTCTGTCCATTCCAAGCAAGATACTAAGTCGCATCATCCTGGAGAGAATCAAACAAGCCCTAGATGAAAAACTTCGTCCGGAACAGGCTGGATTCAGGAGAAACAAATCATGTATTGATCAAATCGCCACTCTACGGATCATCATTGAACAAAGCTTGGAATGGCAGTCACCTCTCCACCTCATCAACTTCATCGACTTTGAAAAGGCGTTCGACAGCGTCGATCGAGAGGTCATTTGGCAACTACTTCGCTACGACGGGGTCCCATCGACAATTATACATCTCATCCAACAGTTATGCGATAATGCTGCATGCCAAGTAATCCACAACGGGAAACTTACGGAAGCCTTCGAAGTGAGGACGGGAGTGCGACAAGGCTGTCTACTATCACCAATGATCTTCCTGATTGCAATTGATTGGATAATGCGACAGACAACGGCAACCAACGAGGGAACAGGCATAAAATGGACTGACACAAAAGACTTGGAGGATCTGGATTTCGCCGATGATATATGTCTGATTTCCCACAAACTGAAAGATATGCAAGTGAAAAGTAACAAGTTGGCAGAAGAAGCATCCAAGATAGGACTTTAAGTGAACATAGATAAAACAGAGGTGATGAAGATTCCTAGCCAACATCAACAACACCAACAGACCACAATAAGCATAAATGGGAAGAACCTGAAAGAAACAACCTCCTTCACCTACCTGGGAAGCATCGTCTCAACTACAGGCGGAACTGACGAGGACATCAAAGCCAGAATCGGAAAAGCAAGACAAGCTTTCATTACTCTCAAATCTGTGTGGAGGTCAACAGCACTCAGCATCAAAAATAAGATCCGGATTTTCAACTCCAATGTGAAGTCAGTGCTACTATACGGAGACTTGGCGAGTCATGAAGAGCATCTCAAACAAACTTCAGACCTTCATTAACAGCTGCCTCTGCTCAATACTCAAGATCAGATGGCCAGAAAAGATAAGTAACGGGGATCTCTGGGAGCGGACCAACCAGGAACCCATTGTTCAAGAAATAGGCAGGAAGAAATGGAGATGGATTGGCCATACGCTGAGGAAACAATCCACCAAGTGACATCACTAGACAAGCCATCACTCGAGTGGAACCCGAAAGGGAGGCGACGAGTTGGTCGTCCAAGGGTGACTAGGAGGAGGTCATGCGAGGAGGAGATGAAAGCATGTGGACAGACCTGGAGCAGGGTGAAAAAGTTGTCAGAAAACCGAAGGCAATGGAGGTGCGCAGGTGAAGCCCTATGTTCCTCTAGGAACTAAAGGATACAATAATAATAATAATAATTTTCGATATATTCTATGCCTGTTTTTTAACATTCGCGGTTTCTTTTCAGAGCAGCTGGTGCTGTTCTATTACTAATCTTTCTATTCGTGAAAAAAATCCATCCAAATTATTTCGCCGTCCGTTTAATTCTCGGAATTACAGTAAGCATCAGTTTTACATAATCCCTAATGAAATTAATTTTCTTCATTGATTACCACCCACCCACCCATCTGACATGTTTATATTGATTAATTATTGGTAACAAACATATCATTGCCACTTGATTGGTAATTTGTTGTGTATTGTATTGAAAAATGCTCTATATATTATAGTTGTGAGTCGGTGGCACAAAGGTAGAATGCTCGCCGACCACGCATGTGGCTCAGGGTTCGATTCCCGGCCACCGACGAACTCCTTTACCTTTCTAAGCCAGAAATAAAAAGCTGGTACAGAGAAAAGGTTGGTCATGAGACTAGCAACCCCATCCTGTAAAAATAAACATTGCTACAGAAACTTCAAGCCACTAGCTTGAAGCCCCATGTCCCATACGGAACGTGAAGGAATGATATATATATATATATATATATATATATATATATATATATATATATATTACAGTGGAGATAGAGATGAGGATCTAAATAAAAGTAAATATTTCTTTGTTCAATACTTTTTGCTTAGGGTCATAATAGTTATTAAGAAGACACTTGCAGCGAAGAAAATTTTCTTTTCGACGAAGTCATTATCTAGGTAGCTGTACATTCGTGTATTTATATATCAAATGGATGGGAAAGTTCCAGAATAATTTCCGGTCAAGGGTCAAATTAATAAAAATTAAAATTAGGAATTCGAATGCCTTATTAAACAGGGGGACGGATAAAACAAACAAAGTAGCATCATAATAACTAAGAAGATTGACATTGTGCAATCAGGGCTTAAAAATGTAGAAATAACAAAATAGACAGGATGTTTGGATAAAAAACCCAGTGTTATGAATAATTGTTTATGCAATCAGGGATTAAATATGTAGAAATAGTAAAATGACAAAATAAACACGAAGTTCGGGTATGAAAATATGGTAGTGTGAACAGGGATTAAGAAAAATTTAAAATAACATGAATAAACAGGAAGTTTAGATAAGAAAGGAGATGGGATGGTCATTACTAGAAAATTACCTGTTTATGATGGCCATGGCAGGGACAGGGGTTGGATGTCTTTCTTTTGGATACAAAGCGTGGGTTTGAGCTTTTGTATAGCTGGCGCCTCAGCTATGCCCAGATGTCTTGATTTCACTCCCCTTGATAGGTTTGATTGAATCTTATATAATACTTTGAAGGATTTTTCAAAAGGCGCTGAATGTCCTGAATTAACCAGATGTTCTGTCACTGAACTGTATACACGCTTTTGGCCTCCTTTTACTAACCAGGCTGGGTAGTGTTCACGAGCGCATTTTTCAAGTCGGCGCATGGTACGGCCAATGTACTCAGCTCCACAAGAGCAAGTAAACTGGTATACGCATGTTGAGGTGGCCCAATGCGACAGGTTGTCTTTCGCGTTCTGGCTGAACAGTTTCTTGCAGGAAAACGTCAGTCGTAGGCTCGCGGCGATGTATGTTTCCCTCAGCGATTTGGAGAGGCATTTGCGAAGGATTTCTGCTTCAATATCACCTTTGAATTCTAGATTAAGCAGAAGTATTTTCTTTGGAACGGATTGGACTTGTTTGGAAGTCTTCTTAGATTTGAGATTCTTGTCTATGAACCTGGGCGGGAAACCGTTTTCCATCAGGGTTTTTCGAAGATGACGCGTATCTTCTTCAACCACTTTCTTGCTGCATATCTTCCGAATCCTCGAGGAAAGGGTTCCTCATCAACTATCACCAACTATCAACGACCTCCATCTCTACAAGAGATACATCTATGATACTATCATTACTTGTGATGAGAAGTGTGATTTAAAAAACCTACTTCAAATCTTCAATAACGCCCACCCAAACATCGACTTTACACTTGAGAATGAATCCGAAAGAAAAGTTCCACTTCCTCGACGTCCATCTGACAAGAAACACCAACAACTCTCTGAAAAGGTTCATATGCGAAAAAGCCTACATGGAATGGACAGTTCATCAACTTTCAAAGCTTCGTACCCCTGAGCAGAAAGAGGAACCTGATATACGCTCTTTCCTTGAGGATTCGGAAGATATGCAGCGAGGAAATGGTTGAAGAAGAACTGCGTAATCTTCGAAAAACCCTGATACAGTTACATTAACTGAAAGAGTTAGTATAACTTCACAATACTGTGTTATTTATCATAATAAAATGTTATCCATAATGGAGTTATACTCTACCACAGTGCCCAAGTTTTATACTTACATCGCCTTTCCTATTTAAACTTCTTGTATATTCATGTTATTTTAAATTTTTCTTAATCCCTGTTCACACTACCATATTTTCATACCCGAACTTCGTGTTTATTTTGTCATTTTACTATTTCTACATATTTAATCCCTGATTGCATAAACAATTATTCATAACACTAGGTTTTTTATCCAAACATCCTGTCTATTTTGCTATTTCTACATTTTTAAGCTCTAATTGCACAATGTCAATCTTCTTAGTTATTATGATGCTACTTTGTTTGTTTTATCCGTCCCCCTGTTTAATATGGCATTCGAATTCCTAATTTTAATTTTTATTAATTTGACCCTTGACCGGAAATTATTCTGGAACTTTCCCATCCATTTGATATATAAATACACGAATGTACAGCTACCTAGATGATGACTTCGTCGAAAAGAAAATTTTCTTCGCTGCAATTATCTCCTTAATAACTTTTAGCTTTCTGAATGAATCGACTTCGTAATATTTCGTAAACGCTTACAGCCGTTAAAGGGAGTAATTAGAAAGAGATCACTTCTTTTAGGAGGAGGCATTGTTTCAACCACAGGTGGTGCGAATCAAGACGTGAAAACTAGAATACGAAAGGCTAGACAAACAAAATCGTCACTATGAATTCAGTTTTGGAGATCTCCTATATTCAGTATAAAAATCAAGATCCAGATTTTCACCTACCTATATTAAATCAATCACTGCTTCTATGTGGGTCAGCGATTTGGCGTGCGCGTCAGGAAAAGCATTTACAATAGACTGCCACAGACTTCTATCAACACCGGCCTTGAGTACCTCTATATTTCAGTTGCAATGGCCAATCAGAGAAGTTCAGAGAGAAGAAACTCTGGCAACAAACCAACCAAGAGCTGATCACTCAACAGATGTTTCGAAGAAGATGCAGATGGATGTGACACATACACTCAGAGGAGAACTTTGTGTGACATCGCATTCTACAGCCTCAAGTGAACCCAAATGGGAAACAATGGGTTGGGCGCTTTTTAACGATAACATGGAAGCGATTGTAGAGTTAGCTGAATAGGACTACAAAGAACAGCAAAATAGTGGAGATCTGTTGTTGAAGCCCACTCGAAACACAAGGAAATAATAGTAATAATGATGTCCATGATAACCTGGTCAACATAGCTGTTTCTTAAATTCTCACGGCATACTAATCTTATCTTCATTATCCCTTCCATTATTATTATTATTGTCCCCTTTTACTTCCTAGGGAAATATAGGGCTTCAGTCGCATGTCTCAATTGCGTCCGGTTCTCTGCCAACGTTTTCACCTGGCTCCACGTCTGCCCAAGTGCTTTCATCTCCCCTTCACATGACCTCCTCCTACACGATATCCTCGTACTGATGACCAACTAACTCTACACTTCCCACTCGAGCAGTAGCCTGGCGTGTTATATCACTCACCTGGTGGTTTTTTTTCTCAGAGTGTGATCAATCCACCTCCTTTTCCTCATGCATATTTGTTGCACAACTGTCCTGCTGGCTTGGTACGTTCATTGCTACAGATCCATCAATATTGCTCGTCTTTTCTACCTGGCCATCTGACCATGAGTAGTATTGAGAGAAGACAGCTGTTGATGAAGGTGTGTAGTTTGTTCGAAGTGTCCTTCATGACGCACTGGCCAAATCTCTGATCCGAATATTAGCACTGACCGATTTCACATTGGAGTTTAAAATCCGGATCTTATGTTCATTTTCCTGCTGATTAGGGTTGTTGACCTCCACACAGACTTGAGAGAAATGAAAACTTGACTCGCCTTCAGATTTCCGCTGCTTTGATATCTTCAACAGTTGCGTCCGCCTGTAGTTGAAACGATGCTTCCTAGTTAGGTAGGTAGGTAGTTAGGTGAAGGAGGTTGCTTCTCTCAGATTTCTCCCATTTATGCTGATTCTTGTCTGTTGTTATTGCTGTTGCTGTTAGCCAGGAATATTCTTCACATACTCTATGTTCAACTGAAGTCCTATCTTCTCTGGATGATTCTTCTGTCAACTTGTTTCTTTTCCGTTTTTTTTTCCATTAGCGTTATCATAATAGTTATCCACTTTCATAATCGATATTTCAGAGAGAAATGTCGATCAAAAGGGAGCTGTTTCCTCGCATATTTTTTGATTCAGAAACACAGATGAAGTTAATATAAAACTGATCGAATAACACCAACAGCTGGTTAAATGAATGACGGGTTTTATTGTCGTGAGCATATCGATTTGATAAAAGATTTGATAAAACGGCGAACTGTTAAATGATTCCAAGGCAAATAAATGAAGAATCATACAGAGTAGAAAATCCTAAATCATTAGGCTGCATATAATCAAATACAACAGTTTCAGGAATAATCACCAGTTCACATGCTGGAAGAGGACTTTGAAACCCTGTATTGCCGTTAGTTTCATGTTCAAAGATCACTAAAAATATAGCCTCCATTCCGAACTACAGATAGTACATCAGCTTCATGAGGTTTTTTTATGCTGATTTGTTCTTCTTATGATGCACCGATAAGGTGACGCTTGCAGCTGATTCTTATTCATATGTGTAACTCTCAATAACGTCCTTGATACAAGTCAACGGTAACTGAATTTCATCCTTTTGGGGAAACATGATAGTCCAACAAGATATCTAAATATTTACTTTACAGGTTACTTCATCACGCCTCTACTATTTCTTATAAAATTTACGTACTGTTATCAACCTCATTTAACAACTGGCTATATGACATTACCACATGTCAAGTGATCCACAAAGGGGCATTCAGCGAGGTGTTCGAAGTGCATACATGAGCCGGCCTATTATTACTGATAATATTCCTAATTGTGGTGGACTTGATTATGTGTCAGACTGTGGGTGCTTGAGAATGAGGAGACAGGAATACTCTGTTCCAACGATAAGAAGATCCTAGAATATCTGAATTAGCCGTGTGGACGATTTATGTTTAAGCTGACATAAACTCGAAGACTTGCAGGCAGGTAGGCAGTGAAAACAGGACTGTAGGTGAACACAGAGAAGACGGGGGTGATGAAGATAACCAACCAACGAACAGCAGCAACAACAACAACCAGCAACAATCACCATTAACAGGAGAGATTTAACACAAGTTGTCTCATTCATCTATCTGGGAAGCGTCATTTCAACCACAGGCAGTGGGAACGGACGAAGATGTCACAGTCAGAATCAGAAAGACCAGATATGCGTTCATCAACCTTCTTCTGCAATAACTCAGCGTAAAGTGCGAGATTCTGATTTCGAATACAAATGTGAAGTCAATCAGCCCTTCGATACAGATCAGAAACTTGCACTGTGTGTCACGAAAAGAATTTCCAACAGCCTGTTGCAAACTTGCATCATCACCTGCCAACTTCGCTGACTGGTTCTATACTGAAGATCAAATGGCCAGTAAGAATAAGTAACAAGAAAGTGTACAAAACAAACCAACAAGCAAGAGCCGATCGCTCAGGAGAAATGTAGGAGAAAGTGGAGATCGGTCAGGCATATTATTGAGGAGGCCACCAAACGATATCACACGCCAGGCTATTGCTCCAGTTGAATAGAAACAGGAAACAACGAGTGGGTGGTCAGTGCGAGGGTTATATGGAGGAGATAGTTTGGTGGAAGAGATGAGAGATTTTGGTCAATCGTGAACACCCAGCTGAAGCGGACGCAGAAAACAGAACAAAGTGGTAATGTGTTCTTGAAGCCTTATGTTCCACTCGAAACTCAAGGGAGTAATAATAATAATAGTGGGCAGAGAGGACTGTAGACAGGTACGACGATTTAGGTGTGAAATGATTAGTTATTTTGTGTTCTCAACTGATAATAACAATAATATCGATCATTCATTCTATTTTGACTAATACCTTATTGAATAGTAATTATTCATAAATTATCTCTCTATCTGTTTCATTGTTGCAGGTTATACTGTAGTCTGTGGCCTCCGCAGCTGCATTTACACCCTTTTCAATGCTATTTGGAGGGATAGCAGCAATTATAACACTTGTTATTACAATTGTTATAATCGTGGTGGCTATAAAACTGCCTCCTTTGAATGAAAAAGGATTTGATGTTTTCTTCGCCCTGTCAATGACTTGTGCAATTTTGGCAGCCGCTGCGAAGATTTTCTGTTATTTGATCAAAGAAAAGATAATTAGCCTCGGGAATGTGAATGTAAGTACGGAAACGTGCGCACGAGTTGATCATAAATGAAGCGGAAATCTCCACTTCATCTAACTTGTTTTACCCTGAACAACATTCTTAGCAATTCAATTAGATTAAAATAGCAAAAAGAATATCAGATGAGTAAACACAATTCGACTTATATAATGTTCACCTTGTTTCGAATTTAGTTCCTTACCATATTCCTGGACGGTAATTATTATTATTATTTTTTATTGCTCCCTTGGGTTCCTAGTGGAACATAGGGCTTCAACTGCACGTCTCCATTTTCTTCTCTCTTCTGCTATACTTTTCGCCTGCATCCATGTTAATCCATATTCTTTCAACTCCTCTTCACACGATCTCCTCCATGACACCCTTGCACTGACGTCCCACACGCCGCTTCCCTTTCGGGTTCCACTCGAGGGCTTGGCGCGCGATGTCACCCAGCGGTCTCCTCAGCGAGTGTCCAATCCATCTCCACTTTCTCCTGCATATTTGCTGTTGGTGGGCGATTGGTTCTTGCTTTGTTTGTTCCCATAATTCCTTGTTGGTGATTCTTTCCGGCCATCTGATCTTCAGTATTGAGCGAAGACAGTTGTTAATAAAGGTCTGAAACCTTTTGGAAATATTTTTTGTGACCTGCCAAGTTTCTGATCCGTATAGAAGAACTGACTTTACGTTTGTATTGAAAATCCGAATTTTGTTGTTGATGGTGGCTGAGTGACGTAGATTTCCAGATTGATTTTAGGCTGATGAATGTGTTTCTCGCCTTCCCGATTCTCGATTCGACATCCTCGTCCGCTCCTCCTGTAGTTGAGACAATGCTCCCTAGATAAGTGAATGAAGTAGCCTCTTTCAAATCCCTCCCGTTGATGGTGATTGACGTTGGACGTTGTTGCTGTTGTTGGTTGGTTATTTTCATAACCTCCGTCTTGTCTATGTTTACCTGGAGTCCTGTCTTCGCCGGCTGCTTCTTCGACCAGTTTGTCGGTTTTCGCTTGTAAGTCTTCAGTTTTGTGTGATATCAAATATAAATCATCCACTCGCAAAATCCAGGTCTTCTGGGTTCTTCACGTCGGTCCAGGATATTCCTGTCTTCTCGTTTCCCACTGTCTGATGCATAATCCAGTCAGTCTGTTGCGTGCGTTGTCTGACTAAACTGCTGTACACATATATTCTATGTATTTCTTCGTTCTTATTGATGTGCGCAAACGTTGTGGCTACTCGACGCCCACAACGTAAATCAAAAGGCACTTGTGAAGAATACGAATATGTATTGAAGCAGTAGTCAAATTCGAAATTGTGTCAAGGTAATATTCAACAGTGAATGGACAAGTATTTGCGAAGTATATACAAAATCGGTCTGTATACACATATAATGCAAGTATACAAATTAGATTAAAAAGCATGTTTACAGTTGGTATAGGGGTACTACATAATTCCCCCACCAGAACACTAAAATATAAAAAAAATACATTTAAGTGTTCGAAAATAACATGCGTCAGCGTAATACGTAGCAGCGATAGTACACAGAAGGCGATTTATTAAGCTGAAAAATGAGCGGTTTAAAGCGGTTAATAACATCGATAATAAATGCGATAATCTAGGGAAAGTGAAATTGCTAATCGTAATAGAATATATAAGGAACGATAAAATTGTCCGGGGATCTGTAGTCGGTAGACGAAAACGATACGTGAATAATATACGAGATGTGATTAAATATAATAATATAGGAAATATCGATGTTAAAATAATAGTGACGTGATTTATGTATGAAAATATTAATCAGTTAAATGAGTAATCAAATGACAATTACGAATAAAGATAATAAAAATGAAAATTCATAGTAAGTCATATTTCGATGACTTGCACGTAACGTTTAGGCCAATGGACTCGTCTACCAGATCGTGTTGTTTTCGCAGGCTTCTCTGTCGACGTTGAAGCTTGTGTGGATGTAGGTGTTGGCACGTCGTTCAGCTGGTTCTTATCGTTGACTTCGAAATCGTCGAGGAACGCTGGTTTGACTCTGTCGATACTGATGGCTTCTGTTTTATTCAATCTTTCTATCGTGATAACTTTCGCGTTTCTGTTTAGAACTTTGAATGGGCCATCATAAGCGGGTTGAAGTGGTCGTTGTACACCTTCTCTCCTGACGAAGACGTGAGTACAATCTGTCAGTTGTGACGGGATGTATGACGCTCGTTCCTGCTGACGTGGAATTGATATCTTTAGCTCGTTCATGTGTCGTTTTAGCTGGTGCACGTAACCAGTCATATCGTGTGGAACTTGGTTACCCGGGGTGAAAAATTCTCCTGGTAATCGTAATGTTGTTCCATAGACTAGTTCGGAAACACAGCAGCCAATATCTTTCTTTATAGTAGCTCGTATACCAAGTAATACTAGTGGAAGTTTGGTTGACCAATCGTTTCGAGTCAAAGAAGCAGCGAGCGCAGCTTTGAGTTGTCGATGAAATCGTTCGACCATACCGTTGGAACTAGGATGATACGCTGTCGTTCGTATTCGTTTAATGCCTAGTAATTCAGTTAGTTGGTCAAACAGTCGGCTTTCAAACTGGGCACCTCTGTCTGTAGTGATAATTGATGGGACACCAAAGTTGGCTATCCAGTTTTCGACTAAAGCTTTAGCTACCGTTTCAGCTGAGACGTCGATTAATGGAACTGCTACTGGCCAACGAGTAAATCTGTCAATGCAGGTTAGAATATAGTTGAAACCATTGGAAGGAGGCAGTGGACCAACTATGTCTACATGTACGTGGTCAAATCTAGAGTCGGGGTTAGGGAAGCGACCAAGTGGTGCTTTGGTGTGCCGGTTGATTTTGACTCTTTGACAAGACAAGCAATTTCGTGTCCACTTCTTAACGTCGCTGTTAATGTTTGGCCAGATAAATCTTTCTCTTAGTAGCTTGGTAGTAGCGCTAACACCAGGATGCGACAAGTTATGTAACTTCTCGAATACTGTATGTCTCATAGCTATTGGAATGAAAGGTCGATATTTACCTGTAGAGGTGTCGCAGATAACTTTTGTCGTGCCGAAAGGAATTGCCTCGAGGTTTAAAGATGTTGTTTTAGAAGACATGATCTTTTTGAGTTCGGCGTCATCTCGTTGTAAGTTTGAGAGATGTTCGTAGTCGATGTCTGGGCATACAATGTTATCAATGTGCATACGTGATAAAGCGTCTGCCACTTCATTGTTTTTACCCTTTATGTGTCGCAGATCGGAGGTGAACTGTGATATAAACTCGAGATGTCGTAGTTCACGTGGAGAGTAGTTATCCTGTTTTGCTGATAAGGCTTTCGTTAGAGCCTTGTGGTCTGTAAAGACAGTAAAAGGTGTACCTTCCAGCATATGTCGAAAGTGCTTGATTGCTAAATAAACAGCTAATAACTCTCTACCAAAGGTGCTATATCGACATTGAGTAGGATTCAGTCGTTTCGAAAAGAATGCAAGGGGTTGCCATTCGCCATGTACCTGCTGTTGTAAAACTGCCCCAATGGCGACATCTGAAGCATCTGTCATGAGAGACAGGGGGGCGTCATTCTGGCGTCTGACTAAGAGCGTCTTGTCGTTTAGTGATTGTTTAACAGCTTCGAATGCTTTAACAGCTTCTGCAGGCAAATAGAATGAACGACTATGTCCACGTAAGCAGTCGGTCAACGGTTGCAAAACTCTAGCACAGTTCGGGATAAAACGCCGGTAAAAATTGACTAGACCCAAAAATCGCCGTAGTTTCTTGAAAGAATCTGGTAATGGATAGTCTTTGATGGCTTGTACATCGTCGGGGACTGGTCTAATTCCTTGATTGTCAATCAAGTGACCGAGGAATTTCAGTGATTTCTTACCAAATTCGCATTTATCTAAATTGATAGTCATGCCGTATTTCTGAAGTCGTTCAAACACCGTCCTCACATGTTTCACATGCTCGGTTTCGTCTGCACTTGCAATTAGTAAGTCGTCAATGTATGCGTAGACGAAGGGCAGGCCGCGGAGTACTTGGTCGATGAGACGTTGAAATGTCTGAGCGGCGTTCATCAGCCCGAAAGGCATGCGCACGAATTCGTATAAGCCGAATGGCGTGGTGATAGCGGTTTTTGGAACGTCATCCGGGTGGATGGGAATATGATGGTACGCTTTGACAAGGTCGATTTTGGAGAAAATTTTAACCTCTGGCAAGTTGCTGGCGAAATCGTGAATATGCGGTATGGGGTATCGATCAGGTACCGTTTGCTTGTTTAAAGCTCGATAATCCCCGCATGGCCGTATCTCACCAGAAGACTTTTTGGGTACCATGTGCAGCGGTGAAGACCAAGAGCTGTTGGATGGTCGAATAATGCCGAGCTCTAACATTTTATCGAACTCTGTTTTTGCGATTTTAAGTCGGTTTGGGTCAAGGCGTCGAGGACGTGCAAAAACTGGTGGTCCAGTGGTTTTAATGTGATGAACCACTTGATGCTTTAGTTCTGTTGCTCGGAAAGAGGGTTGTAGAAGGTCAGGGAACTGATTTACTAAGTCAGTATATGGAGATGCTGGTTTGCGTGTGACCATCAAGTTCAGCGATGATGCACGGCTAATCGTACCAGCGATGTACCTTTTATTGAGCGAGTCTATAAGCTTAGGGCTAACCGGATCAACTAGCAGTTTGTGTTGCTGTAGAAAATCTATACCAAGGATTGGGGATGGAACGTCTGCGATGATGAAAGACCAATCGTAGGTATTCTGCAGACCAAAATCTAAAGTCATTCGTTTACTACCATATGTAACAATATTAGACTTATTAACGGCTTGGAGCGTAACTGCAGGGTCAGGATGTTGACGTTCCTGCGTAGTCGGAGGGAGAACACTAACCTCTGCTCCTGTGTCGACTAAGAACGTAGTACCGGTATTTCTATCTGTTACATAAAACAAACGACTGCTAGATCGTAGATTGCCAACAGTAGAAGTTTTCATACATGATGATATATCTTTTGGCTTAGCCTGAAAGTTGCAAGGTGAACGACACCGTCGTGCATTATCTCCGTAAGCAAGAACTTGTTGAATGTTTGCAGGAAGTCGTCGCAACCAAATTTGGTAAAAGAGACTTTTGTCGATATCCCTTCCTGCTACTAGGCTTTGCATGTGCCTCATGAGTTGTGATGGGGTTTTATCGCCTAGCTCTACATTGCTTAACAAACGATCGAGTGCTTGCCTATCAGAAAGTGAAGTGCATCGAAGTACTTCTTCTTTCAACTTGTCGTAAGGAGCGTCTGTGCTGGGCTGAACTATGTGTTGTCAAACCTGTTCGGCGATTTCGTCTGGTAGTACTGTACTTAATATGCCAAATTTAACCGTCTGTGACGTAAGCTTATTGGCAGTGAAATAATTTTCCAGTCGTGCAAACCAAAGATGGGAGTCTTTGGGCCTAAAAACTGGTACAGTGAGAGAAAGGGTACCAACAGATCCCAGCTGTAAGGTATCAGGGGTATCGGAAGACATGATACAATTCGTAGAAAAATGGTTTAACAGTAACAAAATGGCAAAAATTATGCACACCAAGAATATGGTAAAAGAGAATAACATGCAATGCAGGTGCTTACCACAGATTACTGCAAGTTGTGCGATGAGAAAGCACAAGAATCAGCTCGAAATGTCTATTATATGTATATATATATCCGATAAAGTTAGAGTTTGATTAATCCAGCAAGTGTAATGCTGCGTCCGGGTGAAGAAAAGGTCGTTGGAGTCAACAAGTTATCGTAGAGGTGAAAAAGTTGTCGTCGCGATGGACAATTTGTCGACGGCGTAGAAATTTGTCGTTGGGGTCAACAATTTGTCGTCGGTTTCGAAATTGGTCGTCGGGCTCACCAATTTTGTTGCGTGCGTTGTCTGACTAAACTGCTGTACACATATATTCTATGTATTTCTTCGTTCTTATTGATGTGCGCAAACGTTGTGGCTACTCGACGCCCACAACGTTAATCAAAAGGCACTTGTGAAGAATACGAATATGTATTGACGCAGTAGTCAAATTCGAAATTGTGTCAAGGTAATATTCAACAGTGAATGGACAAGTATTTACGAAGTATATACAAAATCGGTCTGTATACACATATAATGCAAGTATACAAATTAGATTAAAAAGCATGTTTACGGTTGATATAGGGGTACTACAAGTCCACCACAATTAGGAATATCATTGGTTATAGATAATAAGCACCCTTGTCTGACTCCTGTGTTTATTCCAAACGCCTTGCTGAGTTTTCCGTTGTGGATCACTTGACATGCGCCGTTGTAGTACAGCTGCTGGACGGTAATTGATTCACTTTATTAGAATCTGGAGGCTTGATCGTGACTCTGGATGGATCCTAGGTAAACTACGAAGATTGTACTCTAAATATAAATGGCTGGTTATTTAGTTAGAGTTACTTAATTTACGAAGTTTGCAGTGGCGAGGTTAACGGTCTCACAACATACCTCAGCAAACAGTCGTATATCACCTCTATCAGCATGTTTGTATAGTACCTCTGATCCAGTATTGTATTAGTCGCTTTCAGAAGTTTGTCATTGTAACGTCATTGTAACATAGTCCTAATAAATGTCGATGGTTTTATACATATATTAATATATATATATATATATGCATATATATATATGCATTTCTGTGCTTTGTTAGTTAGGCTTCAAGGTGTATCCTTCATATATCGGGAGTAGGGTTGCTAGCCTTACCCCAGCCAGCCTTCCCACTCCCGAAGTCCTACTAAAAACTTTACGAATTAAGGGGGAGCATCAACTATAAATCGGATGCTGACCATATACATAATTGGTGAGGATTCTAACACCAAATCATCTACGCCAATGATTATTCTGATAGATAGGAATTTAATGAAATTTTCAAAAATCAAAGTACTTGAGTGCATTCCTTGAGAATATGCCAGTGCTGTTCTTCTATTCTGGCAGCGGTTCTCTTCGGGTTATTTTTAGTTATCGTAAGTTTATGATTTTATGCGTGAATATTCAATTCAGTTGTTTTTGAAATTAAACTCCTCAAACAGAATCAGCTATTTGACAAAAATAAGTTATTCGAAACTGCACGTAAACTACAATAATAATAATAATAGCCTCATTATTCACAATAAGTTTACACAATAAGCACAATTGCATAATAATAATAACTCTTCATCCAGGGGTTACAAGTCTTTGGCCCCACAGAAATGCTCAACAATAAATAGACAGCAAACCAAATAAACTTTTGCACGAGTGCATTTGAAGAGCCACGGAAATAACTGAATGATTGTAACAACAAGAACTACAGAAAATAAGATGCACTGTCTCAGATGAAAGTTCAGGTAGCCTAGGGATTCACCCAGGCTGCCATTAGAGCATAATGCAAAGTAAAACATGATTAGAATTGAATAATCACCACTCAAGGATATATGAATCATCATTACAATGATTTTTACGAGTTGATCACGGACTGATATCATTTAGAGAACCATTGAAAACCAGCACTGGAGTACTGGATAGCTGTTTCACCCTAGTTTGAGAATCTTCGGCAGAACGCACCCACTTGGGTTCAAACTCAGGACCTTCCGGTTACAAGGCGAGCTAGCTCGTATACCATTCAGCCACTGGGACCTGATTCCAAGGTTCTCTAACTGATATCAATCCGTGATCAACTCGTGAAAACAAATCTAATCCTTACAAAAGAACTGTTGAAAATTACAACGATTGTCAACTTGAAGTGATTTTCGTGCAAGTGCTAACAGTCAATTATAGTTAATCGTAAGCACTTGACGTTCTAATAATGTTTCTGTGAAAATTTGTTTAACGCATTAAATGACAACTGGTGTCGCAAAGAATATATCTCTGGCAGTACAAAAAAGCTTAATTATATTCGATAATAAAAAGCAGACAGTGTCGGATAAATGTGAAGGATTCTAATGACTCATAAAATTGTTCATTTCTAGCTAAAATTCATAACTTCAAAGGCAAGTCTAGCAATAATAATAATAAGGCTTTATATCAGACAATATGCGAACGTATGGTACTGTTGAAGAGCCCCAATACTGGGGCGAAACAGCTATTCAGTACTCTAGCAGTGGTTTTACAATGTTTCTCTAACTAATGTTAACTCATGATGAAATCCTCCAACCAAACAAAAATTTTCAACGTATTTAGCTCCAAAATACTCTTTTGTTCATACAGGATTTAAATGCAAAGTAATAATCTGAAGGATATCTTCATTTCGTTGAAGAATTGCACAACGATTACTTGGAAGCAAGTTAAATCAGCATAGAAGTTTGCTGGAAAGCAATTTCGATAGCCCAGTTATTCAAACAGACCGCCTTGTCTTAAGCAGGCAGTCATGTCAGCCAGTAATATATCCAAATTACTGTGTGCGTCGGTAGCACAGTGGTTAGGACTCTCGCTGACCATGCACATGGTCCGAGGTTCGAACCCTGGCCGACGCACACCTGATATCTATGGTCGGCCTGCGAAATTTGGGCTACCGATATCCATGCTGAAAATTCCATACTTGTACCAAAAATACGGTGTGGAATCAAGCTGCAATCAAAAATAAATAAAAAAAAAATAAATCTGTGTAACTTCACTTTATAGATAAGGTAGACTGGCTGTCTGTCTGGATTCAACATAGAACTTGGCACCAAAGTGCACCAGTTCGAGTCGCTACGTTCCAAGTAGCACACAAAGGTAGACAGGAAGATGAGTGGAGAGAATTAATAGAGTTTCACAAGTATAAGAGTGAAACAGAATGGGTAATGATAGAAAGGAATATGAAAGATTACAGGGACTGAATACATCTGCGCTGGCCACTGACAACGATTTTCAGCCATGTCACCTATTGTCTCCAGCCATTGATTCCTAGAGTCAGTCCCGAGGGCCCCGACCCTGAAGTCTGCATCTCCCTACCTGACTTGGTTTAACTGCCAAGGATTTCATGGATTGATGCCATGTTTTTGTTTGGCCACCACTTACTCTTTTCCGACCTGCACCTATATCAGCTAGTAATGCCCGTCGACGGGGGAGGCGATAGTTAGACATGCGAAGCACGTGACCTAGCCATGTCAATCTATGTAACTTTGTAGCCTCGTCGATTGATTTTCCCTCTTTCCCCAACACTCTACGCCTAACGTCAACATTACTTACTTTATTATACCACCTAACGTGAAAAAGAGATCGCAGACATCTATGATAAAAAAAGTCAACCTTTTCATGTCTTCAACCCGTATTGGCCATGTTTCAGAGCCATAGATAAGGACGGAGCAAAATGTTGAGCAAGATAAACTAGTAATATAGGCACGTTAAAAGCAAGATTTCATTACAGCGAGTTAAGGATTCCTTCATATGTACAATTACTAACATAACTGCTTTTTGTTCTAATGACTTTTATCTCTCCACATTTTAGCTAATGTTCATTTTCGTCAGTATCCGAAGATGGATAATCCGATTTTTCTCACCCAATCCCTCAGAATTTATTCTATCCTTTATTGTTTGGTTTCTCAGTTTATGCCTATTCACACAAATATACACCAGCTTCAAATCAGCAGAGGTGCAAAGTTCAATTCAAAAAATTGTCTGACAATAATCAGCACACTCTTTATTTATTTGTGAGTTAACCTACACCGTTTCATCCAACTAGCATGAATTATCCAGGGCTTTCAGATTCAAAATATTTTGCATCTCTTTGTAACTGATTCTGAGTTATCGTTTAGCGTGCAGAGTACGTGAAAATATGATTGTACACTTTTTGTTAGTTGTAGAAATTAGAGACATTGTCCATGATTTTTGTTTAAAACGATTTATGTTAAAATATATATAACTTCCGTATACAATACGAAATACACTATACTGTTGGAAGCTTCGCCTTCTCTCTGGCCGTTTCTGCTTACTTGCTCCACTCATACCGTGTTGTATACTTTGAATTTATTGCAGGAGTCTATTATCCTTATCCGAAGACAAATCTACAACCGGTCCACAGCATCTACCAGCAGACGCGATTCCAACAGTGAATGATCCCGTGGATTATATTGATAATTTGTAGTAATGGACTTCAACATTATATCCAAGTAACATTTTTATTAATATAACTCATTACTGCAATTTTCGATAATATATTGTTATTAGAAAGAAGAGAACACAAAGTTCAGCAAAGATGGCCATCTTTTCGGCTATTTTATTCTCAAAAGCAGCTGTACAATCGAATTGATATAGATTATTTTACATGGATACAATTATTATTTGTTTAATTCCACATAGTAACGAAGGTGATAATAATTTTCAACTTGATATGAAAGTTTGAAGGTACGTATATGAAATCGCCGAAAAGATATCTTTCTGAACTTCGTGTTTTCTTCTTTCTAATATATTGTTACTCTACCGTCTCATAAACTTGGATTTTTATTCGCATATTTGTAATGTTAATGAGCTCTCCTCACAGTCCCCTACAAGCGAATGTGTGTACGAGTGAAAATCTTCGGTTCCGCAAAATATCTCAAAAAATATATAAATTAAAAATATGAAGAATGTTTTACTTATATTCACACGTCTTTCATTTCTTATAATGAGAAATGTCAGTTGGCACAGGGTCGACACCAAACGCGGATACTAATATCTCTAAAATACTAATATCTGATTATCATACAAGTACAGTGTAGTTAGACCTGGACGTTGACACTGTTAGTTTTAGTCCTACGTTGGACAAATGTGTACAGTCTTTTCGAATAAAGCACACAACCCAGTACTAACTGGTTCTCATACTCTTTACGACTTTTCTCAATCATTTACTTACAAAGGTTCCGAATTTTGCGGTATTCCATTTGAAACTCATCCCTCCCAGTCACAGTAAGCTGGTCACGTAAGTTCTTTCGTTTTCCTAATAACCTTATCTCATTACTAATCCAAGGTGGTTTGTGCGGTAGTTTTTGACGCGTAGACCAAGGTACAAAGGGTGCAGTGATTCAATCTAGTTTATGCCCAAATCCCATCCAAGCTTCCTCGCCAGTCTGGTGTATATCAAAAGGCCGGTCAGCTAGAGTTGCTGCATTTCGAATTGCAGGTATATTCTCTTTCCAAATGTTTAGACAGGCAACTGTCCACCTATATATGACAGCGTGAATCCTAAACATAAAAGTCATTATTCCCTAGTGGTGCCAGCCACCTAATGTCACCGACATCCTCCTTCTGGTGTTTTAGCACCAAGTCTAAAGTGAACAGATCATGTTCAGGGTGGTATCTTGTTGGTGTATCGTTATGCTGCACAAGTGAGCATTCAAGTACTGTCAGGACGAGTTCCCTGTTGAAACAAGTGTACGAAGTAGTTGATGTCAACTCCTCCCAAGCACTATGTAGGGCATTAAAGTCACCTACTATTAGACACCTATTCCTGCTACTCCATGCTCTGAGGTGATTTAGAACAAAATTGGCTGACAGGACTTGTATAAATAACCGCAATTGTCACAGACTCCCTTGTTCAAGTTAATGACACAGCTTTCGGCTTCACTAGTGACGTTTTCATTAGCTTCCGACAACGTCCATTTAATTTTTATGTCATCCCGGATTTATAGAGCAATCCCTCCAACTTTCCGAATAATTACTCTCCCTGCTCTATTGTAGATATACCCAAAAATGAGTGGAGTTAAGTCTGCACCCAATAAAAAACATTTTCGTTGTTAGCAATCATATCAGATTGTAGTCCTTCAGACAAAACTTCTAATTCTGGGAGCTTATTCCTAAGAATAGATGTGTTCGTATAGCAAACTTCTGAGTACTCTGGACCTCTGTTGTGTCGTTCGCCTCCGCGTGTGGTTCTGTCTCAGTCTCAGGACTCAGTCCAAAATCATCATTCGTTCCAGATGCTGTCTCTCTCCCCCCATCTGAGAATTTTGTCTATGTTTTGGACATAAGAAGTCCTACGGCCCCTTTGATGAGGACGTCCAATGGACTGCCACAAGATTTGCACACTCACGAAGACAATGGCTTGCTGCATCTCCTGTAGGCTGATGGTGATATGCCAGTGCAAACTTTATGAAACCGTAGGTTGTAGTCATCTTGCTAGCATAGCGAACAGTCTGCAGGTAGGGCAAGGCATATTTCACGGGAGATAGCTGACACAATGTGGACATCAGACGCGGATAATAATATCTGACTTTCAACCGACAAAAGTGCAGTATAGCCCACCTTGGAAGCACAAAAAACCAAGACGCCTATATGTACGGTAAACGCCTCTCAAAACTGAACAGTCACAGATCTCGGGATAACATACTCAGATTAAACCTTTTCCGATCATGCAAATAAGGTTAATGGCTTTGTACTGCGTAGCCTTTACATCCAAGAAGCAAAATTAGCTACATATGAGACATATATCCACCCCAAACATGAATATTGTGCCCTCCTATTTAGTGACCCAAGGTCTGACAACCGAACGAAAAAATCGAAAGTGTCCAGAGATTCCTCACGAGACGCATAATAGGCTTTGACCAGCAAGTGGAATATGTCGACAGGTGTTTACGTCTGAAATTAGAACTTCTGTGGCTAAGCAGAGTGAAGTACAACTTATTTCTACTCTTCAAAGTCATCAGGAAACATTGTTACAGTAACTCACCCATAACGTGGGAAAATATTAAATCATATCAGCTGCAAAACCACGACTACCTTGTCAAGGTGGCTACCCACAGAAAATCCATTAGGGCGAATGTTTACACCATTAAATATTGCACACTTTGGAACCAACTACCATCTGAAATTAGATGTCATGAAAACCCCGATGGGTTTAAACGGATCCTAGAAAGACACGTTAACATGTCCACCCTAGCTCGTCTGAAAGACCACAACTGTTGGTAGAACGGAAATTGAAAGTTAGTCCAGTCACATACGTATAACACGACTCTAATACTTACGCAGCGAACGTTTAACTAATTTACTGATTTCTTTTTTCTCTAATCTTCACTAAGTTGTGTTGGTATAAGTAACTCTGGAAATAACTATATTAGCAACCACACCTATTAATATTTTACATGTGTATATACAGTTAATGATACAAAGCTATTTTTGGGGTCAGTCAATAACTACACTTTCTCAAATACTTTCGTAAAAACGTTTAATTTTTATTATAAGTCGCAGTATTTTTAACATAACACAAACTGAAGGGTTACCTTGCAATGTCTGAGGCGTACCGTGAGAAAATCGGTCAAGCAATTTTTGCAAAATTACCTCTGTTAACCAGCTGTTTTCTTCAGGATCATTCTACATAATTGTATCACCATTTGCTCCACTACCCATTTTACTCTGCTAAATAGACTATAACTTAGTTGCTGTAATACTAGCTACTTCTATACTTTATACTTCTTAACTTAAACGCGATTTCCTAGGCGTCTGTAACAAGTACTTGTATACATGTATGCATGTATAAAGGTGATACTGCTACGTATATCCTCAGGTATCGATGTGGGGGGGGGGCTTGTCACGAAAGCTATTAATGTACGGCATACTGTATGATCGGGACGGGCTCAAAGCAATGCGATGCTGCAACTACAGTTATTGCAAAACATTTCGTTACCTTTACTTCAAAAATGTTACAGGGTGGCTCATGCTGATCAGCAGGTATGTTAGTGGTCACAAATGTAAATCGCTCGGATCTGTATGAAAACAGCATACATTATTTGACAGCTCGAGAATTAAACATTAGTCTGGACCCTCAACAAAAAAGAAAATAATAAGGGGTTGTACAGATCAATAATATTAAAAAATTCTTTCGCTCCTACCATCTACAAGCCTGTTCACCTTCTTGTCAAGATACTGCTCATTGGGCCATACAGAAATTCGTGAAGCATCTCACAGGCCAGCTTGATCTACAGATTCTAACTTTCCAGATCTTCGAATTCACTCGTCACTTAAATATGACTCACCTGCCTCACAACAATCTTTTTATTTACCCACTATTATACTCTACTTCATGTTAACTACCTAGGCCATTATTAAAGATAAAACTTGCTTGTTGTTCATATTTGTTGCTTGCCCAAAGTCTGGTCGCTTTGATCATTTATTCTCATTTCATTTCCATTCATCTTGATTTTTAACACTTTTTTATATTTCTCATTTTTATTTATTTGTTTTGTGTTACTCCCTACTGATACGTGTTTACGTGCATAGAGGGCTGATGGTATCACCCGTTGGCCAGGCTGTCGTAGCGGAAGAATGACTCATTGATCCCTAAGTTGCATCACAGACAAATGCCCCACTCCTGTGCCTCAGTAGCAACTGCCAATCGATACGAAAGACAACAAATATACCAGCGTCTTAGGAGGAGCAGGGTAAAGGGTGAAGAGAAAAAGAAGAATGGAAGAAATGGTTAAGATTTTAATGTCGGCATGAGGTTATTACAAATGCTTGGCCCGAAGGAATGCGAGGAAACATGGTGTAATATGAAAGCAATACGCCACACTGAAATAAAACAAAGCAAATCGTTAGCATTACGGAAATTTATGAAAGGTACATAGAAAATTGTGAAAATAACCAATAGCGATGAGTAGTTACAATTAGTTTACTGTTATAAACAGAATAACTAAAGAGGTGAAAAATGATTACCAATACGGCTCACAAAGTAAGTACGTTTCAGTAGAGCACAAGCCCAAGTGAACATAGGCAAGTCTGTGAAAATAGATTGAGCGAATTGATAATAAATTATCGTGCGCTTCGTTTTGCGCGAACTTTGAAAAGGTAGTAGGTTTCACACGCTCTTGTTTGGTTTTGGCTTTTGTTGTGTTATACGCTCCAAAAGTCTATAGACTAAATTTAAATCAGTTTATTCTGATCGAAGTTAGTTTACGTTTTAGATTTGAGTTGTTGTGTTCTTATAACTTGATAGTTATATATTATATATCAATTTTTGCGCACTCATTGGCCTATTTATCACTGATTTATAAAGGTTATATATATCAAGTCACATTCACATTTTTTCCCCAGTTCGCTCTTAAAAGCATGCCTATCAAGAGGAAGTGCTGCGGAAGGGTTATGTGCCAATTTCCAGTGGATGGGGGAATGCAGTGTGATAACTGCAAGAGATGGTTTCATAGTATGTGCACAAACCTAACTCCTGCAGCATACAAACGCTGCTGCAAACCTCTAGCAAACTGGTCGTGCAATGATTGTTATAGTACAATTAAATCCGTATAACGGAAGCCATTGCCACTCTCAGTGGGGGCTCCAAAGCTCATGAACTTTAAGGGTCTTCCACCACAGGAGAAGACCGACTATTGCTCTGACAACGATGAAGTGACTACCGTCATCGGCAAAACAGCACATATCTCCGATGAGTCTCTGTCAATGAGTGAGTGCCCTTCAGCACAGAAGAGCACCCATCATATCCCAGACACCCACACTGCCCCCACGGTACTGGGTAAGCCCTCAAGTGACAGTAAGGGAAAGACTGCCACGTAGAAGAGGCGTACCAGGGGTCGAAAACTTGCAGCTCGGGACTGGTGGACCAAGCCTCATCCACACCGGTGAATAGCAGGCAGATAAATCCCACTACGATTAGCAAGGAGGACGCTAATGAATGGCGTAAAATCTACAGCACACTGTCGCGCAGTGGCTGCACGTAGTTTCAGGTCCTTATGGGCAATTGGCAGAGCCTTTACTAGAATCACCATAGATATGGTCACCTTATATACATCTCTGGTGAGGTCAAGACTACAAAACAGTGCCTAGGCAACCAGTCCTTGGCTAAGAGGAGACTCACATATTGTAGAAAGGGTTCAAAGGAAGGCAACACGCATGGTTCACGGCACGGCTACCTTATCATACGAGGAAAGACTGGACAGTTTAAATCTCTTCTCACTGTCATACCGTAGGCACAGAGGAGATTTAATCACAATGCTTAAAATTTTAAATAATGACTATGGACCTGACCTATTCTCTCTTTTCCTTCCCACCAGGTCGGAACACCTTTAGAGGACATAGCAGGAGAGATCAAAAGCCAAGAAGAAGAAGAAGAAGCCATATTGCTGTCAAGTACTGGTTCTCACTCTGAGTCATAGACTCATGAAACCGACTCCCAGAAGAAGTGGTGTATGCAACCTCAACTGATCCCTTCAAGAGGCGTTTGGACAACCACAGAAATTTACTAGAAAAGGGTTAACATAGGCTCCAAGCCTTCTATCCTCAACCAATATATCTGAATCTCAATCTGTGTAGGACGTTACAATCTCTCCGTATAACGTGGAAATATTTTCTCCCATTCTGGAATATCGTGGTCTATATTTGACTACTATACAATTATATCTAATATTGCTTGCACCTCCGGTAGCTGAATATCCAAATTTGTCACCGCCAGAATGCTGTTTGGATCCAGTCAAATTCGTGCCAATAAAGAGCAACCTATCACAAAAGAACTATAGAGAAGTCCTTACTTTTGTGATTTATAATTATCAGAGTTAACTTGTTTGATAATGGTCTAAACTCTTAAAGTTGAACTTTACACACTCATGCCTGTTTACCGTTGTTTTATCTATGTAGATAATATAACTGGAGGTGACTTCAATATGCCTGTGATATATCACGGCGTACACTTCGAGGACCCTGGAGTTATGATAATAATCTTCTTAATTCCATCATTACTGGAGGGTGGTGGACGCAACATATAAATGTACCCACTAGGTCCGCTAATATTCTTCATCTTATATTCGCGATCAACGTAGAACCATCTACGATTCATGTGGGACATGAATTCCCAGGTAGTGATCATAAGATAGTAGCGTGTTCGTTTAACAGTTCTCCTGAAACTACACACAGAAACGAAGTTAGTCGGACACCCATAAGACTATACACACATGTTGATTGGGGCCTGTATCAGGATTTGATTAGATACTCTAATTGGGATTCCCACTTTACTGATGACTCCTTAAAGGAAGTTCTTAAAAATTTCTATGAAAAAATACAGTCTGTTAATGATGTCATGGCGCCTGTGAAATTCATTGCATTCAAAATCCCTCAAGGTGATTTTATCCCAGTATCATTAAGGAGAAGTTTGTGGAAGCAGCATTCATTCAGTTACTACAGACATGACGACTTATCATCGTTAATCGCTATCAAAACAATCCTCACTAGAATCCATGAGTTGAAAAATCTAAGTCTTAGGAATAGAGAAACGCGGGCTATTCAGTCGCCACAACATAACACAGGAGAAATAGCCAAACTTTTCAAAAGTAGGTTGACAAACTCCAAAACAACATATCCAAAAATAATACACCTAGGCGGCATTACTTATGAAAGTGCTGAGGATATATTTGAGGTATTTAGATAAGATAAGATAAGATAAGATAATAGCTTTATTCCAAATCAGTACTTGTGATACAGAATGGAATTCTCAGCATTTTTACTACAATATTGCATCCAGTTAGTACGTTAACAATAAATAAAGTTCTACATAAATTAAAGTTATCTCAGTCAGTTTTGACAACAGCATATTAGCATGTCGGTAGCAAAGCCAAAATTTAAACAGTGTTTGAAGGTGTTAGAAGAGTAGATACTACTAGCATATTTACTGGCGTAAGCGATAGCAAAATGGTCGAGATATACAGAGTGTGAAAGAACGAACAAGAATGTCTTAAGTAGAGTTTGCAAGGAAGAGAGAAACAAAACAGCACATAACAAAAATAAATACAGAATGAAAAAAGTAGAGAGAAAACGTTGTACCTATAAATGATGTGAGTTGGAAAGACGAGATCCATTGGTTCTACTGACTATTTAATAAGTTAAAGGTTTCACGCCTAATGCATTCTTTATCGCACAGAACACGAGCCAGGTAGGGTATGGATGAGCTTTTTTACTTACTAGTGCGGGCATATAGTTTCCTATATAGGCTTCTCGTTTTCCCTGAAGAGATACATGGGGAGAGTTGTGAATGTAGAGGGTGTTGTGAGTCAGATAAAATGGATTTCGCCCATTTTTCACATGAGTCCATGTGCCTGTCCACCAGAATATTAACAAGCTGGCTAAGTGGCACGTTGCTTACCCTGCTGACAACCTTTAACATCCTACGTAATAAGGTATAGTCTTTCTTCAATAGCCCAGGAAAGACTAAGGGGGAACAATAGAGAATAATAGGCAGAATACGGAAGTTAACAAATTGTAGGAGTAAGGGTTGGGTTACACCAGAATGTCTTAACTTCTTGATGTAGAAGGTAAGACGGATTATTTTCTTGGAAATCGTCAAGATATGAGACGACCAGGAAAGATCAGAAGATAGAGTGACGCCTAGGTATTTAATTTCCGACTTGGTTTCAATTTCAGTGCCATCTATGTTGCACATCTCGTGAGTCCTAACCAGTTTGTTTAGGTCAGATTTGTGCCTAAAGGTGAAATTAACTGTTTGGCATTTGGAGGGGTTTAAGGTGAGACCGTTTTCCTTGGACCATTGGCTGATTTCTGATAAGAAGCCATTTAGTTTAGAGCAGTCACTTTGACATTTGACAGGTAAAGATACAGTTAGGTCATCAGCATATTTGACAAAGTTAATGTCATTTGAAGATGGTAGGTCATGTAGGAAGAATGAAAAGAGAAGTGGGGAGAGTACAGCACCTTGGGGGACACCAGCTTCAGTGAGCACAGCAGAGGAGGATTCACCTTTGTATACGGTGTACTGCATTCTGTTTGAAAAGTAGGAATGCAACCAGTTAGTGACCCAGGACTCGGTTTGTGTCATGGAGAGCTTATTTAGCAAGAGACATCTAGGTACAGAGTCGAAAGCAGAAGTGAAGTCAAGAAACGTGCAGCGGACATATTTGGCACCTTTGTCTAATGATGAGACAATACTGTTGTGTAAGACGGCTGCAGCGTCTAAAGTACTCCTACCCTGTCTGTAGGCAAATTGTTTGGGGTCTTCGAAGCTTTTAAGGGAGGGTTCGAGTTTAAGAAGTACTAGTTTTTCCATGAGCTTTAGAAACGGGGAAGTGATGGCTATGGGTCTGAACTTTACGTTCTTGCTATTTCCAGGTTTAGGGACAGGGACTATTTTAATGTCTTTCCATGGAACAGGTACAACGTTTTCGGAGAAAGAAGCATTTAGGATATTAGTTAGAGGAGAACATAAAGCATCTGCACATTGTTTTAGAACATATGCAGGTATGCCATTTAGCACGCACTTTGCCAAACTGTAAAAGTGCTTAAGCGATGTAGTCTTAAACGCCCAAGAAATCGATAAAGCTATCGCAACTCTTAAGCTTACTAGTACTCCCGGTCCAGATGGAATGTCTTCCGTCCTCTTAAAAAATGGTGGAAATGACATGAACCTACTTCTCCTCAAGATATTTACAACTTGGCTAAGGGATGGAACATATCCAAATAGAGCTGGAAGAAATCTTACGTTGTACCCATTCACAAAACTGGACCTACAGCGGACATAGATAACTAGCGTTTTATCAACATCACTTCCGTGGTTTCACGTGTGATGGAAAAGATTGTGAAGAAGCAAACTGTTCAGTGTTTGCTTTTGAACGACTTAATATCTCCTTTCCAATACGGTTTCTTAAATAGAAGGTCGTGCATTACTTGTCAGTTAGATTATTTCGACCACATTACTGAATGTGTAGACAAAGGTCGCTCGTTCGGCAACAATATTATTTCTAGATGTTAGGAAAGCTTTTGATAAGGTCCCACATGACAGAATCATATTGAAACTCCTATCTTATGGAATGAGTGGAAGGCTACTCGAGTGGATAACTTCCTTTCTTACAAGAAGAGAACAGTTAGTTAAAGTCAGCCATCACTTGTCTGCATCCAAACGAATAACCAGCGGTGTGATACAAAGTAGCGTTCTTGGTCCTACCCTATTCATTGTATTTGTAGCGGTAAATAGAGGGTCGTGAATTCATAATTTTTACTGATCACAAACCTCTGACGTACTCTCTGAACTGACCTTCAGATAAGTATTCACCTAGGGAATCACGACAACTGGATTACGTTTCACAGTTTACATCAGATATTCGTCATGTATCCGGAGTAAACAACACCGTGGCAGATGCCTTGTCGCGCGTTTGTTCCCTCACCCAAATCCACGGCATAGACCTTGTAAAACTGGCTCGTCTTCAAAAAGAAGATACCGAGCTTCAACATGAGTTGTCGAAAACAACTCTACAATTAGCTGAGAAACCGTTAGGTATGGGAAGAGATACTATTCTATGCGACATTTCCACGAGTACTCCTCGCCCCACCGTGCCTAAAAGTTATCACCGTAACGTCTTCAATACGTTGCATGGCTTACCTAATCCAGGTATTCGAACTACTGTCAAGCTCGTAACTAGTCGGTTTTGTTGGCCTGGCATTAATAAAGAAGTAAGGGAATGGGCACACACGTGCTTAGCTTGTCAAAAGTGCAAGGTAATAAGACACACCAAAAACCCACTTGGCACCTTTCTTCTCCCTGACGCTCGTTTTGAACACGTCCATATAGATTTGGTTGGACCCCTTCCTGAATCCCATGGATATACCTATATTTTAACTTGCATCGATCGATTCACACGATGGCCGGAAGCAGTACCCATCAAGGACGTATCTGCTGAAACAGTCGCATGCGTCTTTGTAGAAAGATGGATTGCTAACTTTGGATGCCCATCTTCCATAACAACTAATCGCGGGCGGCAATTCGAAAGTGGCTTATTCTTCGCCCTGACTAAAATCATAGGTTGCATGCGTTTTCGAACAACAGCCTACCATCCCCAAGCTAATAGTATGGTAGAACGTCTACACAGACAGTTGAAAGCTGGTCTGTCAGCTACAAACAACACCCATTGAACTGAATCCCTTCCGTTAGTTCTCCTAGGGATACGAAACGCCCTGAAAACCGATGCTGGTTGTACTAGCGCCGAGCTAGTATATGGCACGACACTACGACTGCTTGGTGAATTTGTTTCTCCCTCGAGCTTCCCACCAGCAATAGATCACGCTTCCTATGTCAGTAGGCTTACAAACGCAATGCGTTCAGTTAAACCTGCTCCCCTTCGTCCACAGTCCATAGATGTTTCTGTTCATCCGTGTTTAAAAACTTCTTCACATGTATTCGTTCGTCGTGACTCTGTGCACAGACCTCTGGAACCTCCATACGACGGACCTTATAAAGTAATTAAACGTTCGGATAAATTCTTTGTCTTAGACAAAAAAGGCCGCGAGGACACCGTCAGCATTGACCGTCTGAAACCGGCTTACTTGGAGGGTGATCCTATTAGCGTAGAGCTCAACGTACCCCATAATCCACAAATAACCGAAGATCGTTTAGACCTCGATGAAGTCACTAGCACAGCGACAGCTACCGAACCTTCTGTCGAGCCCCCTAAGAAAACCCGTTCTGGACGTACCATAAGGTTCCCAGAATATCTTCTGACTTATTTAACATAACGAAGTCGTATGACTCACCCAACTCATCCGTTTGTGGTACTAATTTTTTTTTAGACGCATCAGTTTTCTTTTATATATAGTATCACTAAACACAAATAAAATTTTGTTTTTCAACAGTACATGTAACATGCACAAAAAAAAGAATTAATTAGATGTATCTTTTTTCGATGTTCTGAACTTAGCATTATTTTACTGTATAGTAAACGCACATCATTTTTTTTTACAAAATAGCTGATTTGGTACATTTTCCTCGACATGGTTCTTAGCGTTCTTGTTTTCTTTTCCAGGTGTGACGGGCACTGGACAGGAAACAAACGAAGCACGGGATCCAACGAACAACTTTAAGGAAGCTACAAACACCCTATTAGCATAGGCAGACAAACCAGTAGGCACGCCACCAAACCGTCCGGAAGATTTTTTTTCACCCGAAAGGGAACCATCGAGTTTTATTTACTTCCGGCTGGTTCTGTCTTAGGGTCCTCACCGCCCCACTAGGGGGGGGGGCGGGAGTGAGCTGTAGCGGTAAATAATTCCCCAAAATTATTGACCACAGCAATCACTCATCATTGGATGCTGACCACCACTGTTTAAGTAGACTTGTTTAGCTGAAGGCTTCCGGTCACGCATCCCCGCCATTTGGTACCCCGTCGTGTCACGTGCACGATCACTAGCCAGCTAAGCGTTCGTCTGAGAATACATTAGGCTCAATAATTGAGTATTATAAGGGAAACAAGCGTGGTAAACCAAGAGAACACTTACTGCACAAATATTTTAATTATTTTAAGCCTTGTAATGACAATCTAATTTCATGAATTGATCATGCATAATTGCTAAGTATTAATATATTGGTATTGGGACTGGTGCACCTTCCGTAGTTAAATATTGAAATGTCGTTGTTTCACCACTCTACCAGCAGTTGTGATCTTTTAGACGGGCTAGGGTGCACATGTTAATATGTTTGTTCTAGGCTCCTTTGGAAACTGTCAGGCTTTTCACAGGATCTAATCTCAGAGGGTAGTTGGTTCCAAAGTGTGCAATATTAAATGGTGAGAAAGTTAGCTCTAGTGGTGAGTTTATGGGTGTTAACCTTGAGAAGGTAGTCATGGTTGCGTAGTCGATACGATTTAAGATGAGCCCACGTTATGGATGAGTTACAGTTACAGTGCTTTCTTATAACTTTGAATAAGAGAAATAAGTTGCACTTCACTCTCCTTAACCATAAGGGTTCTAAGTCCAGTCGACTGTGTTCGTGTTTGAGACAAGGTCACTGTACATGTATAGACACATGCTAGGTTTACAACATCCGAAGTATGTTATCCCAGACCTAGCTGGATTGAATGTTAACTGTCACTTTTCACTCCAGTTGCATAGACTATTTAGGTCTTGTTGGATTTTACTAGCAATATTCATATCATTATAGTCGAAATCATGGACAACTTTGAGGTCATCTGCGAATAGGTACAGCTTGCCATACTTGATCATAGAGACAATATCATTTATGAATATTTAGAGGTTGACCGAATCTCTTGTTCAGCAACTTCTAACTTATTTATTCTCGCGTACCAAAACAATGCAAAAGCCAATATTTGATCGTCCGAACTACGTGATATATTTCGGGACCAAAACAATCCGTCAGACGAACGCTTAGCTGGCTAGTGATCGTGCACGTGACACGACGGGGTACCAAATGGCGGGGATGCGTGACCGGAAGCCTTCAGCTAAACAAGTCGACTTAAACAGTGGTGGTCAGCATCCAATGATGAGTGATTGCTGTGGTCAATAATTTTGGGGAATTATTTACCGCTACAGCTCACTCCCGCCCCCCCCCTAGTGGGGCGGTGAGGACCCTAAGACAGAACCAGCCGGAAGTAAATAAAACTCGATGGTTCCCTTTCGGGTGAAAAAAAATCTTCCGGACGGTTTGGTGGCGTGCCTACTGGTTTGTCTGCCTATGCTAATAGGGTGTTTGTAGCTTCCTTGAAGTTGTTCGTTGGATCCCGTGCCTCGTTTGTTTCCTGTCCAGTGCCCGTCACACCTGGAAAAGAAAACAAGAACGCTAAGAACCATGTCGAGGAAAATGTACCAAATCAGCTATTTTGTAAAAAAAAATGATGTGCGTTTACTATACAGTAAAATAATGCTAAGTTCAGAACATCGAAAAAAGATACATCTAATTAATTCTTTTTTTTGTGCATGTTACATGTACTGTTGAAAAACAAAATTTTATTTGTGTTTAGTGATACTATATATAAAAGAAAACTGATGCGTCTAAAAAAAAATTAGTACCACAAACGGATGAGTTGGGTGAGTCATACGACTTCGTTATGTTAAATAAGTCAGAAGATATTCTGGGAACCTTATGGTACGTCCAGAACGGGTTTTCTTAGGGGGCTCGACAGAGGGTTCGGTAGCTGTCGCTGTGCTAGTGACTTCATCGAGGTCTAAACGATCTTCGGTTATTTGTGGATTATGGGGTACGTTGAGCTCTACGCTAATAGGATCACCCTCCAAGTAAGCCGGTTTCAGACGGTCAATGCTGACGGTGTCCTCGCGGCCTTTTTTGTCTAAGACAAAGAATTTATCCGAACGTTTAATTACTTTATAAGGTCCGTCGTATGGAGGTTCCAGAGGTCTGTGCACAGAGTCACGACGAACGAATACATGTGAAGAAGTTTTTAAACACGGATGAACAGAAACATCTATGGACTGTGGACGAAGGGGAGCAGGTTTAACTGAACGCATTGCGTTTGTAAGCCTACTGACATAGGAAGCGTGATCTATTGCTGGTGGGAAGCTCGAGGGAGAAACAAATTCACCAAGCAGTCGTAGTGTCGTGCCATATACTAGCTCGGCGCTAGTACAACCAGCATCGGTTTTCAGGGCGTTTCGTATCCCTAGGAGAACTAACGGAAGGGATTCAGTTCAATGGGTGTTGTTTGTAGCTGACAGACCAGCTTTCAACTGTCTGTGTAGACGTTCTACCATACTATTAGCTTGGGGATGGTAGGCTGTTGTTCGAAAACGCATGCAACCTATGATTTTAGTCAGGGCGAAGAATAAGCCACTTTCGAATTGCCGCCCGCGATTAGTTGTTATGGAAGATGGGCATCCAAAGTTAGCAATCCATCTTTCTACAAAGACGCATGCGACTGTTTCAGCAGATACGTCCTTGATGGGTACTGCTTCCGGCCATCGTGTGAATCGATCGATGCAAGTTAAAATATAGGTATATCCATGGGATTCAGGAAGGGGTCCAACCAAATCTATATGGACGTGTTCAAAACGAGCGTCAGGGAGAAGAAAGGTGCCAAGTGGGTTTTTGGTGTGTCTTATTACCTTGCACTTTTGACAAGCTAAGCACGTGTGTGCCCATTCCCTTACTTCTTTATTAATGCCAGGCCAACAAAACCGACTAGTTACGAGCTTGACAGTAGTTCGAATACCTGGATTAGGTAAGCCATGCAACGTATTGAAGACGTTACGGTGATAACTTTTAGGCACGGTGGGGCGAGGAGTACTCGTGGAAATGTCGCATAGAATAGTATCTCTTCCCATACCTAACGGTTTCTCAGCTAATTGTAGAGTTGTTTTCGACAACTCATGTTGAAGCTCGGTATCTTCTTTTTGAAGACGAGCCAGTTTTACAAGGTCTATGCCGTGGATTTGGGTGAGGGAACAAACGCGCGACAAGGCATCTGCCACGGTGTTGTTTACTCCGGATACATGACGAATATCTGATGTAAACTGTGAAACGTAATCCAGTTGTCGTGATTCCCTAGGTGAATACTTATCTGAAGGTCAGTTCAGAGAGTACGTCAGAGGTTTGTGATCAGTAAAAATTATGAATTCACGACCCTCTATTTACCGCTACAAATACAATGAATAGGGTAGGACCAAGAACGCTACTTTGTATCACACCGCTGGTTATTCGTTTGGATGCAGACAAGTGATGGCTGACTTTAACTAACTGTTCTCTTCTTGTAAGAAAGGAAGTTATCCACTCGAGTAGCCTTCCACTCATTCCATAAGATAGGAGTTTCAATATGATTCTGTCATGTGGGACCTTATCAAAAGCTTTCCTAACATCTAGAAATAATATTGTTGCCGAACGAGCGACCTTTGTCTACACATTCAGTAATGTGGTCGAAATAATCTAACTGACAAGTAATGCACGACCTTTTATTTAAGAAACCGTATTGGAAAGGAGATATTAAGTCGTTCAAAAGCAAACACTGAACAGTTTGCTTCTTCACAATCTTTTCCATCACACGTGAAACCACGGAAGTGATGTTGATAAAACGCTAGTTATCTATGTCCGCTGTAGGTCCAGTTTTGTGAATGGGTACAACGTAAGATTTCTTCCAGCTCTATTTGGATATGTTCCATCCCTTAGCCAAGTTGTAAATATCTTGAGGAGAAGTAGGTTCATGTCATTTCCACCATTTTTTAAGAGGACGGAAGACATTCCATCTGGACCGGGAGTACTAGTAAGCTTAAGAGTTGCGATAGCTTTATCGATTTCTTGGGCGTTTAAGACTACATCGCTTAAGCACTTTTACAGTTTGGCAAAGTGCGTGCTAAATGGCATACCTGCATATGTTCTAAAACAATGTGCAGATGCTTTATGTTCTCCTCTAACTAATATCCTAAATGCTTCTTTCTCCGAAAACGTTGTACCTGTTCCATGGAAAGACATTAAAATAGTCCCTGTCCCTAAACCTGGAAATAGCAAGAACGTAAAGTTCAGACCCATAGCCATCACTCCCCCGTTTCTAAAGCTCATGGAAAAACTAGTACTTCTTAAACTCGAACCCTCCCTTAAAAGCTTCGAAGACCCCAAACAATTTACCTACAGACATGTTAGGAGTACTTTAGACGCTGCAGCCGTCTTACACAACAGTATTGTCTCATCATTAGACAAAGGTGCCAAATATGTCCGCTGCACGTTTCTTGACTTCACTTCTGCTTTCGACTCTGTACCTAGATGTCTCTTGCTAAATAAGCTCTCCATGACACAAACCGAGTCCTGGGTCACTAACTGGTTGCATTCCTACTTTTCAAACAGAATGCAGTACACCGTATACAAAGGTGAATCCTCCTCTGCTGTGCTCACTGAAGCTGGTGTCCCCCAAGGTGCCGTACTCTCCCCGCTTCTCTTTTCATTCTTCCTACATGACCTACCATCTTCAAATGGCATTAACTTTGTCAAATATGCTGATGACCTAACTGTATCTTTACCTGTCAAATGTCAAAGTGACTGCTCTAAACTAAATGGCTTCTTATCAGAAATCAGCCAATGGTCCAAGGAAAACGGTCTCACCTTAAACCCCTCCAAATGCCAAACAGCTAATTTCACCTTTAGGCACAAATCTGACCTAAACAAACTGGTTAGGACTCACGAGATGTGCAACATAGATGGCACTGAAATTGAAACCAAGTCGGAAGTTAAATACCTAGGCGTCACTCTATCTTCTGATCTTTCCTGGTCGTCTCATATCTTGACGATTTCCAAGAAAATAATCCGTCTTACCTTCTACACCAAGAAGTTAAGACATTCTGGTGTAACCCAATCCTTACTCCTACAATTTGTTAACTTCCGTATTCTGCCTATTATTCTCTATTGTTCCCCCTTAGTCTTTCCTGGGCTATTGAAGAAAGACTATACCTTATTACGTAGGATGTTAAAGGTTGTCAGCAGGGTAAGCAACGTGCCACTTAGCCAGCTTGTTAATATTCTGGTGGACAGGCACATGGACTCATGTGAAAAATGGGCGAAATCCATCTTATCTGACTCACAACACCCTCTACATTCACAACTCTCCCCATGTATCTCTTCAGGGAAAACGAGAAGCCTATATAGGAAACTATATGCCCGCACTAGTAAGTAAAAAAGCTCATCCATACCCTACCTGGCTCGTGTTCTGTGCGATAAAGAATGCATTAGGCGTGAAACCTTTAACTTATTAAATAGTCAGTAGAACCAATGGATCTCGTCTTTCCAACTCACATCATTTATAGGTACAACGTTTTCTCTCTACTTTTTTCATTCTGTATTTATTTTTTGTTATGTGCTGTTTTGTTTCTCTCTTCCTTGCAAACTCTACTTAAGACATTCTTGTTCGTTCTTTCACACTCTGTATATCTCGACCATTTTGCTATCGCTTACGCCAGTAAATATGCTAGTAGTATCTACTTCTAACACCTTCAAACACTGTTTAAATTTTGGCTTTGCTACCGACATGCTAATATGCTGTTGTCAAAACTGACTGAGATAACTTTAATTTATGTAGAACTTTATTTATTGTTAACGTACTAACTGGATGCAATATTGTAGTAAAAATGCTGAGAATTCCATTCTGTATCACAAGTACTGATTTGGAATAAAGCTATTATCTTATCTTATCTTATCTAAATACCTCAAATATATCCTCAGCACTTTCATAAGTAATGCCGCCTAGGTGTATTATTTTTGGATATGTTGTTTTGGAGTTTGTCAACCTACTTTTGAAAAGTTTGGCTATTTCTCCTGTGTTATGTTGTGGCGACTGAATAGCCCGCGTTTCTCTATTCCTAAGACTTAGATTTTTCAACTCATGGATTCTAGTGAGGATTGTTTTGATAGCGATTAACGATGATAAGTCGTCATGTCTGTAGTAACTGAATGAATGCTGCTTCCACAAACTTCTCCTTAATGATACTGGGATAAAATCACCTTGAGGGATTTTGAATGCAATGAATTTCACAGGCGCCATGACATCATTAACAGACTGTATTTTTTCATAGAAATTTTTAAGAACTTCCTTTAAGGAGTCATCAGTAAAGTGGGAATCCCAATTAGAGTATCTAATCAAATCCTGATACAGGCCCCAATCAACATGTGTGTATAGTCTTATGGGTGTCCGACTAACTTCGTTTCTGTGTGTAGTTTCAGGAGAACTGTTAAACGAACACGCTACTATCTTATGATCACTACCTGGGAATTCATGTCCCACATGAATCGTAGATGGTTCTACGTTGATCGCGAATATAAGATGAAGAATATTAGCGGACCTAGTGGGTACATTTATATGTTGCGTCCACCACCCTCCAGTAATGATGGAATTAAGAAGATTATTATCATAACTCCAGGGTCCTCGAAGTGTACGCCGTGATATATCACAGGCATATTGAAGTCACCTCCAGTTATATTATCTACATAGATAAAACAACGGTAAACAGGCATGAGTGTGTAAAGTTCAACTTTAAGAGTTTAGACCATTATCAAACAAGTTAACTCTGATAATTATAAATCACAAAAGTAAGGACTTCTCTATAGTTCTTTTGTGATAGGTTGCTCTTTATTGGCACGAATTTGACTGGATCCAAACAGCATTCTGGCGGTGACAAATTTGGATATTCAGCTACCGGAGGTGCAAGCAATATTAGATATAATTGTATAGTAGTCAAATATAGACCACGATATTCCAGAATGGGAGAAAATATTTCCACGTTATACGGAGAGATTGTAACGTCCTACACAGATTGAGATTCAGATATATTGGTTGAGGATAGAAGGCTTGGAGCCTATGTTAACCCTTTTCTAGTAAATTTCTGTGGTTGTCCAAACGCCTCTTGAAGGGATCAGTTGAGGTTGCATACACCACTTCTTCTGGGAGTCGGTTTCATGAGTCTATGACTCAGAGTGAGAACCAGTACTTGACAGCAATATGGCTTCTTCTTCTTCTTCTTGGCTTTTGATCTCTCCTGCTATGTCCTCTAAAGGTGTTCCGACCTGGTGGGAAGGAAAAGAGAGAATAGGTCAGGTCCATAGTCATTATTTAAAATTTTAAGCATTGTGATTAAATCTCCTCTGTGCCTACGGTATGACAGTGAGAAGAGATTTAAACTGTCCAGTCTTTCCTCGTATGATAAGGTAGCCGTGCCGTGAACCATGCGTGTTGCCTTCCTTTGAACCCTTTCTACAATATGTGAGTCTCCTCTTAGCCAAGGACTGGTTGCCTAGGCACTGTTTTGTAGTCTTGACCTCACCAGAGATGTATATAAGGTGACCATATCTATGGTGATTCTAGTAAAGGCTCTGCCAATTGCCCATAAGGACCTGAAACTACGTGCAGCCACTGCGCGACAGTGTGCTGTAGATTTTACGCCATTCATTAGCGTCCTCCTTGCTAATCGTAGTGGGATTTATCTGCCTGCTATTCACCGGTGTGGATGAGGCTTGGTCCACCAGTCCCGAGCTGCAAGTTTTCGACCCCTGGTACGCCTCTTCTACGTGGCAGTCTTTCCCTTACTGTCACTTGAGGGCTTACCCAGTACCGTGGGGGCAGTGTGGGTGTCTGGGATATGATGGGTGCTCTTCTGTGCTGAAGGGCACTCACTCATTGACAGAGACTCATCGGAGATATGTGCTGTTTTGCCGATGACGGTAGTCACTTCATCGTTGTCAGAGCAATAGTCGGTCTTCTCCTGTGGTGGAAGACCCTTAAAGTTCATGAGCTTTGGAGCCCCCACTGAGAGTGGCAATGGCTTCCGTTATACGGATTTAATTGTACTATAACAATCATTGCACGACCAGTTTGCTAGAGGTTTGCAGCAGCGTTTGTATGCTGCAGGAGTTAGGTTTGTGCACATACTATGAAACCATCTCTTGCAGTTATCACACTGCATTCCCCCATCCACTGGAAATTGGCACATAACCCTTCCGCAGCACTTCCTCTTGATAGGCATGCTTTTAAGAGCGAACTGGGGAAAAAATGTGAATGTGACTTGATATATATAACCTTTATAAATCAGTGATAAATAGGCCAATGAGTGCGCAAAAATTGATATATAATATATAACTATCAAGTTATAAGAACACAACAACTCAAATCTAAAACGTAAACTAACTTCGATCAGAATAAACTGATTTAAATTTAGTCTATAGACTTTTGGAGCGTATAACACAACAAAAGCCAAAACCAAACAAGAGCGTGTGAAACCTACTACCTTTTCAAAGTTCGCGCAAAACGAAGCGCACGATAATTTATTATCAATTCGCTCAATCTATTTTCACAGACTTGCCTATGTTCACTTGGGCTTGTGCTCTACTGAAACGTACTTACTTTGTGAGCCGTATTGGTAATCATTTTTCACCTCTTTAGTTATTCTGTTTATAACAGTAAACTAATTGTAACTACTCATCGCTATTGGTTATTTTCACAATTTTCTATGTACCTTTCATAAATTTCCGTAATGCTAACGATTTGCTTTGTTTTATTTCAGTGTGGCGTATTGCTTTCATGTTTCACCATGTTTCCTCGCATTCCTTCGGGCCAAGCATTTGTAATAACCTCATGCCGACATTAAAATCTTAACCATTTCTTCCATTCTTCTTTTTCTCTTCACCCTTTACCCTGCTCCTCCTAAGACGCTGGTATATTTGTTGTCTTTCGTATCGATTGGCAGTTGCTACTGAGGCACAGGAGTGGGGCATTTGTCTGTGATGCAACTTAGGGATCAATGAGTCATTCTTCCGCTACGACAGCCTGGCCAACGGGTGATACCATCAGCCCTCTATGCACGTAAACACGTATCAGTAGGGAGTAACACAAAACAAATAAATAAAAATGAGAAATATAAAAAAGTGTTAAAAATCAAGATGAATGGAAATGAAATGAGAATAAATGATCAAAGCGACCAGACTTTGGGCAAGCAACAAATATGAAGAACAAGCAAGTTTTATCTTTAATAATGGCTTAGGTAGTTAACATGAAGTAGAGTATAATAGTGCGTAATTAAAAAGACTATTGTGAGGCAGGTGAGTCATATTTAAGTGACGAGTGAATTCGAAGATCTGGAAAATTAGAAGTCGTAGAACAATCTGACCTGTAAAATGTCTCACAAATTTCTGTATGGCTCGATGGGTAGCATCTTGACAAGAAGGTGAACAGGCTTGTAGATGGTAGGAGGGAAGGAATTTTTTTAGTATTATTGATCTGTACAACCCTTATTATTTTCTTTTTTGTTGAGGGTCCAGACTAATGTTTAATTCTCGAGCTGTCAAGAAATGCATGTTGCTTTCGTGCTGATCGGAGCGATTTACATTTGTGACCACTAACATACCTGCTGATCAACACGCGCCACCCTCCATCTTTTTTGAATTAAATGTAACGAAATGTTTTGCAATAACTGTAGTTGCAGCATCGCATTGCTTTGAGTCCGTCCCGATCATAGAGTATGCTCTACATCAATATATTTCGTGAAAAGCGCTCCCCATCACGTCGCAAGGTAAATTGATACCTGAGGATATACGTAGCAGTATCACATATAAAATCCATACATGTACACAAGTTGTCAATGGAGTTGAAGATTGAACGATCAATTCTTGGTTGTTTTGCTCAAAATCAACTTCCCCAATTTTCGTGGAGGCATCAATACGACAGTCATCGTCTCATCGATCGCTGTTCAGAAAGAAGAGTGAAACATCGTCAGAAACCTTAGTTCAGTTATTATTTTTATATGTTGGTGTAACAATAAAGAAATCTCAAGCGGCCAATCGGTGTTTTGGTTTTTTCGTCCGTTATAACTAAGCGTTTCTGAAATCTTCAAGGAACAGCGTGGGCCCGAGCGTAGCAAGAGCTGGGCATCAACGGTTTATGAGACGTGATTGACACAAGTTCTCAGACAACATGCAGTTTGAACTCTTGCGCTACAGGTGTTCTGTTTCTGCGTGAATCATTTTTCCTTAATATTTTGGAAATCAGCCGCTTTCCTCACATTACGCAGTTATCCATAGTCAACAAGGATTGTATTGGAACAACATATAGCATTCACTCGTGAAATCTACGTCAAGAATCTTCGGATACCCTATCTAACCACGTGGAACTCAGGACTTTATCCACAGCAAACTCTGTAAAGGAAAGTCTGACTTTTTATTTTTGCAATATAAATCTGTTTATCGTTGTTGTTTTGATACTTCGATAATACAGCTATCTTTTTTTTATATCCTCAAGACTTTTTTTCCGGAAATTGTGAAGTTTCTTATTTCTGTAATGGTTAAGTCTATCAAACGTGTAAGTACCGTTAAGAGACTGAGATCTAATACTAGTCAGCCATCTGAAGGCCTCAGCTCCGTTGACAATTCTACACTTTTACACCAGCCACACCCAGAGTTATGGTATCTGATATCATGGAGGAATTAGCAGAGAATGCGGCTTGTAGCAAAAATGATTTACTGACACTTCAGAAGTCAATAGCAGAACTACAGAGCAAGTTTGACAGCATTATGCCTCTCACGCAACTGTGTGACCCACCACAAAACATCTGTTTTGAATCACTAATCAAATCCGAGCGCATAATTGACTATTTGGCTGAAGAAGCTGTTAAGAGGATTATGTCTTCACATAACGTCTTGGCCTATAACATTCCAGACAGAGAGCCGATTGCCAAACTTAAGAATTCGTGTCTAAAGGCTTGTAATATGTCGTTGACAGAATGTCAGGTTTTGCGTCTTCGTAAGAAATCTGCAAACCACCCGTGTCCTGTGCTTTTCAAGTTTAGGTCTACCGAAGAAGCCAGGAATTTTCTGAAATCGGGTAAGAAATAGGCTCTTCAACACCATACACTAACATTAGGGTTGCACCTGATTTAACACCATGCCAAAGGCGATGCCGCTCAGGAACAGTGAACCCTGATAACTCTAATAGGATAACTGTAGATGATGTTCCGTGCGTTATTCCGTCTATTGAAATATCTGATCACGGCATGCAACAGACATTTTCGCAGGTAGTGGCTAATGTTAGCCAAGCATTATATAACGATATTGATGCAGACACTGAAATGGTGGACATAGATGAGTCAACGGGAAATAATGTTGAAATACATCGTTTTCACACTGACGCAAAAGTCAAGACACCGAAACCATCAAAACCCATCCCACTGGTGGTCCAACCATTGCCTTATAAGTCAGTTACTCCTCAGTCTGACAATCCACACTCTGTGAAGCACCAGTCGAATGTAGCCACCCAAGTTGGCAAGTTTTCTAGGCGTTATGACAAACGTCCCATTTCCATTAAGAAAACTAAAGCTCATGAGGTGTCCAAGCCACAGAAACCCTACATAGCATGTGCTGACTGCCCTGTTAGCCATCATCAGCCAGTTAATCATAAGATAGGGAAAAAGAAGTAAATAAATTAAATACTAAACCCGGAGCAAGAAAGCCTTTGATATGAAAAAGACGAAAGCACCTGTAGGCCTTCTTTGTAAGAGAAAGTCAAATATGGTAGACGAAGCTCCTAGGGGTAGGCCTAATTGGTGCCAAGTGGAAAGCCAATTTTATCGAATCCCTAATTCTAGACAAACAGCACAGCAAGGTAGTAGGTATTGTTCTGCACATCCACTACGTAAACCCCTTGTCAACCAGCCCACTTCTAATATTCTGTCGACTGAAAGTTATAGAAAATACCCCAAACATCGGCCACAGACCACATTTAGCAAGCCAACAGAACCCATTCATATATCTTATGTGTCTAGTGGGGAGCATGTGCCGATTTCTGCACAAAACTTGCCATGGTCTGATGAATACCAGAAACAGATACCAACACTTCATTCTTATACTGGCAACAAATTACCGAATACACATATCGGTTATACCTTAGGGCAGGATTTTCACCAGCGTCAGTTAACAGAAACACCTGGAATCATGCATATAGCACGCATGATATCGGATCAATTCCTTGCTGGCATAGCGAACAGTCTACAGCTAGGGCAAGGCATATTTCCCGGGAGATAGCTGACACAGTGTCGACACCAAACGCGGATACTAATATCTCTAAAATATTAATATCTGATTATCACACAGGTGTCTCTCACTGCATACCATATCCAAACGTAAGCCCATCCCTGACTACCACCTCAAAAATCTACCTGAAGTCTTCCTACGATCCAAAGATATTGGTAAATGAGTCTGATAACATGTATATAGAGGATACTCACGGATTATTTTACCAAGATGTTGTCCGCTCACTGAAACCACATAGCCAGTGTTTATCTATTATCCTAGTAAATACGAGATCAGTTCTAAGCAAACATTTAGCACTAAGTACAATAGCTTCTATATGCAGACCGTCATTGATTATGATCACCGAAGCCTGGTGCACAAGTGAAATCTCCAATGACAGCCTAAGGATTGATAAATACAACCTTTTTCGCGGGGACAGACGGACAGGTCGTGGGGGTGGAACACTAATTTACTGTGAACAATCCATGTGTGCAACCCAGTTTAGTAACCCAATTCTGTCACAACTCAATGACTCGATCTGGGTCGAAATAAAAGTTGTCAGAAGTAAACCTATACTTGTGGGTTGTGTGTACCGGCCCCCTTCATCCAGCAGGGAATATGATAATATGCTTAGCAATATCTTTAATGTTACAGCCAATCTTCCTTTCAGTTATAAAATTATCGGAGGCGATTTCAACTTGCCAGAAGTATCATGGTCTTCACTCCGAGGACCCCAAAGGTACGATAATCTCATAAATTCCATCGTCACAGGAGGGTGGACACAACACATAAATTCACCCACTAGATCCGCAAATATCCTAGACCTTATTTTCACGAACAACATAACGCCATCTACCGTACATGTTGGACATGAATTTCCAGGTAGTGACCATAGAATAGTAGTTTGTTCTTTTGACATCTTTCCTGAAACAAAACGCAGAGATGAAGCTGGCCAGATACCTATGAGATTGTACACACATGCTGACTGGGACTTGTATCAGCACCTAATTAGATGTTCTAATTGGGACTCGTACTTTTCGAACCAGTCCTTAGATGCAATTCTTAACAACTTCTATCAGAATATTAACTCAATTCACGACGTCATTGCACCCGAGAAGATTCTTAACTTCAGATTCCCCCAAAGTGATTATATTCCGACATCGTTTAGAAGAAGTCTACGTAAGCACTCAATAAAATACTACAGATATCATGACTTATCGTCATTAATTGCCATAACGTCCCTTCTCAGTAGAATTGAAGAGTTGAGAAATATAGGCCTCAGAAACAAAGAAATGCAGGCCATTCATGCACCGCATAACTCAGGAGAAATAGCCAAACTTTTTAAAAGTAGGTTGATGAACTCCAAAACACCCTATCCGAAAATAATATACTTAGACGGCATTGCTTACGAAAATAATGAGGCGATATGTGAACTGTTTAGCAAGCACTTCGCCAGATTATACACCTTAGAGAACGATGAAGTCGTGGATTTCCCACGTAAAACAGACGAATGTTTAAGTGACATAATTTTCACCACACATGAGATCGATAAAGCTGTCGCAAATCTTAAGCTTAGTAACACTACTGGCCCAGACGGTATATCTTCCGTTCTGCTGAAAAAAGGTGGTAATGACATGAGTTTACTCTTACTCAAGTTATACTCAATTTCATTAAGCGATGGGACATACCCTAACTGCTGGAAGAAGTCTTATATTGTACCTATCCATAAATACGGGCCTATAGCTGATATCAACAACTACCGCCCCATCAACATCACGTCTGTAGTTTCACGTGTAATGGAAAAGATAGTTAAGACTCAAATCATTCAGTACTTGCTGTCAAATGACCTACTATCCCCATCCCAATACGGTTTCTTAAGTAGAAGGTCGTGCATTACTTGCCACTTAGATTATTTTGACTACATCACACAAAGCATTGATAATGGGCGTTCGGTAACAACATTGTTTCTTGACGTTAGCAAGGCCTTCGATAAAGTCCCACATATCAGACTCCTAACAAAACTCCAATCCTACGGAATAACCGGAAATCTTCACAAATGGATAAGTTCTTTTCTCACAGAAAGAGAGCAATTAGTCAAAATCAACCACCAGTTGTCTTCCTCAAAGCCGATAACCAGTGGTGTAATACAAGGTAGTGTTCTTGGCCCTATTCTATTCCTCTTATTTATAAATGACATAGTCTCTGTAATCAAGTATGGCAAGCCATACCTTTTTGCAGATGATCTCAAGATAGTATATGATTATGGGTACGGTGATATGAGCGTCGAAAGCAAGATCCAACAAGACTTAAATGATCTAGGCGATTGGAGCGAAAAGTGGCAACTGACTTTCAACCCAGACAAGTGCGGTATAACCCACCTTGGACGCTGGAAACCGATAATGTGCCTATATATGTACGGTAAGCTCCTCTCAAAACTGAACACAGTCACAGATCTCGGGATAACATACTCAGATTTATCCTTTTCCGATCATGCAAATAAGGTTGTATCTGACTGTAAACGACTTACTGGCTTTGTACTGCGTAACTTCTACACCCAAGAAGCAAGATTAGCTATATATAGGACATGTATCCGTCCCAAACTTGAATATTGTGCTCTCCTATTTAGTAACCTCAGGAGTGTAGACAGAAAAAAATTGAAAGTGTCCAGAGATTCCTCACGAAACGCATAATAGGGTTCGACCAACAAGTGGAATATGTTGACAGGTGTGTACGTCTGAAATTAGAGCCTCTGTGGTTAAGGAGAGTGAAGTGCAACCTATTTCTACTCTTCAAAGTCATTAGGAAACACTGCTACAGTAACTCATCCATAACTTGGGAAAATATTAAATCATATCAGCTGCGAAACCACGACTACCTTGTCAAGGTGGCTACCCACAGAAAATCCATTAGGGCAAACTTTTTCACCATAAAATATTGCACTCTTTGGAACCAACTACCACCTGAAATAAGATGTTGTGAAAACCCTGATGGGTTCAAACGGAGCCTAGAAAGACACTTTAACATGTCCACCCTAGCTCGTCTAAAAGACCACAACTGTTGGTAGAACGGAAATTGAAGGCCAGTCCAGTCTTCAGTATAGTCACATACGTATATCTCGACTCTAATACTCACGCAGCGAACGTTAATAATAATAATAATAATAATAGTATATTCTCATTTTGTACATGAGAGACGCCAGTTTACAGGCATCATCAATATGATAAATTACATATACGATTAGCAATCATAATTAATAATAATGTTTTAATAAAGTACACATTTTTTCCTACTTGTGTAGGACACACCAAATATACAGGCATGGATAAGCATTAATTAAATTTCATAAATTCGGTTTATGGTTAAGTTACATGGTTGCTGGCGTTTTTGTTTTAATAATAATTATAATAATGTATATTCTCATATAAACATATAAATTTACATGAAAATGCATGCCATTTTTTTAGGTCTGTGGGAACAATATGATAACCAGTCATTCAACCAGTCATATTGTTCCCACAGACCTAAAAAAATGGCATACATTTTCATGTAAATTTATATGTTTATATGAGAATATACATTATTATAATTATTATTAAAACAAAAACGCCAGCAACCATGTAACTTAACCATAAACCGAATTTATGAAATTTAATTAATGCTTATCCATGCCTGTATATTTGGTGTGTCCTACACAAGTAGGAAAAAATGTGTACTTTATTAAAACATTATTATTAATTATGATTGCTAATCGTATATGTAATTTATCATATTGATGATGCCTGTAAACTGGCGTCTCTCATGTACAAAATGAGAATATACTATTATTATTATTATTATTAATGGAGCACATCATGAAATATAGGAATATTGACTTCGCATTAACAAAAAGACCCAAGTAAGTTTAGGATGGATTAAAAATACTTGGGAAAAAATAAAGCTTGAAGTTATTCCACAATATAACAAGTCATTCAATGGAGCACATCATGAAATATAGGAATATTGTCTTCGCATTAACAAAAAAACCCAAGTAAGTTTTGGATGGATTAAAAATACTTGGGAAAAAATAAAGCTTGAAGTAATTCCTCAATATAACCTGGGTGTGTACAAATCCGAATCTCATTTTTGATTTGATTTATATCCAAATTGGGTAATAAGGAAGCTATTTTTACAGATACGATCAGTTATGTTATAAGCTACAATCGTGAAGTTGGATTACAAATTGATACTTTTCCATTGGTATAAGAGTATATTCCACAAATGTAATCCACAAATGTAATCCAGGTTGCGTCGTGGAGAAAGTTAATTCGTTATTAACCAGGCAACTGAAAGATACGGGACCAATAATGTTTGCAGATCATTTGTCATTGTAAATGGTCAAATATCCACATTATTCATTCTCATTCAAAAAGTCAGATGGAAGCTGAAATGGTGAGAGAAAAAAGAAGACAAACAACAGCAACGCAAAAGAAAGCAACGGGAGTCCTTAAGGAGTGATTAATAAATATATACATATATATTCTGTTTAGTAACTGTGGTTATTTTGGTACACAAACTAACTAGTCCCGTTATGTTAACTTTTATATTATGTGTGAACTAATATTAATGTCCTGTGTAGAAATGTTAATCATCTAGTTCCAATAATATTAAAATTTATAATTGTAGTTTGCTGTAACTACACGTTTAAAGAACTTAAAATATCTATGTAGGGTGAAAAAGAGGGTGTAAGAGTCAGACGTATAAGTGCATTGTCATCTTTGAGCAGTCTGGTGACTGACGAGATGAACACTGGAAGTGTGTTTGCATCGCGCACATTAGCTGGTAGTTTATTCCAAATGACTGAAAACTTATTTAAGAAGAAGTTGTACCGCACGTAAGTCTGACAGTGCTCCATAGCAGCTAGGTTGTGATGATTTCTAAGATTGTAACTGACGACAGCGGTAGGTTTAGTTATTGGTTCGGAGGAATGCAAGAGAAGATTAGTTAGCTTATAGTAAAAGATTAGGTTAAGCTTAAGGCGTCTTTTCCAGAGGGGTTCTAATCTTAGTCTTACGCATCGCTCATGGTATTCAAGACCACTTTCTAAACCAAGAGTTCTTGAGGTAAACTGCCGTTGCACTCCCTCTAATTTAAGCTTGTCATTTTGTCTGAGTCCGCTAAGAATAAACGGACAGTATTCTAAGATAGGTCGGACACATACTTTGTATAATAAAACCCTAGTTTCACAACAAAAGAAATTACGTGTTATGCATCCTATCAGCCTACGCGTTTTACGTCTGGCATAATCAGTCTGTTCAGCGAACGTTAGGTTACTAGAGTATCTAATACCGAGATCTACGACTGAATTGAGCTTAGCTAGTTTTCGCCCATTTATTTCAAGGTTTAGATCAAGCTTACTGTTGCCGTACAAATCCAGCCGCATTTGTCAATGTTAAAATTTAGGCAGGATTCAGCACACCACGTTGCAAGGCTACTTAGTTCAAGATGTATTTTAGTAACCATATCGCTTAATTCATGAGTGTAGCAGGAGTAGACGACTTTGAGGTCGTCAGCATATAGGAATGGTTTGCCTAAGGTGAAGCACTTGCAAATGCTGTTAATGTAGACTGTGAATAAAAGTGGACCTAGGACACTACCTTGCACGACCCCACTTGAGATCTGCCTAGGATGAGACAATACAGATCCAACTTTGGTTATTTGTACCCTGTTAACTAAATTACTGATTTCTATTCTCTATAATTTTCACTAAGTTGTGTTGGTAAAAGTAACACTGAAAATAATTGTAATAGCATCCACACCTTTAACGTTTTACATATGTATTTACTAATATAATAATACTTATTAATCATGCATGTTCAATTCTTAAACTAGATTGTCATTAAAATACTTAAAATGATTAAAATATTTATGCATCAAATGTTCTCTTGGTTTACCACGCTTGTTTACCTTATAATACTCAATTATTGAGCCTAATGTATTATTTGTTATACGAATTATATTACTGATTATACTCTTATCATATATGGTTTGATTTACTCTACGGCTCCCTGTAGACTAACTACCATTCTTCAGTATACACACGCTGCAGTATTGTTAACCAAATGCCAAAATTTTGTTGGTTCTATGTTAATATCTTTTTATAATATGTCTAGACACGTTACTTTGCAATGTCAAATGTTTATATATAAGTACTCTAAGTCCTGCTAACCGACCTTACCTTCAGTCCATAATACCTAAATTGAACCTTAACTATAGTGTTCTGCTGAATCTTGCTCCACTATTCACAATACCTATTCGTTTTACTCTTCAAGGTTTTGACTCCTTATAAAGTAATCTGTTCATTAGGACGCATGCACGCATATATAATATGTTCATAAAGATGCTGGAAGCACTCATTAAGAAGGCTAGGGAGATGGAATATGGGGTACGAACATGTCTGGTACCAAGCAATATATTTGCGGTAGCCATAATAATCATAGTCTCAGAGCCTGACATCAAAAGAGGAGGGAGGGTGGTGCTAGCTTATCAGTAGATATGGTGGCGGTCACTAAGGTGAATCGCCCCATTCTGCAGGAACGGCAATACGCAATTTGACGGCTCGAGATATTTCTGATTTTTATGAGGGCTTAGATCTTTATCTTGAAGAAGATAATAATGAACGCCTTGACAGATCATGCCTCTACCTTTAAATATATACCATTCGCCCAGCCTATTGTTGAGATGCGACCACGCGGGATCTGCACAGATTTATGGGGCATCTTAGAAATTAACTTGCTATCCATCGTCAGATCTTTAAATACCACTTCACAATATCTTGTCTCACTTATTTTCTAATAACGTCTTTACTTGATCCTCATTATATTCCATGAAACCTAACATTTTATAGCTCTTTATGAATTTGATTCGACTTATTCTATTCCTATTCTCTGGAGGGTACGGTTGTACACCAAATAGACAAAAAGGCATGAAATAAAAACAACTGGCTTGAAAATAATTGTATTAAAGCCAAAAGTGGACATCATGATAGTACAAAATATATTGGTTTTATTATACATTGCAAATGAACGTTGTCGGCCTAAGGATTAATTACTTCCCCATTCTGTTTTCTACATAAATGTGTTTATTAATGATATATTTCACTCACTTAATCTATTATACTTTAATGTTTCACCTTAGCACTTTAACTTTTCTAAAACAGCTTCCAATCCCTTGTAAACGTTGTACTTACCTCAATATTGGTTGGTTATCGCATGCCTACAACCACGGGATGAAAACGAAACGAAGTCGATTTTCCCGCCCAACCTGGAGGACAACTGCACAATTCAATAACTATACGGCCTAGTTCAGACAATGAGTGTAATTATATATATATATCAAATATTTAACTGTTGAAACATTATTAACTTGTAGACAATTTAAGATTTGACATTATAACATACTTGATCGTGCCTGTAAAAGTGGCATGCATTTTCATGTAAATTTATGTTTATATGAAAATAAAATTATTATTATTATTATAACATTCATAAACTCTCAAAGTCCAGCTCATACTACACTGGACCTCACGCTGTCCCTGGAAGACTTCCAGAAACACTTTGAATTAACCAACGTGAAAAGCAGACACAGATGGCGAATCGAGAATTATTTATTACTAAGCAAATATGTAACCAACAATATGGTTAGGGCACACAAGGTCTAAGAATAAGTGTTATAACAATAAATCACGATAAAACTTCTAACGGATTTGTTATTTTACTATGAACAGCGAACGATAACTGTCAGATTGATATTTCCCGCGAAAAATATGGAGGAGTTGGGCTTGAGCACACAACCATGAATTAATCGTTCACACATCAACCACGCGGGGACTCACATTGTTCCTTGAAGTTTCTCAGAAAAGCTTAGTAATAACGGACGCAAAACCAAAACACCGATTGGCTACTCGAGAATTCTTTATTGTAACACCAACATATAGCCAACTTTAAAATTAAGCTTTACAACTAAGGTCTATGAACAAATATTACAATGATAAATCACAATATTACTTCTGACGGTTTTGGCCTGACTTCTTTCTGAACAGCGACCGATGAGACGATGACTGGTGTATTGATGCCGGCGCGAAAATTGGGGAAGTTGGGTTTGAGCAGACAACCATGAATTGATCGTTCAATCTTCAACTACATTGACACTCCCGGTCAATAAAGGGATCCATCCCTTTTTCCATCACGACCAATACACTTTGTCTTGGATGCCATTGCGAGATCCTGGGTCACACGGACAAAGCTGAAATGGAAAACAAACAGCAAAGCCAACACACCACAGGCATACCCACAGCACAATCACACTCATCGATGACGACCGACGCCTTTCAGTTAAAGTCATCCTCTTGACATCTTGCAACACAATCGCTACTTGCTAGAATGTCTGTTGCAGAACGCAACGTGACCATAGCAGCACCTCATGACACTCTGCACCCATCCTGCTGTCTATTCACTACCAATTACCAATGCGATCGCTCGTCACTCATTCTGCCTCAGTTCTAGTAACGGTGACGTATGCAAGCCTTAGTCGTCTACACTCTCGCTCCCCGGCGTGTGGGACCACAGCTAATCCTTATCTCTGCGTGCATGTCATTCTCTGCACTAGCCTCCCCACCACCGACCCACCTGCTGACCTTAACATCGATCAATTCATTCACGTATGTATAAGACTCAAAACAACTTCAGAAGTAAGCACGACGGAAATTTTAACAAAATTATGCAATACGACAAGATACGAAAACAACAAGTAAACACAGTGAATCCAAAAACACCCGATTCATAGGACACACCTCACGTATATACAAGCAGTGCACATGAGCCGGCGGATCATGTCTCCATGCAATTCTTTTGAAAAATAGCAGGATTCACACCAGTACGCCTGCAATCCCTCTCAGGTTGACGATTGTAGGTTGAAGAATGTACGGACACAAACAACATTAACCAACAATTACATTAATTGGAACCCACTAAATTATTTAACACGAACATATGTACAATCAACACATCAAATGTTGTGAATTCTCCCTTGACGAACTACCCTTGAAGAACTGTAGGACTTACAGCAGTACGCCTACATTCCTAATCAGGTTGACGGTCCTAGAGGAAGACGTCCGCACACAAACGGAGTTATCAACAAATAGATAAACGATGATACCAATTCAGTATATACAATATGAACATATGTACAAGATCATACACCAAGCACATTGGACTGCTCATTGATGCGCTACCCTTTGAAGAATTGTAGGACCTACAGAAGTACGCCTACAACCCTTCTCAGGTTGACGCTCTAGGTTGGAAAATCGTTGCAGAGTTCATTTCCTGACCTCCTCCTATCAGCTATATCTTCAAATCTGAACGGCAACTCGCTCATGTCATTGTATCGTAGAATATAGATGACGAACAAACACACGACGTATCTGGTCAACCAAGCGTAGACACAGAGTAATTTACACCAAAGATAATAGCATTCAAATAGTAACTTGAAACTAGAAATGCCTTTATTCATGCAAGTCAATTTAACAATTACTCTCTCGTTTACACTTGGCTTATCCTCACTAAACTGACCAATATCTTTCGTCTTTTCAAATGCACCAATACTATCGTAGTCATTGCACAATATACTTGAGTTGATGGGTGTCCTTCTCATTGTGGATGACAGCACCAACGACAACTGATTGATACCAGTTGATGAACTTAGCGGTGCATCAGAAGCTGTTGTTGTTCGGCATTTAGAAGGTCGTCTAACTGCAAGATTACCACCACTGCTGTCTTTTATTATTGGCGCCAGTTTAGCAATAGCATCTGATGATAGGTGGGCTACACGCTGATCATTTACACTGACGTCTTACAAGTATCCATACCTTCTGCAACTGCATCTGCCTTTAATTCTACTTCACGTTCACAGTGTACAGAACCTTTGTTCAACTCAGTAGAAGTAGGCATTCCCCCATTTCATCATGATCAACCAGAGACAAATCTGCACTATCATGATCATTATCATGAATATTCACTTTACCGTCAATTTCATCATTTTCAAACTCTTTAATAACAGAAGTAGACAATTTCGGTTCCTCCTCACAAATCCTTAAACGTTCTATATCTTCACTCTGACTAGTTATACCGTGTAAACTTGTGGAGTCAGAACTGTCCGCTGAGACTGTAACTCTCCTCTGTGACACTCTATTAAACAATGGCTTACCAGTTGCAACTACAGGCTTCTTGACCACACCGTTATCGTCACACAATTCGGAGTCAGACCTTGATTTCACATTTAGCTTATCACTGAACTTGCTCACCAGTTCACAGTTCACTTCTGTATGCACCTCTTGCACACGTGTAAAACACAACCGTGTTTGTCTTGCATCTTGTAACTTATCTGTTGAGGATGTACCACGAAACCTGTTACACTCACTAGGTCTATATGCATTAATAGACATCATGGAGCCTTCTCGATATCCACCTCTGTGAGGCCTATTCGTCATCAATGATTGCGGTTTGCCCTCAGACTGCTCTATTCTAGGGGTGAGATGCAATAGACTGGCAAACTTGCTCATAGATTGATTGACACTATCTTTCACTAGTTTCCGGATATCATCAAATTTTGGATCGATACCCTCATCCTCCATACGGGAGCTTATCTTCACCCACTTCCTTTGCAGTCGAGTAGGTAGGCGTCTTGCTATTACTTCTAGTATAAAACTCGAGTTGAGGTCACTCATGCAATTCATCGAAATCAATGCATTCTTGTAAATCAGCAAATTATCCATAAACTCAGTGAGTGCCTGGTAGTCATCCTGTAATTGACCACCATTACCCTTAACAGCCTCGAATAATTTCCCTACAATCATCGAAGCTTTTTCAAACCTTTGACGTAGTATGCTCATAGCCTCGTAGTAGCCCTCTTTTGGCTTCATAAACTTACAGCACTGTATAGCTCTTGAAGCATCTCCAGTGCAATACCTCATCAAATACATCAATTTCAATTCATCACTTAATAAAATACTACTCAGCATGGTCTCAAACTCCTTTACAAATTGTAAATAATCAGCCGGGTTTCCATCGAAACACCGTGGTTCAAATTTAGGGAGTTTGATGTTCCTATTATCCCTGAACGGCGAAACAGTAACATCAACCATGTCATGTTGAACATCAGACACATCGTTACAAGTAACAGACAAGTCACCATGACTTACTTTCCTGTTTGCATCCAAGACGCTCTGTCCCTTCTTTGACCCAGGCATTGTTGAACTTGACCCAATTCCAAAGACGTTCCAGATATTGCTTGTTCAAAGAAGACTTCGCCGGCACCAGGAAAGATGAACGGTGACTATCCAAAGTCGTGCCGTCAGAAACTGTCAGCCACGTCTCGTAAACCGTCAATGCCCAGCTCTTGCTACGCTGGGACTCACGCTGTTCCTTGAAGTTTCTCAGAAAAGCTTAGTAATAACGGATGCAAAACCAAAACACCGATTGGCTACTCGAGAATTCTTTATTGTAACACCAACATATAGCCAACTTTAAAATTAAGCTTTACAACTAAGGTCTATGAACAAATATTACAATGATAAATCACAATATTACTTCTGACGGTTTTGGCCTGACTTCTTTCTGAACAGCGACCGATGAGACGATGACTGGTGTATTGATGCCGGCGCGAAAATTGGGGAAGTTGGGTTTGAGCAGACAACCATGAATTGATCGTTCAATCTTCAACTACATTGACACTCCCGGTCAATAAAGGGATCCATCCCTTTTTCCATCACGACCAATACACTTTGTCTTGGATGCCATTGCGAGATCCTGGGTCACACGGACAAAGCTGAAATGGAAAACAAACAGCAAAGCCAACACACCACAGGCATACCCACAGCACAATCACACTCATCGATGACGACCGACGCCTTTCAGTTAAAGTCATCCTCTTGACATCTTGCAACACAATCGCTACTTGCTAGAATGACTGTTGCAGAACGCAACGTGACCATAGCAGCACCTCATGACACTCTGCACCCATCCTGCTGTCTATTCACTACCAATTACCAATGCGATCGCTCGTCACTCATTCTGCCTCAGTTCTAGTAACGGTGACGTATGCAAGCCTTAGTCGTCTACACTCTCGCTCCCCGGCGTGTGGGACCACAGCTAATCCTTATCTCTGCGTGCATGTCATTCTCTGCACTAGCCTCCCCACCACCGACCCACCTGCTGACCTTAACATCGATCAATTCATTCACGTATGTATAAGACTCGAAACAACTTCAGAAGTAAGCACGACGGAAATTTTAACAAAATTATGCAATACGACAAGATACGAAAACAACAAGTAAACACAGTGAATCCAAAAAACACCGATTCATAGGACACACCTCACGTATATACAAGCAGTGCACATGAGCCGGCGGATCATGTCTCCATGCAATTCTTTTGAAAAATAGCAGGATTCACACCAGTACGCCTGCAATCCCTCTCAGGTTGACGATTGTAGGTTGAAGAATGTACGGACACAAACAAGATTAACCAACAATTACATTAATTGGAACCCACTAAATTATTTAACACGAACATATGTACAATCAACACATCAAATGTTGTGAATTCTCCCTTGACGAACTACCCTTGAAGAACTGTAGGACTTACAGCAGTACGCCTACATTCCTAATCAGGTTGACGGTCCTAGAGGAAGACGTCCGCACACAAACGGAGTTATCAACAAATAGATAAACGATGATACCAATTCAGTATATACAATATGAACATATGTACAAGATCATACACCAAGCACATTGGACTGCTCATTGATGCGCTACCCTTTGAAGAATTGTAGGACCTACAGAAGTACGCCTACAACCCTTCTCAGGTTGACGCTCTAGGTTGGAAAATCGTTGCAGAGTTCATTTCCTGACCTCCTCCTATCAGCTATATCTTCAAATCTGAACGGCAACTCGCTCATGTCATTGTATCGTAGAATATAGATGACGAACAAACACACGACGTATCTGGTCAACCAAGCGTAGACACAGAGTAATTTACACCAAAGATAATAGCATTCAAATAGTAACTTGAAACTAGAAATGCCTTTATTCATGCAAGTCAATTTAACAATTACTCTCTCGTTTACACTTGGCTTATCCTCACTAAACTGACCAATATCTTTCGTCTTTTCAAATGCACCAATACTATCGTAGTCATTGCACAATATACTTGAGTTGATGGGTGTCCTTCTCATTGTGGATGACAGCACCAACGACAACTGATTGATACCAGTTGATGAACTTAGCGGTGCATCAGAAGCTGTTGTTGTTCGGCATTTAGAAGGTCGTCTAACTGCAAGATTACCACCACTGCTGTCTTTTATTATTGGCGCCAGTTTAGCAATAGCATCTGATGATAGGTGGGCTACACGCTGATCATTTACACTGACGTCTTACAAGTATCCATACCTTCTGCAACTGCATCTGCCTTTAATTCTACTTCACGTTCACAGTGTACAGAACCTTTGTTCAACTCAGTAGAAGTAGGCATTCCCCCATTTCATCATGATCAACCAGAGACAAATCTGCACTATCATGATCATTATCATGAATATTCACTTTACCGTCAATTTCATCATTTTCAAACTCTTTAATAACAGAAGTAGACAATTTCGGTTCCTCCTCACAAATCCTTAAACGTTCTATATCTTCACTCTGACTAGTTATACCGTGTAAACTTGTGGAGTCAGAACTGTCCGCTGAGACTGTAACTCTCCTCTGTGACACTCTATTAAACAATGGCTTACCAGTTGCAACTACAGGCTTCTTGACCACACCGTTATCGTCACACAATTCGGAGTCAGACCTTGATTTCACATTTAGCTTATCACTGAACTTGCTCACCGGTTCACAGTTCACTTCTGTATGCACCTCTTGCACACGTGTAAAACACAACCGTGTTTGTCTTGCATCTTGTAACTTATCTGTTGAGGATGTACCACGAAACCTGTTACACTCACTAGGTCTATATGCATTAATAGACATCATGGAGCCTTCTCGATATCCACCTCTGTGAGGCCTATTCGTCATCAATGATTGCGGTTTGCCCTCAGACTGCTCTATTCTAGGGGTGAGATGCAATAGACTGGCAAACTTGCTCATAGATTGATTGACACTATCTTTCACTAGTTTCCGGATATCATCAAATTTTGGATCGATACCCTCATCCTCCATACGGGAGCTTATCTTCACCCACTTCCTTTGCAGTCGAGTAGGTAGGCGTCTTGCTATTACTTCTAGTATAAAACTCGAGTTGAGGTCACTCATGCAATTCATCGAAATCAATGCATTCTTGTAAATCAGCAAATTATCCATAAACTCAGTGAGTGCCTGGTAGTCATCCTGTAATTGACCACCATTACTCTTAACAGCCTCGAATAATTTCCCTACAATCATCGAAGCTTTTCCAAACCTTTGACGTAGTATGCTCATAGCCTCGTAGTAGCCCTCTTTTGGCTTCATAAACTTACAGCACTGTATAGCTCTTGAAGCATCTCCAGTGCAATACCTCATCAAATACATCAATTTCAATTCATCACTTAATAAAATACTACTCAGCATGGTCTCAAACTCCTTTACAAATTGTAAATAATCAGCCGGGTTTCCATCGAAACACCGTGGTTCAAATTTAGGGAGTTTGATGTTCCTATTATCCCTGAACGGCGAAACAGTAACATCAACCATGTCATGTTGAACATCAGACACATCGTTACAAGTAACAGACAAGTCACCATGACTTACTTTCCTGTTTGCATCCAAGACGCTCTGTCCCTTCTTTGACCCAGGCATTGTTGAACTTGACCCAATTCCAAAGACGTTCCAGATATTGCTTGTTCAAAGAAGACTTCGCCGGCACCAGGAAAGATGAACGGTGACTATTCAAAGTCGTGCTGTCAGAAACTGTCAGCCACGTCTCGTAAACCGTCAATGCCCAGCTCTTGCTACGCTGGGACTCACGCTGTTCCTTGAAGTTTCTCAGAAAAGCTTAGTAATAACGGATGCAAAACCAAAACACCGATTGGCTACTCGAGAATTCTTTATTGTAACACCAACATATAGCCAACTTTAAAATTAAGCTTTACAACTAAGGTCTATGAACAAATATTACAATGATAAATCACAATATTACTTCTGACGGTTTTGGCCTGACTTCTTTCTGAACAGCGACCGATGAGACGATGACTGGTGTATTGATGCCGGCGCGAAAATTGGGGAAGTTGGGTTTGAGCAGACAACCATGAATTGATCGTTCAATCTTCAACTACATTGACACTCCCGGTCAATAAAGGGATCCATCCCTTTTTCCATCACGACCAATACACTTTGTCTTGGATGCCATTGCGAGATCCTGGGTCACACGGACAAAGCTGAAATGGAAAACAAACAGCAAAGCCAACACACCACAGGCATACCCACAGCACAATCACACTCATCGATGACGACCGACGCCTTTCAGTTAAATTCATTCTTTTGTATCCGCTGTTTCGTTGTACGTTCATCGTTTGCGTTACATTTTTATGTGATTCGTTACATAAAATTTATCTTGTTGTAATTCTTGCACAAATACTTTACTACTTCCATACTTGTAACCGCTATCTCTCATTTAGAATTGTTATGGTTAATCAAAGTAAAAAGCAACGAACCCAATCCCCTGTAAAACTGGTGTCTAATTTAACGTCCTTGATTGCTACATCAAGCAACACACCCCCAACAAACGGCTATAGTGAGTCACATAACTCACGTGTATGCCGTAAGCGTCGAGCTGAAACTGAGGGTAAAACTGTACTGAAAGCCAGTATTAGCACTACTCCTAAAAATTCGGTACCCTCTGCTCATACTGAACCCCTCCCTTCACCTTATGTGCTCATCGAAACACTCCAGCCATCAAGCTCGTTTTTCAGTACTATCTTCAGAAATAGAACTTCTAAAGTTGTCTATAGGAGAACTTAAGGCTGAGTTAAGGGAGATAAAAAACAGTAAGTCAGTAAATGCTGGAAACATCGAAACCAATGCCGAGATATCCAAATTATCAGATTAGATCAGCGATATCAGATCGCAGGTCTGTGAACTGACACCTCTAACTATCCTCATGAAAACTGTAAACCTTAACAAGCTTGACACAGAATCGGTAACTAAGGTAGATAACCTCATTAATTTTGTTACCACAGAAGTAACAATACGACTTGACGCAAAACTGAGTGCTATTGTCTACAACGTTCCGGACAATGAGGCACTAAAAAAGGTACAGCGCATCTTACTTAGTGAAGCGAAAATGCCTGACTCCAAGACTAAGTGCTATAGGCTGAAGAAAAGTCAACATGAAAAGTGTTGTCCTATTCGTTTTCAGTTCGAAACACCGGCAGAGACAAGAAAATTCATCCACTCCCAACACACCTTATCGCAAGCCAGAAACCACAAACATATAAAGGTCGGGGTGAACAAAACAGTCATAGAAAGGTGCGCACACAATCATCTCGCTAAGACTAATTGTGAAATAGGTAATAGGACATTGCAAACAGCCATTATTCCCAACCCTGTGAAAGATACAGTAGACCCCACCGCATCACCCCTCTCAAAACACACAGAAATATCCCATCAGTGTGGAACACCAGCCGAAAGGCCGCTAGACTGTAACCAAATAAATAATAAAACCATACCACCTATCACCGCAGAATCTAAAATTCCACTAAATAACCCCAGAAAAGAGTCAAAACCCCCCGATATTCGACATTGTCCTCTCCTAGCCATGACTCCACTGGTAAAGATAAGGACAATATTCCCCTAGATCATGCCAACAAAAACAGTGGCAGCTTAAATAAGCCCACACTCCCCATGGTCAATAGTATTAGCACTCACAACGTGCGAAATCGCACCACGGCACACACTAATATCCAATGTCACAACAGTGTCACCCTCAATAGTACAAGTGGTAATAGTCAGAACTCGGTTATCAACAACTCAGGGTCTTCAGAGTATGGCACACAAACAAATTTTGACCGGATATATGGTACAAGTCTGCTGGGAACTAACCCACAATGCAGTACACACGAAACCCATACAAGGACACAACTAGTATCAAACAATAGGTGGAATAATAAGCCATGGTCATCACAAGGATCCAATCATTTTTTATCCCCCGCGTCCCTGTCAGCCTTGAAAAAACAACTGGTAGGGATGTTAACACTCCTAAACCACTAGAGCTGGCTCCCTCCTTGCATGAAAACAGGAACGGTCTAGTGCACCTGTATCCATTAGGCACACTTGACACTTGCACAAATATAGGTCAAATAAAGAACCCTACCCACTTTTGTAACCTAACCAAAAATAAAAATCCCTTAGTCTATAGCAAATCCAGTACTCCAACTCCTAATTCTTCACCGAAAACAGCACACACCAACTCGATAGACATAGGTGAGCATGATGCTGAAACCCCTCTTAACATAGGATCATCATGTCAAGCAGAACTACTGTGTGCTGAACCGTATCCGGGGCTGACTAACGAACTTAAATACTTCAAATGCTACTTCAACTCTCATCTTTACCTAATCCTCATAAATGCTAGATCTGTTCTAAGTAAATTGCCGATGCTCAGAGCACTCACAGTAATATACAAACCCCCTGTAATTGTCATCACTGAATCTTGGTGTCATTCGAATATCCTGGATGAAGAAATAAGCTTAGATAACTACACACACTTTCGGTGTGACAGGGAAGGTGGTAAGGGAGGGGGTTGTCTCATGTACTTTCTGAATGCACTTACTGTATCACAGCTAGAAAGTAGTACACTTAACATGCCTGAGACTCTATGGGTTAATGTAATTTTTTTTTTTGATTTACAGCTTGATTCCACACTGTATTTTTGGTACATGTATGGAATTTTCAGCATGGATATCGGTAGCCCAAATTTTGCAGGCCGACCATAGATATCAGGTGTGCGCCGGCGTGGGCTCGAACCCCGGACCATGTGCATGGTCGGCGAGAGTCCTAACCACTGTGCCACCGACGCACACTTAAATAACGTAACAGCACTAATTGGATGCTCCTACAGAGCACCTGGCACCTTTAGTAATTACGAGACCCAACTCATTAATACTCTGGAGCAATTAACCGACTTACAATACGATCATAAGATCCTATGTGGGGACTTTAACTTACCTGAAATCAACTGGGATATACCCACAGGCCCAACTAAATTTGATAAGTTCTTAGACACACTGGATATACTTGGCTGGAAACAAACTGCTCCCACAAGAGGTAATAACGTACTAGACTTAATCTTCTGCCACAATATAAGCCCCCTTTCAACGCTAGTAGGTTCTGAGTTTCCAGGGAGCGACCACAAAACAGGATGTGTGCACTGCCAATTCCGCTGAGTAGCAATGCATCTCATACCTCCACTTCACAACAAGTAATATATAGGAACTATAGTAAGGCAAACTGGGCCTTAGTTGAATCGATGCTAAGATCCTCCAAATGGGATGAATACTTCACTACTGATGACCTATCGAGAGCCCTAACCATCTTCTACCATAACTCAAACATATGCTTAGATGCTGTCATTCCACTCCAAACACTAAAGGTTTCCCCACACAGAAAGTCATTCATAAAACCAAAGGATCGTAGAAACTGAAGAAACTCTCAACAAGTTACTTCAAACACCACGACTTTGGCACTCTAGGTCTAATACTTAACACCCTTAGCTCCATCTCACAAGCTCGAGATTTCCGTATGAGAAAGGAAGAACGCATCGCAGTAGCCAGTCCTGCTAGAGTGTATGCACTCACAGAAATCTTAAGGAAGCGAATGAATCGCAAAAATCACAGCATTTCTCTCCTCATAGACAAAGGTAGGCTATGCACTAACTCTGCAGACATATGTGAACTATTCAACAAAACGTTTGCAGGTAACTACCTTAAGCCCTCAGTCCAGCTACTCGATATACACCCTATTACTAATATGGCACAAACTCCATCTCCACTCACACCAAACCAAATTAGCACTGTTGAATTCACTTACGCTGACATTAACCAAACTATAAGAACCCTCAAAAGTTCAAAAGGTTTCGGTACCGACGGTATATCATCTTACTTCTATAAATATGGTGGCCCTGACATTCCTCTACTGCTGCTTAAAATATTCACAATGTCCCTAGAAACTCAAACTTACCCTGACATATGGAAGACTACATTCATTATGCCTAAACACAAATCTGGCTCGAAAACTGAAGTCAGTAACTACCGGCCGATCAATATCACACCTATAGCATCTAGAATTATGGAGAGACTAGTCAAAGATAACTTAATCAAACATATGCTTAGCTGCAATACTATAAGTCCGAACCAACATGGATTCCTGAAATCCAGATCATGTTTAACATGTCACCTAGACTTCTTCAATTTTGTAACCAGCAGTCGTGACAGACGGCAACTAGTACTTGTCATCTACTTTGACATTTCTAAGGCATTTGACCGTGTTGACCATTTACTGCTAACAAATAAGCTGAACTCCTTAGGAATACGTGACCCATTATTAGGATGGCTTAAATCATTCCTTAACAATAGGTCCCAAATAGTTAAACTCGGGTCTGCAACCTCCAAACCTAGCCCTATCACTTCTGGTGTAGTACAAGGTAGTGTCATTGGACCCCTCCTATTTACACTATACATCAATGACATATGCGCTTGCTTCACGCACGGGAAACCATTCATCTTTGCAGATGACCTAAAAGTAGCTTATACATTCCAACGTGATGACTTAGGGAACTTCGAGAATGTAGTGCAGAAGGAATTAGATAAAATGACTGCTTGGTCGTCCTTATGGAATCTCCAATTTAATCTGAACAAATGTGGCTGGATCTGCTTCGGTGCACCCTCAATTGACCTGAAATTAACGCTCCAATCTGCTAACCTAACAGACTCCGAAGTGTCGTTGACCTAGGCCTTAGGTACTCTAGTGACTTGACATTCTCTGAGCAAGTAGCATCACAGACTAGAAAATCGAGGATGCTCTTAGGATGCATACTCAGGAACTTTCACGACAATGAAGCCAAGCTAATTCTGTACAAAACATGTGTCAGACCACTACTAGAATACTGTCCATTTATTATAAGCAGCACTCGCACACGCGACAAGCTAAGGATGGAAAGTATCCAACGATATTTTACCTCAAAACTACTTGGCTACGATTGTAAGAAAGACTACATCTCACGGTGCATGATCCTAAAACTTGACCCACTTTGGACAAGGCGACTTATTATAAACCTAATATTCTTCTTTAAGGTCCTTCACAAAATATCATTCTCAGGTAACAGGGACATACAATTCGCACAGGAAGGTTCTTACGATCTGCGTAACCAAACTTCCACAGTGACAACTCATTCTTTTAAGTCAACACTCCGTGAAAACTTCTTCACAGTCATGTATTCTAAAATATGGAATAGCCTGCCTATAGATATCAGAACTTGCTCTTCGGTTACAAGCTTCAAACGCTCTCTATACAGACTGTTTCACTCTACTGATTATATTAATAAACTATTTACTCCTAGAACGAATCAACTACTAATCTACTACAGCACCTAAAAGACGCACTTCAACACCCTTAGCAATCTAAAAACTATAAATAAACTAGCAGCATGGATGCATAAAGACATAGTACGGAACATACAGGATTAGTTTACCCTTAGAAATAGGACGTGTCACTCTATTGTAACCTTCAAACGCTTGCTATATAAACTGTTTTGTCCCAATGACTATCCCTACCAGAACCCATCACTTATTTCTAAAACGCATCAGTCATTAGAACACTAAAACGCTCAGACTCATTAATACACATTATGACACTAAATAAACTCTAAGACTTCGCATAAATACGTGAAAACACGACTAAAACGTAAATTTTTACTAATGTATAATATACAATTGACATAAACATTTATAAGTGCATAAAATATTAATGTCCTTTTCATGTTCACATACTTTCTCTTTCTGTTATTCTGCTGCTCCTATTCATCTTCTGGTCGAGGTCGAACAACCCTGCATCTAAACTGAAATGAGGATTAATTCCAAACCGTCTATCTCATAACCACTCAAATTCCATGAACGATCCAATTCTACCATTTGAAGACGCTGGCGAACATGCTGTAAATGAGTATTCATGATCTGAAATGAAGAAGCAACTGGTTTTCAAACAGTTTTCAACATTTTTCTGAACTTACGAATACAGTCCGCCATGCAGACACAAATGGAGCAAATGGAGAATTCTGGAATCGACCTCGGCACCATTTGATGCAGTAAAACAACTTCACATGACCTTATCTAGTTTTCGCATCCACGATCAAATTTCTTTCCTGTTATAAAACTACGATAAGACTGCTGAAAAAATGGAATAAATATATCACTGATCTCAACATAATACATCAATAAACTTTAAGCCAAGGGTGCTGTTCACAACAAAGTTATATAGGAGAATTGACTTCAAGCTTTATTTTTCCCAGATATTTGTATTACATTCATCTGATGTCTGGGTTTTTTTAATGCGAAGACAATATTTCTATATCTCTTTATGTGCTACACAAACAGACTATAGAGCAGACTGTTCCGACTGACTCTCATGTCAGAGAGAACAACCAAACTGTAAATTCATCATACACCAAATTATGTGTAATTTATATAATAACTTATCCATGCCTGTGCAATTGGTATGTTCCTGCATAAACAGGAAGAAATATATATATCAGAAATCTTGCAACACAATCGCCACTTGCTAGAATGACTGTTGCAGAACGCAACGTGACCATAGCAGCACCTCATGACACTCTGCACCCATCCTGCTGTCTATTCACTACCAATTACCAATGCAATCGCTCGTCACTCATTCTGCCTCAGTTCTAGTAACGGTGACGTATGCAAGCCTTAGTCGTCTACACTCTCGCTCCCCGGCGTGTGGGACCACAGCTAATCCTTATCTCTGCGTGCATGTCATTCTCTGCACTAGCCTCCCCACCACCGACCCACCTGCTGACCTTAACATCGATCAATTCATTCACGTATGTATAAGACTCGAAACAACTTCAGAAGTAAGCACGACGGAAATTTTAACAAAATTATGCAATACGACAAGATACGAAAACAACAAGTAAACACAGTGAATCCAAAAAACACTGATTCATAGGACACACCTCACGTATATACAAGCAGTGCACATGAGCCGGCGGATCATGTCTCCATGCAATTCTTTTGAAAAATAGCAGGATTCACACCAGTACGCCTGCAATCCCTCTCAGGTTGACGATTGTAGGTTGAAGAATGTACGGACACAAACAAGATTAACCGACAATTACATTACACAATTACATTGACAACGCGCGCGATTCTGATCGGACGCTACAATCTCTCCTCATAACGTGGATATATTTTTGTCGATTTCCGGAATATTGTAGTGGATATTATACCACTGCTCAACTATAACTTACATTGGCTGCTACTCTAGCTTCCAATTCTGCAGATATATCACCGCCAGTTATCATGTTTGGATCCACTCTTTCGCAGGGCTCATCTTCCTTATTGTAACTTTAGAACAACGTCACAGAAAAGAAAACTGTAGAGAAGTTCATCATTTTGTGGTTTACATACCAGGATCAATTTACAGGATAATTGGTTTCTATATACTCTGTATTTTACTTTTTAGTACTTTGTAAATTTATTGTTTATTTATAAGCAATAAAATTCCATACGGTATCCATAGTAGTACTTAATCTGTATATCCACTCGATATACTATTTTTCCATATACCCGTTTTCGATTTAGCTCGGCTTTAACTTTAAATCATATTGATTAGTTTTCAGCAATGGCACAACGTGATAAACGAGTACTTTCCATACGTAAGAATAGTTTGGGTCACTCAGCTAAGAAGATACGTACATCGCTGTGCGTTCCGCGTAGCCTCAACAATGTCCCCGAAGTCATTATTCCCGACTTGTTGTCAGAGGTATATGCAACTGCTGAACAAAAAAGTTGGACCTTATATCTCTAGGAAACTCTGTGAAGGAATTAAATGAGAATATAAACACCATTAAGTCACTACTACTTCTTTGTAACCCAACTCTTGATGTCAATCCGGAAAGTCTGCTGAAATCTGAGCGTATGTTAGACTTTATAGCCAGTGAAGTTACTAAACGAATCACGTCCTCGTACAACGTTCTCGCTTACAATCTGCCTGATCGGACGCCTCTGGACAAAATCAAAGTGACATGTCTCCAAGCGTGTGGCATGCCATCAGCGAATTGCCACCTAATCAGACTCAGGAAAAAATCAGGAAAGTATACTTTCCCTGTGCTGTTTAAATTGAGTAGTCCTAGTGATGCTAGGAAATTTCAGTCGTCAAACAGGATAGTTGGTTCATCTACACCTTATGGTGACGTTAAACTTGCTCATGACCTAACACCATGTCGAAGACGTAGCCGCGCAAGTGTACCAAGTTTCGCAAAAACTTAAGTAACAGCAGAATGTCCTATAGAAGACTCTGTCGCCTTACACTTGAGTAAACCTAATGGTACAGACATACATGAAATACTCTTAAATAATAAAAATTTACCTAGTAAACTCAACGATGAAGCAACTACGGTCATAGACTTAGATGCATCTTCAGAGTTATGCTCGCTAGCCACATCACCATCAGCCGCTAATACCACTACCAACGTTAGGCAAAAGGCTAAGCTCGAGCATGTAGCATTAAGCATATCCTCCCCGAGTAGCACTCAGATTAGTGAGCATACAAAACGAAGTAAAATAACCGTGCCATCCAGAATACCTGTACTCAAACACATCACTGATAGGTTTCCCAGCAGCGAACCAGATAACATTAACTTAAGCGACCCCAGTCATACCACTAAACCAGGGAAGCAGAATAAGCCCTCATACCGCCATAAATCTAACGTCAATGAAAAGAGAGGTAACTCGCCGATTCATCCAACATCGAACGAATCTTCGTCCGATAGACACAACAGACGCCATATGTCTGGGCACCCTAAAAATAAGTCGAAGCCCGACGGGCGGGCATACACCTACCCCGACACAACTTTCCAATCTAGGGCTACTATAGACAAAAGTTTGATCCAGGGACCTCTACAACAAGGAACAAGTGGGCTAGGCATGTTTCCTAAAGGTGGCCTTTTGACTCACCACATCCCCGAAAACCATCGCATACAGACCACCCAAGACCGTCAATGGACTAATATTTACGAAAATAACTTAAACACACAAAATGTTAGTCATAACTGAGATACACGTAACTCTACCCCAGCATACTATCCACAAGGAATACCTACCTCCCCCCCATCCAATCTAAATTTTCTCAGCCAACACGAAATTTCAGCCTCAATATTGACGCAAATAGCACACATACTGTCAAGCCACTTATCACCGGATGGGAGGGTGATGCATTGGAGGCACTGTATTATGAACACCTCACACCCGCCGGGGTAACAAACGATAGCACATCTCTCTGTGCTGATACTGGTGTAGGGCACTTTTCCAGCACTGCTATTAAGTGGCCACCATCTGAGTTAGCACCCATCAAACAATCTTCTCTAGACGCCATAAACCTTGGAGAGAATATTTTTAAAGATATATGCGATTTCACCGTCACCCCTAACTCTCTCTCATTCTGTCTTATCAATGCTCGCTCCTTACTCAACAAAATGTTCGACTTCACGACATTATCCCTAATTTGCAACCCGTCTCTCATAATGATTACTGAGACATGGTGCACTCCTCAGATTTGCGATAAAGATATTTCTACTGATAACTATTATGTATTCAGAGGCGACAGAAACTATGGTAGAGGAGGAGGATGTGCTATGTATATCAGGTCTGATATTAAGGCCACACAGTGCTTCTACCCAGAGCTCATCACAGATAACGATTCAGTGTGGGCTATTCTAAGACTGTCTCACTCCAGTTCCTATCTTATAGGTTGCATCTATCACCCCCGTGCTCAACTGTTGAAGGTAATATGAAGCTTGCTAGCACGTTCGCTTACGCCACTTCACTACCTCACACGGCTAGAATTATATGTATTATTATTATTGTATCCTTTAGTTCCTAGAGGAACATAGGGCTTCAGCTGCGCACCTCCATTGACTTCGGTTTTTGACAACTTTTTCACCCTGCTCCAGGTCTGCCCACATGCTTTCATCTCCTCTTCACATGACCTCCTCCAAGTCACCCTTGGACGACCAACTCGCCGCCTCCCTTTCGGGTTCCACTCGAGGGCTTGTCTAGTGATGTCACTTGTTGGTTTCCTCAGTGTATGGCCAATCCATCTCCATTTCTTTCTGCCTATTTGTTTCACAATCGGTTCCTGATTGGTTCGCTCCCAGAGATCCCTGTTGCTGATCTTTTCTGGCCATCTGATCTTGAGTATTGAGCGGAGACAGTTGTTAATGAAGGTTTGAAGTTTGTTTGAGATGCTCTTTATGACTCGCCAAGTCTCTGATCCGTATAGTAGCACTGACTTCACATTGGAGTTGAAAATCCGGATCTTATTTTTGATGCTGAATGCTGTTGACCTCCACACAGATTTGAGAGTAATGAAAGCTTGTCTTGCTTTTCCGATTCTGGCTTTGATGTCCTCGTCAGTTCCGCCTGTAGTTGAGACGATGCTTCCCAGGTAGGTGAAGGAGGTTGTTTCTTTCAGGTTCTTCCCATTTATGCTTATTGTGGTCTGTTGTTGCTGTTGATGTTGGCAAGGAATCTTCATCACCTCTGTTTTATCTATGTTCACGTGAAGTCCTATCTTTGATAGAATTATATGTGGAGACTTTAATATACCCAATGTAGTCTGGCAACCACTTTCCTCACCAAAACGGTACAATGAATTTATCAACATAATAGAAACAAAAGAATCGCAACAACACGTACAGTATCCTACCAGGCTACCTAAGATTTTAGATCTAGTTTTCACCAATGGTATCATCCCCACTACCCTTCGAGTAGGTAAAGAGTTTCCTGGCAGCGACCACAGAGTAGTATTTGGTACATTTAATATTTGCACTAGCATGAGTTCGACGATAAACGCCAACAAAGTATTACTCAGGGGTTACAGACATGCTCAGTGGGATGAACTGAAACCATACATACGCACCCTAGACTGGGAGCCATACTTTACGTGCAGCTCGACAAACAAATTACTCTATGAGAACCTAGGATTTGCACACGACTTCATCGCTCCAGTAAGACTTGTGAAAACGAGGCCTAAACAGCCCGACTTCATCCCCGTAAAGATTCGAAACCGACTGCGTAAGCATGCTAGGCAATTCTACAGATGTAATGACTTTTCATCACTCATTACACTCAAGCAAATTTATGATTCATACAAATCTAATCAGTTATCTGAGTCCATCAAACTAGAACGCATCCTCCACTCTCGACCTGATAATACAGAGGCATTAGTTAAACTAATTAAGTCACGAATCAACAACAACAGAATAAGTATCCCTAACTTATTACTAGATGGAGAAAAACTACACGAAGACCCGCAGGAGATATGTGAGTTATTCAGCTCCCACTTTTCTAGCTACTATACTATCAAAGAAACAGTAGATAGTCTTGAAGTTCCGACAATACCAAATCACTTTTTGGGTAATATAACATTCACCCAACAAAAGATTTCCTCCGCTATAGCATCCCTCCGGACATCATATAACGCTGGGCTCGATGGAATTCCATCTATCTTGTTGAAAAGAGGTGGTGAGGATATACCCATTATCCTACTTAAGTTTTTCATTCTGTCCTTAAATAATGGCAGTTACCCAGAATTCTGGAAACTGTCGTTTATAACCCCTAGGCACAAACAAGGACCAACTTCTAACATCAAAAACTACCGACCGATTAATATCACGTCAGTAGTTTCCAGGGTTATGGAAAAGGTTATAGGGCAAGATATTGCTTCATACCTCCACCTTCACAAAGTGTTTACTCCAGCACAACACGGCTTCTTGAAAAATCGATCATGCTCCACCTGTCTACTTGACTACTTTGATGATGTTACCGCTAAGCGTGATCATGGTTTGTATGTCGCAACTCTCTTCTTTGACTTCAAAAAAGCCTTTGATAAAGTCCCACACAAGAGACTAATCCTTAAGCTAAAGTCGTACGGGTTCCAAGACCCCTTGTTATCCTGGCTCATTTCTTTCTTGGAAGATCGTTCCCAAGTTGTGAAATTCGCAAATAATTACTCGTCACCCAGACCTATAAGAAGTGGAGTGATTCAGGGTAGTGTACTAGGTCCACTGCTTTTCGTAATCTACATTTACGACATCTGCAGCGTAATCAAGCATGGTACACCATACCTCTTTGCTAACGACTTAAAGATTGTATACAGCTTCCCCCATTCTACACTAAACGAAGGATTCACACATATTCAAGATGATCTGGATAGGTTACATAACTGGAGCAATGACTGGCAACTGCCATTCAATCCTGATAAATGTGGTGTCCTATATTTCAATAACTCCCATCCGAATTTCAGGTTACACCTAGTTAACTCTTTTCTCCAAACCCTCAGTTCCATAAAAGACCTGGGAGTTACCTACTCACAAAACTTAACATTCAGTCAGTACGCAAAAGCACTTGTTTCTAAATGCCGAAGACTCACAGGCTTGTTACATCGAAAAATGTACACAAATGAGGCTAAAGTCCTTTTATACAAAGTCAAGGTTCGTCCAGTACTTGAATACTGCACAATTGTCTTCGGTTTCATGCATGGGTATGACAGGATTCGTATTGAAAATATTCAGCGAAGTTTTACTCGACGCCTATTATACAAACATGAAGGACTGACTTACGCTGATAGGTGCAAAATGTATGGACTTCAGCCACTTTGGTTAAGGCGCTTGAAACTCAACCTTTCATTCCTCTTTCGCCTTTTACACGGCTACATCAAAAGCAGTAAACCAATAGCTTTCAACAATTTACCCATATATACTCTTAGGAATCATGAAAATACTCTATCCATAAGCCGGTTCCGGACAAAACTGCGATCACGTTTCTTTAAAATACAGTACAGTGCATTATGAAACGAACTTCCACTTACTGTACGTAGTTGCCGATCTCCTACTGAATTCCAGCGTCTACTTAACGATTTCCTGTCAACAAAAGAGATTCGGTCTACTTATCCATACTTTATCCATATGGGCTGCTCAATTAGCTTTAGTACTACAGACCCCAGTGCAATACCCCCAATTTGAGGAAACTCATTAGCCCGGCAAACCGTACCTCATCTATAACGTGATAAAACCAACCTAATCTCTCCCACATGCCTTTACCCAAGGTTCGGTTATTCAGCTTACTAGAGATCCTATCGATATTTCTTCAATCGGGTTTAAAAACTCATAAGACTCTCTCCTGAAAAAATAATCCCAAATTAGTCGTGATAGTTCTCCCATAATATGAGCAAACTGGTACTTTGTAATGTCTAAAGCATGCCATATGAAAAGTGGCCAGGAACACCTAGCAATAACAAACTCAACCACCAAACCATTTTCCCCAAGTTCATTCAACCTACCCTTATCCCTAATCGTACCTCTATCACTACACTCTGCTCAGTAGAATATGACTTAATTTGCTTCGGTGCTCAAAACTCTTCTACCCTTTACTTTTTAAAAAAGACGTTTTAACTACTAACTGCACAGTAGCCGTTTAACTAACTCACTGGTTTCCTCTTCACTGTAATCTTCAATAAGTTCGTCAGTATAATTATTTCCGAAAACCATTACATTAGCAACCATATCTTTTAATATTTTACGAATATACTTATATTATTAGCATAATACACTGCACTATTTTTGAGTTGAATTGATTACCTTCAGTCAACAGTTACCCATTCTCATATAATTTTCTAAAATTCATTAAAAAAAAGCTATGTAGTATTTCTGTTAATATCTTTTATAATAAGTTTAGACACGTTACTTTGCAATGTCAGATGTCTACTACATACAAGACTGTCATGATAATTTAGTACACTAAGTCATGCCAACTGACCTTACCTTCATTCCATAATACCTAAATTGAACCTTAACTATAGTGTTCTGCTGAATCTTGCTCCACTATTCACAATACCTATTCGTTTTACTCTTCAAGGTTTTGACTCCTTATAAAGTAATCTGTTCATTAGGACGCATGCACCATTTATAATATGTCATAAAGATGCAAAAATGGAAGCACTCATTAAGAAGGCTAGGGAGATGGAATATGGGGTACGAACATGTCTGGTACCAAGCATATATTTGCGGTAGCCATAATAATCATAGTCTCAGAGCCTGACATCAAAGAAGGAGGGAGGGTGGTGCTAGCTTATCAGTAGATATGGTGGGGTCACTAAGGTGAATCGCCCCATTCTGCAGGAACGGCAAAATAATTGACGGCTCGAGATATTTCTGATTTTAATGAGGGCTTAGATCTTTATCTTGAAGAAGATAATAATGAACGCCTTGACAGATCATGCTTCTTCCTTTAAATATATACCATTCGCCCAGCCTATTGTTGAGATGCGACCACGCGGGATCTGCACAGATTTATGGGGCATCTTAGAAATTAACTTGCTATCCATCGTCAGATCTTTAAATACCACTTCACAATATCTGTCTCACTTATTTTCTAATAACGTCTTTACTTGATCCTCATTATATTCCATGAAACCTAACATTTTATAGCTCTTTATGAATTTGATTCGACTTATTCTATTCCTATTCTCTGGAGGGTACGGTTGTACACCAAATAGACAAAAAGGCATGAAATAAAAACAACTGGCTTGAAAATAATTGTATTAAAGCCAAAAGTGGACATCATGATAGTACAAAATATATTGGTTTTATTATACATTGCAAATGAACGTTGTCGGCCTAAGGATTAATAACTTCCCCATTCTGTTTTCTACATAAATGTGTTTATTAATGATATATTTCACTCACTTAATCTATTATACTTTAATGTTTCACCTTAGCACTTTAACTTTTCTAAAACAGCTTCAAATCCCTTGTAAACGTTGTACTTACCTCAATATTGGTTGGTTATCGCATGCCTACAACCACGGGATGAAAACGAAACGAAGTCGATTTTCCCGCCCAACCTGGAGAACAACTGCACAATTCAATAACTATACGGCTTAGTACAGACAATGAGTGTATTATATTTACCAAATTTTTAACAGTAGAAATATGATTAACTTATAGACAATCTGAGATTTGAGACTATATCCTACTTGATCGTGCCTGTAAAAATGGCATGAATTTTCACGCAAATAATAAACTTGTATGAAATACATTTCATTACGAATAAATTGAAACCCACTAAATTATTTAACACGAACATATGTACAATCAACACACCAAATGTTGTGAATACTCCCTTGACGAACTACCCTTGAAGAACTGTAGGACTTACAGCAGTACGCCTACATTCCTAATCAGGTTGACGGTCCTAGAGGAAGACGTCCACACACAAACGGAATTATCAACAAATAGATAAACGATGATACCAATTCAGTATATACAATATGAACATATGTACAAGATCATACACCAAGCACATTGGACTGCTCATTGATGCGCTACCCTTTGAAGAATTGTAGGACCTACAGAAGTACGCCTACAACCCTTCTCAGGTTGACGCTCTAGGTTGGAAAATCGTTGCAGAGTTCATTTCATGACCTCCTCCTATCAGCTATATCTTCATATCTGAACGGCAACTCGCTCATGTCTTTGTATCGTAGATGATAGATGACGAACAAACACACGACGTATCTGGTCAACCAAGCGTAGACACAGAGTAATTTACACCAAAGATAATAGCATTCAAATAGTAACTTGAAACTAGAAATGCCTTTATTCAGGCAAGTCAATTTAACAATTACTCACTCGTTTACACTTGGCTTATCCTCACTAAACTGACCAATATCTTTCGTCATTTCAAATGCACCAATACTAATGTCAATCAAGTCTCATAAACCGTTAATTCTCAGCTCTTGCTACGCTCGGGCCCACGCTGTTCCTTGAAGATTACAGAAACGCTTAGTTATAACGGACGAAATTCTAAAACACCGATCTGCCGATTGATATTTTTTTATTGTTACACCAGCATATAAAAAGAATAATAATAATAATAATAATAATAGTATATTCTCATTTTGTACATGAGAGACGCCAGTTTACAGGCATCATCAATATGATAAATTACTTATACGATTAGCAATCATAATTAATAATAATGTTTTAATAAAGTACACATTTTTTCCTACTTGTGTAGGACACACCAAATATACAGGCATGGATAAGCATAAATTAAATTTCATAAATTCGGTTTATGGTTAAGTTACATGGTTGCTGGCGTTTTTGTTTTAATAAAAAGTTAACTAAGATCTGAAAACAAATATAACAATAATAAATCATTGTATTACTTCTGACGATGTTTCACTCTTCTTTCTGAACAGCGACCGATGAGACGATGACTGTCGTATTGATGCCTCCGCGAAAATTGGGAAAGTTGATTTTAAGCAAACAACCAAGTATTGATCGTTCAATCTTCAACTACATTAACACTCCCAGGCAAAAACTGATCCAACCCTTTTTACCTTCACGACCAATGCACGTAGACTAGGATGCCATTGCGAGAACCTGGGTCACATGGACAGAGCTGAACTGGAAAACAAACAGAAAAGCCAACACACCACAAGCATACCCACAGCACAATCTCACACATCAATGACGACCTGCGCCTCCAGACAGAGACCTCCTCTTGACATCTTGCAACACAATCCCCACTTACTAGAATGACTCTTGCAGAATGCAACGTGACCATAGCATCAAATCATGATACTCTACGCACATCGTCTTATCTACACACTACCAATTACCACAGCAATCGCTTGTCACTCATTCTGCCTCAGTTCTAGTAGCGGTGACGCATGCGAGCCTCAGTCGTTTACACTCTTTCTCCCCGGCGTGTCGGACCGCAGCTAACAATTATCTCCGTGTGCATTTCATTCTCAGCAATAGCCTCCCCGGCGTATACGACCCACCTGCTGACCTTAACATCAATCAATTCATTCATGGATGTAGAAGACTCGAAACGACTTCAGAAGTAATCACGACGGAAATTTTAACAAAATTATGCAATACGACAAGATACGAAAACAACAAGTAAACACAGTGAATCCAAAACACACCAATTGCTATGACACACCACACGTATATACAAATTGTACAAACAACCTCGCCGATCATGTCTTGGTGGAATTCATTTGAAGAATTGCATAGCTAACACCAGTACGCCTAAAACCCTTCTCAGGTTGACGATTGTAATTTGTGGAATGTCCAGACACAAACAAGATTAACCGACAATTGCGATAATAGGAACTCACACAACTAATTAACACAAACATATGTACAATCACTACATCAAATGTTATGGATTCCGGCATGACAAACTAACCTCGAAGAACTGTAGGACTTACAGCAGTACGCCTACATTCCTAATCAGGTTGACGGTCCTAGAGGAAGACGTCCACACACAAACGGAGTTATCAACAAATAGAAAACGATGATACCAATTCAGTATATACAATATGAACATATGTACAAGATCATACACCAAGCACATTGGACTGCTCATTGATGCGCTACCCTTTGAAGAATTGTAGGACCTACAGAAGTACGCCTACAACCCTTCTCAGGTTGACGCTCTAGGTTGGAAAATCGTTGCAGAGTTCATTTCCTGACCTCCTCCTATCAGCTATATCTTCAAATCTGAACGGCAACTCGCTCATGTCATTGTATCGTAGAATATAGATGACGAACAAACACACGACGTATCTGGTCAACCAAGCGTAGACACAGAGTAATTTACACCAAAGATAATAGCATTCAAATAGTAACTTGAAACTAGAAATGCCTTTATTCATGCAAGTCAATTTAACAATTACTCTCTCGTTTACACTTGGCTTATCCTCACTAAACTGACCAATATCTTTCGTCTTTTCAAACGCACGAATACTATCATAGTCATTGCACAATATACTTGAGTTGATGGGCATCTGTTTCATTGTGGATGACAACACCAACGACAACTGATTGATACCAGTTGATGAACTTAGTGGTGGATAAGAAGTTGTTCTTTTTCGGATTTCAGATATTTGTCGAACTGCAAGATTACCACCACTGCTGTCTTTCACTACTAGTACGGGTTTAGCACTATCATCTGATGATAGGTGGGCTACACGCTGATCATTTACACTGACGTCTTACAAGTATCCAAACCTTCTGGAACTGCGCCTCCGTTCAAATCTACTTCACGTTGTAATTATACAGAACCATAATTTACATTGGCAGTAGTAGGCATATCGCTCATCTCATGATGATCAACAAAAGACAACTGTGAAGTATGATGATCATTGTCACAAATATTCAATTTACCGTCAATTTCATCATTTTCAAACTCTTTAATAACAGAAGTAGACAATTTTGATTCCTCCTCACAAATCCTAAAACGTTCTATATCTTCACTCTGACTAGTTATACCGTGTAAACTTGTGGAGTCAGAACTGTCCGCTGAGACTGTAACTCTCCTCTGTGACACTCTATTAAACAATGGCTTACCAGTTGCAACTACAGGCTTCTTGACCACACCGTTATCGTCACACAATTCGGAGTCAGACCTTGATTTCACATTTAGCTTATCACTGAACTTGCTCACTGATTCACAGCTCACCTTTTTATGCACCTCTTGCACACGTGTAAAACACAACCGTGTTTGTCTTGCATCTTGTAACTTATCTGTTGAGGATGTACCACGAAACCTGTTACACTCACTAGGTCTATATGCATTAATAGACATCATGGAGCCTTCTCGATATCCACCTCTGTGAGGCCTATTCGTCATCAATGATTGCGGTTTGCCCTCAGACTGCTCTATTCTAGGGGTGAGATGCAATAGACTGGCAAACTTGCTCATAGATTGATTGACATTGTTGTTTACCAGTGTCAGAATATCATCGAACTTTGGCTCGATACCCTCATCCTCCATACGGGAGCTTATCTTCACCCACTTCCTTTGCAGTCGAGTAGGTAGGCGTCTTGCTATTACTTCTAGTATAAAACTCGAGTTGAGGTCACTCATGCAATTCATCGAAATCAATGCATTCTTGTAAATCAGCAAATTATCCATAAACTCAGTGAGTGCCTGGTAGTCATCCTGTAATTGACCACCATTACCCTTAACAGCCTCGAATAATTTCCCTACAATCATCGAAGCTTTTCCAAACCTTAGACGTAGTATGCTCATAGCCTCGTAGTAGCCCTCTTTTGGCTTCATAAACTTACAGCACTGTATAGCTCTTGAAGCATCTCCAGTGCAATACCTCATCAAATACATCAATTTCAATTCATCACTTAATAAAATACTACTCAGCATGGTCTCAAACTCCTTTACAAATTGTAAATAATCAGCCGGGTTTCCATCGAAACACCGTGGTTCAAATTTAGGGAGTTTGATGTTCCTATTATCCCTGAACGGCGAAACAGTAACATCAACCATGTCATGTTGAACATCAGACACATCGTTACAAGTAACAGACAAGTCACCATGACTTACTTTCCTGTTTGCATCCAAGACGCTCTGTCCCTTCTTTGACCCAGACATTGTTGAACTTGACCCAATTCCAAAGACGTTCCAGATATTGCTTGTTCAAAGAAGACTTCGCCGGCAACAGGAAAGATGAACGATGACTATCCAAAGTCGTGCCGTCAGAAACTGTCAGCCACGTCTCGTAAACCGTCAATGCCCAGCTCTTGCTACGCTGGGACTCACGCTGTTCCTTGAAGTTTCTCAGAAAAGCTTAGTAATAACGGACGCAAAACCAAAACACCGATTGGCTACTCGAGAATTCTTTATTGTAACACCAACATATAGCCAACTTTAAAATTAAGCTTTACAACTAAGGTCTATGAACAAATATTACAATGATAAATCACAATATTACTTCTGACGGTTTTGGCCTGACTTCTTTCTGAACAGCGACCGATGAGACGATGACTGGTGTGTTGATGCCGGCGCGAAAATTGGGGAAGTTGGGTTAGAGCAGACAACCATGAATTGATCGTTCAATCTTCAACTACATTGACACTCCCGGTCAATAAAGGGATCCATCCCTTTTTTCCATCACGACCAATACACTTTGTCTTGGATGCCATTGCGAGATCCTGGGTCACACGGACAAAGCTGAAATGGAAAACAAACAGCAAAGCCAACACACCACAGGCATACCCACAGCACAATCACACTCATCGATGACGACCGACGCCTTTTTAAAGTCATCCTCTTGACATCTTGCAACACAATCGCTACTTGCTAGAATGACTGTTGCAGAACGCAACGTGACCATAGCAGCACCTCATGACACTCTGCACCCATCCTGCTGTCTATTCACTACCAATTACCAATGCGATCGCTCGTCACTCATTCTGCCTCAGTTCTAGTAACGGTGACGTATGCAAGCCTTAGTCGTCTACACTCTCGATCCCCGGCGTGTGGGACCACAGCTAATCCTTATCTCTGCGTGTATGTCATTCTCTGCACTAGCCTCCCCACCACATACGACCCATCTGCTGACCTTAACATCGATCAATTCATTCACGTATGTATAAGACTCGAAACAACTTCAGAAGTAAGCACGACGGAAATTTTAACAAAATTATGCAATACGACAAGATACGAAAACAACAAGTAAACACAGTGAATCCAAAAAACACGATTCATAGGACACACCTCACGTATATACAAGCAGTGCACATGAGCCGGGGATCATGTCTCCATGCAATTCTTTTGAAAAATAGCAGGATTCACACCAGTACGCCTGCAATCCCTCTCAGGTTGACGATTGTAGGTTGAAGAATGTACGGACACAAACAAGATTACCAAACAATTACATTAATTGGAACCCACTAAATTATTTAACACGAACATATGTACAATCAACACATCAAATGTTGTGAATTCTCCCTTGACGAACTACCCTTGAAGAACTGTAGGACTTACAGCAGTACGCCTACATTCCTAATCAGGTTGACGGTCCTAGAGGAAGACGTCCACACACAAACGGAGTTATCAACAAATAGATAAACGATGATACCAATTCAGTATATACAATATGAACATATGTACAAGATCATACACCAAGCACATTGGACTGCTCATTGATGCGCTACCCTTTGAAGAATTGTAGGACTTACAGCAGTACGCCTACAACCCTTCTCAGGTTGACGCCCTAGGTTGGAAAATCGTCGCAGAGTTCATTTGCTGACTTCCTTCTATCAGCTATATCCTCAAATCTGAACGGCAACACGCTCATGTCATTGTATCGTAGAATATAGATGACGAACAAACACACGACGTATCTGGTCAACCAAGCGTAGACACAGAGTAATTTACACCAAAGATAATAGCATTCAAATAGTAACTTGAAACTAGAAATGCCTTTATTCATGCAAGTCAATTTAACAATTACTCTCTCGTTTACACTTGGCTTATCCTCACTAAACTGACAATATCTTTCGTCTTTCAAACGCACCAATACTATCATAGTCATTGCACAAGATACTTGAGTTGATGGGTGTCTTTCTCATTGTGGATGACAGCACCAACGACGACTGATTGATACCAGTTGATGAACTTAGCGGTGGATCAGAAGCTGTTGTTGTTCGGCTTTCAGAAGGTCGTCTAACTGCAAGATTACCACCACTGCTGTCTTTTACTATTAGCTCCGGTTTAGCACTAGCATCTGATGATAGGTGGGCTACACGCTGATCATTTACACTGACGTCTCACAAGTATCCATACCTTCTGCAACTGCATCTGCCTTCAATTCTACTTCACGTTGTAGTTGTACAGAACCTTTATTCAACTTAGCAGTAGTAGGCATTCCCCATTTCATCATGATCAACCAAAGACAAATCTGCACTATCATGATCATTATCACGAATATTCACTTTACCGTCAATTTCATCATTTTCAAACTCTTTAATAACAGAAGTAGACAATTTTGGTTCCTCCTCACAAATCCTTAAAGGTTTTATATCTTCACTCTGACTAGTAATACCGTGTAAACTTGTGGAGTCAGAACTGTCCTCTGAGACTGTAACTCTCTTCTGTGACACTCTATTCAACAATGGCTTACCAGTTGCAACTACAGACTTCTTCACCACACCGTTATCGTCACACAATTCGGAGTCAGACCTTGATTTCACATTTAGCTTATCACTGAACTTGCTCACGGTTCACAGTTCACTTCTGTATGCACCTCTTGCACACGTGTAAAACACAACCGTGTTTGTCTTGCATCTTGTAACTTATCTGTTGAGGATGTACTACGAAACCTGTTACACTCACTAGGTCTATATGCATTACTAGACATCATGGAGCCTTCTCGATATCCACCTCTCTGAGGCCTATTCGTCATCAATGATTGCGTTTTGCCCTCAGACTGCTCTATTCTAGGGGTGAGATGCAATAGACTGGCAAACTTGCTCATAGATTGATTGACACTATTTTTACCAGTTTCAGGATATCATCAAACTTTGGCTCGATACCCTCATCCTCCATACGGGAGCTTATCTTCACCCACTTCCTTTGCAGTCGAGTAGGTAGGCGTCTTGCTATTACTTCTAGTATAAAACTCGAGTTGAGGTCACTCATGCAATTCATCGAAATCAATGCATTCTTGTAAATCAGCAAATTATCCAAAAACTCAGTGAGTGCCTGGTAGTCATCCTGTAATTGACCACCATTACCCTTAACAGCCTCGAATAATTTCCCTACAATCATCGAAGCTCTTCCAAACCTTTGACGTAGTATGCTCATAGCCTCGTAGTAGCCCTCTTTTGGCTTCATAAACTTACAGCACTGTATAGCTCTTGCAGCATCTCCAGTGCAATACCTCATCAAATACATTAACTTCAATTCATCATTTAATAAAATACTACTCAACATGATCTCAAACTCCTTTACAAATTGTAAATAATCAGCCGGGTTTCCATCGAAACACCGTGGTTCAAATTTAGGGAGTTTGATGTTCCTATTATCCCTGAACGGCGAAACAGTAACATCAACCATGTCATGTTGAACATCAGACACATCGTTACAAGTAACAGACAAGTCACCATGACTTACTTTCCTGTTTGCATCCAAGACGCTCTGTCCCTTCTTTGACCCAGGCATTGTTGAACTTGACCCAATTCCAAAGACGTTCCAGATATTGCTTGTTCAAAGAGGACTTGACCGGCACCAGGAAAGATGAACGGTGACTATCCAAAGTCGTGCCGTCAGAAACTGTCAGCCACGTCTCGTAAACCGTCAATGCCCAGCTCTTGCTACGCTGGGACTCACGCTGTTCCTTGAAGTTTCTCAGAAAAGCTTAGTAATAACGGACGCAAAACCAAAACACCGATTGGCTACTCGAGAATTCTTTATTGTAACACCAACATATAGCCAACTTTAAAATTAAGCTTTACAACTAAGGTCTATGAACAAATATTACAATGATAAATCACAATATTACTTCTGACGGTTTTGGCCTGACTTCTTTCTGAACAGCGACCGATGAGACGATGACTGGTGTATTGATGCCGGCGCGAAAATTGGGGAAGTTGGGTTTGAGCAGACAACCATGAATTGATCGTTCAATCTTCAACTACATTGACACTCCCGGTCAATAAAGGGATCCATCCCTTTTTCCATCACGACCAATACACTTTGTCTTGGATGCCATTGCGAGATCCTGGGTCACACGGACAAAGCTGAAATGGAAAACAAACAGCAAAGCCAACACACCACAGGCATACCCACAGCACAATCACACTCATCGATGACGACCGACGCCTTTCAGTTAAAGTCATCCTCTTGACATCTTGCAACACAATCGCTACTTGCTAGAATGACTGTTGCAGAACGCAACGTGACCATAGCAGCACCTCATGACACTCTGCACCCATCCTGCTGTCTATTCACTACCAATTACCAATGCGATCGCTCGTCACTCATTCTGCCTCAGTTCTAGTAACGGTGACGTATGCAAGCCTTAGTCGTCTACACTCTCGCTCCCCGGCGTGTGGGACCACAGCTAATCCTTATCTCTGCGTGCATTGTCATTCTCTGCACTAGCCTCCCCACCACCGACCCACTGCTGACCTTAACATCGATCAATTCATTCACGTATGTATAAGACTCGAAACAACTTCAGAAGTAAGCACGACGGAAATTTTAACAAAATTATGCAATACGACAAGATACGAAAACAACAAGTAAACACAGTGAATCCAAAAAACACCGATTCATAGGACACACCTCACGTATATACAAGCAGTGCACATGAGCCGGCGGATCATGTCTCCATGCAATTCTTTGAAAAATAGCAGGATTCACACCAGTACGCCTGCAATCCCTCTCAGGTTGACGATTGTAGGTTGAAGAATGTACGGACACAAACAAGATTAACCAACAATTACATTAATTGGAACCCACTAAATTATTTAACACGAACATATGTACAATCAACACATCAAATGTTGTGAATTCTCCCTTGACGAACTACCCTTGAAGAACTGTAGGACTTACAGCAGTACGCCTACATTCCTAATCAGGTTGACGGTCCTAGAGGAAGACGTCCACACACAAACGGAGTTATCAACAAATAGATAAACGATGATACCAATTCAGTATATACAATATGAACATATGTACAAGATCATACACCAAGCACATTGGACTGCTCATTGATGCGCTACCCTTTGAAGAATTGTAGGACCTACAGAAGTACGCCTACAACCCTTCTCAGGTTGACGCCTAGGTTGGAAAATCGTTGCAGAGTTCATTTCCTGACCTCCTCCTATCAGCTATATCTTCAAATCTGAACGGCAACTCGCTCATGTCATTGTATCGTAGAATATAGATGACGAACAAACACACGACGTATCTGGTCAACCAAGCGTAGACACAGAGTAATTTACACCAAAGATAATAGCATTCAAATAGTAACTTGAAACTAGAAATGCCTTTATTCATGCAAGTCAATTTAACAATTACTCTCTCGTTTACACTTGGCTTATCCTCACTAAACTGACCAATATCTTTCGTCTTTTCAAATGCACCAATACTATCGTAGTCATTGCACAATATACTTGAGTTGATGGGTGTCCTTCTCATTGTGGATGACAACACCAACGACAACTGATTGATACCAGTTGATGAACTTAGCGGTGCATCAGAAGCTGTTGTTGTTCGGCATTTAGAAGGTCGTCTAACTGCAAGATTACCACCACTGCTGTCTTTTATTATGGCGCCAGTTTAGCAATAGCATCTGATGATAGGTGGGCTACACGCTGATCATTTACACTGACGTCTTACAAGTATCCATACCTTCTGCAACTGCATCTGCCTTTAATTCTACTTCACGTTCACAGTGTACAGAACCTTTGTTCAACTCAGTAGAAGTAGGCATTCCCCCATTTCATCATGATCAACCAGAGACAAATCTGCACTATCATGATCATTATCATGAATATTCACTTTACCGTCAATTTCATCATTTTCAAACTCTTTAATAACAGAAGTAGACAATTTCGGTTCCTCCTCACAAATCCTTAAACGTTCTATATCTTCACTCTGACTAGTTATACCGTGTAAACTTGTGGAGTCAGAACTGTCCGCTGAGACTGTAACTCTCCTCTGTGACACTCTATTAAACAATGGCTTACCAGTTGCAACTACAGGCTTCTTGACCACACCGTTATCGTCACACAATTCGGAGTCAGACCTTGATTTCACATTTAGCTTATCACTGAACTTGCTCACCGGTTCACAGTTCACTTCTGTATGCACCTCTTGCACACGTGTAAAACACAACCGTGTTTGTCTTGCATCTTGTAACTTATCTGTTGAGGATGTACCACGAAACCTGTTACACTCACTAGGTCTATATGCATTAATAGACATCATGGAGCCTTCTCGATATCCACCTCTGTGAGGCCTATTCGTCATCAATGATTGCGGTTTGCCCTCAGACTGCTCTATTCTAGGGGTGAGATGCAATAGACTGGCAAACTTGCTCATAGATTGATTGACACTATCTTTCACTAGTTTCGGGATATCATCAAATTTTGGATCGATACCCTCATCCTCCATACGGGAGCTTATCTTCACCCACTTCCTTTGCAGTCGAGTAGGTAGGCGTCTTGCTATTACTTCTAGTATAAAACTCGAGTTGAGGTCACTCATGCAATTCATCGAAATCAATGCATTCTTGTAAATCAGCAAATTATCCATAAACTCAGTGAGTGCCTGGTAGTCATCCTGTAATTGACCACCATTACTCTTAACAGCCTCGAATAATTTCCCTACAATCATCGAAGCTTTTCCAAACCTTTGACGTAGTATGCTCATAGCCTCGTAGTAGCCCTCTTTTGGCTTCATAAACTTACAGCACTGTATAGCTCTTGAAGCATCTCCAGTGCAATACCTCATCAAATACATCAATTTCAATTCATCACTTAATAAAATACTACTCAGCATGGTCTCAAACTCCTTTACAAATTGTAAATAATCAGCCGGGTTTCCATCGAAACACCGTGGTTCAAATTTAGGGAGTTTGATGTTCCTATTATCCCTGAACGGCGAAACAGTAACATCAACCATGTCATGTTGAACATCAGACACATCGTTACAAGTAACAGACAAGTCACCATGACTTACTTTCCTGTTTGCATCCAAGACGCTCTGTCCCTTCTTTGACCCAGGCATTGTTGAACTTGACCCAATTCCAAAGACGTTCCAGATATTGCTTGTTCAAAGAAGACTTCGCCGGCACCAGGAAAGATGAACGGTGACTATTCAAAGTCGTGCTGTCAGAAACTGTCAGCCACGTCTCGTAAACCGTCAATGCCCAGCTCTTGCTACGCTGGGACTCACGCTGTTCCTTGAAGTTTCTCAGAAAAGCTTAGTAATAACGGATGCAAAACCAAAACACCGATTGGCTACTCGAGAATTCTTTATTGTAACACCAACATATAGCCAACTTTAAAATTAAGCTTTACAACTAAGGTCTATGAACAAATATTACAATGATAAATCACAATATTACTTCTGACGGTTTTGGCCTGACTTCTTTCTGAACAGCGACCGATGAGACGATGACTGGTGTATTGATGCCGGCGCGAAAATTGGGGAAGTTGGGTTTGAGCAGACAACCATGAATTGATCGTTCAATCTTCAACTACATTGACACTCCCGGTCAATAAAGGGATCCATCCCTTTTTCCATCACGACCAATACACTTTGTCTTGGATGCCATTGCGAGATCCTGGGTCACACGGACAAAGCTGAAATGGAAAACAAACAGCAAAGCCAACACACCACAGGCATACCCACAGCACAATCACACTCATCGATGACGACCGACGCCTTTCAGTTAAATTCATTCTTTTGTATCCGCTGTTTCGTTGTACGTTCATCGTTTGCGTTACATTTTTATGTGATTCGTTACATAAAATTTATCTTGTTGTAATTCTTGCACAAATACTTTACTACTTCCATACTTGTAACCGCTATCTCTCATTTAGAATTGTTATGGTTAATCAAAGTAAAAAGCAACGAACCCAATCCCCTGTAAAACTGGTGTCTAATTTAACGTCCTTGATTGCTACATCAAGCAACACACCCCCAACAAACGGCTATAGTGAGTCACATAACTCACGTGTATGCCGTAAGCGTCGAGCTGAAACTGAGGGTAAAACTGTACTGAAAGCCAGTATTAGCACTACTCCTAAAAATTCGGTACCCTCTGCTCATACTGAACCCCTCCCTTCACCTTATGTGCTCATCGAAACACTCCAGCCATCAAGCTCGTTTTTCAGTACTATCTTCAGAAATAGAACTTCTAAAGTTGTCTATAGGAGAACTTAAGGCTGAGTTAAGGGAGATAAAAAACAGTAAGTCAGTAAATGCTGGAAACATCGAAACCAATGCCGAGATATCCAAATTATCAGATTAGATCAGCGATATCAGATCGCAGGTCTGTGAACTGACACCTCTAACTATCCTCATGAAAACTGTAAACCTTAACAAGCTTGACACAGAATCGGTAACTAAGGTAGATAACCTCATTAATTTTGTTACCACAGAAGTAACAATACGACTTGACGCAAAACTGAGTGCTATTGTCTACAACGTTCCGGACAATGAGGCACTAAAAAAGGTACAGCGCATCTTACTTAGTGAAGCGAAAATGCCTGACTCCAAGACTAAGTGCTATAGGCTGAAGAAAAGTCAACATGAAAAGTGTTGTCCTATTCGTTTTCAGTTCGAAACACCGGCAGAGACAAGAAAATTCATCCACTCCCAACACACCTTATCGCAAGCCAGAAACCACAAACATATAAAGGTCGGGGTGAACAAAACAGTCATAGAAAGGTGCGCACACAATCATCTCGCTAAGACTAATTGTGAAATAGGTAATAGGACATTGCAAACAGCCATTATTCCCAACCCTGTGAAAGATACAGTAGACCCCACCGCATCACCCCTCTCAAAACACACAGAAATATCCCATCAGTGTGGAACACCAGCCGAAAGGCCGCTAGACTGTAACCAAATAAATAATAAAACCATACCACCTATCACCGCAGAATCTAAAATTCCACTAAATAACCCCAGAAAAGAGTCAAAACCCCCGATATTCGACATTGTCCTCTCCTAGCCATGACTCCACTGGTAAAGATAAGGACAATATTCCCCTAGATCATGCCAACAAAAACAGTGGCAGCTTAAATAAGCCCACACTCCCCATGGTCAATAGTATTAGCACTCACAACGTGCGAAATCGCACCACGGCACACACTAATATCCAATGTCACAACAGTGTCACCCTCAATAGTACAAGTGGTAATAGTCAGAACTCGGTTATCAACAACTCAGGGTCTTCAGAGTATGGCACACAAACAAATTTTGACCGGATATATGGTACAAGTCTGCTGGGAACTAACCCACAATGCAGTACACACGAAACCCATACAAGGACACAACTAGTATCAAACAATAGGTGGAATAATAAGCCATGGTCATCACAAGGATCCAATCATTTTTTATCCCCCGCGTCCCTGTCAGCCTTGAAAAAACAACTGGTAGGGATGTTAACACTCCTAAACCACTAGAGCTGGCTCCCTCCTTGCATGAAAACAGGAACGGTCTAGTGCACCTGTATCCATTAGGCACACTTGACACTTGCACAAATATAGGTCAAATAAAGAACCCTACCCACTTTTGTAACCTAACCAAAAATAAAAATCCCTTAGTCTATAGCAAATCCAGTACTCCAACTCCTAATTCTTCACCGAAAACAGCACACACCAACTCGATAGACATAGGTGAGCATGATGCTGAAACCCCTCTTAACATAGGATCATCATGTCAAGCAGAACTACTGTGTGCTGAACCGTATCCGGGGCTGACTAACGAACTTAAATACTTCAAATGCTACTTCAACTCTCATCTTTACCTAATCCTCATAAATGCTAGATCTGTTCTAAGTAAATTGCCGATGCTCAGAGCACTCACAGTAATATACAAACCCCCTGTAATTGTCATCACTGAATCTTGGTGTCATTCGAATATCCTGGATGAAGAAATAAGCTTAGATAACTACACACACTTTCGGTGTGACAGGGAAGGTGGTAAGGGAGGGGGTTGTCTCATGTACTTTCTGAATGCACTTACTGTATCACAGCTAGAAAGTAGTACACTTAACATGCCTGAGACTCTATGGGTTAATGTAATTTTTTTTTTTGATTTACAGCTTGATTCCACACTGTATTTTTGGTACATGTATGGAATTTTCAGCATGGATATCGGTAGCCCAAATTTTGCAGGCCGACCATAGATATCAGGTGTGCGCCGGCGTGGGCTCGAACCCCGGACCATGTGCATGGTCGGCGAGAGTCCTAACCACTGTGCCACCGACGCACACTTAAATAACGTAACAGCACTAATTGGATGCTCCTACAGAGCACCTGGCACCTTTAGTAATTACGAGACCCAACTCATTAATACTCTGGAGCAATTAACCGACTTACAATACGATCATAAGATCCTATGTGGGGACTTTAACTTACCTGAAATCAACTGGGATATACCCACAGGCCCAACTAAATTTGATAAGTTCTTAGACACACTGGATATACTTGGCTGGAAACAAACTGCTCCCACAAGAGGTAATAACGTACTAGACTTAATCTTCTGCCACAATATAAGCCCCCTTTCAACGCTAGTAGGTTCTGAGTTTCCAGGGAGCGACCACAAAACAGCGATGTGTGCACTGCCAATTCCGCTGAGTAGCAATGCATCTCATACCTCCACTTCACAACAAGTAATATATAGGAACTATAGTAAGGCAAACTGGGCCTTAGTTGAATCGATGCTAAGATCCTCCAAATGGGATGAATACTTCACTACTGATGACCTATCGAGAGCCCTAACCATCTTCTACCATAACTCAAACATATGCTTAGATGCTGTCATTCCACTCCAAACACTAAAGGTTTCCCCACACAGAAAGTCATTCATAAAACCAAAGGATCGTATGAAACTGAAGAAACTCTCAACAAGTTACTTCAAACACCACGACTTTGGCACTCTAGGTCTAATACTTAACACCCTTAGCTCCATCTCACAAGCTCGAGATTTCCGTATGAGAAAGGAAGAACGCATCGCAGTAGCCAGTCCTGCTAGAGTGTATGCACTCACAGAAATCTTAAGGAAGCGAATGAATCGCAAAAATCACAGCATTTCTCTCCTCATAGACAAAGGTAGGCTATGCACTAACTCTGCAGACATATGTGAACTATTCAACAAAACGTTTGCAGGTAACTACCTTAAGCCCTCAGTCCAGCTACTCGATATACACCCTATTACTAATATGGCACAAACTCCATCTCCACTCACACCAAACCAAATTAGCACTGTTGAATTCACTTACGCTGACATTAACCAAACTATAAAAACCCTCAAAAGTTCAAAAGGTTTCGGTACCGACGGTATATCATCTTACTTCTATAAATATGATGGCCCTGACATTCCCCTACTGCTGCTTAAAATATTCACAATGTCGTTAGAAACTCAAACTTACCCTGACATATGGAAGACTACATTCATTATGCCTAAACACAAATCTGGCTCAAAAACTGAAGTCAGTAACTACCGGCCGATGAATATCACACCTATAGCATCTAGAATTATGGAGAGACTAGTGAAAGATAACTTAATCAAACATATGCTTAGCCGCAATACTATAAGTCCGAACCAACATGGATTCCTGAAATCCAGATCATGTTTAACATGTCACCTAGACTTCTTCAATTTTGTAACCAGCAGTCGTGACAGACGGCAACTAGTACTTGTCATCTACTTTGACATTTCTAAAGCATTTGACCGTGTTGACCATTTACTGCTAACAAATAAGCTGAACTCATTAGGAATACGTGACCCATTATTAGGATGGCTTAAATCATTCTTTAACAATAGGTCCCAAATAGTTAAACTCGGGTCTGCAACCTCTAAACCTGGCCCTATCACTTCTGGTGTAGTACAAGGTAGTGTCATTGGACCCCTTCTATTTACACTATACATCAATGACATATGCGCTTGCTTCACGCACGGGAAACCATTCATCTTTGCAGATGACCTAAAAGTAGCTTATACATTCCAACGTGATGACTTAGGGTACTTCGAGAATGTAGTGCAGAAGGAATTAGATAAAGTGACTGCTTGGTCGTCCTTATGGAACCTCCAATTTAATCTGAACAAATGTGGCTGGATCTGCTTCGGAGCACCCTCAACTGACCTGAAATTAACGCTTCAATCCGCTAACCTAACAGACTCCGAAGTGTCGTTGACCTAGGCCTTAGGTACTCTAGTGACTTGACATTCTATGAGCAAGTAGCATCACAGACTAGAAAATCAAGGATGCTCTTGGGATGCATACTCAGGAACTTTCACGACAATGAAACCAAGCTAATTCTGTACAAAACATGTGTCAGACCACTACTAGAATACTGTCCATTTATTATAAGCAGCACTCGCACACGCGACAAGCTAAGAATGGAAAGTATCCAACGATATTTTACCTCAAAACTACTTAGCTACGATTGTAAGAAAGACTATATCTCACGCTGCATGATCCTAAAACTTGAGCCACTTTGGACAAGGCGACTTATTATAAACCTAATATTCTTCTTCAAGGTCCTTCACAAAATATCATTCTCAGGTAACAGGGACATACAATTCGCACAGGAAGGTTCTTACGATATGCGTAACCAAACTTCCACAGTGACAACTCATTCCTTTAAGTCAACACTCCATGAAAACTTCTTCACAGTCATGTATTCTAAAATATGGAATAGCCTGCCTATAGATATCAGAACTTGCTCTTCGGTTACAAGCTTCAAACGCTCTCTGTACAGACTGTTTCACTCTACTGATTATATTAATAAACTATTTACTCCTAGAACGAATCAACTACTAACTTACTACAGCACCTAAAAGACGCACTTCAACACCCTTTGCAATCTAAAAAATATAAATAAACTAGCAGCATGGATGCATAAAGACATAGTACGAAACATACAGGATTAGTTTACCCTTAGAAATAGGACGTGTCACTCTAGTGTAACCTTCAAACGCTTGCTATACAAACTGTTTTGTCCCAATGATTATCCCTACCAGAACCCATCACTTATTTCTAAAACGCACCAGACATTAGAACGCTAAAACGCTCAGACTCACTAATACACATTATGACACTAAATAAACTATAAGACTTCGCATAAATACGTGAAAACACGACTAAAACGTAAATTTTTACTAATGTATAATATACAATTGACATAAACATTTATAAGTGCATAAAATATTAATCTTCTTTTCATTTTCACATGCTTTCTCTTTCTGTCATTCTGCTGCTCCTATTCATCTTCTGGTCGAGGTCGAAAAACCCTCTTCTAAACTGAAATGAGGATTAATTCCAAACCGTCTATCTCATAACCACTCAAATTCCATGAACGATCCAATTCTACCATTTGAAGACGCTGGCGAACATGCTGTAAATGAGTATTCATGATCTGAAATGAAGAAGCAACTGATTTTCAAACAGTTTTCAACATTTTTCTGAACTTACGAGTACAGTCCGCCATGCAGACACAAATGGAGCAAATGGAGAATTCTGGAAACGACCTCGGGACCATTTGATGCAGTAAAACAACTTCACGTGACCTCATCTAGTTTTCGCATCCACGATCAAATTCCTTTCCTGTTATAAAACTACGATAAGACTGCTGAAAAAATGGAATAAACATATTACTGATCTCAACATAATACATCAATAAACTTTAAGCCAAGGGTGCTGTTCACAACAAAGTTATATAGGAGAATTGACTTCAAGCTTTATTTTTCCCAGATATTTGTATTACATTCATCTGATGTCTGGGTTTTTTTAATGCGAAGACAATATTTCTATATCTCTTTATGTGCTACACAAACAGACTATAGAGCAGACTGTTCCGACTAACTCTCATGTCAGAGAGAACAACCAAACTGTAAATTCATCATACACCAAATTATGTGTAATTTATATAATAACTTATCCATGCCTGTGCAATTGGTATGTTCCTGCATAAACAGGAAGAAATATATATATCAGAAATCTTGCAACACAATCGCCACTTGCTAGAATGACTGTTGCAGAACGCAACGTGACCATAGCAGCACCTCATGACACTCTGCACCCATCCTGCTGTCTATTCACTACCAATTACCAATGCAATCGCTCGTCACTCATTCTGCCTCAGTTCTAGTAACGGTGACGTATGCAAGCCTTAGTCGTCTACACTCTCGCTCCCCGGCGTGTGGGACCACAGCTAATCCTTATCTCTGCGTGCATGTCATTCTCTGCACTAGCCTCCCCACCACCGACCCACCTGCTGACCTTAACATCGATCAATTCATTCACGTATGTATAAGACTCGAAACAACTTCAGAAGTAAGCACGACGGAAATTTTAACAAAATTATGCAATACGACAAGATACGAAAACAACAAGTAAACACAGTGAATCCAAAAAACACTGATTCATAGGACACACCTCACGTATATACAAGCAGTGCACATGAGCCGGCGGATCATGTCTCCATGCAATTCTTTTGAAAAATAGCAGGATTCACACCAGTACGCCTGCAATCCCTCTCAGGTTGACGATTGTAGGTTGAAGAATGTACGGACACAAACAAGATTAACCGACAATTACATTACACAATTACATTGACAACGCGCGCGATTCTGATCGGACGCTACAATCTCTCCTCATAACGTGGATATATTTTTGTCGATTTCCGGAATATTGTAGTGGATATTATACCACTGCTCAACTATAACTTACATTGGCTGCTACTCTAGCTTCCAATTCTGCAGATATATCACCGCCAGTTATCATGTTTGGATCCACTCTTTCGCAGGGCTCATCTTCCTTATTGTAACTTTAGAACAACGTCACAGAAAAGAAAACTGTAGAGAAGTTCATCATTTTGTGGTTTACATACCAGGATCAATTTACAGGATAATTGGTTTCTATATACTCTGTATTTTACTTTTTAGTACTTTGTAAATTTATTGTTTATTTATAAGCAATAAAATTCCATACGGTATCCATAGTAGTACTTAATCTGTATATCCACTCGATATACTATTTTTCCATATACCCGTTTTCGATTTAGCTCGGCTTTAACTTTAAATCATATTGATTAGTTTTCAGCAATGGCACAACGTGATAAACGAGTACTTTCCATACGTAAGAATAGTTTGGGTCACTCAGCTAAGAAGATACGTACATCGCTGTGCGTTCCGCGTAGCCTCAACAATGTCCCCGAAGTCATTATTCCCGACTTGTTGTCAGAGGTATATGCAACTGCTGAACAAAAAAGTTGGACCTTATATCTCTAGGAAACTCTGTGAAGGAATTAAATGAGAATATAAACACCATTAAGTCACTACTACTTCTTTGTAACCCAACTCTTGATGTCAATCCGGAAAGTCTGCTGAAATCTGAGCGTATGTTAGACTTTATAGCCAGTGAAGTTACTAAACGAATCACGTCCTCGTACAACGTTCTCGCTTACAATCTGCCTGATCGGACGCCTCTGGACAAAATCAAAGTGACATGTCTCCAAGCGTGTGGCATGCCATCAGCGAATTGCCACCTAATCAGACTCAGGAAAAAATCAGGAAAGTATACTTTCCCTGTGCTGTTTAAATTGAGTAGTCCTAGTGATGCTAGGAAATTTCAGTCGTCAAACAGGATAGTTGGTTCATCTACACCTTATGGTGACGTTAAACTTGCTCATGACCTAACACCATGTCGAAGACGTAGCCGCGCAAGTGTACCAAGTTTCGCAAAAACTTAAGTAACAGCAGAATGTCCTATAGAAGACTCTGTCGCCTTACACTTGAGTAAACCTAATGGTACAGACATACATGAAATACTCTTAAATAATAAAAATTTACCTAGTAAACTCAACGATGAAGCAACTACGGTCATAGACTTAGATGCATCTTCAGAGTTATGCTCGCTAGCCACATCACCATCAGCCGCTAATACCACTACCAACGTTAGGCAAAAGGCTAAGCTCGAGCATGTAGCATTAAGCATATCCTCCCCGAGTAGCACTCAGATTAGTGAGCATACAAAACGAAGTAAAATAACCGTGCCATCCAGAATACCTGTACTCAAACACATCACTGATAGGTTTCCCAGCAGCGAACCAGATAACATTAACTTAAGCGACCCCAGTCATACCACTAAACCAGGGAAGCAGAATAAGCCCTCATACCGCCATAAATCTAACGTCAATGAAAAGAGAGGTAACTCGCCGATTCATCCAACATCGAACGAATCTTCGTCCGATAGACACAACAGACGCCATATGTCTGGGCACCCTAAAAATAAGTCGAAGCCCGACGGGCGGGCATACACCTACCCCGACACAACTTTCCAATCTAGGGCTACTATAGACAAAAGTTTGATCCAGGGACCTCTACAACAAGGAACAAGTGGGCTAGGCATGTTTCCTAAAGGTGGCCTTTTGACTCACCACATCCCCGAAAACCATCGCATACAGACCACCCAAGACCGTCAATGGACTAATATTTACGAAAATAACTTAAACACACAAAATGTTAGTCATAACTGAGATACACGTAACTCTACCCCAGCATACTATCCACAAGGAATACCTACCTCCCCCCCATCCAATCTAAATTTTCTCAGCCAACACGAAATTTCAGCCTCAATATTGACGCAAATAGCACACATACTGTCAAGCCACTTATCACCGGATGGGAGGGTGATGCATTGGAGGCACTGTATTATGAACACCTCACACCCGCCGGGGTAACAAACGATAGCACATCTCTCTGTGCTGATACTGGTGTAGGGCACTTTTCCAGCACTGCTATTAAGTGGCCACCATCTGAGTTAGCACCCATCAAACAATCTTCTCTAGACGCCATAAACCTTGGAGAGAATATTTTTAAAGATATATGCGATTTCACCGTCACCCCTAACTCTCTCTCATTCTGTCTTATCAATGCTCGCTCCTTACTCAACAAAATGTTCGACTTCACGACATTATCCCTAATTTGCAACCCGTCTCTCATAATGATTACTGAGACATGGTGCACTCCTCAGATTTGCGATAAAGATATTTCTACTGATAACTATTATGTATTCAGAGGCGACAGAAACTATGGTAGAGGAGGAGGATGTGCTATGTATATCAGGTCTGATATTAAGGCCACACAGTGCTTCTACCCAGAGCTCATCACAGATAACGATTCAGTGTGGGCTATTCTAAGACTGTCTCACTCCAGTTCCTATCTTATAGGTTGCATCTATCACCCCCGTGCTCAACTGTTGAAGGTAATATGAAGCTTGCTAGCACGTTCGCTTACGCCACTTCACTACCTCACACGGCTAGAATTATATGTATTATTATTATTGTATCCTTTAGTTCCTAGAGGAACATAGGGCTTCAGCTGCGCACCTCCATTGACTTCGGTTTTTGACAACTTTTTCACCCTGCTCCAGGTCTGCCCACATGCTTTCATCTCCTCTTCACATGACCTCCTCCAAGTCACCCTTGGACGACCAACTCGCCGCCTCCCTTTCGGGTTCCACTCGAGGGCTTGTCTAGTGATGTCACTTGTTGGTTTCCTCAGTGTATGGCCAATCCATCTCCATTTCTTTCTGCCTATTTGTTTCACAATCGGTTCCTGATTGGTTCGCTCCCAGAGATCCCTGTTGCTGATCTTTTCTGGCCATCTGATCTTGAGTATTGAGCGGAGACAGTTGTTAATGAAGGTTTGAAGTTTGTTTGAGATGCTCTTTATGACTCGCCAAGTCTCTGATCCGTATAGTAGCACTGACTTCACATTGGAGTTGAAAATCCGGATCTTATTTTTGATGCTGAATGCTGTTGACCTCCACACAGATTTGAGAGTAATGAAAGCTTGTCTTGCTTTTCCGATTCTGGCTTTGATGTCCTCGTCAGTTCCGCCTGTAGTTGAGACGATGCTTCCCAGGTAGGTGAAGGAGGTTGTTTCTTTCAGGTTCTTCCCATTTATGCTTATTGTGGTCTGTTGTTGCTGTTGATGTTGGCAAGGAATCTTCATCACCTCTGTTTTATCTATGTTCACGTGAAGTCCTATCTTTGATAGAATTATATGTGGAGACTTTAATATACCCAATGTAGTCTGGCAACCACTTTCCTCACCAAAACGGTACAATGAATTTATCAACATAATAGAAACAAAAGAATGGCAACAACACGTACAGTATCCTACCAGGCTATCTAAGATTTTAGATCTAGTTTTCACTAATGGTATCATCCCCACTACCCTTCGAGTAGGTAAAGAGTTTCCTGGCAGCGACCACAGAGTAGTATTCGGTACATTTAATATTTGCACTAGCATGAGTTCGACAATAAACGCCAACAAAGTATTACTCAGGGGTTACAGACATGCTCAGTGGGATGAACTGAAACCATACATACGCACCCTAGACTGGGAGCCATACTTTACGTGCAGCTCGACAAACAAATTACTCTATGAGAACCTAGGATTTGCACATGACTTCATCGCTCCAGTAAGACTTGTGAAAACGAGGCCTAAACAGCCCGACTTCATCCCCGTAAAGATTCGAAACCGACTGCGTAAGCATGCTAGGCAATTCTACAGATATAATGACTTTTCATCACTCATTACACTCAAGCAAACTTATGATTCATACAAATCTAATCAGTTATCTGAGTCCATCAAACTAGAACGCATCCTCCACTCACGACCTGATAATACAGAGGCATTAGTTAAACTAATTAAGTCACGAATCAACAACAACAGAATAAGTATCCCTAACTTATTACTAGATGGAGAAAAACTACACGAAGACCCGCAGGAGATATGTGAGTTATTCAGCTCCCACTTTTCTAGCTACTATACTATCGAAGAAACAGTAGATAGTCTTGAAGTTCCGACAATACCAAATCACTTTTTGGGTAATATAACATTCACCCAACAAAAGATTTCCTCCGCTATAGCATCCCTCCGGACATCATATAACGCTGGGCCCGATGGAATTCCATCTATCTTGTTGAAAAGAGGTGGTGAGGATATACCCATTATCCTACTAAAGTTTTTCATTCTGTCCTTAAATAATGGCAGTTACCCAGAATGCTGGAAACTGTCGTTTATAACCCCTAGGCACAAACAAGGACCAACTTCTAACATCGAAAACTACCGACCGATTAATATCACGTCAGTAGTTTCCAGGGTTATGGAAAAGGTTATAGGGCAAGATATTGCTTCATACCTCCACCTTCACAAAGTGTTTACTCCAGCACAACACGGCTTCTTGAAAAATCGATCATGCTCCACCTGCCTACTTGACTACTTTGATGATGTTACCGCTAAGCGTGATCATGGTTTGTATGTCACAACTCTCTTCTTTGACTTCAAAAAAGCCTTTGATAAAGTCCCACACAAGAGACTAATCCTTAAGCTAAAGTCGTACGGGTTCCAAGACCCCTTGTTATCCTGGCTCATTTCTTTCTTGGAAGATCGTTCCCAAGTTGTGAAATTTGCAAATAATTACTCGTCACCCAGACCTATAAGAAGTGGAGTGATTCAGGGTAGTGTACTAGGTCCACTGCTTTTCGTAATCTACATTAACGACATCTGCAGCGTAATCAAGCATGGTACCCCATACCTCTTTGCTGACGACTTAAAGATTGTATACAGCTTCCCCCATTCTACACTAAACGAAGGATTCACACATATTCAAGATGATCTGGATAGGTTACATAACTGGAGCAATGACTGGCAACTGCCATTCAATTCTGATAAATGTGGTGTCCTATATTTCAATAACTCCCATCCGAATTTCAGGTTACACCTAGGTAACTCTTTTCTCCAAACCCTCAGTTCCATAAAAGACCTGGGAGTTACCTACTCACAAAACTTAACATTCAGTCAGTACGCAAAAGCACTTGTTTCTAAATGCCGAAGACTCACAGGCTTGTTACATCGAAAAATGTACACAAATGAGGCTAAAGTCCTTTTATACAAAGTCATGGTTCGTCCAGTACTTGAATACTGCACAATTGTCTTCGGTTTCATGCATGGGTATGACAGGGTTCGTATTGAAAATATTCAGCGAAGTTTTACTCGACGCCTATTATACAAACATGAAGGACTGACTTACGCTGATAGGTGCAAAATGTATGGACTTCAGCCACTTTGGTTAAGGCGCCTGAAACTCAACCTTACATTCCTCTTTCGCCTTTTACACGGCTACACCAAAAGCAGTAATCCAATAGCTTTCAACAATTTACCCATATATACTCTTAGGAATCATGAAAATACTCTATCCATAAGCCGGTTCCGGACAAAACTGCGATCACGTTTCTTTAAAATACAGTACAGTGCATTATGGAACGAACTTCCACTTACTGTACGTAGTTGCCGATCTCCTACTGAATTCCAGCGTCTACTTAACGAGTTCCTATCAACAAAAGAGCTTCGGTCTACTTATCCATACTTTATCCATATGGGCCGCTCAACTAGCTTTAGTACTACAGACCCCAGTGCAATACCCCCAATTTGAGGAAACTCATTTGCCCCGGCAACCGTACCTCATCTATAACGTGATAAAACCAACCTAATCTCTCCCACATGCCTTTACCTAAGGTCCGGTTATTCAGCTTACTAGAGATCCTATCGATATTTCTTCAATCGGGTTTATAAACTCATAAGACTCTAATCTCCTGGATGTATAATCCCAAATTAGTTGTGATAGTTCTCCCATAATATAAGCAAACTGGTACTTTGTAATGTCTAAAGCATGCCATATGAAAAGTGGCCAGGAATACCTAGCAATAACAAACTCAACCAACCAACCATTTTCCCCAAGTTCATTCAACCTACCCTTATCCCTAATCGTACCACTATTCACTACACTCTACTCAGTAGAATATGACTTAATTTGCTCCGGTGCTCAAAACTCTTCTACCCTTTACTTTTTAAAAAAGACGTTTTAACTACTAACTGCACAGTAGCCGTTTAACTAACTCACTGGTTTCCTCTTCACTGTAATCTTCAATAAGTTCGTCAGTATAATTATTTCCGAAAACCATTACATTAGCAACCATATCTTTTAATATTTTACGAATATACTTATATTATTAGCATAATACACTGCACTATTTTTGAGTTGAATTGATTATCTTCAGTCAACAGTTACCCATTCTCATATAATTTTCTAAAATTCATAATGTTAAAGCTATGTAGTATTTCTGTTAATATCTTTTATAATATGTTTAGACACGTTACTTTGCAATGTCAGATGTCTACTATATACAAGACTGTCATGATAATTTAGTACACTAAGTCCTGCCAACCGACCTTACCTTCAGTTCATACTACCTACATTGATCCCTAACTATATTGTTCTGCTGAATCTTGCTCCACTATTCACAAAACCTATTCTTTTTATTCTTTAAGGTTTTAACTTCTTATAAAGTAATCTGTTCATTAGGACGCATGCACACATATATAATATGTTCATAAAGATGTACCTATTGGAAGCACTCATTAAGAAAGCTAGGGAGATGGAATATGGGGTACGAACATGTCTGGTACCAAGCAGTATATTTGCGGTAGCCATAATAATCATAGTCTCAGAGCTTAACATCAAAAAAGGAGGGAGGGTGGTGCTAGCTGATCAGTAGATATGGTGGGGTCACTAAGGTGAATCGCCCCATTCTGCAGGAACAGCAATACGCAAATTAAAGGCTCGAGATATTTCTGATTTTTATGAGGGCTTAGATCTTTATCTTGAAAAAGATAATAATGAACGCCTTGACAGATCATGCTTCTACCTTTAAATATATACCATTCGCTCAGCCTATTGTTGAGATGCGACCATGTGGGATCTGCACAGATTTATGGGGCATCTTATAAATTAACTTGCTGTCCATTGTCAGATCTTTAAATACCACTTCACAATATCTTGTCTCACTTATTTTCTAATAACGTCTTTACTTGATCCTCATTATATTCCATTAAACCTAACATTTTATAGCTCTTTATGAATTTGATTCGACTTATTCTATTCCTATTCTCTGGAGGGTACGGTTGTACACCAAATAGACAAAAAGGCATGAAATAAAAACAACTGGCTTGAAAATAATTGTATTAAAGCCAAAAGTGGACATCATGATAGTACAAAATATATTGGTTTTATTATACATTGCAAATGAACGTTGTCGGCCTAAGGATTAATTACTTCCCCATTCTGTTTTCTACATAAATGTGTTTATTAATGATATATTTCACTCACTTAATCTATTATACTTTAATGTTTCACCTTAGCACTTTAACTTTTCTAAAACAGCTTCCAATCCCTTGTAAACGTTGTACTTACCTCAATATTGGTTGGTTATCGCATGCCTACAACCACGGGATGAAAACGAAACGAAGTCGATTTTCCCGCCCAACCTGGAGAACAACTGCACAATTCAATAACTATACGGCTTAGTACAGACAATGAGTGTATTATATTTACCAAATATTTAACAGTTGAAATATGATTAACTTATAGACAATCTGAGATTTGAGACTATATCCTACTTGATCGTGCCTGTAAAAATGGCATGAATTTTCACGCAAATAATAAACTTGTATGAAATACATTACATTACGAATAAATTGAAACCCACTAAATTATTTAACACGAACATATGTACAATCAACACACCAAATGTTGTGAATTCTCCCTTGACGAACTACCCTTGAAGAACTGTAGGACTTACAGCAGTACGCCTACATTCCTAATCAGGTTGACGGTCCTAGAGGAAGACGTCCACACACAAACGGAGTTATCAACAAATAGATAAACGATGATACCAATTCAGTATATACAATATGAACATATGTACAAGATCATACACCAAGCACATTGGACTGCTCATTGATGCGCTACCCTTTGAAGAATTGTAGGACCTACAGAAGTACGCCTACAACCCTTCTCAGGTTGACGCTCTAGGTTGGAAAATCGTTGCAGAGTTCATTTCCTGACCTCCTCCTATCAGCTATATCTTCAAATCTGAACGGCAACTCGCTCATGTCATTGTATCGTAGAATATAGATGACGAACAAACACACGACGTATCTGGTCAACCAAGCGTAGACACAGAGTAATTTACACCAAAGATAATAGCATTCAAATAGTAACTTGAAACTAGAAATGCCTTTATTCATGCAAGTCAATTTAACAATTACTCTCTCGTTTACACTTGGCTTATCCTCACTAAACTGACCAATATCTTTCGTCTTTTCAAATGCACCAATACTATTGTCAATCACGTCTCATAAACCGTTAATTCTCAGCTCTTGCTACGCTCGGGCCCACGCTGTTCCTTGAAGATTTCAGAAACGCTTAGTTATAACGGACGAAATTCTAAAACACCGATCTGCCGCTTGATATTTTTTTATTGTTACACCAGCATATAAAAAGAATAATAATAATAATAATAATAATAGTATATTCTCATTTTGTACATGAGAGACGCCAGTTTACAGGCATCATCAATATGATAAATTACATATACGATTAGCAATCATAATTAATAATAATGTTTTAATAAAGTACACATTTTTTCCTACTTGTGTAGGACACACCAAATATACAGGCATGGATAAGCATAAATTAAATTTCATAAATTCGGTTTATGGTTAAGTTACATGGTTGCTGGCGTTTTTGTTTTAATAATAAGTTAACTAAGGTCTGAAAACAAATATTACAATAATAAATCATTGTATTACTTCTGACGATGTTTCACTCTTCTTTCTGAACAGCGACCGATGAGACGATGACTGTCGTATTGATGCCTCCGCGAAAATTGGGGAAGTTGATTTTAAGCAAACAACCAAGTATTGATCGTTCAATCTTCAACTACATTAACACTCCCCGGCAAAAAACTGATCCAACCCTTTTTACCTTCACGACCAATGCACGTTGACTTGGATGCCATTGCGAGAACCTGGGTCACATGGACAGAGCTGAAATGGAAAACAAACAGAAAAGCCAACACACCACAAGCATACCCACAGCACAATCTCACACATCAATGACGACCTGCGCCTCCAGACAGAGACCTCCTCTTGACATCTTGCAACACAATCCCCACTTACTAGAATGACTCTTGCAGAATGCAACGTGACCATAGCATCAACTCATGATACTCTACGCACATCGTCTTATCTACTCACTACCAATTACCACTGCAATCGCTTGTCACTCATTCTGCCTCAGTTCTAGTAGCGGTGACGCATGCGAGCCTCAGTCGTTTACACTCTTTCTCCCCGGCGTGTCGGACCGCAGCTAACAATTATCTCCGTGTGCATTTCATTCTCAGCAATAGCCTCCCCGGCGTATACGACCCACCTGCTGACCTTAACATCAATCAATTCATTCATGGATGTAGAAGACTCGAAACGACTTCAGAAGTAATCACGACGGAAATTTTAACAAAATTATGCAATACGACAAGATACGAAAACAACAAGTAAACACAGTGAATCCAAAACACACCAATTGCTATGACACACCACACGTATATACAAATTGTACAAACAACCTCGCCGATCATGTCTTGGTGGAATTCATTTGAAGAATTGCATAGCTAACACCAGTACGCCTAAAACCCTTCTCAGGTTGACGATTGTAATTTGTGGAATGTCCAGACACAAACAAGATTAACCGACAATTGCGATAATAGGAACTCACACAACTAATTAACACAAACATATGTACAATCACTACATCAAATGTTATGGATTCCGGCATGACAAACTAACCTCGAAGAACTGTAGGACTTACAGCAGTACGCCTACATTCCTAATCAGGTTGACGGTCCTAGAGGAAGACGTCCACACACAAACGGAGTTATCAACAAATAGATAAACGATGATACCAATTCAGTATATACAATATGAACATATGTACAAGATCATACACCAAGCACATTGGACTGCTCATTGATGCGCTACCCTTTGAAGAATTGTAGGACCTACAGAAGTACGCCTACAACCCTTCTCAGGTTGACGCTCTAGGTTGGAAAATCGTTGCAGAGTTCATTTCCTGACCTCCTCCTATCAGCTATATCTTCAAATCTGAACGGCAACTCGCTCATGTCATTGTATCGTAGAATATAGATGACGAACAAACACACGACGTATCTGGTCAACCAAGCGTAGACACAGAGTAATTTACACCAAAGATAATAGCATTCAAATAGTAACTTGAAACTAGAAATGCCTTTATTCATGCAAGTCAATTTAACAATTACTCTCTCGTTTACACTTGGCTTATCCTCACTAAACTGACCAATATCTTTCGTCTTTTCAAACGCACGAATACTATCATAGTCATTGCACAATATACTTGAGTTGATGGGCATCTGTTTCATTGTGGATGACAACACCAACGACAACTGATTGATACCAGTTGATGAACTTAGTGGTGGATAAGAAGTTGTTCTTTTTCGGATTTCAGATATTTGTCGAACTGCAAGATTACCACCACTGCTGTCTTTCACTACTAGTTCGGGTTTAGCACTATCATCTGATGATAGGTGGGCTACACGCTGATCATTTACACTGACGTCTTACAAGTATCCAAACCTTCTGGAACTGCGCCTCCGTTCAAATCTACTTCACGTTGTAATTATACAGAACCATAATTTACATTGGCAGTAGTAGGCATATCGCTCATCTCATGATGATCAACAAAAGACAACTGTGAAGTATGATGATCATTGTCACAAATATTCAATTTACCGTCAATTTCATCATTTTCAAACTCTTTAATAACAGAAGTAGACAATTTTGGTTCCTCCTCACAAATCCTTAAACGTTCTATATCTTCACTCTGACTAGTTATACCGTGTAAACTTGTGGAGTCAGAACTGTCCGCTGAGACTGTAACTCTCCTCTGTGACACTCTATTAAACAATGGCTTACCAGTTGCAACTACAGGCTTCTTGACCACACCGTTATCGTCACACAATTCGGAGTCAGACCTTGATTTCACATTTAGCTTATCACTGAACTTGCTCACTGATTCACAGCTCACCTTTTTATGCACCTCTTGCACACGTGTAAAACACAACCGTGTTTGTCTTGCATCTTGTAACTTATCTGTTGAGGATGTACCACGAAACCTGTTACACTCACTAGGTCTATATGCATTAATAGACATCATGGAGCCTTCTCGATATCCACCTCTGTGAGGCCTATTCGTCATCAATGATTGCGGTTTGCCCTCAGACTGCTCTATTCTAGGGGTGAGATGCAATAGACTGGCAAACTTGCTCATAGATTGATTGACATTGTTGTTTACCAGTGTCAGAATATCATCGAACTTTGGCTCGATACCCTCATCCTCCATACGGGAGCTTATCTTCACCCACTTCCTTTGCAGTCGAGTAGGTAGGCGTCTTGCTATTACTTCTAGTATAAAACTCGAGTTGAGGTCACTCATGCAATTCATCGAAATCAATGCATTCTTGTAAATCAGCAAATTATCCATAAACTCAGTGAGTGCCTGGTAGTCATCCTGTAATTGACCACCATTACCCTTAACAGCCTCGAATAATTTCCCTACAATCATCGAAGCTTTTCCAAACCTTTGACGTAGTATGCTCATAGCCTCGTAGTAGCCCTCTTTTGGCTTCATAAACTTACAGCACTGTATAGCTCTTGAAGCATCTCCAGTGCAATACCTCATCAAATACATCAATTTCAATTCATCACTTAATAAAATACTACTCAGCATGGTCTCAAACTCCTTTACAAATTGTAAATAATCAGCCGGGTTTCCATCGAAACACCGTGGTTCAAATTTAGGGAGTTTGATGTTCCTATTATCCCTGAACGGCGAAACAGTAACATCAACCATGTCATGTTGAACATCAGACACATCGTTACAAGTAACAGACAAGTCACCATGACTTACTTTCCTGTTTGCATCCAAGACGCTCTGTCCCTTCTTTGACCCAGGCATTGTTGAACTTGACCCAATTCCAAAGACGTTCCAGATATTGCTTGTTCAAAGAAGACTTCGCCGGCACCAGGAAAGATGAACGATGACTATCCAAAGTCGTGCCGTCAGAAACTGTCAGCCACGTCTCGTAAACCGTCAATGCCCAGCTCTTGCTACGCTGGGACTCACGCTGTTCCTTGAAGTTTCTCAGAAAAGCTTAGTAATAACGGACGCAAAACCAAAACACCGATTGGCTACTCGAGAATTCTTTATTGTAACACCAACATATAGCCAACTTTAAAATTAAGCTTTACAACTAAGGTCTATGAACAAATATTACAATGATAAATCACAATATTACTTCTGACGGTTTTGGCCTGACTTCTTTCTGAACAGCGACCGATGAGACGATGACTGGTGTGTTGATGCCGGCGCGAAAATTGGGGAAGTTGGGTTTGAGCAGACAACCATGAATTGATCGTTCAATCTTCAACTACATTGACACTCCCGGTCAATAAAGGGATCCATCCCTTTTTCCATCACGACCAATACACTTTGTCTTGGATGCCATTGCGAGATCCTGGGTCACACGGACAAAGCTGAAATGGAAAACAAACAGCAAAGCCAACACACCACAGGCATACCCACAGCACAATCACACTCATCGATGACGACCGACGCCTTTCAGTTAAAGTCATCCTCTTGACATCTTGCAACACAATCGCTACTTGCTAGAATGACTGTTGCAGAACGCAACGTGACCATAGCAGCACCTCATGACACTCTGCACCCATCCTGCTGTCTATTCACTACCAATTACCAATGCGATCGCTCGTCACTCATTCTGCCTCAGTTCTAGTAACGGTGACGTATGCAAGCCTTAGTCGTCTACACTCTCGCTCCCCGGCGTGTGGGACCACAGCTAATCCTTATCTCTGCGTGTATGTCATTCTCTGCACTAGCCTCCCCACCACCGACCCACCTGCTGACCTTAACATCGATCAATTCATTCACGTATGTATAAGACTCGAAACAACTTCAGAAGTAAGCACGACGGAAATTTTAACAAAATTATGCAATACGACAAGATACGAAAACAACAAGTAAACACAGTGAATCCAAAAAACACCGATTCATAGGACACACCTCACGTATATACAAGCAGTGCACATGAGCCGGCGGATCATGTCTCCATGCAATTCTTTTGAAAAATAGCAGGATTCACACCAGTACGCCTGCAATCCCTCTCAGGTTGACGATTGTAGGTTGAAGAATGTACGGACACAAACAAGATTAACCAACAATTACATTAATTGGAACCCACTAAATTATTTAACACGAACATATGTACAATCAACACATCAAATGTTGTGAATTCTCCCTTGACGAACTACCCTTGAAGAACTGTAGGACTTACAGCAGTACGCCTACATTCCTAATCAGGTTGACGGTCCTAGAGGAAGACGTCCACACACAAACGGAGTTATCAACAAATAGATAAACGATGATACCAATTCAGTATATACAATATGAACATATGTACAAGATCATACACCAAGCACATTGGACTGCTCATTGATGCGCTACCCTTTGAAGAATTGTAGGACCTACAGAAGTACGCCTACAACCCTTCTCAGGTTGACGCTCTAGGTTGGAAAATCGTTGCAGAGTTCATTTCCTGACCTCCTCCTATCAGCTATATCTTCAAATCTGAACGGCAACTCGCTCATGTCATTGTATCGTAGAATAAAGATGACGAACAAACACACGACGTTTCTGGTCAACCAAGCGTAGACACAGAGTAATTTACACCAAAGATAATAGCATTCAAATAGTAACTTGAAACTAGAAATGCCTTTATTCATGCAAGTCAATTTAACAATTACTCTCTCGTTTACACTTGGCTTATCCTCACTAAACTGACCAATATCTTTCGTCTTTTCAAATGCACCAATACTATCGTAGTCATTGCACAATATACTTGAGTTGATGGGTGTCCTTCTCATTGTGGATGACAACACCAACGACAACTGATTGATACCAGTTGATGAACTTAGCGGTGCATCAGAAGCTGTTGTTGTTCGGCATTTAGAAGGTCGTCTAACTGCAAGATTACCACCACTGCTGTCTTTTATTATTGGCGCCAGTTTAGCAATAGCATCTGATGATAGGTGGGCTACACGCTGATCATTTACACTGACGTCTTACAAGTATCCATACCTTCTGCAACTGCATCTGCCTTTAATTCTACTTCACGTTCACAGTGTACAGAACCTTTGTTCAACTCAGTAGAAGTAGGCATTCCCCCATTTCATCATGATCAACCAGAGACAAATCTGCACTATCATGATCATTATCATGAATATTCACTTTACCGTCAATTTCATCATTTTCAAACTCTTTAATAACAGAAGTAGACAATTTTGGTTCCTCCTCACAAATCCTTAAACGTTCTATATCTTCACTCTGACTAGTTATACCGTGTAAACTTGTGGAGTCAGAACTGTCCGCTGAGACTGTAACTCTCCTCTGTGACACTCTATTAAACAATGGCTTACCAGTTGCAACTACAGGCTTCTTGACCACACCGTTATCGTCACACAATTCGGAGTCAGACCTTGATTTCACATTTAGCTTATCACTGAACTTGCTCACTGGTTCACAGTTCACTTCTGTATGCACCTCTTGCACACGTGTAAAACACAACCGTGTTTGTCTTGCATCTTGTAACTTATCTGTTGAGGATGTACCACGAAACCTGTTACACTCACTAGGTCTATATGCATTAATAGACATCATGGAGCCTTCTCGATATCCACCTCTGTGAGGCCTATTCGTCATCAATGATTGCGGTTTGCCCTCAGACTGCTCTATTCTAGGGGTGAGATGCAATAGACTGGCAAACTTGCTCATAGATTGATTGACATTGTTGTTTACCAGTGTCAGAATGTCATCGAACTTTGGCTCGATACCCTCATCCTCCATACGGGAGCTTATCTTCACCCACTTCCTTTGCAGTCGAGTAGGTAGGCGTCTTGCTATTACTTCTAGTATAAAACTCGAGTTGAGGTCACTCATGCAATTCATCGAAATCAATGCATTCTTGTAAATCAGCAAATTATCCATAAACTCAGTGAGTGCCTGGTAGTCATCCTGTAATTGACCACCATTACCCTTAACAGCCTCGAATAATTTCCCTACAATCATCGAAGCTTTTCCAAACCTTTGACGTAGTATGCTCATAGCCTCGTAGTAGCCCTCTTTTGGCTTCATAAACTTACAGCACTGTATAGCTCTTGAAGCATCTCCAGTGCAATACCTCATCAAATACATCAATTTCAATTCATCACTTAATAAAATACTACTCAGCATGGTCTCAAACTCCTTTACAAATTGTAAATAATCAGCCGGGTTTCCATCGAAACACCGTGGTTCAAATTTAGGGAGTTTGATGTTCCTATTATCCCTGAACGGCGAAACAGTAACATCAACCATGTCATGTTGAACATCAGACACATCGTTACAAGTAACAGACAAGTCACCATGACTTACTTTCCTGTTTGCATCCAAGACGCTCTGTCCCTTCTTTGACCCAGGCATTGTTGAACTTGACCCAATTCCAAAGACGTTCCAGATATTGCTTGTTCAAAGAAGACTTCGCCGGCACCAGGAAAGATGAACGGTGACTATCCAAAGTCGTGCCGTCAGAAACTGTCAGCCACGTCTCGTAAACCGTCAATGCCCAGCTCTTGCTACGCTGGGACTCACGCTGTTCCTTGAAGTTTCTCAGAAAAGCTTAGTAATAACGGACGCAAAACCAAAACACCGATTGGCTACTCGAGAATTCTTTATTGTAACACCAACATATAGCCAACTTTAAAATTAAGCTTTACAACTAAGGTCTATGAACAAATATTACAATGATAAATCACAATATTACTTCTGACGGTTTTGGCCTGACTTCTTTCTGAACAGCGACCGATGAGACGATGACTGGTGTGTTGATGCCGGCGCGAAAATTGGGGAAGTTGGGTTTGAGCAGACAACCATGAATTGATCGTTCAATCTTCAACTACATTGACACTCCCGGTCAATAAAGGGATCCATCCCTTTTTCCATCACGACCAATACACTTTGTCTTGGATGCCATTGCGAGATCCTGGGTCACACGGACAAAGCTGAAATGGAAAACAAACAGCAAAGCCAACACACCACAGGCATACCCACAGCACAATCACACTCATCGATGACGACCGACGCCTTTCAGTTAAAGTCATCCTCTTGACATCTTGCAACACAATCGCTACTTGCTAGAATGACTGTTGCAGAACGCAACGTGACCATAGCAGCACCTCATGACACTCTGCACCCATCCTGCTGTCTATTCACTACCAATTACCAATGCGATCGCTCGTCACTCATTCTGCCTCAGTTCTAGTAACGGTGACGTATGCAAGCCTTAGTCGTCTACACTCTCGCTCCCCGGCGTGTGGGACCACAGCTAATCCTTATCTCTGCGTGCATGTCATTCTCTGCACTAGCCTCCCCACCACCGACCCACCTGCTGACCTTAACATCGATCAATTCATTCACGTATGTATAAGACTCGAAACAACTTCAGAAGTAAGCACGACGGAAATTTTAACAAAATTATGCAATACGACAAGATACGAAAACAACAAGTAAACACAGTGAATCCAAAAAACACCGATTCATAGGACACACCTCACGTATATACAAGCAGTGCACATGAGCCGGCGGATCATGTCTCCATGCAATTCTTTTGAAAAATAGCAGGATTCACACCAGTACGCCTGCAATCCCTCTCAGGTTGACGATTGTAGGTTGAAGAATGTACGGACACAAACAAGATTAACCAACAATTACATTAATTGGAACCCACTAAATTATTTAACACGAACATATGTACAATCAACACATCAAATGTTGTGAATTCTCCCTTGACGAACTACCCTTGAAGAACTGTAGGACTTACAGCAGTACGCCTACATTCCTAATCAGGTTGACGGTCCTAGAGGAAGACGTCCACACACAAACGGAGTTATCAACAAATAGATAAACGATGATACCAATTCAGTATATACAATATGAACATATGTACAAGATCATACACCAAGCACATTGGACTGCTCATTGATGCGCTACCCTTTGAAGAATTGTAGGACCTACAGAAGTACGCCTACAACCCTTCTCAGGTTGACGCTCTAGGTTGGAAAATCGTTGCAGAGTTCATTTCCTGACCTCCTCCTATCAGCTATATCTTCAAATCTGAACGGCAACTCGCTCATGTCATTGTATCGTAGAATATAGATGACGAACAAACACACGACGTATCTGGTCAACCAAGCGTAGACACAGAGTAATTTACACCAAAGATAATAGCATTCAAATAGTAACTTGAAACTAGAAATGCCTTTATTCATGCAAGTCAATTTAACAATTACTCTCTCGTTTACACTTGGCTTATCCTCACTAAACTGACCAATATCTTTCGTCTTTTCAAATGCACCAATACTATCGTAGTCATTGCACAATATACTTGAGTTGATGGGTGTCCTTCTCATTGTGGATGACAACACCAACGACAACTGATTGATACCAGTTGATGAACTTAGCGGTGCATCAGAAGCTGTTGTTGTTCGGCATTTAGAAGGTCGTCTAACTGCAAGATTACCACCACTGCTGTCTTTTATTATTGGCGCCAGTTTAGCAATAGCATCTGATGATAGGTGGGCTACACGCTGATCATTTACACTGACGTCTTACAAGTATCCATACCTTCTGCAACTGCATCTGCCTTTAATTCTACTTCACGTTCACAGTGTACAGAACCTTTGTTCAACTCAGTAGAAGTAGGCATTCCCCCATTTCATCATGATCAACCAGAGACAAATCTGCACTATCATGATCATTATCATGAATATTCACTTTACCGTCAATTTCATCATTTTCAAACTCTTTAATAACAGAAGTAGACAATTTTGGTTCCTCCTCACAAATCCTTAAACGTTCTATATCTTCACTCTGACTAGTTATACCGTGTAAACTTGTGGAGTCAGAACTGTCCGCTGAGACTGTAACTCTCCTCTGTGACACTCTATTAAACAATGGCTTACCAGTTGCAACTACAGGCTTCTTGACCACACCGTTATCGTCACACAATTCGGAGTCAGACCTTGATTTCACATTTAGCTTATCACTGAACTTGCTCACCGGTTCACAGTTCACTTCTGTATGCACCTCTTGCACACGTGTAAAACACAACCGTGTTTGTCTTGCATCTTGTAACTTATCTGTTGAGGATGTACCACGAAACCTGTTACACTCACTAGGTCTATATGCATTAATAGACATCATGGAGCCTTCTCGATATCCACCTCTGTGAGGCCTATTCGTCATCAATGATTGCGGTTTGCCCTCAGACTGCTCTATTCTAGGGGTGAGATGCAATAGACTGGCAAACTTGCTCATAGATTGATTGACATTGTTGTTTACCAGTGTCAGAATGTCATCGAACTTTGGCTCGATACCCTCATCCTCCATACGGGAGCTTATCTTCACCCACTTCCTTTGCAGTCGAGTAGGTAGGCGTCTTGCTATTACTTCTAGTATAAAACTCGAGTTGAGGTCACTCATGCAATTCATCGAAATCAATGCATTCTTGTAAATCAGCAAATTATCCATAAACTCAGTGAGTGCCTGGTAGTCATCCTGTAATTGACCACCATTACCCTTAACAGCCTCGAATAATTTCCCTACAATCATCGAAGCTTTTCCAAACCTTTGACGTAGTATGCTCATAGCCTCGTAGTAGCCCTCTTTTGGCTTCATAAACTTACAGCACTGTATAGCTCTTGAAGCATCTCCAGTGCAATACCTCATCAAATACATCAATTTCAATTCATCACTTAATAAAATACTACTCAGCATGGTCTCAAACTCCTTTACAAATTGTAAATAATCAGCCGGGTTTCCATCGAAACACCGTGGTTCAAATTTAGGGAGTTTGATGTTCCTATTATCCCTGAACGGCGAAACAGTAACATCAACCATGTCATGTTGAACATCAGACACATCGTTACAAGTAACAGACAAGTCACCATGACTTACTTTCCTGTTTGCATCCAAGACGCTCTGTCCCTTCTTTGACCCAGGCATTGTTGAACTTGACCCAATTCCAAAGACGTTCCAGATATTGCTTGTTCAAAGAAGACTTCGCCGGCACCAGGAAAGATGAACGGTGACTATCCAAAGTCGTGCCGTCAGAAACTGTCAGCCACGTCTCGTAAACCGTCAATGCCCAGCTCTTGCTACGCTGGGACTCACGCTGTTCCTTGAAGTTTCTCAGAAAAGCTTAGTAATAACGGACGCAAAACCAAAACACCGATTGGCTACTCGAGAATTCTTTATTGTAACACCAACATATAGCCAACTTTAAAATTAAGCTTTACAACTAAGGTCTATGAACAAATATTACAATGATAAATCACAATATTACTTCTGACGGTTTTGGCCTGACTTCTTTCTGAACAGCGACCGATGAGACGATGACTGGTGTGTTGATGCCGGCGCGAAAATTGGGGAAGTTGGGTTTGAGCAGACAACCATGAATTGATCGTTCAATCTTCAACTACATTGACACTCCCGGTCAATAAAGGGATCCATCCCTTTTTCCATCACGACCAATACACTTTGTCTTGGATGCCATTGCGAGATCCTGGGTCACACGGACAAAGCTGAAATGGAAAACAAACAGCAAAGCCAACACACCACAGGCATACCCACAGCACAATCACACTCATCGATGACGACCGACGCCTTTCAGTTAAAGTCATCCTCTTGACATCTTGCAACACAATCGCTACTTGCTAGAATGTCTGTTGCAGAACGCAACGTGACCATAGCAGCACCTCATGACACTCTGCACCCATCCTGCTGTCTATTCACTACCAATTACCAATGCGATCGCTCGTCACTCATTCTGCCTCAGTTCTAGTAACGGTGACGTATGCAAGCCTTAGTCGTCTACACTCTCGCTCCCCGGCGTGTGGGACCACAGCTAATCCTTATCTCTGCGTGCATGTCATTCTCTGCACTAGCCTCCCCACCACCGACCCACCTGCTGACCTTAACATCGATCAATTCATTCACGTATGTATAAGACTCGAAACAACTTCAGAAGTAAGCACGACGGAAATTTTAACAAAATTATGCAATACGACAAGATACGAAAACAACAAGTAAACACAGTGAATCCAAAAAACACCGATTCATAGGACACACCTCACGTATATACAAGCAGTGCACATGAGCCGGCGGATCATGTCTCCATGCAATTCTTTTGAAAAATAGCAGGATTCACACCAGTACGCCTGCAATCCCTCTCAGGTTGACGATTGTAGGTTGAAGAATGTACGGACACAAACAAGATTAACCAACAATTACATTAATTGGAACCCACTAAATTATTTAACACGAACATATGTACAATCAACACATCAAATGTTGTGAATTCTCCCTTGACGAACTACCCTTGAAGAACTGTAGGACTTACAGCAGTACGCCTACATTCCTAATCAGGTTGACGGTCCTAGAGGAAGACGTCCGCACACAAACGGAGTTATCAACAAATAGATAAACGATGATACCAATTCAGTATATACAATATGAACATATGTACAAGATCATACACCAAGCACATTGGACTGCTCATTGATGCGCTACCCTTTGAAGAATTGTAGGACCTACAGAAGTACGCCTACAACCCTTCTCAGGTTGACGCTCTAGGTTGGAAAATCGTTGCAGAGTTCATTTCCTGACCTCCTCCTATCAGCTATATCTTCAAATCTGAACGGCAACTCGCTCATGTCATTGTATCGTAGAATATAGATGACGAACAAACACACGACGTATCTGGTCAACCAAGCGTAGACACAGAGTAATTTACACCAAAGATAATAGCATTCAAATAGTAACTTGAAACTAGAAATGCCTTTATTCATGCAAGTCAATTTAACAATTACTCTCTCGTTTACACTTGGCTTATCCTCACTAAACTGACCAATATCTTTCGTCTTTTCAAATGCACCAATACTATCGTAGTCATTGCACAATATACTTGAGTTGATGGGTGTCCTTCTCATTGTGGATGACAACACCAACGACAACTGATTGATACCAGTTGATGAACTTAGCGGTGCATCAGAAGCTGTTGTTGTTCGGCATTTAGAAGGTCGTCTAACTGCAAGATTACCACCACTGCTGTCTTTTATTATTGGCGCCAGTTTAGCAATAGCATCTGATGATAGGTGGGCTACACGCTGATCATTTACACTGACGTCTTACAAGTATCCATACCTTCTGCAACTGCATCTGCCTTTAATTCTACTTCACGTTCACAGTGTACAGAACCTTTGTTCAACTCAGTAGAAGTAGGCATTCCCCCATTTCATTATGATCAACCAGAGACAAATCTGCACTATCATGATCATTATCATGAATATTCACTTTACCGTCAATTTCATCATTTTCAAACTCTTTAATAACAGAAGTAGACAATTTTGGTTCCTCCTCACAAATCCTTAAACGTTCTATATCTTCACTCTGACTAGTTATACCGTGTAAACTTGTGGAGTCAGAACTGTCCGCTGAGACTGTAACTCTCCTCTGTGACACTCTATTAAACAATGGCTTACCAGTTGCAACTACAGGCTTCTTGACCACACCGTTATCGTCACACAATTCGGAGTCAGACCTTGATTTCACATTTAGCTTATCACTGAACTTGCTCACTGATTCACAGCTCACCTTTTTATGCACCTCTTGCACACGTGTAAAACACAACCGTGTTTGTCTTGCATCTTGTAACTTATCTGTTGAGGATGTACCACGAAACCTGTTACACTCACTAGGTCTATATGCATTAATAGACATCATGGAGCCTTCTCGATATCCACCTCTGTGAGGCCTATTCGTCATCAATGATTGCGGTTTGCCCTCAGACTGCTCTATTCTAGGGGTGAGATGCAATAGACTGGCAAACTTGCTCATAGATTGATTGACATTGTTGTTTACCAGTGTCAGAATGTCATCGAACTTTGGCTCGATACCCTCATCCTCCATACGGGAGCTTATCTTCACCCACTTCCTTTGCAGTCGAGTAGGTAGGCGTCTTGCTATTACTTCTAGTATAAAACTCGAGTTGAGGTCACTCATGCAATTCATCGAAATCAATGCATTCTTGTAAATCAGCAAATTATCCATAAACTCAGTGAGTGCCTGGTAGTCATCCTGTAATTGACCACCATTACCCTTAACAGCCTCGAATAATTTCCCTACAATCATCGAAGCTTTTCCAAACCTTTGACGTAGTATGCTCATAGCCTCGTAGTAGCCCTCTTTTGGCTTCATAAACTTACAGCACTGTATAGCTCTTGAAGCATCTCCAGTGCAATACCTCATCAAATACATCAATTTCAATTCATCACTTAATAAAATACTACTCAGCATGGTCTCAAACTCCTTTACAAATTGTAAATAATCAGCCGGGTTTCCATCGAAACACCGTGGTTCAAATTTAGGGAGTTTGATGTTCCTATTATCCCTGAACGGCGAAACAGTAACATCAACCATGTCATGTTGAACATCAGACACATCGTTACAAGTAACAGACAAGTCACCATGACTTACTTTCCTGTTTGCATCCAAGACGCTCTGTCCCTTCTTTGACCCAGGCATTGTTGAACTTGACCCAATTCCAAAGACGTTCCAGATATTGCTTGTTCAAAGAAGACTTCGCCGGCACCAGGAAAGATGAACGGTGACTATCCAAAGTCGTGCCGTCAGAAACTGTCAGCCACGTCTCGTAAACCGTCAATGCCCAGCTCTTGCTACGCTGGGACTCACGCTGTTCCTTGAAGTTTCTCAGAAAAGCTTAGTAATAACGGACGCAAAACCAAAACACCGATTGGCTACTCGAGAATTCTTTATTGTAACACCAACATATAGCCAACTTTAAAATTAAGCTTTACAACTAAGGTCTATGAACAAATATTACAATGATAAATCACAATATTACTTCTGACGGTTTTGGCCTGACTTCTTTCTGAACAGCGACCGATGAGACGATGACTGGTGTGTTGATGCCGGCGCGAAAATTGGGGAAGTTGGGTTTGAGCAGACAACCATGAATTGATCGTTCAATCTTCAACTACATTGACACTCCCGGTCAATAAAGGGATCCATCCCTTTTTCCATCACGACCAATACACTTTGTCTTGGATGCCATTGCGAGATCCTGGGTCACACGGACAAAGCTGAAATGGAAAACAAACAGCAAAGCCAACACACCACAGGCATACCCACAGCACAATCACACTCATCGATGACGACCGACGCCTTTCAGTTAAAGTCATCCTCTTGACATCTTGCAACACAATCGCTACTTGCTAGAATGTCTGTTGCAGAACGCAACGTGACCATAGCAGCACCTCATGACACTCTGCACCCATCCTGCTGTCTATTCACTACCAATTACCAATGCGATCGCTCGTCACTCATTCTGCCTCAGTTCTAGTAACGGTGACGTATGCAAGCCTTAGTCGTCTACACTCTCGCTCCCCGGCGTGTGGGACCACAGCTAATCCTTATCTCTGCGTGCATGTCATTCTCTGCACTAGCCTCCCCACCACCGACCCACCTGCTGACCTTAACATCGATCAATTCATTCACGTATGTATAAGACTCGAAACAACTTCAGAAGTAAGCACGACGGAAATTTTAACAAAATTATGCAATACGACAAGATACGAAAACAACAAGTAAACACAGTGAATCCAAAAAACACCGATTCATAGGACACACCTCACGTATATACAAGCAGTGCACATGAGCCGGCGGATCATGTCTCCATGCAATTCTTTTGAAAAATAGCAGGATTCACACCAGTACGCCTGCAATCCCTCTCAGGTTGACGATTGTAGGTTGAAGAATGTACGGACACAAACAAGATTAACCAACAATTACATTAATTGGAACCCACTAAATTATTTAACACGAACATATGTACAATCAACACATCAAATGTTGTGAATTCTCCCTTGACGAACTACCCTTGAAGAACTGTAGGACTTACAGCAGTACGCCTACATTCCTAATCAGGTTGACGGTCCTAGAGGAAGACGTCCACACACAAACGGAGTTATCAACAAATAGATAAACGATGATACCAATTCAGTATATACAATATGAACATATGTACAAGATCATACACCAAGCACATTGGACTGCTCATTGATGCGCTACCCTTTGAAGAATTGTAGGACCTACAGAAGTACGCCTACAACCCTTCTCAGGTTGACGCTCTAGGTTGGAAAATCGTTGCAGAGTTCATTTCCTGACCTCCTCCTATCAGCTATATCTTCAAATCTGAACGGCAACTCGCTCATGTCATTGTATCGTAGAATATAGATGACGAACAAACACACGACGTATCTGGTCAACCAAGCGTAGACACAGAGTAATTTACACCAAAGATAATAGCATTCAAATAGTAACTTGAAACTAGAAATGCCTTTATTCATGCAAGTCAATTTAACAATTACTCTCTCGTTTACACTTGGCTTATCCTCACTAAACTGACCAATATCTTTCGTCTTTTCAAATGCACCAATACTATCGTAGTCATTGCACAATATACTTGAGTTGATGGGTGTCCTTCTCATTGTGGATGACAACACCAACGACAACTGATTGATACCAGTTGATGAACTTAGCGGTGCATCAGAAGCTGTTGTTGTTCGGCATTTAGAAGGTCGTCTAACTGCAAGATTACCACCACTGCTGTCTTTTATTATTGGCGCCAGTTTAGCAATAGCATCTGATGATAGGTGGGCTACACGCTGATCATTTACACTGACGTCTTACAAGTATCCATACCTTCTGCAACTGCATCTGCCTTTAATTCTACTTCACGTTCACAGTGTACAGAACCTTTGTTCAACTCAGTAGAAGTAGGCATTCCCCCATTTCATCATGATCAACCAGAGACAAATCTGCACTATCATGATCATTATCATGAATATTCACTTTACCGTCAATTTCATCATTTTCAAACTCTTTAATAACAGAAGTAGACAATTTTGGTTCCTCCTCACAAATCCTTAAACGTTCTATATCTTCACTCTGACTAGTTATACCGTGTAAACTTGTGGAGTCAGAACTGTCCGCTGAGACTGTAACTCTCCTCTGTGACACTCTATTAAACAATGGCTTACCAGTTGCAACTACAGGCTTCTTGACCACACCGTTATCGTCACACAATTCGGAGTCAGACCTTGATTTCACATTTAGCTTATCACTGAACTTGCTCACTGATTCACAGTTCACCTTTTTATGCACCTCTTGCACACGTGTAAAACACAACCGTGTTTGTCTTGCATCTTGTAACTTATCTGTTGAGGATGTACCACGAAACCTGTTACACTCACTAGGTCTATATGCATTAATAGACATCATGGAGCCTTCTCGATATCCACCTCTGTGAGGCCTATTCGTCATCAATGATTGCGGTTTGCCCTCAGACTGCTCTATTCTAGGGGTGAGATGCAATAGACTGGCAAACTTGCTCATAGATTGATTGACATTGTTGTTTACCAGTGTCAGAATGTCATCGAACTTTGGCTCGATACCCTCATCCTCCATACGGGAGCTTATCTTCACCCACTTCCTTTGCAGTCGAGTAGGTAGGCGTCTTGCTATTACTTCTAGTATAAAACTCGAGTTGAGGTCACTCATGCAATTCATCGAAATCAATGCATTCTTGTAAATCAGCAAATTATCCATAAACTCAGTGAGTGCCTGGTAGTCATCCTGTAATTGACCACCATTACCCTTAACAGCCTCGAATAATTTCCCTACAATCATCGAAGCTTTTCCAAACCTTTGACGTAGTATGCTCATAGCCTCGTAGTAGCCCTCTTTTGGCTTCATAAACTTACAGCACTGTATAGCTCTTGAAGCATCTCCAGTGCAATACCTCATCAAATACATCAATTTCAATTCATCACTTAATAAAATACTACTCAGCATGGTCTCAAACTCCTTTACAAATTGTAAATAATCAGCCGGGTTTCCATCGAAACACCGTGGTTCAAATTTAGGGAGTTTGATGTTCCTATTATCCCTGAACGGCGAAACAGTAACATCAACCATGTCATGTTGAACATCAGACACATCGTTACAAGTAACAGACAAGTCACCATGACTTACTTTCCTGTTTGCATCCAAGACGCTCTGTCCCTTCTTTGACCCAGGCATTGTTGAACTTGACCCAATTCCAAAGACGTTCCAGATATTGCTTGTTCAAAGAAGACTTCGCCGGCACCAGGAAAGATGAACGGTGACTATCCAAAGTCGTGCCGTCAGAAACTGTCAGCCACGTCTCGTAAACCGTCAATGCCCAGCTCTTGCTACGCTGGGACTCACGCTGTTCCTTGAAGTTTCTCAGAAAAGCTTAGTAATAACGGACGCAAAACCAAAACACCGATTGGCTACTCGAGAATTCTTTATTGTAACACCAACATATAGCCAACTTTAAAATTAAGCTTTACAACTAAGGTCTATGAACAAATATTACAATGATAAATCACAATATTACTTCTGACGGTTTTGGCCTGACTTCTTTCTGAACAGCGACCGATGAGACGATGACTGGTGTGTTGATGCCGGCGCGAAAATTGGGGAAGTTGGGTTTGAGCAGACAACCATGAATTGATCGTTCAATCTTCAACTACATTGACACTCCCGGTCAATAAAGGGATCCATCCCTTTTTCCATCACGACCAATACACTTTGTCTTGGATGCCATTGCGAGATCCTGGGTCACACGGACAAAGCTGAAATGGAAAACAAACAGCAAAGCCAACACACCACAGGCATACCCACAGCACAATCACACTCATCGATGACGACCGACGCCTTTCAGTTAAAGTCATCCTCTTGACATCTTGCAACACAATCGCTACTTGCTAGAATGTCTGTTGCAGAACGCAACGTGACCATAGCAGCACCTCATGACACTCTGCACCCATCCTGCTGTCTATTCACTACCAATTACCAATGCGATCGCTCGTCACTCATTCTGCCTCAGTTCTAGTAACGGTGACGTATGCAAGCCTTAGTCGTCTACACTCTCGCTCCCCGGCGTGTGGGACCACAGCTAATCCTTATCTCTGCGTGCATGTCATTCTCTGCACTAGCCTCCCCACCACCGACCCACCTGCTGACCTTAACATCGATCAATTCATTCACGTATGTATAAGACTCGAAACAACTTCAGAAGTAAGCACGACGGAAATTTTAACAAAATTATGCAATACGACAAGATACGAAAACAACAAGTAAACACAGTGAATCCAAAAAACACCGATTCATAGGACACACCTCACGTATATACAAGCAGTGCACATGAGCCGGCGGATCATGTCTCCATGCAATTCTTTTGAAAAATAGCAGGATTCACACCAGTACGCCTGCAATCCCTCTCAGGTTGACGATTGTAGGTTGAAGAATGTACGGACACAAACAAGATTAACCAACAATTACATTAATTGGAACCCACTAAATTATTTAACACGAACATATGTACAATCAACACATCAAATGTTGTGAATTCTCCCTTGACGAACTACCCTTGAAGAACTGTAGGACTTACAGCAGTACGCCTACATTCCTAATCAGGTTGACGGTCCTAGAGGAAGACGTCCACACACAAACGGAGTTATCAACAAATAGATAAACGATGATACCAATTCAGTATATACAATATGAACATATGTACAAGATCATACACCAAGCACATTGGACTGCTCATTGATGCGCTACCCTTTGAAGAATTGTAGGACCTACAGAAGTACGCCTACAACCCTTCTCAGGTTGACGCTCTAGGTTGGAAAATCGTTGCAGAGTTCATTTCCTGACCTCCTCCTATCAGCTATATCTTCAAATCTGAACGGCAACTCGCTCATGTCATTGTATCGTAGAATATAGATGACGAACAAACACACGACGTATCTGGTCAACCAAGCGTAGACACAGAGTAATTTACACCAAAGATAATAGCATTCAAATAGTAACTTGAAACTAGAAATGCCTTTATTCATGCAAGTCAATTTAACAATTACTCTCTCGTTTACACTTGGCTTATCCTCACTAAACTGACCAATATCTTTCGTCTTTTCAAATGCACCAATACTATCGTAGTCATTGCACAATATACTTGAGTTGATGGGTGTCCTTCTCATTGTGGATGACAACACCAACGACAACTGATTGATACCAGTTGATGAACTTAGCGGTGCATCAGAAGCTGTTGTTGTTCGGCATTTAGAAGGTCGTCTAACTGCAAGATTACCACCACTGCTGTCTTTTATTATTGGCGCCAGTTTAGCAATAGCATCTGATGATAGGTGGGCTACACGCTGATCATTTACACTGACGTCTTACAAGTATCCATACCTTCTGCAACTGCATCTGCCTTTAATTCTACTTCACGTTCACAGTGTACAGAACCTTTGTTCAACTCAGTAGAAGTAGGCATTCCCCATTTCATCATGATCAACCAGAGACAAATCTGCACTATCATGATCATTATCATGAATATTCACTTTACCGTCAATTTCATCATTTTCAAACTCTTTAATAACAGAAGTAGACAATTTTGGTTCCTCCTCACAAATCCTTAAACGTTCTATATCTTCACTCTGACTAGTTATACCGTGTAAACTTGTGGAGTCAGAACTGTCCGCTGAGACTGTAACTCTCCTCTGTGACACTCTATTAAACAATGGCTTACCAGTTGCAACTACAGGCTTCTTGACCACACCGTTATCGTCACACAATTCGGAGTCAGACCTTGATTTCACATTTAGCTTATCACTGAACTTGCTCACTGATTCACAGCTCACCTTTTTATGCACCTCTTGCACACGTGTAAAACACAACCGTGTTTGTCTTGCATCTTGTAACTTATCTGTTGAGGATGTACCACGAAACCTGTTACACTCACTAGGTCTATATGCATTAATAGACATCATGGAGCCTTCTCGATATCCACCTCTGTGAGGCCTATTCGTCATCAATGATTGCGGTTTGCCCTCAGACTGCTCTATTCTAGGGGTGAGATGCAATAGACTGGCAAACTTGCTCATAGATTGATTGACATTGTTGTTTACCAGTGTCAGAATGTCATCGAACTTTGGCTCGATACCCTCATCCTCCATACGGGAGCTTATCTTCACCCACTTCCTTTGCAGTCGAGTAGGTAGGCGTCTTGCTATTACTTCTAGTATAAAACTCGAGTTGAGGTCACTCATGCAATTCATCGAAATCAATGCATTCTTGTAAATCAGCAAATTATCCATAAACTCAGTGAGTGCCTGGTAGTCATCCTGTAATTGACCACCATTACCCTTAACAGCCTCGAATAATTTCCCTACAATCATCGAAGCTTTTCCAAACCTTTGACGTAGTATGCTCATAGCCTCGTAGTAGCCCTCTTTTGGCTTCATAAACTTACAGCACTGTATAGCTCTTGAAGCATCTCCAGTGCAATACCTCATCAAATACATCAATTTCAATTCATCACTTAATAAAATACTACTCAGCATGGTCTCAAACTCCTTTACAAATTGTAAATAATCAGCCGGGTTTCCATCGAAACACCGTGGTTCAAATTTAGGGAGTTTGATGTTCCTATTATCCCTGAACGGCGAAACAGTAACATCAACCATGTCATGTTGAACATCGGACACATCGTTACAAGTAACAGACAAGTCACCATGACTTACTTTCCTGTTTGCATCCAAGACGCTCTGTCCCTTCTTTGACCCAGGCATTGTTGAACTTGACCCAATTCCAAAGACGTTCCAGATATTGCTTGTTCAAAGAAGACTTCGCCGGCACCAGGAAAGATGAACGGTGACTATCCAAAGTCGTGCCGTCAGAAACTGTCAGCCACGTCTCGTAAACCGTCAATGCCCAGCTCTTGCTACGCTGGGACTCACGCTGTTCCTTGAAGTTTCTCAGAAAAGCTTAGTAATAACGGACGCAAAACCAAAACACCGATTGGCTACTCGAGAATTCTTTATTGTAACACCAACATATAGCCAACTTTAAAATTAAGCTTTACAACTAAGGTCTATGAACAAATATTACAATGATAAATCACAATATTACTTCTGACGGTTTTGGCCTGACTTCTTTCTGAACAGCGACCGATGAGACGATGACTGGTGTGTTGATGCCGGCGCGAAAATTGGGGAAGTTGGGTTTGAGGAGACAACCATGAATTGATCGTTCAGTCTTCAACTACATAGACTCTCGTTGTAGAAAACTGTACTAAATGGTGTACCCCAGGTCACTGTAATTGCCCTTTAATATTCCTATTGTTGGTAAATGAACTGCCGTCAATCATTATCACATCTTGCTTGCTATTCGCGGACGATATTAACATGTGAAAACTGTCAATAATAAGGAGGATAGGCTGGGGTGCGGTGGACACTTTACTCTGTTTGCGTAGTAACCCAAATTCAAATCGAAAATAAAATACCAAATCAGCTTACTTACGGGAAGAATATATTAAAGTTTCGTTACTTGGGTTTTACAAAGATCCATAGCCACAATAAACGTAATAGATTCCAGAGGTGCTGCGGGAAGACTGCTCCAGTACTAATTCTCCAATGTTGACGTTGCCGGAGGTCGACCAAAGTAGGTAGGAAGAAACTACGGTGCTCCTGCAAAAATTTGAGATAGAAAGCAGGTGATTAGAATTGATCGACGGCAGTTGAGATGGTGGAGAAGACGGAGAGTCGAAGGCAGAACTATATATTTATTCAAAACCCGAGGTAATGCTCAAATTTCAGAGTTTATGGTTAAAACAAAGTAATATACAATATGTTCATTTCTTACATAGTAGTAAAAATTGGATAAGTTTATTTTTGAGGACTCCACAGGTGTTATAAAACCTCTGAAGTTTGGAAATTAGTCCCAAAGAAAGCACGGAATTCACCTAGGTCAGAGGTCTTACACGTCGCACTCCCTGAGGGACAATGAACTGCCAGATACTAAGGGACAAAAGGACTTAGGAAGTATTGTAAGCGATGGCTTAAAAATAACTGCAAATTGAAATCGAGCCTCAGGTAAGGCTTCTCGAATGCTATGGTCACTTTTAAGGGCTTTCAAGAGATTAGACGGGGGTATGTTCCAAGGACTTTACGCAACATATAAGATTTCATCTAGAATACTGCATTCAAGCCGTGAGCCCAATCTTCAAAAAGGAAGCACATATCCTGGAAAGAGTACAGAGGGCAGGAACCGAACTAGTTAGCGGCATCTCACACCTTTCTTATGATAAGAGGATGGAGTATTTAAATATCTCATAATCATACCGAACGAGAAGAGGCGACGTAATTTTGGCATAACGTATATTAAAGGGTGATCTAGGGATTGATCTTTCAAGCCTTTTCTCCTCCTTCGGGATTCATTTACGAGGCCAACACAAGTAGATGCCAAAATCAAGGTCAAACAAAATACGTGTGGAGTTATGATTCTCTTAAAGAGTGGTTAACGACTTGTACTCCTTACGTGATTCAGTAGTAACAGCTCCATCGGCGAATGCTTTCAAAGAAAAACTAGGTGTATGCAGAGATATATCGCAAGGGTTAGCACAGGCAACAAGAGCCTTCTATCCTTACAATCTGGACGTGAATCATTAGCTCGTGAGAGTGACATTGGATTTTGGGAAGCGGTAAATTGCTTGTTTGCGTTACGGTAAGTGTGTCTTGGTTGAAAGAAGCTACAGTCAGTTTCTAGGTCATGATGGGTTTTTGCGTCGGCTGGTTGTATGTTTCGTGAATTCGTTTTCCATTGCATTTTAAAGGTTTTTTGGATGTTTTGCTCATTTTGCAGTGTGTAGGTCAGTTTTTGTCGCTGGATGCTACTACTTAGCTTATTTTTAGCCTGAAGTTTCAAGTTATTATGTTTGTAGTCAAGGATTATGGTAAACCTGCAATCATTGAGCTAATTAACGTATACTATGCTAATATAGTAACATATACTGTGCTAGTAATAGTAACAGTAAACTCCCTTACTGTTTTTCCATTGTTTGACAGTGAAACTGTGCGGTGGTTTTTCAGCATGAGTGGCACTAAATCGAACCTACTGGGTTTGCTTATCAACGTTGTTCCAGCTCTCACAGGACATATTTAACACGGAGTAACATTACTCCAGAGTGGAAAGTTTTGATTCAGCACGCAGCTCTCTTTTTAAGCACAACCTGTGTCATTTCAGAACATAGTGGGTAAATAATATTTTCAGTTACCATAAAAAGGCATTATCGAGGAATAGGTTAGAATAAGTTTAGACTTGTTGTAAGCTTGGTGGTGCTGCGGTCTAAGTGGTAAATCGTATTAATCACCGTTATTCAGGATATGCTATGAACCAGAAATGCTCAGCTGAAAAACGTAGTAAATAAGACACAGATCGGTGTAATTTATAACTGACTCCAAATCTCTCTCATCACGAAACGAGCAACCAAAGTATGCTTTCAACTATCGCTCTCAGCCATTTGAAGGGAAATTTACTGCGCAGCTGAAGCCCTATGTTCCTCTAGGAACTAAAGGATACAATAATAATAATAATAATAATAATACTGACCTAGTATGCACAAATCCCACAGGTCATTGAAATGACAACATAAAAATGTAGATTAGTTAATACATGTATATATCTGTATGTACTAATTAAGGACATTAAATTTTTAGAAATTGTAGTTGAATTGTATTCGCCTAGTAATCAAAAATGCATACATTCTATTTTGGACTTAAAATAAATCCATCGAAATTATTGTTAATTTATATTCACTTACTAGACATTCTAATACATATTAACGTACTTTAAACACCACCAATGAATCCGAATATCGTGTGACTGTCACAATATATTTGCACCAAAAAAAATTAAGACGCAATTATATTATGGTAAGGTAAGCCTTAAACTATAATGACTAAATTACCGTGTCAAAATAAAAAGATTGCCACTTTAGTTTATATTTTAGAACAATTAGAAGCCAGCTAGCCAAAAGTCAGTCGAAATCTGCCTAAATCAATTTTCGTCTTGGTCTTAGCTCACCACTCACACTTCTGTATGTCTAGTTTGTCAGACATTAGGCTTCAAACCGTTCGGTGTTTTGTATGATGGGATCTCGCTGATTGTATATGTCACTATAGCAAGCAATTCACTATGAATATCTGTTTCAAAACTCGCCTATGAGTTCTTAAATAGTTGTAAAAAAAGCTTTTATGCTACCAGGGGTAATTTTTCTGTAACTCATGGACGTAAAAATGTAGAACCGAATGAAGATTTTTCAGATTTATTAGTTGATAGAAGACTTGGAGCCTATGTTAGTCCTTTTCTAGTAAATTTCTTTAGTTGTCCAAACCCTTCTTGAAGGAATCAGTTGAGGTTGCATACACCACTTCTTCTGGGAGTCGGTTCTATGAGTCTATGACTCAGAATGAAAACCAGTACTTGACAGCAATATGGCTTCTTCTTCTTCTTCTTGGCTTTTGAACTCTCCTACTATGTCCTCTAAAGGTGTTCCGACCTGGTGGGAAGGAAAAGAGAAAATAGGTCAGGTCCGTTGTCATTATTTAAAATTTTAAGCATTGTGATTAAATCTCCTCTCTGCCTACGGTATGATAGGGAGAAGAGATTTAAACTGTCTAGTCTTTTCTCGTGTGATAAGTTACTCATGCCAAAAACCACACTTTTTGCTATCTTTTGAACCCTTTCTAGAATGTTTGAGTCCCCTTATTTATCGGGATTTTCCCGCTTATTTTTCGTATCATCATACTCTTGATTGAACCTGTTTAATTTATTCATGAATTTAAACATTGAATTATGTGTAACTTATATTTAGCCATGTCACAGTCACGTCAATCAACCTCGTCAATTCCTCCTGAACTTCGAGTAGATTTAAGTGAAATAGTCGAAGACTTGTTAGCCTTTCACTATGATGATATCAGCACTTCTCTGTCCGACAACACAAACTCTACTTTGACAACTAGCGGATCAAACAGTGCTGATCTAATTCGTCGGCTTACTCGTATGCGTTCAAGCATCTGTCTGTCTGTTTTCGACATAGAACTTTGCACAAATGTGCGGAAGTTCAAGTCGCCACATTCCGTGTAGCACGCGAAGCAAGAGAAGAAAGTACAAGAAAAGCATAATAGAAACAGTGAGCAGAGGTGTGAGACAAAGGAGTAATAAAGAAATACAAAACAGTTTCATTGAAGATCATAAGTCACAGGGAGTGGATGCATCTGCGCCACTGAGAACGATTTTGAGCCATGTCACCAATTGTTTCCAACCATAGATTTTTGCCGTCCCGAGGACCCCAGCCTGGAAGTCTACACCTTCCTACGTGGCTTAGACCAACTGTTGTGGATTTCATTGACTGATGCCAAGTTTTTGTTTGACCGCCGCTAGCTTTTTTCCAGCCTGACCCTATATCCGCTAACATAGCTCGTCGAGGGAGGCGATGACTTGGCATACGTAACACATGTCCTAACCATCTCAGTCGATGTAGCTTCACGACTTCGTCGATTGATTTCCCCTGTTTACCTAGAACTCTACGCCTAACCTCCATGTTGCTCACCTTATTATGCCACTTTACACGGGAAATAGAACGCAGGCACCTATGATCAAAGACAGCTAGTCTTTTCATGTCTTCCACTCTCAGTGGCCAGGTCTCACAACCATAAAGGAGGACGGAGCGGACTGATGAGCAGTACACCCGCCCTTTGGTCGATAGTCGAACATCTCGTCTACGCCAGAGTCGGCGTAAACTAACAAATGCGAAACGAGCCCCTTGTATTCGTGCTGAGATTTCGTCAGAGATCAGCCCGTTGGGGCTGATGGTACTTCCCAAATAAGTGAAGCGGTCAACGTGCTCTACCACTTCACTTCCTATTTTTAAACTAGGCGTCGATGTAGTCCAGTCCTGTAACATCATCTTGCATTTGGCGGGAGCGAATCGCATGCCAAACATTCGTAGATTGCTGTTCAAGGTGTTTAGAAGACTCTGCATTTTGTCAGCGTCTTCGCCTAGAAGGACTATATCGTCTGCATATTCCAAGTCAACGAGATTATTCCCAGGTAGCAAGTCAATCCCTGAATCGCTGAAGTCACCTAGGGTTAAGTCCATTAACACATCTATGATGAAGTTGAATAGAAAAGGAGATAATGGGCATCCTTGACGGACACCACTGGTCGTCATCAGTTCAGATGACAGCTCGCCGTAAGCCCTCACCTGGCTGTATGAGTACGAGTAGAGTGCCTTAATCAGTGCAATATATTTTCTTGGAATTCCCTTTACAGCCAAGCATCTCCAGAGAACTTCCCGATCGACAGAGTCGAATGCTGCCTTTAGGTCAAGAAATATAATGACTGTTGGACGCCGGTAGGAATGCCTATGTTCTAGAATCTGTCGGAGGGTGAAGATATGATCAATACACCCTCTTCCTGGTCTAAAGCCTGCCTGGCTCTCTCGTGTTTGTGCTTCCCGAGCACCACTCAGTCTACGCATGATTATTGAGCCTAAGACTTTAGATACTATATTAGTCAAGCTAATCCCTCTGTGATTATCACAGGAAGACTTGTCTCCCTTCTTGTATATGGGGATAATCAGTGACTTACACCAACCCGATGGGACTTCTTCTGATTCCCAGACGCTGCCTAGTACCTCAGTTAATCCGGACAGTAAGCTGTCTCCACCGTACTTAAATACCTCTGGCGTCATTCCATCAGGTCCCGCTGCTTTGCCTAGTTTCAGATTGGTGACAGCTTTAGTAACCTCAGTTAGTGACGGAGGACCTGTATCTATATCCCATTCAGGGAGGTGTTGGATGCTCGGAAGGTTGAGCGTGGCTGTGGGCAAATTAAACTGCTCCTCATAATGCTCTTTCCAACGATCCAGTCGTCTATCCTGGGAGCTAATTATAGTGCCATTTTTTTCCGAGATTGTCTCACTAATGATTTGTCTTCTCCCACCCGTTTCCCTGATGAGTCCAAGCATACAACGAGCTCAAGAAGCAGTACGTAAACTTACCACTTTTGATTTAGATCTTCCTGCTCAAGAGAAGCTATTATTAGCTGTTGCAAACTCTTGTGTAACTAAACGTCATTTAGTATGCATGTTGAAGACTGAACTTGAAAAGTTATCGTCTAAAGATTCTGACTGTTATTTTGAGTGATTCTTTTCTTCTTCTTCTTCCTACTACTCCTTTTCTTGTGATATCCTTCTTGATAATTGTGTACAGTTTTTAATAGAAATATTGACAAAATAAATTTATCTTCATGAAGTTTGCATCTTGTTTTTCTCCAGGTTGCTTTTCTAAAATCTGATTGGTGTTTATAGTATCGTATTTTACACTGGATAAGTTTTTGATATGTCCTGTCTGACTGTTTTGCTTTCAACGAGTTCGTATAATATTGAGCCTATCTTTATTTGTTTACTGTCCTGTACTCGTCGAGTGGAAATGACCTGAAAGTGGTAAAATGCACAAGTCTCAAACTATATTTTGGAAAAAAGTTGTCATCAGTTAGGAAATCCACCTGTATTGTTTATAGAAACATTGAAAGAGAGACATCACACCTCACATAGTTCACTGGTTGGCGCTAAAACTAGTGGGAAAAGAGTTTGAGGGGGCGGGGGAGGCTAACGATCACACCCAGCAAAAGACAACCGCACTGCTATCGCATAAACCATAAACTCATTCTCTTCTGCATTAGGGAAAATTCTTCAGATTGAGGACGGTGAATGCTGGCAGGTGAAAACTGTCTGGAAGTCTATCGGCCGATGTATCCTCTTTCGGTAAAGGCAAAAGTAAACATGGAAGTATGTGGTGTCCGTAGGATGTCTAAGGCTGACAAAGCTGCTGATATTGCAGATTAAATATAAAAATTTGACATAGAAGTGTTGAAAAATTCGTGGCCTGAGATGCATTGAAACTGGGATACCCAAATTGTGCAACTTGAGAGTCCATAACCTACTCTGGTCACCTAGGTGATAAGGACGAGAACACCGAGGGTGTGGCTGTCATGATAACGCGGTATGTAGAGCACGTTGACCGCTTCACTTATTTGGGAAGTACCATCAGCCAGTGCCGACGGGTTGATCTCTGACGAAATCTTAGCACGAATACAAGGGGCTCGTTTCGTATTTGTTAGTTTACGCCGACTCTGGCGTAGACGAGATGTTCGACTATCGACCAAAAGGCGGGTGTACTGCTCATCAGTCCGCTCCGTCCTCCTTTATGGCTGTGAGTGAGACCTGGCCACTGAGAGTGGAAGACATGAAAAGACTAGCTGTGTTTGATCATAGGTGCCTTCGCTCTATTTCCCGTGTAAAGTGGCATAATAAGGTGAGCAACATGGAGGTTAGGCGTAGAGTTCTAGGTAAACAGGGGAAATCAATCGACGAAGTCGTGAAGCTACAAAGACTGAGATGGTTAGGACATGTGTTACGTATGCCAAGCCATCGCCTCCCTCGACAATGAGCAATGTTAGCGGATATAGGGTCAGGCTGGAAAAAAGCTAGCGGAGGTCAAACAAAAACATGGCTTCACCAGTCAATGAAATCCACAACAGTTAGTCTAAGCCAGTCACGTAGGAAGGTGTAGACTTCCAGGCTGGGGTCCTCGGGACGGTAAAAATCTATGGTTGGAAACAATTGGTGACATGGCTCAAAACCGTTCTCAGTGGCGCAGATGCATCCACTCCCTGTGACTTATGATCTTCAATGAAACTGTTTTGTATTTCATTATTAATCCTTTGTCTAACACCTCTGCTCACTGTTTTTATTATGCTTCTCTTGTACTTTCTTCTCTTGTTTTGCGTGCTACACGGAATGTGGCGACTTGAACTTCCGCACATTTGTGCAAAGTTCTATGTCGAAAACAGACAGACAGATGTAGAGCGATTCACCACGTGAGACTCACCGAAGTGTTTGAAATTAAGACACGAATAAGACACGGCTGCCTACTCTATCTGATGATATTCGTCGTTGTGGTTCATTGGGTCGTGGAACAAAGCGTGATGAGCAAGAAGACGAACAGACATTGGACCCACAAAAAGTCCTCATGAACATATAGGTTTCCCGGATGGTTCATGTCCCATGTTTCAAAAATAAACTGGTGAGTTAGCAGAAGAGGCATCTTAGGTAAGGCACTAAGGAGACATAGACAAGACACAGGTGATGAAATCGCTTAACGAACGACAGAAATGACCAATCAATATCAATGAGAGATTTACAAAGAAAGCTACCACAGTGACTTACCTAAGCATCAATGTCCTAACCACGTGCTCAATGTGAAATCATGAAAAATTATCTTAGTTTGTGTGTACATAGAACAAGAACGACAATAAGTTTGGAACATCGCTTAAATCATAAAAATATTTTAAAACACCGATATATTATCAAAGTGTAACTTCCTTGGCTAACTAGGTGAAGGCTAGTACGTTTATCTGAACAGCGTTCAGCATAAAAACTGAATGTTAGTGAAAGAGCATGGAGGCAAGTTTCAAAATCAACTTTATACTGGGTGAAGAGAGTGTACAGAAGGCTGGTTGACTAAATAATGTAATTCAAGTGTTGGTTTGTTGGGATCTGATTGGTTACAGGATTTTCATCATGGTCTGACATTAGAGAACCATTGGAAAACCTGGGAGTACTGAACAGATGTTTCGTCCTAGTTTGGGACTCTTCAACAGTACGCACCCAGCGCCATAGTTCGAACCCAGGACCTTCTGGTTACAAGTTTAGTGAGCTCGTAGACCATTAAGCCACTGGGACTCGATCCAATGGCCCGCGTATTCTAACTTCTGCCAATTCACGACATAACGCGACCCCAGCCAATGTCTTCGGCGAGTATTTGTCCTCACACCCAATCTGCTGCACCCTATTGGTCACGACTTCTCACTAGAACCCCAGGTAACTACCTACCTGAATAGGGCAAGTCACTAGTGAGCATCTCATTGATATTCAAGTGTTGGTTGTAACCTGTAAATAATATAACCTGTACAATCGATGTATTAGTGAACCGGTTGTTTGAATATTTTCGTAGACATTTTCAGAGATTGCTTGATCGTTATTTATTCTCACTGACATTCCGATTATTTCTGTTTGTTTTGGTGTCTGAAAGAATTGACTACATTTTGTCAGTATCGAGTCTGTTTTTATCTATCAAGACGTGTGCCTGCCTATACCCTTATGTATGTATGTATGTATGTTCGGAGACGCATACAAGACCCGAGTGTGGTCATTCACTTGACCTCACCCGGTCAACAAGGTGAATTCGCAAAATTCACTTTAAGGGTGTCAGGAGACACCCCAGGTAGCTCGCGAGGACTCTCAGGTGTAGGGATAACACTGAGTGTTAGGGCGGAAAAATCACTTCTTGACTGGATCCCAGTAGATAGTCGTATGTGTGCGATCCATCTAAATGGGTCCGTTAAATGAAGGAAAGATGGCGCTACCCGTCGTTGCCTTTTCGTAGTCTCCGCTTACGCTCCAAAAGACTGCAGTTCGGATGAACTAAAAGATGACTTTACCTGAAACTGTCTGATTTGCTGCAAAAAGCAAAACGTTCAGATATAGTTGTTTTAGCAGGCGACTTCAATGCCCAAGTAGGGAAGTTGTGCCAGAATTAGAAGTATGTAGGTGGTACGTATGGAGTCCCCTGCCGACGAACTGACAACAGTGATCGTCTTCTACAGTTTTGCTCAGATAATCATCTGTTTCTAATCAGCACTAACTTTAGGCACAAACAGAGACATTGTTGAACCTGGCGACCTCCATCACCAAATCAACGCTGGACTCAGGTAGACCACATAGCGTTAGGGTATCGTTGGCGAGGGTCATTAGGAGACGATCGTTCCTTCTGGAACACGTGCGTAGACTCTGATCACGCTCTGGTTCGCTCACGTTTATGTTTACGAATGAATAGACATAAGAAATTGACGGCAGCGAAACAGTTACGTCTCCAACTAGATTGTGACAGTGAGTCTTTATTTAAGGAAGAAATAGCGAAACGAGTTTCTGAGGTTGACAGCAGGACTTCCCCCTGAGGTAGCCTGGCACAACATACAGTTAGCTGTAGACACAGCTGTGAAAGCTGTTAATAAGCTAAAACCTAAAGTTAGTAAAAGCCATTGGATCTCTACCGCCTCATCCGAATTGATTGACACAAGAAGGCTGATTCCAGCTAGCTCCGATTATTATTTTTTAAAATTTTATTTTTGATTACAGCTTGATTCCACGCTGTATTTTTGGTACAAGTATGGAATTTTTAGCATGGATATCGGTAGCCCAAATTTTGCCGGCCGACCATAGATATCAGATGTGCGTCGTTAGGGGATCGAACCTCGGATATGTGCATGGTCGGCGAGAGTCCTAACCACTGTGCCACCAACGCACGAGGAGCGAAAGGTACTCAAACGAAAACTAACAAAAAGTCTTCGCAACGACGGTGAACAGTGTTGGGCGACAAAAGCGAAAGAGATGGAAAAAGCATCGGCAATAGGCAACACTAGGCAACTCTTTAGACTCATCAGGGAAACGGGTAGGAGAAGGCAAATCATAAGTGAAACAATCTCAGAGAAAAATGGCACCATAATTAGCTCTCAGGGTAGACGACTGGAACGCTGGAAAGAGCACTATGAGGAGCAGTTTAATTGGCCTACAGCCACGCTTAACCTGCCGAACATCCAACCCCTCCATGAATGGGATATAGACACAGGTCCTCCTTCCTTAACTGAGGTTACTAAAGCTGTCACCAATCTAAAACTAGGCAAAGCAGCGGGACCTGATGGAATGACTTCAGATGTATTTAAGTACGGTGGAGACAGTTTACTGTCTGCATTAACTGAGGTACTAGTCAGCGTCTGGGAATCAGAAGAAGTCTCATCGGGTTGGTGTAACTCACTGATTATCCCCATATACAAGAAGGGAGACAAATCTTCCTGTGATAATCACAGAGGAATTAGCTTGACTAATATAGTATCTAAAGTCTTAGGCTCAATAATCATGCGTGGACTAAGTGGTCCACGGGAGGAACGAACACGAGACAATCAGACAAGCTTTACCATCTGACAGATTCTAGAACATAGGAATTCCTACCGGCGTCCAACAGTCACTATTTTTCTTGACCTAAAGGCAGGATTCGATTCTGTCGATCGAGAGGTTCTCTGGAGATTCTTGGCTGTAAAGGGAATGCCGTGAAAATATATTGCACTGATTAAGACACTCTACTTAAACTCATACAGCCAGGTGAGGGCTTACGGCGAGCTGTCATCTGAATTGATGACGACTAGTGGTGTCTGTCAAGGATGCCCATTATCCCCTTTTCTATTCAACTTCATCATAGATGTACTAATGGACCCTGAGTGACTTCAGCGACGCAAGGATTGACTTTTCACCAGGGAATAATCTCGTTGGCTTAGAACATGCAGACGATATAGTCCTACTAGGCGGGGACGCTGAAAAAAATGCAGTCTTCTAAACACCTTGAGCTGCAATCTACGAATGTTTGGCATGCGATTCGCTCCCTGTCTGTCTGTTTTCGACATAGAACTTTGCACAAATGTGCGGAAGTTCAAGTCGCCACATTCCGTGTAGCACGCAAAACAAGAGAAGAAAGTACAAGAGAAGCATAATAAAAACAGTGAGCAGAGGTGTTAGACAAAGGATTAATAATGAAATACAAAACAGTTTCATTGAAGATCATAGGTCACAAGGAGTGGATGCATCTGCGCCACTGAGAACGATTTTGAGCCATGTCACCAATTGTTTCCAACAATTGATTTTTCCCACCCCGAGGACCCCAGCCTGGAAGTCTACACCTTCCTACGTGACTGGCTTAGACTAACTGTTGTGGATTTCATTGACTGGTGAAGCCATGTTTTGGTTTGACCGCCGCAAGCTATTTTCAGCCTGACCCTATATCAGCTAAAATTGCCCGTCGAGGAAGGCGATGACTGGGCAAATGTTACACATGTCCTAACCATCTCAGTCTATGTAATTTCACAGCCTTGTCGACTGATTTCCCCTCTTTACCTAGCACTCGACGCCTAACCTCAATATTGCCCACCTTACTACACGTAACATTTCACACGAGAGATAGAACGCAGGCACCTATGATCAAAGACAGCTAGTCTTTTCATGTCTTCCACTCTCAGTGGCCAGGTCCCAGAGCCATAAAGGAGGACGGAGCGGACTGATGAGCAGTACACCCGCCCTTTGGTCGACACAGCCGGATATCACGTCTACGCCAGAGACGGCGTAAACTGGCATATGCGAAACTAGCTCTCTGTATCCGTGCTGAGATTTCGTCAGAGATCAACCCGTTGGGGTTGATGATAATTCCCAAGTGAATGAAGCGGTCAACGTGCTTTATCACTTCACTATCTATTTCTAAACTAGGAGTCGCTGTAGTCCAGTCCTGTAAAATCATCTTACATTTGGCGGGAGCGAATCGCATGCCATACATTCGTAGATTACAGCTCAAAGTGTTCAGAATACTGCATTTTTTTCAGCGTCCCCGCCTAGTAGGACTATATCGTCTGCATGTTCTAAGTCAACGAGATTATTCCCTGGTGAAAAGTCAATCCTTGCGTCGCTGAAGTCACTCAGGGTCCATTAGTACATCTATGATGAAGTTGAATAGAAAAGGGGATAATGGGCATCCTTGACAGACACCACTAGTCGTCATCAATTCAGATGACAGCTCGCCGTAAGCCCTCACCTGGCTGTATGAGTTTAAGTAGAGTGTCTTAATCAGTGCAATATATTTTCACGGCATTCCCTTTACAGCCAAGAATCTCCAGAGAACCTCTCGGTCGACAGAATCGAATCCTGCCTTTAGGTCAAGAAAAATAGTGACTGTTGGACGCCGGTAGGAATTCCTATGTTCTAGAATCCGTCGGAGGGTGAAGATATGATCAATACACCCTCTTCTTGGTCTAAAGCCTGCCTGGCTCTCTCGTGTTTGTGTCTCCCGAGCACCACTTAGTCTACGCATGATTATTGAGCCTAAGACTTTAGATACTATATTAGTCAAGCTAATTCCTCTGTGATTATCACAGGAAGACTTGTCTCCCTTCTTGTATATGAGGATAATCAGTGAGTTACACCAACCCGATGAGACTTCTTCTGATTCCCAGACGCTGACTAGTACCTCAGTTAATGCAGACAGTAAACTGTCTCCACCGTACTTAAATACATCTGAAGTCATTCCATCAGGTCCCGCTGCTTTGCCTAGTTTTAGATTGGTGACAGCTTTAGTAACCTCAGTTAAGGAAGGAGGACCTGTGTCTATATCCCATTCAGGGAGGAGTTGGATTCGCTCCCGCCAAATGTAAGATGATTTTACAGGACTGGACTACAGCGACTCCTAGTTTAGAAATAGATAGTGAAGTGATAAAGCACGTTGACCGCTTCATTCACTTGGGAATTATCATCAACCCCAACGGGTTGATCTCTGACGAAATCTCAGCACGGATACAGAGAGCTAGTTTCGCATATGCCAGTTTACGCCGTCTCTGGCGTAGACGTGATATCCGGCTGTGTCGACCAAAGGGCGGGTGTACTGCTCATCAGTCCGCTCCGTCCTCCTTTATGGCTCTGAGACCTGGCCATTGAGAGTGGAAGACATGAAAAGATTAGGTGTCTTTGATCATAGGTGCCTGCGTTCTATCTCTCGTGTGAAATGTTACGTGTAGTAAGGTGGGCAATATTGAGGTTAGGCGTCGAGTGCTAGGTAAAGAGGGGAAATCAGTCGACAAGGCTGTGAAATTACATAGACTGAGATGGTTAGGACATGTGTAACATTTGCCCAGTCATCGCCTTCCTCGACGGGCAATTTTAGCTGATATAGGGTCAGGCTGAAAATAGCTTGCGGCGGTCAAACCAAAACATGGCTTCACCAGTCAATGAAATCCACAACAGTTAGTCTAAGCCAGTCACGTAGGAAGGTGTAGACTTCCAGGCTGGGGTCCTCGGGGTGGGAAAAATCAATTGTTGGAAACAATTGGTGATATGGCTCACAACTATTCTGAATGGCATAAAACATAAAACAGGTTGAAGCCGTTTTTTTATGGCTGAGTTTTGAATGGATGTAAGTATGTGACACAAAGTTCTTTTATGTTTAGGTTTAAATTCATTGCTGAATTCAACTTTGTGACTCGTTTCTATGATGTGCTTTGCGGTAGACAGATAGATAATGTTGGACATCTGTTTCCAGGATTCATTGTATCCGGTGTATCCAATATTCCCCACTAACTGTGAACATAAACTATCGCATCTGACTACTTCTGTGTGTATCTACCAATATCTACCAATCACTTGCTCCTGTTCACTGAAGTATATAGGTCGTTCGGTGGATGCGCTTTTATCTAAAAGAGCCAAGGAAAATTATCCCGATAGGTTAGAGATTGGTTGAAATGAACGAAAAACAAGTGCTGTAACTGAGGATACATTCAACACTGACTACACTGACATTATACAAGGCGAATTCATTCAATGTTATCTAAAAAGTCAAAAGAACTCTCGAGTAGACGACATGCTTTTGTATACTTGGCATACTTGTCGAGGTCTTAACAATTCAGATGGGAAATCTTGATTTATATACAAAAGAAGAAACTTCTCCATAGCCTCTTTCAGCCTTTAATAGAATTCCAAGTTGAACTATTCACTACACTTAGTACTATTAGTACTACTGAGTGCGTTTTCCGTTCCGTATGACATTTATTACTATTATTTAGTTAACCAGCCTTCTGTACACTCTCTTCACCCAGTATAAAGTTGATTTTGAAACTCGCCTCCATGCTCTTTCACTAACATTCAGTTTCTATGCTGAACGCTGTTCAGATAAACGTACTAGCCTTCACCTAGTTAGCCAAGGAAGTTACACTTTGATAATATATCGGTGTTTTGAAATATTTTTATGATTTAAGCGATGTTCCAAACTTATTGCCGTTCTTGTTCTATGCATACACATTTACAAAAGTAATTATACATTTGATTGCGATAGTATAAGTAATTGAATGAATTCGTTGAAAAGTTACTCCTCCCTGAAGTGTTTGTTGCTCATAGGGGAATTTGTATGCTGGCCAGGGTCGGATTGTAGGCGATAAAGTTGCGTGGATCACGCTGAATTCAATGTGAGGATGCACACCACTTAGTACAGGGAGAAAAAAGACGAATTTTTAAGAATGATAATACTTTAGTGACTCTACACTATTGAGGGGACTAGTGTGGGCGTTGCTGAAATCATTTGAAAGGGACTACAGGCTTTCATCAAAGGTTGCTTTCAGTTGTACAGGAAATGAGATGGTCTACCAGAAAGGATGGGCACTAGTGAACTTTAGCAAGTAGCGAATCTGCGGACAACCTCTTAAACAACCTATCAAATAAATATACAGGGGAAAGTAGAGATGAATTAAACGTATATTGTCGGGACACTATTGTGACACCACACACCAAACGTTGAGTGATACGAAAATGAGAATCGATGGGCTGGGCTGGGCACCTGAGGGTGATGTGAAATGAATGATTTTAAAAGAAAGCTTTTGAATAGTTGCGGAACCAGTTGAGCATGCCTGGGGGAAATTGAGTTGTGTAATGAGTCTTTTTGTTCCACTCATAATGCAAGCGAATAATAACAATTTGCATTAATAATATTGATTTAAGTGGGATAATGCTGTGTTCTTCATGATGTCACTTAAACTCACGTACATACACACACAGCAACAATATGCGATAGATCACTAGACTACTATTCTTTTTTTTTTTGATTTACAGCTTGATTCCACGCTGTATTTTTGGTACAAGTATGGAATTTTCAGCATGGATATCGGTAGCCCGAATTTTGCAGGCCGACCATAGATATCAGGTGTGCGTCGGCCCGGGCAAGAAAGATTCTCATGAAAAAGCCTATATAACTAGAAATTACAACTAGTTGTATAGCTATTTTGGCTGACTACTGGATTAGCGGTTTCAGATATAAAAAACTATGTTATATTCTGACCGGAGCATGTATCAGTAAAGAACCAACGATATTATGACCTTTGATCCATGGCAATGTCAAATGTCTAGTTCACAGATCGTGTGGGTCATCATATATCACCTTGTGTCCCAACAAACGCTTATTTAGTTGTTGGATATTATTCTTATTATTTCCTTGGATTCCGCGTGGAAGGGCATTCGGCTTCACTGCTGTTCTCTGCAGTCCTTTTTAACTGTTTGGATGTTCGCCCATAAAATTTCATCTTCCCCATGTCAACGTCGGACGCCCAACTTGTCGTTTACTATTTGGGTTCCACTTAAGAGAGGCTGACGCATGATATGTCACTAAAGGGTCTCCTCAGCCTGGGTCCGCTCCACCTCCATATTCTTCTGCATGTTTGTTGGACAACAGGTACCTGGTCGTGTTTGTACGTTGCTATAGTCCCTTGTAGCTGATTGTTTCTGGCCATCTAATATTCACAATAGGAGCGCTCCTGGTAAGAGGCTGCAGTCTCTTGGAAATGGTTTTAGAAGGTTTAGAAGCACTTCAAGTCTCTGAAGCACATAGAAAGACTGACTTGACATTAGTGTTGAAAATCTGAGTATTGTTCACTATGTTGAGTGCAGCAAATTTCCGTGCTGATTTCAAAATAGCGAAGGTCTGTTCTTGCTTCTCCGATCTTGGCCGTCTTTGACAACTTCATCTGTGCCGCCTGTAGTTAAAATGATGCTGCCTGACCATATAAGTGGAGAAAGTGATCTCTTTCAAATTTCTCCTGCTGATAGTGATTGGTGCTGTCCATCTTCTCTATGTTTACTTGGAGTGCTGCCTTCTCTGCTTCTGCCAACAACTTGTTGGTTTTCGCCTGTAGGTGTGTGAGCTTGTGTGACATTCGGCATGAATTGTTTACGAAGTCTATGTTTTCTAGAGTTTTCTTGTCGGCCCAACGTATTTTCTGTCTTCTCATTCCTCATGGTCTTCCACATAGTCCAATCTACCACAATGAGTAATATCACTAGTGATAGAAGGCAACTTCTTATTACTTCTGTTTTCACTTCAAGGGTTTCACTAAATTCGACATCTGGAATAATTATATCGCTTTTGAATGAGGTTGTTAAAGATTTGAGGCAGTTCATAGTGTTGAAACAGTTTCCAGTTGACTTCTTGGTCAACACCATGTGAAGCTTTCTTGAAGCCAGGAGAATTGATGTAAATATCTGACTGCCACTCGATATTCTGTTCGACGGTGCAATTCAATGTGTACATGATTTGATTTTCCTGAATCCAACTCTTTTCGGGGGAGTTTTGCATCTAGAGCATGCTGCAATCTCTCCCGGATAATGCGGCGTAGTGTGTTTTAATTGGCATATACAAGAATATGATTCGGTGACAATTTTTGCAATGGCTTAAGACGCCCTTCTTTGGTTGTTTGACATGGGTATATTTCATTCCTTTCAAAGTCTCCGAAATACTGGTAAGATGGTATCCACGGAGGTCTTTGTATCCATTTCCACTGCTTCCTGGTGAACTCCACCCAGGTCTCATTAACTTGATGACATTCACGACTTCCGTTTTTGTCGGAATAATAATGTCCACTGGCAGTTCTGTGCGTCATGCTGGCAGTATTTCTGGACGACGCGCGGCTGGTAATCGGTTGGGGTGTGTGTGTTCTTTGTTTCCCCTCTTTGGTGTGATTACCTTCTCCTCACTATCTTTCATCGGTTCCATCTGAATACTATTGGCGTTTGTTATACTTGGGAGCTATTAAAAATACAAAACCCACAATGACGTAGGTTATCTGGTCTCTAGGGCAATGAGACGCCATAAAACTTACTGAGTCAGGTTCAACTGACCCATGATTTCTAACGTTATCTAGATAATGCCAGTTTACGGGGAAGTCTCTATGCCCGTCTGTCTGTCCTACAGTCTGTCTGTGTCTGTCAGTTCCTCGCAAATTTCATAATTATAGGTATTTTAATTGAATTTTTGATTTTCCCGTCGATTGATTGGACTGAAGTGCTCGGTCTCAGGTTGACATGTCGGCTTCTTGTGCAGATGCTTCGAAAATGTCTGGGAATTTAATTAGTATTTAATTGGTGGATGGTGACTAGCAGTGGAATCCTGAGACCGAGCACTTCGGTTCAACCAATCGACGGGAAAATGAAAAATTCAATTCAATTATTATGACCTGTTGCACAAGAGGTGGCTCTCGTGGCCCAAGTCGTATAGTGGATAACGCTCTGGCGTTTGACACTATGGGCACTGGGTTCGAGCCTCGGTGGGAACATCATCACTCAATGAGAAATGCAGGTACATCCAGCTGACTAGTCCCCAATTGGACGAAATGCGCATCCTGGATTCCACTGCTAGTCACCATCCACCAGTTAAATACTATAGATATTTATTTTAAAAAATTCATAGAATTCTTCTCATTAATAAATCTGAATGAGACTAGAACGACAAATGTGTACCAGAAGGATAATAGTATGAGCTCATTTCTTATTAGGATTTCGAGGGTTCTGCTCATGCATACAATCTGAACAATATAACAGAAATAAAAATTACATTAACAATTTTGAGCATACGCATTCCACGATGATGATAAGGAGAGTAACATGCGTCAGGAATAATGTGAGTTGTTGGTAAGTAATTAAGAGTGAAAACGGTTGGATTGACGACTATTCATAGAAAATGATTAGACGACTGTGGTTGGAAACAAAAGGACAGACTTGAACAGGTTTTTGTGGATAAACTATTATTATTCTTCTTCTTCCTTGAGTTCTTAGTGGAACATAGGTCTTCAGCAGTACATCTTCACTTTGTTCTCCATTGTACTTTCCTCATCAACTGGGTCCATGATTGGTCATAATCTCTCATCCCATTACATGATCTCCTCCATGTCACCGAGTTGAAGACATGAAAAGGTTGACTGTTTTTTTATCATAGATGTCTGCGATCTCTTTCTCACGTTAGGTGGTATAATAAGGTAAGTAATGTTGACGTTAGGCGTAGAGTGTTGGGGAAAGAGGGAAAATCAATCGACGAGGCTATAAGGTTACATAGATTGAGATGGCTAGGTCATGTGCTGCGCATGCCTAACCCCCGACGGGCATTACAAGCTGATATAGGTGCAGGTTGGAAAAGAGTAAGTGGTGGACAAACAAAAACATTGGCATCAATTCATGAAATCCTTGACAGTTAAAACATGAGCTCACATTATCGTTCTGGTACACATTTGATGTTCTTACCTTACTTTAGTATTTTGGTGTTTGCTTTATTCCTTCACTTTCCCAGTGGAACATAGGGCTTCAAGCCAGATCTTTAGGGTTTCGGTAGTAGCGATATTCTTTGATTGGTCAGTAGTCGGTAACTAGTGTGATGTGTCTAGTCCGTTTGTTTGTTGCAGACTTAACTCTATCAGTCAGGTTTGCAATGTGGTCACCTTTTCAGTTGGCTCACCAACACGGTGCTCATTGACTTGATGATACTAGAAGGTTGGAGACAATCGGCCATAGGAAGCCTTAGACCACCTAGGTTCTGTGTTAGTTGGCACTCACAAGCCAGCAAGGCGTAACTGCAACTGGCGTGAAGGAACTCATTTCTCTTCTGAGATTCGAACTCGCGTTACTCAATGCTGGTTGGGGTCAGAGACGTTACTACTGAGCTATTTGGGCCCGCGATTAACCTCCAACCATCTAATATCATTAAGTAGTGATGTTCATCTTTGTAGGATGTGTTTGCCAGCCTCTTGCTCAACTTCCCATCCTCACTGCTCGTATCACCGTCATACCGAGATAAAGGGATGCGTCGGCGGGGAGATCGAACTCGCAGATCACATATGTTGTTGGTTAGGATTCTATTATGAAGCCACTGACTGACGCCCTATTTAAATAATATTCTGATTGAGAACATGTTTTCTGAATTTTGATTCATTTAATTTACAAATTTTTAAAAAAATTTATTGATTTTAATTTATTAACAGGCTGCTTTTTTCTGTTTTCCAACGATAAATGGAGATGCCAACAGTTGATTTGAGTTTACGTCGTAAAAAAATACAATTAAATTGTATTGGAGATAAAGTCTTCAGTGGATTTGTATACACTCTCGATCCGATAGCTGGTAATTATGTCTTGTATTCATGCACGAATGGCACTTATCTGCCAACTATTGTTCGTTTTCAAGCAGTTAAAAGCCTTGAAGTAAGAATTTTTCGAAAATTTTTATCGTGACTTTCACTGTATTTTTTGTTTGTTTTCTCTTTTGTTTGGTTTTTCTGAATAAGTTATTTGTAAATTTTGATTGTCCAACAGAAAGGAACAAAAAGTTCACCAGTGAAGTCGTCTGTCTTTTCAACGATTTCATTTTCAAAAGTAGCTGTACAATCGCATTTATATGTATGAATGTTGGCGGCACAGCGGTAGAGTGATCGCTGGTCACGCAGGTGGTTTGGGGTTCGGTCTCCACGCCAACTCCCTTCTCTTTTACACCTCGCTGAGCCCCAGTAATAAGAGCAGTAAAGAGGGAAGGTTTGTCAAGATGAGGTGGCTAGCGAACCCATCTTGTAAAAGTAAACACCACAGCTACCGAAACTTCAAGTCTCTAGCTTGAAGCCATATAATCCATTGGGAAGGTAAAGGAAAATCAAAAATATACTTGGATACACTTATTATCTAATTCAACATAATAATGAAGAAGGTGGAGATTGAAAGTGCTATTAATTTTCAAGTTGATATGAAAGTATAAAGATGTGAATATGGATAATAAGGAGCTTAGAAAGGAAATTACACAGGCGTAGAAAATAGTCGCGTTCCATGGGAAATAAGTTTTTAGCGAATACAGGTGTAAACGATGGGGTGAGCATAGAATCAAGCTGAGATAACAGTGAAGGACAATTTTTCGCATATGACCACTTTTTTGAGCAGCAATCTTCAAATATTTGACATGCGATTCACTCCCGTCAAATGTAAGATGATGCTACAGGACAGGACAGGACAGGACTGAACTGGACTACATTGACTCCTAACTTAAAGACACAGAGGAGGAGTGTAGTGATAGGGCATGTCGACCACTTCAGGTATTTGTGAAGTTACATCAGCCCCATCTGTTGATGTAGCCTTTTGAATCTATTCCATTTTATCTATCTTAGTCAGGGTACATGAAAACGAACCTGTTGGCGTATGAAGTGAACATTGAAAGTTATGTCTACAAGGCATAATTATTGTGTGGTGCCTGATGAAACCCAACTATTCACCGATGTTGCAGTAGATTGAGAAGGGATTTGAATCCAGGACCTATTGGCGGAATGTCGGGTGTACAGACCTATGGGATACATTTCTACTGCCTTAAATATGTTGTCGTATGCTGTCCGTTAGACATAAGTGATAAATCACATAGTGTTGTGGTGCTGCCAGCAATTATACACCTCATCAAACAGTTGTACGATACTGCTGCGTGCCAAGTGATCCAAAACAGGAAACCTAGGGAATCCTTCGAAGTGAAGACAAGGCTGGTTAGCTGGCTGGCTGCCTACTATCTCCATTGATTTTCCTGATTGTGGGCGGTAGACTGGGTAATGGGACAGACGGTGGCGGGCAGTGAGGAAACGAGCATTAAATGGATAGACATACACAAAATCTTGGAGGATTTGGATTTCGCTGATGATATATGTCTGATTTTTCATAAACTGGAAGATATGCGATTGAAAAGCAACAAGTTGGCAGAAGAAGCATCCAGAGAAAACAGGACTTCAGCTGAAAATAGAGAAAAGAGAGGTAGGTGATGAAGATTCCAGCGACAATAACAACAGACATCAATCAACCAGCATAAATGGGAGAAATCCCCAAAAAGCGACCTTCTTCACCTAGCTGCCCACCTATCTGGGAAGCATCATTTCAACTACAGGCGGACGGAATTGATAGGGATATCAAAGCGAGGATCGAGAAAGCAATTCAAGCTATAATTAATCTCAAGTCTGTGTGGAGGTCAACAGCCCTATTCAGCATGAGAATGAAAATAAGATCCGGGATTTGAACTCCAATTTGAAGTCAGTCAGTGCTACTTACTGTATGGATCAGAGATTTGGCCAATGTACCACGAAGGGGACTTGGAACCAACTACATACCTTTATCAACAGCTAGCTGTCTTCGCTCAATACTACTCAAGATCATATGTCTGACCGAAGAAGATCAGCAAATCGGATATCTTGAAACGAACCAACCAACGAAGAACTCATTGTGCAACAAATCTGCAGGAGGAAATGGAGGAGGATTGGGTGTACTTTGAGAGAACAAAGCATCAAGTGAGGGACATCACATGGAATGCCATTGCTCGAGTGGGACGTGAATTGGAAGCGACGGGTTGATCGTCAGTGTGATAGTGACATGGAGGAGGTGTTGGTAAGAGGAGTTGAAAACATGTTGGCAGACGTGGGTCCAGGTGAAAACATTGTCAGAGAACCGATCTCAAATTGAGACGTTAGGCTGAAGTCCTATATTCCTCTAGGAATTAAAGCAAACAATAATATATTCTAATATCGACCAGGTTGGGTGTTTTTGCATGTCAACACAAGTTTGATGTATGGCGATTCAGTGAAAGGCAAGTTTAATAGACAATCAATTTATCACACATTGTACAGGACCAGTTACTGCAAACTAAGCTGACTGCCGTTTGGCTGAAGCCCTATGTTCCTGTAGGAACTAAAAGAAACGATAAATAATACTACAGTGTTGTACAGTAATATTACTGTACGTCATGTTTACGAAACTTCAGAAAATGAAGCCATAAATAAACGAATCAAAACTGTCCAATTAGATTATCACATCTAACAAAAAAGCTTGTTCGTCTTGACATCTCCCTGTTGTATTAGTTCTAGATTAGGGGAACCAGTTGGAGATACTTTGTAGATTATTCTACTCTCCGTCTATGATAAGAAGGCAACGAATCATACACACATCCGTTTTCAACTCAGCTGTGAATACGCCCATCTTCCGTATATCGTTGTTATTGCAAGGACTAGTTGCGTGAAATCATTGCAAGACGTAGCGGAAGGCTGATCAGTCGGTTGTTTAGTCTTTTTCTTAATGCCGACTGAATTCTGTCATCAGTCAGTACTGCAGTGTTGGTGGTCAGTAAGCTAGACGACTCGCTGTCGTCGCTGTGGACTGTTTGGTAGAATAATGTTAGCTAGTTTGAAAGCACAGTTGGCAGAATGCCTTGGGGATCTAGCTAGACAGACTTTGTCTCTATGTGGTACTTGCCCGCATTCGATCAGTTTACCTGACAGTTCAACTGTCTTTTCATAATTAATTATTGTTCTTGTTCTTGTTATCACTATTTCTAGGTCTTAGACGATGAAATACCATCGGAATTAAATGATATATTCTATACATTATATGGAGAATCGCGATCGTCGTTTTCAGCAAATGAATCGGAAGAAATATCCAGTGAATTAAAATGTAGACAAGAAAGAATCCTTCAATTGTTCAGCGCAAATCATATCCAAGGTGTAATTGTCAATGCGAGAAATGAAATAATTATTCATAATGCTGTACGCATTAAACCACCATATAATGTGGACTGTTGTCTTGGTAAAAATGTGATGGCACTGGAATCTGTAAGAAATTTATTAGGCGAACTAGATGAGAAGGAGATAGTGGAAGAAGCGGAGGAGAATGACGAAGAAGTAGGGAACGGAGAAGGAGTAGTGAATGGCGAAAGAGTAGTCGACGGCGAAGGAGTAATGGAAAGGAAATAAGTTGTCATCGATACTGAATTGAAATATATTTGTATAAATTCACCTTCTTGTGTATTATTTATTGTGTATAGAGTTTGCATTAAATATCTTTGAATTTTGTTTTTTCTGATGACTTCTGTGTGTCACATACTTTGTGATTGTATTCTCTAGGTTCTCGTCTGGTTAGCTTGAAGTAGTGTCTTTCTAAAGCTTCTTTGATACCCTATAAACCTACATCCACTCGATCTTCTCGAATATGTTTTGAATAAGTCACGGTTCGACATTATTCACACTGAGATGAAGTCTGTTTGAAATTTATTGTGCACACTAGTTGAAAAGCCCATCGCCAAGGTTTAGGCCTGTGATTCTACACCCGGCTTATAATTACCACGGGATTAAACACCTGGATATCTCGGAAGATATTCTCTCCAGTTTAAACCATTGCATCAAGCGCTTCTAGAAGTCTAATGAGTTCCAATGCAATGTCATCTACCTTCATTTTGGGATTCCTATTACACAGTAAGAATTCTGATATTGCTGTGTGGTTGGTGACCTGTCCATTATTGCTGACAATATAATCCATAGATGTCCTCCTTATCCTCTTTGCCGGCATATTTCAAGAATTGGGACGATGTTGTTGTAAAAGGAATGTGTGGTCTGAGTCATAGGCTTTGGCGCACCACAGTAAGAGAATAAGATGATTACTGGAATATTTCCGGACAAGTACACACCAGCTTGGCCTAACCCTGTTCTGTCTGGAATATTTTTCATTATACGAACATATAGAGATTTTAATTTGTCATCTAAAGAGAATTATGGATTGATGGAAACATCTGACAGTTTGTTAGAGACATATTAGAACCTCATGAAGACGCAGCTTTACGCTTAGTTGAGAGCTCTTCGTCTGGTTAGTTATTGGCAGAGATATTACATGTGAGGACGTGGTCGTCTTAACAGCCTGTTAAACTAAAATTGAGGTAAGTCTTTTTAGGAGATCAAAGAATTTTGTAAAATTGAGGATGCACATTTTGCTTACCGGTGGGTTTGTGCCACACACGTATTCTAGTTTAGGTCAATCAAAAGTCCTGCGGCTGGATGATTCCACTTTGCTGACATCAAGACCAATCAGCTGCTTATGGAATTTATCGTCTGTGATTGTGTGTTTTTACTTTCTTTCAAGTCTATAGTTAACTAAATACATTCTTGAACAGCCTTAAGGTTTATATTTTCCCTTCTTTAGCTGAGTTGGTGTTAAGTGCAGCCTAGCTGCCAGGTTGAAGTCTACTAGCTTGAGAAGTCAACCATTCGTATCACTGAACCTGAAGTCTACCAGAATAGACAGCTTCACAACAGTCATGAGCGTTATTTCAAGTTGAGTTCAGCAGTCTAAATACTGTACCTAACAGATTTGAAAAGTACTCTCAAGATGACTTTTCTGATGGTTGAGTACAGCTGATAGGAGCAGTCTAGCTACCGTGTTGTTACTATAATCTGAGGTGTATCTGGCGGTCGATGTGTAGAATAACTAGGTGAACAGAAGATCATCTTAGGTGGTTGGTGAGTATTTGACGTCACTGTATCCACGGAATGTGCGTCGGTGGCACAGTGGTTAGGACTCTCGCCGACCATGCACATGGCCCGGGGTTCGAGCCCACGCCGGCGCACACCTGATATCTATGGTCCGCCTGCAAAATTTGGCCTACCGATATCCATGCTGAAAATTCCATACTTGTACCAAAAATACAGTGTGGAATCAAGCTGTAAATCAAAAAATAAAATCAAAAAAAAAGTTTGATAGAATTAACTGTTGGTCAAAAAGCATGAATCATTAGGATGTTGTATTATCGAGGCATTTTTTTGTAACCACTGGCAGATCGAATGTAGATGTCAAAGCCAGTCAGAATCGGAAAGACACGTGACAGATTGATCAATTTGAAATCGGATTGGTGGCCTTCTACTCTCACTCACCATAAGGAACAGGATTAGGATTTTCAGCATCAATGTTAAATCAGTTCTCTTGCATGGGTCAGAAACTTGGCGTGTCATGAAACACACATCTGACGGGTTGTAGAATTTTATCGACAACTAACTTTGTTGGCTGAATATAAAATGGCCAGCCGGTTAGAAAGAGTTATCAAGAAGAAATTCTGGCTGAGAGCAAACCATCCATGAGGCGATTGCCTGAAAGGAGATCGATTAGGTATATGTTGGAGAGGAGGCCAAATGACATTGCGTGCCAGGCCATCGGTTGAGTTAATTTACAATGGAAAGGGACGAGTGAGTCGTCCGAGGGTGATATGGAGATGATCGTGTAGGGAGGAGGAGATGACAAATCATGGGCGACCGTGCGAATAGCTAGCCGAAGGGAAGAGTAGAAAATAAATCAAAGTGGAGATAGATGTATTGTTGAAGACCTATGTTCCATGAGGAACCTAAGGGCAAAATAATAAAATAGAAAGGATTATCGAAGTAACTTGAAGTAAAATGAATGAACTGTAAATAGACAAAGAGGTAAATAAAGGTTGATTTTTCTCTAGATGTTTCTTGAGAACTACAGACCCACTGGATGAAGTTAGCTGAAAATTTATCTGAGATTCCTCAATTGAAGTTTCCGCAAGTGGAGATTGTATGTAATCTTAAGTAATGGAATATATTTGACATAGAATATTGATATGTGAACTTTGCGCTAAATGTACCGAGATTGCAATGGAATACTAACAATCGATTCACGCCGAGATTAAGCACCTATGACGTACCTGTGGTATCATATTTGCGTTCATCGTCTATTATTTACTCATATTATTCCAGTCCTCTAGGTCGGAAGCGTTAGGAAGGGTGGGGGGGGCGATCGGTCACAGGAAGCCTTGGACCACCTAGGTTTCGTGCTAGTTGGCACTCACAAGTCAGCAAGGCTTATGAGCAACCTCGAAGGAATTCACATCCCTTCTGAGATTCGAAACCGCGTCACCCAGTGCTACAGTCGATCAGAGGCATTACCATGGGAGGATTCAGGCTCACGATTGACCTCCCATAGGACTGCAGTGGATATTTACATTGAACACTAGTAAGTTACTACTGTAATGTGTGTATAGTCCTATCTCTGACGCAGACTGAATTCTATCACTCAGCTTTGTGATGTGGTCCCCATGCTAAGCGGCTCTTCATCACGGTGCCCTGTGAATTGTTGGTGTTACTAGACAACTGAAATAGTGTCACCATAGATTGAAAATTGGAGAGAATAAAAGAGCAAACTGTTTTTCTAATTATAACATAGTAAGTCGTCGGATTCGTGCTTCACCTTATCTCTATCACATAGGACGTGGCCGGGTCAAATAGGGTATCGCTGAGTTTCCGCGATCGGCAGGATGAGCATATAATTGTTTCCGATAACGTCTAGATGAGATTCAGCGCATTGAGAGTTGAGAATAGAGGATGTGTTGAGAGTCAGCCAGTATGGATTTAGACCATTTCTCATCTGCGTTTAGGTGTCTGTTGACTACAGGAGTAACAAGCTGACTTAGTGGCACACTACGTGTCACACTGGCAAGCCTAAATACTCTTCTCAGTATGCCGTACTCATTGTTTAGTAACTCAGCAAAGACTGAGTCTTACGGGTAAAGTGCAATAGGTAAGATGGAAGAGTTAACAGGCTGTAAAAGTAAGAATTCACTGATACCTACCTGACTGTCTTAAATTCTTGATGTAGTAGGTTGAAAGGAACATATTTCTTAGAAATCAACAAGATATGGAATGACCAATAATGGTTGCAGGATAGAACTACTCCAAGGTATTTTATGCTTGACTGAATTCCTATTTCAGTGCTCTCTATGCTAGGTGCATCTTGTGAACGGCCCAGTTCTTACTCACTACGTTTGTGCTCAAAGGTGAAGTTCATTGGTGGAAATTTCGTGGGATTTAAGTTAAGAATATTTAACTCCTACCACTGACGGATAGCCTACAAAATGCTACTCAGTTGAGAACAGTCAAATCGTCAGTGTAGGTAACAAAGTTGATTTCTCTCCAAATAAGTGGGTCATGTAAGAAGAAAGAAAAAAGAAAAGATGAGAGAACAGCACTCTGAGGGTAGGCAGATAAGGATTTACCTTTGTAAACAGTAGACAGTCCTCTGTTCAAATGAATGGGAATTCAACCTGTTAACAGCCTGGGACTGGATTTATGTCATGAAAAGTTTTTTCAACAAAAGACATCCGGGTACAGTGTGGAAAGAAGAAGTACAATCAAGGGAAGGTACATCGGACATATTTAGTCCCGTTCGTCTAAGGAGGAAGCAGTATTTTGTTGTAAGATAGCAACGGCGTCTAAAGGACATCTCCCCCGTTTATGAGCGAATTGTTTGGGATCAGAAAATCTTTTCAAGGAAGGTTCTAATTGAATAAAATTAATTTCCCCATTAACTTCTGAAAAGAAGAGGTAATTACAATAGGTCTAAATTTAACATTCATAACAGAAACTGATTTAGACACTGGGATAATTCTAATATCTTTCCATGCACGGGTGACAACAATATTGTAAGTAGAAGCATTGAAATTGTTTGTAAGAGGATGACATAAATATATCAGCAAATCTTCTGAGGTCAACAGCAGTTACACCACCACGACCACAGCTTTGGGAAGATTTCAGAGATTTGAGAAATTTCCTATTAATACTCTTATAGTATCTCAATTACTTTTGATTTCATTGATGACATGTTATGCATTGAACATCAATGTGTTCTTATGCTTAATGCCAGGCATACTGACCCCACCTGAAGTCATAGTCTGACACAGTGTGCGTCTTTCATACTTATGCTAAGGGAGATGTCTAAATGTAATGCAGTTCCATGCGCGTCTGTGGTCCAACAGTAGAATGCTCGCCAACCACACATGTGATCCGCGGTTCGATCATTGCCTGAAGATTGAGATACTGCCGACTACACTACTCAGTGAAATTAAAGACAATGCTACTGAAACTTCAGAGCTCAAGCTGGAATACCCAAGTTCCACCTGAGATGTAAAGGAGTAAAGCAAATAATAAAATTATGATAAATGCAATTTCATCATGTGTTCTGTCTTACACGATGTTATTGCACGTCGTATCTCTAAAGAGAATTTAAGGTGAATTGTCACCTGTGTAAAATGAAAAGTGGTACACTTGAACAGTACTGAAGAGGCGAAATTGCTTACAGTTAGTTGTTTACTAATTATGTAGCGGGCCTTAATTTTTGGTCGTTCTATCTTTCAAGATGAATCCACTATCACACATAATTTTCACATCATACAATTGAAGTGTTCTAGGAGGAGCAAAGGAACCATATTCAACGGAGATATGAATATGTGGAGTTCTGAACAACAAAGATGCACAATTTTTGTCAAATGTTACAAATGAAGACAGTGTTCATAACTTTTGTTTAAAACCACTTCGTTGTAAAATGTAAATGACTTTGGCGAACGAATGGAAATACGGCATGTTGTCCGTCACTTCGTCTTTTCATTGCTTACAACTGTTCGCTTGCTCTGCTAATATCTGTGTTGAATTCTTTGGAATTAACAGGAATATCTTATCCTCATGGGAAGACTATTCAATAACTGGTAGAAACCTTCCACCAGTGGACACGATCTTAGCAGTGAAACGGATCTGTGGATTATATCATTAATTGGTATCGGTCAAACAGCAACAACAACAACAGACAACAATCAGCTAATATAAATGGGAGAAAACTGAACGAAGGAAACACCTTCACCTATCTACTCATCTGGGAAGCATCGTCTCATCTACGGGTGGATGGAACTGATGAGGATATCAAAGCAGCGAGTATAGGGGAAGTAAGGCAAGCTTTCATTTCTCTAAAGTATGTGTGCAGATTGACGACACTCAGCATGAAAATGAAACAAGATCCGGATTTACAACTCCAATGTGAAGTCAGTCAGTGCTACTTACTATACCGATCAGAGATTTGGCCAGCGAGTCATGAAGGCCACTTCATCGAAAGCTAGCTGCCTTGGCTCGATACTACTCAAAATCAGATGGCCAGCCAGAAAAGATCAGCAATAGTGAGGATTCTCTGTCAATGAACGAACCAACTAACCCGGCCGGTACCAAGTGAGCAACAAATATCGAGGAAGATACGGAGATAGACAGGTCATACACTGAGAAAACAAACCATCAGGTGAGGGACATCTCACGCCAGGCTATCGCTGGAGTGGAACCCGAACGAAGAGCGGGGAGTTGGTTGTCAGTGCTATCGTGACACAGAGGAGGTCGCGTGCAGAGGAGATGAAAGCATGTGAGAAGATATGGAACTAGGTAAAAACATTTGGAGAGAACCAAATGCAGGGGAGTTGTTTGACTGAATCCCTATGTTCCTCTAGGAATTGAAGGAAACAATAATAATAATATAATAATAATAATCAGTGGATTGTTACTGTATTCCAAGCAACCACCAATTTTTATACGTCGACGTCTTTATTTCTATATAATATACTAACTCAATATTCTTTTATTAACTCGAACTGTAATTCTGATATTTCGTGCTGTTATCGAGTTCATTGATAATTCTCACAAAAATGTGTCTGAGAATATTTCACTTTGCATAGTATATTCTCATTGGCTAATTCATATCACCTTCATGAAGAATAACGAATGCGTTTGACAAAGCCTACAACTAGATCGCATGTAGACATGTACACGAAAACACATAACAAGACGTATATATAAACATGCTTCAAAACAATCTTCACACTAGACTAGCTAAGACTAAACATCATGTCAATTATCTATTTGTTTAGCTTCATATTACTCATATTTTATTATTTCCCTGTGAACTCATTAGTCCCAAAACCGACTGAATACACGAAAGGTGGTAAAACCTGCAGCCTAAATAAAAATTTAGAAATTGAAAAGGGATATACAGATTGTTCCATTCTGGACGATGCAAAGAAAGAGTTCAGAAAACGTCTTAAAGGGAAAACATCACAACACATGAATAATGAACAAACTTCTTGCTGTATTGACAAACTGATGATTTCCATCACTAAAGAATGTGACGAATCAAGTGGTGATTTGTGGCCAGATGAGAAGATGAATGAATCATGTAGGTTCAGTTCGTACTTTTCACAAATTTCATACATAACTAACTCACTAATGAAGACACAATCACCATATCAAATTCGAAGATTGAAATCAAATCTCCTGAAGTGTGGGGAACATTACATGCACTATAGACTGTATTACAATTGGTGCACAGAAATGAATTCGGGACTGTGAGTCGATGACCTCATGATTATTCATGTATTGTAAACCTATTCTATCCAGCTAGTAATAAACGAATCTACAATCGAAGATTCACCCCGCTTCATCCACTGGGGATTTGTAGTTAACAGTACCGCCCATTTCATCAATGTTGACGTGATGGAGAATTTTCTTGTAAGTCTGCCTTGCATATTGTCGTTCTCATTTAACTTGACAAACAATCAGGATGCTGTGGCCTTAGTTAAAATGAATGTATTTCATTGGCACATCACAGATGACAGTTCATTCCCGTACGAATCATCCACATATCCTGAACTCTCTAAAATGGTATTTTCTTTTGTTGCGTTTCAACTCATCATTATTCGTTCCACGTAGGGTGCTTATGATCCAATCCAGTTAGTCTATGGAGAATCACTTGTTGACCAGTTACTGAATTATGCTCGTTTACGTGGAATACGTGTTCTGGTGGAATTTGATACTCCGAGTAAGTGAACAGCATGCCATTCTGTTGGTGTGTCATGTCGCATCTTTGAAATTCTATCCTCATATTCAGTGATCCATACTATTAGCAATCACTTGATTCTTCATTAGTCTTTGATCATTCATTCATTCGAATCAAGGAGTTCATTGCTTTATTATGCAATAATTACTTCATGTCTAAAGATCCTTCAAGTTTAACATTTCTCATTTATGTATTTAGAATAAAATGTGTTGAGTTGGAATGTTTTACTCATCCTCTGGCCTTTGCCAATAATTTGCAGTCAGATTGAAAATTTGGATGTCATGCAGAACTGAGTAATTGTCTGCATTATTGATTTCAGGTCATACAAGATCATGGGAGAAGGGTCATCCTGGATTACGAACAAAATGTTATACTCAAGGTTTACCAAATGGAGAAACTGGTCCATTTGATCCCACAAATAAGACCACAATGGAATTTCTGACATCGTTTTTCAATGAAACTACTCTAAGATTTCAGGAGAGATTTATTCACTTGGGTGGTGGTGATATATCGTTTGAATGTTGGTGAGTTTTCTGATCATCCATTCTTGAATGAGTATTGATTTTGTCATAAGTTCATAGGTACACGATGAAGGAAACATTCGGATATTGATGATTTTCTTGGGTATTGAAATAAATATTTTCGTGCAATGGTTGAGGTTGGATGAAATGTTGATATTCCGCTCCCTTAGTTCAGTGAATGGGCAGGCGATTCATCGTCGAATGTTGGCCAAAGTGCAAACTTGACTGATAGAATTCAATCTGCGTCGAAGAAGGGATTATACACATCATACTATTTACTAGTGCTTAATCAAAGTTTATCAGTAACTAGAAATCGGTGAATCCATTCAGTTTCCTGTAATTGCCACCTAAATGGCATCCAACGATGCTCGGTGATAATCGAAAACCCCTGGTGGTGTTCATTCAGGGTTAGGCATACGACATTGCTAGATATAATCCAATACACTGGAAGTTCATGTTCATTTCTATGCATTAATGGAAAATCTCACCTTTTGATTGCTTTAATATGAATTGCGAAATGTGAGCATATCCTCAACCTTCAGAGTTATTTAGCAGAATACCTTTCAGACACCACATTATATCTGTAAGTACAATAACAAGCATCATTGGTATTTTTATCAGTCTGCTTGATTTTATCATTTGTGATGTCTAAAATAGACGACACACATATCTAAGCGTAGCACCCAACCAGTCTGAATTATATCACTCATGTATCGATGACAATTTCACTATATCTGAAAGTGTAGAGAAGACGAAATATGTTCGTTGCATTTTCATAAACTATCTCCACTCCATTCACCTCAATGTAATTAGGCAACTCATGGAAAGACAAGCAAATAGTTGTTGGGGAACACTCATGAGTAAATCTACCTCTAGGAAACTTATTTACAATTGACCACCTATTGACTTATAAATGTGACTACTTTTTTGCCGAGAACATTATGGGATTTATATTTACTAAGATATTTGTAACCGTGTCCATTTAATCAGGCAATCAAATCCTGAGATTTTGGATTTTATGAAGACGGAGGGTTTTGGCGACGACTTCGGAAAACTCGAATCATATTATTTTGAAAAACTAATCAAAGCTATTCAATCTGTTCAACGGGAAAAGGGTTCTATCACACCCGTTGTTTGGGAGGACACATCCCAAAATGGCTATCGTGTGAGTGGATCATTATATTCTTTTTTAGAATATTATCTCTTTGTGATTTATGATAAATACATTCTCGTCTCTTTAGATTACCTACTCTCTGTGGATTGTTCATCATAAGTCTTAAGTACCTCGTATTAAGACATTGCTGCATGACAAGTAATCCACAATGGGAAACTCACAGAATCCTTCGAAATGAAGACAGGAGTAAGACAAGCTGGCTGGCGGCCTACTATCTTCAATAAATTTCCTGATTGTGGGTGGTGGACTGGATAATGCACCAGACAGAGGCGATTAGGGCGGAAACAAGCAAACTGACCAGTGATATCGGCTGTTTGTCGGCAGGGGATTGAATCGCGGGCCATGTGCATGGTAAGCGAGAGTCCTAACCACTGTTCCACCGACGCGCAATGAACTCACACAAAAAACTAGAGGATCTGAACTTCGCCGATGATATTTGTCTGATTTCACACAAACTAGAAGATGTTCAAGTGAAAATGAACAAGTTGGTGATAGAAGAATCAGCCAGAGAATGTAGGCATTCAGGTGAACTTAGAGAAGAGAGAATTGGGTGATGAATGTTCTTGGCCAACAGCCACAGCAACAACAACAGGCAACAATCATCCAACATGTGAAATCAGTGCTACTTATTATACTGATCAGAGATATGAACAGTGCATCACGAAGGGGACTTCGAACCAACTACACACATTCATCAACAGCTAGCTGTCTTCGCTCAAAAATACTCAAGATCAAATGGCCGGTTGGAAAAGGTCAGCGACATGGATGTCTGGGAGCGAACCAACCAACCAAGAACTCATTGTACAACAAATCTGTGTGAGGAAGTAGAGATGGATTGGCCATACTCTGAGAAAACAAACCATCAGTTGACATCACACGTAAGGACCCGATGGGGAAGCGATGGGTTGATCGTCAGTGAGACGGTAATATGGAGGAGGTGTTGTGAAGAGGCGATGAAAGCATGCGGGCAGACACGGATTCATCTGAAGACATTGGTGGAGAACCGAGCTCAATGAAGGCGTTTGGCTGAAGCCCTAAGTTTCTCAATGAATTATAGGAAACAATAATAGTGTAATAAGAATTGTCTAAATTATATTGTGTTTCATAGTTGTTCACCATATCCTTTCCGACTGCGCATTCGAAGTATTTTGTTCACAAAAATTCGATTTGTTATACATAGTTATGTTCCCTGATAGTATAGTGGTGAGTATCTCCCCGGTAGAGTGCTCGCCAAACACGCAGTTGGTCTGTGGTTAAATCTCCGCCAACGATGCACTCCTTCACTTCACTACGCCAGTAATAAGACTGGTAAAGAATGAAGGTTGGGCATGAAGCGGTTAGCAAACCCATCCTGTAGAAATAATCATCACTGCTACAGAAATTTCAAGCCTCTAGCTTGAAGCCCTATGTTTTCGTCGGAACTTAAATGAATGGGATAATGCATAGCTACATGAAGCACTTGAATCTCAGTCTTAGTTTAGATGTTCCATGATGACAAACGGGTTAAGTATGTTTGTGAATTTTGAGGAGTGAAACTATGTGTCTTAGGAACAAATTGGTTCCCTGTTCACACTGCTGTCTGTCTATCTGTTTTCGACATAGGACTTTGCACCATTATGCAGCAGTTCGAGAAGCTACACTCCATGTAGCAAACGAAGCAGGAGAAGAAAGTAGAATAAATGCATAATAGAGACAGTTGACAGGATTATGAGAAAAAAGGGATGGTAATATCAAAGAACAATATAGTTCCATAGGAGATAATAAGTGACAAGGAGTGGATGCATCTGCAACAGCCAGTGACAATGAGGATTTTGAGCCATATGACCAGCCATATCTCCATATCTCCAGCCATCATTGGATTTTACAATCCCGAGGAGTCCATCCAGTCAGTTTGTCATCGATACTGAATTGAAATATATTTGTATAAATTCACCTTCTTGTGTATTATTTATTGTGTATAGAGTTTGCATTAAATATCTTTGAATTTTGTTTTTTCTGATGACTTCTGTGTGTCACATACTTTGTGATTGTGTTCTCTAGGTTCTCGTCTGGTTAGCTTGAAGTAGTGTCTTTCTAAAGCTTATTTGATACCCTATAAACCTACATCCACTCGATCTTCTCGAATATGTTTTGAATAAGTCACGGTTGCACATTATTCACACTGAGATGAAGTCTGTTTGAAATTTAGTGTGCACATTGCCATAGGATAGCCTTGTACTTGTATACGCTGACGATAATCACCATGGGATTAAATACCTGGATATCTTGCAAGCAGTTTTCTGCAGTCTAAGTCATTTCAGTGGGCGCTTCTCGAAGTAACAGGTTGAAGATATCAGGTCATTGTTCTCAGAATTTCAGGTTCATTTCTACTGGTCTCTTGTGCTGCGATCGTTCTGAAAAATGTATTGACTGTTACTGAAAAAATTATCAATATATTCCTTTATAACAGGACAATCGTTTATTTGAATTTCACTGAAGCTCATAATTTTTGGATATGAGGTGAACTATAGGAAATGGTGAAGTATGCTCAGGCGATTATTAATCAAGTGAAGGGAGAGCAGTTTTTGAATTGACCAATGTCATCATTGTCATCGGTGGTAAATCCATCCTCATACTTGACTGGTTGAACCTCACTGGTCACTACGTCTCACCAGAACTCCAGGAAACTCAGTCCTGTAGCAAACCACTGGGGTCCTAGTAGGAAGTCGTGACCAGTGAGATCCATTCAGACAAGTGTGAGATTGAATATCTCACCGATGACATTGGTTAGTCGTCGCGCTAAATCACATATTAGTAGAAGTTAGAATTCATGGTCATGTCATTGAATGAAATCCCAGTGGCTGAATTGTATGCGAGGTAGCTTGCCCTTTCACCGGAAGGTCCTGGGTTTACTGTCAATGATTCCCAAGCTAGGATGAAACGGCTGTCCAGTACTCCCTGGTTTTCCAATACTTATCTAACTGATATCAATCCGTGGTCAAGCTCGTAAAAGCAGTCTCTTCACACAAAAACCCTAAAGATTGTCGGATCTGTGCCTATTCAATTACTCTTAGTTCCTTTATTGTTAACATCTGAAGTATGAGAGCAATGAGAATCACAAAGGCTTGCATGCATCTCCTTTCACTAGAAGAAATATTCAATAGGTTGCAAATGTCGTCTTTATTTCGTACAGAACTGAGGACAAAAATGGTTGAAAAAGTATTAAAGAACTTTTCGATTTTATTGCGACGCGGAAGATGTTGAGTGAGGGAACTCAGTTTCATCCACTCCTGATTAAAGCGTTTGATATCTCTACTTTCTAAGAATGGAGAGAAGGGTGCATATCTGCTCCATATAAATACTTCCAGAGCTGATGTGTCATCTTCACTTCATTGTTTTGAATTTAAATAACTTTATCATCAAATCTTACAAAATGAACCAATCAAAATAAATTCAGAATTTATTTTTATGCTAATGACTCATCGAAATTTTGTCATTTAGCCGAATGTCCAGAATCCTGTGTTCCAAGTATGGGATGATTCGAACAGGCAAGAACGTGTAAAGAACATAACATCAGCTGGCTATCGAGTTATACTTTCATCATGTTTTCTTATCTCGGCCAAAAATTATGTGGGGCATTGGTATTCATACTACGAATGTGATCCAAGAGACTTCGAAGGTAAGATCCTATCAACTATGTGAATCATGTTTCTATTTTGAGTATTCTGTGTGACCTCTCACTCCATCTTTGTATCACATTATTGCTGTTAATAAACGTTGACTGCCGAAAAATCTAGTTACCATATGTCACCATGAAGATGCGCCACACAATAATGATAAGACAACATAGATTAAAAGTAAAAATATGAGTATAAAACGGATCAAGAACTTCATCTGGAAGGAAAACAGTCAGAAGGAAATTGCAGCACGTTCGTCATTGAATACGATTCTTGCCCATATCCGATAAAGTTTTGAGCCATCAATTCAGAATATTTCGCGGACCCTAACCAGGGAGTCGTGATGCACCACGACTCCACGTCTAGGACTGATCAAACCTCCGCTTTTTCCATCCTGTCCCAGGGCTAGCCGACAGAGACCTGTAAGGAGGCCTCTGGGATGACATTCGCAGCATATGTCTAAGACAGCGGAGCTGGTGTTTCCAGATGACGACACTCAATGAACAGGGATCCCCACTGTGTTCAAACACACGCCGCCGAATTTTAGAGTCACTCACGCGATGATGCCATCGAACGCAATCCATCCTGGGGAGACAGCGATGGTCAAACACGCAGAGCCGCCAGCCACAACTGCTACCTTCCCGTGGTGGTTGTCCTTGAATACCGCAGTAGGCCGACAAGCTAAACTGGCTGGGACTCATGTGCCTGCTGGCTCTACTATTTCAGGAAGGTTGTTGGGATAGCAGTTAGACTAACAGCAGTTACCATGGGTTACATTGGCTTCAGAATCCAATCCGATCAAATGGCGTATGAACCCATATTGGACACCGGGAACCATGGGAATGCAGCTCCTGACGCTGCTCCGCTGCCTTGTGGACGGGACTTCAAATCAAAAGCACGGGGAGTGGCCCCTTAGGAAAAACACCTGCTTCGGTCGGGGCAGCCGGGCAGTAATTCAGCCCTCACAAAATAAATGAAGTGAACCAACAAACTATCAGGTGGACTGCAGTTAACTTCCACACTGCCTTTGCTATATCCCATTCTACTTTAGTTAAAATGGAGTTGTAAAAGTAAGAATGCAGATCGACGCAATGGTTTCCACTCACTAGTGTCATCCATCGTCAGACTAAGGTGTATTATTGATTTCAGAGAAGCATTACATCCCTCTATACTCTGTAGCTTCAGAATCGACGTTGTTGTTTCCTGTCAAGAATCGCTAGTCTGACTGATGTACAACGTTATTTCTTTTGTGGTTTGGGGCTGGCTAGTCAACAGGCTGTGAAAAATTGGGAAATCTAATAAAGACTCGGACTTCTTATATGTACGTTGATACTGCTTACACATCAGTGAAATTATTGTAAATCACCAATGATCTTTACAACCTATGCGCCCTAATTATCCCGATATTGAACGCCTTGTTGTTCATAACTGAGTACATCTGCCTATATGGTCGTCATTCACGTGAAGGAGGCATTTTTGTGTGTCGAGTAATTACATTTATGAAACAATTGCACAAAAGCTGTAGAAGAGGGTTACAGAGGATACCTTCATCTCACATGTCATCAAAATAGCTCTCAGTTTTAGGTTGGAGTATCAACAGAGTATAATCCCATTGTGTGTAAAATCGATTTTGATGAAATGTCATTGTGTAATACACAAATGTTTCCTGAGCAATAGATTGTGCTTAAAACTTCATCAGTAAATATTACTGTACAACACTGTGAGACTTTATCAGAATAAATTTTACCCACAATGGGATTGTACTCAACCACAGTGCACAAGTTCTATTCATATACTAACAGAGTAATATAACCACATTCTATGAACGTAATTACTTGGGTCTTCTAACCCTGACAATAATCCTGATCTTTCCTGAACCTAACACTTACGGGAAAATATCCCTAATTTAACTGTAATCTAACTCGAAGCAACGCTAATATCGCCTTTATTAGGTTAACCTAACCCTAACAGATCTTTGTCTCAAAGCGTAACTTAATCTTTCCCAAACCTAAGCTGGAAATTCCAAAATATCCCATTAAATAACAAAGTACTGCGATTGGCACATTCTACTGATGATGACAGCATTATTTTCCAGGTTTTACTAACTTGCTCAGTAAGTGTTTTAAAGTCGCCGCTGCGGTCGTACTCTATTGGTAGTTAGTGGTGTCTAAAGTGTCACTTAGCCGTAAATTGTAAAGCAACTGAAACGAGTTACATTAAAATTTTTAATTCTCGATGCATAACAGACTACACGTTAGTCACCTAATAATGCAAAAGTCGATCAGTTGACTAGATCATTCATTTGCTAATAGCTAATATCAGTTACTGATTTCTAGCATAACAAAGAGTTGTGTGGCATCTTTCTGCAAATCACGATATACTTGTTCAGGAATATACTTCATTCCCTTGATTTATATTTATGAGAAATAGGCTTGTTTCACACGGAACTCAAAAACATTCCCACAAACTAATCCTCCACATTTGATTGACTATTCAAGGATCAGATGATGAGAAGCAATTGGTTATCGGAGGTGAAGCTGTTCTCACTGGCGATTTTGTGGATGAAACGATTCTCTTCACGCGTTCATGGTGAGTTATTTACTGTACACCTTTCCAGTTAGAGGAAAATTCACCATTCATGTATACGTTATATGATGAATGCATTTATTTCCTCATTCTTGTAATATACTGATAACTGAATGAAATAAGGTAGTTTAGTACTACTACTGACTACCCTCAGTTTGACCTTGTTATTACCGATATTCGCCAAGGTCATTTGAAACTCGTGTTTCGCCCACGATGGGTGGTCTAAGGGTAGATACTCGGCCACCGACGTACTCCTTCGTCTCACTAAACCAGTAGTAAGACTTGTAAAGAGGGAAAGTTAGGCATGAGGTGGCTAGAAACCCCATCCTTTAAAAATAATCACCACTGCCACAGAAACGTGAAGCCTCTAGCTTGAAGCTCTTTGTTCCACTGGGGACGTAAAAGAATAAAAAAGAAAGTGAGAATCACTCAACCAAAGTTATCCGATTGGTGCAAATCACTTGCATTTGAATGAATTCTAGTTTATTCTACAGATTTCAGAGGCTATTGACAAGAAGAGTGTTGAGGTCATGTTCACATAACAAATGGAATCGATATCAATTAGCTTCAAATTCTTATCAACACATATAATATATCTTGGATTCTTTACCATCCGCTTAGTATATTTCAGAGTTCATTGAAAGTTGTTGACCAATAAGAATTTTTCTTCTTCATGATTTCAATAAAATTAGCACATAAATGCTGAGCAGTATCCACAGAAGCAGTTGAAGTTGACCAGTACACTTTTCATCCATATTGGTCATATAATCGAAAGTTACTTAGTCATATTTTGTATTCCTTTACGTTCCCAGTGGAACATAGACCTTCCTGTAGCCTCATAGCTAACCTTCTCTCTTTGCCAGTCTTACTACTGACTTGGAGAGGTGAAGGAGTGCATCGACCGGGTATGGAAATCCGTACCACCTCTCGTGATTGGCGAGAAATCTATCTCTGTGCTGCTGACGCACGACTCAGTCAAATGAAAAGGAAATTTTAACGAAATCTGTGCGCCGTATTCCTTGAACTATACATAATCTTCCTTTTTTCATTTATTCCTTCATTCATATTCAGATAGGCCTGATGGTGCAGCTATAGCTGAACGTCTTTGGTCACAAGGTGAACTGAAAATTGATGAATTTATACCACGATTGAATGAACTGCGTTGCCGCATGTTAGAGTAAGTTCATGTACTATTGTGATGATGAAGGTATTCTCAGATTTGCATTTCCTTTATAATTTATGGTTATTGAATGTCAACATTTTCGTGGAAATTCAAACCCTCCTGTTTGCGTGGTGAATATCAACAAACCAGATAAAAAGTTGTCGACATTGGAATAGACATCACAATACCTGGAATTCATCTTCTACAGTCAACGATGGGATGGAAATAATTAATTACGAAGATGTTTTATGTATTTATTCAACCGATCATCCACTCTGAGCAATCGGTTTCAAAAGCTGAACAGTCATCTGAAATTGAGAAAATCATGATTAATGATTGGCGCTGAACCTCTTTAATTGCCTGGATTTTGATACTTACTATACTTCATATGTGCGTCGGTTGGACAGTTGTAGAGTGCTCGCCGACCACGAAAGGTGGTCCGGTGTTCTCTCCCCAGTCACCGACTCACTCGTTTACCTCACTAAGCCAGTAGTAAGACTGGTAAAGAGAGAAGGTTGGATATGAGGCTAGTAAACCCATTCGTTATAAGTAATCACCACAGCTACCGAAACTTCAGGTCTCTAGCTTAAAGCCCAATGCTCCCCTGGGATCGTAAAAGAATAGAAAAGCACTTCATATAGAAAGCAAATATAAGGGATTTTTATTTCCAGAACATTTGACTCATACTACGTAGTTTATTTTCTTCTCCTGAGAAATTCAGACATGATGAATATGAAGAATTGGACTACAGTTCATTAAATTGACACAAACACGATACTCATCATGAGCTGACATCAATTAGCGAATCCTTTCAAGAACCATTGGCTCGAATCCTATTGGCTCAATGGTCTGCGACCTCGCTAGCCTTGTAACCAGAAGGTCCTGAGTTCGAACCCTGGTGGAAGCTTACTGATGAAGAGTCCCCAGCTAGGATGAAACAGCTGTCCAGTACTCCCAGGTTTTCCAATGGTTCTCTAACTAATGTCAGCTCATGAATAAATCCACTATACAACCGAACAAAATCCTTACAAAATCAATACTTGACAAACATGATACATTCTCTGAGTACACAGTCACTAGTAGTCAGTTTCAAGCAAAATTGATGAAACTTATTTCGTGACCAGCATGCAATTCATGGATACAAAACTATCCTCAGTTAACTCATATCCGTTTTATCCCATCCGTGTGTGTGTGTGTGTGTGTGTGTACCTAAACACCTACGTTTATATTGATTTGGCTACAATCATACTTCACTGGCAAGAAAACCAGCAAGCTACTTAACTAGGCGAGGTCAAAGACGAACTGATGAATAATTCGAAGTAATGAGGAGGTCGAATCATCCTTCATATCGATTCAGAAATCGTTTCTCCTTTTTCCTGTTGTTCATAGTTTCGGATTAAATGCAAAGCCACTGAACGAACCGAAATATTGTTTGCAACTATGAAATTTGCATTTGAATTAACTGGATTTCGAAAATCTAATTCACTATTTCTTTATCAATCTGTGATGAATTATAATCGATAATTTCCAAATATATATACCTTCTGTATGTGCAGTTTTTTAAAATGTGACTTTTTGACCGAAAATTGGTACAGCATCAATTCCCTTCCACAACGTTTTCCACCTAACGATTACACCCTGTGATGAAGCATTTCAAATTAAACTTTCGCCGACCATCCACATGGTCCGGGGTTCGAGCCCGCACCGACGCACACCTGATATGGTCGGCCTGCAAAATTTGGGCTACCGATATCCATTATTGAATTGAATTTTTGATTTTCCCGTCGATTGATTGGTCCAATCAATTTTTTTGTAACCACTGGCAGATCGAATGAAAATGTCAAAGCCAGTTAGAATCGGAAAGACAAGCTACACATTCATCATTCTGAAATCGGATCGGTAGTCTTCTGCTCTCACTCAGCATGCAGAACAAGATTCGGATTTCCAGCACTAGTGTCAAATCACTTCTCCTGTATGGGCCGGAAACTTGGTGTATCACTTAAAGCACTTCTGACGTGTTGTAGAATTTTATCGATAACTGCTATCGCTGGCTCCATACTGAGGATCAAATAGCCAGGCAGCAAGAAAGAATTATCAAGAAGAAACTCTGGCTTAGAACAAACTAGGCAAGAGGTGATTGCTCATTGGGTATGTAAGAGAGAAAGAAGATCGACTGAGCATATGCTGAGGAGGACACTGAATAACATCACGTGTCAGACCATCGCTTGTGTGAAATCCCAATAAGAAGTGACGAGTGAGCCGTCCGAGGGTGACATGGAGGTGACCGCGTAGGGAAGAGGAGGTGACAAATCATGGGCAGCCGTGTGGCCAGGCAGCTGAAGAAGAGAGAAGAAAATAGAACAAAGGGGAGATGTATTGTTGTAGGCCTATGTTCCATTCGGAACCCAAGGGAGCAATAATAAAATAGTGACAGTTATCGAAGTAACTCGAACTAAGATGAATAAAGTGTGAATAGATAAAGAAATAAATCAAGTTTCATATTTCTCTAGATGTTTATTGTGAACTAGAGACCCATTGGATGTAATTTAATGAAAATTTAAATGAGATTCCTCATTTATAGTTTTCACAAGTGGAGATTGTAAATTGGCAGAAGTTAGAATTCAAGGACCATTGGATCGGGTCCCAGTGGCTCAATGGTCTACGACCTCGCTAGCCTTGTAACCAGAAGGTAGTCCTGTAGTCCTCTAGCTAGGAAGCACGTCAGAACATTTCACTCCCTTACATATTAATGCGTATACGATTTCTGGTCGGATTTGAGAAATGCAAACAAACTGCAATATTCTATTTCGCCACATGCAACGTTATGTGTATTGAGGGTGACTATTAGATGGATGGAGGCGATCGACAGGAATTATTGGTGCTAGTTGGCACTCTCTAATCAGCAAGGCGTATCTGCAACCTCGAATGAATTGATATCCCTTCCGAGATTCAAACCCGCGTCACCCAGTGATGTATGCAGTCAGCGACGTTGCCACTGAGCTATTCAGGCTAGCGACTGACCTCCCGTTGGATTGTATTGGATATTTCTGATTGGGCACCAGTCAGTGCCTCGTGTCATGTGTGTTTCTAGTCCTGTCTTTGGTTCAGGCTGAATTCCATCAGTTTGTGATGTGGCCACCATGCCATATGGCTCTCCATCACGGTGCACTGTTATTTGTTGTTATTATCACACAACTGAAATAGGGTCACCATAGATTGAAAATTGGAGAGAATAAAAGAGCCAACTGTTTTGCTAACAACGTAGTAAGCCATCGGTTTCGTGCTTAAGATAATCTCTGTCACATAGGACGAGGTCGAGTCAATTAGGGTATCGCTGAGTTTCTGTGCTCGGTAGTGCGACTATGTAATCGTTTCTTATAACTTCTAGACTTCTACTTGATGAGATGCAAGGTGTTGAGAGTTGAGAATAGAGGATGTGTTGAGAGTCGGCCAATATGGATTAAGACCATTTCTCATATGAGCTTAGGTGTCTGTCGAACACAGTAGTAACAAGCTGACTTATTGGCACGCCACTTACCACACTGCCAAGCTTTAATAACCTTCGTAGTGTGCAATCAAACTCCCTTTTCAATAGCTCAGCAAAGACCGAGTCTGAGGTTTGAAGTGCAAGTACTTGACTGTCTTAACTTCTTGATGTAGTATGTTGAAAGGAACATATTTCTTAGAATTCAACAAGATATGGAGTGACAAAGAAGGGTAGGAGTATAGAAGTACTCCAAGGTACATTACGCTTGACTGAGTTTTTATTCCAGTGCTCAAAATGCAAAATGCATCTTGTGAACGGCCCAGTTCTTGCTGCCCATGTTTACACTCAAACGTGAAGTTAATTGTCAGACATTTCGTGGGGTTTATGATAATAATATTTAACTGCTATCACTGATGGATATCCTACAAAATGGTACTCAGTTTAGAATAGTCACATCACCAGCGTAATTGACGAAGTTGATTTCTCTCGAAATAGGTAAGTCATGTAAGAAGAAAGAATGAAGAAAAGGTGAGAGAAGAACACTCTGAGTGCTCTGACTTCAGTGAGCAAGGCAGAGAAGGATTCATCTTTGTAGACAGTAGACAGCTTTCTGTTCAAATAAATGGGAATGCAACCGGTTAACAGCCTGGGACAGGGTTTGTGTCATGGAAAGTTTATTAAACAAAAGACATCCGGGTACAGAGTGAAAAGCAGAAGTATAATCAAGGAAGTTATACCGGGCATATTTAGTCCCGTTGGTCTGAGTAGGAAGCAGTATTTTGTTGTAAAACAGCAACGGCGTCTAAAGCACATTTCTCCCCGTTTATAAGCTAATTATTTGGGACCAATAAAACTTTTCAAGGAAGGTTCAAATTGAGTAAAATTAATTTCCTCACTAATTTCTGAAAAGAAAAGGTAATTGCAGTAGGTCTAAATTTAAAATTCATCCCAGAGGATGATTTAGACACTGGGATAATTCTAATATCTTTCCATGCAATGGCTACAACATTAATAGAAGTAGAAGCATTGCAATTGTTTGTAAGAGGATGACATAAATGTATATCATCACATCTTCTGAGGTCAACAGCAGGCACACCATCACGACGATAGTTTTGGGAAGATTTCGGAGATTTGAGACATTTCTTAATAGTGCTCACATAGTATCTGAATTACTTTTGATTTCATTGATGACATGTTATGCATTGAACATCAATGTGTTTCTGTGCTTTATGCCAGGCATACTAACCTCAACTGAAGTCACAGTTTGACAGTGTGAGTCTTTAATATTTATGCCGAAGGAGATGTCTATACGTAATGCAGTTCCATCATCGGTATAATAATTTCCAGCTACGTATGTGGTGTGGGCTTCGATCCTCGGCTGACGCACTCCTACACCTGGCTTAGCCTGTAGTAAAGCGAGTGAAGAGGGAAGGTTAGGTGTGAGACTAGCGACCCCACTGCTCAGTGAAAATAAAAGTAATGATACCGAAACTTCAGAGCTCTAGATTGAAGCCCAATGTTACACCTAGGATGTAAAGGAACAAAGTAAAAATTAATCAAATATTGATGAGTGCAATTATTTGATGTGTTCTCGTCTAACGAGATGTTACTGCACTTCGTAACTTTAAAGAGGATTTCAGGTTAATTGTCAACTTTGTAAAAGAAAATAGGGTACACTTGATCAGTTTTGGAGGGGCAAAAGCGCTTCAAGTTATTTGTTTACTAATTATATGGTGGTTAATTGGTGGATGGGCACTAGCAGTGGAATCCAGAATGCGTATTTCGTCCTATTTAGGAATCGCCAGCTGGGTGTACCTGCATTTCTCAGTGACTGATGATGTTGCCACCGAGGCTCGAACCCAGTGCCTTTAGTTTCAAACTCCAAAGCCTTATCCACTGAACCATTTGGGCCACCAGAGCCAGCTCTTGTCCAAAGGGTCATATTAATTAAATGCCTGGACATCACCGAAGTATCTGCACAGGAAGCGAACATGTCAACCTGAGACCGACCATTTCTGTCCAATCAATCGACGGGAAAATCTCAAATTCAATTTAATTATATAGTGGGCCCAAATCTTTTGTAGTTCTATGAAACAAGATAAATCCAGTATCTCATATAATTTTCATATGTCACAATTGGAGTGTTCCAGGAGGAGCAATGGATCCACATTCAACGGAGATATGAATATGTGGAGTTCTGAACAACAAAACTGCACGGTTTTTGTGAAGTGTTACAAATGGAGACATTTTACATAACTTGTGTTTAAAACTACTTCATTGTAAAATACACATAACTTCGGCGTACAAATGGAAATTCGGCGTGTTGTACGTCACTTCGTCTTCTCATTGGTTCCTACTGTACTCCTGCTCTGCAGATACTCGTGTTTTATTTTTAATAATTTGCTGGAATACGTTATCGTCGTCAGAAGACTATTCAATAACTGGTAAAAAAGTTTAACAGTGGACACGACCTCAGCATTGAAACAGATCTGTGGATTAAATCATTCATAGGTGTCAGTGGAACAGCGACAACAACAGACAAAATCAGCGAGCATAAATGGAAGAAATAACATAACAATTTCGCTTTTATTCCAGAAACAGTACTTGTGGTACAGTGTGGAATTTTCAACACATATCTACAATATTGCATCTAATTTCATCGTACATTTAAAAGGAGTATTACAAAAAAATAAATATGAAAAACACAACAAAAATCCAAAAAGGAAACACAGAAATAACAACAAAAAAGCTAATAAAAATACCAAATAGAAAGGAAGATAAACACCGATAATGAAATCTGAAATAAGCTACCTCATTCACCTACCTACCGACCTACGTGAGAAGCATCGTTTCAAATACAGGACAACGGAACTGATGAGGATATCAAAGCAGCGAGGATAGGAAAAGCAAGTCAAGTTATCATTTCTCCCAAGTTTGTGTGGGGGTCAACAGATCTATTCAGCAAGAAAATGAAAATGATATCCGGATTTTAAACTCCAATCTGAAGTCAGTGCTGCTTACTATGCTAATCAGAGATGTGACCAGTGCGTTACTAAGGGGACTTCGAACAAACTACAGACCTTCGTCAACAGCTAGCTGTCCTCGCTCATGAGTACTCAAGATCAGATAGCTGGCCAGAAGGGATAAGCAACAGGGATCTCTGGCAATGAACGAACCAACAACTCCAGTAGGAACCGATTGTGCAACAAATCTGCTGAACAAAATGGAGGTGGACTGACCATACTCAGAGAAAATGGCCATCACGTGACATCACACGCCAGGCTATCGCTACAGTGGGACGTGAATAGGAGCGGCGAGTTGGTCGCCAGTACGAGAGTGATATGGAGGAGATGATATGAAGAGGAGATGAAAGCATGTGGGCGGACGTGAAGCGAGGTGAAAACGCTGGCGGAGAACCGAACGCAATGGATACGTTTGGCTGAAGTCCTATGTTCCTTAAGGACATAAAGGAAAAAATAATAATATTATAGTATTCAGGGGACTATGACTGTATTTTCAACGAACCATTAATTTTCGTACCTTGATATCTGTATTTCTTTTAATACACTGACTCAGTGTTCTTTCTTCATTCACTCGAGTTTTAATTCTGATATTTCGTGCTGTCATCGAGCTCATTGATAAGTCACACAAAAATGTGTCTGAGAATATTTCACTTTGCATAGTATATTCTCATTGGCTAATTCATATCACCTTCATGAAGAATAACGAATGCGTTTGACAAAGCCTACAACTAGATCGCATGTAGACATGTACACGAAAACACATAACAAGACGCATATATAAACACGCTTCAAAACAATCTTCACACTAGACTAGCTAAGACTAAACATCATGTCAATTATCTATTTGTTTAGCTTCATATTACTCATATTTTATTATTTCCCTGTGAACTCATTAGTCCCAAAACCGACTGAATACACGAAAGGTGGTAAAACCTGCAGCCTAAATAAAAATTTAGAAATTGAAAAGGGATATACAGATTGTTCCATTCTGGACGATGCAAAGAAAGAGTTCAGAAAACGTCTTAAAGGGAAAACATCACAACACGTGAATAATGAACAAACTTCTTGCTGTATTGACAAACTGATGATTTCCATCACTAAAGGATGTGACGAATCAAGTGGTGAATTGTGGCCAAGTGAGAAGATGAACGAATCATGTAGGTTCAGTTCGTACTTTTCACAAATTTCATACATAACTAACTCACTAATGAAGACACAATCACCATATCAAATTCGAAGATTGAAATCAAATCTCCTGAAGTGTGGGGAACATTACATGCACTACAGACTGTATTACAATTGGTGCACAGAAATGAATTCGGGACTGTGAGTCGATGACCTCATGATTATTCATGTATTGTAAACCTATTCTATCCAGCTAGTAATAAACGAATCTACAATCGAAGATTCACTCCGCTTCATCCACTGGGGATTTGTAGTTAACAGTGCCGCCCATTTCATCAATGTTGACGTGATGGAGAATTTTCTTGTAAGTCTGCCTTGCATATTGTCATTTTCAACTAACTTGACAATCCCTCAGGATGCGATGGCCTTAGTTAAAATGAATGTATTTCATTGGCACATCACAGATGACAGTTCATTCCCGTACGAATCATCCACATATCCTGAACTCTCTAAAATGGTATTTTCTTTTGTTGCGTTTCACCTCATCAATATTCGCTCCATATAGGGTGCTTATCATCCAGTTAAGTTTGTCTATGGAGAAATGCTTGTTGAGCAGTTACTGGATTATGCTCGTTTACGTGGAATACGTGTTCTGGTGGAATTCGATACTCCGAGTAAGTGAACAGCATACCATTCTGTTGGTGTGTCATGGTGCATCTTTGAAATTCTATCCTCATATTCAATGATCCATGTTATTAGCAACCGTTTGATTCTTCATGAATCTCTGAATGGGGCAATCTTTCATTCATTCGTTCATTCAAATCAGGAGGTTTAGTGCTTTATTATGCAATAAGTATTTCATCTGTAAGAGTCATTCAATCTAAACATTTCTCACCTATGTAATTTGGATTTAAATGTGTTGAGTAGAAATGTTTGAGTAATCCTCTGGCCTTTGCCAATATTTTGCAGTCAGATTGGAAATTTGGATGTCAGGCAGAACTGACTTATTTTCTGTATTATTGATTTCAGGTCATACAAGATCATGGGAAAAGGGTCATCCTGGATTACGAGCAAAGTGTTATACTAAAGGTTCACCGAATGGAGAAACTGGTCCATTTGATCCTACAAATAAGACTACAATGGAATTTCTGAAATCTTTTTTCAATGAAACCACTTTAAGATTTCCAGAGAGACTTATTCACTTAGGTGGTGGTGATATATCGTTTGAATGTTGGTGAGTTTTGTGATCATCCATTCTTGAACGAGTGTTGATTTTGTCATACGCTTTTAGGTACACGATGAAGGGGCCATTCAGATACTGATGGTTTAATTGAGTATTGAAATGAATATTTTCGTGCAATGGTTGAGGTTGGATGAAATGTTGATATTTCGCTCTCATATTTCAGTGAATGAGCAGGAGATCCATCTTCCAATGGCGGCCACATTGCAAAATTGACAGACGAAATTAGGTCTGCATCAAAGAAAGGACTAGCCACGCATATTTAATTAGTTGCTGACAGGTGTCTAATAAAAAATATCCAATACAGTCCTACGGGAGATCAATCGCGAGCCTGAATAGCTCATTGGTTCATCTCTGACTGCAGTGAGCACTGGGTATCGCAGGTTCGAATCGCAGAATACACATGAGTTTCTTGTGAGTGCCAACTAGCGCTAATCCTGGGTGGTCCAAGGCTTCCTGACGATTGCTTCCAAACATCTAATATCATCAAATCAATGTGCACCGTAATGGCTAGCCAGCTGGTGGCATGGTGGCCACATCGCAAACCTGACTGATAGAATTCAGTCTGCAGCAAACGAAGGGACTAGATATATTGCACTAGTTGCTAGTATCCAATCAGTGTTTATCAGTAACTTTGAAATCGGCGAATCCATAAAGTGTCTTCTAATTGCCACCTAAATGACATCCACCGACGCTTGATAATGATCGAAGACTTCTGGTGGTGTTCAGTATGGCATTTGAGTTACTCATCTAACTGTCTTAATACTTGTTAGTCAGGGTTAGGCATGTCAAATTGCTAGGTATAATTCAGTATTCTCGAAGTTCATTTTAATTCTTATGAATTACTGGAAAATCTCATCTCTTGATTACCCTAATATGAATTACGAAATTTGAGCATATTTTCGACCTTCAAAGGTGTTTAGCAGAATACCTTTCAAGCATCATATTGTATCTATTTGTACATCATCAGGCTTCACTGGTACTGTTATCAATCTGTTTAATTTTATAATTTCTGCCGACACACACATCTAAGCATGTTTGCCAAAAAATTTGAATTATACCACTCATATATCGATAACAATTTCACTATATTTGAAAGTGTAGACAAGACGAAATATGTTCGTTGTATTTTCAGAAACTATCTCCACACTATTCACCTGACTGTAACTAAGCAATTCATGTGAAGACAAGCAAAATGTAGTTGGGGAACACTTATGAGGAAATCTTTCTCAAGGAAACTTATTTACAATTGATAATCTATTGACTCATAAATTTGGCTGAGAAGATAATGAGATTTATATTTTCTAAGATATTTGAAACTGTTTACGTTTAATCAGGCAATCAAATCCTGAGATTTTGAAATTCATGAGAATGCAGGGTTATGGCGACGACTTTGGAAAACTCGAATCATATTATTTTGAACAACTTACTGCAGCTATTCAATGTGTTCAACAGAAGTGGGGTTCTATCACAACAGTTGTTTGGGAGGACGCATTCGAGAACGGCTTTCTTGTAGGTGAATCACTTCACCTTTCAGAATACCAACAATTTGTGGTTTTTTGATAAATACTTTTGCGTTCTTTTGATTACGTGATCTCTGTGGATTGTTCGTCATATGTATTTAGTAATTAATAACGCGAATAGTCTATATTATATTTTCTTTCATTTTATTTATTATTTTTGAGCCCTTTAGTTCCAAGACTAACATAAGGCTTCAGGCACACGTCTCTATTGCGTTTGGTTCTCTGCCAACGTCTTCACCTGGCTACATGTCTGCCCACATGCTTTCATCTCCTCTTCACATCGCCTCCTCCAAGTCATCCTAGCACTGACGATCAGCTCTCTGTTTCCGGTTCGGGTTTTACTCAAGGAATGGTCTGATGTGTGACGTCACTTAAAGGTTTTCTCAGAGTATGCACAATTCACCTCCGTGTCTCCCTGAATATTTCTTGGACAACTGGTTCCTTTTTTATTTCAATATTACTGGTCTTTTCTAGATGGCCATCTCAAATTGAGTAGTATTGAGCGAAGACAGCTGTTGATGAAAGTCTCTGGTTTGTTCGAGGTGGCCTTCGTGACGCGGCACCAAGTCTCTGATCTGTAAGATGAGTAGCAGTTACTTCACACTGGAGTTGAAAATCAGGATCTTATTTTCATTTTATTCCTTAGTATGGCTGTTAACCTCCACACAGACTTGAGAGAAATGAAAGCTTGACTTGCTTCCCCTATCCTCGCTTTCATATCCCTGTCAGTTCTGTCCACCTGTAGTTGAAACGATGCTTCCTAGGAAGGTAGGTAGGTAGGTGAAGAAGATCGCTTCTTACAGATTTCTCCCTTTCACGCTGGCTGATTGTTGTCTGTTGTTGTCGTCGGTGTTGCTGTTGGCCAGGAATCGTCATCACCTACTTCTGTTTTCTCATTGTTCACCCGGAGGCCTATCTTTGATGCTTTTTCAACGAACTTGTTGCTTCCCACTTGCATATCTTCCAGTTTGTAGGAAACTAGACATATATGATCAACAAAGTGCAGATCTTTCAAGTTTTTTGTACAGGTCAGTTTTTTACCTGTCTTCTCGTTTGTGCTGTCTGTCGCATTAACCATTCTACCGCAATGAGGAAAATCCTTGAAGATAGTAGGCGACCAGCTTGTGTTACTCCAGTCTTCACTTAAAAGGATTCCGTAAGTTTCCTGTTGTGGATAACTTGGTATGCAGCATTGTTGTATGGCTGTTGAATGAGATGTGCAACTGTTGGTTGCGTTTCATAGTCGTTGCTGGAACTTCAAGTAACATGCTTAAGCTATTGGGTCACTGTTCTCAGAATTTAAGGTTCACTTCCACTGGTCTCTCGTGTTGTGATGATCATTCCGAAACATGTATTGATCGTTAATGAAGAAAATTATCGATGTGTTTCTTGTTAGAAGACAATCATCTGCTTGAATTTAATTGGGGTTCATAATTTTCGGATATGAGGTGAACTGGAGAAAATGGTTAAATGTACTCAGGTGAATATTGATGAGGGGAAGTGAGAGCAGTTATTGAACAGACACTATATTGCGTACTTGTTTTTGTGTGTCTGGTGATGCTTGACAGTAGGTTAAAATATGAGTCTGTTGCATTGGCCTCTCGGACTCGGTTATGCGTCAGACTATGTGGTAGGAGTGAGAAGACAGGAATACTTTAGAACACTGATAAGAAGATGCCAGAAGATCTGGATTTCATGCGTGGATGATTTATGTTTGATGTCACACACACGAAGAAGACTCTCAGACGAATATCAACAAATTGGCTGATGGGGCAGTGAATCAGAAAAAGGGCTGCAGGTGAACACGCAGAAGACGGAGGTGATGAAGATAAACTACGCAACAACAGCGACAATAAACAGCAGCAATCGCAATCAACGGAAGAGATTTAAAAGACGTTATTTCCTTCAAATATCTGAGAAGCATCGTTTCAACCACAGCCGAAACGGGTGCAGATGTCAAAGTCAGGCAGTCAGAATGGGAACAGCAAGATACGCCTTCATCCATCTGAAATCAGTTTGGAAATTTCCTTCACTGACTCAGCATAAACAACAAGATTAGCATTTTGAACACAGATGTGAAGTTGGTTATTTTATACGGGTGAGAAACTTCCGCGCCACGAGAAGGATTTCCAACGGGTTGCCTTTGCTGGCTCTATTAGGCTGTTAGAAAGACTAAGCAACAAGAAACTGTGGGAACAAAACAACAGCGAAGAGCTGATCGCTCAATAAATATGTAGGAGAAAGTGGAGATGCATTGGTCGGCCATACACTGAGGAGGCTGCCGAATGACATCGCACGCCAGGCCATAGTTTGAGTGGAATCCTAATGGGAAGGCATGAGTGTTTCCCCAGTGCAGGGATGACATGGAGGAGAGAGTGTGATGAGTAAGAGATGAGGGAATTCGATTAAACGTGGATCCATCTGAAGAGGACGGCAGAACAGAAGAGAACAATGTGGAGATGTGTTGTTGAAGCCCTATGTGCCACTGAGAACGCAAAGGAATCATAAAAATTTTAATATAACCGTTCAAAGTCAGATACTTGAACAGGGAAAAAAGTAGCGATAAACAGTCTCTTCACACAAAAAATTCTAATGATAGTCAGATCTGGGCTTATTCGGTTACTTTTAGTTCATTTACTGTTAACGTCTACAATTTGAGACCAATGCGAATGACAGAGGCATGCATACATCTCCTTTTACTAAAGCAAGTGTTTAACAGGTTGCCAATGCTGTCCTTACTTTGTACAAAACTGAAGACTAAAATAGTTTAAAGTTAAAAGGAACTTTTCGATTTTATTGAGATGATGGGGTCAAAGAGCATCATTCACTCCTAAGAAAAACATTTCATGTTTTTGCTTTGTAAAAATACTTATATATAATCAAGAAATAAACCAAAGGGTGCAGATCTGCTGCATATAAATACTTCCACAGCTGATGTGTCATCTCCACTTCATTGTTTTGAATTTTGATAACGTTATCATCATTTCTTTCAAAATGAACCAATTAAAGTCACAAATTATTTTTCTGTTAATCAATTATTGAAATCTTCTCATTGAGCCGAAGGACCAGAGTCCTGTGTTCCAAGTATGGGATGATTCGAACAGGCAAGAACGTGTCAAGAATATAACATCAGCTGGCTATCGAGTTATACTTTCATCATGTTTTCTCATCTCGGCCAAAAATTATGTGGGGCATTGGTACTCATACTACACATGTGATCCAAGAAACTTCTCAGGTAAGATCCTATCACCTATGTGAATCGCGTTTCTATCTTAGGTATTCTGTGTGACTTCTCGCTTCATCTTTGTATCACATTATCGCTATAAATAAAGGTGGACTGCAGTCAGCTTCCTCACTATATTATCTACATCCCTTTAGTTAAAATGCATTGATGAAAGCAAGAATGCAGATCGACGCAATGAATTTCACTCGGTAGTGTCATTTATCGTCAAACTGAGGTGTCTTATTGATTTTAGAGAAGCTCTACTTTCCTGTGTGCTCTGCTGTTTGCTATCAAGAATCGCTAGTCTGACTAACGTCCAAATTTATTAGTTTGCATGGTTTTGGAATGGCTAGTGAACAGACTGTGAACGATAAGGAAATCCATTGAAGACTCAAACTTCTCAGAAGTACACTGATATCGTCTACTCCTCAGTGAAACTACTGCAAATCACTGATGATATTTACAATCTATGCACCCTAATTATCATGAAATCGAGTAGAATGTTGTTGATAAGTGAGTACATCTGCCTGTACGGCCGTCATTCATCAATGTTAACTACTGATATGCAATAAGTTGTATGGCTACTGAAACAAGTTACGTCACCATTTGCTATGCTTTTTGATCCTTGGTGCATTACACACTACACGTTATTCACCTAATAATCGGAAAGTTGATTCATTTGTGATGAGACCTGTCCTCAAGACAAAATTTACACAACAATTGACGTGAATATTTACGTCCCAAATCGAGGTTATGAGAAAAAACAAAGAAATAGCTTTACCTTGAGGAACTCAACAACCAATCAAAGCAGACTTAGCTTGAGCGGATTATATTCGCACGTATATGATTCAACTGTATAAGAAACGCCACCAAGAGATAACAGAATAACCTTCAACAAGAAAACAACCAATCAGGAGACGTTGCTTTCTCTGCTAACAATAACGCTAATCATAATGCACATAAAAATCAATAAATATCTGTTTATTTTCTCAATATATGATCTGTTGACTGGGCCTTGTCTTCTGTCGTTATCAGTTGACTAGGTCACTCATTTGCTAATAGCCAGTGTCACCTACTTATTCCTACCATAACAAAGAGCTATGTGGTATCTTTCTGCAATTCACGATATATTTATTCAAACATTTACCTTATTCTCTCGATTTATATTTATGAGAAATAGGCTTGTTTCACAATGAACTCGAAAATTATGACCACAAACTAATCCTCCACATTTCCTTGACTTTTCAAGAATCAGAGCAAGGAAAGCAATTGGTTATTGGTGGTGAAGCTGTTCTCACTGGCGATTTTGTGGATGGAACGATTCTCTTCACGCGTTCATGGTGAGTTGTGTATTGTGCACATTTCCAGATACAGGTAAATTCACCATTCATGTACACGTTTTATGATGAATGCATTTATTTTCTCATTCGTGTTAAATACTGCTAACTGAATGAAATAAGTAGTTCGGTACACACCTGACTACCTTAAGATTGACTTTGTTATTATGGATATTTGGAAACGTCATTTGAAACTCGTGGGTTAGCGGAATAGCGATAGAATTCTCGCTGACCACACAGATTGTCCGGGTCTCGATCCCATGCCGACGCACTCCTTTACCTTGATAGGCTAAAAGTGATATTGGTAAAGGAAGAAGTTTGAGCATGAGGTTGCTAGCAAACAAATTCTGTAAAAATGATCATCACTGCTTCATAGACTTTAAGTCCTTAGCTTGAAACCCTATGCTCCACTGGGAACGTAATCTGAAACTTACTTAACCGAAGTTATCCGATTACTGCAAATCGCTTCAATTATAGTGAATTATAGTTTATTCGACCGACTTGAGAGGCTATTGACAAGAATGGAGTGTGTCAGTGGCACTGTGGTTAGGACTCTCGTCGACCATGCACATGGTCTGGGGTTCGATCCCTTGCCGACGCACACCTGATATCAACGGTCGGCCTGCAAAATTTAGGCTACCGATATTACATGCTGAAAATTCCATGTTTGAACCAAGCTGTATTTAAAAAAATAAATAAATGAGTGTCTCGATGTCATACTGACATAACAAATAAAGTCGATATCAAATAGCTTCAAATTCTTATCAACAAAGGTGGTATATCTTGCATTCTTTATTATCCGTTTAGTATATGTCAAAGTTCATTGAAAGTTGTTGACCAATAGAAATCTTTCTTCTTCACAACTTCGATAAAATTAACACATAAATGCTGAGCAGTATCCGCAGCAGCAGCTGAAGTTGACCTGTACACTTCTCATCCACATAATCGAAAGTTACTCAGGCATATTTTGTATTCTTTTATTTTCCTAGTGCAGCATAGAGCTTTCTGTAGCCTCATACCTAACCTTCTCGCTTTGCCAGTCCTACTAATGACTTGGCAACGTAAAGGAGTGCGTCAACCGAGTATTGATCTCCGGACCACCTTTCGTGATTGGTAATAACTCTATCTATGGGCTGCTGATGCACGACTCAGTCATATGAAAAGGGATAATTAACGAAATCAGAGCTCCGTATTCCATGAACTATACACAATCTTCTTATTTCATTCATTCGTTCTCAAATAGGCCTGATGGTGCATCTCTAGCTGAACGTCTTTGGTCACAAGGGGAATTCGACATTGAGGAATTTATACCACGATTAAATGAACTGCGTTGCCGCATGTTAGAGTAAGTTCATGTTCTATTGTGATGATGAAGGTATCCTCACATTTGTATTTCCTTTATAATTTATGGTTATTGAATGTCAACATTTTCGTGGAAATTCAAACCCTCCTGTTTCCGTAGTGAATATCAACAGACTAGATAAAAAGTAGTCGACATTAGAATAAACATCATAATACCTGGAATTCATCTTCTTCACTCGACGATGGGATGGAAATAATTAATTACGAAGATCTTATACCTATTTATTCAACCGATCATCCACTCTGAGCAATCGGTTTCAAAAGCTGAATAGTCATCTGAAAGTGAGAAAATCATGATTAATTATTGGCGCTTAACCTCATTAATTGTCTGGATTTTGATACTTACTATGTAACAACAGAAGACAAGGGCCAGGCAACAGATCGTTTTATTATAAAAATCAACGCGTATTTATATATATTTCACATACATTATTATAGCTTATGCAAGTAGAAAAGGCGCAGTCATCTGATTGTTTGCAGACAAACGCAGGCTTCTGATTGGTTGTTTCGGGATTCTTTGACAAATAGAGTTCTCTATCTGCGAATCATATTTTGCCACGTTAACTTTGCTGTGATTGGTTGTTGAATCAGCCTTGTTCATATTTTCTCACGGCCCATATTAGTGACCTAGACATTAACATAGATTAGTGTCAACCAATCGGCTAGCAGCCTGCTCTCACCACATTTGGTCGTTGAATCAGCCTTGTTCATATTTTCTCACGGCCCATATTAGTGACCTAGACATTAACGTAGATTAGTGTCAACCAATCGGCTAGCAGCCTGCTCTCACCACAACTATACTTCATATGTACGTCGGTGGCATAGCAGTAGAGTGCTCTCTCATGTTGTTTGGTGTTCTTTCCTCAGCCACCGGCGCACTCATTTGCCTCATTATGCCTGTAGGAAGACTGGTAAAGAGGGAAGGTTGGACATGAAGCGGATAGCGAACCCATCCTGTAAAAATAATCACCACTTCTACAGAAACTTCAAGCTTATAGCTGGAAGCCCTATGCTCCACTGAGAACGGAAAATAATTAAGAAATACTTCATATAGAAAGCAAATATTAAGGGATAATACGCCCACAATATTCGACTCATATCGCCTACTTCATTTTCTTATCCTGAGAAATTCAAACATGATGAATATGGAGAATTTGACTAGAGTCCGAAGTAATTAGGAGGTCGAATCTTTTTTCATATCGATTCGGAAATCGTTTTTTATCTTTTTTGATTTTCACAGTTTTGGGTTAAATGCAAAACCACTGAACGAACCGAACAATTGTTTGCAACTATTAAATTTGCATTTGGATTAACTGGATTTCGAAAAACAAATTCACTATCTATGGTTATCAATCTTTGATGGATTATAATATATAATTTCCATATATATATATATATATATATATATATATATATATATATATATTGTGACCTTTTGACTGATAATCGGTACAGAATCGATTCGGTTCCACAACATTTTGTCACCGAACGATTACACCCTGTGATGAATCATTTGAAATGTAAATTGTGCTACTCCAGTGTTTTCAGTAATTACGAAAGCGTGAACTGCCAGGCATTCAAAACTTTTTGGCGAACACAGTCAACGTGGATCCTTTTGCAAACTACCAGTAGTGTTGTCAGCGTAGAATCTTTTGTTAGCATACAGATATTTTTTCCACCCTGCTAACATGATCATTACTGGTCTGGTCTGTATATTACGCAAATGGGATACAATGGGAAACTTAGAAATTCGGTAGTTCCTTTGATTAGTAATTCATCAGGTCTGTGGGAAGTTATGAGGATAAAATGTCATTAAATATAATAAGAAGGATAATAAAGAACGGATGGATGACAAACACATACAGGAGGATGACAGAACTAAGAATATGGTATTCAAGACGTCAATAATATTTTTTGAGTTAGACCATGCATTGATATCAGTTAGAGTAACGGACAGCTGTTTCATCCTAGTCTGGGAGTCATCGGTAGTACGCATCCATTGGTTTTCGAATCCAGGACTTTTTTGCTACAAGGCAAGCTCGTAGACCATTCAGACACTGAATTTCAACTTGCTAGTGACTTGCTACAGCACTGAGTATTATCGAGTTCTAGTGAAAATTCGTGTTCAGTAATCTCCATTTAGCCGGAAGTAAGGATGTAGTTCCCACCGATGACATTGATTGGTGATCACGGTGAAAATTTCGAATGTGTAGAAGTTGGAATCCATGGGTTGGTCCGTGAGTTGCATTCCAGTGGCTGAATGGTATACGAGCTAGCTTGTCTTGTAACCAGGAGGCCCTGGGTTCGAACCGTCATGGTGGGTGCGAACTGTCAATGATTCCAAAACTAGGATGCAACAGCTATCCAGTATCCCCTGGTTTCCAGTGGTTCTCTGATTGACATCAACCCTGGTTTAACGTGGGAAACAAATGAAATCCATAAAATTCAAGTCTTGAAAATCAATAACGCTGCCACACACAGTGAAAACGTATGAAACCTCCTGTAGAGTGCTTAGGAAAGCCGGAATGAAAGTGGTGTTCCAATTAAATTATCCCCTTGAAGTGCATTCAATAAAATAAGATATTTTATCCAATAGCTTGCAATTATTGTAAGTTTACATACATTTAATCTAATGTTGAGCAATGATTGTAAGCTCAAGAGGGCTGAAGATACGAAGGATGTTGAGATGGTTGCTCTACAATTAGATTCGGATATTTCGGTTAATTGGTGTATGCATTGATTTGTAGAAATAAATGTATGCCATTGTACTTACAAATATCGTTCACAACAACAGCGCACTTGCTGACTCAATGTCTTTACCTAATCAGTATTTATTTATTTATTTTTTTTTGATTTACAGCTTGATTCCACACTGTATTTTTGGTACAAGTATGGAATTTTCAGCAAGGATATCGGTAGCCCAAATTTTGCAGGCCGACCATAGATATCTGGTGTGCGCCGGCGTGGTCTCGAACCCCGAACCATGTGCATGGTTGGCGAGAGTCCTAACCACTGTGCCACCGTGAATACGAATGATATAGGAGGGATTATTAACCATAATACCCGGAGTGGGCAGTAAATTGAAGAGCGTTGTCTGTGAAAGATTTCCGAATACTATTCGTACATGTCTCTTTCAAGATTTCATATAAAATAGAAGATGGGAAATCGTGTAACCAAATGAAGATGTCAGTAGTGTGAAATCAAGATGTGCTGTTTAATCCGGATGTTCCATTCTGAAACCATAGCGAATATGAATCATACGCCCAATTAATCCGCTTAGAGTTTTGCAGTTCTAAGTTGATACACGTTTCAACTCGAATTCATCTCTGTACACTATTTATCAATAGTAGCGTGAAATTTTAATTTATCAGTCTTTGTTCTGTTGACGAACTATATTTTCATCATCCTTAGTTGATAAACAACTACGTGTGTTTGAAACACTACGCGTTGTCTTCTTATGCCCAATTTTATTAAAAATCAGGTCAAAGTTTCAAATTTGTTAAAGAATGAAAATACTCGAAGTGTTTCTAGTAATTATGACAAATGAGTACAAAGATGACATGTGGTGCACAATGGTGATCAAATATCGAAATTATGCTTCGAACAGAATCGAAGTATAGGAGTTTTATATGAGTCGAGCCATAGCTGACCATAGAGAGTCTTTTGGGTAATATTGTGGTGAGAGCAGGCCGTGAGAAAATATGAGCAAGGCTGATTCAACAACCAATCACAGTAAAGTTAACGTGGCAAAATATGATTCGCAGATAGAGAACTCTATTTGTCGAGGAATCCCGAAACAACCAATCAGAAGCCTGCGTTTGTCTGCCTAACTTCTGATAAACAACCGATCAGATAACTGCGCCTGTCTATAATAATGTATGTGAAATATGTATAAATACGTGTTGATTTTCATAATAAAACGATCTGTTGCCTGGCCCTTGTCTTCTGTTGTTACAATATGACTTAATGTGCGTGTGGCAATGGTAAAACAATACGATGGTGGATATCTGTAATCTGTTATTCTATGTTACTGTAAGTGAAACTAGAACGTGTTCAAAATGCCATCCAGTGAATAACATTGTGTCATTAATCAACATACATATAGTAAGTAAAATGTAATTACCTCCTACCTCAGTCCGACTTTTCTGCTTAGATTTGACCTCACAGTAACAGGAGTTTATTCACTATGTTCGTCTCATCCGTTCTGACTTCGCTTTCCACGTTTGTTGTTCACGAAAGTTCCATGTGGTATACACAGTTATGCTTCTCAATTGTTTAGTGGTGAGTATCTCCGCCTGTCTCCTGGAAAGCCTGGGTTTGATTCCCGGCCAGCTTTCTGTCGGCGGCACAGAGGTAGAGTGTTCGCCAACCAGGAAAGGTGGTCCGGGTATCGATCCCAGTTCGGCCGGTATTCATATCACCCATGAAGATTTAGATATCCCCATTTGGTATGTGGTGCATTACTGTTTGAAGTTGCCTTTAAAAATCCTCCTTCTTTTCTTGTTAGGCATTTTTTGTGGCACAACTCCTCATTCTTATTCTTGCTTTCATCGAGAGAGAGAAGGCACATTGGCTGGCTGACTGGTTACCTGAAGGCGTGAATTAAACAGCCTTCGTCATTTCGCCTCTCCGATTCGAGAGAGGAGTACGATTTTGGTTTGAATGTTTTTGTATTTTTAATGTTTCTTTTGTATGTTGAAGTTTCTCTAACGGTTTAAGAGGTTTAGTGATGTAGGGCTGCTAGCCCTGCGCCCAAACCTGCTTCTTTACTCCGACTTGGGAGCGGCTGGAAGACCAGCATGCTAGTTAATTAGGCAAGTTTATAATGATAGAAAGTTAGACTGATTTCGACTTTGACACTTTCCGAAACGAATTAAACGAGACAGTCCATGTCCTTGCACTTTTTCAATTCTTACGAGCTGATTAATTAGCCTTTCAGAGAATTTATAACTATTATCTATAACCGCTGTTGTTCTACTTGAGTTAAACTATCACTTCAACTTATGATCACCATTATGTACTATATGTCACCTTTGTACTCCTTTGTCATAACTACTGGAAAGATTCAACGAATTCTCTCTCATACAGTTGAAAATTTTAAACCTTTGAACCATCTTCACAAAATGGTTTTTAGAAGGATATTTTACTATAGTGCCTCATAAATATGAAATGGTTTTTCTATTTATTTATTAAATTTTTGATTACAGCATAATTCGATTTTCAAGATCATCCGAAACTAGTTGATTTTCAGTGAAATGTAAATTGAACAGTTGTCAGCTAAGTGTCTTTTTTCTTGAAAAAAATTTATCATCAAGTTGTTGAACTGGGGCTATACGAAGCATAATAATTGAATATTTAGTGGAAACTGGTCGCCCTATATCATGCCCCCACCATAAACTACAAAGAGAAAAGTAAAATAAAGTAAAAAAATAAAGCATCTGACTCAAGTGTCCTGCTGAAACTTTGACTGTCGAGAGAGAAAGGATATGGTGCAATTATTAGGATTCTGATTATAATACTGTAGTACTATCCGCTATCTTCACTATTTACTATGTGCTAACGCTGTACACTGTCGAACGTGAACATCGTTGTATTAAGAATCACAAGTGAAAACTTCAATGACCTATTTTCATTGAAATCTGATATGTATCCATATATATATATATTAATATATATATATATGTGTATGGTGGTCTCTCTGTTGCTCTCTTAGTCTGTGACCATTTCACTTTGATGAACCTGTCTCCTTTATCAATGTATATTCCCCTTATATTATATCTAATATATGTGTTTGTTGACAGTCTGATATATTTTACTATGTATATATGGATCGATACTCCATTATAATTAGCCAATCATGTTAAGACTGTCTATTGATTTGTTCACACACATGTTCAGACATTCATATATATTTTTGCTCTCACACTCTTGTGGGATATATTGATTCTCCTTGTGTTTTGGAATATAGAAGTATCATCGCAAACCTAGTGGTCTTCTGATTTCCGTCTTTCTTGCGTCGGGACTATTAAATTCTCGACCAGTACATAACAATAATTTGGCGACGAGTACATAATAAAATCGAATTTCAAAAAGTGCAGGGAGTACGCAGAAGGGCACAACTACCTAACATTTATATATAACAAACGAATAACAGTGGTCATAAACGGCATATATTCAACAAGCTTGTGTAAAATTAGTTTCTCTAAGCGTGTAAAACATGCCCACATGAGTCACTTTGATAAGCGTATAGTCAAGCTTAAAAAATAGAGAGGCTACATGGCCGTGTCGTTGTATACAGAAAAGTATATTCAGTCTCTCCAACTCTCGTTCTATTTATTTGTCTATGCTATAGTAAGATTATCCTCATTCCTATTTTTTGACCCTACTAAATTTGAGGTTTGTTTATTCAATTTATACATAACTGCCTTATTATGTTTATTTGTTATTATTAATTTCCATTTCAACAGGTACCGGTATTACCTCACCTGTCATCCTTGTCAATTTAATTCCAAATATAAATCGGTGTCTCTTAACGTTGTCTCATTAAAACTGTCTCTACATTGCGTAATATTTTAATTGCTTACTAGTCGGATTGTTTCTCCATCCACTTGAGATTTTTAATGATAACAATAATAATAATAATAATAACTTTCGATAGAGAAAGAAAGACCAGATTTACAGTATAAAATGATATCATGAGTCTATTTCACAGCTTCTCGTCAGCTGCACACCGCTATCTGAAATTACAATGGTTATAAGTAATAACATATCATGCTTCAATGTTTGAAAGGTAATAGAGAAGACATTATAAGACGAACGCATCCGAAATATAAGTATTACTGTGGTGAGAGCAGGCCGTGAGAAAATATGAGCAAGGCTGATTCAACAGCCAATCACAGCAAAGTTAACGTGGCAAAATATGATTCGCAGATAGAGAACTCTATTTGTCGAGGAATCCCGAAACAACCAATCAGAAGCCTGCGTTTGTCTGCCTAACTTTTGATCAACAACCAATCAGATGACTGCGCTAGTCTACTTGCATAAGCTATAATTATGTATGTGAAATATGTATAAATACGTGTTGATTTTCATAATAAAACGATCTGTTGCCTGGCCCTTGTCTTCTGTTGTTACATTTGGTGTCGCTGCCTACCGACAAATGGAAAGCCTATGCCCTGCTGTTTTTGATGGAGACATATGGATCTTCGGGCAGGACTTCAAGGCTTCTGCGCAGTTGAGTGGCGTTCAAGATCTGTCAGCGATGGAGCTGCTACTTGGGACGCTGCTGGGAGGTCGGGTGAAAGCAGCATATGAAAGTGAGAGATTTACTACGCCCTCATTCTGTGTGCATAAATTTGGTCTGGAACATTTGATTGCAATTGCTTCAGGAAATCGCTGTCCTTGACAAAATGATCCCTATCCACAAGATATCTAGTAATTTCTCTTTGTAAATATCTGCTTCCTCTAAAGCATAATTTTCTTGGAATATCCTTTGAAAACCGGATGGAAGCCTTTCTTTCTCTACTTCCAATGTACTGATATTTTGTTTTTGATTTACAGCTTGATTCCACACCGTATTTTTGGTACAAGTATGGAATTTTCAGCATGGATATAGGTAGCCCAAATTTTGCAGGCCGACCATAGATATCAGATGTGCGCTGGCGTGGTCTCGAACCCCGGACCATGTGGATGGTTGGCGAGAGTCCCAACCACTGCGCCACCGACGCAGGATGAGTTCATCCTGCAATGTTTTCTTTAATACCTTTCAAACATTGAAGTATGAAATGTTATTATTATTTATAATCATTGTAATTTCAGTTAGTTTGCATTTAGCTGATGAGAAGCTGTCAAATAGACTCATGATATCATTTTATACTGCAAATCTGGTCTTTCTTCCCCTATCGAAATGTATCAAGGGACTCAAATGTATGAAATAACAGCTTTATTTCTGAAACACTCTCAATATAATATATAGAATTCTCAGCAAAGTTTATTGCGTGATATTTTCTCTTAGTCCAGGATTTTCAAAGAGAATATTGATTGACTGTAGATTGTGTGACACAGTTCTGTCTGACCTGAAGTACGAATTAATTCATCGTGATATCCCTTCTTTTTGGTTCAGTTCCAATTGTAAGACGTCAAAGGGTACATTTCGTGAACCAAGGACACTGCAAATAAACAGTACTAGGATTAGCTTTTATGTGAAGTTTAGTAAGGACGTGTGAATCACTACGTTGTCCATGTTTTAAACACTCACCAAAGTAAATGACACTGTTAGAGGTCATATTTTAGGAGATTTAAACAAATCTAGTAAGAGAAAATACATATATAATATATTGATGGTTTGTTACTTTTTGCCTGCAAGTATTCGAGTTTGTCTGACATTAAACATAAACCATCCACAAGTGAAATCCAAGTATTCTAGAGTGTTGTTATCGTTCCTGTGTATTTCTGTTTCCTTGCTCCTCACAGAGAGTTTTCCGCACAATATTATCGGTGATAACAGCGGGCAGCTTTGCCTTACTCCTGTATGCACTTCGAACGCCTCATTGAGTTTTCCGTTGTAAATCACCTGACATGTATCACTGCCATACCGCCAGCTGTTAAATAAAGTTGACAAAGACTTGGGGCACTACACACCACATTGTTGAGTTAGTTTCTGAATCACTTCTTGGTCAAGCTTTCTGTCGAATGCCTATTCTGAGTCGATGAAGGTTAGGTGAACGTCTGAATACTATTCTATGTTTTGCTCGATGACGATGCGTAGGGGTGCAATTTTATCAGCACATGATGTATCTTCCCTGAATCCAGCTTGTTCTGGCTGATGCGGCGTAGTTCTGTATCCAGTGCATCTACTATTCTCTCAAGGATGATGACACTTAGTATTTTACGTGCCGTGGATGACAGTATTACTCCACCCCAGTTCTTATAAGGGAATATGTCGTCCTTCTTTGGCAGCTTGACAAGATAACCAGTCTTTCTTCCAATCAGTAGCCACCTTTTCTTCCTTCCAAACATTTTGTAATAGTGGCTTCAGCAGAATTACAGAAACAAGATGTTAAATATTTACGAATCCATAGATGGATTAGCTTAATTGTATACCCCATGTAACTTGAATCAGGTGAAAAATTGCAATGGTAAATGTCTGAGGTGGAGTAAAGATTGGGTAAGAATTTCATTTATAATCGTGAATACTGAACGTCTCTTTAAACCCTTATTGGTGAATGATTACAGCTAAAACACCTTTTAGATTTAGATTACCATTCAGTCTACTGATTCGCCTAAAGTGTACAGAATGTCTATGCTTCAATTCTATACAGGTGACCATGACCACTGTACATCACCAACTCACTGATTTCCTTCAATTGCTACTATCATTAGTTTCAAAAATACCAGTTCGTTGTGCAAAATGGCGACATTTTTCAGAGCCAAAAAGAATGGCATCATATAGCACTGTCGATTATTGTAAATTTCACATATTTCTTAGATTACAAAGTCACATATACTCTAGTGATTTCCATTGTTTTTAAAGTAGGTTCTGTCGTTCAAGAGACTTTGAATAAATCAGGAACAATAGTGGTTTTTACAGAATAAAATGGTACCATCATCGTGTGTTCCACTGGCTTCTCATCAGCTCAGCTGCTTACAGGCCAAAGTCATTATTAAGTATATCTACAGAAACAATTTTAACATACTTGCACAGACAGTTCATTTTTAAACAAAAATCAATCAATCACTATATGCATACAGTAATAATATATGCGCTAATAATAAAGACTTTATCCCAAACAATAATGATAATACAGAATGGAAACTTTCAACATAACGTGATCAGAAGAAAGTGAGGGTCAAAATATCCACTTACCAGGGCAAGGAAAGATCAATAACTGTTTCCTTCTGAACGCACAAATCAGGTTTCAGGCTCTTGATCCAGATCACTTCCGCAAAAGTAAGTAGAATTGAGTTCTTTTGTCTATCGATTATTTTGAACGACCATGCGACGTCCACCTAATAACGCGTATCGAGAAGATGTCTGATAGCGCTATTATAAGAGTTTGTTCACTTGAGATGTAGGCCTTTTGGTATATGTTCAGAAAATCGGAGCTGTGCCCTTCTTTCTGTTCTTCCAATGTAACTGCTCTCATAGTTACACGTAAATTTGAATATACAGTTGGAATTAACATAAGAAGGATATTTTTCGATTTTTGCTCGATAGACAGGAACGACCTTAGCTGCAGGATAGGCTCTGTCTAGTGACATTTGTCAATCTTCCGTTGACAAATACTGTAATATTTTCACCCTTATAATCGAGTTGAATGTAGATGAGCGTTTTCTCCACTGTGATTTGCTTGACAATTAAGACTTCAGATCTTCCATACTTGTCAATGAACATTTGAGGGTAAATGTTGCTTTTCAACAACTTTTCGAGAAACACAAATTCCACCTCTAATTTCTCTATAGAGCATAATCTCCTAGCTCTAAAGTAGTGAGTCCAGACTAGTCCACGTTTAAAGCTACTTTGACAAAAACTATTAAAATGTTGATATCGTCCTTTAAATGTAGGCTTTCAGTAAATTGTCTTCTGAAGACTAACATCTTCTAAGCGTTGCATGCCAATGTCGTGGAAGTAGAACTTTCAATCATTACTCAGTTAATTATAACCTTTTATATGAGTGCACTTGATGATATGAATTAATTAATATTTAGCTAGAAGGATTATCAGTTTAAAGAATTTGTCACTTGTAGGTATGATTTAAAACTGATGGATTTATTGATTGTCTAGACGAAAAAGCATTCCAATTTGCTTCTATTTTTACTCGAAATTGACACAGCACCCTTTATTATTATTTATGCGAAATGTATATATCAATAAAAGCCACTCTTCTCTCTGTTCTTTCGATTAACTTAGTCACTTACTAATCCTACATGCGCTATTACGCGCATTAATCTAATGAATGAATGCAGTTTTCCATGTGTCAATCATTTGCACTGCAAATTTCTAATCACAATTCATCAAATCAAATTATTGATGTACAGACACGTAAATGTATATGTATATATATACTTAACCAGTAATAAAAGCATCATAATTTACTCGTCACTTCATTCTGTGTAAAATGCTACGTCTGTTATGCTTAATATTGATCATTGTCGTATTGTGTAACGTCGCAAATTCTACAAGTAACTGCGTTTATGAATTAGTTTTGAATTTATAATGTATATTATGTATATTTCATTAAGTTTTCTAATGTTAAAGTGTATTTTGAATAAATTCATACGACAGTGTATCCAGGTTGGATGTTAATTAACCTCACCAGTTATGGAAAACAGCTATCGGCGTTGTGTCTGCTGTGTTAGACGGTACAATATATATTCAATGATGACGAGGTCGATGACGCATTAAGGAGAGATGATAGTGAGTTGATGAGATTAGGAAGCTGCATGGTAGAAACCTGTGTTGTACATGCTGAGTCATCGGCTTCCTCGATCAGTAGTGTAATAATTCGTTTGGAAAAGAGCTAACAGTGATCAAATAACAATACAGAAAGAATCTAAGCAACCGTTGACAATTGATTTGACTCATGTGATGATTTGTAGACCGCTCGGTTGGGGGTTCCTTGTGAGTATTAGTGATATGCTTCAAATAGTTTCTAATGACACAGGTGTGTTAACTCCTTTTTTAATCGTTGAATTTCTGAAACTTCTTATCGGTCTTCTTAGAAATAATATTCCTGTAGTATAAATTCTGTCAATCATAATTTTATTATATTTTTGCACTTCATACTTGTGTGTTCGTGTGTTTACTTGATAGAAAAGTTTGGACTTTGGCTAACTTAGTTATCTGCATTGATGTACTTTGGTAATCTAATTCATTATAGTCGACGCTTTCATGTCCTTTGTAAATGGTGTGTAAGTTTTGAATAGGCGTCTCTGTGCTTCTCTTACATGTAAAATAGAAAAACGTATATAACTTAGTTGGGTTGTGTTTAATAAATTTTTCAGGAATTCATCATGAGCTGACATTAGTTAGAGAACCATTGGAAAACCTGGGAGTATTGGACAGCTGTGTCGTGCTAGTCTGGAACTCTTCGGCAGTACGCACCCACCGGGATTCGAACCTATGACCTTCCGGTTACAAAGCGAGCTCGTATACTCCCAGTACTCCCAGGTTTTCCAATGGTTCTCTAACTAATGTCAGCTCATGAAGAATTCCTGAAACCAATCAAAACCCTACAAACTAACACCTGAATAATAAATTTTTAGTAAACTGTTAACTTTCCAATATTTTACGCGCCAGTATATGTAAAATAAACAAAACTGTATGAGGGGTAATCCCAAAATTTGACCTAAGAATACCAAAAATTAGGCAGCTTTTATTAAGCACTTTAAACAGAGTGTACTTTAAGAGGTGAATTTGGTGGATAGGGGCTAGCAGTGGAATCCAGGATGAGCATTTCTCCCTATTTGCGACTCGTAATCGGAGACAACAGAATATGAAAATATATGTGTATATGCTGTATACAATGGTGTGTGTATGCGGATAAACCATTGTAAAACATTTGTTAGCTACTTCATAAGAAAATAAAGAAGGGAAATTCGACCAAGTATGATTAATTAGTGATACAAATCCATTTAAAAAAATTTATTAATCAGGATTTGACATGAGTCTATTTGAACTGTTGGGATTCACTCATACATGTAGGGCTTCTGTGGTCAGTCTTTGTTTATACGAACAAAAACCTTTCTGTAGAACCTTATTCCTATCAAAGTCGATTTTGTTTCCCATTTCTACCGAATGCAGTGCAATCGTTAATCTGTTTTCTAGCTTCTTTAATTCTGTAGAGGTCATTGGAACCACCTTTAGAAATTGTTTGTTCTCTTTCACTCTTATATTTACCTGTCTGGAAGTTTCTCCTACATATATGGCGTCACAGTCCCCATAATTGATCTAGTACACAGAATTCTGTAGGTTTTCTTCTATATTATCATTAACCTTCACCGGTGATTCCAAATGTCTACTTGTCTAATATGTTATTATACATCACTAAATGAACTCCAATTGTGTTACAGTATAATAACAAGCTGACATAGACTGCAGGATAATTGGTAGGTCTGAGTCTGATGCCTGAATAAGTTACATGAAATAAAGAATGGTGCGTGAAGATGTGTCAATGGTACTCACGATTTAGTCATCAGAATTAAATCAATTCATTAAAGCATCAAGGAAGATGATAGGATCCCACATATTTTGGTATTGACTGTTTAATCTTGCATATATGGTATGTTATCATTCTCACACATTTTGGTAGTGACTGTTAATCTTGTATATATGGTATATTATCATTCTCACACATTTTGGTAGTGACTGTTAATCTTGTATATATGGTATATTATCATCTCTCACGCACTTTGTTATTGGCTATTAAGATAAATTATTTCAAATGCTGTTAGCTGTCCATATTGTTGTAAAATGTGTAAATACCATGGCTTTCTTTGTCGTTGTTGCACTTCAATACACAGTCACAGTCCAGCCTTTGTCTTTTGATATTTGCGTGCTTTACTAAATCGGAAGGTACGACAAGCAGATAGGCAGATTAGTTCAGGCGCAGACAGAGCAAGGTGAAAACGTCTTCATTCAACTCCCTACCGTTATAACAGAAGACAGCTCTCAAACAAATTTTAACGTGATTCTACCTTCTGATTTCACTCGACGTAATTTACCTCATTCAAATTCTACACAAGTAAATCATCTAGATGCTATTACATTTATCTTTATAAAATAAGAGCTTTAGTATGTGTTATTTGTCTCTCAAAATCTCTGTATGTGTCTTGCCTTTTTTATACTACGCATCTTATAGCATCTCTACCAGCGGTTCAGAAAAATGGTGAGTTACATTATGAGGCATATTTACCGAGTAAGGGTGTAAAACAAATATTAAATAATTCCATATAAGTTTGTTTATTAGATGTATTACAGAGTGAAACAGTATTATTTACTGGATGACATTTGGAGCCAAACTGAAGCATGATATGGAAATCATCTTATTTTCGACATTCGATGTTTACAAAATGAAATCATTCCTAAATATCTACGTCTATGAGCTGTAGTTTCAACGGATAAGGTTAGAAGCAGAATAGAAAGCTTACAAAAATTATGCCTGAAAGAATGGATTCACAAAATCGTTAAAAAGTTGCGATATATCAGATGTGAAATTGAGCAATTAAAACAAAAGCTAAAGGGAATAGTTACCAATCTAGATTATGATCTTATAACACAATCCTCCAACAATGCAAAATCAGCCACTTTCAAAAAGTCAAAACTACTCGAATCAAATAGTTAGGTAAATTATTAGAGGAGAAATCTTCATCTGATAACGATAAAGTCAACAATCTTAAGTCAGTGGCGATCGGCAAAACAAGGTGGTTTATCAATCTCTCAACAGATATAATTAAGTCCTACAGAAACAAGTGTATTAGAAAAGGGACTAAATGTCAATGTATCAGTAGACAAGCTGAGACCTAAGGATGTCATCGCTAAAATACAAATAGCATTAAATGGGATAGACAAAACAGTGACTGAGGAAGTACAGGGACGATGTGCACTTACATTAAAACGACAAAAAATGTGGAAAACCTAACCTGACAAAACCAGTAATAGAAGCCCTGAAACACCTTAAGAATAACAAGGATATAGTAATCACAAAGTCAGACAAAGGAAATGCAACAGTAGTATTAGACAAATTAGACTATTTGGACAACGTTATTACTCAGAGACAAACACGACCATATGAGGAAATTAATAAATCAATAGACACCGTTATGATTAAAGTTAAGAAATCCACAGCGGAACTTATACGCCGAGTGAAGCCGTTTCTATGTGAGCTTAAGTGGTTTAATTTAATGCCCGAAACTAACAACTCAAGTAGGATATATGGTGCTTTTAAACTTCATAAGTCAGGATACCCTATTAGGCCTATAGTTGATTTTAGAAATTCACCTACTTTTGAATTCTCTAAATATTTAGCCATGGTATTAAATCCCCTGAAAAGCTACTCAAAACTTAGACTAACAAATTCTTAGGAACTAAAACATAGATTAGATAATTTAAAATTATACAACGAAGAGAAAATGGTTAGTTTTGACATTGTCAGTTTATCTTCACGTATACCAATAAACGAACTCATTTCTTACCAAGAACTTGAACTTAGGACAAAAGTGTCACTTGAGGACATAATGTTGGATCGACAGCTATGCCTGAATTCCACAGTATTTGTATTCCAGAAGAAAATATACAAACAAACTGACAGATTTGCCATGGGATCACCAATATCCCAGATTGTGGCGAATATATTCATGGATAGGTGGAAAAACACAGAGACTGAAACGTTCGGACTCACACCAAATATATAGTAAGTAATAGAGCACAAAACTAAATAGTATCAAGGAAAATCTAAGGCAGGAAGTAAAGGATATCAGAGAAGCTTTAAAACTTAATAACTACTCTGATAAATTAGTCGGAACGTATGTAGGGAAAAGTAAAAATAAAATAAATAATGAAAGTAATGATAGTGATAATAATAATAATTATTATTTTAATGATGAGATGCATGTCAAACATGTGCAGGATAATGACGACACCAACAATAAAGAATCTAAATCATCAGTAGTAATTCCATACAAGGAAGGAACCTCGGAAACCTAACGCAGAATCCTTAACAATGCTGGCACGAAATAAAAGTGGCATTCAAATCCACAGACTCAATTAGAAACAAGCTTTGTCAGTTAAAGTAAGTTTATCTTTTACACTACCAGCAATGATTGTGAGGTCAAATACATAGGTGAAAGTAAGAGAACAGGTGCAGTCAGACTAGTTGAGTATAAAAATTCAGCCAAATCTAGATTGGTTGACCCGAATAAGGTAAGAAATTTAGAGAATAACTCAGTCATATTCCTACACTACATGCAATTACACACACAACCAAACAATATGGGATGGGATAAGGTGACAGTTTTAAAATCTAATATAACAGTGTGAATGGAAGGAGAGATTGATAACGGAAGCTGTGTTGATCGAATCAACTGCAAACACGTGTAATAGGAATAATTCAACACTTGGGGTAGTACAATAGGAGAGAACAAAGAAGACTATAAAACTCAAGTTTTGAAGTCATATGATTACAATTGATATGGTTACAAACAATATATTTTGTTCGAAACTGTGTCACCCAGTAAATAATACTGTTTCACTCACTGCGTGATACATCTAATAAACAAACTAATGTGGATATTCATTAAAGTCACACCGGATACATGTAACAAGGGTGACTCAGTACAACTATCAACAACTTGGAATATATACAATTGGTGGATGGTGGCTAGCAGTGGAATCCAGGATGCGCATTTCGTCCTATTTGGGACTCGTCAGCTGGATGTACCTGCATTTCTCAGTGAGTGATGATGTTCCCACCGAGGCTCAAACCCAGTACCCATAGTTTCAAACGCCAAAGCGTTATCCACTAGACCACTTGGGCCACGAGAGCCACCTCTTGTGCAACGGGTCATATTCAATAACTTGTCATATAATTCTAAATACAAACACATGAATGAATGTGGAGTATAATTCTGAACGCACATATGCACACACAAAACATGAATGAGCAAAAAAATAATAATAATGAACTATATATATGAGTACAAATCATAAATGTGTGAATAAAACAATTCCAACAGTGGTGTGAACACGGGCAGTAATTTTGCTCGAAATATTACCAATAACAAAACTTATCATTGTGTGTAAACTATTAAAATATAATTATACTTTATTTGAGAATTTAATAATTTCAAACATCCATTGAAGATGACGTTTGCGTGATAATATGGCAAATGTGTAAGGGCATTTTCCACCAATGAGATGCTTCACAAATAAATCCCTCAGGTTCATACACTTGTGTTCATTAGCTGAGGTGGAATAATGTCTTATTTTAACCTCCAACTTACTTCATTTGACCAAGATGTATTTATTATCACTTAGGTGACGGTGAAACAAAGCAAGCTGCGGATGGTAGTGAGTTTAGAACAACCCTTATGATTTGTGCGTGTGTGCGTGTGGGAAGTTCAGATTGATTTTATCGTTATTCTATTATGCCTTGAATTCACAAATTATTTTAGTACAACTACGGAATTTTCAGCGTTTGGTATGGGTAGCCCAAATCTGGAAGGCCGATCATTGATATCAGGTGTGTGTCTGTTGGAGATGGAACCCCGGACCATGTGCATGATCGGCGAGTATGCTACCACTATACTACCGACGCAACAAGAATTTACACATTTGTTTATTCGCACGAGTATTTTGTAACTTAGTTCCTGTCGCACATGCTTTAAATTCCGCACTGGCATACGCTACCTGTTGTATCATCTGAGTAGCTACTGATCTTACTCGATCTGGCAAAACGTGATTCACCAATGATTATAATGCTAATAACCGCGTATGCGTCCAAAGAGTTCAGAATAACACTGAATTCCTAAAAAAAAATTACCAAAGTTGTGAGGCCGTATGCAAACTGCACCTTCTGAAGAGAACGTTCCAACATAATTTATGGATTATTTTATAGTCTGACATCATCTACCCATTGTAACCTTACTGATGTACTTTTTGGATAAACATTGGTGATGTTTGGTAGACAAACAGTCTTATTCACAGGGGTATATACATTGAGAGGTACTGTAGAGCTAATCGTTCGCAATGCAAAAATATCGTCAAAAATCAAGCCTCATAGTTTTACACAGCAGAGAATAGTTTCTAATGCAGCTCTATTCTAGACACCAAGTTCACTTGGTGTCTAAACGGATTTTAGTGTCAGAAATTTTCTCAATATTATAGGGATAAAACTTATTCAAACCACAAACTCTGACAATGCATGTGTTTAACTCTGGCATCTGCAAAGAGAAGATGACCGTCTAGTCACCACATGTACAATGAATCCTATCAGTCCTAAAATTGATGTGAAATCACTATTTCTTATTAATTTAATCTGATTTCCCATGGAAATGTCTTGTATTATAATTTTACTTCATATGATACTAATATTAACTGGTCCCTCAGTCAATTTCCAATGAGTTCTACTGACTTCTGTTAATTATGCTGAGTCATCAACTTAATTAAAGTTTCTAGAAGAATAGACTTTTCTGGAATAAGTAATTGATGTCTATGATCCGCAATTTCAATGAAACATAATTGCAGATATTCCTTTCATTTCTATGGAAACGTTATATATATATATATATGTAGGATAATTCCTTGCTGGAAACGTCTTCTTTTGTAAAACTTCATGAGGATTTTCAAGGTCCTTGAAATCTTCTACGATAGTTCTATCCTACTAGATGGAGTGCAGAACCGATGTGTGACGTTCTAATAAAAACCGTATGTTGAAATAATAGAAAAGATTTGTAACTCAGGCAGATGGTTTGCAATCAATAGTGTCCTCTGAGCTGGTTGGTTTAGTTGCGGAGCTTTCATCGTCTTTCTGGACGACATATTCAGCGCAGTATTTAGGATAAAGTGAAATGATTTAAATTTCTGCATGAATCTCCCGGTAACCGTCTTTAGATATGCGTTGACCGTTTTCTATTGATAGGGATTTTAAACTTTCTGGTCACCTGATTTACTTTTTATTAGTTGGTATATTTCATCTATATTAACGTGTTTATTAATTGCGTTTTCATTTGAGTACCAGGCTTCTAGGAATTCCTTGGCACATTTGGTGTTTACTCTGTTTAAGATTTTGACATTATCCCAATCAAATTGATGTCCATAATCGTCTGTATGCATTGGTACTAAAGAATTTATATCATGCCTTTTCACGGCTGATTTGTGTTACTGGATTCTTATTCGAAGGGGACGCCCACTTTGGCCGATGTAATGTTTGTTACAGTTCATACAATTTATTTTGTAAATGGTGTTAATTTTATCTCTTTTTTCTATCGGATCTTTTGGTTTGCATAAGATCGAATTAAGAGATTCGGCTGGTTTGTGTGCTACATCCATATCAAATGGTTTCATTATCCAACCGTTATTTCAGAGATGTTTCTGATTTATGCTAGGATGAATTTCTTTTTGATCTTTGATGATGGTTCTTTTTTGGTGCTTTGATTCGACTTTAAACACTTTTTGATGGAATTTTTTGGATAATCATTCATTTTTGAACACCGTTTGTAAGTATTTATCTTCCATTCTTCTCAACTCTGGAGTGCTACAGTGTGTTTGAACTATTTTAAACAATGTCTTTTGTGAGTAATTGGATTGTTGCTAGAATAGTTGATTATTTGATCTGTGTGCGTTCATTTTCTATATACTTGTGTTTCTAAATTTCCTGTGTTGGTTCATCTGATTAACACATCTAAATATTGGATTTTGTTATCTAATTCTTCTTCTCTCGTGGTGAATTTGATGTCTACAAATATGTTGTTTATTAATTTATGGCTATATTCTAAATCATTTCTCTTAATTATTACATATGTATCATCAACGTAACATACCCAGATTTCGGTTTAATTATAGGTGGAGCTATTAATTCTAATCCTTGCATAACGGCTTCAGCTATTAATCCTGATATGGGCGATCCCACTGATGTTCCCTTTATTTGCTCATATATTTGAGTATTGTGCGTCGGTGGCACAGCGGTTAGGACTCTCGCCGACCATACACATGGTCCGGGGTTTGAGACCGCGCCGACGCACACTTGGTATCTATGGTCGGCCTGCGAATTTTGGGTTACCAATATGCGTGATGAAAATTCCACACTTGTACCCAAAATACGGTGTGGAATCAAGCTGTAATCAAAAATAAATAAAAATAATAAATTGGAAGTATGTTGTAAGGCATAATTTTATGAGTCCTATCCAAGTTGAAAATTGCGTTTTTATGTTTTTATCACTATAGAGTAATTGATGCATAGTCTGTGTTACTAGTTTTGGACTAATTGAAGTATATAATGCTGTGACATTAAAGGACACTATTATTTCATTGTCTTCTACCTGAATGTTTTTGATTTTCTCTAAAAATTGGATTGACGAATTGATAGAATGGTCGCATGATTCTGTTAGGTAATTTAACTTCCTGAACAGTTTTTTAGATAGATAGATAGCAAATCCGTATGTTTTTATTATTTGATACTATTAAATTAACAGAGACTAATTTCACCATCAAAGTGCTACATAAATAAATCCCTCATGCTTATACACACCAAAATCAATACAGTGGATTATTTCAATCATATCCTTAACGTATTTCACTTAAATGTTCTAATTGTCATTTGAAAAAAGGTTCAGGAAAAACGGATGCCAATTCTAGTGAGTTCAGAGCATTCATCATGTTTTACACGTACTGCATACATTATTCATTCAGTTAAAGTTTACATATATATTTCTGTACACTGTCCTTATCCCACACGCTTGAAATTTCATGCCGATACTTGTTGCCATTTCCAACCGGTGACTGTCTTATGGTTTCTCGCTGTCTAACAAAAAGTGATTGACCAGTGCTTACGACGTTATTAGATGCGCAGTTGTCTGCGAAATCGATAGGTGCATTACAGTAAGTAGCTAATCGAAAAAGTTCTAATCTCATGTTCAAACGATATTTTATGAAACCGACTTTCTCATGTACCCAATAGAGTATTATATTAGAAGATCTCATCCGCCAGCACTATCCACCCAACACTACGGATCATCACTGAACAAAGCTTTGAATGGCAGTCACCTCTCTATCTCAACTTCATGGACTTTGAAAAGGCCTTCGACAGCGTCAATCGAGAGGTGATTTGGCAACTACTTCGCTACTACGGGTTGCTGCCAACATTTATGCATCTCATCCAACATTTGTACGAAAACTCTGCATACCACTAAATCCACAACAGCGAAACTCACGGAATCCTTCGAAGTGAAGACGGAAGTAAGACAAGACTGGCTGGCTGGCTGCCTAATATCTCCAGTGGTTTTCTGGACTGCGGTAGACTGGATAATTCGACAGAGAGCGAGCTGGTCAGCGGGGAAACAGGCATAAAACGGATGGACATACACAAAAACTTGGAGGATATGGACTTCACTAATGATATATGTCTCATTTCCCACAAATGAAACGGTGATGATAAGAAACAAGTTGGCAGAAGAAGCATCTAGAGAAGCTAGGACTTAACCTGAACATAGAGGAAACAGGGGAAGGTGATGGAGTTTCCTGGCCAACAGCAACATCACCACCAATAAAAACAGACAACAGTCAGCCAGCGTAAATGAGAGAAATTCGAAAGGAGCAACCTACTTCACCTAACTACCCACCTAGCTGGGATACATCGTTTCAACTGCAGTCAGACGGAACTGATGAGGATATGAAAGCAATAATCGGAAAAGAAAGGCAAGTTTGGATTACTCTCAAGTCTATGTGGTGATCAACAGCACTCAAGAAGAAAAAATGAAAATAAGATCCTAATTTTCAACTTCACTTTGGAGTCAGTGCCACTTACTATATGGATCAGAGATGTGGCATGGTTTAAAGAAGGGTATTTCGAACAGACTCCAGACCTTCATCAACAGCTAGCTGTCTACGCTCAAAACTAATCAAAATATGATGGACAGCCAGAAAAGATCGGAAACAGGGATCTCTCACACTAGACAAACCAACCAGCCTAGCAGGAACCGAGTGTGCAATAAACCTGCATGAAGAAATGGAGGTGGATATACCATACTCTGAGAAAACAAATCATCAAGCGACATCAGACCCAGGTCATCTCTCGAATGGAACCCGAATAGGAGGCGATGAGTTAGTCGTCATTGCAAAAGTGACATGGAGAAGTTCATGTGAGAAGGAGATGAAAGCATTTTGGCAGACATGAAGCCTGGTGGAAACGTTGGTACAGAGCTGAACGCTATGGAGACGTTAGGCTGAAGCCCTATATTCCTCAAGGAACTAAACAAAATCAATAATAATAATTAATCCACTCACACTAACTAATTTACCACTGTTTTCTTTGGATAGGTGTTTATCCAACACTTCTAGTTGCTACCGTTATGCAGACGTTTGCCGACAGATATTTTCATGCGTCCTTGTTAACGCAGTTTGCTTTCATACTTTTTATTCCGAGCTATTTTCAGTTTAATATCTATGAATATTTCTATTGAGATTTTTTAAGTTCCTCGACTATGAGTGCTATTCTTCTGCCTTTACCTTCTTTAGAATCAAGCAAACTTCACCAGGGATTCATCTGATAGGAAAATTACGTCCTTTATATTCGTATCGATTGTTGGAATGTGAAATCAGGATAAGCCAGTTCTATCTTTGTGGTAATTGTTTCAGATCAGGAGTATGAGACTCTATTCAAGCCAATATGCTTGTTTAGTTATATACCTGGAGAGTATTCAATACAATTTTAACCATTTAAATTATGCATGAATAAATCCCTTTTGATTATGCGTTTACCATTAAAAGATAAAAGGTGTTATGCTTTATTTTAACCTAAAAAGTGCCATATATGTTGATTTTCTTATAAATAATATTTAGAAGACAAAGAGAAAACACCGAAGGCGAGTGATGGTAAGTTACCTACTTCTATAACTAAATATTAAGAGTGGATAAGTTTATACAACGATAACAAGGTGACTGCTATTCATCTGTTTTGATCATGATGTGGAAGTCATCAGAATTGAATCATAAAACGTGTTCTCTTCATTATGTTGAAGGCAAGACAAAGTAATATTTGTAATAGAAAGTTTACACATTCTGGTTTCAAGGCGCATTTATAGTTTCTACAACCCAACATATATACAGGAATAATGAAGCATGAGCATACACTTCCACTGTTTTTCACTGAGTAGAAATTAATCATGAAGATCATAGGTTTAGCAAGAGAAAAGGGTGGAATGTCAGAAAGCAAAACATATAAGCCTATTTCATTTTGCTGAATCGAATTACACTAAGGGACTTATATCCAACATTTGCAAATGCAAATACTCATCTCGAGTTACATTGGAACTATTATCCGATTTTTTGAAATACTAGTATTAACTGGCTTTTTGACATATCATAGGGATTATTTAAAAGACGGTTGCAGCGAAGAGAATTGATTTTTATGACAAACTCAACGTCAACTAAGCTGTAAATTCGTTTATTTTTAATAAATGAGTGAGAAAGTTCCAGAATAATTTCCGGTTAAGGGTCAAATTAATAAAATTACAATTAGCAATTAAAATGCAATAATAAACAGTTAATGAAACAGTTAATTTCACCTTTAGGCACAAATCTGACCTAAACAAACTGGTTAGGACTCACGAGATGTGCAACATAGATAGCAGTGAAATAGAAACCAAGTCGGAAGTTAAACACCTAGGCGTCACTCTATCTTCTGATCTTTCCTGGTCGTCTCATATCTTGACGATTTCCAAGAAAATAATCCGTCTTACCTTCTACATCAAGAAGTTAAGACATTCTGGAATAACCCAACCCTAACTCCTACAATTCGTTAACTCCCGTAGTCTGCCTATTATTCTCTATTGTTCCCCCTTAGTTTTTCCAGGGCTGGCTATTGAAGAAAGACTATATCTTATTACGTAGGATGTTAAAGGTTGTCAGCGGGGTAAGCTACGAGCCACTTAAGGAGCTTGTTAATATTCTGGCTGACAGGCACATGGACTCATGTGAAAAATGGGCTAAATCCATTTTATCTAACTCACAATACCCTCTTCATTCACAACTCTCCCCTTGTATCTCATCAGACGTAACCAGAAGCCTATATAGAAAACTATATGCTCGCACTAGTAAGTACAAAAACTCAACCATACCCTAATTGGCTCGTGTTCTGTGCGATAAAGAAAGCGTTAGGCGTGATACCTATAACTTATTAAATAGTCAGTAGAACAACTGGATCTCGTCTTTCCAACTCATATCATTTATAGGTACGACGGTTTTCTTTCTTTCTTTTCCTTTTTTCTCTCACCCTTTTTTTCTGTTATGTGCACCTTTGTTTCTTTCTTCTGCTTACGCCAGTAAATATGCTAGAACCTACTTTTCTAGCACCTTCAAACACTGTTCCATGTCTGGCCTTGCTACCGACATGCTAATATGTTGTTGTCAAAACTAACTGAGATTACCCTTAATCTATGTAGAATTTTATTTTATTGTTAATTTACTAACTGGATGCAATACTGTAGTAAAATGCTGAGAATTCCATTCTGTATCGCAACTTATGTTTTGGAATAAAGCTATTATCATTATCATTATTATCATTATCAAACGAAGAGAATGCATGGATGAAGCTCACACAAATTAACGTCACAATCACTGAGAAGATTGACATATTGTGCAGTTAGCGGTTAGAAATGTAGAAGTTACAAAATAGACAGGACGTTTGGATAGAAAATTTAGCGGGATCATGACCAATGTGACGAATAATTGTTTATGCAATCAAGGATTAAATATGTAGAAATGGTAAAATAACATGAATAAACAGGAAGTTTGGATAAGAAAGTCAGTGGGATAGTCACTATTAAAAGAATAATCTGTTTATGATGGTTTTGACAAGGGTTGGACGTATTTATTTTGGTTACATAGAGTGAGTTTGAGCTTTTAGATGGCTAGTGCTTCAGCTTTGCCCACATGTCTTAATTTTACTCCTTTTGATAGGTTTGATCGAATCTTCTATATGATCGTGAAGGATTTCTAGAATGGCACTGAATTTCCTGAATTGACCAGATGTTCTGGCATTGAACTATATACACGTTTTCAATCTCTTTTTAATAGCCAGGCTGGATAGTGTTTACGAGAGCGTTTTTCAATTTAGCGCATGGTACGGTCGATGGTGCGTCGGTGGTATAGTGATTAGGACGTTTGCCGACCTGTATGGTCCGGGGTTCGACCCCCGGCCGGCACACTCCTTTGCCTAAGGAGGAAAGGTTGGGTATGAGGCTAGCAACCCCATCCTGTAAAAATTAAACACTGCTACAGAAACTTCAAGCCACTAGCTTGGAGCCCTATGTTCCACTGGGAACGTGAAGGAAAAATTATTTTATTTATTTACGGTCGATGTACTGAGCTCCGCACGAGCAAGTAAACTGGTATATGTTCACGTGTGACATTTGTGTGCTTCCCTGGATATTATTACGTATTCTTCTTCTTGATTGTTCCTGGGTGATCAGTGTCTTCAGTAGTCACCTGCTTACTGAAAATTTTCGAAGCACCTAACGAGCTTAATAAGAGTTTCTAGTTTCTTATCTTGTCGTGGAAAATAGCCAGTCGGGCTTCAGAGAAAGAGGGAGGGGGAGGAGAATAATAGGCTCATATTGAGCTCAGTAGGAAGAAAGATGTATTCTTATAAGTGAAGTAATTCTATGCATATTTTAGGTATTTTTTAGTTGGAGAGATGCTGCATAATAAAATGTGTTCATGTTATACTTCAAATCTTCTTGAACTTACTGTAAAGAATTTACTCTGTTTGCAGCTTTAGGTGAAACTGATTTTTACGATGAAAACATTAGATTCAAATTCCGCTATTGTCATAAATCACAAACGAATCAAGCATGTTTCTGCATTTGTGTCTACAGCACAAGTAGTGTAGTGTATTCCTATACGATCCAAATAGACTATTGGACTTGAATCTTTTGGGCTTTGAGAATTCATTAGTAATGGTGTTTATTTTTTATGAGGTGAGTTTGCGCGTCTAACGCTCAACCTCCCCTCCCTTCTTACTAGATATACTGTCAGCAAGACAAGTTTGAGGAGTTTGTCTGCCTGTGATTGTGCCGCAAACCACGTCCGTCTTCGGAATGTATTCTGTCTCTGGGTCGTCGATGTAACCGGCATAGTGTATTGTTTCAACCCTATACTTTATACACCTTACCAATCATTTATAATTATCTTATAGAAACCAATTCAAAAAAAATGGAGAAGACTCCTGGTGAGTAATCCGTTAGTATGCCAAAAGAATATGACTGTTAAAGTATCATAAAATAAATAGGTGACGTCATGGAGAGGGAACGTGCTAATACTCACAGTATTCAACTTATAGTCATCAGAATTATATCTATTTGTGCAATCGGTTAGTGGGAATTTAGTCAATATCTCAATGTAATCATAGTTTAGAGCACTTGAGACAAATGTCAGATATTTCTATGCATGACAGATTGAATGACGTGTCAGCTAAGACAATTTGTTATCTTAAACTAATTTTGTCTGCACTGCATAAAATGATGTTTGCTCTATTGATGGATCATATACATATTTTAATGTTTGTCTTCATTTTACCATAAGAATTAACCTACCGATGAGCATCATAGATGCACAGATATAGTAATAACTGTTATTGTTTGATAGGCATATGATATTTGCACGTTCATTGACGTGAATCCTTGTGTTGTGCCATTAGGTTGCCTTTTATAATTCGTATACTTTGCAATTTGACTACGTCACAAAGTTGTTTTATTAATTATCGTTTAGCTGAACAAGCCATTTTTTGTTTGCATACATGCATATCTATGAAGCAAACAGTTCAAATGTTTTAATACATGCAGTATTAAGCATACATAGAAATGTGAATCAAATTTGTTCACGAAATCAATTAAGAGGGCGTGTTTTTTTTCGACTAATTTTATCTTTCGTCTTTTTAAATAATCGTTACAATATTGACTGAGAGACTTGTTCATAATTGGATTGAGAAGCCTCATGTTCAACGTTTTTGGAAGGTGTTGATGACTGACGAGGCACACCGACGAACACTGAATTTCGAGTGGAATCCAATTTCTGACATAGTCACATTAGATGGATCCTCACAAGTTCTGTTTAGCTACGAAGTCTTCAATGAAATACTTTGAGTGACAAGATTCTAAGCAATGCCTATTGAAAGTGGCTGCACATGCGTGCCTTCAGACATGCGTATACAGATATCCAGGGAAATCTTCGTGAAAGTCATTTAACTACTAATCACTGTTTTCGTAATCACATACACCATTTCAGTTTCATTTGAAATTGATTCTTCAATTACCCAGAAAAAGCTCCACCTGGTAAGTGGCTTATACTGTGAAATTATCATCAATTTTCATTTTCTTGCTGCAGATATCAAACATCGTACTGATTATTATTTCCTTTAATTCCTAGAGGAACATAGGGCTTCAGCTACGCGTTCCATTTGCGTTCGGTTCTCTACCGACGTTTTCACACTTCTATCTCCTCACATGACTTCTTCCAAGTGACCCTAAGACGACCAACTCGCCGCTTCCCTTTCGCGTTCCACGTGAGGGCTGGTCTAGTGATATCACTTGATGGTTTCCTCAGAGTATGGCCAATCCATCTCCATTTCTTCCTGCCTATGAGTTGCACAATTGGTTCCTGGTTGGTTTACTCCCAGAGGTCCCTGTTGCTGATCTTTTCTGGCCAGCCATCTGATCTTGAGTGTTGAGCGAAGACAACTGTTAATGAAGGTCTGAAGTCTGTTTGAGATGCTCTTTATGTCGCGTCAAGTCTCTGATCCGTATAGTAGCATTGACTTCACATTGGAATTGAAAATCCGGATCTTATTTTTGATGACGAGTGCTGTTAACCTCCACACAGACTTAAGAGTAACGAAAGCTTGTCTTGCTTTTCCGATTCTGGCTTTGATATCCTCGTTATTTCCACCTGTAGTTGAAACGACGCTTCTCAGGTAGGCAGGTAGGTAAAGGAGGTTGTTTGTTTCAGATTCCTCCCATTTATGCTGATTGTCGTCTGTTGTTGTTGCTGCTGTTGGCATTGGCCAGGAATCTTCATCACTTCTGTCTTCTCTATGTTCATTTTAGTGATTAGAACCACTTAACTTGATAGAATTCATTTAGCCATCCCCGTCAATAGTGAGTTGTAATAGCGTGATTTGCTATTTCAAGCCGCCTGCATAATTCTACAGGAAAACATTTCACCGTAGAGGATGAATACAGAGTGAACTAGAAGCCATTTTTATGCTTTGAAGCTTCACGATGATCAGCCATATTCATGAACCATTCACTGAATGTTGTGCAGTAACACATACCTACCTTGTACGTAAACGATGATTTAAATGGTCACTAAGGCGGCAGTGATGGTCAAATAATGTCCCACACAGAATTGTTTCAAATAAGAGTAACAATGAAGTTCATCCATTAATATATGTATAAACCTTGTACACTGGGGTAGTAAGTGATTCCACATTAGTTTGTTTAATACATGTTTCACACAGTGAAACAGTTTTATTCACTGGATGACACAGTTTCGACCGAAATTTGTTATTGTTCATAATCACATCGTCAGCTAGAATCACACGAATTCAAAACTACAGTTTTATAGTTTTTGATGTTCTCTCCTATTTGTCTCCTGTTTTATTTTACCTATCCATGAATATATCTGCCACAACTACAGTATATTCATGGATTTGTGGTAAAAGATAGCGATTAAAACGTTCACCTCCACCCACCACAAAAGTATGCTGGAGGTATGTAGATGACACATTCACTGTACTTAGAACACATGATATAAATAGATTTTTCGAACACATTAATTCAAAGGTGGAGGCAATTCAATTCACTTATGAACTGGGAAAACAGGAAGGGGAGCTTCTAATTTTAGATTTTAGCGTAAATAGGTAAGAAGATGGGAAGTTAAATACTAGTGTTTACAGGAAACTTACACATTCAAACAGATATTCGGACTTCAGATCATCCCATCCTATGTCAGTAAAATAGGATTGGTGAAATGTTTAAGTGACAGAGCACAAAAACGAAGTAGTACCAAGGAAAATCTAAGGCAGGTAGTGACACATATAAGGAAAGTCTTGAAACGTATTAATTATGCTGATAAACTAGTCTGGAAATATGTAGGGAAATGCGCAAGACAACTCCAACAATAAGGAATCTAAATCATCAGTAATAGTTCCATATATAGAAGGAACCTCTGAAACCTTACGCACAATTTTTAACAGTGCAGGGAAGCATAAAAGTGGCATTCAAACCCACAAACTCAATTAGAAACAAGCTTTGTCGGTTGAAGGATCCTCCCTGTAGAACCTTTAAAACAAAACATTTAAGTTTATCTATTACACTGCCAGCAATGATTTTCAGGTCAAATACATAGGTGAAAGTAATAGAACAGTGGCAGTCAAACTAGCTGAGCATAAAAACCTAGCAAAGTTCAGATTGGTTGACCCTAATAAGGTAAGAAATCCAGAGAATAGTTCAGCATTACCACTCACTACATGCAGTCACACACAACCATACAATAGGATAGGATAACAGTTTTAAAACCTAATGTAACAGAGACATGTGCGTCGGTGGTACAGTGGTTAGGACTTTCGCCGACCATGCATATGGTCCGGGGTTCGAGCCCACGCCGACGCACACCTGATATCTATGGTTGGCCTGCAAAATTTGGGCTATCGATATCCTTGCTGAAAATTCCACAATTGTACCAAAAATACGGTGTGGAATCAAGCTGTAACCAAAGAAAAATAAAATAAAAAAATAACATAGGCAGAGATTAATAACAGAAGTTTTGTTTATCGAATCAACTGCAAATACATGTAATAGGAATGATTCATCACCCGTTCCTGATATCTGGAAAATTCGAATACCCCTACGACAAATAGAAGAAAACAAAGAAAACTATAAAACTGAAGTTTCGAAATCGTGCAATTATAACTGATGAAATGATTATGGACAATAAATTTTGTTCGAAACTGTGTCATCCAGTAAATAATACTGTTTTACTGTTTGATATATCTAATAAACAAACTAATATGGAACCAACGGATTATTGTTTTCACATATTCCCGCAGTTCAATTCGGCATTATCAGCAGAATACCATATATCTGTTTGAACATTCTATTTCATGTTGTTTGCTGTCCAGTGATCGGTTTAAGAATATAAACTGCAGATATTTAAACAGCGTTTGTAACCTGGTGACCGTTATTAGCGTCTACACAAATAAGTGAGCTGATAGTGAATCTGATAAGCAACAATTGTAGAGACAACGTAATTATATTCTAAGTTTTCAGACCGTACGTGTTAAGAACTTGCTGAATAAGACAAGAAATCCAGAGTATAGTTCAGCCATAGCACTACACTACATGCAATTACACACAACCATACAACATTGGATTATGGGATAGGATGACAGACAGTTTTAAAATCTAATGTAACAGGGTGGAGGGAGAGGTTGATGATCTAAGCCTTCTTTATTGTATCAACTGCGAATACGTGTAATAGGAATGATTCAACACCTGTCCCGGATATCTGGAAAATTCTACAACAAATAGGAGAGAACAAAGATAACTATAAAACTCAAGTTTCGAAGTCGCGTAATTATATCTGACGATATGATTATGAACAATACATTTTGTTCGAAACTGTGTCATCCAGTGAATAAAACTGTTTCACTGTGTGATACATGTAATAAACAAACTAATATGGAAGTTCGCGTCGGTGGCACAGTGGTTAGGACGCTCGCCGACCATGCACATGGTCCAGAGATCAATCCACGACCAACGCACTCCTTTACCTCGCTGAGCCAGAAATAATCCTGGTACATAGGAAAGGTTGGGCATGAAGCTAGCAACCCCATCCTGTCAAAAATAAACACTGCTACAGAAACTCTAAGCCACTTGCTTGAAGTTCTATGTTCCACTGATAAAGTGAAGGAAAAATTATTATTTATTTATGGACGTTCACCGATGATTCAACGTCCTGACATAAACAAGATTTAATAGTATTAATTTGTAGTTACTGATACATTTTTATTCAAAATCTAATCATGTTTACGCTTACGTGATACTCACCTCATGTCTGTCTGTCTGGATTCAACATAGAACTTGGCACCGAAGTGCAGCAGTTCGAGTTGCCACGTTCCAAATAGCACACAGAGGTAGACAAGAAGATGAGTGAAGAGAATTAATAGAGTTTGACAAATATAAGAGTGAAACAGAATGGGTAATGGTAGAAAGGAATATGAAAGATTACAGAGATTGAATACATCTGCGCCATTGACAACGATTTTGAGCCATGTCACCTATTGTCTCCAGCCATTGATTCCTAGAGTCCCGAGGGCCCCAACCCGGGAGTCTGCATCTCCCTACCTGACTCAGTTTAACTGTCAAGGATTTCATGGATTGATGCCATGTTTTTGTTTGGCCACCACTGGCTCTTTTCCAACCTGAACCTATATCAGCTAACAATGCCCGTCGGGGGAGGCGGTGGTTAGGCATGCGCACCACGTGACCTAGCCATCTTAGTCTATGTAACTTTATAACCTCGTCGATTGATTTTCCCTCTTTGCCCAACACTCTACGCCTAACGTCAACATTACTTATCTTGTGAAACCACCTAACGTGAGACAGAGATCGCAGACATCTATGATCGAAAGCAGTCAACCTTTTCATGTCTTCAACGCGTATTGGCCATGTTTCAGAGCCATAGAGAAGGACGGAGCGAACTGATGAGCAGTACACACGTCCCTTGGTTGATAACCGGATGTCACGCCTACGCCAGAGATGGTGTAAGTCAGCGAAAGCAGCTCGAGCTTTTCGGATCCGTGCTGAGATTTCATCGCCAATCAGTCCGTTGGTGCTAATACAACTTCCCAAGTAGGTGAAGTGGTCAACATGTTCTATCACTTCACTCCCTATCACTAAGTTAGGGGTTGACGTGGTCCAGTCCTGTAGCAGCATCTTACATTTTGCAGGGGCGAATCGCATGCCAAACATACGAAGATTGCTGCTCAAGGTGTTCAGAAGACTCTGCATTTTGTCAGCATCCTCCCCTAACAGGACTATGTCATCTGCATATTCTAAGTCCATTAGATTATTCCCTGGTAACAAGTCGATTCCTAAGTCACTACGTTCAGTTAAGGATACTTCCATTAGCATATCTATGATGAAGTTAAACAGAAATGGGGAAAGTGGACATCCCTGTCGGACACCACTGGTTGTTACTAATTCAGATGACAATTCCCCATAAGCCCTTACACGACTACGTGAGTTTGAATAGAGTGCCTTGATTAGTGCAATGTACTTTCTTGGCACTCCCTTCACAGTCAGACATTGCCATAGTACTTTTCGGTCCACGGAGTCGAAGGCCGCCTTCAAGTCAAGAAATATGACAATTGTTGGACGCCGAAAAGTGTGTCTATGTTCTAGAATCTGTCGAAGAGTGAAGATATGATCTATGCACCCTCTACCTGGTCTAAAGCCTGCTTGATTTTCCCTTGTCTGTTCCTCCCGAGTTCTGCTTAGTCTATGCATGATTACTGAGCCTAGGATTTTAGAGACTATGTTCGTTAGGCTGATCCCCCTATGATTATCACACGAGGACTTGTTTCCCTTCTTGAATATCGGTATAATGAGTGACTTACCCCAGTCTGATGGTACTGTCTCTGATTCCCAGACTTTGCCTAGTACCTCAGTTAATCTACAAACTAGTATGTCACCCCCATATTTAAACACCTCCGGAATAATTCCGTCGGGTCCTGCCGCTTTGCCTCGTTTCAAATTACTGATAGCTTTTGTAACCTCACCTACAGACGGCGGACCAGTGTCTATATCCCATTCGGGTACGTGGTGGATGGCGGGGAGGTTCAGTGTGGCTGTAGGCAAGTTAAATTGTTCCTCAAAGTGTTCTTTCCAGCGTTCAAGGCGTCTATCCTGAGAGCTAATTAAGGAGCCATTTTTCTCAGAAATAGTCTCACTTATGAATTGCCTTTTCCCGCCCGATTCTGTGATGAGTCTAAAGAGTTGCCTAGTGTTGCCTATCGCCAATGCTTTTTCCATCTCTTTCGCCTTTGTCACCCACCACTGTTCACGGTCTTTGCGGAGACTTTTAGTAAGTTTCCTTTTGTGCAGCTTTCGCTCCTCATTGAATTCGGAGCTCGCCGGAATAAGTCTTCTAGCATCTATCAGTTCGGATGAGGCAGTCGAAATCCAGTGGTTTTTACTCACCTTTGGATTTGTCTTATTCACAGCTTTTACAGCTGTATCTATAGCTGACTGAATATTCTTCCAGGCTTCTCCAGGGTGAGCACAGCTGTCGATTCAGATATGCGTTTAGCTAGTTCTTCCTCAAATAGGGATTTAGTTTCCTGATCGAGCTGGGGGCGTAATGGTTTTACCGCCAGCTGTTTCCTACGTCCGTTCAGTCGTAAGCACACACGAGCCCGGACCAGTGCGTGATCGGTATCTACACACGTGTTCCAGAAGGAGCGACAATCTCCTACCGACCCACGCCAACGATAGCTTATTGCTATGTGGTCTATTTGTGTCCAGCGTTGGTTTGATGATGGGGGTCGCCAGGTTAAACAGTGTCTCTCCTTGTGTTTAAAGTTAGTGCTTACAAGAAACAAATGATTATCTGAACAGAACTGTAGGAGACGGTCACCGTTGTCGGTTCGCTGGCACGGAACTCCATAGGTGCCACCGACATCCTTCTCAGATTGACACAATTTCCCTACTTGAGCGTTGAAGTCACCAGCTAGAACGACTATATCTGAGCGTTTAGCCTTTCTCACCAAACTAGACAGCTTTTGGTAGAACTCATCCTTCGTTTCATCCGAACTGCAGTCAGTGGGGGCGTAGGCGGAGATTACGAAAAGGCATCGGCGAGTAGTGCAGTCCTTTCTCCTTCTTACTGATCCGTTCAGACGGACAGCACACATTCGGCTATCTACCGGGATCCAGTCAAGCAATGTCTTTTCTGCCCTAGTACTCAGAGCTATCCCTACGCCAGCTAATCCCCGTGAACTAGCTGTGGCATCTCCTGACACCCTCAAGGTGAATTTTGAAGATTCATCCTGTTGGCCAGGTGGGGTTAGGTGAATAACCACACTTGGGTCTTGTATGCGTGTTTCTGAAACACAACATACATCAATGGCTCGAGATGCCAGGGTCTTAGCTAGTGATGCTTGTTGTCCTATTTGGCAAAGTGTCCTAACATTAAATGCTCCTATATGAAATTGGTGGCGTGGCTTTAGGAGACTATCCGTGGTGGTTTTTTGGCTTTCGTCGTTTTTAGTGGACACAGAGTGAAGAGGGAGTGAGGAGCCATCAAGTAGAGGAGTTGCATCAGTGGAGGAAGGCAAGGTAATAGAGATGAAGATGAAGACAAAGATAAGTGAGGATTAGAGAGGTTTTGTGTGCATTTCGGATTGTGAGGGCGATTGTTACTTCCCGGCTGCCCACACCGTGGAAGTTGGTTGCGTGACCGCAGAGCCCAGGGGACAACTGCTTGTGGCCGGTCACACGCGGCCTGTTTTTGTTCGTTCTTCGTTGTTTTGTGTGCCTCAGTAGCATACTTATCACTCCCGCCCTGTGACACGGCAGCAGGAAGCGCGGTCGTTGTTAATCCGGGCCACGGCCGATCCGGCATGAAATTTTGTGAATTTGTTTGGATCATGGTATTGGATGAGGTAGCTGCTTTTTGTTTAACCGCTATCCAAACAACCTGCCTGGCATGGTAGAACCTCAAGAGACATAAGTCTCAGCCAGTATAGCTTGATTAGGTCATTGCGGTGTTCAAGCCCGACCACCACGTCAAGGTAGCAGCTTTCGGTCGGGTACATATTGGACTTTTTGCGTACAGTTCCCTTGTGTATATATTCTCCTTGAACTGCAGTCAATTCATGAAGTGGTAAAGTCTTGTGAGATCTTCCAACAATTCTTGTGTCGATTAAGTCATATTCATAATATTGACTCCAATATATAGCCTATGAAGGCTGATTGAATGATCTTCACATTTATATCTTAATTTGTTCTGTTCATCTGTTGATGTGGATTGACTAACACTCTCATTTTTATTTTACGACGACTTCAGGGGGTGTTCCACAGGAAAATCTTGATATGATGAGCCCATGTAAGTTTTGTGATTTGAAATCTTCACAGAATACGATTAAACATGGTTTATAATAATTATAATAGTTTGCTTTATTCCAAAAACAGTACCAGTGTAACAACAGAAGACAAGGGCCAGGCAACAGATCGTTTTATTATGAAAATCAACACGTATTTATACATATTTCAGACAACATTATTATAGACAAGCGCAGTCATCTGATTGGTTGTTTAGGTAGACAAACGCAGGCTTCTGATTGGTTGTTTCGGGATTCCTTGACAAACAGAGTTCTCTATCTGCGAATCATATTTTGCCACGTTAACTTCGCTGTGATTGGTTGTTGACTCAGCCTTGTTCACGGCCCATATTAGTGACCTAGACCTTAACGTAGATTAGTGCCAACCAATCGGCTAGCAGCCTGCTCTCACCACACCAGTGGTACAGTGTGGAATATTCAGTACTTTATCTACGAAATTGCATCTAATTTTATCAAACATTTAAAAGGAGTATTTCGAAAAATAAATATAAACAACAAAAAACACAAAATAACAAAAAAATGCGAAAAAATACCAAGAAGTAGAAAGGAAGATAAACACAAATAATGAAAAAATATTTCAGTATTGTATCGAGGAAGCTATGATATGTGTATGAGTGGTGAACAGTAACAGCTATAATCATACAAGAAGTTATGAAATGATATTTAAGAATTTGTATAGCCAAGATGATCAGTTAATTTGATTGAACAACACTAAACAATCATAAAATAAACATTTCAGGGTTTTTATTTTTATTGTCAGCACTAATGCAGTGTTTGTTGTGATAGTGTGAGTAATCATGCATAATACAAAATTTTAAGATGGTGATAGTGGCGTTCACAAACAAGATTGTCAGTTTTAATATTGCCGAACAAAAAAACAATCACAAAACTAATATTACATGATGGTTAATGACAGAACAATTTTGTAATACTCATAGTGCTAATATAGTCGGGACCAGTAGATACACAAAAGAGGTAATAGAGTAAAGTACAAAAAAGTAAGCCAATGATAATAATTTTAGGCAGCTAAGTATGTTTAAGAAGGTTGTTCACTATAGAGTACAAATAAGAGAGTATAAGGGGGAAATAACAAGGGTCAAAATTATGTTATTAACAACAAAGCAAGTCATAAGTTTCACGCCTAACATTGTCTCTGTCACTTACAACACTGGCTGGCCGAATATGGTATCGTTGAGTTCCTATACTTGGTTGTACGAGCATATATTATTTTGTACTGATTTCAGGTTCTACCTGATGAAATGCTAGGAGAGAGTTGGGAATACAGGAGGCATTGGGGGTCGGAGAGTATGGTTTTAGTCCATTTTTTGCATGTATTCAGATGCTTATCTACTATTATAGTAGTGAGCTGACTGAGGTTTACACCACTAATCCTACTAACCACCTTCAACATCCTTCTCAGGATGGTATAGTCCTTTTTCAGTAACCCAGGAAAGACTAATGGAGAGCAGTAAAGTAGAATAGGTAAGATACGAGAGTTGACAAATTGTGAAAGTAGAGTTTGAGTGACTCCAATTAGTCTTAGTTTCTTAATATAGTAGGTTAGACAGAATACTTTCTTAGAAATCGTTTGGATATGAGAGGAACAAGTAAGGTCGGAAGATAGAACTAGTCCGAAGTATTTTGCATTAAATTTAGTTTCAATTTTAGTCCCCTCAATACCATCATCACTAGATTTGATGATTGGTAGTAGTATTTTCCATATTTCCGGAATTAGTAATGAGTCATTCCTATTGCAAGAATGTTGAGTGAAGACTTCATGAATTAGGAATTTTAGGAATTCAATTATGCTGCCTCATATCAACTATTTTTAAGTCCCAGGGCATAATGGAGTCAAATAGATGATGTAGCAATGGGATGGATCACCAATATCCCCTGCCATAGAAGATATCTTCGTGAATATCCAGGAAAATATTGCTCTTAATACATTTAATCCTACATCAAAGATATTGTAAGGATATGTGGATGACACTTTCACAGTGTTGAAAACAGAACATCTCTCTGTAGCTTCTTGACACATATAAACTCACAAATAGAGGGAGTAAAATCCACATTTGAATCAGAAAACGAACAAGGAGAATTAGCTATCAGGTTGGATTGTAAAATGAAACGAATCGAAGAAGATAAACTGTATGTATACTAGCGTTTATAAGAAGCCAGTGCATTCCGCTAATAGATATGTAGACTTTAATTCATCTCATTCGTGATCGTTGAAGTCAAGTTTAGTTAAGTGTCTAACAAACCGAGCAGTAGTACTAAGTAGTACAAGAAAAGACCTAACTGATGAAATAAAACAGATAGAAGAGGCATTGGTGTTAAATCATTATCCTATAACATTCACTAGGAAGAACATTAAAGACCCAAAGCAAAATAAAAAAAGTGATGGTGAAACTAATAATGAAAACATAAAAAAGGGGGGAATATAAGGCACCTACAGATTTATTTTTATTTTGATTTTTGATTTACAGCTTGATTCCACACTGTATTTTTGGTACAAGTATGGAATTTTCAGCATGGATATCGGTAGCCATATGAGGATGGGACATCTGAGACCCTCCCTAGGTAGGATTCTTAATACGGCAGGAATTAGGATGGCATTCAAACCTACAAACTCACTCAGGTAGGACAAGCTGTGTAAGTTAAAGGATCCTGCTGGATGACCGAATTTAACAAAATAATATAATTTACAAAAAACCCTACAATGGCTGTGAGTGACGTTGACTACGTAAGTCAAACCATTAGGTCGGGGGTGGTCAGATTGTTGGAACATAAGACTTTAGGTAAGGTAGGAATGGTTGACCTCGAGAAGATAACTAATTTAGAAAATAGATCAGCACTGCATTGCACTGCATGCATTAACACACAGTCACACAATGTTGTGGGTTGGAGAGAGTTGAAATTCTAAGACATAATATAGGTAAGTGGAAATAGAGACGGTTGATTACTGAATTCTTGTTCATCGAGTCTACACCAAACACTCGTGGAATAAGAATGACTCATAACTCATATCAGAAATATGGAAAATACTAATACCAATCATCTAATCAATCGGTGAATTGAAATAATGATGGAGAAGGTTGAAGTGAGAAAGCTGTGTGAGTAGTTTCTTGATGTTAGGATTATGAGCAGTAATAAATTGTACTCGAAAGGTGGTCATCACTGAATATCCCTGTATAACAACACTGTGTGAGACTTTATGAAAATAAAATTTCACCCATAATGGATTTATACTCTACCACCACAGTGAACAAATTCTATTCTAATATCAGTACTATAGAATGTTCTTCGAGAAAGTAAACTTCTGAGTGTAATATTTTGAGAATGGAGACTTCATTGAAATTGAGACACGGTTTCTCACTCAATCTGTTAGGCATTCAAATGAGAACATTTCCCTGAGTTGGCTGCTTGAAAACGTGTATTAAAGATATTAATGAACAAGAAAAGACTCGACATTGCTGATTTACACATCACATGGAATATTTTCTCCGAGAATATAATGAGTTGCCTAGAATAGACGTTACATGAGCTGTTTTCAGATAATTTCAAGTTCGTCCCTACTCAGAATGCCTGATAATTGCCTGTATCTTGTAGTCATCAAAGACAAGATTTCCCAATATTTAAATACACAATCACATGATAAATCCTAGTGCGGTAATCGACAGAAGTGAAATCAACTTGCCGATCAGATAGATAAATAATTAAAGGTAATACAGCTGCATATCCTTAAGTTTCAGACGCGAAGCAGTGAACATTACAACAAGGGGATTTGAAGAAAGGCGTTTGTATGTTTTAGTCGTTGATTTGAAGTAGTCGTCACATATGAAGTCTGCCAGGCAATATTGTTGAACACAGATCTCAAATATTGCTGTTGAAACAAATAATGTTACTGGATTTTTGCCAGTGATTTCTTATACAATAACATAGTTCGTTATTCCTAATGTCTTGATCATCTTCGACTTGCCTCGTTTAGTTCCATTACGTGAGTTTAAAATTTGGAATAAGTTAATATGGCATTCTGATAAATATGTTGATGGTTGATGCAGCGGCCTGCCAATGCCCCTATTTATCTTGAAAAATGTATACGCCATCTAATTTCATTTAAAAATAGTACAGTGGTGTAAAACAGTTAGTTCCCCTTATGAATTTAGACAAAGCAATAAGAAGATATAATTTGTCTGAATCGTATAACGTGTATTTGCCCAACACACTGAGCAACACAATACGACCACACACAGACTTGTTACAGGAATGTACGTGAAATAAGTAAAGAACTTAGAAGTGAGAAGATAGATTGAGGTCAGGTTAAAAGGACATATTAAGGGTGAAAATAACAATGAAAATCATTAAACCGAATAACAGAGGTAAGGGTACGTCTGCCATGGTATCTAAATGAAGTTTACCAAGGAAGGTTTAGTGTGATGAAGAATTGTGGCTTTGAACGCATACAGGTGGTTTAAACTTTATAATTACCGTCTAGTGCTTCCACTAACTTTAGAATTCGCCCCAAACACGTTCTATAGATGGTTTAAAATAACGTGTAAACCTCAAGTTTATGTTTTGTGTCTATAATATGTTTGTGGACATCCTAGCTGGCAATGAGGAAGTTTAAACCACCTTTATGCGTTCATAGCAAGGCTGTCTACTATCGCCAGTGATCTTCCTGATTGCGGTAGATTGGATTATGCGACAGACAACGGACAGTGAGGAAAAAGGCATAAAATGAACTCACACAAAAACCTGGAGGATCTACACTTAGTCGATGAGACATTGACATGGAATGCCAACTCGAAAATCCTTATGACCAACTTATGGGGCTACATGCTACGTCCAACGACGGCTAAATCTGTTTGAAATCAAAGATGGTTGATATTGCTTATAAATTTCGAATCATGCCGATCAAACAAAAGTCGCATATCACCAAGGAACGTTGGAAATCACTAAAAAAGCCTCGGAAAAACAATATTTTTTGATTACAGGTTGATTCCACACCGTATTTTTGGTACAAGTATGGAATTTTCAGCGTGGATATCGGTAGCCCAAATTTTGCAGGTCGACCATAATCTTGTTATTTTACAAGCTGATAAAGGACAAAGTGTAGTGTTAATGAATAAGATAGATTATGTCGAAAAAATGCGTCAAATTCTCTCTGATGAATCTAAATTCAAATTGGATAATCATGGAAAAGACCAAACATTGTCGACGGAAAGGAAAATTGTGCAGGATCTACGGCAACTCTTCAAAAAGAAATACATTGATGTAATGTCAAACCGATTGGGTTACAAATCCCAAAAACTATACGAACGCGTAAAAAAACATAAACCAGGAATGCCGTTAAGACCAATACTCCCGATGATAAACTCACTATACCACAAATTAGCACAGTGGCTATGTGAAGTGTTGCAGCCCTTGCGGAAACGATTCTGGACGTATATAGTTATGATAGAGAAGATTTGTAGCTCAGGTGGATGATTTCGATGTGGTTGTCTTCTCTGGGCTAGACTGTTAATCTGCAAACCTTTTATCGCCCTACTAGGCGACATTCCAAGCAAAATACTAAGCCACATCATCCTGGACAGAATAAAACAAGTCCTGGGTTAAAAACTTCGACCGGAACAAGCTAGATTCAGGAGAAACAAATGTATTGATCATGTATTGATCAAATTGCCACACTACGGATCATCATTGAATAGAGCTTGGAATTGAAAACATTTATTTCCCTATATGAATTTAAAACAAGCAATAAAGGCTAATAAGACAGGATTTAATGAATTAATCAAATTTTGGTAGAACTCGTCAGCTGAATACTCTACATACACGGATATATGCATATACTTTTGAAATTACATTGGGAGATATAAGACTGATAAGTAAACAAACTACATTGAATTAGTCATGCAGAAAGGCACGTGCGAATTTTTTCCAGGTCATGTTCAAATAGAACATGAACAGCAACAGCAACAACAACAACAGAAAACAATCAGCCGGAATAAATGGGAGGAATCTGAAAGAAAAAACCTCCTTCACCTGCCTACCTGGGAAGCATCGTTTCAACTACAAGCGGATGAAACTGACGAGGATATCAAAGCCAGAATCGGAAAACCAAGGCAAGCTTCCATTACTCTCAATACTCAAGATCGGATGGCCGGCCAGAAAAGACCAGCAACAAAGATCTCTGGGAGCGAACCAACCAGGAACCGATTGTGAAAAAAATAGGCGGGAAGAAATCGAAATGGATTGTCCATAGGCTTAGAAAACTATCAAATGACATCACTAGACAAGCCATGGCTCGAGTGCAAACCGAAAGGGAAGCGGCGAGTTGGTCGTCAGTGCGAGGGTGACTTGTAGGAAGTGATGTGAAGAGAAGATGAAAGCATGTAGGCAGACTTGGAGCGGGGTGGAAACGTTGGCAGAAAACCGAAGGCAATGGAGATGCGCAGCTGAAGCCCTATGTTCCTCTAGGAATTAAAGGATATAATAATATAGTGAACAATACACAATCAAGTTTCATGATAATTGAATAGGTTTGAACAGACTGTAAACGTGGTCGCATTGACAACACAAATTGACTTTATTCTGTTTGTCAATTGTTATCCGGAGGAAAGTACTGAAGTATCTACACGTTGGCACCCAAATGCATACATTGAATTTTGAAGAGACAGTAAAAACAATCTGTTATAAGTCAGATGTTCAAACATTTTGAATACACTGAGCATCATATATTCTTTCAAAACACATAAATGTTTGTCAAATCACACTGTTAAAGAGTGTATGGATAAATTTTGCCTAAATAATTCTGTGACACTCCAACTACTGTCGAAGGCAATCAGAATGTTTCATTCATTCATTGAAAACTGTCATCAGAAGAAATCTAAAGCGTTTCATCACGAGATATTATGATCTCAGATGATAATGTGCACTTGGAAAAATGGTTTAAGTGGATCCACATTCTTGTTGGTATGTCAATAGGATGCAATTATAGAACATGTAGTAACTACTGCAGGTGCTATATGAATGTGTAATCAAATTCACGTGAAGTAATAAACGTTTCATTACATTTAAGTTGGTGGTGGTAAGTTTAATTTTCTTATCTATATTTATATGCATCCATTTGCATTTAATGCGAATATCTTATCAGATGGAATGTAAGAGTTATCGTTTTTCTGGTCAAATAAATATTTAGAAGTCGAGTACTGGTTCCCTCACCAAATCATAAATTACTGGAACCAAATTCCAGCAGAAATAGTCTGTTAGCTGTGTTTCAACTAGTTCAAGAAGCGATTAGACAAATGCAGATACTTAATCAGTGAATGGTGACTAGCAGTGGAATCCAGGATGCGCACTTCGTCCTATTTGGGACTCCTCATCCGGATGCACCGGGCACTTCGGTCCAATCAATTGATGGGAAAATCTCAAATTCATTTAAGGCACAGATACCATATAGAAACGGTTCGGTACAGACCTTAGGCTTTTTATTCTCAATCAAAAAATGTCAATCTGAATCTGAAATTTGCAGACTACCTTAATTGTTTCATTGCAGTTTATTGATAAACTAAGTAATCAATTGGATGGAGACACGTCTCAGGTGATCTCCAACGGAACACTCAGATAGGTTTTCTATGCGAAAAGAGAAGTGAGACAAGTCTGGCAATCTATTATCCTAGATGATATTACTAATTGTGATGGACTGGATTATGTATGCGTCAGACTATGCGTTGGGAATGAGAGGAGAGAAATACACTGGGATGATAAGAAGACTCCATACAGAAGATCCTGATTTCGAGTGTGGATGATATATGTATAATGCTACACAAACTCGAAGATTCACAGGCAAAAATCAATAAACTGGAAGAAGAGGGAGCGAAGAAAGGACTGCAGGTGAACACATAGAAGATATAGGTAGTGAAAATAATCAACCAACAGAGACAACAACAACAACCACCACCAATTACCATCAACGGTAGAGATTTCATAGAGGTTACCTTCTTCACTTATCTGGGAAGCACATTTTCATCAATTACATGCACACGGTACAGATGAAGATGTTAAAGCTCAGCAGAAATAGAAGGGCGAGTTAGGCCTCCATCAATCTGAAACCTGTTTGGAAATCTTCTGCATTTAGTCAGCATTAAAAACAAGATTCCGATTTTTAACACAAATGTGAAGTCAGTCAGTGCTTTTATTATTTCTGTCAGAAACTTGCACTGTGTGTCACAAACAGATTTCCGATAAATTACAAAACTTTATCAATAGCTGCCTTCTTTAGCTCCACACTGAATATCAAATAGTCAGGTGGTCAGAAGGAATTAGCGACAAAAAGCTCTGGCAAAATGCCAACTAAGAGCCAACTGCCCAAACTTATTTAGGGTATGAATGAGATAGGTTCAGAATACGTTGAAATGACCGTCGAATTACAACGTCGGCGATGCAGATGATGGTTCAAGTGGAATCCTCATAGGAAGCAACGAGTGAGGCGCAACCCAGAGGATCACATGGAGGAGATTCTGTGTTGGGAAGGAGAAGATGAGAGATTGTGGTCAATCGTTTCCGCAGATGAAGAGGACGACGCCAAGTAGAACAAAGTGCAATCGTGTTTTTGAAGCTCTATGTCACAATTAATGAATGACGCCTGTGGTGATTACTAGGACGTATCTCCCAGTGAACTAAGTACAAAGTTGATACGAGGAGTTATCATGCATTTGAATTCAACTGATAGAGTTTTTTGGAATGAAACTTGGAAATATGCCAATAGAATTCCACGAAGACACTTATGTACATATTACTAGAAATGAATTTCTCACAAAATCGGAGTTTTGATGAGTATAACCATTTGAAAAACGTGTGATGACGTTTTGTAGGTAAATATAAGAATTATTAGTGATCGTGAATTATATTTTCAGGGCAATTGAAGTCTGGTAACTCAATCCTTTTTGCAGATGTACATAGTCCAATCCTAAAACTTTTGGTCTGCATCGACACAGCGAAACAAAGAAGACCAAGTAATCGATTTCTGAGTCGCCAGCACTTGCAAACATTCTTTTAAAACACTTATTCTTAATTAAATGTGTGCATCGATAGCACGACGGTTAGAACTCTCACCGACCATGCATATGGTCTGGGGTTCGATACCCTGCCAACGCACACTTGATATCAATTGTTCAGCCTGCAAAATTTGAGCTACCGGTATCACATACTGAAAATTTATCCTTAAACCAAAAAATGCGGCGTGGAATCACGCCGTAATCAAAACGAATATATATAAATATCTTCCAATGGTAAGTCGATGTGTGATCAGACTGTTCAAAGGGTGTTGCGTAAATACACATCACACGATTCAGAGAAAATAACGCCTTTTTACTTCGGTGGTACGGTGATAGAATGCTCACCAACAACGCAGGTGGTTCGGGGTTCGATCTTCGGTCGATGCACTCCTTTAACTCGCTAAGCCAATAACACAAACTGGTAAAGGTTGGGCATGAGTCCAACAACCCTATGCCGTAAAAAATAGAACACTGCTGCTAGCGAAACTTCAAGCCTGTAGCTCGAAGCTCACTGTTCCACTGGGAACGTGAAGAAATAAAATAATTCGCAATCAGCTTCAGCTGGTTTGAAAGGATATGATTTGTTTATTGAATATAAGCACAGATTGATTTTAGTTGGATAACCATCGAAAGCCAGAGAGTACTGGAAAAAAGTCAAATCCTTAAAAGCCAATTCTTGAAAATTAATCTGATGCTCGCTGTTGTCGTGCTACAGGACGGAGTTTCCCAGAGATCCAGACAGATGCCAAAACTAGTCAGGTCCATCCAGTCGGGAATAACGATATAGTTTGCACCGACGATATTGGTTTGTGGTCGCGCTAAAATGATCACGATTGGGTAGAAGTTAGAATTCCTAGTACACTGAGTTGGGGCTCAGTTTCTGAATGGTATACGAGCTTACCGTGTAACAGAAGATCCTGGATTCGAAACCCCAATGGATGCGTACTGCCAAGGAGTCTCAGGCTAGGACTAAGCATCTCTTCAGTACTCCTCAGTTTTTTTATAGCCGTCCTTTAACTGATATCAATCTATGGTCAACCCTTGGGAAATAATCAACTTAATTTTCACTGAAAGAACATACATCTTTAAAATTAACATGAAAAGTGTTTGATTGAAAAACGTTTCAGAAATGATTTCCTTTGCATGCATGCATCACTGTCATTTGGAACCTTGTATGTTGGTCGGATATATTCAACATCCTCAATACATATCTATGCCATATCTCAACTTAATTATACTTCAGTATATTTATATATATATTTTTACAAAATCTCTGATGTTTTCAGAAGAAGAGTAAGTGATTCTGCTGGCGAAAACATTTCACCAGTTTTGTCAAACTACCTACCATCTGTTATCTGTTTCATGAGATGAGGTACTCAGTGTAAATTTACTTGACATTTAGGTGTGAATAGTAGTGGAGGTGTAACAACAGAAGACAAGGGCCAGGCAACAGATCGTTTTATTATGAAAATCAACACGTATTTGTACATATTTCACATACATTATTATAGCTTATGCAAGTAGACAAGCGCAGTCATCTGATTGGTTGTTTATCAGAAGTTAGGCAGTCAAACGCAGGCTTCTGATTGGTTGTTTCGGGATTCCTCGACAAATAGAGTTCTCTATCTGCGAATCATATTTTGCCACGTTAACTTTGCTGTGATTGGTTGTTGAATCAGCCTTGCTCATATTTTCTCACGGCCTGCTCTCACCACAGAGGGAGTGAATTAAAAAAACGAAATGTCAGCTTCAGCGTTGTTGTTGTTGTTATTGGTGATGGGAATGGTGGGAATAACACAGTGAGACATCTAATTCAAACGACGATTTCCTGATGGAAAGTGCTGCTTGCAGCACTGATGACTCAGCATTTTATCGTTATATGAAATATTGATTATATGCGTATTTTTTAGTGACCATTGATGAAGTTTGAAATAAGTGTCATTCTCCATTTTGGACTAATCAGTGGCAGGTGTCTTTCAATAAGTTTTGGCTTTTTTCACTTAGCTTACCATCATCAAACACATAAATGAGATTTAGTCAACACGGTAAATATAATAAATGGTCATACGATAGAGAAGATTTGTAGCTTAAGTGGATGGTTTCGATGTGGTTGTGTACTCTGAGCTAGATAGTTAATTTGCGAAGCTTTCATTGCCCCAACACTTAGCAACATCTTCAGCGCATACTTCAATTTTTGATTGGTTGTTTTTGTGTTTTGTTTTCACACCATCTAGGCTACTTGTATCGGAACTGATTGTTTCTTTGACTTGAACTTTAACACTTTGTGTGTGAGATTCCCTTCTAATCGTTTGATAAGTGTTTCCTCTGACAAACTGTCTACTGATTGACGATTTACTGGAATAACAGACTTGCAAAAATTCTCTAGTATTCTCGGGGTTTCTTCTATCTAATATTTCAACATTGTTTGTCTCAGTTAAAATTGATGTCCATGGTTGTCTGTGTGTATGATTATGGATCCGAAGATGGGAGGGGACGTCTACTTCAGCCAAGGTAGTGTTTTTAGAAGTTGTTACAATTTATTTTGTAAATGATGTCGGTTTTATCTTCTTTCGTTGCTGAGTCTTTTGGTTGTCACAGAGCCAACTGAGTGAAGTGATTTTGCTAGTTTATGTTATGTGCAACATCAATTCCTAAGGGTTTGAAGAGTTTCGCGGTGATTTCTGAGATGTCCTTAATACATGGTAGGGCAACTTTCTCATATTTCAATTTGAAGTATGCGCTGTAGATGTTGCCCAGTTGGACAAACAAAGCTTCATGAATTAACTATCCAGCTCAGAGAACAAAATCACATCAAAAGAAATGGTCATACATAATTGTTATTAAATGCAGCGAATATATTTTGCCTTTTCTAATTTCTAATTATTATCATCATGATTTTTCCCTTAATGAAGATTCAAATTGTAAGTAGGCGTTAACATAATGTTGAAATTATTAAAGTGACAATGTTTTGGTGAATTTCGCAATCCATTATTGCCATAGAACATCAGTGAATTAGTGTTTTATACACTGTGATAAAATTACTTCAAGTGATGAGAACAAATAACTTGAAAAAGCAGATCCGGAAGACAGCGACTGGACAGTCGCTTCACTCTAGTTTGGGAATCATCGACAGTGTACACTCATCGGGGCTAAAAACTAGGACCTTCCAGTTACAAGTCAAGCTAGCTCGTATACCATTCTGCCATGCAGTCCCGATTCAATGGCCAGCCAATGAATTCCGATTTTTCACCAACTCGTGATCATTTTAGCTCGAACATCAACCAATATCATCGGCAGGAACTATATCCTCACTTCTGACTGGAAGGACCCCACTGGTGAGGTTTTCTCAAGAGGAACTCTAGGCAAATGCGTCCTCTAGGCAGTCACCAGCCAGTATCAAATTTGTATGGACTAGATATAATGTTCGGCTGTGACCATGGAGTGATGTCAGTTAGAGAAATATTGAAAGCCAGCAGGGAGTACTGCACAGCTGTTTTATCCTAGTTTGGGAATCATCAACGGTAAAAAAAATTCTACCACTTCCTTTCCAGAAACACCAGATAAATGAGAGTTTCATGTAACTAAGCAAATGCAGAACACAAATCACAAAGTGGATTAAGGTGAACTGACCATTTAGAAGTATATTTAGAGTTCAACTCCTGACAACTATAAATGCTAATGAGTGTGGAGATAATTGACAAATAGCCTCAATTAGCCTTTAATTCGTCAAAGAAACGGGAAACTTTCTATCATAATATATGATGAGATTTTCATTCAAACATAAAAACACCGAATTCCATTTGCCATATATCATGTAAATTATTATTCATATTTCAGATATAATGAGTAAGTGAAATGTCTAACCAAAATTTGTCTCTCTAAATGTAAACAAGCTGAAATTCTTGACATCATGGCTAGTAGGGTATGGCTACAGGTGTGATTAGAATGTGATTTCAGTGAAAGTCTCCTGTGACTAATTCAGAATTCAGATTTATTTAGTTTTGTTGCTTGAGACTTGGAGCTTATGTTAATCCTTTTCTAAAAAATCTCTAAAGCCTTCTTGGATGAGTCAACTGCGGTTGCAGAAATCACTAATTCTTGGGAGTCGGTTCCGAGCCTTTATGACTCGATGTGAGGACCACTACTCCACAGCGATATGATTTCTTTTTGGCTTTTGAACTCTTCTGTTATATCCTCTAAGGTGTTTCGACTTAGTGGGAAGGAAAAGAGAGAACTGGTCAGGTCCGTAGTCATTATTTCAAAATTTAAACATTCCAATTAAATCTCCTCTCTACCTACGGTATGATTTTAACTGTCTACTGTTTCCTCGTGAGATAAATAACGCATACCGAAGTCATACGTGTAGTCTTCTTTTGAACCCTTTCTAGAATATATGAGTCATTTTTAAAACAAGGACTGGCTGGCTGCTGGGATAGAGTTTTCTAGTCTTGATCTGACCGGAAATGTATATAAAGAGATGCTCTTAATAGATGAGGTTTATTCCGAGAAACAGTCATAGAACTTAATTTCAAAATGATTATTTTGCATTTACAATTTATGGATACTGTGATTGTGACCAGGTGTAAATTATCCTGATGTCACATTTCTTTAACGAAAGAATGTTATGCCATCTGCTAAGTGATGTGTAACAGAGAGAGAGTAAGAGAGATAAATACTGCAAAACTGTCAATTAACCAGCTGGTAATATTTTTTCAGAAAAGGGATATGGGGTTCTTTTTTCCTTCGGGGAATTATTTACTATGCAGGCTTACTTATACTACCAGTAATTCTCATCGAGATGCCATTTTGAGATTGAAGAGTAATACAATGAATTGTTGATAGTGTTTCTACAAGTGTTACTATACATTTTGATGACCAGAGCTTAGTCTAGGTTAAATGCTAAATCATGAAATATGATAAAAGCATTAAACTAATTTTCCATCCAATATGGAAGAACACTAGAGACAGGCATGTTGAAATGAGCTTCTTATGAGCTCTCTTTACCAGCCTTTGTAAATGCGTGAGCAGGAAGCTGTTCAACTAAAGGTGTAAGCAAGCTACAAGAACATTTCAACACACTAAAAGAATTCAGATTTTCAACACCATTTTAAAGTCATTCAATAACTTCTTCTATATGCGTTGGAGACCTGGAACAAATGTCAGTAAAAGCAAGTTGAAATGCTTTCAGACATTCGCAAACAGATAAATTCACTTCACGGTGAAGAAAGAAATGGCTGGTAAAAGGACTCAGCGAAATAGAACTTTGAGAAAGAATCAACATTGAACCTAATACCTAAAAGCATGATGAAGAAAATGCAGAAGGATTGAACACACTCTGAGGAGATAATTGTTGGTATCCCATGAAAAGTCTACTAATGGAAGTGGGAAGGGAAATGAGAAATTACGATTCCAACTGTAATGTGACACTATTGGCATTAGTAAAGTCAGATACCGAAGACTGCAGTCCACTGTAATGTAAAACCCTACATTCCATCAAGATTAATAATGAATATAAGAACTATGGTTTGTAAAACTACATGTGTTGTACAACTGCCGAATTCGGCGTCAGCAAGTTATGGCTGCACAGGTTTGATTTGAAGGTTTCTTCTACATGATGGTTGAAATTATTGCTGCAAAACAGTGATCGAACTGTTTCACATTGGATAATGTGCATGTATGAGTATGTTAAGACTGTTATCCCAAAAAGTAATATAAAACACACAGAGTAATACTGCAAAGTGGTGAATTATATGCAAATGAATATATTTTTTGGACATAAATTCGACTTGCTTCTCTACAGGAATTATTTCCTCAGCAGGTTTCTTGATGCCAACATCATTGATTCACATGTGAATGACAATTTGAGTTTTCTCTAATAACAGATAGGCCTATTAAACTGTCGAAATAGAGCGCACGAAAATCAGCTCCTCCTGATAAAAAATTTTCTAGTGTTGAGATCAATTAAAAATTCATTACTCTGATATAGCCATATTCACTGGATATTGTAGTAATCAGTACTATAAGGAAAGCTGTTTAAAAATACATTCGAAATACTAGAAGATAGGGCCTAAACAAATGATGGAAGGTATCTCAACTGCCTTTCTGAATATTTGATGAAACTTTATCGACTTAACAACATTTCCTTAATGAAGAAACGCTTCGTTATCAGCAGTATTTTAGAATCTCTCTTAGCTTACTTAATGAAAACGTCTTGAACGAATAATATTTAGCACAGACATTCTAAAATCTGTTCGTCAACAACAGAGTAACCATGCAAGTGAAATTATGAATTTATGTGGCTAGAGCTTATTTTCGTAAACAGTATAATATCATACATGAAGAGATAAGTGGAGGAGTGAGTGAGTAGGTGCTAATTTACACACACACGCACACACACAGAGATTATGTCAACTGTTATCTTCCCTAAAAATCAAATAAAATGTGAATTTTATTTATATTAGAGCACAGAGGTAAGTGACAGTCAGAAACACTTTAAATGTGAACTATTCACTTTCACTGCTCATCAGTCCACTCCGTCCTCCTTTATGCCTGGCTTTGAGAACTGGCCACTGAGAGTGAAAGACATGAAAAGACTAGCTGGCTGTCTTTGATCATAGGTGCCTGCGCTCTATTTCCCGTGTAAAGTGGCATAATAAGGTGAGCAACATTGAGGTTAGGCATTGGTCGAGTTCTAGGTAAACAGGGGAAATCAATCGACGAAGTCGTGAAGCTACAAAGACTGAGATGGTTAGGACATGTGTTACGTATGCCAAGCCATCGCCTCCCTTGACAATGAGCAATGTTAGCGGATATAGGGTCAGGCTGGAAAAAAGCTAGCGGAGGTCAAACAAAAACTTGGCTGCACCAGTCAATGAAATCCACAACAGTTGGTCTAAGCCAGTCACGTAGGAAGGTGTTGACTTCTAGGCTGGGGTCCTCGGGACGGTAAAAATCTATGGTTGGAAACAATTGGTGACATGGTTCAAAATCGTTCTCAGTGGCGCAGATGCATCCACTCCTTGTGACTTATGATCTCCAATGAAACTGTTTTGTTTCTCTTTATTACTCCTTTGTCTCACACCTCTGCTCACTGTTTCTATTATGCTTTTCTTGTACTTTCTTCTCTTGCTTCGCTTGCTACAAGGAGGGAGTGTGGCGACTTGAACTTCCGCACATTTGTGCAAAGTTCTATGTCGAAAACAGACAGACAGACAGATTCACTTTCTTTATTAGAAGGAAGAATGCGGATGTCAATGGTGTACATTTGATTTAACATAACTGGATTATAAGTAACTTTTATTTGCAAATTTTTAAAAGCGGCTAAAACATGTCGTAACATGAAAGCCATCCAATAGATGAAATGTGCTTTTATTGAGATTGTTATGGTGACGTGCCACATTTTAACCCGAATGGTTATTCATCATTGAAAGTGGCCGGTGAATTACAGAAATGAACGGATTATTCCCATATTGAGTCATAAGAAAAAGAGCCTAAACAGGGAAGAAAAGTTTCTTTTCGACGAGTCATTTTCATGAGCTGTACAATCGTAATTATATTTATTGAAGAATTCATGTGACGACCAATCAGATACTGGTAAACTTTGTCCATGAAAATTCTACTACATAGTGTGAGGTGTAAGAAGGGATGACTAACTGTATGTTAGAAAAGAGACAGAAGTTGTCAAGACGTAATAAGTGTGAGATAATGTAGAATGGACAGAAATTAGTGGAAAGGCGATAGAGTGTTTGTATATAAAATCCGTATGATAAAGCAATGTTATTAATAAAGAGTAATAGAGTGGTAATAAAATATGGATTAAGGGAATAATATTGATAACCAAAAAACGGTAGTAATAAAATAATAATAATGGACTCACATAATAAAAAAGGAAGAAGCAAAGTTGTAGTAAGAACATTACTCTGGCCACAGTAAGGTGGCGGAAGAATGTATGTAGCGCTTTTGTATGCAGAGCTCAGATTTAAGATCTCGAATAGCTTATGCTTCAGCTGTGCACAGATGGCGTACACGAAGTCCCTTTGTACGATATTGAGGGACTGTGTGTAGCTCTGAGAAGCATTCGTGCTGTTGGAGATACTCCATGTCCGGAGATGACACGGTGTACGAGGATGCAGCTGCTTCTGTTCTTCTAATCTTCTCTGTCTAACCAAGCTGAACAGTGCTCCAGAACATGTTTGTGAACTTGACGTTGCGTACTGCTAGAGAATGTGATATGTAAGGTGCCTTTCAGAAATGTCTTCTTCAGGCATTTAGAAAGGCGCTTTCTGAGAATTTATGCTGCTTTGTCACCTTTGAATTCCAGGTTTGCGGTTAGAGTTTTCTTAGGGACAGTTGTGAAATGAAAGAAAGCGCGAGACAATTTGTCATGAAAATATAGTCGACTATTCTCAGTATTTCCGTGAAGTCTAAACTCTAAGAACTTTAAGTTTACTCAGCTTAATGTCACCTAGTCGCTGAGCTGATACACGTTACAAAAACGAAGCACAGAAATCTCTTTAAACAGTGTAATGACAAGGAAGATTGTCTCCTAACAAGTGACGAGAGGTATTTCAGAAAAAACTAACAAAAGGTACTCAACATCTTATGGAATGGGCAGTTGAAACGCTCAAGAAATGACTGATTCATCCCATATACCTTCAAATACTCACATTCATATTAAGCCTCATTCATATTTCAACATCTCTATGAACATTATGTCGGCATTTATCATGTCAATATCATATATTTTACTGATACACGTTAACCTCAATCATGAGATGTTTTAAACAAATATGCATGCATGCATGCATATACAACAAGAATGAAAAAGCGTATGCTATCAGCATTGCTGTGGAGGTCAGGATTCTGACAGAATACAGTGTCACTGCACATTCAGCAGTCATTATGGAGGTAACTTAATTTCACTGAGATTTCTGCTGATACAAAGCGAGGTGAAGCGGATTGAATGCCGATTATGGATTCAAGTCTGTCTTATTCAAAATCTTTGAAATTTTATTTTAATTTAGAATTCATGGGTACGTCTACATATATATATATATATATATATATATATATATATACTAAGAGATGGATAATGTTTGTCAATGTCTGTACTAACTGTATAGCGATTTACGTTTCTTGATATGTATATCTATCATACAGCTTTGATTTCACATGATCATTTGAGATTTACGTGAGAAGAAATATTTTTAGAAAGTCGAAAATCATCCATCAATGAAGAAAATAATTTATGTGACTCTAACACGTTGACAGTAATACCGTTTTTTATGGGTAAAAAATATTTTTTTATTATTTTGTTTGTCACAATGAGCTTTTATGCTCAATCACTGACAGAGGAGGCATTATTTAGACAACTAGAGTGAAGAATGATGAAACTTAACGATTATTTGGTAAATATAGAAACAAGGTAATGAACAAATCGCTTCGTGGATAGTAGTGATTCATGGTCTCCTTCTTAAATGTGCTTTGATTGAGAAGACAACAGTTGCACCTTTCAAAAAACTGATGAATTCTCACAATAACTTTGTTATATTCTACAGTTATATCTCCATAAAAATTGTTATTATTATTATTGTTCCCTTGGGTTCCTGATGGAACATAGGGCTTCAACTGCACGTCTCAACTTCCTTCTGTCTTCTGCTGTGTGTTTCACCTGCATCCATGTTAGTCCATACTGTTTCAACTCCTCCTCACACGATCTCCTCCATGTCACCCTTGCACTGACGTCCCACTCGCTGCTTCCCTTTCGGCCTAGTTCCACTCGAGAAATGGCCTGACACACGCGCGATGTCACCCAGTGATGTCCTCAGCGAGTGTCCAATCCATCTCCACTTCTCCTACTTATTTGTTGAGCAACTGGTTCTTGTTTTGTTTGTTCCCATAGTTTCCATAGTTGGTGATTCTTTCCGACCTGACCATCTGATCTTCAGTATAGATCCAGCGAAGACAGTTGTTGGTTGATAAATGCCTGCAACAGGCTGCTGGAAATATTCTTTGTGACCCGCCTGCCAAGTTTCTGATCCGCATAGAAGAACTGATTGGCTTCACGTTTGTATTGAAAATCCGACCGCATTTTGTTGTTGATGCAAGCTGAGTGAGGAAGATTTCCAGATTGGTTTCAGGTTGGTGAATGTGTTTCTCACTTTCCTGATTCTCGCTTTGACATCCCCATCCATTCCGACTGCCTGTAGTTGAGACAATGCTCCCGAGATAAGTGCATGAAGGAAGCTCTTTCAAATCCCTGCTGTTGATGGTGACTGGCATTGGATGTTGCTGTCTCCTAGATCACTAGCTCGCCAGTTTTCTAGCCGGTCCCAAGCCCGGATAAAGAGGGAGAGTTGGGGCATGGTGTTAGCAACTCCACCCCCATAACTTAACCAAATCGCTACAGAAACCTCAGCGCCCAAATGTATTAAAAATTCTAAAAAAATATAAACAATAACCTTATTTTGGCTGGAATCGAGGAAGTGAAATGACGCAGGCTTGTGAAAGCCTTCGAGAAGGCAGTCAGTCGATGTGTCTTCTTTTAATCAAAGCAAAAATACGGATGGGTACCTGGAATGTTTGTACAATGTACAAAACTGGAAAGGCTGCTCAGGTAGCCGCAGAAATGAGAAGATGTGGAATAGAAATGTTGGCAATCTGCGAGGGCAGGTGGAACGGAACTGGAGGGTGCCAACTACAGACTGCAGAGACAATAATTTATTCCCGTCACCCAGAAGACAATCACGAGCACACCGAGAGAGTGACCACCATGATGTCACCAAAAGCAGCCAAAGCTCCGTAAAACTTACAGAAACAATACTATTCTAATCATTAATATGCTTTAAGTAACGTTAAGCCACCGATAAGAAAATTCGAAGTGATATATGCGAATTTACTGCTAATTGATTAGAGTTCACAGCATGTGAATGTAATAATATATTACATAAATGTATCACTGAATGGAAGGAATATTAGACTTGATTTAGGCTGGTTGAGGTGTAAAGTTCTTACAACGTTGACTCCTTCCCGTAGATTATGATGACAGCATTTGAATGCTACATTCACTTTGTAGAAATGTGAACGTACTGTTAACTTCTTCATGTACACACACATAAATATTGGAGTAGATTGCACTCAATTTACTTTCAGGTCTTGCAAACTATTGATAGACAAAAGTGAAAATATCATCAAATTCTTTGTACCTGGTATCCGAATTCAATTCATGAAATGTTTCATACATTTCATACCCTTGATAAATTTCGATAGAGAAAGAAAGACCAGATTTGCAGTATAAAATAATATCATCATTCTATTTCACAGGTTCTCGTCAGCTGCAGACTACCTGAAATTATTACAATGGTTGTAGGGATGATAAGAACCTACTTTAATGTTTAAGGGGTAGTAGAGAAGAGATACTATAAAACTGACACATCCAAAATGTAAGCATTAGAGTTTTTAGCTTAAGTTTTCATCATCAATTTATACGCTTTCAATGTAGAAAATAGAGGAGAGAGGTAAGCCAGGAAACAGAAAAAATGAACAAACAATATTAACTTCTACGTTCATATAACAACACAAAACACAAAAGTTGTTAGAGTTTATAAGATTGACATCACTGAGTTATATGATTAATTAATGTAATCAAAATCAAAATTCAGTTATCAAGGGAGTGAGAGATTATTCACCCTTTCTTCCTGTATACATAAGTCTGGATTGAATCGTTTGATTGCGATCGCTTCGGCGAATCGTAGTAATTTGCTGACTCTTGTCTATTCCGAATGTTGTTTTGTAGGGATTTGATTGGTTTCAGGATTTCATCATTAGCTGACATTAGTTAGAGAACCATTGGAAAACCTGGGAGTACTGGACAGCTGTTTCGTCCTAGTTTGGGACTCTTCATCAGTACGCACCCATCGGTATACGAGCTCACTTTGTAACCGGAATGTCCTGAGTTCGAATCCCAGTGGGTGCGTACTGCTGAAGAGTCCCAAACTAGGACGAAACAGCTGTCCAGTACTCCCAGGTTTTCCAATGGCTCTCTAACTAATGTCAGCTAATGATGAAATATTTTTTTTTCATTATTTGTGTTGATCTCCTTTTTTTTTACTCAGTATTTTTATTTGAATTTTTTTTTTGGTTATTTCTGTTTCTTTTGTTTGGTTTTTGTAATACTCCTTTTAAATGTACGATGAAATTAGATGCAATATTGTAGATATGTGCTGAAAATTCCACACTGTACCACAAGTACTGTTTCTGGAATAAAGCGTAATTGTTATGTTATGTTATGTTATGTCTATTTATAATTTCGAAAGACTTAGAAATCTCTACGAGATGACCAGTATCATCACTATGTCCGGTGATTGCACTCTGAGAATATATGCTTCCTTTCAAACACATTTTTCTTGGAATACGTTCAGAAAACCGGATAGAAGGCATTCTTTTTGTCCTTCTATTGTATTTGCTTCCGTAAGTGCACGCTTATTAATAGATGTAGTTGGAGGTGACATCTAAAAGGTATTTATCCAGTTTTGAGTGCCATATAGAAGAAGTGGTCCTGCATAATACTATGAGTTTTGCTGCCGGAAAGCTTCTTTTTATTGTACCTTTCAGTCTTTTTTCAATCTTTTATGACACTGCATTTAAATTGAATAGGAGACAAATAAACACTTTCTTCTTTTCGACAGTTGGATGAGTTTTCTTATCTTTTTCTCTGCTATACTTTTTGCACAAATCCCTTTGGATATCCATTTTCTCTCATGCATTTCTCGACGAAACCTGATTCTCCCTCGAACTTGTTTGGTGAACGTAGCTTTCTGGCTCTGTTGTACAGTGTCCTTATTATTCCCCGCTTATAGCTTAAAGGGCAGAATTTGTTGTAGTGAGGGTATTGTCCAGACCAGGTTTTTTTCTATAGATGGACTTCTCAACCATTCCATCTTTTCTACATTTTTTTACATTTAGAATAGGGCTATTGCACTCATCGTTTTGTTTATATTTCATAGTGAATTTATTGTCTGAGTAGATCTCATTAAGGCGGTCAAATAATACAACAACAAACTTATCATCGGCATACCAACGATAGTATGGTGTTTCATTTGTAGCGTCCCTCATCTGTATAACCATCTATATATCATTATTATCTATATAAGCACTGTAATTCCAGATAGTCTGCAGCTGATGAGAACGTAAAGATGCTCAACTGAAGCTCGAGCTACCTTTATCGTCATTAAACTCCCACCAATTCACTTACATCACCAAATATGACAAGATATTTTATTGCTTCAATAATATCAATATCGAGAACTTCTATTCATCTTTCAGCTAATCATTATTATGATATGTTAATATTCAGTCTCTCCATATAAGTGAACTCTTGTTACTTCTTTTTTGCTTTCAGCGGACTCGTATATTATGCAACACTACTCACCTTCACATGTATGAGTCTGGTATACTTGTGATGAAAACGAAGGATATTGGAGTAGATCAACCAAATTCCACTGTTGAATATGGAGGTTTATCTTGACTGACATTGATACAGACACTTTTCATAGTACACTGTATCCTATATCTAACACAAAACAAAAGCATATACTCCAATAATGACTAAAATTTTACATATTTGCTGAAACATTTTAAATTACATACATGTGCATTTGGATGATCATGTCATATTATATGCATTCATATACATGTTACGTAATCATTTAACATCATCGCCTGTTTATAAGTATCATTTAAAAAAACTGATACAATTATTATTTGTTTAATTTCACATAGTAACGAAGGTGATAATAATTTTCAACTTGATATGATAGTTTGAAGGTACGAATATAGATGACAAAGGGCTTAGAGACAAGATTGCATAGGATTACAAAGTAGTTACCACGTATGCAAAAAAATTAATATTTGATAACTGGCGAAATAATTTTAAAGGCGAATCAAAGGTGATAATTATTTTCGACTTGACATTGATTACAAGAGGCTTAGAAACGGAGGGATAGAACGAATTACATGTGTGAACAAAATGAGCATGGAAACAAATTGAAATCAAAATTTTTCAACTTGAAATGTTTGTTAGGAGGTGTGAATATAGATTACAAGAGGCATAGAAACAAAAAATTAGAATATAATTGTAAAATGGTTATTCTAAACGGATTACAAGTGTGATCAGGAGGAGCATGGAAACAAAATTAAAATAACTGTTTTTGTAACTGAAAAAAATTAGGTGGATCTAATGAAGACTGAGGGAATAAGGATCAGACACACAGCGAACGACAAAATGCTCAAAAGAAAAGCGAGAACGAAAAAAGACGAAGAAGACAGAAAAAAACGGAAGCAAAGGGAACATACCAAGCTAGGTCCATGGTAGTTGTAGAGGTTGGACTAATTTCTTTTGAACACACAGCTCCGGCTTCTCGATGCATATTGCGAGGGCTTCTGCAGTACAAAGAAGTCGGAAACATATTGCTCTTGGTAGGTTTCTGTAGACTTTGTAAATCACTTTGAAAGAATCGGTTGGGATTTTGTGGGAGGTGTTGACCAGATGTTCAATAATGGCACTTCTGATTGAACCGGTGCCTCCTCTTTGCAGCCACGCTGAGTAGTGTTCTCTAACACGTTTTGAGAGGACATCATTGTCTGTTTATAAGTATCATTTAAAAAAAATGAATTAAATTTCACGAAATCATTGCATCATCTTCATTTGTCATTGTTCATTGTGTTCTACTGCAAGATCGTGATGTACGTCTTCTCCTTCGCATACTGTTACACCATTCATTGATAATATTCATTAGACGAATTGTGCTGTTCGTTTTATATTGATTAAATATTGCATCATCTTGGAGAGAATATAAACAAGCCTTGGATTAAAAACTTTGAGCGGAACAGACTGGATTCAGGAGAAGCAAGTTATGCATCGATCAAATCGCAACACTACGGATCATCATTGAACAAAGCTTGGAATCGCAGTCACCTCTCTACTTCACTTAACTTCATTGACTTTGAAAAGGCCTTCAACAGAGCGGCGTCGATAGAGATGTGATCTGTCAACTACCGCTCTACTACAAAGAGGTGCCGCCGACAATTATACATCTCATCCAGCAGTTGTACGACAATGCTGCATGACAGGCAATCTACAACGATAAACTCACTAAATCCTTCGAAGTGAAGACGGGAGAACCAGAAGGCTGGCTGGCTGACTAATTTCTCAGCAGATTTTCCCGATCAAGGACGGAAGACTGGATAATGTGACAGAGAGAGAACAGGCATAAAATGACCTACACAAAGTACCTGAAGGATGTGGATACCACCAATGATATTTGTCTGACTTTTCACAAATTGGAAGATATGCAAATAGAGAAGCAACAAGTGGACGATGGAAAAAGCATCCAGAGGAGGTTGGACTTCAGCTAAACATCGAGAAGATGGAGATAAGGGTGATGTAGATCCTTGGGAAGCGTCGTTATAACTACAGGAAGACGGAAGTGATGGGGGTATCAAAGCGAGGATCGGGAAAGCAAGGCAGGTTTTAATTTCTCTCAAGTCTGTGTGGAGATCAACTGCGTCATCCAGCATGAAAATGAAAATAAGATCCAAATTTTCAACTCCATTTTGAAGTCGGTGCTACTCACTATATGGATAAGTGATTTGGCCAGAGTATCACGAAGAGCACTTCGAATAAACCACACACCTCCAGCAACAGCTGCCTTCGTTCAATACTATTCAAAATCAGATGACCAGTCAGAAAGGATCAGCGATAGGGATCTCTGAAAATGGACACACCAGCCCAGCAGGAACCGATTAGGCGAAAATATGCAGGAAGAAATGAAGATTGATTGGCTATACTCTGAGAAAACAAACCATCCAGTGAAATCACACACCAGACCATCGATAGATTGGATCTGAATGAGAAGCGGCTAGTAGGTCATTGGTGCGATGGTGAAATGGAGGAGGTGATGTGAAGAGGAGATGAAAGCATATGAGCAGACATGGAGCCAGATGAAAATGTTGGAAGAGAACCGAACGCTTTGGAGACGTACAACTGAAGCGCAACATTTCTTTTAAGAACTAAAAGAAATGAAATGAAAAACTAAAAGAAACAACAGTGAAAATGATAATTTTATATTGATTATTTTGAAAGCCTGAATACTTTCTACTCTATGACATGTGTCAACTAGGTATCTGGCGATTACTCTTCAGAGTAATTTTCTGATTTGAATACGGATACCTTTAGGAATATGCGCAGAGAATCTAGCAGACGCTCACCTCTCAGCCCTTCGTAAATTACTGTAAAATAGAATGAGTTTAGCTGCAGAATTCTCATGGTATGTCTCTAAAAGCCTCCATAATCAAGGCATCAAAGTATTCCCAAGCACAATCGCTTTCAAAATAATCAATATACAAAGAAAAGGATGGTTATTTCGGCTCGCAGAAGCTATCAGAAGACTCTGACTCAATGAATGCACACTTGTTTTGTGATAATTAATCTGAGATATTGATCATGTATTTATCAGTTAGATGAGGATTATCCTAAAAGAATGTGTGATTTTACTGCTTAATAAAGGTAGACTTATCATGTGAAACGAGTATAAGTTCAGTGCGCTTCAAATAAAGTTTAGAAAATCAGACACTTGGAGTCACTTTACTGATATATGTCGTGACCAGTGAAGTCCATCCATTCGGGAATGGGGAAAGATTTCTCTTCGATAACAATGTTTGATGGTCGCGCCAAAATGATCAAGAATTAGTAGAAGTTAGAATTCATTGGCTGGCTATTGAATCAGGACTCAGTGGCAGAATGGTATACGAGATTGCCTTGTAACCGGTAGGTCCTGGGTTCGAACCCTGGCGGTGGGTGAGTACTACCATTGAATCCTAAAGTAAATTGAAGCAGCTGTTCAGTCCTCCGGTACTGGTTTTTTAGTGGTTCTCTAAATGACCTCAATTCGTGATGAAATTCGAAAGGCAAATCTAATCCTTAAAAATCCACTAATGAAAATATAAGAAATTGTGACATGAATCAACAGAGAATCTTTTATCCATAACCTCACTTCAAAGCTGCACGTTGATTGGTCAGGGGATCTCCTAAAACATACATGAGCTTAATGAACATTTCGAGGGATGTTGTATTCGTGGTTCCTATTATTATTATTATCGGTCAGTATGATCTCCTTATCAGCTGTCACTGCAATTGAAGCTGACTCGAAACTAGTAAATAGCATGTGCATTCTTGGATCAATTTATTCAACCTGGTTTCATATTGCTTAGATTAACTAAATTCTTCAAAAAATTCATCCAGTTCTTTAGTATAAAGCAATTACTCTTCGAAATGTTTAAATGGAAGATAGTAAGATATTAATAAAGTCAGTTTGAACAAAGAATATTCTTTCCAATAATTTCTATTCTTACAATTATACAATGTTATACATCTTATCGTCACAATTGTGGCCAGTTATGTGTCGGATAAATTTTACGCTGAATAACAGAAAAGTAGTTATTCAGTGACTAAATAAATAGTGTAACAACAGAAGACAAGGGCCAGGCAACAGATCGTTTTATTATGAAAATCAACACGTATTTATACATATTTCACATACATTATTATAGCTTATGCAAGTAGACAAGCGCAGTTATCTGATTGGTTGTTTATCAGAAGTTAAGCAGACAAACGCAGGCTTCTGATTGGTTGTTTCGGGATTCCTCGACAAATAGAGTTCTCAATCTGCGAATCATATTTTGCCACGTTAACTTTGCTGTGATTGGTTGTTGAATCAGCCTTGTACATATTTTCTCACGGCCTGCTCTCAGCACAATAGTAGTATTTGCATAAGAAACGTGCTGAACTAAATGCTTCTACAAAATATTGTAAAATGCATAGACGATGGTGATGTTGACTATACATTAAGAACTCATAAAGTTTCGAGTAGGAAAAAGGACAAGTCAGTTGAAAATTATAACAGGTGTCGAGTGAGTGGATGGTAGGAATTAAACAGAAGATATCAAGATATGTCCAAACCAAGTTCACTTTTAATGGTTTGATAAAATTTGGGCATTGGGTATATGGTATTCATTATAATAAAACGGTTTTATTGTATTTCCTAATGAATGAAAAACAAAACGATATTGTTGTGTTTACTGACGTTTCGCTATTTAATGCTAATAGCTTTCTCAAAGTATTATCAAAACGGAATTTACAAAATCTCAGCATACATATATATATATATATATATATATAACAAAGAGTTAAGGGGTGAGAAAACAATTGGCCTAGGTTAAGTTAAAATGACATACTGAAAGTCAAAATAACAATGAAGATCACTCAAACCAAATATCAAAGGTAATAGTACATCTGTTATGATATCAAAACAAAGTGTACTAACTTGATCATCGTTCGTCAGTCTGGGGTCAGTTTTGGTTGTCAAGTTGGTGAATTGGTAAAGATAACAAAATCAAGTGTAGATTGTTGGATTTTATCAGTGTGTAAAATTATAAAAGTAGTGTCTGCTTACATTGATGAACTTGCTTATCATATTCGTGTTGATTTTGCCACTTCATTGGGGACAGGGATGTTGTAACCAGGTCAGATTCTTTTTTAGTCCATCATTCCTATTCAGGCAATTTCGATTCCACTTGATATGAAGTGCTTCTGATGATATTAGACGTTCTTTGTGATTTCTGAAGTGCTGTATCTGGATGACGATTTCAATATTGTCAAAATCATTTTTGTGGCCTGATTCTATAGCATCTAGACCTATGGCTGATGACTTTCCAAGTTTTTTCTAGTTCAACTGCATTTCTCGGTGGTCGAAGAGATGCTCAACGGTGTTCATTTCTTTTGATTTTGATTTTTCGAGATGTTTGTCCGATGTAGACCAACTTGACAACCAAAATTGACCCCAGACTAACGAACGATGATCAAGTTAGTAAACTTTGTTTTGATATAATAACAGATATACTATTACATTTGATATTTGGTTTGAGTGATCTTCATTGTTATTTTGACTTTCAATATGTCCTTTTAACTTGACCTAACTTGTCTATTTTCTCACCTCTTATTTCTTTGTTATATATATGCTGAGATTTTGTAAATTCCGGTTGAATAATACTTTGAGAAAGCTATTAGCATTAAATAGCGAAACGTCAGTAAACACAACAATATCGTTTTGTTTTTCATTCATTGGGAAATACAAAAAAACCCTTTATTATAATGAAGAAGATATCAGGACTCTAGTGAAGTGTAAGAGATACGGACATTTGCTGATAAAAGCGATACTACCACAGAGAATAACTCTGAATATAACATGCGTAGAAGATATAAGCAAACTATGCGGGATTATGACTTCAAATGTGCTATTTAACTTCGGAGGCTGCGCTTTGTTAGCGTCAATACAATGTCCTGTAAAAACGTTCATCGATCCGTAGACCAACCTGTTTAATCGTCCACTTTGTATAAGTGGGACCATAGGAACAGTTGCAGCGGTATGTGCAGGAAGGAAAGCTTGAATTAGATAAAACATCTTTCAGTTTCTGGGTAAACACTGGATAGCTAGCTATTAAAGGACAGGGAAAAATGTACAGAGAAGAATGTCTTCGTCACTGTTCTGGCTAGACACAAAGATAGGATTTTCGCAGGATTATCTCGCTGAATGTGTACAAGCGAAAATAACTGCTTTCTTTTCATTAATCCCAGTTCATTTTTCCGATAACGTCAGCTTTTACAAATTTCGCTGAATATTCATTTCTACTTAGAATATCTTGGTTGACATATAGTTCCTTCTGTACACATTGTTAAGGTCGTTAATACACTAGGTGGTTTGCGCAAAAGAGCTTCCTATCCAGTCGACTTGTGAGTTCACTGTTCCTATCACTATCACGAATAACGACGGCACGATACGATAAAGATTAACTCATGACAAAAGAAGAAAAGGAGACAGATCATCAGCGTAGCGACCTCTTGCGGTTTCTAATAAACAGCGAAAAAGAGTTCAACAACAAATGAGTGTATAAATATGATTTAGATGACCTTGAGAGATACCAGTAATATTGATAAGTTAAACCAGTCAACAACCAATAAGGTTTGGAGGACATAAGTGTGGAAGAGGAATAGAAACATTACTGTACGGTAAAGATAACCGTACTATTTTAGAAAAATTAATTACATGTAAGAGATGAGACTTTGAAGCAAATCGACCACGCTCTGTGTAATAAGCATCCTATCAAATTATCTCATTTCATAGCCACGAAGCTGACAAAGCCTGTGCATAGAAGATAGACGTTGACTATGTATGTAAGAATGGTACACAACCGTTCGTGTCAATCAACCAATGTTTGGTTTCTTGATGAACATCTATGGAATCAAGTGGACGAAATTTTGTCATCTGAATAATTTCGGTTCCAAAACCAAAATAATCCTACTCTAATTATGTCAAGTGTAGTCAATTGCTTAGCATGTCTTAGTTTTCATTTTATTTTTCACATCGATGCCGAGTAAATTGCAGTAATACTTGAAATGTCCACTATTCATACAAAGCTATATTTGCTATCATGTATTTGGTTGTGGAAACAATTCAATTGGTGTAAAACACAAAAACCATTAAACTTGACAATTATTGTAAAGTTTGACCACATCAGTCTGCAGAAATGCATTCACCATTCGAAATTCATGTCGGTACAAAATTCTTTCTGTTTCACATGCGTATTGGATAGTATCCTTCAATGCTCCACGAGTGACCAAGACCGTCACTTATCGTGTAGTCACCGAATTCATTCATTTGTACTGTGATTAGTGTCGATCAGATCAGTTCATTGTGAAAGGCCCGAAAGGAAAGAAGAGTGAGAGATGGAAACTTGCTTCAGATCAAACAGACATTCATCAAATGACAACACCAACTTACTGCTACTTTAATAGTAACTCACACACACACACTGACAAGCTTAATTCAAGATTATAAACATATGAATACCGAAATCATTCTTGGTGTGCTTCATTTGTTTCCTAAGCTCAAGACACTGTATCGCTTCGCTGAATAACCTCATTCACTTCTGATCTTCAACACAAGTGATGTGAAATAATATTTAAGTACATTGCTTAAATAACAGTTTAAATAACCTATCACCTCATTGTGTGATATAAAATCCTCAGCCATCCAATGATTCATTTCGACTTTTATTTCTTCACAGAATCGACATAGCCCCCTACTGGTACTTCATATTTATGTTAATTAAAGAAATTCTACTGTCTGTTCTTTTAATTGAAATACTCAATTCTTTATTCCAAATGCTCTATTCGATGCAATAATCCAATAAGTTAACAGAATTTGTCACGTGTCAGTCATTTGCATTGCATTTTTCAATCATAATTCATCGAATGTAACTGCAGATGCATAGACATGTAAATACATTTTAAAGGAGTTTTGAAAGCATTGTTTTATTCAGTGCAAAATTATTCGTCTGTTTTGCTTAATATTGATCAGCTTCATATCTTTTAATGTCGTGGGAGAGCAGCGTAAGAATTTTTATGAATTATTAGTCAATTTATTGTGTTTTTGTAGGTTTCATGTAAAGGAATGTTTCCTTTTAAAGTCTACCCTAGATATATATTGATATAAGTGTTTGAACAAGCTGTGTGTAAGAGTGTCAACGGATTTGTCAATACGCATCCGCTGTGAGTCACTACTCAACGATGAAACAACTTGGTTAGTGATGTGAAAGCTATACCCGAAGTCTTACCTGATGAGGGATAATTATTAGGTGATCGGGAAAGAGTACATCCTTAGGAAATGTGCTACCCATTAAAATTATTTGTACTGTATCCATTTTATCGTATTATATTATTGCTTATTAAAAATTTTAGATATCGGTAAGTGTTGTTAACCTTGATAGTAGTACACAAGCAAAATATGACTAATAAGACAGGTAGGCTATGAAATTAGGTGTTTTGTATTATGATTGAAACCTCATATATATTTGTAGACAGATGTGTACAAAGAGCTTAGTGAGAATAAATGTTCTTTTCCAATAGAGATCCTGCTGATGAAATTTTCAAATATGCGATAGGATGATAGTGTGGTAGAGGAAACTTGTGAATAATGGAGCGAAATCTGTAGTTCGGATGGATGTTTTCAGTTTTGGTGGAGACCGTCATTTCGACAGTATACGAGTGAAGCCATATTTATCCATCCGGGAATAACCTTCAAAGTCAACTTGAACATGATTAGTGGCACAAATTGAGTATTGTTGGAATAAATAAGCTTTTGGAGGTTTACATACTGTTCCAAAGGTAACTCAAACGTAGCAACCATCATTTCAAACGTCTTAGAGATGACCACCAGGCCGATTGTAACGTGAGAATCATCTGTCACACCCGGGGTATCAGTTATTATTGGTTAAAGTTATCTCGGTGCAGCCCGTTGACTGTTTCGAATCACAGAATGACAAATTTACAGTCTCCTATTAGTTCTCATGCATTTATTCCCTTGATGTATTTGAATAAAGCAAGGAACAACAGTGTGGTTTGTGCAGAATAATATGGTACCATCACTGTTAATTTCATTGGCTTCTCATCAGCTGCTGTCTACAGCCTAAATATATGATGAGGTCTATGAATAGAAAATTTTTAACACACTTGCAAGTTTTTCATGATGTCAGGTGACAAAAAGTTCCACAATTAGTGAACAGTGCTCAGGAAATTGAGTTTATATAATTTTCACACAGTCAGTTCAAGTTTTAACAAAATAGATGTGTGCATACAATGTTAGAGATGTTAAATAATAAAGACGAGGGAGGCGTAAGATGCTGAGTGACTAATAAATTGGGTAACAATGTACTGAGCTCCACTCAAATCATAGAAACAAGATGTAAACAAAATTACAGATTAAAAAAGAAGAGAGGGTGAAGACAAAGTGCATCGGTCGCACAGTGGTTAGGACTCTCGCCGACCATGCACATGGTCAGGGGTTCGAGCCCACGCCGGCGCACACCTGATATCTATGGTCGGCCTGCATAATTTGGGCTACCGATATCCATGCTTAAAATTCCATACTTGTACCAAAAATACAGTGTGGAATCAAGCTGTAAATCAAAAAAAGTTTACCTAATCAGATGAGAAAATAAAGACATTCAGTTACCAGAGCAAGGGATCGACTAATAACTGCTTCTTTCTGAACACTTAAATCTGGTTTCAGGCCTTTCATAGAAATTGCTTCAGCAAACTTGAGGTGAATAGAGCTCCTTTGTCCAATGCTAATTTTAAAGAAATTCGCGGTTTCCACCTCATGACCTGTACCGAGGAGATGTCTGGTAATAACGCTATTTTAAGAGCTTATTCCCTTGAGACGTTCAGTTGACAGATATGCAGATGATTCAGTATTTCGAAATGTAATGTAGTGGCGCATTTTCGTATGTAACACCAATGTTTGATGGAGGCAAGATAAAGTTATATTTAGGTATATATGTATACGGCAATATGCTGCTTACGAAAGTAAACTCATCGTGGACTTTTTTACTTTTAACTTATCATTTCAATTGTTTTGGTACATAATTACTCAATCGTTACATATTCATGCAAATATTTATTGATAATACGACGAAGTAGCTTAATGTTTTTTTTAAATTGACACAGGTAATCTTCACCTGAAGAGTATTTCCGGAAGACAAATACCAATCTGCAATTGTAGGCAGTATCGTTTGATGAAATTTTGGTCAGCCTGCTTTAAACTGATTACATTGTTAATATTTTTTCTCATGTGGTTGTAATCTAATGACCAGTATTCAGTCATTTGCGATTAAAATATTAGAGTAACTTACAGGGGTTCATTATTGAACCATTGACTGCTGATTCGGAAATAAAGTGACAATATTCACATAAATTATAATGAACATACCATTCATGTCACAATGTTTACTATTTGTTGGTTCATCAGTCACCACCATTTACGAAAATTTATTTCATCTCAAATACGTTTACACGCATGCCATATGAACTTGATTTTGTGAAACAAAACAGACATGTGACATCAATCGAATGACACTATGAGGATTAGAGTGGTTGGTGTTCGGCATGTATTCACTTGTTCGCAATTATATTAAACGTAGAATTCAGCATTGAAATTCTCCATAAGCAAATCACTTCGATCTGATGTCATTTATATTTTAAACACATTCAGCAATGATGTGTTATTTAAACCATAAAATATTTTCCAAATTCTCACTATTATGTTACAGAAGCCACTTTATCAACGGTGCATCACAGCCACGGTACGTTTTGTACTTGCATGTTTAATTAGTAAAGCGGTGCAACAAATATTAACTAACAGATCATTTTATGTACATGCTGAATAAAAATCATGAGTTGTTCAGGATGTAGTCATCAGAATTCAGTCACCAAATATATTTGCGTAATCACCTTCAAAGTGAGAAGAGCTATAATGCTGTAGGCAGTCAGTAGTGAGGTGAGGATAAATGTTTCTGCCCACCTACCATGAGGAAAGCACGGAAAGCTAGGATGAATGCGGTGTCATGCTACAAATATTACAACTGACATGAAAAAACAATTGGTTACTTCCATGTAATCAGTTCATTTTGATTTCCTATACACCTTTTGAAGTAAAGGTCCTGTCAGCTGGTGCCCGATTTGTCTCCATTCACTTCTGTTCCCGACGATTAAGATATTCAAGAGACATTTCTGCTCAGTGGAAAGTGAGAACATTGTATCTCTTTATTTAACTGTTGTAATATATATTGTAGGTTGTGGGAAGTTGAAAGGTAGTCTTGTGGTGAGAGCAGGCCGTGAGAAAATATGAGCAAGGCTGATTCAACAACCAATCACAGCAAAGTTAACGTGGCAAAATATGATTCGCAGATAGAGAACTCTATTTGTCAAGGAATCCCGAAACAACCAATCAGAAGCCTGCGTTTGTCTGCCTAACTTCTGATAAACAACCAATCAGATGACTGCGCTTGTCTACTTGCATAAGCTATAATAATGTATGTGAAATATGTATAAATACGTGTTGATTTTCATAATAAAACGATCTGTTGCCTGGCCCTTGTCTTCTGTTGTTACAGTCTCAAAATAAAAATACATATTTCAAACACGAAATCTTGTTTCTGTTGCTCTGAAGAAATAAATTATTTCGGAGGATCTGTGGAGGTGCATTCATAAGCTTGTGTAATTAAAGGGCATCTATTAAACGCATGTTTCAGAATTGAACCCTTCCGCAAATACATCATGGATATTTTTGTCGATTTGGGTTAACAGTAAGAGTGGTAAAATTTATTATTTCAGTCATATAATTCCGGGATATGCCTTAGATTTATTTATTAACCAATTACAAACAAGTGCAACAAAATCGGATAAGGATACCAGTGAGTTAGGAGAAGTCCTCATATTTTCTGTGCACTGAATAAATGCATTATGCGGTGAAGGTTTACACATTTGTTTATTCGCGCAGTTATTTTATAAATTAGTTCCTGTCCAAACGGTTTGAAATCTTACTACAATACCTGCTCCTTGTTCTATCTTCTGATCACATCCTGATTTCGTGCCACCCACCAAATATTATTCACCAGTGCTCATCACACAAACAACTGTACAGTTGCTTCAAGTATTAGGAGTAACAACGAATTCCTATGAGGAATTTCTAAAGTTTACTAACTCCACATTTGAAGCAAACGGTTCTACATAATTTATGGATTATTTTTTTGTTTGAATTCATCTAAACATTGCAAATAACCTACTGATTTACTGTTTGGACATAAAATGACTAAATATTACCATTTGGTGATATCTTGGTATGCATATAATCTCAGTATATTTTCATTTTCGCGTTTATGCCTGCAACATAAAAGGTGTAATATGTTACTTAAGCGTAAAGCTTGCCACTTGTCTCCAATTCCTTATAAATAATATTAACAAGATCAACCAAAACCACCGAATGTGAGTAGTGGTGAGTTATCTATCTCAATAACCAAAATAGTCAGACTGTGACACAATACTACTTAGTTGACAATGTTATACGAAGTGAAAAAACTGAATATTATTCATGAGTACTTGATGGTGTAGCAGTCTGAATTCAGTGACAAACTGTGTTCTCATGATCAGTTTGGAAAAACGACAAGCAACATTTGAAGTATTACATGAACGTATTTTGTTTTGAGGCTTACCTTTAGCTTCTGACAACATCATAAATACACAGCATTAATGACATATTAACTCAAAGGGTTTCGGTTTCTCACTGAGCTTAAACTATTTATCAAAATCCTTGGGTTATCATTATATTTATTATTATTATATCCTTTAATTCCTTCTGGAACATAGGGGTTCAGCCGCGCGTCTCCATTGCGTTCGCTTTTTTGACAACTTTCTCAACCCGCTCCAAGTCTGCCAACACGCTTTCATCCCCTCTTCAAATGACTTCTTCCAAATCACCCTCACACTGACGACCAACTCGCCGATTCCCTTTCGGGTTCCACTCGAGCAATGGCTTTTCTAGTGATGTAACCTGATGGTTTCCTCAGCGTATGGCCAATCCATCTCCATTTATTCCTGCCTATTCTGTTTCACAATCACTTCCTGGTTGGTTCGTTCATTGTCAGAGATCCCTGTTGCTGCTGTTTTCTGGCCATCTGATCTTGAGTAGTATTGAGCAAAGACAACTGTTGATGAAGGTCTCTAGTTTGTTTGAGATGCTCTTTACGACGCACCGGTCAAGTCTCTGATCCGTATAGTAGCGCTGACTGACTTCACATTGGAGTTGAAAATCCGGATCTTATTTTTGATGGTGAGTGATGTTGACCTCCACACAGACTTAAGAGTAATGAAAGCTTGTCTTTCTTTTCCGGTTCTGGCTTTGATATCCTCTTCAGTTCCGTCCGCCTGAAGTTCAAACGATGCTTCTCAGGTAGGCAGGTGAAGGAGGTTGTTTCTTTTAGGTTCCTCCCATTTATGCTGGCTGATTGTTGTCTGTTGTTGTTGTTGCTGTGGCTGTTGGCCAGGCAACAGAAAAGATTGAAATGTAATTGTATTTACTATGGTTAAAAAGGCAAAGAAATACAAATCTTCCTAATATTTTTGAATCTCTCGCTACCAAGTGACTTACGCTCAACCTTTGCAAATTCACGGGAATACTCATCAGTCTCATGACATATTGGTAATGACTGTTCAATTAATTTGCCTCAATGATCTTCCCTCATTTATTTGCAATTTTATATTATATCTTCTTTCACCAAGTTTTTGTGTAATATGTTCTTTGATTTGTCACTCACTCTGTATAATTTCTTAAACCATCAACCAAACTTATATTAAGTGACTAACTAATCTTTTTAGCATGGAAACGTTCATTAAGACATCAGAGAGAAACAAATCAGCAGCTTAGTTAGATAAAATGTGTGTTCTTACTAGTTTAACTATTCTATGGATACTTTAAGTGAAGAGAAGCCTTAGAATACAACGTGCGCATGTTTCAATTCAAATCTTGTTGTATCTGTTATCAAGTGAATTTACTCTGTCTTAAAGAATTAGTGGAACTGACTTTTATTCAGATATTTTAGTTGTTGGACGCCACGAGACAAACTAGACTCAAATTCCACTGTTTCAATAGTGCACCTATGCTCACGAATGTTTGTTTACACCACAAGTGGTGTCAGGTATTTTTCTATTATTCATTATATTGATCCTTTACGTTGCTATTGGAGTATCGAGCTTGATAAGCTTGAGACTTAGAATTTCGGTATCAGTGGTGTTTATTTTTAAGAGATTGGGTTACGAATCTCAATCCTAACCTACCCTGCTTACAAAGTTTACTACCATCTATCAAGATTGGGAATTAGTAAGTCGGTCTATGATCTAACCCCGAAACCACTTGCGTGGCCTTCGAGTATTTTACCACTGAAACACCGGAGTGACCGATGCAATGTATTATTTCAAAACATATATTTCCATAAATCAGTCATTTCCAATCACCTTCCAGGAAGTGTAGAAGACTCCTGGTGAGTAATCTGTTTGTATGCCTAAAGAAAAAGTGTGCCAGTGGCAGTAACTAGTCAGGTTGTGCTATTGAAAACAAAAAGAGAACACGCTGACTTTAACGGTATTCAAACACTATTCAGAATGTAGTCATCAGTATTAAATCTATTCAAGGAGTCAGTTAACGAGTATTTTGTGAATATTTCAATAGAATCATAATTTAAAGTACCCTGGAAAAATTTCAGATATTTTAATGACGTGTCAGCTGACTCAATTTGTTATGTTAAACTAATTTTATCTGCCTTAAAGTCAAATGACACGTTCCTAATTGTGTACCTATCAACACCATCTGAAGTAAAAAGACCAACAAAATTTGTGGATTATTTTAATGTTTAACTCCGTCTAATCATAACAACGAACCTACCGACTGACAATTTGGATACGCAGATATACTGACTGAATAGTCTCACTACTTCATATTTTCACTAATCAAGGCACTCTATTCAAACTCACGTAGTCGTGTAAGGGATTATGGGGATTTGTCATCTGAATTGGTAACAACCAGTGGTGTCTGACAGGGATGTCCAGTTTCCCCATTTCTGTTTAACTTCATCATAGATATCATGATGGAAGTATCCTTAACTGAATGTAATGACTTAGGAATCGACTTGTTACCAGGGAATAGTCTTATGGACTTAGAATATGCAGATGACATAGTCCTGTTAGGGGAGGATTCTGACAAAATGCAGAGTCTTCTGAACACCTTGAGCAGCAATCTTCGTATGTTTGGCATGCGATTCGCCCCTACAAAATGTAAGATGCTGCTACATGACTGGACCACGTCAACTCCTAACTTAGTGATAGGGGGTGAAGTGATAGAACATGTTGACCACTTCACCTACTTGGGAAGTTGTATTAGCACCAACGGACTGATTGGAGATGAAATCTCAGCACGGATCCGAAAAGCTCGAGCTGCTTTCGCTGACTTACACCATCTCTGGCGTAGGCGTGACATCCGGCTATCAACCAAGGGGCGTGTGTACTGCTCAGCAGTTCGCACCGTCCTTCTCTATGGCTCTGAAACATGGCCAATACGCGTTGAAGACATGAAAAGGTTGACTGCTTTTGATCATAGATGTCTGCGATCTCTGTCTCACGTTAGGTGGTTTCACAAGATAAGTAATGTTGACAATAGGCGCAGAGTGTTGGGGAAAGAGGGAAAATCAATCGACGAGGCTATAAAGTTACATAGATTGAGATGGCTAGGTGACGTGCTGCGCATGCCTAACCACCGCCTCCCCCGACGGACATTGCTAGCTGATATAGGTGCAGGTTGGAAAAGAGCCAGTGGTGGCCAAAACAAAAACATGTCATCAATCCATGAAATAAATCCTTGACAGTTAAACTGAGTCGGTCAGGTAGGGAGATGCAGACTTCCGTCCGGGTTGGGGCCCTCGGGACTGACTCTAGGAATCAATGGCTGGAGACAATAGGTGACATGGCTCAAACTCATCGTTGTCAATGGCCAGCGCAGATGTATTCAGTCTGTGTAATCTTTCATATTTCTTTCTACCACTACCCATTGTGTTTCACTCTTATATTTGTCAAACTCTATTAATTCTCTTCACTCATCTTCTTGTCTACCTTTGTGTGGTATTTGGAACGTGGCAACTCGAACTGGTGCACTTCGGTGCCAAGTTCTATGTTGAATCCAGACAGACAAACAGACTTCTTCATATTTGGCGGCAATGTAGCCTTCGCATATTTTCATGCATCTCTGTGTCATCATGGTGTTTTTATTATTTGTATACTTCACAGTCTGACTATTTCAAAAAAATGCTTTCATCATCGACTAGCAAAAGGAGATAAAACAGCCAGGAGAGATACAGGTGAGTCATTTCTATGTATACCTGGATGGTTAGATGGTAAGGAGACAACTTATACTCATTACGCAATTGAATATGCAGTGAATAAGGCGAATATTTCATTCAAATGGTAATCTAAATACACACAGACATCGGAATGAAGTATATTCACTCGATGACTTAACGAGATTTTCGTCAATGAAATCAAATTGCTACTGTTATTCGCCACACTGTTTCTGCTATTATATGTTATCACATTAAAATATGCGCAGACGCAACCTTTCATATGATCATAACTGAGAGTACATTAAGAAATTTCCATTGGTATCTAAAAATGGATGGGTGAATTCTTATTCGACTTCATCTGTTATTCTTCAACTACATTATTCTGCTGTACATCAGATGATGCTTACCATACACACTGCGGATATTTATACGTGACTAAAATGACAAAACTCCTAGACCATGGTATTTTATAGGATTTTATGTTACACTTTCCACATTGTCTCAACATCTGTGAAGCGTGTGTCGTGAATGGAAGGCAAGCTCTCACCTTATCACATTCAATGCATCCTGCCTCTCAGGTTCTTATCTGCTGAAAAATTTGCATTGGGTTTAAGTAACTCTATATGAAGACGTATGTTACTAGTGAGTGCACATATGCGCCTCGGGGCATCTAGAAGTAGGAAAAAGTAAACTGAAGTCTGATTAATATGTGGAAATTCAACGAAATATTACTTAAAGTCATCTAAATACTAATGGGTCAGTATTCTCATAATCATAGACACCATGTCACTTTTTATTTAAAATTGATTATTTCATTATGCAGGAAAAGCTCCACCACGTGAGTCACTGCTCTGTCATACATTTTCACTTTGTCCCTGAAAATATCAAGCGTTTCACCAATTACGGAAGCCCAGCTTGAAAAGAACCATTTTGCGTTTCAGGTTATCCGTTAATTTTGACTGTAAAAAATTGAGTATGAAGAGGAATACATAATTATACAGGATAAGATATCACCACAGAGAATGATTTTGACGCTTTTTGTGTTAACAAGCTTTACAACAACCAGCTTCATTTTTATAGAATCTCTTGAAAGAAGCACAATAATGGCAGGATAACCCATACAAACTCTGTGAGTAACGCATGTCCTAAATGGTTACCAAGACAGCAGTGATGACCAAATTGCATTTCTCATAGAACGTTTACAAATATAAGTAACAATGACGTTTTCAAATGTTTAACTGCACACAGTGACGTAAACAAGATGCGATAGCGTTATTCTTTAGTCATTGAAAATTCTTCATCCACACCCTGATCACTTATGCTATTACTGGATTCACAGCTCAGATATTGAGAAAATATTAGAATTCTCCGCATACAATTTACTTGTGCATAATATTATACTTCAATGTTACGTTTTAAAGAAATTTATGTGTCGAATAAAAGCTGTTCATCTTACTTCCTCGAGCAGATCACTTATGAAAGCTGAATGATTGACGCGTAGCTACGAAATTGATACCTGGAAGTGTTTTGTGAATATATTGCTATGGGTATTGAATAACAATACTACTTACATTGTATGACTGTTAATTCCTACAGTACAGCAAAAGACAGAAACAAGTTGAGACGTGCAGTTGAAGCCCTATGTTCCACTAGGAACCCAAGGGAACAATAATAATATTAAAAATAATACACAATACAATTAAAACGGAATCGTGAATGCCTTATCGTCTAATTAGTTATTCACTTAGCAAATACAAACTTTGAAGTGTAAACACTTTCGTAAAAGTCATATAAATATCTCAAATGATGATGAAAGGGTTTTCATGAATGGATTGAAGAATTTCTTTGATTATGAGTGTGTGTCGTAATTGATACCAAGCAAGACATAATTTGACATTACAGTAAATATGTGTTTGGGGGCAAAACACTGTACGCTTCACATTACATCCACTGTGCTCCCACCAAAGAGTGGTGTGATTCGTTTAGAACTAGAGTTACATGAGTTATTGTTTTTAGAAAATTACAATTTCACAACTTTTTTTAAGGTCTTGTAGGGATTCGCGTCCTGTAATGATCCAAGAATATTTCCCAAATATGGTAATACGCAACCAAATAATTATTCTTATGTGGTAATGGGGAAAAGTTAAAACCTCTCGCCTTTTAGACAGACCGATAATTCCAAACAGTAAAGCTAACGAAAAAGCTACTCATTCTTCTAAAGTTTTAGAAATGAAGCAATGGCTTTGAAAAGAAAGACGTTTAGATGTTATAGTGATCTATCTGAATTAGTCATAACATTTAAAGTTTTTTATGTGTTAATACATAGAACTAAATTTTATATTTTATATTTTTGATTACAGCTTGATTCCACACCCTATTTTTGGTACAAGTATGGAATTTTCAGCATGGATATCGGTAGCCCAAATTTCGCAGGCCGACTATAGATATCGCGTGTGCGTCAGCGCGGCCTCGAACCCCGAACCATGTGCATGGTCGGCGAAAGTCCTAACCACTGTGCCCCCGACGCAAAAACAAGGAAATTAATCAGATTATTACCGCATATTCTTCATAAGTTGACATAGTTTATAGTTAGTAATTTTCTGATCATTTTCAAATTACCTCTTTTAGATCCATTATGTGACTTTCAAAATTCATATGCATCAATTGATATTTGTATTAGTGAATTAGTCATTACAGAAGTTTCGAAACTGCGCTGATAGCTGTTTCAACAATCTTCTACCATCTACACTTTGCTAGAGGAAGTTACGCACGATCTAATTTCATATAAAAGTATTATTAGTATTATTCTTTCCTTTATTTCCTAGAAAGACATAGGGATTCAGACAGACGTCTCCATTGAGTTCGGTTCTCTGCCGACGTTTCAACTCGGCTACACGTCTACGCATATGGTTTCATCTCCTCCTCATATGACCTCGTCTCTGTCAGCCCACCCTCGCACTGACGACCAACTCGCCAGTTCCCATTTGGGTTTGATGTCACTCACATAATGGTTTGTTTTCTCTGAGTATGGCATATCCACATCCATTTATTCCTGAATTTTTGTTGCCCAGTCAGTTCCTGATAGGTTGGTTCGTTCATCACTAGAGATCCTTGCCGTTGATCTCGTCTGGCCGGCAATCTGATCTTTAGTAGTATTGAGCGAAGACAGCTAGCTTTTGAGGAAGGCATGTAGTTTGTTCGAAGTGTCCTGCGTGACGCTGCGTCAAATCTCTGATCTGCATAGTAAGTAGCACTCACTTCACATCGGATCTAATTTCCATTTCCAGGCTGATTACTGTTGTTCTTCTTACAGACTTTAGAGTAATAATAGCCTACATACTTCAATTGAAGTATGCACTGAAGACGTCGCCTAGTAAGACGATGAGAGCTTCGTTAATTAACTACCCAGCTCAGGGAACACAACCACCGCAAATGTGATAAGCTCACTTTGACGTATATTATGCCAATGATTATTCGTTTTTTTTAAATTTTTTTTGTTTTTTCTTTGTTTACAGCTTGAATCCACACTCAAAGTTGACCGCATTTCATTGAAATTTCAAATACTGCTAATTATAGGCGAATTTCAAATGAAACTAACTGATTTGTGACTTGGTTTTATAATCTCATTTGATAATATCGCACTTTTATGAGATTATGATGCTTGTAGCAACTCTATGTCTGATATGTGTATAAATAAAATCGCATTCTTGTGTAGCAATAAACGTTCTATTGGTTTTTAAGTTGAATTGGGTGAGTTGCGTTTTTATTTATAATTTTATGTACATCTATTTGAGTATTTGACATGAAAAACGTATGAAATGCAACATGAGAATAATTTTTTTTAATACAGCTTGATTCCACACTGCGTCGGTGGCACAGTGTTTAGGACTCTCGCCGATCATGCACATGGTCCGGGGTTCGAGCCCACGCCGACGCACACCTGATATCTATGGTTGGCCTGCGAATTTTGGGCTACCGATATCCACGCTGAAAATTCCACACTTGTACCAAAAATACGGTGTGGAATCAAGCTGTAACCATAAAATAAAATATAAAAAAAATAAAATAAATTTTTGGTACAAGTATGGAATTTTCAGGATGGATACATGTAGCCCAAATTTAGCAGGCCCACTATAGATATCAGGTGTGCGTCGGCAGGGGATTGAACTTCGGACCATTTGCATGGTCGGCGAGAGTCCTAACCACTGTGCCACCGACGCACTGTGGCGTTACGTTAATATTTAAAAGTGGAGTACTGGTTCTCCCACTCAGTCGTAAATTCTTGGAAACGTTTTTCAAAATTGAACGGCGTCTTCGTCCTTATCTAACTGTTTTTGAAGAACGGATTAAACAAATATAGATACCTTCATCTTCATCCAACAAACCTCCATCGGAATCTGAAATGTTGCAACAACCATTACATTTGTTTCACGACACTTAACTAATAAAAAGTGAGCATTCAATGAAGAATTTATAATATGATATAATAGTGGTTATAATTTTATTTTTTATTTTTTTATTTTTGATTACAGCTTGATTTCACACCCTATTTTTGGTACAGGTATGGACTTTTCAGAGTGGATATCGGTAGCCTAAATTTTGCAGGCCAACCATAGATATCAGGTGTGCGTCGGCGTGGGCTCGAACCCTGGACCATGTGCATGGTCGGCCAGAGTCCTAACCACTGTGCCACCGACACACACTTATATATACATTTCAGGGAAGTACCAAGTTAGTGTGAGAAGTAAAGCGAACTTAGATTAAACAGATACAGACAACTTCAGGAGTAAAACTAAGGAAAAAATGTAATCAGTGAAGTAGGGAAATATCTTAGCTCGTACTGATAATGAAGAGTTTTTCTTAAATCCAGGTGTTTTAGTAGAATGTACAATGTACTCTGAATACACACGATGATTTCACTGCTTTCCCTTTGTCAGTGCAAGAAGTATTTTAAACAAAACTTAGGAGTCAGTCATTCTATATTTACTAATGCAGCAGCAGAAGTTAAAACACGGAAGGAAAGATGTATTTTTAAGTGATCAAACCACTGTTTATGCATATACAGTTAGTATTCCTTAACCAATCATTAAGCGTGTAGTTTTGGTTTACAACGTGCGACATGCAGTAGAGTGTTCAAATACATATATTATCCTGTCGCTAATACATGAATGAATGAATGCAGCCGGTCGGGTGTGAGGAGAAATACTCGCCAAAGACATTGGCTAGCGGTCGCGCTATGTCGTGAATTCGCAGAAGTTAGAATTCAAGGACCATTGGAACGGGTCCCAGTGGCTTAATGGTATACGAGCTCGCCTTGTAACCGGAAGGTCCTGGGTTCGAACCCCGTCGGTGGTGGGTGCGTACTGCTGAAGAGTCCCAAACTAGGACGAAACAGCTGTCCAGTACTTCCAGGTTTTCCAATGGTTCTCTAACTAATGTCAGCTCATGGTGAAATCCTGAAACATGAATGAACTGTTGGAATATCTGAAATAATATTCCATGGGCACACATTATTTGTATCACACCTCCATGGTGGATGTTGCTGTTGACACAGAAAATTTGTAACCCCAAGTATTAGTAACAACAAATCTCTGTGCAATTTGACTTGATGTCTTGTTGAGAAGTGATTTGATGTCTGAAACACTGTCAAGACATGATAGTTTATCTTGAGAATAGCAAAGATAAACATTCAAGCAGAGTACCAGGAATGCACTTTCGTCTATGTTTTGAGATGAATTGCAGTTTAATTCACCAACGTCATAGTGAATACACCGATGACTGAAAAGTACGTTCAGGTAATACTTCTTGTTAATTTTGTCTCAAGGGATGTCAGTCTACTTTTTGAGTAATTTCCAATGTGAAGAAAGGTGGAATGTAACTACTCTGTCACCATTTTGTGTGTATTCAGACGACGAATAGTACGTGAAATGAATGAACTGTATTTACAACCGAACACACATGATGGCAGGTATGTTTTGAATGAATACTGCACACTGTAAATATTACGGACACATATTCACCCGTTGTCGTTTTGCAGAATGGGAAGAAAAGGTATTGATTCTTTAATTTGAAACTGAGTAGCTACTGATGTCATGCGTTCAGTACATGGTGTTGGTGCTGTCTGAATTCAATGTCATTCACACTGGCAGTGCGGTCACTTTTCCGATTTGCATGTGGTGAGAGCAGGATGCAAGCCAATTGGTAGACATCTACGTCAATGTCTAGGTCACTAATATTGGCCGTGAGAAAACATGAACATGGCTGATTCAACAACCAATCACAGCAGACTTAACGTGGGCAAATACGATTCGCAGATGGATGGCCTCACTTTCTGAGAAACCCGAAGACAACCAATCAAAAGACTGTGTTTGTCTACTTGAATCAGCTATAATAATGTACAGGAAATATATATAAATACGTGTTGATTTCCGTAATAAAATGATCTGTTGCCGGCCCTTGTCTTCTGTTGTTACATGCACAGTGAATTTTCTCCATGTGATTTTAGACAATCGGTAGGAAGTTTCCTGAATGAATCTAAGTGGTGCTTAGATAATCATCACAGACAACAGGCAAAATCCTTCGAATATGGCTTCAGTGAGAACCATTCACAAAGAACAAAACGAGTGAATGCATTTTTCTGTTGAAACGATTGCAGAATGAGTGAGAATGAAGTCATATCATAAGCTATAAAAAGTTAAGCTGTGGCCATCTTTTCGGCGAAGCCATTTTCTTAAATCGAATACTCAGTTTGCTAATTAAATCTCAATCGAAATAAGAGCAATTCATAGGGACTTTTTCAACACTGTTTCATATGCAGACGGAAATTATACAGACAAAAGTGTTTGATCATCTTGATACTATACCAGACGGCGATCAAGAAATCCAGTATAAACGCATATAATTTCATACTACTGATTTATTGGAACGAGTAGTTATACATCACTGAAATCAGCCATATGTACGCGGCAGTCAGATCGACGTTATCTAGACTCAGAATGGCTGTTCCAGCCAATCAGGTATGAGCTCATCAACTGTGTGGCGCAATTTCAGTACATAACACTTAATTACAGACATGTTCATTCCGTATACTGAAGAAAAAATAAGTACACATCAGAGTATTCTGTATGAAGTGGATAGTAATTTTCCTGGAATAGCAAACATCAGGATGATATTTTCAACAATCGCATGAGAGTAACTCCTCCACAGAATTCTTGTAATCCCGGCAAACTTCTCATTCCATTTTTTGGCTATGAATAATTCAACTAGTGGGACATCCGCTTCCAAGTTGCTTTCCAAGTGGCCATGATATATTTACACATGTCATTTTATATGTTTAATATATCTCGAGCACCATTCACCTAACGGGGTACAAAAAGCTATCGAATTGCCTAACTTAAATATACGCACCTCCACAGCTTTGTACAATTGGAATGTAAATACAAATTAGTCAGATAGTTAGCATATGCAGAGATTAGCACCGAAGGGTGTAGACACAAAGAACCTCAATTCGTCCGAGATGTTCTGTATGTAGTCGCATATCCAGAGGAGCTTACAAATATCAGCATACGTTGAAAATAGTGCGTAAGACAATTTTGAAACTGCAACCGAAGTTATGCGTATTAAAATCACAGATATATCCTTATACCCTTGAACATAACATCACCATTCAAAAATGTACCACTAGTTCAAACGGCTATCGACATATAAGGAAAAGTTAATTCAAACGTCAATTAATTTGAATATCGCTCAGTTTACTAGCCCACCAGTTTAATAACCCGTCTTAAGCGTACAAAACTAGGGAAAGTTAGGTGTAAGACTACCGAGCATAAATTGAGACAATAATCTAACAGCTACAAAAACGTAGAATCAACAGCGAAAGTAAGAAAATTAACTTATTCATCTTTGGAGGATGAAACAGACTGGTAGAGGTCTTCTAAAATGCAGTCACTTGATTTGCCTTCTTCGATTATAGTAGAGTTTAGCATACAGACATGGCATCTTCACCCGATATTCGAAGATCGGTAGGCTCTTCGGATCACTACACCGAGGAATATATATATATATGACACAGAAGTAGAAGACATTTGTGAGTGCAAGTCAAATGGAAATTATTATTATTATCATTATTGCTCCCTTGGGTTCCTAATGGAACATAGGGCTTCAACTGCACGTCTCCATTTTCTTCTGTCTTCTGCTATACTTTCCGCCTGCATCCATGTTAATCCATATTCTTTCAACTCCTCTTCACACGATCTCCTCCATGTCACCCTTGCACTGACGTCCCATAGGCCGCTTCCCTTTCGGATTCCACTCGAGGGCTTGGCGTGCGATGTGACCCATCGGTCTCCTCAGCGAGTGTCCGATCCATCTCCACTTTCTCCTGCATATTTGTTGGGCGATTGGTTCTTGCTTCGTTTGTTCCCATAATTCCTTGTTGGTGATTCTTTCCGGCAATCTGATCTTCAGTATTGAGCGAAGACATTTGTTAATAAAGGTATGCAACCTTTTGAAAATATTCTTTGTGACCCGCCAAGTTTCTAATCCGTATAGAAGAACTGACTTTACGTTTGTATTGAAAATCCGAATTTTGTTGGTGATGCTGAGTGACGAAGATTTCCAGATTGATTTCAGGTTGATGAATGTGTTTCTCGCCTTCCTGATTCTCGATTTGACATCCTCGTCCGCTCCTCCTGTAGTTGAGACAATGCTCCCTAGATAAGTGAATGAAGTAACCTTTTTCAAATCCCTCCCGTTGATGGTGATTGACGTTGGATGTTGTTGCTGTTGTTGGTTGGTTATTTTCATAACCTCCGTCTTGTCTATGTTCACCTGGAGTCTTGTCTTCGCTGGATGCTTTTTCGACCATTTTGTCGGTTTTCGCTTGTAAGTCTTCCGCTTTGTGTGACACCAAACATAAATCATCCGCGAAATCCAGGTCTTCTAGGTTCTTCACGTCGGTCCAGGATATTCCTGTCTTCTCGTTTCCCACAGTCTGACGCATAATCCAGTCCACCACTACAATTAGGAATATCATTGATGATAGTAAGCACCCTTGTCTGACTCCAGTGTTTACTCCAAACGCCTAGCTGAGTCTTCCGTTGTGGATCACTTGGCAGGTGCCGTTGTCGTACAGCTGATGAATAAGGTTGATGAATATTTGGAAATAGACTCTCCCATTCGGTAACTGTAGGGTCAAGAATTTGACCTTCTTTGGCATTTCGATGTACGCTAATAGATAACCATTCTGAACTAAAGTGTAATGGAAAGACTCAAGTTATCGATTTTGTTTGTCTTCCTGCATATATTACGGATTCTTGTGAGATGCGATTTCATAAGCTCCCCATCCGTTTTTTTTTCTTGATAACCTCTAATCAATGGAATAACCTCTCTAGATCACATGTAAAGTCAGGCCAAGTCGTTCAAATGATTTCTTTCTGGATTTTTTGTCTATAACAGAACACCTTGCTACAAACAAGAAAAACTCTGAACTGAGTATACGAAAGTGATCTATCTATCAGTTTTTACTACGGAGGCATTGAAGTTTACTTTCTTCAACTCGTAGAGTAATTTGGCATGTGATTTTGACTACTATTACTATTTATTCCCTTAGGTTCCGAGTGAAACATATGGCTTCAAGGACACATCTCCACTTTGTTATGTTCTCTGCCGACCTCTTAGGCTGAGCCCATGATTGTGTATAATCTTTCATCCCCTCCTCTTCGGCACACAACCTTCTTCATGTCAACCTCGCACTGACAACCCACTGCTTGCTTCATATTCGCATTCCAATCGAGCGATGACCTGATGCGATTCGCCCCTGCAAAATGTAAGATGCTACCACAGGACTGGACTACGTCAATCCCTAACTTAGTGATAGGGAGTGAAGTAATAGAACATGTTGACCACTTCACCTACTTGGGAAGTTGTATTAGCACCAACGGACTGATTGGAGATGAAATCTCAGCACGGATCCGAAAAGCTCGAGCTGCTTTCGCTGACTTACACCATCTCTGGCGTAGGCGTGACATCCGGCTATCAACCAAGGGGCGTGTGTACTGCTCAGCAGTTCGCACCGTCCTTCTCTATGGCTCTGAAACATGGCCAATACGCGTTGAAGACATGAAAAGGTTGACTGCTTTTGATCATAGATGTCTGCGATCTCTGTCTCACGTTAGGTGGTTTCACAAGATAAGTAATGTTGACAATAGGCGCAGAGTGTTGGGGAAAGAGGGAAAATCAATCGACGAGGCTATAAAGTTACATAGATTGAGATGGCTAGGTGACGTGCTACGCATGCCTAACCACCGCCTCCCCCGACGGGCTTTGCTAGCTGATATAGGTGAAGGTTGGAAAAGAGCCAGTGGTGGCCAAACAAAAACATGGCCTCATCAATCCATGAAATCCTTGACAGTTAAACTGAGTCGGGTAGGGCGATGCAGACTTCCGGGTTGGGGCCCTCGGGACTCTAGGAATCAATGGCTGGAGACAATAGGTGACATTGCTCAAAATCGTTGTCAATGGCGCAGATGTATTCAGTCTCTGTAATCTTTCATATTCCTTTCTACAATTACCCATTCTGTTTCACTCTTATATTTGTCAAACTCTATTGATTCTCTTCACTCATCTTCTTGTCTACCTTGTGTGCCAATTGGAACGTGGCAACTCGAACTGCTGCACTTCGGTGCCAAGTTCTATGTTGAATCCAGACAGACAGACATTCGACAGCCTCCTCAACATACACTCGATCCATGCACCTCCATATATACGACTGTATACATAGCTATTCAAAACGACCGATACTTGAACAGCAGTTGTACCTTACTCATTACTAAATACTATGAATTTCTTTTGCATTTCTAAAATACTACTGGTCACTTGGTGGCAAGTGTGATCCTTTTTTATCATAACAATCCAACTTGATTAGGCTTACCAGTTCTGAGACTAGGTGATTTGATATTAAGTATGGTTTCATTTATTAAATTTGTTTGTTTCTGAATAATCATTACTGTTTAAAATCTAGTTTGTGGCACTTCTGGCGAGTGTGAAGACAAGTATACACTGGACTGATAATTAAGACTCCAGAATATGTGGATTTCGTAGATAACTTATGTTGAACTTCACACAAACTTGAAGACTAACAGATGAAAACCAACAAACTGGCTGACGAGGCTGGCAGCGAATGGAGGACTCCACTGGAACATACAGAAGATATAGGTGATGAAGTTCCCCACCGGAATACAACAGAAACAAGAACAACCAGCATCAATCGCCATCGATGGGAGAGATTTACCAGAGGTTAATTCCTTTACTTATCTAGAGAGCATCGTTTAAAATACAGGCAGTGGAAATAAATGAGGATATCAAAGCCAGTTGGAATCAGAAAGTCAAGATACTTGGCCTCATCAACCTGAAATTACTTTGGAAATGATCTGCACTCGGCCGGATCAGCCAGTGCTTCTAGATGGACCAGAAACTTCGCCAGCGTGTCACGAAAAAGAATGCCAACAAGCTAAAGACTTTTACGAGCAGCTACATTAATGGGCTGCCTACTGAAGATCAAAGAGCTGGCCAGAAAGACTTATCCACAAGAAATTCTAGCGATGAACAAACCAACCAAGAGCCTATGTAGCAGAAAATGGAAATCGGTGTGGTGGATCTTAGGAGACCGACAAATGACATCTCACAAAATGCAGGCCATCGCTTGAGTGGAATCCTGATGGGAAGCGATGAGTGGGCCATCTGCGCAACGGTGATATGGAGGAGATGCTGTGATGAGGAGAGAGAGATGAGAGATTGTTATCAGTCGTGAAAATAACTGAAGAGGAAAGCAGAGAATGCAAAATGAAATAATAGTTCATGTAATTTGTATATGGAGAATGTTTTCTGGTGGTTACTACCACTTGTATTAACAACATCCTACTAATGACTCCCTCATCCTGTTACAGAAATAAGCATTTGTCTCACAAGTTCCACTTGCCCTAGATGTCTGAATGGTGATGAATAAATTGCAAGGTGTATTCTGAATAACATTTATGAAAGACCTATTCATTAAGTCAGTTGATCGATACGAAAGCAGAATTGATATTACACTTCTTTCATTCCGTTACATTCACAGTGGAACTATAGGGATCCAAGCTAGTGGCTTGAAGTTCCTGTAGCAGTGATGTGTGTTTTACAGGATGAAGTTCCTAGCCTTATACCCAACCTCCTCTCTTTATCAGTCTTGTTATTGGCTTTAGGAGGTAAACGCGTGCATCGCTCATGGATCTAACCCCAGACCACTTGCGTGGTGGACGAGCAATTTACAGCGATGTCACTGACGCGTTATTGACACTACACTACATTGCCTTTATTGAAAGGCTGTTGAGCTGAGTACATTCCACAAAAATATATTCGAATAAATGGTACAAAGGCCTCTGTACATTTATCTAACATTCATTCTACCTTTTTCACAGTTCAAGTACAGCCTTAAATGAATTATGTCATAGTTTTCTTCATTTTATTGTCTAGCGTGCATTGGTACATTCCAGAAATAGACTTCAGACAGGTCTTCGCATTTTATAATGAACAAATAATTCCAGTGGAAAGGACAGTCAAAGTTAAGAAAGTTGTTAACCTGCAGGTAATTCACCACTTCATTCAATTAGTATTTAATCGGTGGATGTTTACTGGCGGTGGAATCCAGGATGCGCGTTTTGTCCTATTTGGGACTCGGCAACTGGATGTACCTGCATTCGGTGGGAACATCATCGCTGACTCACTGGGGATTGTAGGTACATCCAGCTGACAAGTCTCAAAAAGGACTGCTGAAATGTGCATCCTGGATTTCAGTACAAGTTACTGTCCCCCAATTAAATACTAATTAAATGCCCAGACATCACCGAAGCATCTGTTCAAGAAGCTGACATGCCAACCTGAGACCGAGCACTTCAGTCCAATCAATGGACACGAATATCTAAAATTCAATTAAATCGATATAACCCGTTGCACAAGAGGTGTCTCTCGTGGCTTTGGTGGTCTGGTGGCTAACGCTTTGGTGTTGGAAACCGTGGGAACTAGGTTCGAGCCTCGGTGGGAACATCATAACTCACTGCGGAATGCAGGTACATCCAGCTGGTGGACGAGTCCCAAATAGGACGAAATGCTAATCCTGGCTTGATTCCACTACTAGTCACCATCCACCAATTAAATTCATTACTTCGTTCTGATGATGATTTAGTGAAACATGAATTTAGAAGGCTACTCATATAAGCAATCCAGATCGTCTATATTTAGATACACATCAAACATGTATTACGCATTTGACTTACGAATTACGTCTGAAATTTCAATAACAAATCATGTGATAACATGACATGTGATAAACAGACGTATAGTGATACGCTGTGCGTCGATGGCATAGTGGTTAGGACGCACGCCGACCATGGACATGGTCCGGGGTTCGATCCCCGGCCGACGCACTTCCTTACCTCACTAAGCCGGAAATAATCCTGGTAAAGAGGAAAGGCTGGGCATGATGCTAGCAACCCCATCCTGTAAAAATGAACACTACTTCAGAAATTTCAAGCCTGTGGCTTGAAGCCCTATGCTGCACTAGGAAACGTGAGGGAAAAAAATAGTGATACGCAAAGTTTTTATGACATTTCCTGCTTCTATTTCGGTGAAGTGTTTTTCTTGAGTTTCAATTCATGGGATATCTAATGTTATTCTGGTCATTTATCCTCTTTTATTATGAGAAGTGGCTGGTATTTTTCAAATTCTAAACATGCTTTGATATATGATTAAATTGATATTCCAGGGATGTTTCGTAATGGTAATTTTGTTTGAATTATCATTACTTTATTTTTCTACGTCGATAGGGGAGAGCATACTAAGCATCATACTGAGAAACTCAATGACAGAAACTTTAACTGATCGGAAATTTCTGTGCGTGCATTCACATGAAAATCTAAAAAAGTGTTTCCGTTAATTTTGAATCCTTAAATGTGCGTCGTCTATATCAGTATTACTAAATTGGATGGTAATTGCAGAATTTTAGCGGTCCTAATCTGTATCATGAAAAGATTTTGGAACTGAAAGCATCCCATCTTGTCTGATGGATCTACTTCCTCAAGATATTTCAGTCTAATTACGAGTAATAATTGTGTCCTGAGTGAGTAAAAAAAATAGTTCAATGAAGTGATATCATATATACGAAATTTGAAATTTATATTACTTTCAACTTTATGTTGAAACGTACCTTTCAAATCTTCAATGCAGAAAAGATGATTGCAATGTGTAGACAACGAAACGACATGTTGTTCTCTGCATTTAATAGCAATCATGTATAATGACTTTTCATAATTTTAGAGGGTTGAAGACAAGTGGCAGGAAGCATTGAACCTAGGTTTCGTGTTAGCTGGCACTCATCATCAGAGCTTATCAGCCAAGTGTTAACGTCCTTAACTGCAGTCAGCACTAGATGGCGTGGGTTCGAATCGCAGAAGCGAAATGAGTTCCTTTAAGTTAGCTGCAGATACGCCTTGCTGACTTGTGAGTGCCAACTAGCACGACACCTAGGTGGTCCAAGGCTTCCTATGGCCGACCGCCTCCAACCATCTAATAACATCAAATCAATGTGCACCGTGATGACAAGCAACCTAGAATGGTTATCACACTGCAAACCTGACTGAGAGAATTCAGTTTGCACCAAAGAAGGGACTAGACACAACACACCAGTTACTAGTGACTAATAAAAGAATATTTTTTGTATTTTATGTGTTGAGTTTTTTTCGGTTATTTCTTTTATGTTAATAATCTCAGTAGAAGCGTCAACACATGTCGAGAGACAATTGTCTCTAACTGATGAGACACATGTGAACAGGGATATTTGTCATAGTTCCGACCGTTAGTCATTAACAAATATGCATATAACCAATATCTCATTACCTAGAACTCTCAATCGTTCGTGTAAGCAGCATTTGCCCGTAGAATGTGACTATTTCAATTCTACGTGTTCAATAATAGAAGACAGAAAAATAGTTAACCGATTCACGCCCTAAATACAACAGAAAAGTTGGCGACATAACCTTCATGCTTTTTCCTGGGCATTCACGTCTAAAGGTCGAATGAATTCATTGCATAATTCAGCTAATGAAAAAGATACCACAAGATTGCTAATTCATATTTTTGAAACATTTTCAATGACACAATCACTTCCTCTTCCTCTAAAAGAATCAGAAATTTTGTGAAACGTTTGCGTGAAGCCATCTGGCGTAGAATTATTGTTATTATCAAGTTAGAATAAGACATGGTGATGTAGTTAGGATGCGAAATTGCCAATCCATCATCTGTGTAAATGAAGTTGATCATGTTCGTCGGTGGCACAGTGGTTAGGACTCTCGCCGACCATGCACATGGTCCGGGGTTCGAGCCCGCACCGACGCACACCTGATATCTATGGTCGGCCTGCAAAATTTGGGCTACCGATATCCATGCTGAAAATTCCATACTTGTACAGTAAATACAGTGTGGAATCAAGCTGTAAATCAAAAAATAAAAAAAAAATAAAAATAAAGATTACTAGCTCACTAGTTTTCTAGCCGATCCCGAACCCGGATAAAGAGGGAATGTTGGGGCGTGATGCGAGCAACTCCACCCCCAAAGCTTAACCAAATCGCTACAGAGACGTCAACGCACAAATATATTAAGAATTCTAAAAATATAAACAAAAAACCTTATTTTTCGCTGGAATCGGGGAAGTGAAATGACGCAGGCTGGTGAAAGCCTTTGGCAAACCAGTCAACCGATATGCATTCTTTCGATGAAAGCAAAAGTAAGGATGAGTACCTGGAATGTTCGTACAATGTACGAAACTGGAAAGGCTGCCCAGATAGCCGCTGAAATGAGAAGGTACAGAATAGAAGTGTTGGGAATCTGCGAAAGCAGATGGAACGGAACTGGAAGGTGCCAACTACCTACTGGAGAGACAGTAATCTTTCCGGCCACCCAGAGGACAACCATGAGCACACCAAGGGAGTGGCCATCATGATGTCACCAACAGCAACCAAAGCTCTCATGCAGTGGGAACCAATCTCCTCCAGGATAATGACAGCCAGGTTCAACTCAAAAGGAAGGAAAGTTACAGTCATTCAATGCTATGCGCCTACAAACGTCTCAGAACAAGAGAAGAAGGAGGCGTTCTACAGACAACTACAAGCAATAATGGACAACGTCCCAAATGGCGATATCAAAATCCTGATGGGTGACATGAATGCGAAGCTGGCAGGAGACAACACAGAAAGAGAACTCACCATTGGTCTTGAGGCCCTCGGCGAAATGAACGACAATGGTGAACTCTTCTCAGACTTCTGCGCCTTCAATGATTTGGTGATTGGTGGTAGTGTGTTCAAACACAAGGATATACACAAGACGACATGGATTTCACCAGATGGAAACACCGAGAATCAAATAGACTTCATCTCAATTTCAAGAAAGTGGAGACGGAGCCTACTGGACACAAGGTCGAGGAGAGGAGCAGATGTGGGTTCAGACCACTATCTAGTACAAGGGACTTTCAAGGTGAAACTAAAAGCCTCGAGGATAGCTGGGGATAGGCCACAATGCAAGTTCAACACTCAATTACTGAAGGACACAACCACAAGAGACACTTTCACTGCAACTGTCAGAGCAAAGCAGGAAACACTACGCGACATCACTGAAGAATCATGCGTGGAAGAACATTGGAACTCTCTGAAGGCGATTTTCAACGAAACGTGTTCAACGGTTTTAGGAAGAAAGAAGAGACAAGACAAGGAATGGCTCTCAACGGAGCTAATAGAGGAGAAGCGAATGGTGAAAGAGAAAATGATTCAATGCAAGGACGGACAAGCGAAGGAGACGCTGAGCTCAACTTACAGCACTGGACAAAGAAGTGAAGAAGAGTGCTAGGAAGGACAAAAGACGATTCTACGACAACCTCGCCACTGAAGCTGAGAAGGCAGCAGGCAAAAGGGACCTGAGGACACTATATCAGATAACCAAATCTCTATCCGGGAAGAGATCAACACAAGCGAAACCTATAAAAGACAGCCAAGGGAACCCAATTACCAAGGAAGGAAAACAGATTAAACAATGGGCGGATCACTTCAAAGGACTCTTGAACCGACCACCACCTGCAACCCGTCCAGAAATACCAACAACAGCGCACACACAACTGCAAGTTGACACCGATCCTGAAGTCTTGAATGCAATCAAGCTTCTGAAAGCTGGAAAAGCATCTGGACCAGATGGAATACCTCCTGAAGCACTGACAACGGACCCAGAGACGACAGCAGATATGCTGACTCCATTATTGCAAAAGGTCTGGAAGAAGGAAATGGTGCCTACTGACTGGAGGAAAGGTTACCTCGTGAAACTACCAAAGAAGGGAGGCTTACGCCCTACTCTGCAAGAACTGGCGAGGAATCATGCTCCTGTCGACGCCAAGTAAAGTCCTGAGCCACATCATCCTGGAGAGAATAAAAGACGCACTGGAGACAGAACTCCGACCAGAACAAGCTGAATTCAGGAAAGGCAAATCATGTACTGGCCTAATCGCAACTCTACGCATCATCATCGAACAAAGCATGGAATGGCGATCAAACCTCTACCCCAACTTTATAGACTTTGAGAAGGCCTTCGACAGCGTTGACCACGAAGTAATTTGGAGTCTACCCGAGTACTACGGCGTACCCCAAATATTCATCAAACCTTATTAACCAGCTGCACGTACACCTCACATGTCAAGTGAAACTTTACGGAAAACTCAGCTAGGCGTTTGGAGTAAACACACGAGTCAGACAAGGGTTCTTATTATCACCAATGATATTCCTAATTGTGGTGGACTGGATTATGTGTCAGACAGTAGAAACGAGAAGACAGGGATATTCTTGACTGACGTGAAGAATCTAGAATACGAGTATTTCGCGCGTGGACGATTTATGTCTGATGTCACACACACAAAATCGAAGGCTTACAAGCGAAAACCGACAAACTGGTCGAAGAAGCAGCCGGCGAAGACAGGACCCCAAGTGAGCATAGACAAGACGGAGGTTATGAAAATAGCCAACCAACAACAACAACAGCAACATTTAGCGCCAATCGCCGTCAACGGGAGGGATTTGAAAGAGGTTACTTCTTTCACTCTCTTACCTAGGGAGCATTGTCTCAACTACAGGCAGTCAGAACGGACAAAGATGTCCAATCGAGAATCGAGAAGTCAAGAAACACATTCATCAACCTGAAACCAATCTGGAAATCTCCGTCGCTCAGCGTCAACAACAAAATTCGGTCGGATTTTCAATACAAATTTCAAGTCACTTGTTCTACACGGATGAGAAACTTGGCGGGCGGGTTACAAAGAATATTTCCAACAGCCTGTTGCAGACCTTTATCAACAACTAACTGTCTTTGCTGGATCTATACTGAAGACCAGATGGCCGGGCCGGAAAGTATCACCAGCAAGAATCTATGTGAACAAACAAAACAAAAATCGATCCCCCAACGAATATGAAGGAGAAAGTGGGGATGGATTGGACACTTTCTGAGGAGGCCGTTGGGTGACATCGCGCGCCACAGGCCACTGCTCGAATGGAACCTGAAAGGGAAGCGGCGAGTGGGTCTTTGGTACAAGGGTGACATGAAAAATTCGTGTGAAGAGGAGTTGAAACAGTATGGAGTAACATGGATGCAGGCGAAAAGTACAGCAGAAGACAGAAGCAAGTGGAGACGTGCAGCTGAAGCCTTATGTTCCACTAGGAACCCAAGGGGGCAATAATAACGATATGCTCTGTTGAACAGTTCACAGAAGGAATTGAAAAACCTTATTTGAGTGTATTAATTAGCGAATTATTTTTCAAGATATACGCCAGAATAAATCAAGTAGATAGTCGCTGTTATTGACACCAGAGGGAAAACATTCTCTGTGACCATAGTAAACTGTAATAAACATAGAATGGGGGTATGATCAATGACGGCCTAACTTGTGTGACACATGCCACTAATGAATAAGGGACGAAGGCGAAATCGTCATGAATATTCAGGAAGCATTGACTCTTTCACTGAAAACATTTCACTTGGACAAAGTATTTAGTCTACCAATAAGCTAAGCTTTCTTTTTTTCATATTTTTGCCACTTCATTTTGTTTTTGCATTGTTTATTGTCTGTCTGTCCATCTGTTTTGACACAGAACGCTGCACAGATATGCAGCAGTTGAAGTTGCCACACTGCGTGTAGCACACAAAGCAAGAGAACAAAGTAGAAGAAATGCATATTAGAGACAGTAAACAGAGGTGTGAGACAAAGGAATAGTAATAACGAAGAACAATATAGTTTCATTTGAAATCATAAGTCAGAAGGAGTGGATGCATCTGACTGCAATATTGAGAACTATTTTGATCCATATCACCAATTGTCTCCAGCTATCGTTGATTTTCACCGTCCAGAGGATCCCAGCCAGGAAGCCTACACCTTCCTACGTGACCAGCTTAAACTATCTATTGTGAATTTCATTTACTGGTGCCATGTTTTTGATTGACCTCCGCTTGCTTTTTTCCAGCCTGACCCTATGTTAGCTAACATTGCCTGTCGAGGAAGGCAATGACTAGGCCTACGTAACACATGTTCTAACCATCTCAGTCTATGTAACTTCACAGCCTCGTCGATTGATTTCCCCTCTTTACCTAGAACTTGACGCCTGACCTTAATATCGCTCACCTTATTTTACCACTTCACACGGAAATAGAACGCAGGTGCCTATGATCAAAGACAGCTAATCTTTTCATTCTTCCACTCTCAATGGCCAGATCTTACAGCCATAAAGCAGGAAGGAGCGGACTGATGAGCAGTACACCCGCCCTTTGGTGGATAGTCGGATGTCACGTCTACGCCAGAGACGGCGTATTGACAGTTTACTATCAGACTACCATGAAAAAATCAAGTTAGGTTCAACATTTCAACTTTTTATTGAGATTTATTCATTGACGATGAAAAGCCTAAATGCTGTATCAATCAATTCTTTTCTAATAAGTAAACGTGATTGCCCACTACCTCCCATGTTGTCTCGAATGATGGCACAAACACAATTCCTTCTGACAGTAGGTTCCAAGAATTTTTGATTTGGAGAGCGAACTATTATTCCACTTCTAAATATTCACTCAACAAGTACCACTTTCACACTTAATTTCAACTTCACATAATATTCATATCATATATTTATATGTGCACAGAATTATGAATAAAAATGCAACTCACCCAATTCAACTAGAATGCAATAAAACGTTAAGTACTTCACAAGAATGCGATTTTACATACATATGGAATTTGAAGTTGTTACAAGCACTATAGTTACATAATTTGTTTTCAAACACATATGAAAATCGATTTGCTTGAAGTACTTGAAGTGTAAATTTTAAACTAGGAACATTATATTGCATCACAAATGAGTTAATGTTTCTAAGTTGATGATGAGTAACTTTAGCAATATTCTACAGCTGGGTACCCATTGGTCAAAAACGAAACCTGGTCCGGTCGCTTGCCACTCGTATTCGACGCATATGTAGCACTGATACTGTGGAAGATGAGTTATACACTTTGAGGAAAATCCTAATGGAAAATGGATTTCCACCACGTTTTATAGATAAGAATATACATTCAAAGCCTACAAAACGTGACCTATTAACCGCTCCCAAGATATTACTTTACATGAGCTTAGAATTCAAAGGGGACTTAGCTTCCGATACCATGAAACGAAGGATATCACAGTCCCTGAAAAGAACATTCCCTGCTGCCTCTCTGAGAATAGCTTTTACTAGCCGATCATTATTGTTCAATAACCTGAAGGACAAGATCCCAGTGTTGACTAAATCTATGTGCATTTATCAATTCACCTGCTCTTCTGGAGCTAGGTATACCAGTCGTTCGACTAGAGTTTTGTCCAAGAGGGTGCAACAACATTATCCTGCATGGCTACGAAAAGGTGGAAGTGGAGCAATAAGGAGGGCGATCACTGAACATCTGGTCGATAATTACCACCCTATCTCTATAGCCTCCACCTTTAATGTCATCTACAAGGCAAAGAGCAATCTACCCAAATCCCTACGTACCCAACTCATCTGTATTGCTGAAGCTTTAGCCATCGAAACAGAAAAGCCAGATCTCTGTGTATAGAAAAAGTTCGTTCAACCCCTTCAACTTTCATGGTCTTAATCCCTCTATGCTAAAATATGGTAATCCCCAATCATATTTTAGCTCTACCAATTTTTCATTTTTCATTTTGTCTATTTAACTTGTAGTCTCCTCCTTGTTACGTCAACTATTACTATTACTACTCTCACTTTGAACTGTCCCCGGTATTATTTCACTTGTTCCACTTGTCATTCTAAATCAATTCTCCTTTTTACAACGATAAATTCTATGCTATTAAATTTCACACAATATTACGTAACGTTTTTGTTTTATTCGATTTGTCTACTAATCCTATAATTGGACATCCTTTTCCAAGTTCTATCCCTCCTATGAATTATTCTATATATGACATTAATTTGCTTTGCCACTTGACATTTAACTACGATTATAATCACAAACATTTTAGTTTTAATTGAACTTCATATGATTATTATTATTATTTTATGCATTCACACCTAAGATTCAATTCCCTCACCGGATATAACTTATTAAAAACCATATATATACGACTGTACAGCTTGATGATAAATTCGTTGAAAAGAGTCTCTTCGCTAAATCATTTGTTTTGATTTTCTAAATATTCGAAGTATCGCTAAAATTCAGCGAACACTGATTTAGCGAATAACCGACAGAATATATGACTGCATTGGCTTACCACCGATATCATCAGGAATGTAGATATTTCATTTTGAAGGACGTTCTCCTGTATTTTGTCTAGGATAAAATGTAATCTTCCCGTTCTGCGAATTTGATTACTCTTTTCACTCACTTCAACCCAAAGGGACGGACCATGACATTCATCGGTGTAATGTTGAATGTGTGGAACAATATCATCTCATATGCACTAGGTCAGGAGATGCTCGCAACTCGAATTTACTGGAGGACAGTAAGTTGTGCATTCACTGTGGGGCCAACTTCAACCTATTTATCGTTTCGTTACAGTGAGACCAACTTACTTACTGAGATTTTGTTAACATCAGTTTGTGTGTTTCACAATAATTCTGAGAGTCACTAAACATATGAATAATACCTTTCCTCTACGATGATATTTCACCGTGAAATTAGATGACATGTGAATACTTCATGAAGACTAATGATACCATGATTTTAACAAATAACACAATATTATATCAACATATTCATTGACAATAAGTATCAATAAATGAATTTCAAATCTAAAACTCATATAATGGATCTAGAATAGTGATAGAGCTATTTTAACTTATGAGAAAAATCTGGTAGAAATCTAATCAAAACTCTCTCTTGAATGGCATTGTTAATCTTTATGTTTAACGGATGGCACAGCGATAGAATACCCGCCAACCACGCCTCATGTGGTCCGGGGTTCGATCTCCGGTCAACGCACTTCTTCACCTCGCTAAAACAGGAGTTAAACTGGTGAATAGGGAAGGTTGTGCATGAGTTAAACCCACCCTGTAAAATAGTTACCACAGCTCCATAAATTTCCACTGAAAACTTTAAGGAATAAAAATATTTAACCTATGTCAATTTACAGAAATCGAGTGTTTTCAAAATTGATTACTACACTGGAGTAACGCCTTCCTTCTAAACCATCTCTTTTTATATTCCCTGCTAACTGTATGAAACTGAAGGAAATGATGAAGCGGTGTCCTTGTTAGGTGTATCGCTTATCATTTATTATCGGTCTGTCTGACAGGTGATGTCAAGTAACCTTTTTAAAACACCTCATAAAATTTATCATTCGGTTAGTATTCGCAGACAGTGTTTCCCTTATTCTCACTCAGTGTAGTTTCGTCTTACTTCCTACTGTCAGGTGCATTACATATACGCAAAGAAGAAAAATGATTCTTCAATCTGTTTACTGAATTGCTCTCATTTGAATTTGTCAAAGAATCTATCAAAACAACAATAATATCACTGAGTCAATCGATGATATGCTCAATGAAACTGATAAATTGTCATTGATAAAGTGTGATATGATAATTCACATGTGGTGATGACAAGCGATGCATCGAAAGCAGACTGTCTTTTTTCAAAGGAGGTGAATACAAAATTACAAATCACTGAAATTATTATGATATGACATCTACGAAATGCCTCCTACTTTAACATTTCTGTTTGCTGAGCAAACAACAAATGAGCTGATAAAGCATTCATGATTCAGTTTTACTTGTACTGTGTAAAGATTTCAAATTACATGTCTTACCTTACCTCAACATAAATTCAGGTTGCTTCACTAAAATGTTCATTGAAGTAGAAAATAACAGTCATACAATGTGAGTAGTATTGTTATACAATACGCATTTGAATATATGGTGAAAACACTTCCAAATATCAATATGGTAGCCACACCTCAGTCATTAGGCTTTCATTGGCTGTATGTTAGAGTGAGTAACACGTGACTAGTTTCTATTTTGTACAACGATTGCCCAGATATCCCACAGAGTGTATCACCACATGAGGTATCATTCGAGAAGAATATATATAAGTGAACCGAATGGAGCAAATCCCACATACACTGAGTATTTGAGGGAGGAAATAACACAAAACACTGATTGCCTCTGTGGTTCAGCAATAGAATACACGACGACTACGCAGGTAGTTTGGGCTTCGATCACAGAGTGACCAACTCCCTTACCTTGCCTAGCTTGTAGTTAACCGAGCAAGCAGCAAAATGCTGAACCATGAGATTTGCAACCGCATCCTGTAAAAGTAAACACCACTGCCATCGAAATCTCAAGGCTCAATCAACTCAAGCTTGATACACCACTAGCATCGAAAAGGATCATAATATTGAAATAGTGGAATTTGAGTCTACTTTTTCTTGTGGCGTTCAGCAACTAAAAGATTTGAGTAAACGTCAGTTTCACTGATTCCTGCGAACAGAGTATTTTCATTTTATAGCAGATGAAACAAAATTTGGAGCAAAATATTCGCACGTTTTATTCAGAACGTTCCCTTCATCTGAACTCAAACTAAAATATGTTTTGAATTAGTTGTGCTCTCTGAGTAACGTGATTTCATTGCAAAACTTTTGTCATCTCTCTGGACAACAACTTTACTGCTGTTTTCAGTATGAAAACAATTATTCCAGTGCTTATATATTAGTTTTTATTAGGTATATCATACAGTGAAATGGTATTATTTACTGGATGACACAGTTTCGAACAAAATTTATTCTTCATAATCAGATCGTCAGTGAGAATCACGCGAAGTCGAAACTTGAGTTTTATAGTTTTCTTTCTTCTCTCATATTTGTGTTCATTGGGGATTTTCCAGATGTTCGGATAGACAGGTGTTGAATCATTCCCAATACTGGTGTTTCTATTCGACTCGTTAAAAAAAGCTTCTGTTATTAATCTCCCCCTGAACCCAGGTTAAGTTATAGAGTACAAAACCTAAGTAGTATCAAGGAAAATCTAAGACAGGAAGTGATGCATATGACAGAAGCTTTGACACTTAATAATTACCCTGATAAATTAGTCAGAAATTGTGTAGGGAAATGTAAAAATAAAATAAATAATGACAGTAGTGATAGTGACAAAAATAATAATAGTGATGGTAATGACGACATGCATGTCAAACATGCTCCATATAATGACAATACATATAGTATCTGATTCATTTCAATTTGTCAATCAAATTAAAGATTTCAATGTACCCCATAAGCATTTGGTCTCTTTTGATGTTACCTCCCTTTTCACAAATGTGCCAGTCGTTGAGACTATCGACTTCATATGTAAAGAAGCTGAAGACATACCCATTCCAACATCGGAATTGAGGAAATTACTACTTTTATGCACTAAAAATGTCAAATTTCAATTCAATGGGCGTCTGTTCCGTCAAGTTGATGGTGTCGCAATGGGAAGCCCTTTGGGACCACTTTTCGCAGACTTATTCTTGTCATGCCTAGAAACCTGTACTTTGCAGCAACATATACAAGAAACAAATGTATACCTAAGATATGTTGATGACATTTTTATTGTCTGTGAAAGCAGATCAAAAGCGGAAGGCATGTTGATAAAATTCAATTCATGCCATCCAAATCTCAGTTTCACAGTAGAACACGAGGAAAACGACACTAATAAATTCCTAGACGTTTTTCTAGCAAAATGAATGATGGCACAATCGAAAGATCTATATTTAGAAAGTCTTCATGGACAGGATAGTACATGCATTTCAAAAGCTTTGTTCCAATCCAGTACAAAAAGAACTTAGTCAGAACACTGTTGAGTAGAACACGAAAACTTTGTTCTGACAGTACTACTGAACATGAAATAAAATCTCTGAAGGATATTTTATCTAAGAATGGTTATCCTGAGAAGTTCATTAATAGATACTCTTAAGAAACTACCCCCTGCAAAACAATTCAAATATTTTTTTTAAATTTTTTATTTTATGGTTACAGCTTGATTCCACACCGTATTTTTGGTACAAGTGTGGAATTTTCAGCGTGGATATCGGTAGCCCAAAATTCGCAGGCCAACCATAGATATCAGGTGTGCGTCGAGGAGGGCTCGAACCCCGGACCATGTGCATGGTCGGCGAGAGTCCTTACCACTGTGCCGTTCAATGGAGATGACGTACAGGAAGTAGTGAAACGAAGACTCGACAAAGCCATCAAGAGAACTTATTATGCTGCAAAACTTGTTATCCTTAACATCACCGAGCGAGTTCTTCAACAATCTGGGAAAGACCAGTCGCCAATCCTCGACACTTCAAACTGCATATATCAATTTGAGTGTATTTGTGGCAGCAAATACATAGGTCGTACGGAAAGGCGATTGTCTACTCGCATGATGGAGCATTTGCCAAAATGGTTGAAGACAGCTGAGTGCAAAGTGCCAAAATCCTCAAAATCAAAACATCTTGTGGACTACGGGCATCATATCGACGCGATCAAGTCATTCACCATTGTCAGCAAACATAGAAACAAGAAGATGCTTGCAATTGCAGAGGCTTGTGCAATTCGAATTTATAAACCAGCTCTCTGTATACAAAAGGAGATGGTCGTCACTCTGAATCTACCATGGTAATACATTTTACTCATTATTCTCTACTTGTTATTACTATTATTCTACCTCTTCTTCTTACTATTATTGTTATTATTATTATTATCATTATCATTATTCTTGATTCATTTAAAACTACGCTTCACCAGCAAGATTATCTTAACTGACTTCAACACTATTATTATTATAAATATTACTATTTATATTTATCTCTCATACTCTCTCTTTCGCCTTATCTATTTGAACATGACCTGGAAAACATTCACACGTGTCTTTCTGCATGACTAATTCAATGTAGTTTGTTTACTTATCAGTCTTATATCTCCCAATGTAATTTCAAAAGTATACGCATATATCCGTGTATGTAGAGTATTCAGCGGAGGAGTTCTACCGAAATCTGATGAATTCATTAAATCCTGCTTTATTACCCTTTATTGCTTGTTTTAGAAAGTTTCTAGAAGCCTTATACTCAAGTGAATCAGCCAGCGATTAACAAACACACAATAACATCCACGAATTGAATAATCCTGAAAAGTCCTAGATATCACGAAATGCTTGAGTACTATGGCGTATCACAAATATTCATCAACCTTATTCAACAGCTGTACGACAACGGCACCTGCCAAGTGATCCACAACGGAAGACTCAGCGAGGCGTTTGGAGTAAACACAGGAGTCAGACAAGGGTGCTTACTATCACCAATGATATTCCTAATCGAGAATCGGGAAGGCGAGAAACACATTCATCAGCCTGAAATCAATCTGGAAATCTTCGTCACTCAGCATCAACAAAAAAATTCGAATTTTCACTACAAACGTAAAGTCAAATCTCCTATACGGATCAGTAACTTTGCGGGCCACAAAGTATATTTCCAAAAGGCTGCAGACCTTTATTAACAACTGTCTTCGCTCTACACTGAAGATCAGATGGCCGGCCGGGCCGGAAAGAATCACAAACAAGGAATTATGGGAACAAACAATGCAAGAACCAATCGCCCAACAAATATGCAGGAGAAAGTGGAGATGGATCGAACACTCGCTGAGGAGACCGCTGGGTGACATCGCGCACGAAGCCCTCAAGTGGAACCCGAAAGGGAAGCTGCGTGTGGGACGTCAGTGCAAGGGTGACATGGAGGAGATCGTGTGAAGAGGAGTTGAAAGGAGATAGATTAACATGGATGCAGACGAAAAGTATAGCACAAGACAGAACTGGCAAATGGAGACGTGTAGTTGAAGCCCTATGTTCCACTAGGAACCCAAGGGAGCAATAATAATAAAATAATAACAATCACGAAATGCGCATACTGGATTCCACTGCTAGTCACCTTCGACCAAGTAAATTCTAATCCTTGATTATGTTTGCATATGAAAAAATAAATATATGATCCCTCAATAGAGCGAAAATAATTGGACGCAGTGCAGACAAAATTTGTCAAAGATAACAAACCGAGTCAGCTTACACGTGATTCAGTCTGTCACAGAAATAACTCACATTTGTTTCAAGTGCTTTAAAATATGAATTAACCGAAATATTGACGAAAGTTATGCTGCTTCATTCCATGAATAGATTTAATTCTAAAAATTACAAGTGGAATACCTTAAACGTAAGCGTGTTCACTCTGCATTACATCAACTGATTAGTAAATGCTACTTTCACATTCTTATTCTAAAGACATTCAAACAGATAACTCACCAGGAGTCTTTTCCACTTTCGTTGAATGAGTTGCTAAAGATCGATCAGAAATAATTAGTCAGATGCCAAGAATATTCGGTTAAAATAACGTATTATATCAATTGTGGACAATTATGAAGATGAATGCATGAACATGTATGAATCATTTGTGTACAGTTGAAATGGTGGAATTATGAACTAGTATTTTCATGACCTATTAACTCAAAAGTCGTATGGATGTGAATAAGTTACACTGATTCCTACAAAAACAAAGTTAGATCCTTCAGAGCAAGTGCAACAAGATTTGAAGAAAAACGTCAGCACACATTGTTATGATGCTTTCTTCAGTTGAAAATAAGTTAAAACATGCGTAGAGTTATTTGACTGATAAGAAAACACATTTCTCCATGAAGAACAAAAGCTTGGCCGCTTATGTGTTTGTTTAAGGTGCTGTGATTGGGATTTTCCGGCTTTGGTAGATGGTTTAAGAAGTTAAGTTAAGTGATAATAATTTTCAACTTGATATGAATTACAAGAGGATTAAAAATCGCAGGGATAGAATGAACTACAGGTGTGAACAAAATGAGCATGGAAACAAATTGAAATCAAAATTTTTCAACTTAAAATGTTAGATAGAAGGTATGAATATAGATTACAAAGGGCATAGAAACAAAAAGTTACACAGAATTATGATATAATTGTAAAATAGTTATTTCAAACGAATTATAAATGTGATCAGGAGGAGCATTGAAACAAACTTAAAATAACTGTTTTTATAACTGAAAAAAAATTAGGTGAATCTAATGAAGACTAAGGGACTAAGGATCAGACACACAGCGAACGACAAAATGCTCAAAAGGGAAAGCGAGAACGAAAAATGACCAAGAAGAGAAAGAAAAATAAACGGAAGCAAAGGGAGCATACCAAATTAGGTCACCCATGGTAGTTGTAGAGGTTGGACTAATTTCTTTTGAACACACAGCTCCGGCTTCTCGATGCATATTGCGAGGGCTTCTGCAGTACAATCTTAATTCGTTTTTGTCACTTTGTTTAATTTAACTTTTCCATATATATTGACTTGACAAGTAGATGTGTGATCAGATTGTTCGAAATGTATATCACAAAAACACGACATTTTTCAGATAAAATCCGTCTTCTAATAACTCTATCATTACATATTGGAATAGTACATCAGCACATTCGTTATCAGTGGTGAATGAAATTCATTCAATGTAATAATTGACTGAGTTTATTAAGAAGTTTCTTTTGAGAAGGCATGATTGGAACATGGGATCAACGGTTTTGGCAATTTTCTATTGACTGTAATACACGTATTCATTTCGTTGACAACTCCATAATTATTAATATCGTAGGCACTGCTGAATCACTTGTTGTCAGATAGCTCGAAATCCGAAGACAATTACAGATTCAAAGTGATAGCATGTTTCGGAGAGAAATTTCAGCCGACGAGGTACCAATTCATTCATTCATATAACGACAATGTACACAAGCAAATATGTAGACACCAATTGACATTATTAACTTTAAGTGTACTCATGAAGCATAAAGGATCTCATGAACTCACTAGTATCCAATGTAGGTTTCTTTGTGTCTTTTTCTAAAGGATAACTAGAACATCTTAGTCAAATGCGTTAAGTATAACATTGAAATAATACATTGTAGTGATTATGAGGTGAACAGAAATGTCTAGGTAAGTATGATTTACTTGCGTGGAATTTTTAAAAGTGAAATTGACATCTTATGCTTTCAAGGTTTAGAACTACAAAAACACACACTGTCTTCGTGAGAATATTATGCTGACTGATATTCTGCAGTTCTCCTTGTAGAATAAAATCAGCATCTCCGAAATTCAAGGAGTTCGTAAATCCCCATGGTGTATTCAGAGACATGAGTATATCATACACTTTCATTGCCATGAAAGAACTACCTTCAGAGAATGAATCATTGAAATTTGCATAGAAACTATTATTAAGTTGATAAGTTGTGTTGTGCAACATCATTAACACTACTGAGTAGAACACATCAGGAACCAAAGTAGGGATTATTTAAAATTAGTTTCATATGCAGAATATTGTGAAGTAAATAATAAAATTAAATAGCTGAAAGTTACAAAAAAATCACATCAAATGATGGCTTAGATTCGGTCTATTAGGGCCACAGTGACTAGACCAACGTCTTTTGTATGTGGATTTCACGACAGAGCATCTGCAGTTTGGAGATTTTTGATTCGTACCCCTTCGGAAGATTTCCGCGTAATTTATAGATGACTCTGAAGTTGGTTTAATAGATCGCTTGGTGTGCAGAATTCAGCAACGTAGGGATCTTTCTTTGCTTCTGTCAGAATGAGTGGTTGAACTTTGGATGATATGTTGAGATGGTAGACATTCAGTACGGTAAACATAACTGGCGCCACAATCTCTATCAGTTCGCCCACTAGTGTGCATGTTTGAAACTATACAAATGTTATATGCCTACCAAATACCGTCAAATGATTCTGCTACTTTGATATATGTGCATGCATGAGAACAAGAAGTATATCAGTAGGTTAGTAACAATGCTTATATGAAGTCCAACAATAAAATGATGCTCAGGAAGGCTTTCGGAAGTGTGTGGGCGGTTGTTACTTCCCGGCTGACCACCCCGAGGAAGTTGATTGATTCTTCGGGTACCTGAAACAGAGAGAGGGTTACTGTTGCGTGACCTCAGAGCCCAGGGAACAACTGCTTGAGGCCGGTTACACACGGCCTGTATGAATTGGTTTCTGGGATTGGTTCCATATCAGTAAACTTACCGCCGGTTACAGACCACCATACAGTAAGTCGGGATGTACAATTTTTTGGGTCGACTCATTCTAACCCCCTCCCCCCGGAGTGGAGAGACAGCAAAGCTGGCATGATGGTCATCTGAGGGAAATACCTCACTGCTGTTACACCCATGTTCCCCAGCAGTATGACTTCGCCCTCAGAGCCCCAGCATAGTGTAAGAAAGATTCTTACACTATGCCTCCGGTAACTGCTGTTAGTCTAACCTCTATCCAAACAACCTTCCTGGTATGGTAGGATCTGCAGGAACATGTATTTCAGCCAGTGTAGCTTGTTGGGTCATCGCGATGTTCAAGCCCGACCACCTCGTCAACGTAGCAGCTATCGGTCGGGCAGACAGACAGAGACAGACCAAAAATAAAATAATCCATAAATTAAAAAAATACAATGTCTTCCGAATGTGATTTTGGAGCTTCAGCTCACGAATTTAAACAATTCAGCATCTTGGTTTGCAAATGCATCAATTTCAAGGACCATTCTACAATTATTAAAGTGATAAGTACTGCTGAAACACTAATTGCCAGACAGCGTAGAAACGGAATCCAATTTAAAGCTAGAAAAGAGAGAAAGCATTGGTGTAAATTTTAAGGCGTGAGGAATGATAACCCAACTGTGGAACAACAATTCATTATTAAATTATGCATACACATAAAATATAATGGCCAACACGAAATCACTGGTCGGTGTCATCGGTCATCATCGGTCGGTGTCTATGGATCTTTATCTAAATCATGATTAAGACAACTTGGTCAGATATGGTAAGTATCAGGTTGACAATATACATGATTTACGCCAGTTGGACTAAAGGCATAAATGAAAAAGCAAAAGTGATCCATTTGTGCATAATTTCGTTGATGAAATTCTCATTTATTATACGCCGTAGAGCTGCATAAATAACATTCGAGTATATAGCGTTTCCATGATTTCCTTCAAATGATGTGATTCTTCTGAGCGAAAGGAACACGATTTGCACCGAAGATAGGATTAGACACATCACCCTAGTTCTTGAATAGTGTGGAATGAAAAATATCCGATACAGTCTTACAACAGCTCAATCGCGAGCCTCATTACCTCAGTTGTAATATCTCTGACTGCAGCAATGGGTGACGCGGATTTAAATCTCAGAAGGGATATGAGTTCCATAGAGGTAAGAGATACGCCTTTCTGATGAGTTTCAACTAGCACGAAACCTAGTTCCAAGGCTTCCTGTCGATTGCCTCCAACCATCCAATACCGACGATTTGCAGTTTCAAATGTGCATATTTCATTTTGAGGCTCCTCTTTCGCCTGATACAACATAAAATACGTATTTATACGTTAGATGAAATGATAACATACGAATTTTTCAGTTTTTGCTAGGCAGAAGGTTAGAAAAGAAGATTTTAGTCTCACGGGAAACATAAATAAATGAAGATGAGTCAGACTAAAGCTGAGAAGTGCACTATCTAGTGACATCACGCGCCAGGTTGTTGTTTGTAAGGTGATTAGAAAGTTAATTAAAATCATTACAAGTGACTTAGTTGTATGATTTGTACGATTAAGTCGCTTCATGCTGTCCGCTTCACTTTTGTGCTCAGTAGGAAGGAATGCGTGCTCTTATTTAAGTAATCCCTTCTATTTTTATAGGCAACCTAAAGATTGAGGGATCTCTTGGAATGATATGTGTGCATTATGTGCCTCTGAATATTGTTCTTCTTGCTTTCAAGCTGATCTCGAGAATTCGCTTTTTCTACATGAAATTCATTACATATTAGTTAATATTTGTCGTATAATTTTATTGATTAATCATGGAAGTCTGGAACTTACCAGTACTGTGATGCGCCGTTTGTAAGGGGACAGCTGTAAGATGATAATAAGAATTTGGAAAAGATTTTGTGGTTCAAATAACTTATGATATGGTTCACTATGTGGTAAAGATAAGTGATATCAGATGGAAGTAATCTGCTAGTGTTGAATTCCAATGCTTAAATTTACGTCTAATATAACTGCGAGCCAGTGAATGCATTCCTTTCACCAGCCCTTCTAATCCACAGTGTTATCAGATTGATGTCACATGCTTGTTTTGCTTCGTGAAACCAAATTTATAAGGCGTACATGTGAACATATTTAAGATGAATAAAAATTTTTATAAATGCACTGTGAGCTGAATGATGTGTTCAAAATAATGTTTGTGAACATGATCAATTCATGTTCCAATGAGCAGTCAACAGAATACTATTGAGCCTCAATTAGTTGTCCTGACTTTTTTGATTAAAACCGTCTGAATAAGGGGTCAAAATATTCATTGTTGCATTCATCCGTTAGAGGACACTGATATTTGGATAAAACTATTTGCAATGTAATCACGTCAATCGAGACTGTACAAATTTCATCAAACAATACTGCCGACAAACGCAGATTGATATTTGTATTTCCCGAAATGCTCTTCAGGTTAACACTATTCAAACTTCATGAAACCAATCTTGTGTTTCAAATGTATATTCAGGTAACAGTTTAAGACTCACGTACAAAAATGACTGAAATGAAAATACAGGGCGAGAGTTAAAAGTTTATTTTATATTCGATTAAAAGTACACAATTTATCAATCCAGAGACGGACAGAAAAAGACGATTATACATGTGCCTGGAAAGTCTTTTCCGATGCATTTAATATCCTAATCAGCGTAATGCCGTACACGTTCACCTATTTTTGTCTAGTTTCGATCACATGGTAGTGTTATATAGACAAATAAACGTCTTCATGACATTCTGAAACACTGTCTCATTCATGCACATCGATGACCAGCTCCATATTGTAATTTTGTCATCCTGCGACTGGAAAGAGTCAACGAACTATATGATGGTAACCTACAGAAACATAACCGTTACCTGTTAGGGTGACAACTGACTCTCATGATCCCGTTGCCTACCACTCAGCCCTCTGCAGGTTTGAGATTTGGAAGCTGCGTCCAAATTATCCTTGATGACTACTTTTAGGCATGGATGCGTAGAGCTGACGGTCCTGTGGTTGAAATGAATTGTGCTTATTCCGTATTTATGATTTCAACAACTTGTTTATTCCTGGAATACCTCACCTTTTCATCTTTCCAACAAGCACATCACTCAGACGCTGTAGAAATATTGACTTAACTGACAATTTACGTATAACAAACTTCTTCTCACATTCATTTATATGACTCGTGATTTTACAGGCTATTGTGTGATACATTTTAACCTTCTGGAATAGGAAGGCTGACAAAAAATACACTCCGATAGGTTTCACGTATTAATTGAAAACATGACACATATTTGCTTATATCAATCCACATGGCTAGTTGCGAACAGCTGGGATAATATAAAACTCATTAACAGAAGAAAGGAAAGAATGATAGGCAACTCTTTTAAACACGACAATCTAATCAGACTGCAATTCATACATATCGAGATATTGATTAAATTTATTAATCGATAAACTGAGTTCACAAAAGTAAATTGTCAAACATCAGATAATCGATAGTGTCAGTATGCTGTGGAGCCATGTACATCGGTCGTTCGACGCGTACCCCATCCAAGAGGACTCAAGAACACTATCCAGCATGGTTACGAAAAAGCAAAAGTAGTGCAATAAGGAGTGCTATAATTGAACACTTGGTTAACACTGATGATTTCATTTCAACAAACGCCTGCTTCACAGTAATCTACAGAGTCAAGAATAACCTATCAAAGGCAATACGGTTTCGTTTCCTTTGTATCGCTGAAGCTCTGGCCATTCACATAGAAAAACCGGAGCTGTGCATACAAAAGAATATTACTCAACCACTTCTACTCTCATGGTAACCATGTTTTGTTTTGTTTTGAGTTTTCATTTTTATTTTGATGACTTCATTTTGTTTCTTTGCCTGTTCTTCAATTGCTTAGAATTCTTGTATTCATTTGGAACTCTTACGTATTTTCGTATCATCTACTGTGTTTCTTTGTGCATCCTGAGTAAAACTCACTCATCACATTATCCATATTATTACATAACTTCTTTTAACAACTGTTTGTGGCAACTCATCACCTTTGTTGCTACCCTAGTTCCATGAACACCTAATTTTCTTGACTTGTATTACCAATCTTCACCTGTTTAGTTAAAATAACCATAACCAATTGTAAGTTTGTTTGACAAACTTAATGTACACATATATATAAAATAACACACATATATTTGTGATTGTGCAGCTAAGAAAATGAATGCACCGAAAAGGGACTGTTCGCTGGTCTACGTGTTTTTGTTTCATTAGTGTCAGTCTGGACATCAATGATGCAATAATAAAGTCATCTCAACGAATATCCATCAATCAGTTTAAATGTTACAAGGAGGCATAAGTATACCTTCCACTGTAAATTTCAAGCCTCAGTTCACACGACTACTGCCTCTGAAGATGTAATCCAGAAAGATGCAGAAATACTACGAGTTAAATCATCCAACACACAGAAGCAACAAGTGCTGTAATCATCTAAATGAACTGTAGATTTTATTCACAATTCATACTTTTTCATTATCAGTATCATCTCTTTATTTGTAAAGAAATAACTTGCAGGATTACCAGTTACAGAGAAGATTTATTCTCAATGAGGTGACACCCAACCTCTACCTACACAGTGGCAGGGTTCACTTAAAATACTGAACTGCCGATTTGACAATTCTTTTGTCGAAATGGTGATATCTCTTTGCATAAATCTGAAGATTAACAACACTTACTCATATCTGAAATTTTGAAAGCATAATTATTTGATTAGATCAAATGAATACAATTCAGGTAGGCTACATATCTGATTGTATTTACACATCACTGGCTGGGCATATATAACGCATGCCTTAACAATGTAGTTACTTAATCCCGACGATAAACTAAATAAATAAATAAATAAAATTTTTTGCTTTATTCCAAAAACAGTACTAATGATACAGCAAGGAATTTTCAGCATTCAGTACAATATTGCATCTAATTTACTCAAAAACGACAAAAAAAAATTAAAAATACACATTACATAATAGTAATAAAACGATTGTTATAGCAGCTACGTAGCAAAATACTGTATGCCATACGGAGAAAAATATGCATAAAGTACAAAATTGTAGTAATAATAGTAATACCAACTAATATAAAATAGCAGAGTAACGATTTAAACGATAGAAAGTGTGACACCATAAAATACAGAAAGATGAACGATAAAAGGGTCGATTCACTGTGCTAATTACATAGTAACTTGTAAGTTTCACGTCTAACAGAGTCTTCGTCACATAAAGTACGCGCTAAATAGGGTATTGTAGAATTTCTATACTTAGTAGTACGAGCATATATCTTTTTATATTGACTTCTCGTCCTACCTGATGAGATACAAGGGGACAGGTGTGAATAAAGGGGGTGCAGAGGGTCTGACATTATAGCCTTTGCCCATTTCGTACAGGAATTTATATGCCTCTCGACTATAGTATTAGCGAGCTCATGCAGTGGCAGACCACAAGCTCTACTCACAGCATTTAATACTCTTCGTAATATGATATAATCTTTTTTGAGAAGCCCAGGAAAGATTAATGGAGAGCAATAGAGTACAATAGGTAAAATACAGGAGTTTAAAAATTGCAAAACTAAAGGTTGGTTGATACCTGATTGTCTTAACTTTTTAATGTAGAAGGTAAGACGAAACATTTTCTTAGAGATAGATAAGATATGGGATGACCATGAAAGGTCAGAGGAAAAAACTAATCCAAGGTATTTAATGCTTGATTTGGTTTCAATTTCCGTGCCATCTATGCTACAGGGATCATGCGAGTTAACTAGTTCAAGTAAGTCACGTCGATGCTTGAAAGTAAAGTCAAGCCTGACATTTGGAAGGATTTAATATAAGACCATTTGACTTGGACCAGTTGTTGATGTCCAACAGAAAGCTATTAAGTTTGGAGCTGTCAGACTCGGAAGTGATAGGCAGTGATACAGTCAGATCATCTGCATATTTGACAAAGTTAGTTTCGTTTGAATGAGGCAGGTCATGTAGGAAGAAAGAAAAAAGAAAAGGAGAGAGGACAGCACCTTGTGGAACACCGGATTTTGTAAGCGAGGTAGAAGAAGATTTGCCGTTATATACAGTATACTGCATTCTATCAGAAAAATAGGAATGCAACCAACTCTTAGCCCAGGATCCTGTTTGTGTCAACGATAGCTTATTTAACAAAAGGCCCCTAGGTACAGAGTCAAAAGCAGATGTGTAGTCTAAGAAAGCACTACGAACATATTTAGCACCTTTGTCTAAACAAGAGACAACATTGTGATATAAGACAACCGCAGCATCCAAGGTACTTCTACCATGTTTGTATGCAAATTGTTTAGGATCATTAAAAGGTTTCAAAGCGGGTTCAAGACGAAGTAAAAGTAATTTTTCCATCAATTTTAAAAAGGGGGAAGTAATTGCAATAGGCCGAAATTTAATATCAGAACCAGAAGATGGTTTTGGTATGGGGATAATTTTAATGTTTTTCCATGCAAAAGGTAGAACGTTACCGGAAAAAGAGCATTAAAAATGTTAGTAAGAGGATAACACAAAATATCAGCACAATTCCTGAGGACAATGGCAGGTATGCCGTCAGGACCAAGGCTTTGAGAAGGCTTAAGAGACCGGAGACATTTAAGCACATCAAGGGTATTAAAACCACTAAAGTTATTGTCAATATGATTTGTATCATTTGGAAGGGTATCAACAGAAGAGCGTATGAAAGATTTATTAAGAGTGTCAACATTAAGAGATGGAACAGAAATACATCGCTTACCGTTAGTAATTTCTTTGAAAAGTTTCCATAAATTAGAAGGGGTTTTACATGACAAAAATCTTTGATTATATAAAACATTTAGTCTTTTTATTTCCAGTTTTATCAGAATGTTTAACTTTTTTACACCAGGCTTATCATTTTTTGAACAACAGTTCTTTATCTCTACGTAGCTTTTTGAGATATGGCGAAGATAAGCGATCAAATCGAATGAATAATGTTTCTTTAGGACAACATATTTCGAAACAGAATTTAAGATAATCGGTAGTGTTTGTGATTGTTTCATCTAATGTTTGTTCTGTAAATAAGTCCCAGTTAGTGTCTTTCAACATGCATCTGAGCTTGTCTAGGTTGTCTTTTGAGTAGCATCTCCGTTGAACTTTACTGTAGAGGTGAGAGAGGACACCTTTGTGTGATTTGGAATATATTTTAGGCAGTACACGTATGATACAGTGGTCAGAGTTAAGTAAAGGAGCACGTTTGCGAGCTTCATATATACCAACATCATTGATAAATACTAGACCCAGTTTTTTACCAAGACGGGTGGCAAAGTTAACCATATTGTCATGACCACTGTTAATTCCTTTCCTACCTGTTCATTCTCAATCTTTCCTTTGTTAAACATCATAATACTTGCCATTAGTAAGTAGTATGATTTGTATATGTTAATTTATAACAATGACATTTGCTTACAACTGCAGTTAAATTACTTGTTCTATTATCATTCTATTAATGTATAGTTCTTATTTTTCTCCCCCTTAAACATTATTTGCTGCATTTACCCTATAATGTATGCTTTACTATTGAAAGTTGTTTGTTCATATTTGTTTATTCTTTGCTTGGCATTCGCGGGCCGTTTGAACCGACGCGTGGATCGACCTTGACACAGCATTGCTGTTTTTACTTATTGACTGCACAGTGGTTGTGCATTTGACGGCATTTAGCCACAGACACCTCACATTTTGAGGTTTGTATATTATATATCTATTTTTATGTAATAAAGTACCGTATTTCAGAATATCCTGTATTTTGGACTTTACGCGTCACTCTACGTGTGGTTAAATCTATAGTTTGGATTATCGTTTCGGATTTCTTTCGGGAGAAATTCACAACCACGTTATATAAGGAAGGAGCAATCGCTTCCATTGAAGTCGCCAGTTACTATAGACAAGGAGTTCTCGAAGCAAGCTGCAGCGAAAGCGGTGAATTCATCAGCGAACATAGATAAATCCAATATGATACAGCCAGGAGAGACATAAACATTAGAAATATAAATGAATTTGTATTTTGACAGGTGTTTCGGGCGACATCTCACAGTGATGCAATCAATGTAGTCATTCGAGAATTTCAAACAAACTTTGTTAGAAATGGACCATTTTGAGTGAATAAAAGTTGCAACACCTCCGCCACATATTTTCTTGAAACAAACACGGTCTTGTCGGAAAACATTAAAGTTGTTTAGAGACACAATATTGTCATCGTATGAGTCATGGTGCCAGGTTTCTTGTAGAGTGACAATACCAGTATTGTGGTAGGTACTGGATGACAACAGGGACTGAAAATCCAGAATTTTATTAGGCAGGGACCGGCAGTTGGTACTAATGATAACTGGAACAGTGGTGTGATGTATGGGTGTAGATTTTAAGGCACGCTGACAACCTCCATGGTGCTTTTTCTTGAGTTTATTGCAAATATGAAAGTTTTTGGGTTTAAAACGTTTTATAAAATCCCGAGAGTGAATAATACGATTAGAATGCATAATGTGATATGTAAATACCAATAAAATACGAGTAAATAAATGCAAAATGTACATGGGATGTGGTAGCCCAAAAATGTTCAAACATGCCGCCAAGGTCATTCGATGGGAGACGTTGTTTGCGCGCAGACTCGCTAGTATTCACCAAATTGTACCACCTGACGCATGAAATTCAGGTGAAGAAACATGTTGTCGGAAACCACTTAGTTTGTTCTCAACAAGAGTGTATATAGATATGATAGAGAAGATTTGTAGCCCAGGTGGATGATTTTGATGTTAGTTTGCGAAGCTCTCATCACCCTACTGGGTGACGTCTTCAGCGCATACTTCAATTTGAAGTGAGCTTTTAGATTTCTCCACGAGTTTGTTAATCATCTCTCCTGGTGACCTCGGAAGTGATTGGTTGTCTTCGGGTGTTTCCAATTCTTCTAGTCTACTTGCATTGGAACTGATGGTTTACTTGACTTGAACTTTGACCCTTTGTGTGTGAAGTTTTCTTCCTATCGGTTGATAAATTCTGTCTATTCCCATGTGTCTGATGATTGATGATTCACTGCAATACCAGACTGGCTTCTAAAAATTCTCTGGCATTCTTGTTGTTTCCTCTGTCTAATATTTGAACATTGGCTGTCCTAGTCGAATTGATGTCTGTGGTTGTCTGTGTGTAGTGAAATGAGGGAGTGTATATCATGTCTTTTGACGGCTAGCTTATGTTCGTGGATACGAAGACGAAGGAGGCGTCCACTTTGGCCAATGTAGTGTTTTTCGCAGTTGTTACAGTTTATTTTGTAGATGACGTTGGTTTTATCTTCTTTCGTTCGTTGTTGAGTCTTTTGGTTGACATAGAATTGAGTGAAGTGACTTTGTTGGTTTGTGTACGACGTCAATTCCTAAAGGTTTGAAGAGTCTTGTAGTGATTTCTGAGATATCCTTTATGTATGGTTAGGTGATTTTCCTTGTGTTTTCCTTGGTGGCTTTTGCTTTGGTAGGTTGGCTTGTAGGTATATGTTTTTTGATGAAGTTCCGTGGATATCCATTGTTTTGGAATACAGACGTCCGTGATATATCTTCCTTCAATTTTCTTTAAGGTTGGAGCGCTGCAATGAGTCCTGACTGGCTTTCTTGAATAGTGTGTGTATACAATTCCTTTTATGTGTTATACATACATTCACGAATAATTCATAAACTTGCTTATGATGCTGTCCTATGGCGCTAGAAGTTATGTGACTGATCAATATTAAACATAACAGACGTAGCATTTTGCGCTGATTCAATTGAATAAATTGATGGTTTCAAAACGACTTTGATATATACACAAATCTACACATCTGCAGTTTGATTGGATGAATTTTGATTGAAAAATGTAATGCAAATGACTGACACATAGAAAATTCTATTAACTCGGATTGGATTAATGCATTGAATAGCACATGTGGAATAAGTTAGTGAGTAAGTCAGTACGTTAATTGAAAGAACAGAGAGTAGAATATCTGTTACTGACATAAATACGAATTACTGACAGTAGGGTGTATCGAACGTGCGCAGAAATAAAAGTTGAAGTGAATCATTGGATGACTGAGGAGCCAATGAAGACATGGATTTCAAATCACACAATAAGGTGACAGGTTATTTGAACTGCTATTTGAGCACTGTGGTTAAAAATATTACTTCATATCAACTGCGTTGTACTTCAAATGTGAAATGGTCAATTCAGACAAGTGATTCAGTCTCTTGAGCTAAGGAACCAAATGAAGCACAACTAAATTACTGTGTAATTTATGTGTTTATAATCCCGGATTCCGCTTCTCAGTATATAAACGTTACTACTGAAATAACAGTAAGTCGATGATGTCATGGTGAATTTCTGTTCGATTTGAAGTAACTTTATATCTCCCTATCTCCTTTCCCCTCACCCATTTCACAACGAACCGAACTGATCGAAACTAATAAAAGTACAAATGAATGAATCCGGTGACTACACGATGGATGATGGTCGTGGTCATTTGTGAAGAATTGAAGGATACTATCCAGTACGCATTTGAAACAGAGAGGGTGTTGTACCGAGATAAATTTCGAAAGGTTAATGGATTTCTGAAGATTAATCTGGTTACACTTGACAATAGACTTCAAGATGAATGGTTTTCGTGCTTGAAATCACTTGAACTGTTTTTACAAACAAACCTATGCTGGGAAATATAGCTTTGAATGAGAAGTACACATTTCATGTATTGTTGAAGCTTACTCTGCATCGATGTGAAGAATAAACTAAAAACTAAGGCATGCTAAGCAATTGACTACACTTGACATAATTAGAGAGGGATTATTTCGGTTTTGGAACCAAAATTATTTAGATCACAAGGTGTCATCTACTTGATTCCCAAAATGTTCTTCACAAAAACAAACATTGTTTGATTGACAAGAGTGGTTGTGTGCCATTCTCACATATATATTCAATATCTATCTTCAATCTACACGCTTCTTCAGCGTCGTGCCTATAAAATGAAATTATTTGATCAGATGCTTGACACATAGAGTTTCGTCGATTTGCTCCAAAGTCTCTTCTCTTACATAGAATTAATTTTTCTGAAATCGTACAGTTATCTTAATCGTACAGTACTGTTTGTATTCCCCTTCCGCACCTATGTCCTCGAAACCTTATCGGTTGTTAACTCTTTTAACTTACCAGGATTACTGGTATCCCTCAAGGTCATCCAAAACATATTTATGTGCATATCGCTCAGTAAAAATTAATTTCAGCATTTATGTGTTTGCAATCCTAGATATACATTCTCAGAATGAATTCTCCACCGAAATAAATTTCAATGGGTAAATGTGCATTTCTACAGACGCATTTGGTAACACTTGACAATAATCATACAGTTGAGTAGTTTTCGTGTTTTATATCAAGCGATATCAGCCTACTTTGTGAGTTACTTCCAATGTGAAGAAAGGTGGGACAAGATTTCCATGTAACTACTCTCAAATCACCTTGTGTGTGTGTATTCACACGACGTATAGAACGTGAAATGCATGAATTGTACTGACAACTGAACACACATGATGGCAGATATGTTTTGATAGAAAACTGCACAGTGTAAATATTACCGACATTACTCATCTTTGTTTTGCAGAATGAGAAGAAAACATGGTGACTGTTTTTAGGAAACTATGTCACTGCTAACGTCATGCGTCTATTACGAGGTGTTGGTGCCGTCAATCGAGTCGCTATCAGCTGAGTCCGCAGTGCGGTTACTCATCCGGTTGGTAATGTGAATTATCGTTATTTGAATGACCACAATACGTAGGGATTTCCGTGCTCAAATCTAAGTGGTGCTGAGATAGTCATCAAAGCAAATGGTGAAATTGTTCAAACATGGCTTCACTGGGGATCATTCCACTTGACATTTGTACTGAAGATCCGAATTTTGTTGTTAATGTTGAGTGACGAAGATTTCCAGATTGGTTTCAGGTTGATGAATGTGTTTCTCGCCTTCACGATTCTCGCTCAATTTGACACCCTCGTCCGTTCCCACTGCCTGTAGTTGAGACAATGCTCCCTAGATAAGTGAATGTGGTAACCTCTTTCAGTTCCCTCCCGTTGATGGTGATTGGCACCGGATGTTGTTGTTGGTTGGTTATTTTCATAACTTCCATCTTGTCTATGTTCACTTGGAGTCCTGTCTTCACCGGCTGCTTCTTCGACCAGTTTATCGGTTTTCGCGTATAAGTCTTCGACTTTATGTGACATCAAATATAAATCATCCACACGCGAAATCCAGGTCTTCTAGGTTCTTCTCGTCGGTCCAGGATATTCCTGTCTTCTCGTTTCCCACTGTCTGACGCATAATCCAGTCAGTTCACCACAATTAGGATTATCATTGGTGATAATAAGCACCTTCGTCTGACCCCTGTGTTTACTACAAACGCCTCGCTGAGTTTTCCGTTATGGACTACTCGACATGTGTTTGTTGTTGTACAGCTGTAGAATAAGGTTTGATGAATATTTGGGGTACACCGTAGTACTCGAGTAGATTCTAAATTACTTTGCGGTCAACGCTGTCAAAGTCCTTCTCGAAGTCAATAAAGTTGAGGTAGGGGTTTGAGTGCCATTCCATGCTTTGTTCGATGGTGATGCGTAGAATTGCAATTTGGTCAGAACATGATTTGCCTTTGCTGAATCCAGCTTCATCTGGTCGGAGTTCTGTATCTAGTGCGTCCTTTAATCTCTCCAGGATGATGCGACTCACGATTTTACTTGGCGTCGATAGCAGCATGATTCCTCGCTAGTTCTTGCAGAGTCCTAAGTCTCCCTTCTTTAGGGGTTTCACGAGGTAACCTAACTTCCAGTCAGTAGGCATAATTCCCTCCTTCCAAACCTTTCGCAATAGTAGTGCAATAAGGAGTGCGATAAATGAAGAACCGGTTAACACTGATCATTGCATTTCAACAAACGCCTGCTTAACAGTAATCTACAGAGTCAAGAATAACCTATCAAAGACAATACGGTTTCGTTTCCTTTGTATCGCTGAAGCTCTGGCCATTCACATAGAAAAACCGGAGCTGTGCATACAAAAGAATATTACTCAACCACTTCTACTCTCATGGTAACCATGTTTTGTTTTGTTTTGAGTTTTCATTTTTATTTTGATGACTTCATTTTGTTTCTTTGCCTGTTCTTCAATTGCTTAGAATTCTTGTATTCATTTGGAACTCTTACGTATTTTCGTATCATCTACTGTGTTTCTATGTGCATCCTGAGTAAAACTCACTCATCACATTATCCATATTATTACATAACTTCTTTTAACAACTGTTTGTGACAACTCATCACCTTTGTTACTACCCTAGTTCCATGAACACCTAATTTTCTTGACTTGTATTACCAATCTTCACCTGTTTAGTTAAAATAACCATAACCAATTGTAAGTTTGTTTGACAAACTGAATGTACGCATACATACAAAATAACACGTATATATTTGTGATTGTGCAGCTAAGAAAATGAATGCACCGAAAAGGGACCGTTCGCTGAACTAGGTGTTTTTTTCGCTAATTTAAATTTTTTGTTACCGGCCGATATGATCAACCGATCTTATAAGAAATCCGCTCACCATTATTGTGCACGTTGGAAGTAACATTTGTGAAATGAGTACCATTAGTGTTTTTCAGACTTCATAAACAATTCGTAGTTCAGATGAGTAACGCAGTTAGTGGATTCTAGGTCAATTAGTCATTTTACTCAAAATTTCTATTTGTGTATCCTTGGCATTTTACTCATTATACCAAGGAGATCATCGGTGGCATAGCGGTCAGTACGCTCGCCGACCATGCAAACGGTACCGGGTTCGATCCCCGGCCAACGTCCTCCATTACCTTGCTAAGCCAAAAATAAACTTGCGATAGAGGAAAGGTTGGGTATGAGGCTAGCGACTTCATCCTATAAAATAAACACTGCTACAGAAAAGTCAAGCCACTAACCTGAAGCCCTATGTTCCAGTGCGGAAAGTGAAGGGAAGAAAAATGCCAAGAAGAAGAAACACATCGTGTTATTGCAATGAAACACAATGAGTAACAGCTGGTGAAATTAATACAATGATTGAGTGAAATTTACTTGAATGTTTGTGACACACATAGACAGACAATGAGTTAAATGGTTACACAATGTATGTTACATTATGATCTGAGTGCATATACACGTAATGAATAATGTTCGAAAAATAATGTGAATTTGTTAGTGTTTATGAAGTATAAACTTTCATTTCATGTTTGATATATAATACATTATATCTCTAAAATGTCTTCATCAAAGTCTGTCAAGATAAACCTCTGTATTCAACAGTGGAAATTTATTGAACGGTTATATTATCTCTCCTTTACATCACAGGTGAACAAGGCACATGAATGTGAAGGGTAGCATCGTTGTGTAGAAGATGAATCCTCTAAATCTGGAACAGAAATGTAAAACGTATTGTTTAATACAGAAATTTAACATATTAAGAAATCATAAAAGTAATTGCATGTCAGACAAATGGGAGTTATACTTAGTACTGTTAAAACAACGATATGTTCTGTTGTTACTTTGATTTGAGAGGATTTACAGTGAAGATTCCTGGCTTTCACCCAGGTGGCCCGGGTTAGACTCCCGGCATAGGAGCGCTTTATGCGTCGGTGGTATAGCGGCTAGGACGCTCGCCGACCATCCACCTGGTACGGGGTTCGATCCCCGGCCAACGCATTCCGTTACCTCGCAAAGCCAGAAGTAATGTTGGTAAAGAGGTAAGGTTGGGCATGAGGCTAGCAACCCCATCCTGTAAAAATAAACACTGCTACAGAAACTTCAAGCAACTAGCTTGAAGCCCTATGTTCCCCTGAGGAACGTGAAGGAAAAAACAAGTGTGTACTATTATTCAAAGTGACTCTTGTTTTCTAATCAAGATATCCACCTACTCACATGAAATGACACTTGATGTGTTGAATTCTGAAGTACTGAGAAAATCTGATTCTTATCAACTTGCATACCAACAGAGTTTATTTTTATCAAATCTTGCCTCACTTATCCGTCATTGTCTTAAGCGTCATGCTGAAGTGAATTTAATTTTCTCACTTTTAATTCCGTTACGCGAATGGATGGAACCAGGTAGTGAAATCGCTCGGAGATGTACCTTCACTCTTCAATGCGAGAGTCTCTTCCTCACGAGGCTCAAATCCAGTCAATACCCACTGCTTAGATGGCAAATTCTTTGCTCAGTTATTTTGTGTTTTATAAATTCCAATTTAGCATAAGACCAATCAGTAAACAAAGAATGGTATTTCGCATAATCCTTTTTTATCAGGTACTACATTCTTATGTAACATCCAGACGTTGACAACAAAATGAGAATACGAAACGTCAGTGGTGATATATGACAATAAATGACCGGTACTGAATGGTGCCGATTAGGAGTCTAATGTTCCATTCATTGTTGCATTTATCCTTGCTATTAGATAGAATGAAGAAGATTGGTAACTGAGGTGAATGAATTAAGAAGGTCATTTCAAATTGAATTTTGCGCTGAGGAATTTGTCCAGTAAGGCAATGTCAGCTTCGTAAGTAAACTATCAAGTCATGGGAACACAATTTCATTGAAATACATATCGACGGATGCATATGTTGTGAACTCCAGTCTTTATGAGGAGCTTATGTTCTATGAGATGGATAGTTAATTTCCGAAGCTTTCATCGCCCTACTAGGCAACATCTTCAGCGCATATTTCAATTTCTTGAAGTGAGCTTTAGATTTCTCCACGAGTTTAGTATTCATCTCTTCTGGTGACCTTGAACGTGACTAGTTGTCTCGGAGTGTTTCCACATCTTCTAGTATACTTGCATTGGAACTGATTGTTTCTCTGACTTCAACTTTGACTCTTTGTGTGTGAGGTTTCTTTCTAATCGGTTGATAAATGTTTTTTCTTCCAAGGATGAAAACTAAGATTTGGATACGATAGGTCGACGACACATTTTTAATAATCAAAGGAAACGAGTTAGATAAAACTCACAACTTAATAAACAACGTCTGCAACGACATCAAATTCACAAGAGAAGAAGAATCCGAGAAGGAAATCTTATTTTTTAGACATCTTAGTCAAGCGAAAAACCACAAGGGAATTAGAAATCCAAGTTTATAGGAAATCAACTCACACAGACCAAATCCTGAATTACAACAGCAACCATCCAATAACACAAAAAAGAAATTGTATACCTACACTATTCAAGAAAGCCAGCCAGGACTCATTGCAGCACTCCAACCTTAAGGAAAATTGAAGAAAGATATATCACGGACGTCTGTATTCCAAAACAATGGATTTCCACGGAACTCCATCAAAAAACATATACCTACAAGCCAGCCTACCAAAGCAAAAGCCACCAAGGAAAACACAAGGAAAATCACCTAACCATACATAAAGGATATCTCAGAAATCACTACAAGACTCTTCAAACCTTTAGGAATTGACGTCGTACACAAACCAACAAAGTCGCTCGACTCAATTCTATGTCAACCAAAAGACTCAACAGCGAAAGAAGACAAAACCAACATCATCTACAAAATAAACTGTAACAATTGCGAAAGACACTACATTGGCCAAAGTGGATGTCCCCTTCGTCTTCGTATCCACGAACATAAGCTAGCCGTCAAAAGACATGATATCCACTCCCTCATTTCACTACACACAGACAACTACGGACATCAATTCGACTGGGACAGTCAACGTTCAAATATTAGACAAAGGAAGCAACAAGAATGCTAGAGAATTTTTAGAAGCCAGTCTGGTATTCCAGTGAATCATCAATCATTAGACACATGGAAATAGACAAAATTTATCAACCGATAAGAAGGAAACTTCACACACAAAGGGTCAAAGTTCAAGTCAAGTAAAGCATCAGTTCCAATGCAAGTAGACTAGAAGAATTGGAAACACCCGAAGACAACCAATCACGTCCAAGGTCACCAGGTGAGATGATTATTAATTTCGTGGAGAATCTCACTTCAAATTGAATTATGATGAAAGCTCCGGAAATTAACCATCCAGCTGAGAGAACAAAACCAACCTCAAAATCATCCACTTGAGCTACAAATCTTCTCCATTATACCTTAACTGCAGTCTACTAACGATCCACCAGTCTAAACCTCTTCGAATTTTGATCTCGATGAATAGATATCAAATAAAATACATCGTCGAAGTATCTGCACAAGAAGCCGACATTTCAACCTGAGACCGAGCACTGCTGTCTAACCAATCGACGGGAAAATCTCAAATCCAATAAAATTAACATGACGCGTTGCACAAGAGGTGGCTCTCGTGGCCCAAGTGGTCTAGTGGATAACGCTTTGTCGTTTGAAACTATGGGTACTGGGTTTGAGCCTAGGTGTGAACATCATCACTCACTGAGAAATGCAGGTACATCCAACTGACGAACCCCAAATAGGACGAAATGCGCATCCTGGATTCCACTGCTAGCCACCATCATCCACAAATTAAATACTAACTAAATGCCCAGACATCGTCGAAGCATCTGCACAAGAAGCCGACATGTCAACCTGAGACCGAGCACTTCGGTCGAATCAATCTCAAATTCAATAAAATACGAGGATGTTTAGAATAAATATCACACTTTTACTGTGATAGATGTACAATTGAATAACATAATGAAGAATTTGTCGAAAACAAAACTTTAATACAGACGTATTCAGCCAATTGCAGTTTAGAATAAAACCGAAGAGGAACATGCTCTACGAAGCATTTTCTGTAATGAATTGATCATAGATTTCACTGTTTAAATTCTTAGTAAATTTCTTATTCGTCTCCGTCTTCACTATGGTTTCATAAGTAAGACTTTCTCTGTCAGTCATAATACATGAGAGCTGAATAGAACTACCAAATAATCCAAGTACGTTCCACTCATAGAAGACCCCGTCACCCTGTCAATCTCTTATCTTCACACAACTTAGTTTCTTTCCTTTTGGAGAGAAATGATCCTCAACGTTTTCAAAATGTTTCTCTCACATACATTGTCTCACATGACCATGTGAAATCAAGTTTACTTGATCGATATATCATGAGACGAAAATCGTGATAGTCATGCTACAACACTGATAAACCTTATCCGTGGCTTAGTAAATATTCACACTTACCCATGAATTCTAAATAGAGAGAAATTCAAGAGATTATAAAGAGAATAGACGCGATTTTTCAATCCTATTCATAGCCTGTGATTCATATTCCGCTCACGTCAGAAAATCTTTACTTATTATTCAACCAAATATTAGGTGTATCTCAGTGAAAGGAAAGAGGCGAACGTGACGTGACTGACGAGAAATAAGGATGAAATCTCTCCTGAAAACAGTGAATCCCGGTGGGTGTGTTTTGCTGAAGAGTCCTTACCTAGGAGGAAAGAGCTGTCCAGTACTCCTAGGTTTTCCAATGGTTCTCTAACTAATGCCAGTGCATGATCAAATCCTGTGAGAAATAGGGATTTATGTGAAATAATTTATCACAATATAATGACACTGTTACATTCTAGTCTCTACCTTTCCAATCACACTGGCTGTGTACTTCTGTGAATTCAAATTAAACTTCACCGAGCTTAGGATTAACATAATAGAAGAAAAAAGTGGACTGTATTTACTCATGCAATGAACTCATTGCTTCCGATGACTGACTAATCATTGAGATACCACTTACCTTCGAGCTCTAATTGGAATTAAATGATAAGTTATTTAGTTGTGAAATATTTTGTGAGTAAAATATTTCTGCTTACCTCATTTCATATCACCGAAATTGTTTTAGTCACTCTTTGTCACTCTCTCTCTGTCCCTCACTCAAGCACTCACCTCTGTATATGTGATTTTATGCTCTTCACAGAAATTAGGGCTTTCCTCACAAGTTGGTGTTTTCTATTGAGCTAGTTAGTTTCTTCTTAAAGGATAGATTTCAGGACACATTCACCGAATAACATTTATGAAAGACCTACTGATTGAGTCAGCAGACAGATTCAGGAACAGTGCTATTAATGTCATAACTTATGCCGGCTGTATTCAGCGTTCGCTTTCCAAACGTATCACCGAACACTTACCAACATGGTTTTACAAAGGAGAAAACAATGCCCTGAAGATCTATCTTAAAACATCTGATAGATTCTGGACACAAAACAAACTTCAAAGTCGTCTGCATAATACGAAGCAGTCTTCCTAAAGTTGTACGAGTCAAACTTCTGTAAACTGCAGAAGCAATGGCAATTCACTTTCTAAGTACTGAACTCTGCATACAGAAGATGTTCGTTCAATCACTACACTTGCAATGGACGTACTCTATCTTAATACCTGACAAGTAAATTCTACTTAATCTGTTTCTCTTCTATCTCTTCAGTAGTATTATTTTGTCTTCTCAATTGTAATATTTTACATTTTCAACTTTCCTGTTCTCTATCCCCTCCCCCCACCGACCCGGTTTAATTTTTACACCTCATTACCACTGTTACTGAATTGATCAACGCTCAATTTCTAGTCATTTATTTCACATCATCCAATTTGTTTGCTCAATTTTAGTTCTAATTTAAATGGAATTATTCTCCACCCCACCTCTACTTAGTTTCTACTGGTAATTACCTCTGTTGCTACCCTGACCTAAGTTGAAACACTTTAGTCAATTATGTTACTAACACAATCTTACTTTAGTTGTTGTCTGACTAACCTCGTTTCTATATTACATCAGTCTGGTATTATCTGACCAATTATCCAAACTTGACAAAGCTCATGTACACACACATACACAAAATAATTGTATATAAATGCGACTGTACAGCTATGTGAATGAATTCGTCAAAAAGTGTTTCTTCGCTGAACATGCGTTGGTGGCACAGTGGTTAGGACTCTCGCCGACCATGCACATGGTCCGGGGTTCGAGCCCACACCGACGCACACCTGATATCTATGGTCGGCCTGCGAAATTTGGGCTACCGATATCCGTGCTGAAAATTCCATACTTGTATCAAAAATACAGTGTGGAATCAAGCTGTAATCAAAAATAAAATAAAAAATCTTTTCATATGACTCAATGGGGATTTTCGAGCGACTCTCTATTATGCAAAATGCTATTGAACTGACCATCTTGCCATAATATATATTCAAATAAATAGCACAGTTACTCTACACTATTTGAATTTAGCAGTATTTTACACACTGGTCACATTTCGTATACAATCTAAAATCAATTCTGTTTTACGTTCCATTACTATGATGCCTAGTGTGCATAGGCACATCACATAAATGGGTTTTTGAAAACGCTTTACATTTTGTAAAATGACGTCAGAAACAGTTAATATTCTTATGAATCATTTAGATTAATTATTCAAGACTATCTATCTATCTATCTATCTCAATTATCTCAGGTGTGGTATACTGTGTTCCATAATGAAGTGGAATTTCCAAATTCATATTATCGAATTCCATCAAATATCATTTCATCTGTCTAGCATATGCGTTGGTTATCAAAATGTATAATCTTGTGGAGAGAAGTCGCCAGCAACTGCTGCATTACTCTTGAACGTTGTAGTGGAATCCCGATGTCAGTCACCAAGAGATATGAGTAAACCTGCATAATAAATAATTCCTATGATTTGGCAAATCACACTCCTGTTCTAAAAAGTAATAATGTGCACGTGCCTCAATACTGCGCAGTATTTATCTGTCTGTCAAACTGTGTCACCAGATAAATGTCGAAAAATCGTTTGTTGAATTTATTCACATCATACGCGTAATTCGTTTATGTGGACAAAATCCATGAACTGAGCATGAAATAAAGTCTGATCACTGTTTCCAGGAGAAAATTTCAAATATCACGTTGAACAAACATTCACTGTAGTCGTATTCAAATCAACGAATTTATGGACACGTTGCTAACGTTAAATTCGATACTTTGACAGGATAGGCGTTTTCGAAATCCAGAATGCTTATATAGATAGGGAGATAAACACGTTTAAAACACTTGACTTACGCATTACGTCTACAATTTCGAGAATGTTTCACCTGATTTATCATAAATAGAATCTGAGCCTTGTTACTGTTTAAATGAAAATTTCAGAACGCTTTATAGTGAAGCACTTCCCTGTCCAGTGCGAGAATAAGTGACTTACTTCATTTCTCAATTATCCTTAATCACTACAAAATTTGGTTTTCATGATTAGAATTCGAAGCATATTTCTAAATGACTAAATTGACACGCCAGGGATATATATGGTAAGTATTGGTTAACACTTTCTTAGATTCGGTTGAGCTATCTCCTCATCTTCGTGTTCCCATAGGCGTAAATATCTAGCGACGAGACAAACGGTTATATGCAGCCATATACAGTATCAAAACGAGTTTTATATATTTCTACTCCTCATATATGCTTCATCTTGAGCACCGTTTTATACCAATAATTCTAAGAGAAATATTCATTCCTCACTTGCAGAAGGCATAACTCTTATAATGTTTTTTAAATTTTGGATTGAGACAGTGTCACATGGTTTGACCGAACTACATCCATCCGACATTCTGCGTGATTTTGTCCGAGTGAACAAAACAATGTTTCATTGAAGTGATTTCAAAACACAAAATGCCACACACATCAAAACTTTGTCTCTCCATAGCTATCAACGTTGTGTTGACACTCACCTGACATACCTTCAATGCAGCAGAAATAATTAATCAAATAATTAGCCACTGAAATGAGCAGGTATTCACTTCAATTATTTCTTTTAACCGGCTCTAACATTATACAGGTTGTGCAAATCTCGGTTATGTATTCGATGACCATAATCTGAGTGGAAATGTCCCGCCTAAGTATATCTAACTCATGAGTCATAAATGAAGACAGACATGTGAATTCGTTTTCACTGATAGCCACTAACAAATACGCCTATAACCAATGTCTCACTATCTTCATGTTTGATGAATGGGTGCAAATGACACATCCTAGTTCTGTGTTGAATAATTAACAGGTTTAAACTGTCTCACTGAGCAATTTCTACCTTCAAAAGAAAAGTCTCAATCAATTTGAGAATTTGTGAAAACAAGCAGTAATTACTGGGTAGCTATTTTGTCTTATTTCGGGATTGAAGGACCCATGAATTCTAACGACTGACAAAAGCCAGTTTCGTTGGCAACTATTTCTTTTTCTTGTTGACATTAATCCCTGCCGTTTACATCTAAATATCTAAGCAATTCACTGAATACTCAAGTTTAACAAACAGCAACTAAACCACTTACTCCTTTTCTGAAAGAATAGACAATTTGCGAGAAAAGCATGTAGAGATATTTTGCGTGTTTTATTTTAACTGGGAGTACCAGCCGCTTTGAACTTGACGAATCGATGCAGTTAGGATGTTGCATGTCTGACTGATTAACTAAGCTAAAATTAAAGTTGACGCATACAAAAACTGCGTACATAGGAAGTCATTTCTGAAACATTCCTTAAAACATAAACACTTCATGCTTTTTCAGAAAATGAATTCCCAACGTCTTTGTTAGTGAAGATGAAGTTCATTATGGTTATGTAGACTAAAAGTGTATTTGCATTTGCTTGCGACTCTAAGAATGACTACGACTCATCAGCCTCATTTGTCTCTGTGACCTGATTATGATCAAAAGTCTTGGGGTAGGACTATATTTCAACATGATTCAGTTACCACATTTCCCTAACCCTGATGAAATAATTCACCAATATGAAGATGTCGTCCAATTACCTCTGGAACTTAGTTGCCATTAATTCAGATTGTTGATCTCAGGAAACTTCATCATGTAAGAAACTCATTTTCAGAAATATATACATGAGTGTTCTCCTGAAATATCAGCATAAGGTGCCAACTGTATGTCATTCTGATCAAACTCTGCATTCACTCATCTCAAGAGAATTGACAAAATAACCTGCATTCGTGTCATTTTGCTCTCTCATGATGGTAATTGCAATTCTCAAGATGATCTATTCCGTCTTGAGAGTGTTTCAAACGTTAATTCACTTTTCAACAGGACACCATGGCAAATTAGATACGGATTCTGTGTTTGCGATTAATACTGAGGTGTAGACATTTTCAGCGTCATTATTATTATTATTATTGTATCGTTTAGTTCCTAGAGGAACATAGGGCTTCAGCTGCGCACCTCCATTGCCTTCGGTTTTCTGACAACTTTTTCACCCTGCTCCAGGTCTGTCCACATGCTTTCATCTCCTCCTCGCATGACCTCCTCCAATTCACACTTGGACGACCAACTCGCCGCCTCCCTTTCGGGTTCCACTCGAGGGCTTGTCTAGTGATGTCACTTGATGGTTTCCTCAGCGTATGGCCAATCCATCTCCATTTCTTTCTGCGTATTTGTTTCACAATCGGTTCCTGATTGGTTCGCTCCCAGAGATTCCTGTTGCTGATCTTTTCTGGCCAGCGTCATTACTAACACTTAACAAATATACAGTGATTGACGTCTTAGTTTGTTTAACAAATGGCTTGCAGTGACAAAAAGACAGTGGTGAAATCTTCATGAGTATTCAGAAGTTACAGGAAATTCCCCTCAAGAGGTTGAATGCGAATAAACTATTGGTTATTACTCTGTGCAAAGTTATTTCTCTACACTACCTCATTTATGACTCTAAGATGAATTCTACTTAGAAGTTTTCCTCACGAAGCTCTACGTGTTGAATATATGTTCTGCTTACTTTTCGCTCCAACTCTGTACTGAGGTAACTGAAAGTTAGGTTCTCAGAGCCAATACACATCTCATATGACACGCTCATCTTATTAATGAAAGTATGACAAAGTTTCTCTGTTTGATTCTCACTTTTTTTGAAGAATTCGAATCATAACTCAGACAATAATTCTTCAGGAAGTCGGTTCCAAGAATTTATGTTGCAGTGATAGAATCATCACTTCCCCATCTAAACATTCACGTAACAAGTACCATTTCCACTCTTACTTTCAACTTTACATAACATATATTCGTATCATATATGCAAATGTCAATAGAATTACGAATAAAAATGCAACTCACCAAATTCAACTTGAATGAAATAAAAAGTTTATCACTACACAGGAATGTTATTGTACATACATATGTCTCATATGCATTTACTGGACCTATGGTTCCTACAAGCATTATAATTGCATAATTTTCTCAAATGCACATGAAAATAGATTTGTTTAAAGCATTCTAAGTGAATAATATCAACTTGAAACATTATGTCATGCCACAAATCATCCGTCAATATCAAGTGAAATTTCTCTGAAATTTGGCAACCTCTGAGCTACCAAAATCATCGGCGTAAAGTGAGCTTGACTCTTTTGTTCCCAGAAATTCGTTATCATCACAAGAAATTCCATCTAAACACTGAGTAACAGTGTGATTTGGAAAACTTATGTACATATTTGTAATTCGCAGCTGTCTCTTACGTCTCATCTAAATTCTCGTTACTTATTATTATTAACTATTAGACTCGAAACTGCAATAGTTTCTGTTATGCTATTTCAAAATTCGAAGTATTTTCTTTTGATTGTAACCAATAAATATTTTAATTTGCAACACTTTTGTGTGGGATGTCTGCCAAATTAAAAATATAATCGTCCTATTCTGCTAATGTGATTGTCTTTACTTTCTTCAAATCAAATGAAGAAGCCTAGACATTCAAATGTGTAATGAAGAATGTGTAGGAGAGTATCATCTAAGAGGTATAAGGTTAAAAGATGATTGCAACTCCGAATTTTTTGACTGAATAATGATATCAGTCGTCAGATTTTTTCAACCAGTTTGTGGTTTCATTACAATGAGACGGACTAGTTACCACTTGGTCGACACTAATATTACTCATGGCTTACAACTAATAACCATTATACAAACTCATAATCAACTTCCACTGTGTTAATGACATCAGATCATAGGTGAATTATTCATGAAGGAGAAAGACAGTAGGAGCTTGTTGCATCAATTATCAGCCCTAATTATGATAATTCTATATTGATTGGTTCACTGATAAAAACGCCAATGGAGGCCAGCAAAATGTCAAACTTACGTAATGGATCTAAAAGAAGTAAGTTAAAAAATGATCAGAAATATATACAACAGTGAACCGTGTCAACATACAAGGGAGCTATGGTAAGAATCTAATTAAATTATCTATTTGAACAGAAGTTTTGAGCTATGTTTTTTTAACGTATTACAGACTTCAAATGCAACGACTTCTTCGGATGGGTGACAACAATATCCACGCACGCCTATCTTCGGGATCATCTCCTGTCATGTTCACTGTTTACTGTCTGAAACGTAAGGAACCGATGAAGTTTGATCCCTATCTGAATTGCCTGTAATTATTGATTTATTTAACAGGCGAAATGTCCTAACTTGACCTCTTAAGATGAATTATTTGGTTGAGCGTTTGTGAAGAAGAGAAATATTCTTTGATTACTAATAGGCAAGAGGTATCATAGAACTATGTGAGCAGGAAAAAATTTTAATTTTCTGAGAACGCTGATAAATGTTACTCGTATTTAAAGCAAATAAAAAAAAGCCCATTGAGAGAAATATGATAGTAACTGAAACACACCGACATAATATCAAACTGTCTCTCACTCCATTCAAAGAAACCTCCTCTTTTGAATAGATAACAAACTGGATGGGTAGCATACCCTTTTTTCAATAAATCCAGTATCTAGCTGTTAAACGAACACCAAATGAGCTGATAAAGCAGTCATGATTCAGGTTTTATTGCATGGTGTGAAGATTACAAATCACAAAACTTACCTGGCCTCAAATGTAAGTCAGGTTCCTTCACTGAAATATGCATTAGAATACACAACAGTCATACAACACAAGTAACAATGTTATTCAAAACTTAATCATATGTGAACAAGGGATGACTTCAGATATCCTTGTGGTAGCTACACCTTAATCACTAAACTTGCATAGGCTACATTGAAAGAGTAGATAATATGAACAGTTTGTATTTGATACGACGATTGGTCAGATATCTCACAAATGTGCACCATTTCATGAGGTATCATTCTAGGCGAATATATGCACAAATGAAGTGTATGCTGACAACTCTAAGTATACTGAATGCATCAGCTGCGAATCATGTGCATTTGAAAGTGATCATACATTGCACAATAATATTATGTCATGTTCGTGTGATAACGCTGAATCATGAATCATACACAATTCACTTCCATATTAGTTTCTTTATTAGATGTATCACACAGTCAATGAAAAAGTATTATTTACTGGATGACACAGTTTTGAACAAAATTTATTATTGTTCATAATCATATCAATTGTAATCACACGACTTTGAAACTGGAGTACTTATGTGCTCTTTGTCCTCTCCTATTTGTCGTAGGTGTAGTAGAAATTTACGGATATCACAGACAGGTGATGAATCATTCCTATTACACGTATTTGCATTTGATTCGATAAACAAAACTTCTGTTGTCAATCTCTCCCTCCACCCTGTGACATTGGATTTGAAAAATGTCTGTCATTTTATCCCAAAATCCGAAGTTGTATGGTTGTGTGCAATTGCATGCAATGAGTGGTATAGCTGAACTATTCTCTAGATTTATCTTATTTGGGTCAACCAATCTAGATTTAGCTAGGTTCTTATGTTCGGCTAGTCTGACTGCCCCTGTTCTACCAGTTTGACCTATATATTTAACCTGAAAATCATTGCAGGGTATAAGATAAACTAAATCGTTATATTATAAAGGCTCCAGAGGATCCTTCAAGCAACAAAGCTTATTTCTAAATGAGTTTGTGGGTATGAATGCCACTTTTATTCCTGCTTTGTTAAGAATTCTGCATAAGGCTTCCGAGGTTCCTTCCTTGTATGGAATCGCCACTGACAATTTAGATTCCTTATTGTTGGTGTCGTCATTAATATTATTATTATTATTATCACTATCATTATTATCGTTATTATTTTTATGATTATTATTATTATAACTCTTGAAACTATCAACATTTATTTTATTTTTACATAACTTTACATATTTCCTAACTAATTTATCCGGGTAATTATTAAGTTTCAAGGCTTTCTTTGTATGTATCACTTCCTGTATATTCCGAAACTCAAACACTCTCATTCTTTAATTATGTATAATACCTTTCATAGGGTTTCATCCAACCATTGCCCAATACATTGAGAAATTCCTAAGTGAACTCTTTCAATTTATGCGTATATGAGTAGTACAATATTTGATACTTACATTGATAATAAAACAGGTTCCAATATATGCGTGCAAATGAAACTGTATGACGTTTTATCGACTTACTGAATACTTGTCACTTACCTGGTGGAGCTTTTTATAAGCGAGTAAAGAAACAATTTTTAACGAAACTGAAGCGTAAACATACTAATACAAAACATGGATTTGTTAGTATTTGAATAAGGCATCGATGCTACATCACTCTGTTTTGTTTAAAATGAACTTGTCTAATGCAGAATCATGTTCCACGACAGTGATCGAATACTGCACTTACATTAGGTACTTCGATCAGCTTGAATAATTGTTGCATAGAGAATATTCATGTGATTCACAGATAGGCGTCTGATAACAGACTTGTGAACTCGTTTCATTCTAATGAATGCGTACAGCCATGTGATTTCAATTGTTTCGTGAGGGATTACTTGATTTCACGGAAGATTTCTCTCGGAAAAGAAGCGGCGAAGAATCAGTGAATGTCATCGGATTGGAATTTTGTTTCCATTCAGAATTTAGTTTTCATAGGAGTAGAGATGATATATATCACAAGACTTCAAAGTACGCGTCGGTGGCACAGTGTTTAGGACTCTCGAAGACCATGTACATGGTCCGAGGTTCGATCCCCTGCCGATGCACACCTGATATCTATGGTCGGCCTGCAAAATTTGGGCGACCAATATCCATTCTGAAAATTCTAGACTTGTACGAAAATACAGTGTGGAATCAAGCTGGAAATCAAAAATCAGTAACATAGGCTAGATTTTTCTCAATGCAGTTATTTAAACATGTATAAATATTTGATCCATCAGAATACAGAACACCGTTTGCCGTTCAGTATAACAAACTGACACCTCGTTCAGTACCTCACAGAAATATTTCATACTGTTCTAAAGCACGTAAAAATATAACCTCAGGGAAATATTGCCAAAAGTCTGCTTATCTGACTCCACAAATAGAATAAATCTTGATGATGATGACGATATGCTGAATACTGTGAACGTCAGTGTGTTTTCGTTGCTTGCATAACATCACCTGCTTGGGTAATGCTACGTCGACACATTTATTCTCTAGGCATACAAACAGATAACTCACCAGGTGTCGTCGACACTGTCGCTGTACTGGTGGCTAGAAGATGATTAGGAAGAATTGGTCATTTATGAAAGGTGTAAAGGTGAAATAACACATTAAACTTGTTGCTTTGATGGGTCAGTAGGATAATACACGCCGACCACAAAGGTTGCTAGGGTCTCGATCCCACTCCAGAGAACACAACCATATCAAAACTGTAATTCTCAAATCGATTGTCCATTTAAACAGTACACACGAAGCATGATGGACACATTGAACTCACTTGTGCTTGGATCAGTCTTTACTCCTTCTTTGTCTAAATGATTATGAAAACATTTTGGTCAAATGCGGTGAGCGCATGATTGAAATAATACATTGTAGTGATTGTGGCGGAAATGCAAATGCGTCAGCATGTGTGGTTTATTTGCGTAGAATTCACTAAAATATTCTGAATTTGTTAGAATGTCATGCTGATGTTCTACATTCTTCGTCGTAGGATAAAATTAGCATTTCCTAACTCAAGGAGGTCAACAATCCTCATGAAATCATATAATAGAATTTGTGTTCAACAAAGAAAAACTATTTTTTCAGTGATGTGACTTTCAACCTGTACAGTCGCATGTATGTATACATATATGCAACATACTTTCATTGCAATAGAGTAAACGCCGCAAAAGATGAATCGCTGAGATTGCAGGTTACAGATATGTGTTAAGCACTGTAGAAAACGCTACTCATATGCAAACAATATTTAAGCTAGGAAATTAAGTGGTGCAAGATAATAAACAGGATTAAGTAGAACTCATCTAAAGTTGGATAGGTGACCAGTTAAGATCGGTGCTATATGCAGATCATATGTACTCTTCGTAAGTGAGGTAAACAATGAGGTTAATAAACTGAAAGCCAGAATATTTGACACCAAATAATGCGACAAATTAAATCCATTGCATTTCCTGGGAATAGATGAACGTCTTTTGTATGCAGATTTAAATACTGAAAAGGTGGATTCACAGATTTGTAGCTGGTAGATGTTAGATTCGTACACTCAAGGTGAGATATCCGCGTACCCTTCAGGTAGATGACCATGACTATGGTCTGAAAATCTGAATTATATCCAGAAAAGAGCTGTGTATGGATCCATTTCGTCTTCTATAAAGCTATAAGATTAGATTTCGAAGTAAAATATGCAAAGATAACGCTTAGTATGGCCGACGTATTCAGTGCATACATATCCACAGAGTACACCTCTGATTTTGTTACAATGAGAAAATGAGGCTAAAGAATAAAATCATCCACAAATTCTATAGGATAGTTTACTTCAGAAGGTGTAGTTTGAATAAAGCCTGACATCCTCAGAAACTGCGTGTAAAAAGACAGTGTTAGTCTTAATTGCTCGGAGAACTCCAAAGTAAAGAACGTTGTAACTTTTGAAGAGTCCATTTACGTCAGCTCTTTTGAAACCAGAAGGTAGTCAGGAGATACAAAAAGTAGTAAGTACCAGCGTGTAGTTCAGTGTGAGTGGGACAGGAGCTAAATTATGAAATAACTGCACGAATAAAAGTGTGTGTAAACCTTCATTGCATAATCCATTTATTCAGTAAACACACAAAATATATGATGACTACTCCAAACTCACTGGTATCAGTAACCGGCTTTTTTTCATCTTTTTCTAAATGACATTTGAAAACTCTTGATCAGATTTAAGAATAATCAGGTTGAAATAATAAACTTCACTGCTTTTGAGGTAAACCCAAATCCATAAACATGCCTGATTTATTCATTTATGGTTTCAATGCTAAAATGCGAGTTTAACAGATGACCCATAACTACACAAACGTGTGAATATGTATCACCTCACTGATTCCTTGAACACTGCTTTATTTCTTCAGAGCAATAGAAAGGAGATTCGGTGTTTAAAATACGCTTATTTTATTTGGAGACTCCTTTTTAACTTCACACAACCCACAATATACATCAGAACAATGAAATAAAGTGTTCTAATCTTCTCGCTGTTCACCCAGCAAAAATATCTGTTGAAGACCTTAGACATCGGAAACAGGAGTAAGTGGAGATAGATCGAACACAAGCTGACACAAGGACATTTGCTTCAATAGGTGAAAAGGAAACCAAATTAAACTTGTTACACAGAGGTAACTTGTTTCTTTTCATGTTAGTTTTAATATTTGTAGCATGACACTTCATACATCCTCACCTTCCATGCTTCGTTTGTTCTCAGTAGGAAGAGAAATATGTTCCTAAATTATTACAGACTGCCTACGGCAGAAGATGCGCTTCCAAATAAAAAAATGTGCGCATCATGTCACTGAGAAAATTGCCTTTTCTCCCTTCAAAATGATCACGGGAATACACTCTATGATTAAATTCTGATGATAACATCATGAAAAACCCATGAATATAGATTGGTTAATATTTGTTATCTACTCTAACTAATCAGCGATGAAATTACAGGACTTACCAGGGACGTGATGCGTTATCGGTATAAGGTCTGCCGTAACAGGATTGTAAACATTTCGAGGAGGTATATGGTGTTAAATTACACATAAATGCTTAATATTTTGTTAATAGAAGTGATATCACATTCAAATGATCTGCTTGTGTTGGATTTGAATGTTGAAATTTATGTCTAACTATCACATGCCAATCTAATGCTAACAATGTTGACAGATTGGTATCGTATGCCTTTTTTGACCTATACAGCGACGTTCATAAGGCGTAAGTGTGAACATTTGAGATGAAAGAAATTCGCATGAATCCGGAATTATTAGCAAACCACAAACTAGTAATCATTGTGAGCTGAATGATGTGTTCCAAATAATTTATGTGATTGTAGACAATTTATTTCCGATTAAGCCATCAACGAAACATTAAAGATTTCCAGTAAGTTACCCTTGTAACAACAGAAGACAAGGGCCAGGCAAAAGATCGTTTTATTATAAAAATCAACGCGTATTTATATATATTTCACATACATTATTATAGCTTATGCAAGTAGAAAAGCGCAGTCATCTGATTGGTTGTTTATCAGGAGTTAGGCAGACAAACGCAGGCTTCTGATTGGTTGTTTCGGGATTCCTTGACAAATAGAGTTCTCTATCTGCGAATCATATTTTGCCACGTTAACTTTGCTGTGATTGGCTGTTGAATCAGCCTTGTTCATATTTTCTCACGGCCCATATTAGTGACCTAGACATTAACGTAGATTAGTGTCAACCAATCGGCTAGCAGCCTGCTCTCACCACACCCTGACGTTCCGATCAAACGAAACTGGTAGAATAAACATCGAAATATTCACTGTGTTAACCTCTCATTCGAAGTCACTGACATGAGGCAAGCTATTAAAAAAGAAATTTCATCAAACGGAACTGCAGACAATAGTGAGGAGATATTTATCTTACTCAACTCCTCTTCAACGTTTCAATACATGTTTACATTTAAGAAGTATTAAGTTTCCTAACAGTATTACCATTATTCATATGCATAATTAACTATGCTCATCTAATGTGTAACTATTCAGTACTCACGTGGGATAAAGACTGGAATGCAGAGTTTAGGTGAAAGTTGAATATGCATTTTATATTCAATGAACAGGAGATAATCTCTAATTGTTTCTATGAATAAAAAATAAATAGACTGCAGGAAAATCGACGAGTTTAATATTTAAAGCTGTATAGTGGCATGTGTATTAACTATGAGCATACGTTTGTCTAATTTCCATCACATATTGCTGTTACATACGAAAATACGCCAATACGGGGTGCCATCGTCAATTATACATCTCATCCAACAGTTATACGACAATGCTGAATGCTAAGTAATTCACAATGGAAAACTTTCGGAATCCTTCGAAGTGATGATGGGAATGAGGCAAGGCTGTCTACTATCGCCAATGATCTTCCTGATTGCAACAAATTAGATAATGCGACAGACAGAGGCGGGCAGTGAGGAAACAGGCATAAAATGGACTCACACATAAAACTTGGAGGATCTGGACTTCATCGATGATATATGTCTGATTTTCCACGAACTGGAAGATTTGCAAGTGAAAAGCAACAAGTTGACCATAGAAGAAGAATCAAAGAATGGACTTCAAGTGAACATAGAGAAAACAGAGGTGATGAAGATTCCTGGCCAACACCAACAGCAACAACAACAGACAACAATCAGCATAAATGGGAGGAACCTGAAAGAAACAACCTCCTTTACCTACCCACATGGGAAGCATCGTTTCAACTACATGTGGAACTGACGAGGATATCATTGCAAGGATCGAGGAAGCATGACAAGCTTTCATAAGTCCTAAGTCTGTGTAGAGGTCAACAGAACTCAGAATAAAAAATAAGATCTGAATTTTCAACTCCAATGTGAAGTCAGTGCTACTATACAGATGGATCAGAGACTTGGCGCGTCATAAAGAGCATCTCAAAGAAACTTTAGACCTTCATTAACAGTTCTCTTCGCTCAATACTGCTCAAGATCAGATGACCGGCCAGAAAAGATCAGCAACAGGGATCTCTGGAAATGAGCGAACTAACCAGGAACAGATTGTCAAACAAATGGGCAGGAAGAAATGGAGATGGAATGGCCATACGCTAAGGAAACCATCAAGTGACATCACCAGACAAACCATCGTTCGAGTGGAACGCAAAAGGGAAGCGGCAAGTTGGTCGTCCAAAAGTGACTTGGGGGAGGTCATGTGAAGAGGAGATGAAATACGAAATACCGAGGCATTTATGTGATTGCACATGTAGAAGTGATAGTTGACATCCTGTCATCGGAAACAGTCAACGGGCTATACATTAAAGTTCACTAGACCAAATAATATATGATACTAGGTGTGCTATAGATGATCCTCATGGTCCAATTGGCTACTGGTTAGCTCTTTAATGTTCAAAACAATTGTTGCTAGGTTGAAGTCCCCATTATATAGAAACTTTAAGTGGGGATATACGTACACAAAACTACCGATTCTCTGATGGAATGAACTGTGTACATTCAATATGTCTGCCTTTAAAACAGCTTATTCATTCCCGAGGTACTTACAACGTCTTAGAAATCTTCTTATTCATTCATATCAGTCTTGTTCTTACTGGATATTTTATAATACCGTTGTATGTTCTCGTAATGGAAAATTATTTCAAAATATCCATTAATGGATATGACGTATTCATGGAGACATGATATATATTTGCTTGTGTCAGTTCACATGGACAGTAACGGACATCAGTTCAGCTGGAATAATGTAAGATATTCGACACAGGGATTATAAAGAATCATACACAACTCTTATAAACATGGAATTCAAATCAACTTGATAATAACACACATCGAGATTGTGAAAAAAGTTATCAGTGAATTAAGATGGGTGAAATGAACAGAAAGTCAAGCATTTGCATAACTCAATCCATATTGAATTTATCTTTGAAGCTGCATCCAGAGTAGATAAAGACGGTTTTGCAATTAGACTACCGAAATCCATCCAAACGGCAGATTTTATCCTTTTTACTTCAGTTTTCTTTTTGTATGGCATCACACCATTCTCAAATGGATTCATAGGCAGAATCACTTGTGCAAAAGGAAACATACCCTCACTTGGCTAACACTCAACATCTATCCACAAATAAGCAGGGTCCTATTCATAATACAAAACTCTTAAATCGATAACCAACATGTCAAAATTTTACATACTGCTCTTTTATAAGTATCAAGATTAACAATACTTACTGATTCCTAATATTTTGAAAAGTAAAGATGTTATACCATAAAATATATACAACAGAATAAAGTAACACATTCGATTCTAAGCACACATTAATAGCTTGGCATAAGTACCACATTCTCAATCTCACTGATTAACTATCCCTCAATATGCAGAACTTTAGGTGTAGCTTGATCACTATTCACCGTGCTGTGTGTCATCTCTGATAAGTGACTCAGTGAAGATACGCATTTTCAAAACCACTGCAATTTTCCCAACCAGCCTGTTTACAATCTCATATCAATACATCTGAGGTACACCTTACTAAATAAACATCACTTTACATGAAATTTAGTCATGTATTATGTAAATTGACAAAGAATTCATAAAAGTGCTTACGTGCTACAACTCTTTTTTCACACGATACAACACTGATCATAATCATTATTATTAAGCATAAAAGACGTAGCATTTTGCACTGAATCAATTGATGAATGCGATGCTTTGAAAATTCCTCAAATATATTTACATGTCTACACATCTTAAATTTGATTGGATGCATTCTGATTAGAAAATACAATGCAAATGACTGACAGATAGAAAATTCAATTGAGCAATTGGATTATTGAGTGGGATAGTACATGTGCAATAAGTAAGTTAGTGAGTACTTCATTCGGAATAAGAGCCAGTAGTGTAGTTTCTGTTGATATAAAAATTTAGTATTGTTAAGATGGGTAAATCTATTCTGAGTATAGTTTAAACTGAGAATCAATGGGTTTAAATTTAAATATGAAAATGTCATGTTACTACTTAGCAAAGTAATCCAGGCTTTTGAAATGAGGATCCAATTTTACTACATACATAAATACAACTAGAGTAAATACATATTTGTTGTACTTGAAATATCCACTCGATGTACAATCACTACTATCAAAATAATCCTACCCAATGGCTCCAGCTGGTACAATATTTTCACCTGGAAGTGATAGACAGTTGTGGTCCCTCATGGAGTACTAAATGACGAACCACATGTGTAGGAGAAACGATTTCCCAGTGACATAATGTCTCATGAGAGATGCAATTCAGCAAATTGATACACGAATTCTCCTCTATATAACAGGATATAGATAGAACATACAATGCTGCAGAATATTGTGGATCAACGCCATCTTGTTGGTTCTCTTCATCTAGGGTACAATCTATGAAAGCAGTTACAATATATTTTCTGACATGCATTATGTTCATTCCGCCAGTATCGATAACTGTAAGACAGGCAAAATGAAGGAGAACATAAAAATAACAAGATGATCTCAAATTGCGCGTGACGTTTCTCGTAAAAATGGACAATTCTGTTGTTACAGCGGTGATTATACAGTGTTGACCGCGTAATCAGAGGTAATAAAATAGTGTGGCGAGAATTCATAAGATTTGAAAATCTACATATATCGGGTAAGAAGTCAAATTATGAATCGATGATGATGATAATGCAAGTCAGTGAGTTTGTAAGGATAGAAGACAAGAGTCAGGCAACAGATCAATTATTAAGGAAATCAACACATATTTATAGATTCTTCATGTACATTATTATAGATTATTGTTAGCAGAACAACTCAGTCTTCTGATTGGTTGTTTCTCACTGAAAGTTGATTTTTCATCTCTTTGTGTCCGTTTCTTGAATGTCAGATCATCTTTCTACTAAATGCATCTGCCTATGCAAAGTTTACTGTGAGTGCTTGTTGAATCAGTCTTTATTCTTATTTTTCTCACACTAATATTTGGGACATAAGCTACTGTCTACCAATTAAGCTAGCAGTCAGCTCTCACCACAAGTGGAATGCAAAGCATGGAAAATCAACTGTAATGCGTAAGCCAAATGAAAAATCGAGAGTCGGAGATTGAGACGATATTTCGAAACCAGAAGATAGAGGTATCCTAGGGAGGAAGTTAAAATGGTAATTTAAATCCCACGATGGATTGTTCTCTAACTCATATTTCACGATTCACTCGTTTTACTGATGTGGCTGCAGAAAAATGAAAAAGACCTAGTCTGTGTCGAATACTCCAGATGTTTCAAATTCGTTTCCTAGGTCAATCAGTTATTTGGTAGTTGACGAGTTCAAACTATCTGATTACTTCGCTCGAAGGATCTTTGTTACAAGTTCAATGAGCTTTGCATTGACTCGTTTCTCTATTTTACCGGTGTAACAACAGAAGACAAGGGCGAAGCAACAGATCGTTTTATTATGAAAATCAACACGTATTTATACATCTTTCAACTACATTATTATAGACAAGCGCAGTCATCTGATTGGTTGTTTAGGTAGACAAACGCAGGCTTCTGATTGGTTGTTTCGGGATTCCTTGACAAATAGAGTTCTCTATCTGCGAATCATATTTTGCCACGTTAACTTTGCTGTGATTGGTTGTTGACTCAGGCTTGTTCATATTTTCTCACGGCCCATATTAGTGACCTAGACCTTAACGTAGATTAGTGCCAACCAATCGGCTAGCAGCCTGCTCTCACCACACTCGTCCCCCCGTCAAATACGTGCGACTGAAGTTGGCTTGATCTACTTGGTGCAGGCGTCATCGTTGGCTTGTCTCGCTGTATCCATTTCTGGAGCTCGCTGACGTTCACGCGCCTCTCATTGTTCGCCATTGCGACTGTGTCTGCGTAACCCCATCTCGAAGTGACCATGTATGGTCCTTCCCACTTTGGAAACTGTTTGCCTGACCCTGTCGAACATTCGTCCATACTTCGGCCCACACCTTCATATGCTGCTTTCGCCCGACCTCCCAGCAGCGTCTCAAGTAGCAGCTCCATCGCTGACAGATCTTGAACGCCACTAAACTGCGCAGAAGCCTTGAAGTCCTGCCCGAAGATCCATATGTCTCCATCAAAAACTGCAGGGTATAGGCTTTTCATTTGTCGGTAGGCAGCGACACCAAATGTAACAACAGAAGACAAGGGCGAAGCAACAGATCGTTTTATTATGAAAATCAACACGTATTTATACATCTTTCAACTACATTATTATAGACAAGCGCAGTCATCTGATTGGTTGTTTAGGTAGACAAACGCAGGCTTCTGATTGGTTGTTTCGGGATTCCTTGACAAATAGAGTTCTCTATCTGCGAATCATATTTTGCCACGTTAACTTTGCTGTGATTGGTTGTTGACTCAGGCTTGTTCATATTTTCTCACGGCCCATATTAGTGACCTAGACCTTAACGTAGATTAGTGCCAACCAATCGGCTAGCAGCCTGCTCTCACCACACCGGTACAACTTCATCTGCATTTACACATGAATTGATGGGCACAGTTGGAGGTAACATATTAGGGACATTTATCGATCTCTGACTGTGTTGGCTGTCAGGTTATTCGGTGTCCAGAGTAATTTAATTCCCCGAAACGTCTCGTTCAGGGCTGCAATTAAACAGAAGTGGTTTATCCAATCCTGCTCAATAACCTGGCCTTTAAGTGACGAAATAACTTGCTCTTCAATCCGTATTCATTTGGTTTATTAATAAGCTTCGTCTTATTTATTTATTTCAAATTCTATAGCTTGAATTGCATCGCGGAACTACTCTAGATATCTTACCCTTTTCAACAATCCATTCTCGATTCCGAGCACTTGTCACTTTGATTTTCCAATGAAAGCCGTTTCTGAAATATGGTTGATTTGAGACAGCATATTTATTATTATTTTACTTAATATGCTGATTCATATGTTTCCTTATCAACTGATAGAATTAACTGACCTCATAGAAAATATTTACCATTATTGAGCTTATTTGAAGGGAACTTTTGAAATGAGTATCATTTATATAGTGTTTTCAGGCCTCATAGACAATTTTAATCTCACATATAGAGATCAGTTTGTGGACTCAAGGTCAATTAGTGCAAATTTCTATTTGTGTATATTTTTGGTATTTGACTCATTTCAGTAAAATGACGCCAGATGTTTCATTTTCATTTGACGCGTATTGAAGCCACATTCCTTTAGATTTACTTTCCAAAAAAATATCACATGAAATGTCAAATCAATCAAGCTGTTAAACAAAACATTCTCATAGGATAGCACATAGAAGATGTTAACTGATAAACAAGTGATCAATAATATTCCAGGTAAAAACGGTCATGTTACAAGTGTACATTTAATATAATGAATATTATCAGTGGATAGTGTAACAGGATGTCAAGGAGAAGAAACACCTCATGATTGTGCATCAAAATACAAGAATTCCATGAACTAAATTTCAATGTTTATGATACAGATAAATAGACAATGAGTCAAAGGATTACGCAATATATGTTGTATTATGGTCTGATTGCATATTTATGTAATTAACAATTTGCAAATTATAGTGATATTGTTAATGTTTATGGAGCATACACTTTCATTTAATGCTTGATATACAATACAGTATGCTTTTAAAATGTCTTCACCAAAGTCAGTGAAGATAAATCTCCATATTCAGCAGTGGAATTCGGTTGAACCATGATCTCCAGTCACTCCTTTACATCACAAGTGGACGAGACACATGAATGTGAAGGTGAGAATCGTTGTGTAATAGACGAATCCTCTAAATCTGAACCAAAAAAAACTGGAAATTTTGCTTAATATAGAAATTTGACATATTAAGTAATCATCATAGTAACTGCATGGAAGACAAATAGAAGTTAAATTCTGGTACCTTCAGATCGATAAAATATTCTGTTGATTTTTTGATTCAAGAGGATTTACAGGTGTGTACTAACATTCAAAGTGATTCGTGTTTTCCAGTAAAAAGATTCACCTTCGTCGATGAAACCACACTTCATGTGTTAAATTCGGATGTACTGGAAAAATCTGATTCTTATCTACTTGTCTACCAAATCTTTCCTCACTTATCTGTGAGTGTGTTATTTGCCAATATGAAAGTACCTTGTTCCCTCACTACTTATATCGGCACGACAACGCTTTTCGTCTTACAAAAGTCCCCATTCTTGAAGTAAACAGGTGAATGGTGACTGGTAGTGTAGTCGACGTTTTGCATTTCGTCCTATATGAAATTCGTAACTGGATGCACTTGTATTTCCCAGTGTGTGATTGATTGTATTTGCAGTGTAGCTCGAACACAATACCCATTGCTCTAGATTTCAAAATTATGCAAATGACACATCAGTAAATAATGAATATTCTTTCGCATAATATTTTCATCAGTAAGAAATCAACGCCCCCATCCTCATTTTTGCTTTCATCGAAAGAAGGCACACCGGCTGACTGCCTTCCCGAAGGCTTTCACCAGCCTTCGTCATTTCACTTCACCAATTCCAACGTAGAATAAGGTTTCTGTTTATATTCCTAGTATTTTAATATATTTGAGCATTGGAGTTTCTGTAGCAACTTGGTTAAGTTTTGGGAGTGGAGTTGCTAGTACGACGCCCCAACTCTCCCATTTTATCCGGGCTTGGGACTGGCTAGAAAACTAGCAAACTAGCAATCTAGGTGAGTTGTATGGATTGGACATTCACTGAGGAGGCAGCTGGGTGACATCGCGCGTCAGGCCGTCGAGTGGAACCTGAAACAGAAGCGGCAATTGGGACGTCGAAGGGTGACGTGCAGTTGAAAACCGATGTTTCACTAGGAACCTAAGAGAACAATAATAATAGAATAAGAGATGAACGTGAACAGCTTCTTAGCAGACCAAAATTTATTAAGAGTTAATGCCCTCAAGAAGTATGAAAGAAACACTGAATTGAACGGATGATATCAGAAATTACTGATAATAAATGACACCAAATAAGCAGTACTGAATGTCCATGATGTTTATGAGTCTGATGTTCCATCCAGTATTACATTTATGCGTGTTATTAGATAGAATGAAGAAGATTTATTTTTTATTATTATTATTATATAAGCTTTATTCCAAATCAGTACTTGTGATACAGAATGGAATTCTCAGCATTTTACTACAATATTGCATCCAGTTTTTACATTAACAATAAATAAAGTTCTACATAGATTAAAGATTATCTCAACAACATATTAGTATGTCGGTAGCAAAGCCAAAATTAAAATGTTTGAAGGTGTTACAAAAGTAGATACTACTAGCATATTTACTGGCGTAAGCGATAGCAAAATGGTCGAGATATACAGAGTGTAAAAGAACAACAAGAAGGTTTTAACTAGAGTTTGCAAGGAAGAGGTGAAGAAATTTAAAAACTCAGTTCAAACTGGATTTTGCCTAGTTAGGCATTGTATGTACTGCAAGTAAACTATGCAGTGGAGAGGACACAACCATATCAAAATGCATGGTGATGCATGTATATGTTTTGAACTGTTTTACTATTGACAATCCACTAGTCCATACCTCGTCGAATTTTGATGTCAATGAATGGATGTCATTTACAATACAGTGATGTTTAGAATCATAATCCTTCTCTCATTAAAATAGATATATAACTGAAGAATTCGATGAATACTTTGTCGAAAAGAATGTTATTGTGTTCACCAAAAAGGCTCTTTAAACTCGGTACAGTAATTTTCAATCATCTACAGTTTCAAATGAAACTGAAGGACATGCTCCACGAAGCATTTTATGTAATGGTATGACTCCAAAGTCAGCTATTTATTTTCAGTAAGTGTCTTACTATTTTTCCCTCTGGAATTCTAAGTAAGGCCGACTCTCTGAGGAATTGAGTACGAAAGCTGAGTCCAACACTACAAACATGATAGAAATATTTTCCACCCATAAAAAACGTAATTACACTCAGTGTGTTCTATTCACATAAATTATTTTCTCCAATGATGGATGAGTGTTCACATTTCAAAAATGTTTCTCTTAGGTAAATCTCACATGATCATGTGAAATCAAGGCTGTATGATAGCTATATCAATACACATAACAATCTTTGCTATAGAGTTGCTACAATCACTGTTAAACATTATCCGTGGCTTTGTAAATATTCGCACTTACCCGTGAATTCTAAATACAGAGAAATTCAAAAGATTTTTAAAGAGAATAAACGTGATTTTTTCAATCTTGTGCATAGTCTGTGATTCATATTCCGTTCACATCAGGAATACTTTACTTATTATTCAAGCAAATATTCGTTGTATCTAAGTGAAACGAATGAGATAATTGTAACGTGATTTACTAAAATTTAGAACAACACTTTTAAGCGAACAGTATTGTGCTTTCAATTAGATCTCATCAGGCTTAGCTCTAATATATATAAGTTTACAAATAAAATACAAATATAAACCAATCAAGGTGTTTTGTCTATAGGATAAAAAGATGGTGAATATAAATTGTGCAATTAGTCATAGTAATAATAATAATAGTAATAATATTAATGGTCTTATCAATAATAAGGATGAAAAAGTGATGCAATTTTTGAAGGCACGAATTATGAAAAACAGCATGATTAAACAAACAAATGTTCACGTGGACGTGGTAGTCGATAAAGGCTAGTGAAAACAAATGAACCGATTAGGTAATGTTAGATTGTAAGGGAAGTAAATGAGACACGTTTTTAATGAAGATGTGGTAAGATTAAGGGATGATAAAAAAAGGGATTGAAAATATAAAAAAGGGATTGTGTAGAAGTCTTTAGTTGGTTATGTTTTAATATACCAAGGGAGGGATAATGGCTTTACGAACGTTTTTGAATGCATAGTTTGGGTTTATTAGTTAGAATGTCTATCGCCTGCCACGGTTATGTGCAGTAGACGAATACTTAGTCTGTTGGAAAGATTCGGTGGGATACGATGAATTGCTTTGAAGGCTCTCGTTTTTTCGACTACATGACCACTCTCAATTAAATGTGATGGATTCGAGCTACGGATTGTTTTTGTCTGTCCTTTGCCAAACCATGACGAGAGATGTTCACTAACACATTGGCTAAGCTGTCTAGTAGTACGCCCAACATAAATGTCACCGCACGTTCAGTTGAATTACTAAAATTAAACTTCAACGAGCCTAAGCTTAACATTTCTTAGGAGTGAAGTGAACTGTGATCTTTCAACTAATCACTCTGTATTGTTTCATTCACAGAAAGCATTACCTTCTGCGAATGTCTAATCCCCTGCGCTAAAATATGACGTGTAGCCATGATAATCCCAATAAACTCTCACTCACATCATTAATAGATGAATTTTCTTTTCCCATGCATTTGTTTAATAAATTTCCACAGAACTGTCATCTATCAACGATTTCTGTCATTTCTCATTTACACTTGAGACAGTCGTGTTCTGCATTTAAATGAAGAAAGTCAAGTATTCATACTTCTGACTGTACCACAGGATCTCTATTTCACCGCTTACCTTTGAGCTCTGATTGGATTGAAGTTAAATAATTGTTTAATTGCAACATAATTTTGTGAGTAAAATATTTCTTGCTGCTGAATTTCATACCACTAAAATCGTTTTACTCAGTCTCTGTTTTTCTCTCTCCCACTGAAGCACTCACCTCTTTATTTGTGATATTACTCCGATGACAGCAATAACGGGTCGACTCTATTGTCACCACAGGATAGATTGCAGGACGCATTCGCTAAATAATACTTATTGTAGACCTATTCCTTGAATGATACGTCGGTGGCATAGCGGTTAGCACGCTCGCCGACCAGGCAAATGGTCCTGGTTCGACCTCTGGCCAAAACACTTCTTTACCTTGATAAGCCAGAAATAGTGCTGTTGAAGAGGAAAGGTTGCGCATGAGGCTAGCAACGCCATCCTGTAAAATTAAATACTACTACAGAAACTTCAAGCCACTAGCTTGAAGCCTTGTGTTCCACTCAGGGAACGTGAAGAAAAAATTCATTCAGTGAACTGATATGTTCCACAAGAGGGCTGATTATGCTGCTGGACTGATCAAATTTTCATAAAATAGTCAGCTAAATAGCAAAGATGTCTTACACCATTTAAAATTAAGTATTATTTCACACACTGTTGACATTTTCTATACAACCTTGAATCAATTGTGCCTTACTTTCCGTCATTTTGATGCCAAGTATGCCTAAGTACAGCACAAAAATGGATTTTTGATAACGCTTTTTTACATTTTGAAAAATGGAGTCGGAATCACTTTATGTTTTTTTTTTGTGGATTATTTTGACTAATTAATCAACAGGTAGCACCCTGTCAAAACAGATAAATCCTGACAATCAAAAATGTGCTGAATTAAATGCAATTATTGCTAAATAACTATCTCAAATGTGCTATACATTGTTCTATATTGGAGTGGAATTTCTCAATTCTCATTATCGGATAACACCAAGGTGGTTATCAAATTTTGTATTCATGTGGAGAGATGTCGTCAGCGATTGCCGCGTGACTATTGAAAGTCATATTGGAATACCAATATCAATCCATTAGAGTAAACGTAGGCCTGTATAACAAATAATCACATTACTGCTCTAAAATGTGTTAATATACAGGTAGTCCCATACTTGGCACTATTAATCTGTCTATTAGACTTTGGCTGCAAAAAAAATGTCGAAAGTACTTCTGTAGAAGTATTTCACGTCATGCTTGATATTTGTTTAGGAAGATAGAATCCATTAAATGAGCATGAAATAACGTCTGATCATTGTTTCAAATATTCTTTTGAAGATACTTTGATTGATATCATATTAAAATTAAAAATTAGGCCACACGCTGCTAATGCCGAATTCGATACTTTTACAGCCTAGACGTTTCAGAATTCCAGGTTGTTTATATTGTAGGCAGATAAACAAGTTTTATACACTTCACTTACGCATTACGCCTGAAATTTCAATAATATTTCACTTCATATGTTATCGTTAAATGAAATTTTCAGTACACATTGTGGTGAAGCACTTCCCTATCCAATTATAGAATGAGTGATATCATTTGTCACTTATGCTAACTGAATACGAAATGGGATTGTTATCACTGGAATTCGAAACATATTTCTAAATATTTATTGGTAGGTGGTGACAAGCAGCGGAATCCAGTATGTGCATCTCATCCTGTTTGAGACTCGTCATCTGAATGTGCCTGAATTTCCTAGTGACTGATTCTGTTCCCAACGAGGCTCAAACCCACTGCTCATAGATCCAAACGACAAAAATGACGAATCCTAAATAGGACGAAATAAGCATCCTGGATTCCACTGCTAGGCACCATTCACCAATTATCTTCTAACTACATGCCCAGACACTTTCGAAGCATCTGCACATGAAGCGGACAAGTCAACCTGAGACCGACCACTTCGGTATAATCAATTGACAGGAAAATCTAAAATTCAATTAAATATTTCTAAATGGTTAAATTGATATTCCCATAGATTCGTAATAGGTGATTGTAAATTAGTTCTGTAGATTCAGTCGAGCTATCCTCCTAGCCTATCCGCCATAGGCGAAGATATCAAGCGATGTATCGAAAACCGTGGTGACGAAAATTCCTCCTCACGAAAAACATGGGTATATGCAGACATATACAGAGTTTTCAGCTCTCGCACTTCTCAATCTAATGGAGAACCACTCACATCTGAATTATCTTGAGCGTCATTCACATCAGTAATTCTAAGAAGAAATACGCATCGCTCACATTCATAAAGCAAAACTCTCATAATGCATTTTTGATTTTCGATTGAGTGAGTGTCATGTAGTTTGACCAATCTACTTCCTTCCCACTTTCAGTCTGATTACTAGTCGCAATTTTATCCGAGTGAAGAATACAGTTTTTCATTGAAGTGATTTTACAATACCAAATTCCACAGACATCAAAACTTTGTCGCTGTTATACTTTCAGCGTTGTGTTGACACTCACCTGACATATCTTCAATGCAGCAGAAATAATTAATCAAATTAATGGCCAGTGAAACGACAAAATATTCACTTCAATTATTTCTTTTAATCAGCTCTAACATTATGCATGTTGAGTAAATCTCGGTTATGTATTCGATGAAAATAATCTGAGTGAAAATGTTCCGCATACGTTTATCTAACTCATGAGTGACATATGAAGACAGACATGTGACTCATATTTCACAGATAACAACCAACACGTATGCCTACGACCAGTGTCTAATTAGCTGCATATGTGACGAGTTGGTACGAACAACACATCCTAGTTCTGTGTTGAATAATAAACAGACTTAAACTGTCTCACTGAGTAATTCCAACAAACAACAGAAAAAAAAATCGATTTTGATCACGAATTCATGAAAGTCAAGGAACCGTTGAGAAAACGATCGCTTAGTACTGAATAACTATTTGTCGTAGTTTATGACTCAATGGCCGATGAATTCTAACTTCAAGTGATTCGCGATTTTCAAACGACTGGCACAAACCAGTGTCATCGGTGAGAATTTCTCCTCTTTCCATTATATCCAACATGAATTCTCTCCGTCATATACACCTAAAAACCAAATTAATTCACTGAATACTTCAGTTCATGAAACAGCAACTAAATCACTTACTCCTTTTCTGAAAGAGGAGAAATGTTTCGAAGATACGATGTAAAGATATTTGGCATATTCTGTTTGAATTATGAGTATCAGCTACTTTGGATGTGACGCGGCGATGCAGCGAGGATGTTATATGGCTGACTGATAAACTAAGGTAAATTTGATAGGGATGCATATAACAACTGTGTACACAGGAAATCATTCCTGAACCATCTTCCAAACACAAACACTTCATGTTATTTCAGAAAAGGAATTCCCATTGTGTTTTTTCAGTGAAAATGAAGTTGATTATAGCTGAGTAGGCCAAAAGTGTGTTTGCATGTGCCTGTAACTCTGAGAACCACTTCCAAGCCTTCGTAGTTTCTGTGGGCCTATTTTAATGAAAAGTTTTGCGGTTAGAATTTGTATTCGAAACGATTCAGTTACCAGATTTCACTTGCCCTGATGACATGATTCGCCATCATCAAGAAGTAGCTCAGACTGTTAATCTCAGCAAACTCCATCATGTGAGAAATTCATTTCTAGTAACATATGCATGAGTCTCTTAAAGAAATATCTGCATAACGTACTTACTAAGTGTATGTCATTTTGAGAAAATTATGCATTCAGTATAATCTTACAGAATTAAAAGTTCACTAGCCTCTAGAGAATTGATGAAATAACATGTATTCTTGTCATTCTACTCTGATATTTGTTCTTGCTATCTTCAAGATGACCTATTCGGTCTTGAGAGTGCTGCGGTCACCAACTCACTTCGCAACAGGACACGATAGGTAAATTAGATAGAGATTCTATGTTACTGATAGTTATGGTTAGACATAATTTGTGCCAATACTAATACCTAACACATAAATAGTGATTAACTTCTCAGTTTGTTGAACTCGCTACTCGCAATAAGAAAATGACAGTGGCGAAATCATCATGAGTACGCAGAAGACAGTGAACATTCCACTCAAAAGATTAAATGTAAATAAACTATTCGTTATTACTCCGTGCAAAATTATTTCCCTACACTACTGCATTCATGACTCCATGCTGAATCCTATTCCGATGTTTCCCAGTGTTACTGACGAAGATCTACCTGTTGAACGTAAGTTCTGCTTACTTTTCGCTCCAACGTTGTAATGCGTTCGCTGATACGTGCGTTCTCAGATTCACCACACATCTGGTTAACACTACATGCTAATTTTATTACTAAAGTGCCCCGAAACAGTTGAAATAATCTCAACATTTCTGGTTCACATTGAGATCTGGTGATTGATGACTAAAGTCTCCAAGCCTGTGTCAATACGTCTTTTGCAGCAGATGAATCATAACCCAGACACTAATTCTTCAGGCAGTTGGTTTCAAGAATTAATAGTGCAGTGGTTGAACCAGTACTTCAATTATAAATGTTTACGTGGCAAATATCATCTTTACTCTCACCTTCAACTTCATATTGTACTCATATCATATATGTAGATGTGTATATAGCTGTGAATAAAAATGGAACTCACCCCATTCAACTTGAATTCAGTAAAAAGATGTGACCTCATACATATATATGGGGTCTGTAGCTGCTACACGCAGCACAATAACACAATCTTGACATAAATGAAAAGGAATTTGCTTAGGTTATTTTACAATAATTGTCCATCCTAAGCCGCAACATTTTGAAGATAATCAAACACACCAACCTGGATGACAAATTTTGACCATAACAGATTGGATTCATTAGGAACAAGTCATGTATTGATCAAATCGCCACTCTACGGATCATCATTGAACAAAGCTTGGAATGGCGGTCATCTCTCTATCTCAACTTCATCGACTTTGGAAAGGCCTTCGACAGCGTCGACCGAGAAGCGATTTGGCAACTACTTCGCTACTACGGGGTCCCATCGACAATTATACATCTCATCCAACAGTTATACGACAATGCTGCATGCCAAGTAATCCACAACGGGAAACTCACAGAAGCTTTTGAAGTGAGGACGGGAGTGAGGTAAGGATGTCTACTATCGCCAATGATCTTCCTGATTGCAGCTAATTAGATAATGTGACAGACAGTGGCGGGCAGTGAGGAAACAGGCATAAAATGGACTCACACAAAAAACTTGGAGGATCTGGACTTCGCCGATGACGGGTATATGTCAGATTTCCCACAAACTGGAAGATATGCAAGTGAAAAGCAACAAGCTGGCCAAATAAAAAGCATCAAAGATAGGACTTCAAGTGAACATAGATAAAACAGAGGCAATGCAGATTCCTGGCCAACACCAACAGCAACAACAAACAACAATCGGCCAGCATAAATGGGAGGAACCTGAAAGAAACAACCTAGTTTACACATCTACCTGGGAAGCATCGTTTCAACTACAGGCAGACGGAACTGACGAGGATATCAAAGTTAGAATCGGAAAAGGAAGACAAGTTTTCATTACTCTCAAGTCTGTGTGGAGGTCAACAGCACCCAGCATGGAAATGAAAACAAGATCCGGATTTTCAACTCCAATTTGAAGTCATTGCTAGTATACGGATCAGAGACTTGGCGTGTCATAAAGAGCACCTCAAACAAACTACAGACCTTCATCAACAGCTGCTTTCGCTCAATAAAAAAGATCAGATGGCCAGAAAACATAAGCAACAGGGATCTCTTAGAGCTGATCAACCAGGAACTGATTGTGAAATAAATAGGCAGGAAGAAATAGAGATAGATCGACCATACTCTAAGGGAACCATAAAGTGACATCACTAGACAAGCCCTCGATTGGGACCCGAAAGAGAAGCGGCGAGTTGGTCGTCAGTGCATGGGGGACTTGGAGGAGGTCATGTGAAGAGGAGATGAAAGCATGTGGGCAGACTTGAAGCCAGGTGAAAACTCTAGCAGGGAAACAAACTCAATGGAGACGTTTGGCTGAAGCCCTATATTCCTGTAGGAATTAAATGATATAAGAATTAATATGCTGTTTTATTTTCAAAATATCAACTGAGAATATAATATCGCGTTAAAATCCCATCTGTATTGCGTAACTTCAACAACACTTAAAATTTCGCTGAAATATGAAAAACTGTGAGGTACGGAATCATCGACGCTTTATGTTTTCAAGGCAGCTTATCACCCATATTCCCAGAAATTTATAAGGATAAGAAGGAATTCCGCCAATAGATTCAAAAATTCGCATGGTTGTCTGTCGAACTGAACCTCAGTTCTCGTTACTTACTAGTTTAGACTGTTATACTCGAAATATAAATAACGTGCGTGTCGCCTCAAAAGAAGGCGAAGTTTCTTTTCATACGAAAGGGAAACATATTTCAATTTGAAGAAAGCTTTGCCGGAGTGTCTGCAAATAAAGAAGATTCATTCTTTATTGCGAATGTGATCGTCTTCAAATTCTTGAAACCAAGTGAAGACAATATGACATTCTAAGGTGTAATGTTCAATATGTGGGACAATATCCTCTGAAATGTATTACGTTAGGAGATGATTGCCACGTCAAGTTTACCGAATATCAAAAAGATATCAGTCAGTGGCACGTTCGTCGTCAGACTCACCCAACTAATTCATGATTTCATTACAAAGATTCCAATTAGTAACCATTCGGAAAACACTAGTATTATGCAGGCCAGACAACTGAAAACCATTACACAGACTAATAATCAACCTCCACTATGATACTGACATCAAATCACACGTGAAACATTCATGGAGGATAGAGATAGCAGGAGCTTGTTTGAACAATTATCAACGTAGTTATGATAATTCTGTATTGACTTATTCACTGATAATTAAAAGTCGTTGAATCTATCCAAAATTTAAAACTTACGCAATGGATCTAAAATAAACAAGTTAAAAATTATCAGAAAGCTAAAACAGCAAACCATGTCACAATATGAGGAAAATATGGTAAAAATACAATTAAATTCTTTATTTGAACAGCATTTTTGAGCTCTGCGTCTAGCATATAACAGACTTGAAATACGATGACTGTTTCAGATGAATGATAGCAATATCCGCAAGCCTGAAACTCAGAGAAACCAAGAAGCTTGATCTCTAGCTACACCTAATGTGATAATGGATCTGTTTAACAGGAGAGATGTTCTAACAAGTCCCGATTATCGCATAAGATTAATTATTTAATTGTGTGTTTGTGAAGTAGAGAGATGTTATTTGATTGACAAAAGGTATGGATTATAATAAGAATCTCTGGGCAGGAATCAAATTGAAATTTTCTGAGAACTTGTCACAACATACATTTTCAAGTATTGGTTTTGCAGGGATTTTGTTTGATTGCATGGAGGATTTAATCATGAGCTGACATCGAATCCCGATGGGTGTGTACTGCCGAAGAGTCCCAAACTAGAACGAAACAGCTGTCCAGTACTCCTAGGTTTTCCAGTGGTTCTCTAACTGATGTCAGCTCATGATTAAATCCTCCATGCAAACAACATAAATTTGGCACTCAAGCCTAACAATGCTTTGTCTTTCGCATTCAGCATAATGTCACACTGCCTCTTGCTTTGAAATACACATCCATTAAAAGCAAAGTGATTCTTCAATCCATTCAAGGAGTCTACTCATTTGATTAGACACCCAAGTGGATGAAGAGCATTTCCCATTTCAATCAAGCTCATATTCATCAGTCATGTGAACAGCAGATGAGCCAAAATGCATCCGTGATTCAGTTTTAATTGTACGCTATGCAGATTTCAAATCGAAAAACGTACCTGGCCTCAAATTTAGTACAGGTCGTTTCACTGAAATGTGCATTGGAATGCGGGACAGTCATACGACACAAGTAACAATGTTATTCATTACACATCACTATATGGATAAAGGAGAAATCAATATATTAATATGGTAGCTACACCTCAATCACCTGTATCACTAAACGTGAATAGGCTTCACTGATAGAGTAGATAATATAAACAGTTTGTATTTGGTACGATGATTGCTCAGATATTTCACAAATGTACACCAATTCATGAGGTGTCATTCCAAGAGAATATATATATATATATATATGCAAAATTGAACTGTAATCTGATAATTATACGCAAACTGAATGCATCAGCTGCAAATCAAGTGAATGGAAATGTGATCCGACTTTGGATAACGACTTTTTCGTTGGCTAAATAATAGTACTGCTTTAGCTCACAATGTCAGTAAGAGCACTGGCAAAGACAGAAAGTTAGGCATGGGTCTAGGAACCCCATACCATAAACATAAACACCAGTGCTAGTGAAACTTCAAACATGCAGTCTGAATCCTCAAGTTCCACTGTGAATGGAAAGGAATAAAAAATGAATTAGATATTGCACATCACACTACTTCGAAATATGCAGGAAACGTCTCAATGCAGTTATTTACACACGTATACACATGTGATCCATCAGAATAAAGAACAGCATTTGCCGTTTAATGTAACATACTGAGTCAACTGACATCTCATTTAGTTCCTCACAGAAATATCTGAAATTGTTTTGAGACACTTAAACACATGATTCCAATGAAATATTAACAAAAGTCTCGTCAACCGATTTCACGAATAGATTAAATCGTGATGATGACTACATGCTGAATACTGTATGAGTAGCGCAAGCGCCAGCGTGTTCTCTTAGCTTACATAACATCACCTCCTTAGTTAATGCTACTCTCTCATTTTTATTCTCTAGGCATACAAACTGATAACTCACCGGGTGTTGTCACCACTTTTAGTGCACTTGTGGCTAAAGGATAATTAAGGAATAACTGGTGATGTATGGAAAGCATAAGTTTGAAATAATTCATTACATCAGTCGCATCGGTGGCTCCGCGGTCGAATACTCGCCGACTACTCATATGGTCTTGGGTCCAATATTACAGTGACTCACTGCTTATCCTTGCCAGGATGACATTAAATCCAGTTAGCACGGGATGTTAAGCATGAGACTTCCAACTCCACCTCGTAAACATTGACACCACTGCTAATGAAATTTCAAGATTTAGGAGTTTCAAGCTCAATAGTCCCCTAAGACCGTCAAAAATAAAAATACACTGCACCACGTGTGGTGTAAACAAAACTGCGTTAGCATTCTTGATCCATTTGTGCACTACTACAACAGGGGAATCTGAATCTAGTCTCCTTATTGGCGTAAAACAGCTAAAATATTTGAGTAAAAGTCAGTTTCAATGATACTTCCAGACAGAGGGAATTCATGTAGCTGTAGAACTTGGGCATTGTAGTCGGGGAGAACGCACATTTCTCCCTGAGGAACACAAGGTGAACTTTTTAATAATTTCTCCCTGATGCTTAGTTAGGTTGAGAAGTTTCAGTAAGCGGCTAACAAGTAGAGACACACTCATTAGTCAGAAACATACGGGAGTGAGATCGCATAATGATATCCAACGAAGCATATACAAATCAAAGAAGTGAGTTACTGAGTTAGAACAATCCATTAACCGTTAGGAATATAACATGAGATAAGTGGCCGTTCCGTTGCATTTGCAAATGTTACGTGTAAGTCGCTTGGTAGTAGTAGATTCAACAAAATGAATTATAATTGCGTTACTCTGCCCTACTAATGATTGTGAATACAGTCACATTCCAATCGTTTCTGTTGCCTAGAATTGCGATCTTGATGAATAATTTCTACTCAGTGGAATATAGAAACGCTGTTAGTTCATGTTTCATTGCTCCCAAGTATATTACATATTGTCAGAAGCTTAACAGGTGCGTCGGTGGCACAGTGGTTAGGACTCTCGCCGACCATGCATATGGTCCGAGGTTCCAGCCCACGCCGGCGCACACCTGATATCTATGGTCGGCCTGCAAAATTTGGGCTACCGATATCCATGCTGAAAATTCCATACTTGTACCAAAAATACAGTATGGAATCAAGCTGTAAATCAAAAATCAAAAATAAATAAAATAAATAAATAAAATTCGCCCTTTCGATATTGCAAATAATACTGTTGTTATTTCCAAGATGGCCAAGAGGACAAAGTTTGTGATTGAATCCTGGCTACTTCACCATCAAGTACTCATTACAATTACTCAGTTTGTTCACTTCGTATAAAATTATCAACCATGTTTTAGAAGTTAATAACTCACCACCACTAGCATTCGGTTTGGTTGGTTGGTCTTCTAAATATTATTGATAAGAAATTGAAGACAATTGGTAAGTTTCACACCTAATTAACATATAACACCTTTTATGTTGCAGGCATAAACGCATAATCAAATGTGTCTCATTTGTGAATAATTTGAATAGTAAACCTTGCACAGAATATTCTTGAGGTATATAACTTCACAAACGCATTAGCGCTTCTAGAGTGTCTTACACCTTTTCAGAAATATAGATCTAGCGCAACGGATGGTCTAATTCTGAGAACTGATGTGACAAGCAAAGACATCGTTTTACGACTAAGAGAACCACAATCCAACTTTCCTTGATTAAAACTAGAATAGAAATAGGACTATAGGAATCCATGTCCAGGATCTTCAGAAATCTCATTAAAAATATTTATGGATGTTAAAATGAAAATTGTTCAGCACAAAAATTATGAAAGCGAACCATATGAACAAGGATGCAAGGAAATTTCTGAAGGCAAATAAATGCCTGCAAAATAGCCACAATCATCACTGTTTGATAAACATATATCCAAACAGTACATCAGCAGATTCCTTCCTACGGTTGAACAAATTCCACGTATGTAATAATCCATAAAGTATACAGAACAGTTTGTTTCAGGATGTCAAGCTTGAACGTGGGTCCAGAAAATTAGAGACCTCACATGTGACTTTAGTGTACCCACTAATTTAGATAAAGCAATAAGAAGACGTAATTTGTCTGAACCGTGTAATGTATTTGCGCAACACATTTCGAACAATCTGATCACCCATGGACTTGTCATAGGAATAAAGAGGTAAGATGTGAGAAAATGTTATGAAGTCAAGTTAAAAGAACATATTCAAGGTCAAAAAAACAATAAAGACCACTAAACCAAATAGCAGAGGTAATAGTACAAACAGAATTTACCAAGGAAGGTTTAATGTTATGATGAATTGCTTTTGAACGCATAAAAGTGACATAAACTTTCTGAAGGGCGAGTTGTAGAATGGGTCTTGGTGTTCTGACTACTTTATATCTCCTGACGAACTTGTCTAGATAATTGTTATCAACCAGAGTTTATGTCAATTTTCTTTCTTCTTCATCAAGTGTGTCTGTCTTCAGTGCATGCATATTTGTTGGAATCTACTCACTAAGCCTCTATTGTACCGAACGGGGCAGAAACTGTGGTAATTCAGATACTGTCCTGTTCAGGTAGGTTTTCTATAAGTAGACCTTTTTATTGACCCATGAAGCCGTCAGTCGACTAAGATAAACAGTTATCTTCCTCTTGTGCAGATGTAGGTGATATGCTGTTCTGAGCTTCATTCATCTGATTTAAAAATTGAGGTGGCAGAACAAGGCTTATCACTGATGACTACGATATCATCTACATACCTTCTATAAAGTGGCACATTTTCGATTAAATCTTCCGATAAATTCTCAACGTACGACATAAAAATATCTGCTAAAAAGAGGCCCTAACGGACTTCACACTAATGTTGGGAACAACCACATATTTGCTAAGGTTACAAACACTGTTGAATTACCTTTATAAGACAGCTTCAGATCAGAAAACCATCATGAGGTGCCTCAAGGAGCATGTTGTGGTGCAAAATCACATTAAATTGAGAGATGAACTCAGTGACATGAGAAAAATTCAAATCATCAAATCTGTAAACCTTGATCGTATCCTTAATTTAAACAGTGCACATGAAATGTGATGTGTAACATAAACTCACTCTTGTCTATAGTCTCTTTCTCCGATTCCTTTTCTAAATGATGATTAAAACATCTTGGTCAAATACTGTAAGTATATCACTATCATTTATGAAAATCAAGTGAAGGGTTTTGTCTAAAACTGCAGTATTCTTGATGTGGCTATCACGATCAAGTGATGTGTGAAACCTGTGTTAGAATGAGCTAAACTCGTGAAGGACTTCGGTCAAGGCATTTCTCAGCAAATTCAGTGAATTCACCTGCAAAATTATTGTTATCTCTGAGGAACTGCAGTCTGATGTTATATAATAACTTGTTAAGTAATATATAGGAACATTTCCCCAGAGACTTAGTTAAAAAAAACGACCGTGAAAATGAACATTTCAATCAGAGGTGACGATGATATCGAGATAGTCAATCAGGCTTCGCAAAATTCATTGTCCAGTTAAACAGTACACATAAAGCATAATGTATACAAACTCTGAACTCACTAGTGCTCGGATCAGGCTTTTTTACTTCTTTTTCTAAATGATATTTAAAAGATCTTGGTTAAATGTGGTGAGCGCAAGATTGAAATAATACATTTCAGTAATTGTGGGTGATATATAAGCATGTGCGATTTGCTTGTGTAGAACTTAAGTGGTGAAATCAACCTCATGTGCTTTCAGGGTTAAGAATCACAAAAATGTACTGACTTCGTTAAAATGTCATTCTGATGTTCTGAATTTCTTCTCTTGGATAAAATTAGCATATGCAGGTTTAAACGGTTCTCCATGAAGTTCTATAATGGAATTTCTCGTCACAGTCGAATCACTATTCTCCGTGAAGTCACTTTCAACCTGTAAAATTGCATGTATATATATGAGGCATTTTCCTTACAATAGCAGAAATGGCTCTAAAGATTATTCACTAAAATTGTAGGTTGAAGACATCTGTTAGGCAGTGTAGAAGACGCTATTCGTATAGAATCAATAACTAAGTTGGTAAATTGAATATTGCCACATAATTTAACAAGGTTGAGTAGAACAACCCAAAAGTTGTGTGGGTAACCCGATTAGATTGCTGTCGTATGCAGTAGAAATGTAATTGTAGCAAGTGAGTTGAACAATCAAGTTGAAAATTGAAAGTCAGAGTGTCTCACAACAAACAATGCAACAGACTATGTCCATTGTAGTTTTATTAGCTAGACGAACGTCTTCTGTAGGCAGATTTCAAGATTTAACGGATGGATTATCACAGATTTGTGGTTGGTAGATGTCTGATACCTACGCGTACCCGTTAAGAAGATGATTATGAGTATTTTCTGGCAATTTGCATTATGACAAGAACAGAGCTGTGTGTGGATTCACTTTCCCTCTGGAAAGCTACAACATTAGATTTTTGAGGATAGGTGTGATTAGATAACGCTTAGTATGGCCAACATATGCGCTTACATTTTAACTAAACAAAGACATGAGTATATATTACCTAACTAATCCCCTGAAATGGTCGGTGGCACAGTGGTTAAAGCTCTCGCCGACCATGCACATGGTCCGGGGTTCGACTCCCTGCCGACGCACACCTGATATTAATGGTCGGTCTGCAAAATTTAGGCTACCGATATCCACCAAAAATACGGTGTGGAATCAAGCTGCAATCAAAATAAATAAATTTCTTCAGAGCAATAGAGAAGAGATTCGGTGTTTAAAATGCGCATATTTTATTTTCAAGCTTTCTTTTAACTAAACACCACCTAAAAGAAACATTACTACAGTTAAACCAGCAGATACAATCTTCTTGCTCTCCATTGAGCATAAATGTCTGTTGAACAACTTAGTCATCGGAAACAATAGTAAGTGGAGATAGATCAGACACAAGCTGATAGAAGCATCACTTGAAAGGTGAATAGGAGACCAAATTTAACTTAATACATAGAGGTTACTTGCATCTTTTCATGTTAGCTGTAATATTTGTAGCATGACACTTCATTTATCCCTGACCTTCACACTTCTTTTGTGCTCAGTAGGAGGAAAAATGGTCTTCTCACCTCACTACTGACTGCCTGCAGATGAAGAGATCCCTCCAAATGAAATGTGTGCATCATTGTATTGTCAGTTTGAACAAAGCAAAAACTACAGTTTTAGCAGAATAATGTGGTACCATCATTTATTTTGTTGGCTTCTCATCAGCTGCTTACAGCCCAAATAAATTATGAGGTTTAAGTACAGACATGTTTTAACACACTTGCAAATTTTACATGTTGTCAGTTGACAGAAAATTCCACAATTTGTAAACAGTGCTCAGAAGATTGCGCTTATATAGTTTTCACACAGGCAGTTCAAGTTAAAACAAATTAAATGTATGCAGAAAATGGTAAAGGAGTTACGTAATAAAGATGAGATGTGCGTTAGATGCATAGTGACTAGTAAGTTAGGTAACAATGAACTGAGTTGAGCTCAAATCATAGAAACAAGAGACAAGCAAAATTACAGATTATAAAAGGGACAAATAGCTTTAAACGGGGTCTAGTCAAGACTCTGTACTATAGAGCGAGGAGAATATGCTCTATAGAGAAACTAGAAGAGGAGTTTGTGTTCCTTGAAAAGATATTGAAGAGAAATGGGTATCCTCAAAAGTTCATCAACAAGTATGGAAGATCTGAAGTCACAAATGTAAAACAAATCACAGTGGGTAAAAAGCCAGTCTACGTTCAGCTTCACTATAAAGGTGAAAACATTACAGCGATAATCAACAGAAGGCTGAGCACATCACTAGCCATAGCCTATCCTGCAGCCACGCTCGTTCCCGTCTATCGAACTGTGCGTCGGTGGCAAAGTGGTTAGAACTCTCACCGACCATGCACATGGTCCGGGGTTCGATCCCCTGCCGACGCACATGTGATATCTATGGCCGGCCTGCAAAATTTGGGCTACCGATATCCATGCTGAAAATTTCATACTTGTATCAAAAATACGGTGTGGAATCAAGCTGCAATCAAAATAAAAAATAAAATAAACAACTTGCTCTTTGGTGCAATCAAAAATCGATAGATATCCTTCTCATGTTACCTCCAACTGTATATACAAATTTACGTGTATCTGCGGGAGCAGTTACATTGGAAGAACAGAAAGAAGGGCATATCTACGATTTTCTGAACACGTACCAAAAAGCTTACGTCTAAAGGGGACAAATGCTCTAAACAGTGCCATCGCCAGGCATTTCCTCGACACGGGTCATGAGGTGGACGTCGAAAAGTCGTTCAAAATTATCAATAGGCAAAAGAACTCAATTCTCCTTAAGTTTGCTGAAGCGATTTCTATCAAACGCTTGAAACCTGATCTATGTGTTCAGAAAGAAGCAGTTATTAGTCTTTCCTTGCCTTGGTAACTGGATGCCTTTTTTTCTCTCATCTGATTACGTAATCTTTGTCTTTAACCTCACCCTCCCTTTTATAATCTGTGATTTTGCTTGTCTCTTGTTTCTATGATTTGAGCTCAACTCAGTTCATTGTTACCTAACTTACTAGTCACTATGCATCTAACGCACATCTCATCTTTATTACGTAACTCCTTTACCATTTTCTGCATACATTTAATTTGTTTTAACTTGAACTGCCTGTGTGAAAACTATATAAGCGCAATCTTCTGAGCACTGTTTACAAATTGTGGAATTTTCTGTCAACTGACAACATGTAAAATTTGCAAGTGTGTTAAAACATGTCTGTACTTAAACCTCATAATTTATTTGGGCTGTAAGCAGCTGATGAGAAGCCAACAAAATAAATGATGGTACCACATTATTCTGCTAAAACTGTAGTTTTTGCTTTGTTCAAATTCATTAAGGAGAATAAATGTATGAAATGTATTGTGAGTATTGTTCTTCTTTCTTTCAAGCTGATCAAAGGGGAATACAATTTATGATTGACTTCTGATTACTGCATTCTGACAAACTCATGAATATCCATTGGTTAATAATTATTATAGACTAACTAATTAGTTATAAAGACGCAGGACTTACTAGAGATATGATGGCTTACTGCGAAGGGGGCTGCTGTAACATAAATATAAGAATGTGGAGAAGATTCAGTGGTTCAAACAACACACTGTATGGTTCACTATTTTGTAAAGATAAGTGATATGCGATAGAAGTGATCTGATTAGATTGAATCCCAATGCTGAAATTTACATCAAATACAACTTAGAGCTAGAGAATGCATTCCCACTATCAGCCACTCTAATCCAAACAGTGTTGTTAGACTAATGTCACATGCCCATATGGTCTCACGAAACCGGGTTGATAGTAAACATTGTGAGCTGAAAGGCGTGTTCATGATAATTAATATAAACGGGATCACTTATTTTCTGAGTGAGCAGTCAATGAACTACTTATGAACCTCAGTAAGTCATCGCATAACCGTTTGAATAATGGTCAAAATATTCACTGTTGTAATCACTCATTAGATGACACTGATATGAGACAAGCTATTCACAAATTTCATCAAACGAAACTACATACAATAATGTGGAGATATTTATCTTACTGAAATCCTCTTCAAGGTTTCAATGCACATTTACTTTAAAATGGAATGCAATTACCTTACCGTATTCCTCATAAACATTTGTAGAAATAACCATGCTCATAAAATATGTATCGATTATTTAACTGTGAAGTACTCACGTGCAATAACGACTGAAATGCGAAGACAAGGCAAAACGTTAAATATGCATCTTCTATTCGATGAAAAGTAGATAATCTCGAATTATCATTCTGTGATCGGAAAGAATCAGCGGGCTACAGCGAAAGTTAACGTTACCAAATAATGACTGATGTCAGATGTGCGACAGATAATCGTCATGATGCAGCCGACTACTGATTAGTTGTTTGATGTTGAAAACAACAGGTGATGGGTTGAAGTCCCCGTTGAACAGGACCGATAAGTGGAGATATAGGTACATACAACTGACGATCCTGTGTACATCTTAAAACAGCTTATTCATTCTTGAAGTACTTAAAATGTCTTAGAAATCTTCTGACTTATTCATATCAATCTTATTCCTACTGGATATTTTATAATACTATTGGATGTTCTCGTACTGTCTAATTGTTTCAAAACATACATTAATTGATATGACGTATTCATGGAGACATGATATATATTTGCTTATATCCGTTCACACAAACAGCAACGGATATCAGTTCAGGCATGATAATGTTGGATCGTGGACATGGAAAGGACAAAGAATGATAGACAACTCTTATAAACATGGTATGCAAATCAACTTGAGAATAACACACATCGGGATAGTGAAAAACGTTATCAATAAATTAAAATGGATCATATGAACAGAAAGTCAAACATTTGCATAGCTCAATTCAAATTGAAGTTAGCTTTGAAGCTGCATCCATGTTAGATAAAGACCACCAAGATCCATCTGAAAGACAGATTTTATCCTCGCTTCTTCAGTTTTCTTTCTGTATGACATCACACCGTTATCGAATGGATTTATAGGCAGAATCACTTGTGCAAAAGAAAACATATCCTCATGTGGCTCACACTGAACCTATATCCACAAATATATAGGGTCTCATTCATAATAAAAAACTCCTAAATCGATAACCTGCATGTCAAAATCGTCATAATGCCCTTATAAAAATATCAAGGTTAACTATACTTACTGACTCCTAATATTTTGAAAAGTAAACATGTTATACCATAAAAAATATACAACAGAATAAAGTAACACATTCGATTCTAAGCACACATTAGTAGCTTGGCATAAGTACCACATTCTCAATCTCAGTGATTAACTATCCCTCATTATGTGAAACTTTAGGTGTAGCTTTACCACTATTCACCGTACTGTGTGTCATCTCTGACAAGTGACTTATTGAAGGGACGCGTTTTTAAAACCACTGCATTTGCCACAACCTCATATATCCGGGGTACACATTACTATACATGAAATTTAGTCATATATTATGCAAATTGACAAAGAATTCATAAAAGTGCTTACGTGCTACAACTCTTTTTTCACACGATACAACACTGATCATAATCATTATTATTAGGCATAACAGACGTAGCATTTTGCACTGAATCAATTGATGAATGCAATGGTTTGAAAATTCCTCAAATATATTTATTTACATGTCTACACATCTCAGATTTCATTGGATGAGCTGTGGTTAGAAAATATAATGCAAATAACTGACAGATAGAAAATTCAATTGAGCAATTGGATTAATTCATTGGATAGTACATGTGTAATAAGTAAGTTAGTGGGTAATTTAACTGCGAGAAGAAGAGACTGTTGAGTAGCTTACGTTAGTATAAATACTGAGGGGGGTATATCGTTTCTGGATAGTTTGCACTGAAGACCACTGTGTATAAATATCAAATACCATCAATTGCATTGAAATATAAAGAATGTTGTGATGCTAAGTTATCCAAGTTCTGGAAATGAGGAACCAGTTAGTCTACGTAATAACAACCAGGGTTAATATATGATTTTGGTACTTGAAATATCCACTCGATGTACAATCGCTACTATCGAAATAACCATAACCAGTGAATCTAAATGGTACAATCTGTGCGTCGGTGGCACAGCGGTTAGGACGCTTATCGACCACGCACATGGTCCGGTGTTTGATCCTTGGCCGACTCAGTCCTTGGGTTCCAATGGCTTAATGGTCTTCGAACTCGCTTTGTAACCAGAAGGTCCTGGGTTCAAACCCCAGTGGGTGAGTACTGTGAAGAGTCCCGAACTTGGACGAAACGGCTGTCCATTACTCCCAGGTTTTCCAATGGTTCTGAAACCATTGTCGTCTCATAATGGACTTCTGTAACCAATCAACCAAATGCCTACAAACCAATACTTGAATATTAATGAGATGCTCACTGGCGACTGACCATATTCACGTAGGTAGTTACCTAGGGTTCCAGTGGGATGTCATGACCCATCGGGTTCAGCAGGTCAGGTGTAAGGACAAATATTCGCCGAAAACATTGGCTAGCGGTTGCGCTATATCGTGATTTGGCAGACGTCGGAATTCACAACTGTGTTAGTTCATCGAGTACTAAAGGAAGGACCTTGTGTTTAGGAGAAAACATTTCTCAGTGAGATGATGTCTCATGGGAAGTCTGATTCAGAAGACTGATACACGAATTCCCCTTGTATACAACAGGACACAGGTAGAACAAACAATGCTGCAGAATCTTGTGGATTAACGTCATCTTGTTGGTTCTCTTCATCTAGGTAAAATCTATGAAAGCAGTTACGACATATTTTCTGATATATAGCTTGTTCATCCTTATTCGTCATTCCGCCAGTACGTTTTGTTGTCAGACAGCCATAATGACGGAGAACATGAGGATGATAAGATCATCTCAAAATAAGCGTGACGTTTCTCGTAAAAATGCACAGTTCTGTTCCCACGGTGTTGGTTATTCAGTATTATATTATTATTTCCCTTAATTCCTAGAAGAAAACAGGGCTTCAGCCGCAAGTCTCCTTGGCGTTCGGTTTTCTGTCAACGTTTTCACCTCCCTTCAAGTCTGCCCACATGCCTTCATCTCCTCTTCACATGACCTCCTCCAACTCACCCCACCCTCGCACTGACGACCAACTCGCCGCTTCCCTTTTGGGTTCCACTCGAGCCATGGCTTGTCTGGTGATATCACTTGATGGCCTGCTTCCTGTTTCAGAGTGTGGCCAATCCATCTCCATTTATTCCTACCTATTTGTTTTACAATGGGTCCCTGCTGGGTCGGTCCGCTCATTGCCAGAGATCCCTGTTGCTGATCTATTCTGGCTAGCCACCTGATCCTGAGTAGTATTGAGTGAAGACAACTGTTAATGAAGTTCTCTAGTTTGTTTGAAGTGCTCTTTATGACACGCCAAGTTTCTGATCCGTATAGTAGCACTGTCTTCATATTGGAGTTGAAAATCCGGGTCTTATTTTTGATGGTGAGTGCTGTTGACCTCCATACAGATTTGAGAGTAATGAAAGCTTGTCTTGCTTTTCCGATTCTAGTTTTGGTATCCTCTTCAGTTCCGTCTGCCTGTAGTTGAAAAGATGCTTCTCAGGTAGGTGGGTAAACGAGGTTGTTTCTTTCAGGTCCCTCCCATTTATGCCGATTGATTGTTGTCTGTTGTTGTTGCTGTTGGCCAGGAATCTTCATCACCTCTGTTTTATCTATGTTCACCTGAAGTCCTATCTTTGATGCTTCTTCTATCGCCAGCTTGTTGCTTTTCACTTGCATATCTTCTCTTTTGTGGGAAATCAGATATATATATATATATCACGTCGGCGAGGTCCAGATCCTCCAAGTCTCTTTTTGTGTGAACCCATTTTATGCCTATTTCCTCATTTCCCGTTTTCTGTCGCATTTTCAATCTATTGCAATCAGTAAAAATCATTGGTGATAGTAGACAGCCTTGCTTCACTCTCGTCCTCACTTCGAAGGATTCCGTTATTTTCCCGTTGTGGATTACTTGGTATGCCACATTGTCGTACAACTGTTGGATAAAATGTATAACAGTGGCACCCCTTAGTAGTAGTGAAGTAGTTGCCAAATCACCTCTCGATCGACGCTGGTTATTCAGTGGTAACTGCGTAATCAGAGGTTAAAAGATACAGCAGCGAGAAATCATAAATTTTGAGAGTCAAAATTTTGGTATGTACGAAGTCAAGTCATGAAATGAAGATGATGATAATGATGCAACACAGTGAGTAGAATCCAAAACATCGAAAATGAAATATAATGTGGAAGTAAAGCATTCGCAATTATGAAACCAGAAGATATAGATTCACTGAGAAAGAAGTTAACATGGTAACTGAAATCCCGCATTGGATCTTTTTAACGCAAATTTCAGGTTGCAGTAATTTCACAGTAGTGGCTCCAGCAAACCGAAGAATACTTAGCCTGTGTTGAATGCTTCTGATTTGTCAACTTCGTGAGCTATGTCTATCAGTTCGGCAATTGACAAGTTCAAACTATTCGGTTTCCTGAATCGATGGCTGTTTGGTACAAGTTCAGTGAATCTCGAATAAACACTTATCTCTCTTCTATCAGTCTAACTTCATCCTGCTCAGTAAGACGTGAATTGATATACACAGTTCAAGGTAACATATGAGGGATATTCGTTGACTTTTGACTCTGTCGACAGACAGGACATTCCGTGTAGTGAGTGTGATTTTGGTCCGCGATACGTCTCATTCCGTGCTGCGCTTAAGCGTTTATAGATCACTCAGATAAATGTCATCACGTTAAAAGTCAAGTTAAATGACAATCGATTTCTTGTTGACTTTATTATTTTATCGGCGTATTAACACTCTGCTTTTCCGTATTTGTTGATGATACTTTGTGGGTAGGCATTCTGTTTCAAGCTTCATTTCAAGTCACATCAGTCCACTGTAGAATTTATCGTTTCACAGGCGCTCAATCATTGAATTCAAACCAACCGTGTAAAAAGTCATATTGATTTATACGTCTGTAGTTATTTCAGCCACCATCATGTAGAACTGACTGTAATAAAGAAGCATTGCTGTGTCAACTAGTATGTCCGACATATCTTGAGCACCATTCATCTATAATACTGAAAAATTCCGTCATTTTTCTGTTTAAATTCTGATAACCTCAAAGGGGTATGGAAACAGCCTGATAGAGAGCTCTGTGATTGACAAATTGCTTGGAAAATTTCCTCATAAACCATCCACTTATAGAAATAAAAATTTATTCAGACATCTCAACTAGTTCCACTAAGGATAAAATTTATTATAATAAAGTCTCACACTGCTGTTCTACAGTAATATCTACTGATTACGTTTTGAGCACAATTCATTACCTCTCGTAATCATATCAAGGTATTCATACAACTTTCTAATTTCTTTTACATAATTCTGTTGTTTCTTATCGCCTGACTTGATTGATAGTGGTATTTTCCATATTGCCGATATGAGTAATGAGCCATTTCTATTGCACGTGTATTGGGTGTAAACTCAATGAAGGAGGATTCAGTAATCAATATACTTTATAATCAATATCCCTACTTCCCCTTTATTGTGTATCATTAATTTGACATCTTCATACTTCATGAAGATTTTTTGATTCTTGCTATTTTCCTATGTCCTTGTTTATTATTTAACTGTATGTTTGTTTATTTAACGGTATGAGTTTGTGTAGGCGAATAACGTTCATTTTAACCCGGCAATCCCTGTTCACAGAACTCTTGGTTCCACTTCGTTGGGAATATTCTCCACAATTCTAGGTTACCTATTACTGCTGAACTTCGATTAAGTAATTATGTCTTACGCAGCTTGTTCTGTATTTAGCAGCGTGCATTGCCTGTATCGCTGATATTATTAGCATTATTATAGTTAAACAGAAGTGCTAAAATATTTTAGAATAATCGTGTTTTCGCTGTACGTGTCTCGACGACATTTTGCTGGCTATACAATAGAACGTAGACGTCCATTTCTATTTTTCGGACGATAACCGTATAAATCTGGTCACTTGGGGGTTTATCCATGAAAAAGCATTTTCTTTGTGATAAAATCAGCAAAATACGGATGGAGCATTCAGTCCAGGAGACTTATACTGTCTCAACACAATCATAAAAAGTTCAAGTTCGACAATTACGAATTAGTCAACTAATTTCGCAAATATTCATGAGTATGTTTGCTCCAAGGTGAACAACTGGCCGAAATCCCCACTGGATTTCTGAACTTACCTTTGCATGTTTAGACATAGGACGAACCAGATCTATTCGTAGCCTTGTTCAAAGACTCCTTTTAGATAGTGAACATAAAGTTGATATAAATAGTGCACTCAAAGTTATTTATCGCATTCCCACTAAATAATAATTTCGCTGTATGACTTTCTCTTCTAAATACAACTGAAGCTATCAAAATCTACTAGAGGAAATAACAGCTGTGCTTGCTGAAGAAATATTCGTGCAGCAAATTTCCTTACCTTGGCCACTGTAACTTGTTTGTTGCTTACTGACACTCTCCTTATTACACGGAGCATTTCAGCAGTTATCGCTGTGTTAATAATATTACCATCCCAAGTAATTTTATTTTATTTATTTTTGATTAAAGCGGCTTGCTTAAATCATTGGGCTACCGAAATTACTTTCCTACAAAATGCCTAATTTCATCTGGATTTATCATTGTTTTAATCGTTCAGTCATATCAAATGACCCATACATAAACTTGCGCGATTATTTAACTTGCTCCCAGGTAAACGCTGTACAATTCTTCAACGAAATGAAGATATACTTCAGATTAATTTACATGTGAATCCTGTGTGAAGAAAAAAGTAATTTGGAAGTGAATACGCTGAAAATATTTGTACCGTATATTCGCATACTGTCTTAAATAAGGCTTTACCATTATTATTATTATTTTATTATTATTATCTAACTTCTTGACACAAATAAACTCACTAGGTTGTGCTCAAAACGTCATCAATTATTAATACTGTTTCACACTGTGTGATTTATCAAAATAAAATCTTATCCATAATAGAATTACCATCCCAAGTTCTTCATATCTTATTGCTTTATGCACAAACAGTTTTAGTGATGCTGATATTGACTGTGTCAATGAATGTGAACATTGAAAGTTTGTTCATTGGCCTCAGTAGCCATTGGTGGGTAAGTGGAAGGTGCGAATGATTCAAGCATGTACAAGTTGGAAAAAGATGAAAAAATTCGAATAAAGGTACAATTAATTCCTTGTAAAACATTTGTTTATAGACTATGTACAGAGTATTGATTTTAGCTGCCTAACAATATAATTTATTACCAGTCCTTGTGTTTTGGCGTTAACGTCAATATTCTGCATAGTAATTATTGGTTAGAACGTCTTCAGAGATAATAGGAACTAAGGGTTTAGTTCCTTAACAGTTTTTATTCTTCTTTTTGATATTCAAGGCGCCTTCTGGAACTCTTCTGGAGAGTACTTACTTGGTCTGTCGCCAGCATCTTTTAACACGGATTATCGCAAAGCAATTTGGATTGTTTGGTGAAGTTGGATGATGCCTGGACCAAAGAAGAGACGTCACAGCTGGAAAGCAGACAGAAAAGTGAGTAATGATGAGTTACCTGTTGTTTGTAATGATGTGTTTGATACTCAGCATGATTAGCTTGATGTTCATGTTTCGCCGTCTAGTGATAGTAGGAGTTTTAAGTAACCGAAGTTTGAGCCTTGGCTCTTTGATGCAAACCCAGCCGACTATCTACAGTTTGTCAAAGAATCTGAGGTCATGTTGAGTGGTATTGTAATAAGCGACGTAGTGAAGTAGATGTAGTAGTTGAGGTACTGCAATGGTGTTGCTGGAAAAGCTATACAGTTTATATCCCCAAACGAAGAATACACTGAGGTCATGAGGATATTACTTCGAAGGTTTGAGTGGCCATTTATGATATGCCGTAGTGCTTTTGAGACTGTTAAGGGTAATGTTGCGAGGTAAGACGACGACTCCGAAGGACTCGTTGAGTTTTTAAATAGTTTAATGGTATACAGAAATACTCTCGTTTCTTTGTGTTGAGAAAGAGCCACGAATACATTTTGTCTGTTCCCCACTCAATCATGTAGAATGATGTTTATGAATCTGATGAGAAACCTGCCTAATTGTACACTCAGCAACAGTTAACCTGCTAGATATATATAGAGATACAGGCGAAATTGAGTAATTAATTCCAATTTATTCAGCTGAAAATTGGAGTGATTGCGAATTGACAGTGTGATCGTGCTGCACTGAACGCTCTCGTGACTGCATTCTTCAGATGCTCTGTTTTATATCTTGCTGATATTAACACGAACGAACTGCAGATTTGTGAACAAAGGCTTCACCCATTTGATGTGATTCGAGTATCGACTGAATATTTCCACTGTCTCACATAAGATAACAATTCAAGGGTTGAATTTGCATGTCAAACTTTTGAAGGATGTAATTTTGCACTCACACAGATGAAGGGTGCTTGAGACACTTGAGCCATACCAGACAACTTACACACACATCACAGCTAGTTGAAAGTCACCTTAGAAATTTAACGTAATGCTGACTGAATGAATCACATGAGTAGATACATGGGAATCTTATCCCACCTCTCTTCACTTTGAAGTAACTCACAAAGTATTCTAATATCCCTTGATGCTAAACACGAAAACCTCTCAACTTGAAAATTATTGTTAAGTGTTATCGCATCACTCCGCAGAAATGTATTTACCCATTGAAATGAATGAATGAATGAATGATAATAGCCTTATTCCAAAACAGTACTTGCTATACATAATGGAATTCTAAGCATTTTAGAACAGTATTGCATCCAGTTAGTATATTAGCAATAAAGAAAATTCTACATAGTTTAAGGGTAATTTCAGTTAGTTTGGACAACAAAATATTAGCATGTTGGTAGCAAAGCCAAAAATTGAACAGAGTGTTTGGTGTTAGAAAAAGTAGATGCTAGCATATTAACTGGTGTAAGCGGTAACAAAGAGGTCGAGATATACAGAGTGTGAAAGAACGAACATGAATGTTTTAAGTAGAGTTTGTAAGGAAGAGAGAAACAAAACAGCACATAACAAAAAAGAGAGGGAGAAAAGGAAAAGAAAGAAAGAAAAACGTTGTACCTATAAATGATATGAGTTGGAAAGACGAGATCCAGTTGTTCTACTGACTATTTAATAAGTTAAGGGTTTCATGCCTATTGCTTTCCTTATCGCACAGAACATGAGTTAAGTAGGGTATGGTTGGTTTGTTGGTGGAAAATCCTTTCTGTTTCCTTTGTGTACTAGACAGTGTCCTTCAATGTAACACAAGTTACCACAACCATTATGCATTGTGGAGTCAGTGGATTCATTCATTCGCACCCATATTAGTTTCAAACAGACCAGTTTATTGCGATAAGAGTGAAGGGAAACGAGAGTGGGAGGTGATAACTTCCTTGATTTTCGGAACACAACTATATATCAAATAATACCTGTGATTTACTGTCATTTCAATAGTAATTTTTGTACACTGATCATCTATATTCAAGATTACAAGCAAATAAATGCTCAATCACTATTAGTACGCAATGTTTAGTTCCTTAGCTCGGGACACGAGATGACGTTGTTGAATAGCCTCATTCACTTCTAAACTTCAACTCAGTTGATTTGAAATAATATTCAACTACATTTAATATATTAAATATTCCCATAGTAAAATTTAGAACAACACATTTAAGCGAACAGTATTGTGCTTTCAATTAGATCTCATCAGGCTTAACTCTAATATAAATAAGTTTACAAATAAAAATTCAAATATAAACCAATCATGGTGTTTTGTCTATAGGATAATACGATGGTGAATATAAATTGTGCAATTAGTCATAATAGTGATAATGATAATATTAATAATAGTAATAATAATAATAATGGTCTTATCAATAATTAGGATGAAAAAATGAGGCAATCTGTGATAACACGAATAATGAAAAACAGTATGATTAAACAAACAATTGTTCAGGTGGAAGTAGTCGATAAAGGCTAGTAAAAACAAATGAACCGATTACGTAATGTTAGATTGTAGGGGAAGGAAATGAAACACGTTCATTTGTTTTTACTAGCCTTTATCGACTACTTCCACCTGAACAATTGTTTGTTAATTCATACTGTTTTTCATTATTCGTGTTATCACAGATTGCCTCATTTTTCATTATAATTATTGATAAGACCATTATTATTATTATTACTATTATTAATATTATCATTATCACTATTATGACTAATTGCACAATTTATATTCACCATCGTATTATCCTATAGACAAAACACCATGATTGGTTTATATTTGAATTTTTATTTGTAAACTTATATATATTAGAGTTAAGCCTGATGAGATCTAATTGAAAACAATATTGTTCGCTTAAATGTGTTGTTCTAAACTACATTTAAGAATTGGTTTTGTAGGGATTTTGTTTCATTTCGTGGAGGACTTCATCATGAGCTGAAATCAGTTAGAGAACCGTCCGAAAACCAGCAGGAATTTAGATATGACATGACAGCTGCTTCGTCCTCGTTTCGGAACTATTCAGCAGGACGCACCCACCGGGGTTCGAACCCAGGACCTTCTGGTGACAAGGCGAGCTCGTAGACCACCGAGCCACTGGGATCCGATCCAAAGGCTCTTGAATTCTAGCTTCTGCCAATTCAGGAAAGAGCGCAATGTCTTTTTCGATGAGTTACTGTCTCATTTTCAACCTAATGTACCCTACTGGTCACGGCTTCCCACCAGAACCCCAGGTAAACTGCCTGAATTGGGACGGTGAGCATCATATTAAATTTCAAGTATTTGTTTTGTGTGGGTTTTGTTTGATTGCATGGAAGGTTTCATCATGAGCTGACATCAGTTGCAGAACCACTGGAAAAGCTGAGAATACTAGACAGCTTTTTCATCCTGGTTTGAGACTCTTCAGCAGTACATCAAATGGTCATGCTGTGTCCTGAATTGGCAGAAGTTGGAATTCAAGGACCATAGGATCGGGTCCCAGTGGCTAAATGGTCTATGAGCTCTCTTGTAACCAGAAGATCCTGCGTTCCAACCCCAGTGGGTGAGTACTGCTGAAGAGTCCTAAATCAGGACAAAACAGCTGTCCAGTGCTACCAGGTTTTCCAGTAGTTCTCTAACTGACGTAGGCTCATGATGAAATCCTCCATGCTATTTAACCACATTGTTCAAATAGCAGTTCACATAGACTGTCACCTGTAAGCATGATTTAAATCTCATGTCTTTATTGGCTGTTCAGTCTTCCAATGATTCACTTTGACTTCCATTTCTACGCACAATTGATACACCCTGCTGTTAGTAATTCACATTTATGTCAATTACAGATATTCTACTGTCTGTTCTTTCAATTAACGTACTTACTTACTTATGTCACATGTTCTATTCGATGCATTAATCCAATCCAAGTCAATAGAATTTTCTATGTGTCAGTCATTTGCACTGCGTTTTTCAATCACAATCCAATCAAACTGCAGATGTGTAGACTTGTGCATATATAATAAAGTAGTTTTGAAACCATCATTTTAATTAATCGAATCAGTGTAAAATGTTCCGTTTGTTGTGTTTATTACTGATCAGTGTCATATCTTGTACCATCGTAGAAGGGGAAAGTAAGCACTTTTATGAATTATTTGTCAATTTATTGTATTTATATAAATCTCATGTATAATAGTGTTTTTGTTATCATTTATCCCGAATATTTTGATATGCTAACAAGATCAGTGGTTTTCCACAAAGAGTATCTTCGTTAAGTCTCGTGTGTCGGGTGGTCCAATTCGGCGATTACTAGCGAGGCTACGCACAAATGAGTGATCGTTGAACGACGAGATTTGGATTGAGTTCATTTGATCTAATCCAATATTTATGTGTTTCAATTTTCAGGAATCAGTAAGTGTTGTTAACTTGGATATTTATGCAAAACATTATGACTATTTCGAAAGAAAAGTTATCAAATTGGGAGTTCTGTATGATGAGTAAAATTCTGCACATATGTAGGTAAAGCCTAACTGTCAGCTAAGTGAGAATTTATGTTCTCTGTCACTGCTGATTCTCCCTTTTGTTCCTTCACAAACGGAGAGATGATAATGGTCAATAAAATGTAAAATGAATTGTGGATATAATCTGCAGTTCATGCCGATGATTTTGGCACCTGTAGATTCTGTGTGTTGAGTGGTTCTATTTAGAGGCTTGCTTTGTCTTTCTGGATAACATCTTCGGAGGCAGCTTCTATGTGAAATGTTATTTTGGAATTCTTGATGAATCATACACTTGTCTCAAAGTGAGTCGATTGCACAGCGGTTAGGACTCTCGCTAACCATGCATATGGTCCCGGGTTCGATCCTTTGCCGACGCACACCTCATATCAATGGTCGGCCTGCGAAATTTGGGCTATCAATATCCATGCTGAAAATTTCATACCTGTACCAAAAATACGCTGTGGAATCAAGCTGTAAATAAAAAAATATTATTCCTTTAGATCTCTTGATGACTGCATCGATTTTGTCTATATTGACACTCTCGCTAACGTAATGTCTGACATGCTACTCATGTGCACTGCTTTCATTGATCGATAAATTCAATCAGAATCTCGGTGTGTATTAATGGCAGACTGATTAAAGTGCCGTGTTTGTAGGAGTTCTCTGTCATTCTTTGTTTTTCTTCTGTTTGAGATCTTTATATTATCCCAGCCGATCACGGTTCGCCGGTGGCGAAGCGGTTAGGACGCTCGCCAACCATGCACATGGTTCTGAGTTCGATCCCAGGCCGACGCATCCTTTTACCTCGCTGTACCAGGATTAATCCTGGTAAAGAGGAAAGGCTGGGCATGGAGCTAGCAACCCCATCCCGTAAAATTAAACACTGCTACGGAGACTTCAAACAACTACCTTGAGGATCTATATTCCACTGAGGAACGTGAAGGAAAAACAATCGACCAGCTGTCCACAACTGTCAATGTGCAGTGATATAAGCAAATTTATGTTATGTATTCCATTATTACGCTATATCCATCGGTGTGTGCTGAATACCGGCCTATCAGTCCTAGAAGGCTAAAAGATATCACCCAATAGCCAGTAAAATCACGAAAGATATAAGTGAATGACAGGGGAAGTTTGATCTACGTAAATCGTCATTCAAGCCAAAATTTCTAAAATGTCTTAGTGCTGTACTTGTTTGAAAGGTGAGAATGAGATATTTCAAGAATGAACAATCTGTTGAAGGCATAAATATGGAATAGCCACAGGACGGTAAGCTGTACGTAGACATACTTAGCAGTAGTGTACAACGAGGACGTGTATCCAGCACTGAAAGCTTAAACCTAAAATTGGTGAGCGCTATGGTAATTAGATCATGAGAGTCAGCTGTCACTCGGCAGTTATCGGTCATGTTTGTTTATGTTATCATTGCATAGCTCGTTGACTCTTTCCAGTAACATGATCATAATATTAAGATCACTGATTAGTCATCGATGTACAGTCACATGAATGAGACAGTATTTCACAATGTCATGAATGGGTGTATTTGTCTATATACCACTACTATGTGATCAAAACCAGATAAAAATTAAGTGAATGTATCAGGCATTGTGTTGATTTGGATATTACACTCGCCGTAAACGACTTTCTAGCCACATGCATAATCCCTTGGTGTCTCTCCCTCTCTCTCTCTCTCTCTCTGGAATGATAAACTGTGTACTTTTCATCGAATGGAACATGACTGTTTGACTAACCCCTTGTCTTTTCATTTCAGTCATTGTAATACGTGAGTATTTAACTGGTTCATAAATATACAGTTGATATAAAAAGTTATTTTCACAAAATTAAAAATTCCCACTGTAGCATTAAGAACACAATGTATTCAGCGAAGAGACTCTTTGCAACAACGAATTTATTATCAACCTGTACAATCGTACATATATATGTATATATGGTTTTTAAGAAATTATATCGTGTGAGAGAATTAGATCAATAATGTGAGTACATGAAATAGAAATGATAGTATGAAATGCGATACAAATATTCGTCCATTAGAAAGAAGAGAACATGAAGTTCAGCAAAGATATATCTGCCTTTTCGGCGATTTCATTTTTAAAAGCTGTACAATCGCATTTATAAACATAATTTTACATGGATACAACTCTTGTTTGATTCCACATAATTACGACGGTGAAAAAAAAGCGATAATTATTTTCAACTACATATGGTTTACGAGAGGCTTAGAAATAAAATTAAACAGGATTAGAACGGATAACAAGTGTGTAAAAATGAGCATGGAAACCAAATTGAAATAATAATTTTAACTTGAGTCGAGAGTTAGGAGGTGTGAATATAGATTACAAGAGCCTTAGAAAGACAAAATTATACAAAACAATTATTGTCATATATAGAATAATGTATAAGGTGTATAGATGTTGGAAAGGGTCACATAATTATAGGATTAGTAGACGAATAGAAAATATTGCATTTGATAAGATAGAATTCAATATTATAGAAAATTATTTTGAATAAGGAATGACAAATGGGACAAGCGGAAACAATTCAGAGTGAGAATAGTAACAATAATAATATTCGTAGTAATAAGAGAACGGCATACCTAGGGGTTGTGCATACTTTTGTACACATGAACTTGGAATTCAAAAGTGATCAAGTTTCAGTTATGCTCAAAAGTCATCTCTCTAAAGCGGTCAGTAAGACGTTCTTTGCACTAGAATCACAAATGACGTTCACCAACCGCAAGTTGTTCTCCACCTCATTAAAAGATAAGCTTCCCCATCTGGCCACCTCCATGTGTATCTATTAGTTCACCTGCTCTTGTGGAGCAAGACATATTGGCCGTAGCGGAAGGACGCTTCCCACACGGATACGAGAGCATATTCCAGCATGGTTTTACTAGGGAGAGAGGAAGTATGTGCGAAGCTTTATTCTGGAACATCTGATCGGACTTTGTCACTCTATCAAACCTGACTATAATTTTAAGATCATCTACCGAATCCATGCTAACTTGCAGCGTTTTCTTCGTTACTGACTTCTAAAGACAATGGAGGGCATGGCAATTCATGGCTTTAGGCCAGATCTTTGTGTACAAGAAGGATTAGTATGTACAATCGCTACTTCTGCTTTGCCGTAGAGGGATAGACATTTATTTATTTTGATAGAGAAAGAAAGACCGCAGTATAAAATGATATCATTCTGTTTTACAGGTTCTCATCAGCTGCAAACTACTTGAAATTACAATGGTCATAAATAATAATATTTCATACTTCATTGTTTGTAAGGTAATAGAGAAAACATTTTAAGGTGAACGCAACTGGAATATGAGTATTATAATCTAAGTCACCATCAATTTATATACTGTCAAACTATGAAAAAAGAAAAAAGGGGGTGAGAGAAGACAGAAAACAGCAAAGTCTAATAAACAGTGTCAACATGGCAACTCAAGAAGGTCAAAGTTCATCAATTTGAAAACTTGCTTAGTGAGTTGAGCTCACTAGTGTGTATGACTAATCAGTGTAATGAAAGTGATATGGTTACCAAGGGAGTGAGAGATTGAACACACTCTCTTTCTGTATGCATAAGTTTGGTCTGTGAAGTTTGATTGCAATTGCTTCAGCGAATCGTAGTAGATTCGCTGTCCTTTGTATGTTTATTATTTTGAAGGATTTGGAAATCTCGACAAAATGACCCGTATCAACACGGTGTCTGGTAATTGTAATTTGTTATTTTTGCTTCCTTTTAAGCATAAGTTTCTTGGAATATGCTCTGAAAACCGGATAGAAGCCCTTCTTTGTGTCCCTCCAATGTACTTGCTACAAACGCAGGTACACGTAAATTTATAAATGCAGTTGGAGGTAACATCAGCAGGGTACTTATCCAGTTTCGACTGCCTTATAGAGCATGTAGTACTGTATAGTGTTACCAGATTGTCTGCAGGGAAGCATATCTTTATTGCTCCCTTCATCTGTGGTGAGAGCAGGCCGTGAGAAAATATGAGCAAGGCTGATTCGACAACCAATCACAGCAAAGTTAACGTGGCAAAATATGATTCGCAGATAGAGAACTCTATTTGTCGAGGAATCCCGAAACAACCAATCAGAAGCCTGCGTTTGTCTGCCTAACTTCTGATAAACAACCAATCAGATGACTGCGCTTGTCTATAATAATGTATGTGAAATATGTATAAATACGTGTTGATTTTCATAATAAAACGATCTGTTGGCTGGCCCTTGTCTTCTGTTGTTACACATCCTCTTTTCAGTCTTTTGCGATACTGCTTCTCCTTTGTATGGGAGTCAAATGAACACTTTCTTCTTCTCAACTGTTGGAGACTTCTCATTGTCATCTGTTTCTTCGCTGTACTTTAGGATAAACGCTTTTGGATACCCGTTTTCCTTAAGGCATTTTTCAAATTTTATTATTTTTAACCATTGTAATTTCAGGTAGTTTGCAGCTGATGAGAACCTTTGAAATAGAATGATATCATTTTTTTATTGCAAATCTGGTCTTTCTTTCTCTGTCAAAATTTAATTATTTATTGTGTTTATTTAGTAATTCTATGTATCTTTCCCTTATTACTACAATTATTATTAGTGTTCTCACTCTGAATTCTTTCCGCTTGTCGCACTTGTTATTCTTAACCTAAAATTATTTCTTTTACAATACTGGATTCCGTCTGATCAAGTTTCATAACATATTATGTAACATTTCATATTCGTCTACTAACTCTATATTTTTGCACCCCTTTCTAATTCTCTCACCAGATATAACTTCTTAAATACCTAAATAAACTTACTGTTGAACAGCTTGATAATATATTCGTTGAAAACAGTCTCTTCGCTTAATATCGTGTTTCTAATTCCAAAATTCTCCATAAATAACACAATGAGGTAATTCACTGTTGTTCAGATAGATACATTTAATCTTAACCTGAAGAGCATTTCGGGAAGACAAATTTCAATCACCGATTTTGGGAAATATCGTTTCATGAAATTTTTGCAGTCTCAACTCACGGGATTACATTGTAAATAGATTTTCTCATATGAGTTTCCTCTAACGGGCGATTAAAACAGTGAATATTTTGACCAGTATTCATGTGGTTTTGATAAAAATGTCAGGATAACTTACTGAGGTTCATTCGTATTCCGTTGGCTGATCATTCGAAGATAAATTCGTCACGTTCACAAAAATTATTGTGAAAACACCATTCAGCTCACAGTGTTTACTATTTCTCGATCCACTAATCAATCAGCATTTCTTCCATCTCAAATGTGTTTACACGTACGCTTGATAAACTTGGTTTTGTAAGAAAAAAACAGGCATGTGATATCAACCGAATGACATTGTGAGGATTACGGTGGACGGTGGAAGTAATGCGTTCACTAGCTTGCAATTATGTTAAACGTAAATTTCAACAGTGAAATTCAACACAATCAGATCGCTTGTATCTGATATCCTTTATCTTTACAACATATCCAGCCATATTAAGTCATTCAAATAACAAAATCGTTTTCATATTCTTATATTGATGTTACAGCACCCCCCATACAAATAGCGGTTCGCAACACTGGTAAGTTACGTACCTCCTTGATTTATTAGTAGGAGTGTCCAACAAATATTAGCTAATAGGTTAATAATTTCACGTAAATGCTGAATATGCTGAGTAGTCTTCATGAGTTATTCAGGATTTAGTCATCAGAATTCAATCACAAAGCGAATTCTCGTGATCAGCTTGAAAGCAAGAAGAACAATATTTGCAGTCACATAATGCACGCATATCATTCCAAGGCATCTCTCAATCTGTAGGTAGCCTAGATAACAGAAGGGATTACTTAAATAAGCACACGCTTCTTTCCACTGTGCAAAACAAGGCGTAAAGGGGACAGCATGAAGCGGTATGATGGCACAAATCATACAAACAAGTCACTTGTAATAATTCTGTTTCAGCCTCCTAATCACCTCGCAATCGACAACCTGGCGAGTGATGTCACTCGGCGGTCTCCTCCTCAGCTTCAGTCTGACACGTCTTCATTTACTTCTGATTCCCATGAGACTAAAATCTTCTTCATCACTTTCTGCTAAGTAAAAACTGAAAAAACTTCGGACGTTATCATTTCATCAAATTTACACTTTCGTATTTTATGTGGTGTGAAGCGACAGAGAAACCTTAAAATGAAATATGCGCATTTCAAACTGCAAATCGTTTCCCTCTCGCACCCTAGAATCACATTATTCGAAGAAATCCATGGAAACGGTATTTACTGGAATGGTGTTTATGCGGTTCTACAGCGAATAATAAATGCGAATTTTATCCACGGGATCGTGCACAAAATATTTACTTTTGCTTATGCATTTGTTCTTATAGCCCAACTGGAATGTGTTATGTATAAGTTTAACCTGATACTCACCGTATCTGATGAAGTTGTCCTCATTATGATTTAGATAAAAATCCGAAGACATCGACTTCGGATGCTAGTGATTTCGTGTTAGCCATCATATATCATGTATTCTATTTAATTTCATAATGCATTGTTGAAGTTTATACCGATGGATTCTATCTTTACCTATTTTAATCGGTCGGGAGATTAGTGATTCATCAGCACTTATCACTTGATAAATTGTAGAGTTTTCTTCAAATTCGACTCATCCTATAAATCAAGATGCTAATTCGTTTCAATTAGTGAGCTGAAATTATGAATTCAGATTCTGAAAGAACTGTCGCTAATCGAATCATGGATTATTTTACTGTTGAACTTTATCTGCTTATTGTTACTAAACTACTGATGAATTGCTTGTGTACATACACATATATATCAACTTAATAGAATCATTTGATGGTATTTGATAGGCATATAACCTTTGTATAGTTTCAAACATGCACACTAGTGGGTGGGTGAACTGATAGACATTGTGGAGTTAGTTATGTTGACTGTAATAAATATGTGCTATCCGGGAATTATCTTTGATAGTTTAACCATTCACTTTGATAGAAGAGAAAAAAGATCCCTACGTAGTTGTATTCTGCACACCAAGAGATCTATCACACCAACTTCAGAGTTATTCACCTAAAGGTGTACGAATCAAACGTCTTCAAACTGCAGATGCCTAATCGTGAAATATGCATACATTAGAATTCGATCTAGTCACTGTGAACCCAGTGGACATAATTTGGCCCGACATTTGATTTCGGATTTTCTGACTTTAGTCTATTTAATTTTATTATACACAAATAGCGTTTTCTGCATTACTGAATTTTTTTCTGTAATCTACAATTTCAATCTATAATTTTAGTGAAACATCTCTTGAGACGTTTCTTTTTTTCACAATATAAATTTATTACATACACGAATCTTTGAAAACGTCATGAGAGTTTTTGAGCTCTTTGGAAGTTATTATTTGTTAGTATATATTTTCATCTTTTACGTCTTCAGTGGTACATGGGGTTTCAAGTTAGAGCTCTGAAGTTTCGGTGGCAGTGGTATTTAGTTTTACGGGATGAAGTTATTAGCCTCATGACTAGACTTTGATCTTTACCAATCTTATTACTGACTTAGTGAGATAAGGGAGTACATCGGCCAGATATCTAACCTCGAATCACATTCGTGGTCGCCAAGTATTTTACCACTGATTCGTGGACGCATTGCTTGAAATAGGAGATGTTTACCTAAGGGGGAAGATGCAGAATGTCAGCATGACATTCTATGGAAGGAAGCATATGCTCATTTCACCAGTGAAATTCTTCACAAGTAAATCAGATATGCTCATTCATTTATTTTCACTCCTAATCCCTACAATGTTTTATTTCAATCTTATACTAAACACATTTCAACAAGTTTTTCTAATTACCATTTAGAAAAAGACGAGGAAAAACCGACTACAAGTGATAGTGAGTTCATCGGATCCATCTTGCTTTATGTGTAATGTTTAAGTTAATACTGCCAATTAAAGTATATATATATATCTGTTTATGTGCATGGTTCTTATGTGACTGACCTCCTATCCCACTCTAATCAGACACATGCTGTCACTTCTAATCTCAAGTTTTTCTTCGTAGTTTGCGCTGTCTGACAACAAGTGATTCAGCAATGCATTCGACGTTATTAACTGCGAAGTTGCCGATGAAATTATTTGGTTTACTACAGTCACCAGAAAATCGCCGAAACTGCCAATCCTGTGTTCAAACCATGCCTTCTTAAACAAACTTCCTTATATACTCTGTCAATTATTACCATAATGAACTTTATTCACATTGATAACGAATCTGCTAATACACGAGTTTGAGGTATTTACCCAAAATTGCTAATTTCCAATATTTTGTGGGCATTTGCTTTCGAATAGTTTAAGACATTCTTATCCCTCCTCTTTGCTGATAATCTCAGCTACTCACATTATTATTATTATTATTATTATCACTTTACAATGTTTTGCATGTTTGTGATACTCCTGTCGCTAGAAATGCTTGAAATAAAAACTGCCATTGACAATCCTGTAATAATATTAATTCACATAAGTATTTCTAATTTTAGCCGTTGAAATTTAAAAGCGAAGTTGCACCAAACGGTGAAAATTTGCAAAGTTTATCATTAGTACTTTTTCTCAATGAGGCAAACTACTATAATTATTATTACTATTTGTAATTTAATATTTATTTAATATTTATTAGCATTTCTAATCAGATTTGTAAGCGTGCTGGACTATGCGTGCCATTAATCTGTCTATACATTCTCTTAAATCAAGAAGACGAGGCCTTTTTCGGTCCCCTTCACCAGAACACTATGTATTTTCTATTCACATCATTCCTCATAATGTGAAGTTCGGACGGGCTAGTTCTATCCTTCTTGTAACTATTGCAGATTAGGTGTATATCATTTCAGTGAGACTCACATACTTTTTGTGTAGTTATATAACTGAAGAGTATTTGATGCAAGTTTCACTGTTCAAACTACTCACAACAAGAGTCATATTTGATTATGCACTTATGCATGCAGTATGAGTTGCATAATATTGCTATTTAGGCTCAAACTCACCACATATGTCCAATTTCTTATAAATAATATTTAGAAGACCAACCAACAAAGACCAATGCAAGTAATGGTGAGTTAACCGCTTCTACAACTATCTAGTAAGAGTGTGAAACAAATATAACCTGGTGGATAATTTTATACGAAGAGGACAAGCTGAATGTTGTTCATGACCACTTGATGGTGTAGCAGTCAGACTTCAAACATGAAAGCGCATTCGCTTAATCAACTTGTATGCAAGAAATCCAGTATTCGCATTAGAAAATGTACACATTTTATTTCGAGGCCTTGACTTTAGCTTATGACAGCATAAATGATAGTAGGAACAATTAAGACACAATTTATGAGATTTTCAATGAACGAAATTCATTCATAAAGGTCTCAGATCTAGACCACAGAAATGATTGGAGTGAGACTTCATTCACTCTTATTACATGAAAACAACGAAATACAGCAGTTCTACTTCATTTTGTTGCATCCACTGTTATCCGTCAACTTACATCCAACATCTGCGAATGCAGGGAATGATGACTAATCACATTGTCACACTGGTAACGATTAGGCAATGTTTTCGACCCACTGGTCTTAATTCACTTATTTAAATTGTTACATGCTTCCTAGGATATTATCACTCAATCTGCTTCCTGCATGTTTCTCAGTGTTAAGTGTCTCTGGTTGTCAGCCACTTACGTAAACTTCTCAAATCACCTATCAATGCTGGAAAATCCCCATCAGACCATCTTATGCAAACGAACAAGCAGCTTAGCTTCTGTTCCTCTGGGAGCAATCTGTGTTTTTACTACTGTAATAGTTATGTGCTTCTTTGTGGTTATTTCCAGCTGAAGAAAGCTTCACCACAAAATGTGCTGACGTTTTGCTTCAAATTTTGTTTCACTTACTCTGAAGGAACTAACTCTGTTTGCAAGAATCAGTGTAAATAATTCCTACCTATATGATTTTTCAGTTAAATGGTCATGAGAATACTAGACAATGATTTCACCATACACCCTGTACACAAAGGATTCATACATGTTCATGCATTCATCTTCATAATTGTCCACAATTGATATAATACGTTTTATTAACCGAATATTCTTGGCATCTGACTAATTATTTCCGATCATCTTTTAGCAACCGAATCAACAAAAGTGGAGCAGACTCCTGGTGAGTGCTCTGTTTGTATGCCTGAAGAATAAGAAAAGTAGCATTAACTATGCAGGTGATGTAATGTATAGCGAACACGCTGAATTTTATGGTATTCCACTTGTAATCGTAAGGATTAAATCTATTTATGAAATCAATATTTCGGTGTATTCATATTTTAGAGCATTTGAAGCAAATTTCAGATATATTTTTATGAGAGATTGAATGACGTGTCAGTTGACTCACTGTGTTATCTTCAACTAATTTTGTCTGTACTGCGTCAAATAATGTTTGCTATTTTAAGCTGTCACATGTATATTCTCATGTGTGCAAAACATCATCAAGGATTATTTTATTCTTTGACATTATTGTGTGAATTTTAGTCTCTGGCTGATTCCCTTGAGTACGAGGAATCTAATAATAATTACCTGAGTGCATTTTTGATGTTTCCTCTCGTGTTTAAAATTTCTACATTATCCCAATAAGAGTGATGTTTATAATTAGTAGACAGAAGACAAGTAGTTCAGCGAAGAGTCTCTTTTCGGCGAATTCATTTTCATAGCTGTACAATCGCAAATATATATGGTTATTTTGTGTGTGTGTGTGTATACATTAAATTTGTCAAACGAAAATACAATTAGTGAGTTCAGATGAATTGGATGTTGATAAGAGGATAGCAACAAAAGTGATGAGTTGTCATAAATGATTGTTAAATAAGAGTTACGTAATGGCATGAATAGTTTGATGAATGAGTTGTGCTCAAAGGGTGTACATGGAAACAAAATAATATACAGAATTACACAAGGGTTTTAAGTTAGAAAAATAAGCATACAAACAGAAGTAAGGTCAAATCAAACAAACAAAGAAAAGTTAGGTCAAATCAAAGGAGTAGTTACCATGCGAGTAGAAGTGGTTGGATAATTTTCTTTTGTATGCATAGTTTTGGTTCCTCCAACTGGATGGCTAGGGCTTCTGCGATGCAAAGAAGACGGAATCGTACTGTCTTTGGAAGGTTGTTCTTCACTTTGTAGATTACTTTGAAGGAGGCGTTCGTTGAGATGGAATGACCAGTATTGACGAGATGTTCGATTATTGCACTCCTTATATGGCCATTATTTCCTTTCTGTAGCCACGCTGGATAGTGTTCTTTTACCCTTTTAGACAGGATGCGCGTTGAACGACCGATGTACCTGGCTCCACAGCAACAGGTGAACTGATATATACACATAGAAGTGGTCATGTGCGGAATCTTGTCCTTCGGGTTTCTGCAGATCAGCGGGCGACTGGAGAACACTATTCTTAGTGTTGCCGCAGGGAAAGTTCTTCCTAAAGAGGTGGAAATTCTCCTTCTGAGGACGTCACTAAATAGGTCTCCTTTGAAGTCTAGGTTCATATAAAGTATCTTTTTCGGCACGGACAGTGTCTCTTGCTTTTGGTTTTTCTGTTTGATGTTTTTCTCTACAAATCTTGGTGGGTAGCCATTTTGTATGAAGATTTCTTTCAGGAAGTTTAGTTCTTCTTCCATGGTGTCGGAGCTGCAGATGCGTCTGACGCGAGTGGCAAGGGATTTAATTAGGTTTCTTTTCCGACTGATTGGTACCCAGCTGTAGAAACTTGTTAATTGTCCGTTCCAAGTCGGTTTCCTATGGATTGACCTTCTTAAAATTCCGTCATCTCTCCTTGTAAGCTCAACATCAAGAAAAGGGATTTTAGATTCATTTTCAGTTTCCAAAGTGAACTTTGTGGCTGGATGGCATTTGTTGAATGTTTGCAGTAGTTGATTGAGATCGTGACCGTCATCACAGATGATAAAGATGTCGTCAACATATCTAACGTACAACTGGAAATTGTCGATGGTTGATTTGAGTGGGCCATTCTCGAGGCTTGCCATGAAGCAGTCTGCTAGTAATGGGCCCAGTGGAGATCCCATTGCGATCCCATCTTGTTGTCTGTAGATAATGTCGTTGAATGTGAATTGCACATTTAGTGTACATCTCAGTAGTAGTTCTTTTAAACAGGTCGTCGGTAATCCGATGTTCAGCTGATTTTCGTCGATATAGTGACAAATATAAGAGACAGTTTCTGTGAGTGGAACGTTGGTAAATAGTGATTCAATGTCGAGGGAGAGCATAGTTTTGTTCTTTGTATTGATATCTTTAATGTAATCGACGAATTGGAAAGTGTCACGAAGTGAATGGTGGCACATTCGTTTTCGTACAGGTTCTAAAATGTCAGTGAGCCATTTCGCTATTGAATGGTACGGGGAACCTGACATATCCAGAATTGGACGAAGTGGGCAAGGCAACATAGAGAAGAATTAAATCAACTAAAACAAAATGAAGAACTCCTTATAACTCGTCCAGACAAAGGAGCCGGTATAGTCCTTATGGACAAGAAAGACTACATTGAGAAAATGAACAACATCTTGTCAGATAAAACAAAATTTTCGCAAACACCCAACGAAAGAAACAAAACGGAACAGATTGAAAAGCAACTCACCGATGTCCTGAAAAGAATGCAAACCCAAACGTTAATCACTCATGAAGTCTATGATCAGATCCGACCGACAGGGTCAACAATACCAAGACTATATGGCTTACCAAAGACACATAAAGCCAACCTCCCACTTCGTCCAATTCTGGATATGTCAGGTTCCCCGTACCATTCAATAGCGAAATGGCTCACTGACATTTTAGAACCTGTACGAAAACGAATGTGCCACCATTCACTTCGTGACACTTTCCAATTCGTCGATTACATTAAAGATATCAATACAAAGAACAAAACTATGCTCTCCCTCGACATTGAATCACTATTTACCAACGTTCCACTCACAGAAACTGTCTCTTATATTTGTCACTATATCGACGAAAATCAGCTGAACATCGGATTACCGACGACCTGTTTAAAAGAACTACTACTGAGATGTACACTAAATGTGCAATTCACATTCAACGACATTATTTACAGACAACAAGATGGGATCGCAATGGGATCTCCACTGGGCCCATTACTAGCAGACTGCTTCATGGCAAGCCTCGAGAATGGCCCACTCAAATCAACCATCGACAATTTCCAGTTGTACGTTAGATATGTTGACGACATCTTTATCATCTGTGATGACGGTCACGATCTCAATCAACTACTGCAAATATTCAACAAATGCCATCCAGCCACAAAGTTCACTTTGGAAACTGAAAATGAATCTAAAATCCCTTTTCTTGATGTTGAGCTTACAAGGAGAGATGACGGAACTTTAAGAAGGTCAATCCATAGGAAACCGACTTGGAACGGACAATTAACAAGTTTCTACAGCTGGGTACCAATCAGTCGGAAAAGAAACCTAATTAAATCCCTTGCCACTCGCGTCAGACGCATCTGCAGCTCCGACACCATGGAAGAAGAACTAAACTTCCTGAAAGAAATCTTCATACAAAATGGCTACCCACCAAGATTTGTAGAGAAAAACATCAAACAGAAAAACCAAAAGCAAGAGACACTATCCGTGCCGAAAAAGATACTTTATATGAACCTAGACTTCAAAGGAGACCTATTTAGTGACGTCCTCAGAAGGAGAATTTCCACCTCTTTAGGAAGAACTTTCCCTGCGGCAACACTAAGAATAGTGTTCTCCAGTCGCCCGCTGATCTGCAGAAACCCAAAGGACAAGATTCCGCACATGACCACTTCTATGTGTATATATCAGTTCACCTGTTGCTGTGGAGCCAGGTACATCGGTCGTTCAACGCGCATCCTGTCTAAAAGGGTAAAAGAACACTATCCAGCGTGGCTACAGAAAGGAAATAATGGCCATATAAGGAGTGCAATAATCGAACATCTCGTCAATACTGGTCATTCCATCTCAACGAACGCCTCCTTCAAAGTAATCTACAAAGTGAAGAACAACCTTCCAAAGACAGTACGATTCCGTCTTCTTTGCATCGCAGAAGCCCTAGCCATCCAGTTGGAGGAACCAGAACTATGCATACAAAAGAAAATTATCCAACCACTTCTACTCGCATGGTAACTACTCCTTTGATTTGACCTAACTTTTCTTTGTTTGTTTGATTTGACCTTACTTCTGTTTGTATGCTTATTTTTCTAACTTAAAACCCTTGTGTAATTCTGTATATTATTTTGTTTCCATGTACACCCTTTGAGCACAACTCATTCATCAAACTATTCATGCCATTACGTAACTCTTATTTAACAATCATTTATGACAACTCATCACTTTTGTTGCTATCCTCTTATCAACATCCAATTCATCTGAACTTACTAATTGTATTTTCGTTTGACAAATTTAATGTATACACACACACACACAAAATAACCATATATATTTGCGATTGTACAGCTATGAAAATGAATTCGCCGAAAAGAGACTCTTCGCTGAACTACTTGTCTTTTGTCTACTAATGTTCGAATGGGAATTATTCATGAATGTTTATAATTATCCAGATGGATTGATACGAAAGAATATATATCATATTTTTCCTCACTTAATTTGTCTTCTTCGATTTAGATTCGAAGGGGACGTCCACTTTGACTGAACCAATGTTTATCAGAGTTAATGCGATTTATTTTGTAGATTAGATTAATCACCTTTTCCTCCTATGTTGAACTTTCAGTTTGCACAATGTCAAATGAAGTGGCTGTGTCAAATTATGTTCCTTGTTAATGATGTAAAATAAGCTCAATATTCGAGCTGCTTTTATTATTATTTATTATTATATCCTTTAATTCCTAAAGAAACATAAGGGTTCAGCTGCGCGGCTCCATTGCCTTCGGTTTTCTGCCAAATGTTTCACCCCACTCCAAGTCTGCCTACATGCTTTGATCTCCTCTTCAAATGACCTCCTCCAAGTCACCCTCGCAATGACGACCAACTCGCCTCTTCCCTTTCAGGTTCCACTCGAGCAATGGCTTGCCTAGTGATGTCACTTGATGGTTTCCTCAGAGTATGGCCTCCAATCCACCTCCATTTCTTCCCGTCTATTTGTTTCATAATCGATTCCTGTTTAGATCGCTCCCAGAGATTCTTGTTGCCGATCTTTTCTGGCCGGCCATCTGATCTTGAGTATTCACCGAAGACAGCTGCTGATGAAGGTCTGAAGTTTGTTGGAGATGCTCTTTACGACGCGCTGGCCAAGTCTCTGACCCGTAGAGTAGCACTGACTTCCTTTCGGAGTTGAAAATCCGGATTTTGCTTTCATCTTCATGCTGAGTGCTGTTGACCTCCACACAGACTTAAGAGTAATGAAAGCCTGTCTTGCTTTTCCGATTCTGGCTTTTATATGCTTGTCAGTTCTGTTGGCCTGTAGTTGAAACGATGCTTCTCAGATAGGTAAATAGGTAGGTAAAGGAGGTTATTTGTTTCAGGTTCCTCCCATGTATGCTGGCTGACTGTTGTCTGTTGTTGTTGCTGTTGGTGTTGGCTAGGAATCTTCATCACGTCTGCTTTCTCTTTGCTCACCTGAAGTTCTATCTTTGATGCTTCTTCTGCCAGCTTGTTGCTTTTCACTTACATATCTTCCAGTTTATGCGAAATCAGACATATATCATCGGCGAAGTGCAGATTCTCCAAGTTTTTGAGACGGTCCATTTTATGCTTGTTTCCTCGTTGCCGTTGCCTGTCGCATTATCCACTCTACTGTAATCAGGAAAATTTTTGGCGATAGTAGACAGCCTCACCTCACTTCCGTCCTCATTTCGAAGGCTTCCGTTGTTATTTCACGGATATTCAGTGTACATGGCAGAATAACTTTCCTTATATAAAGCTGATTTCTTGCTAGGTATCACCACATTAGTTTGTGCACGCTTTAGCGAAACTGTGTGGGTATTTATTATTTTTGAAGACGGTTACTTGTTATCTCTCCGACACTAGAGTTCTACAGTGTGTTTGAAATTTATTTTAAACCGTGTTTACACGCAGTTTCTTCTGTAGGTAATGTGCTTATAACTATTAGTGTTGAGTATGTTCGGTCTTTGTGCGTTCACTGTCTGCATACTTGTGTTTCTAAATTTCCTAATTTTAACTCTTGTTTACAAGACATCTTCAAATGGAATTTCGCTGTCTATCAACATCTAGTCACGACAGTGGCCACCAGAAGATACACTGACATTATTCATGGAGACCGTGAATGAGTTCGTTTCATACTAAAATCCAACGCTGAAAATGTTGTCAAGAAAGATGGCAAAATCTTTGCAATTAAAGCAACCAGCTGCTTAGAAAACACAGATGATCCAATAGCATCTACCTGAGCTACAAATTATCTCCGTTATTTTAAAAATATGTGTGTATATAGATATATACACATTGGCTGAATAGCAGTAGCTGTTGCCATTTAGTAGGCAGACAACATTTGTGTATTTTCATGAATCCACTAACCATCGTGCAACTTGACTATTTCACAAAAACGTTTTCATTATCGTTTTGCTAAAGAAGATTAAAAAAGTGGAAAAGGTTGCTGGTGAGGCATTTCTTTGTATATCTAGATGGTGAGATGGTCAGGAGACAACTGATATACACTACGCAACTGGATGTGCAGTGAACAAGCCGAATATTTTATTCAAGCAGTAATCAACACGTGCGTCGGTGGCATAGCGGTTGGTCACTCGCCGACCATGCACAGCGTCTGTGGTTCGATCCCCGGCCAACGCATTGCCTTATCTCGCGAAGCCAGTAATAAAGCTAGTGTGCAGTAAAGGTTAGGTATGCGTCTAGCAACCCCATCCTGTAAAACATAACACTGCTACAGAAACTTCAAGCCTTCTAGCTTAAAGCCCTATGTTCGACCTGGAAGGCGAGGGAAAAAATGAAACAAAACAAAGTAATCAACACACACAGACATTGGTATGAAATCTATTCACCCCATATTATTATTATTTTTGAATTATTGCTCCCTTGGTTTCCTAGTAGAACACACGGATTCTACTGCACGTCTCCATTAGCTTCTGTCTTCTGCTGTACTTTTCACCTGTATCTATGTTAGTCCATACTCTTTCAACTCCTCTTCACACGATCTTCTCCATGCCACAACTGCACTGACGTCCCACTGGCCTCCTCCCTTTTGCGTTCCACTCGAGCAATGGCCTGACGCGCGATGTCACCGAGTGTCCAATCCATCTCCCCTTTCTTCTGCATATTTGTTGGTTGACGATTGGTTCTTGTTTTTTCTTTGTTCTCATAGTTTGTTGTTGTTGATTCCTTCCGGCCATCTGATCTTCAGTATAGAGCGAAGACATTAGTTGATGAAGGTCTGCGACAGGGTGTTGGAAATATTCTTTGTGACCCACCCACCAAGTTTCTCATCCGTATAAAAGAAGTGACTGACTTGACGTGTTTGTATTGAAGATCCGACCGAATTTTGTTGTTGGTGTTGAGTGACGAAGATTTCCAGATTTGTTTCAGGTTGATCAATGTGTTTCTCGCCTTCCTGATTCTCGATTTGACATCCTCGTCCATTCCGACTGCCTGTAATTGAGACAATGCTCCCTAGATAAGTGAGTGAATGAAGTGACCTCTTTCAAATCCCTCCCGTTGATGTGATTGACGCTGGATGTTGCTGCTGTTGTTGTTGTTGGTTGATTATTTTCATCACCGCCGTCTTGTTTATGTTCACTTGGAGTCCCGTTTTTGCTGCTTCTTCGACCAGTTTGTCGGTTTTCGCTTGAAAGTCTTCGATTTTGTGTGACATCAAAACATAAATCATTCACGCGCGAAATCCAGGTCTTCTAGGTTCTCCGCGTCGGTCCAGGATATTCCTGTCTTCTCGTTTCCCATTCAATGTCTGACGCATAATCCAGTCGACCACAATTAGGAATATCACTGGTGATAATAAGCACCCTTGTCTGACTCCCGTGTTCACTCCAAACGCCTCGCTGAGTTTTCCGTTGTGGATGACTTGACATGTGCCGTTGTCGTACAGCTGTTGAATAAGGTTGATGAATATTTGGCACACTTTACGCCATAATACTCGAGTAATTTCCAAATTACTTCACGATCAAGGCCTTTTCAAAGTCTATAAAAATGAGGTAGAGGTTTGATTGATGGCCATTCCATGCTTTGTTCGATGATGATGCGTAGAGTTGCAATTTGGTCAGAACATGATTTGCCTTTCCTGAATCCAGCTTGTTTTGTCCGGAGTTCTGCATCCAGTGCGTCTTTTATTCTCTCCAGGATTATGAGACTCAGCATTTTGCTTGTCGTCGACAGGAGCATGATTCCTCACCAATTCTTACAGAGTCCTAAGTCGCCCTTTTTTTGGTAGTTTCACGAGGTCACCTTTCGTCCATTCAGTAGGCACATTTCTCACCGTAATTCCGTGAAATTATCAATGTTATCAAATTGGTACTGACTTTCACCACATTGTATCCCCTATTAGATGATATCTCATTAAAATGCACACTAACAGTCCTTCTCTTAGGATTACAACTGAAAGTACACTAAAACATTTTCATTTGTATCTGGAAAAGGCATGGGTGAATTCTTCTTCGACTTAATCTGTTATTTTTCAACTACTTCATTCCGCTCTACATCAGATGATCCATGACTTAATCACTGAGGATATTGACACATGACTGAAATAAGAAACCCCTAGACTAGGATATTTTATAGGTGTTGATGTCAAGCGTTGTATATCTTCTCAACATCTATGAATAATGTATCCAGAATTGAAGTCAAGCTCTCACCTGATCATATTCAATATATCCTCTCATGTTCTTCTCTGTTAAGATCTCTATTACGAGTGAGTGCAGATGCGTGCCTCCAGATATCTGGAAGTAACAAAAAAGTAATTGAAGTCTGATAAATATAGAGAAATCCAATACAATATTAGTCAAAGTCATCTCAATACTAATGAATCAGTATTCTACTAATCATTTTAATTTAATCATTTTACTTCTAATTAAAATGGATTTTTTCAAAATGCAAAAGTAGCTCCACCAAGTAAGTGAACACCCTCTCATAACTTTATTACTTCGTCCCTGTATATATCGAACGTTTTAGTAATTAGGAACACTCAACTTGAAAGTAATCATTCGGCGAAGTTCGTTAATAGTGAATTGTAACCTCATGAAATGTCGTCTCAAGGCGAATGCGCAACTACGGAGTAAGAGATATCACCATAGAGAATGAATACGAAGTGAACCGAAGATTCGTTGAGTTAAAATACATTACAAGAATCTACTACATTCACAAATCATCTATCAGTGACGTTCAGTGATATCTAAATATAGATATGATAGAGAAGATTTGTAGCTCAGGTGGATGATTTTGATATGGTTTGTTCTCTGAGCTGGATGGTTAGTTTGCGAAGCTTTCATCACCCTACTGGGTGACATCTCCAGCGCATACTTCAATTTAAAGTGAGCTTTTAGATTTCTCCACGAGTTTATTATTCATCTCTCCTGGTGACCTTAGACGTGATTGGTTGTTTGTGTGTGTTTTCACACCTTCTAGGTTACTTGTATTGGAACTGATTGTTTCTTTGACTTGAACTTTGACCCTTTGTGTGTGAAGTTTCTTTCTTATCGGTTGATAAATTTTGTCTCTCTCGATGTGTCTATTGATTGATGATTCACTGGAATGCCAAGCTTCTAAAAATTCTCTAGCATTCTTGTTATTTCCTTTGTCTAATATTTGAACGTTGTCCCAGTCGAATTAATGTCCGTAGTTTTCTGTGTATAGTGAAATGAGGGAGTGGATATCATGTCTTTTGACGGCCAACTTATGTTCGTGGATACGAAGACGAAGGGGACGTCCACTTTGGCTAATGTAGTGTTTTTCGCAGTTGTTACAGTTTATTTTGTAGACGATGTTGGTTTTGTCTTCTTTCGCTGTTGAGTCTTTTGGTTGACATAGAATTGAGTGCAGCGACTTTGTTGGTTTGTAAACGACGTCAATTCCTAAAGGTTTGAAGTGTCTTGTAGTGAGTTCTGAGTTCAATCAGGAGCACCTGTCATCGCTGATCACCGCAATTACACTGTCAATGGAAAACACAGAGAACAAAGACGAAGAGTCCTCAAAACCAAGCTAGCCAAGATTAGAAAACAACAACCAGACAATACGCCCATAGACTGCGTAGTCAACCTATCAAAACAACCACTATCAAAAATGGAACAACAACTACTACAAAAAGGATTAAACTACAACACCGGAGATGCTTCAAAAACTGATTTCTTCGCTGCCTTTGAATCATTACTCAAATCATCAAACTTGAACGAGGAAACACAGGAAGAGATACGCCAAACAATTGTACCAATGGTCAAACAGAAAAGACAACACACAAAACTCAACGCTCAAGAACTAAAGGCCCTCAAAAAGCTGAAAAATTTTACCAGCCGACAAAGGAAGAACAACAGTAGTCATGGACAGAGAAGAATACACCAAGAAAGCTGAAGAACTACTCAAAGATGAAGATGTATATCAACAACTCCCAACAAATCCCATACAAACATTGGATAACCGCATCCAAAGGACCTTAAACAAGCTCACCAAAACTGGACAGATCACAAAACAAGACCAATGGCGAATGAAATCCAATGGACCAGTCCTACCTCGATTCTACGGCAGACCCAAAATACACAAGGCAAATATCCCGTTACGACCAATTGTATCACTCCCAGGAACTCCAACATATAATTTATCCAAGAATTATACAGAAAACTAAAACACCTAACGGAATCTTGTGATCACTCCATCAACTCTGCTATCCAATTCCTAGAGAAAATCAGAGGCATCCAAATAGATGAACAAGAAATAATGGTATCATTCGACGTGACAGCATTATATACCTCTATCGGACAAAAACTAGCAAAAGAAACCATGGAGCAATTACTTAGCAACGACGAACAACTTCCACAACAATCAAAAATGCAACACACAAGCTGGATGGAATGCATAAATCTATGCCTAACAACATACTTCCAATTCAACGGCCAAATATATGAACAAGTCAAAGGAACACCCATGGGATCGCCAATATCAGGTTTGATTGCAGAAGCAGTGATGCAAAGACTCGAAAACATAATTCTACCAAAGATCAAACCCAAGATTTGGATACGCTACGTCGACGACACATTTGTAATAATCAAAAGAAACGAATTAGATAAAACTCACAACTTAATAAACAACGTCTTCAACGACATCAAATTCACAAGAGAAGAGGAATCCGAGAACAAAATACCATTTTTGGACGTCTTAGTCAGGCGAACAACTACAGGAGAATTAGAAACTCAAGTTTATAGGAAATCAACTCACACAGACCAAATACTGAATTACAACAGCAACAACCCAATAACACAAAAGGAATTGCATACAAACACTATTCAAGAGAGCAAGGACTCACTGCAGCACTCCCACCTTAAGAAAAATTGAAGAAAAGTATCTCATGGACGTCTTCCAAAAGAATGGATATCCACGGAATTTCATCAAGAGACATATACCCCCAAGCCAACCTACCAAAGCAAAAGCCACCAAGGAAACACAAAGAAAATCGCCTTACCATATATAAAGATATCTCAGAAATCACTACAAGACTCTTCAAACCTTTAGGAATTGACGTCGTACACAAACCAACAAAGTCGCTGCACTCAATTCTATGTCAACCAAAAGACTCAACAGCGAAAGAAGACAAAACCAACATCATCTACAAAATAAACTGTAACAACTGCGAAAAACACTACATTGGCCAAAGTGGACGTCCCCTTCGTCTTCGTATCCACGAACATAAGCTAGCCGTCAAAAGACATGATATCCACTCCCTCATTTCACTACACACAGACAACTACGGACATCAATTCGACTGGGACAACGTTCAAATATTAGACAAAGGAAATAACAAGAATGCTAGAGAATTTTTAGAAGCTTGGCATTCCAGTGAATCATCAATCAATAGACACATCGAGATAGACAAAATTTATCAACCAATAAGAAAGAAACTTCACACACAAAGGGTCAAAGTTCAAGTCAAAGAAACAATCAGTTCCAATACAAGTAACCTAGAAGGTGTGAAAACACACACAAACAACCAATCACGTCCAAGGTCACCAGGAGAGATGATTAATAAACTCGTGGAGAAATCTAAAAGCTCACTTCAAATTGAAGTATGCGCTGAAGATGTCACCCAGTAAGGTGATGAAAGCTTCGCAAACTAACCATCCAGCTCAGAGAACAAACCACATCAAAAATATATCTGGATATTTCATACGTTTCTATTCATTAATAAATGCCTTAAATGGTTACTATGATGCTAGTGATGACGGAATCGTACGACGCATAAATCCCATCCAATTGCGGGTAACCATGACTTTTATAGTAGTTCAACTGTGGAGGAAGTACTTGGTGGTTATATTCATGTGATCTAATTTAATGACATAAAGAAGACCCATTAATAATCTGTAGTCACTGAAAAACCTTATCCAAACACCAATCACATTAACAATCACTTAATTACCACCTCAAACAGTCGGTGTATGTATGATTTTCTGCATTCGGTTCACTTATACGTATATTTCGCGAATGATACCTCATGTAGCGGTACACTTTGTGAGATATCTGTTACGCACTATAACATACGGCCTGCGGAAGCTGAATGAGTGATGCATGGCTACCACATTGATATCTGGAAGTGTTTTGTCCATCTCTCTGGTATGCGTATTGAATATCATTAACTACTTACATTGCATCACTGTTGATTTCTTCTTCTATGCGTATTTCAGAGAAAGAACCTGAATTGATTATGAAGGATGGTAAGATTTGTAAATTGATATCTTCCCACAGTAGAATTAAAAGTGAATCATGAATGCTTTATCAGGTCATTTGGCGTTTGCTCAGCGGACTCAAACGTATATGTAGCACCCATTTCGTAGAATTTATATCATACTAATCTCTGTGAGAATAATTCAGTGAATGGATTAAAGTATCATCTCGTTTAATTGGTTACATGTAATGCACCTGATAGTAATAAGTGAGACAAAATTCTATATTACTCTGAGTGGGAATGAGGGAAGTTCTGTCCACGAATACCAACTAAATGATACATTTTATGAGGTGGCTGAGATAAGTTATTTGATATCACCTGTCAGACAGATCAAAAATAAACGATAAGCGATACACCTAACAAGGACACTGCTTCATTATATCATTCAGTTTCATACAGCAGTGAACATATAAACAGATGGTTTAGAAGGAAGCCGATTGTTCAGTGTAGTAATCAATTTTGAAAACCACCTCAATCACTGAGAGCTATTATTCGTTGAAAAAATGTGGATAATCAATGCCCCCCAAGTAAGAAGTTTCAATAAATTTTTACCATAGTTTCCTCAATAGTTGAAGTAGCTCTCTGGCTATTCCAGGTATATTATGTAAGTTTCCGATTTGAAATGTACTCATTGATACTTATTTTTATTCTCAGTGAACTTGTAGATATAACTAACTATATGTGTTGTTATTTCTTGCAACAAGCTCTTACTAGCATTGGTCTTCAAGAAGTATTTACACGTCTTCTAATTTCATAATAAAATATCATCACAGTGAACGTTTATTGTTTATGTGTGTTAATATTGTATTATTGTTATTGTATTAATATCATTGTAAACCACAATACTGGTTTTAACAGAATCGCAGTTAGCTGGTCTCACCATAATGAAACGATGAATAAGTTAAAGTTGATATCTTTCTGATATTTGCTAAATTCGGAGATGGAAGTACCTCCTAGCCTGACGCATCTCAGATTAGATCCTTATAAGCAGTCAGCATTACAACTTTGAATATCATAGTTCCTTCACTTGGGTTGAAGAAAGTGATCACATTCGCGGAATGAGATGATTACATTTTATCAGAGAGACAATCCAGTAACACATCTTTCAAACTGAAATATCTATAAGTCAATATGAAAACAAAAATACTTTGAATTTTGAAGAGACACAACAGAACGTATTACCGATGTTTTGATCGATCAGAGTTCGCCAAATCTCCTCAGATATACGAATACTGTCAAAGTTGTTCATTATGGATGGCTTCTGATTGAAACTTATAGCGTTTTGCAAGTCGATTTAGAGAGAATTCATTTACACATGGATGCCAGGTATATGACATGATGACGGTTGTAGCAACTGTAGCTCTTATATATACATATACGCATATGAAATCACATTTCTGTGTAGTACTAAACGTTGTATTGCATTCAAGACGCACATGGTGAGTTGCATTTTATTCACTATTCTATTTACATCTAAGTATTACAGATGGTCAAAGCATCAGTTGAAACGTGAGATTAGAAATGACACTGGTCACGTGATTATTTATACGTGAAGTGCTGGGTCTCAAAATGTGTCATTGAATCCCAAGAGCCAACTTACAAACGACATATTGTCTGAGTAGTTATTCAGATTCTTCAAAGAGAAAGATGGAAAACACAGAAGCTTACAGAAAAGGATCGACAGAGACTTTTAGCCTTTCATCCTCACTGAACAAATCTCAACACCAGTCAGAAATGTTTGGGACTATTTCTTTCTGTTTTGTGATATTTCATTAATGAATTCAGTATGTAGTGAGCAACGCATTATGTGATTTTTGGTGATTAGAAAAGTACCGATTTCATTAAACGCAGTATAACGTTGGCGCGAGAATTAAGTAGAACCTAAATTTAACAGGTAGAGTTTTGTGATTAGAACTGGGAAACATCTTCATAAAATTCAGAATGCAATCTGATCACTTTCAACTTGCTTTTTTTTAGATCCATTAAGTAAGTTGTTTTGTTTTGATAGCTTCAATATTGTTTTTATCAGTGAATCCGTCATGTACGTTGACAATTTTTGCAACGATCTTTCGTCATCTTTATCCTCCACGAATAGTTTACATGTGATATCATGTCATAATCAAAGTGGAGGTTGGTTAACAGTATGTGTAATGGTTGTTGGTTGCTTTTGCCTTGCATAATTCTAGTGTTGACTGAATCTCGACCTGTTGGTTTCACCGACCAAAAACCTCACGACAAATGCATCACCTACTAATATCTTGCTGAATGTCAATAAACTCGGAGTACAGAGCATTTTCTGATGTGATACAGCTTAGATTATACTCCACTATGCAGTCAACATAACACTTAAATGTCATTGTTTCTTCAATCGCTTTTAGCAGAGTGAAGACTTTCACATTCCCAGTATAGAATGATTCTAATAATTCGACAGACACTCCAGAAAAATGTTCTCCAAAATGAAATATCTACAAGTTTAGATGAAAGAAAAATACCCTGAATTTCTGAGGCGTCACAACAGAAAGCACAGAAATTGTTAAGAATAATAAGCAACGAAAATTGAGGTGAGACAGAACACACATCACCAATTTTAACATGCATGATAGTTTTCTGAGTCACACCGTTACTCAGTGTGTAGACAGAATTTCTGGTAATATGGGTGGGTGATTAGCTCACTTTGTCGCTTGCTGTGTCAGTGATTGGATAACAAAGAGGTTTTGCCGAATTTCCGCAAAATTTCACATGTTGCTGATTTGTGATGCGATATAATGTTTCTGGTTGCTATTATGCGCTTTGGAATGCCCGGATCAAATCCATTTTCATAAGTGACTGACAAAATTATGCAATTATAGTGCTTCTAATAACTGTAGTTCTCATATGTATGCTAAATCACATTCCTGTGTTGAACTAAACGTTTTTTTGCATTCAAGGTGAATCGGGTGAGTTGCATTTTTATTCATCAAGCTGGGTACATCTACACATATGAAATGAATATTATATGAAGATAAACGTAAGGGCAGAAACGGTACTGCTTACCTGAATCTTAAGAAGTGGAGTGCCGAGTCTACTACTGCGCTATAAATATTTAGAACCGCCTCACTGAAGATAGATTGCCTGAGATGTGATTCAACACCTAAAATCAAACACAGATACTTTATAGGATAGGATTGAAACTGTCTTGAAGCCTTCCATCCTCAACCAATAAATTTCAATATGAATCAAAAATGTTAAAACTACTTCGGCTGTTTTGTGTCAATTTATTGATGTAATGTAATGTGCAACTGTTAATGAGATATAAAGTAATTCAGAAAACATAAGTTTCAGTGAGCTCAGTACAAAGTTGGATTGAAACGTGAGCAGAACATACATTCAAAAGATATAGCTTCGTAAGTGAAACAGAGAAACATCTAAATAAAATTCAGCTTAGAGTCATGAATAAAGTAGTGTAGGGAAATAACTTTGCATGGAGTAATAACGAATAGTTTATTTACATTAAATATCGCGAGTTCAATGTTCAGTGTCTTCCGAATACTCACGATGATTGCACCACTGTTAATGCAAGGAGTTGGTTGAACAAACTGAGAAGTCAGTCACTGTTTATTTGTTAGGTGTTAGTATTGACGCTGAAAATGTCTGCACCTCAGTATTAATCGGAAACAACAAGTCCCTATATTACTTGCCTTGGTGTCCTGTTGGAAGGTGATTTGATTTCTGAAACACTCCCAAGACGAAATAGATCATCTTGGGAATTGAAATAACCATCATGAGAGATCAGAATGACACGAATGCAGGGTATTTCGTCAATTCTCCTGAGATGAGGGAAAGTGCATTTGTGTAAGGTGATACTGAATGCAAAGTTCAATCAGAATGACGCACGATTAGAAACTTATGCTGATATTTCATGAAGACACTCATGTCTAAATTATTAGAAATCAGTTTCTCACATGATGAAGTTTCTTGGAATTCACAGTCTGAACTGCTTGCAAAAATGTTCCGTAGGTAATTGAACGACATCTTGATGTTGGTGAATTATGTCATCAGGGTTAGTAAAATGTGGTAACTGAATCATGTTGAAAGTATTGTCTGACCCCAAGACTTTTGATCATAATCAGCTCAAAGAGACAAAGGAGGTTTATAAGTCATTCTCAGAGTAGCAAGGAACTGCAAATACACCTTTAGTCCACTTAACAATAATTGATTTTGTCTTCACTGGCAAAACACACTGGGAATTCATTTTCTGAAATAACATGAAGTGTTTGTGTTTGGAGGATGTTTCAGGAATGATTTTCTGTGTACGTTGTTGTTGTATGCATCCCTATCAAATTTAGCTTAGTTTATCAGTAAGCCATATAACACCCTAACTGCATCGCGACATCGCATCCCAAGTGGTTGATACTCTTAATTGAAATAGAATTCGTCAAATATCTTTAGATTCATTTTTCGAATAATTTTCACAGTTTCAGAAAACGAGTAAGTAATTCATTAACGGATTCATAAACTTGAGTATTCAGTGAACTAATTTGACATGTATGTGTAAGTGACAGGGAGAATTTATATGGGATATGGTGTAAACAGCAGCAATACTCGCCTGTGAGACTAGCGTGTGTCAGTTGCGTTAAAATATAGAACTTGTAGAAATTAGAACTTATGAGCCATTCAGTCCCGAAGTAAGGTGAAACAGTTGCCCACTACTGACAGCTCGTTTTCACCAGTTCTCAAAGATACTGAGACTTTTCTGACTAAGATAAGAATTACTCAGTGAGACAGTTTAAAGTCTCCATTTACTAAACACAGAATTAAGATGTGTGGTTTGCATCAACCTTTCATATATTTAAGGTAGTGAGACATTGGTTAAAGGCATATGTGTGTTAGTGGATTTCAGTGAAATCCATGTGACGTGTCTCATCATGTGTGACCCATGAGCTAGATGTACTTAGGCATGATTTCACTCAGATTATTTCCATCTGACACAAAACTGATGATTACTCAAAGAGTAGAATATAAGAGCTGTGTGCGTTGGTGGTACAGTGGTTAGGACTCTCGCCGACCATGCACATGGTCCGGGGTTCGAGTCCACGCCGGCGCACACCTGATATGTATGGTCGGCCTGCAAATTTCGGGCTACCGATATCCATGCTGAAAATTCCACACTTGTCCCAGAAATACGGCGTGGAATCAAGCTGTAATCAAAAGTAAAAAATAAAAAATAAATATCTTGTCGTCTCACTGGTTACTAGTTCGACCACTTATTTTCCCATTCAAGGTATGACAGGTAAGCGGTAACATAAGGTTGAAAGTATTGCAAAACAAAAAGCGTCATGTATTTCGAATTCCGTTGTGTAGCTTCAGTTTAATGAAGTACTGTTTCATTCATTCTAATGCACTTATAACACTGGTAGTGAGACTATATATAACAAAGATGTAGATTGGTCATACTGGATGATACTCTCTTAGTCCAAAATCTTTACAATGTAATGTTTTTATCATATGAAGGTGAGTAATGCATATTCCTCATAGAATTATTGATATGGATGACTCTCAGGATAATTCTTATGTGAGTATTTATTTGTAAGATAGATAAGTATAAATGTTGAAAACTCGTTTTGTTTCTCTTTGTGGTTGCACATACCTGTTTGTCTCATCAGCAGGAGTTTCTGTCATAAGGGTTTTCAATACATCGCTTGTTATCGTCGCGTAAGGTAGCAGGAAGATAAGAAGATAGCTCAACCGAATCTACAGAACTAATTTACTAATGCTTATCATGCCTTGTGTAGTTTTGATTTAAACATAACAAGGCTTTAAATCAATTTATCACATATCAAGTGAATTATATTATAATAAAGGTTTTTGTATCTCCCAATGAATGAAAAACAAAACGATATTTACGTTTTTACTGCCGATTCGCTATTTAATACTAATAGCTTTAACAAGTGAATTACAGTTCATATTTCAGACGTAATGGGTAAGTGAAGTGTAGAAAAAGTGTTTATCTCTCTCTGAATATAAGCACCCTCTGGATTTATACAATGCACAGCTGGTAAAAGTATCGAATTTGGTGTTAGCCACATATGGTTACATATTTTAATTGAATATAACTTCAGTGAAGGTTTCATCAAAATATTATTTGAAATATACCGTAGAAACAGTGATCAGACTTTCATTTACGCTCACTCAGGTCACTGATTCCATCCTCATAAACGAAAATCAAGCATCATTTGAATTACTTCAATAATTAATAATTAATATTTATGTCAGCTCATGGTGAAATCCTGTAACCAATCAAATCCCTACAAACCAACACTTGAATATCAATGAGATGTTCACTAGCGACTTGCTCTATTCAGGTAGGAAGTTACATGGGGTTCTAGTGAGAAGTCGGGACCGGTAGGGTGCAGCAGGTCGGGTGTGAGGACAAATACTCGCCGAAGACATTGGATAGGGGTTGTCTTGAATCGGCAGAAGTTAGAATTCATAGGTAATTCGATCGGGTCCAATGGCTTAATTTTATACGAGCTCGCCTTGTAACTAGAAGGTCCTGAGTTCCGATCATGGTGGGTGCGTACTGCTGAAGAGTCCCAAACTACGACGAAATAGCTGTCTGGTACTCCCTGCAGGTTTTCCAATAGTTTTCTAACTAATGTCAGCTCATGATGAAATCCTGTAACCAATCAAACCCCCACAAACCAACACTTGAATAATAATTAATACTTTTTAGAACAGAATAATGACTCGTCTTTTCAGTGGAATTATTTGTTATCCATGCCTACAGATACTCACATTGATTGACACAGGCATTTTGATATGACTTTCACGAATAATGCAGCAATCGTTCACGAAGTTTCTCCATGTGACTATAAAATTTGATAAAACTAATTATGCTTGTGAGGTGAAACAATACAGATGGTGGAATACGATTAAGCTGAATTAAGAAATTCCACATCAATATGGAACAAAGTATACCAAATTTCAGGTAGTAATGTAGTAATCACGTTTTATAATTCGGCACATCTTTCATTCCGAAGGTTCAGCTGTTCTGACGGCCGTCTTCCTGAATAATCAGTCTAAATAAAATTCATGATAAGGTTAACTGACCCAGTAATTATTTGGCAACTTTATGAAAACGTGAGTTAGTGAAACGAATTCGGTGATATATAATTCAGTAACCAGAAATATTTTACTCACAATTTGTGTTACAATTAAATAATCTTCATCATTATTCTTCATTCCAATCAGAGCTCAAAGGTAAGTGGTGACAGAGTGATCCTGTGCTACAGTCAGAAGCAAGAATAATTAACTTTCTTCATTCAAATGCAGAACACGACTGTTTCAAGTGTAAACTAGAATTGACAGAAATGTTGAAATTTATAAAAGAAAATGAGACTGACTACAAAATAAAATTGATCTATGAATGATGTGAGTGAGAGTTTATCGAGTTTATCATCACTGCAAATCACAATTTAGCCCTGATGATTAGTCAGACATCGAAGGTAATGAGTTCAGTAAATGGAACAATACAGACTGATTTTTCGAGAAAATACAAGTCACTGCTTTCAGCACTTATGTTAAGCCTCAGCTCGGTAAAGTTTGATTTGAATTCACAGAAGTACTCTGCCAGTGTGATTGGAAAGTTACAGACCCATATGGAATAGTGTGTCGTTATATTATGACGAAACGTTTGCGATAACTCCTTATTTTCGAAAACCACTTTACATTTGTCTTATTCGTTCCATAGAGATACACCGAATGCTTGGTTCAAATAAGTAGAGCATTCATGAATTCAGGGAAATATGTAACACAGGATATGAATGCGTCAGTGGTCCAGCGGTCAGGGCTCTCGTTGACCATGCAAATGGTCTGGGGTTTGATCTCCTACTGATATACACCTGATATCATTTGGTCGGCCTGCAAAATTTGGCTTTGAGCAAAGCAAGAACTACAGTTTTAGTAGAAAAAAGTGGTATCATCTTTTATTTCGTCGCCTTCTCGTCAGCTGCTTACATGGCAAAGACATTATTAAATATATCTACAAAAACAACTTTAACATATTTGCACAGAGTTTATTTTAAACAAAATCAATCGATCATTATACGTATACACTGTAAGCCCTGTAAGCAGCTGACGAGAAGGCAACGAAATAAAAGATAGTACCACTTTTTTCTGCTAAAACTGTAGTTCTTGCTTTGTTCAAATTCATTAAGGGGGATAAATGTATGAAAATTTGGACTACTGAAAGTCCCATACTTCTACCAAAAGTACGGCGTGGAACCAAGCTGTAATTTAAAAAAAATAGGATTGTTGAACCGCGTTTACTTACTATATTCAAAACCACTTGAAATGCTTTCTGTTTAGAATTCATGGGTAAGTATGAATATTTATCAAGCAATGAATAATGTTTATCAATGCCCGTAGTAACTGTATATCGATTCTTCTTTCTTGATATAAATCCGTTGTATAACGTTGATTTCACATGATCATGTGAGATTTATGTAAGGGAAACATTTTTGGAAAATCGAAAATTATCTCTCAATAGAAAATACTAGTTATTTGTAGTCAACAACTTGATGGACTTCAATTATGGCGACTTTTGTAAAGAACCATTCTTGTACGAGTATTAGCAGTGAGGGAACTGGATTCTTTCAGAATAGCTTTAAAGACAAGGACGGAAAAGTGAGGAAAGATTTATTAACAATAAACTCTGTTGGTATGCATGTAGATACGAATCAGATTTTCTATGTACATCCAAATTCAACAAATGAAATGCAATTTCATCGGTGGAGTAGAATCTTATCACTTGACAGTAGGAATCACCTCAAATGTCAGTACACACCTGTAAATCCTCTTGAATCAACGAAACAACAGAATATTTAATGGCTTCAACAATACCAGGATATGACTCCTATTCCTGAATATTGTTATAATTCTATATTAAGCAGCATTTTGTTTTGTTTTAATTTGAGGTTTAGGGGATTCATCTATTACGCAACGATTCTTACGTTCACATTCAAGTGTCTTGTTCACCTTTGATGTAAACTAGTGGCAAAATAATTCTCCAACTGAATTTCACTTTTGAATATGGAGGTTTATTTTCACTGACTTTGATGAAGACATTTTAGAAGTAGACTGTATGGTATATCACACATTAAATGAAAGTGTACACTCCGTAAACGTTGACAATTTCATATTAACTCGAAGATTGTTAATTACATACATTTTCAATCGCACTATAATGTAATGAATAACATTTCGCAATCACTGAACTCATTATCCATTTGTCTGTGTCATAAACATTAGAGTAAATTTCACCGAAGCAGTGTATCAGTTCTATTTAGTGCCACTGCTTGTAATTTTTTGCAAAAATCATGATGTGTTACTTCTCCTTGGCATACAATTACACCATTCACTGATAATATTCATTATATTAAATGTACCTTTGTAACATGATAGTTTTTACCTGGAATATTATTGATCACGTGTTTATCAATTAAAATCTTGTGTGTGTTATCCTATGAAAATGTTTTACTTAACACTGTGATAGAGTTAGACGTGTCATGTGATACCTTGCTAAATAAGTATCTTCAAATAAATGTAACTGCTGTATGCTCAAAATGAAAAAGAGGCAACAGACATCTGACGTCATTATACTGAAATATGTCGAACAAAAATGATACAAAAACCCAAATTTTTTAGTACAATGACTACTTGACCTCAACTCCACTAATTGATCTCGTTATCTGACTTCCGAAGTGTCTATAAAGTCTGTGAAACACTTTTGTCAAAGATATCTAAAAGACATAGGTGTAAATTGTATAAATTTTATCTTCTTTTTATGTTAGATATATTGGTTTTCGCACAATATTGAATGATTTGTATACAATTGGTGGATGGTGGCTAGCAGTGGAATCCAGGATGCGCATTTCGTCCTAATTGGGACTCGTCAGCTGGATGTACCTGCATTTCTCAGTGAGTGATGATCTTCCCACCGAGGATCGAACCCAGTGCCCATAGTTTCAAACGCCAAAGCGTTATCCACTAGACCACTTGGGCCACGAGAGCCACCTCTTGTGCAACGGGTCATATATTAATTATTGAATTGAATTTTTGATTTTCCCGTCGATTGATTGGACCGAAGTGTTCGGTCTCAGGTTGACATGTCGGCTTCTTGTGCAGATGCTTCGACGATGTCTGGGGATTTGATTTGTATACAATTGGTGGATGGTGGCTAGCAGTGGAATCCAGGATGCGCATTTCGTCCTAATTGGGACTCGTCAACTGGATGTACCTGCAATTAGGACGAAATGCGCATCCTGGATTCCACTGCTAGCCACCATCCACCAATTGTATACAAATCAAATCCCCAGACATCGTCGAAGCATCTGCACAAGAAGCCGACATGTCAACCTGAGACCGAGCACTTCGGTCCAATCAATCGACGGGAAAATCAAAAATTCAATTCAATAATTGAATGATTTGATTGTGTCAGCTTGTTTGCTATATCTATTTCAAACGGTCTTAATATTCTTGCTGTTATTTCAGAGGTAATTTTCAAATTTGGCTGGATGATGTTTCATGGCGTCTTTGGTGTTGACTTGTTGCTGTTGGTATTATGACTCGAGTTTAAACACTTGTGGTTTAAATTGTGAAGGTATTCATGCTTTATGAGGAGGTCTAGACGGTATTTTTCCTCCATTCTCACCAACACTTGAATACCAGAGTGTGTTTGAACTCTTTTGAACAATGTTGGCAAACAGTTTCTTTTGTAAGTGGTAGTAGACTTTTTACTACTACCTGGCGGCTTATTTACGTTCGGTTGGCAGCCTTGTTCTGTTTCAGTCTTAACAGAGGGACCTGGTTGTGCTGAGTATTGATAGTCGTGGTTTTCCCTATATACATCAACTAAAATTGTGACTACTTTTTACTTTTTCCTAGGTGGACGCACGATGTGCTGATTTAATTAATGGAAGCCCTGTCTCGCAGCTACCTCCCTTCGATGAGGCCAGTAACTTCCTTAGTGTACGGTTATTTTGGATGATATAGTGTTGATCTTACCTTTTTGGTATCCAACTGTCGTAAACAGCAGGTGAATTCTCCACTTTCAAAACAATGGCTCTGCTGTGTCAGTTTCTTGATTTGTACATCGTGGTCTGAAACGGTGTGTCAAACCAAATGTGTCAGTCACATTTCTAGCACGTAAATCAGAGATAGTCATCACCGGGAGGTACTGATGGCCACTGGATGTCCCTCGAAACAGAGCCACACTGTCTACGGATCACAAGTTAACTACTGCTGTAACTGGAATTGACTTCATAGGCGGTCGTATGCACCGATATCCTCTCACCAACTGACACTGTGGACACCCAAATAGATATTTTGCCACATCCTCTCTCATATCTGACAAGCATATGTTTGTCTCAAGGGGTCGTTTGTTCTGGGTACTCCTATGTGCACTACCCAGTAACGTTCTTGTAGTAGAGACTGAGGTATAACCACCAACCAGCTTCTATCGTTCCCTCGTCAAGTAAGAGTTCTGACGGCGTATACTCGTAACCGATCCTTATATCTGCGTAGCGCTGGTATATTCTTACTCGTCGTAGTTGGAATCACTTCTATTTCATTGGTGATCACCTCTATGAATATTTTCAGGGTAGGATCTGATTTCTGACTGCAAGCAGGTTTACATGGGTCTTGTTCGATGTATCCGCTCCGCTTACAATCTTTGCTAACTCAGCTTCATCCTCCGGTGTAGATAAAATGTCTCCCAAAAGTGTTTCTTTACCGGGGACGTGTGAGATTGTGAAGCAATACTCCTTAAGCTGCAACATCCATTGCTACAATTTTCCACGTTGGCCTATCTGCGTCTTCAGAAACTGTAGTGGCTTGTGATCAGTTTTGATGTCGAAATGTTGGTTGAGTAAATATGGTCTCCATTGTTCTACAGCCCATACTTTTTCTAAACATTCTTTGTATAACTCTGAATACTTCTCTTCTGTGAGTCTTAAAACCTGACTGGAGTATTCGAAAACTCCTTTACAGTGTCTTACGGGAAGTGGGGAGTTGGTCGTTCAAGGGTGACATGTATGGGGTCATATGAAGAGGAGATGAAAGCATGAGAGCAGAAGTGGAGCCAGAAGAAAACATTGCCCGGAAACTGAACCCACCAAAGACGTCCGGCTGTTCCTCTAGGAACTAAAGGAAACAACCATAATATGACAACGATAATTCACCGTGTCTGCATATTGCGCCAATGCCATAATCACTCACATCTTTACACACTGTGAAATGTTTTCTGGGTAAAAGTAGTTTAGCGTCATTTTATGTTGGTCTAAAAGCCGAAAAATTCTGCCAAAAGTTTTTGCGAATTTTCCGACGGAAAACCTTCCAGTCACCTTTAAGATGGTACAGAAGACTGCTGAAGATTGTTACAAATCAACCATACGTCGCTACTCACCACAGGAACTGCCTCAGCTTTCTTATAGAATTCGAGGCAAAAAGTCATATATATATATGTATATATATATATATATATATATATATATATATATATATAACGTCGCCTAGATTACTAGCTCGCTCCTTTACTAGTCGGTCCCAAGCCCGGATAAAGAGGGTGGTATTAGGCGTGGGGCTAGCAACTTCCCCCTCAAAACTTAATCAAATTGCTACAGATACTTCAACAAATATATTAAAATATATTAAAAATACTAAAAATACAAACAATAACCTTATTTTTCGCTCGAATCAGCAGAGTGAAATGACGCAAGCTGGTGAAAGCCTTCGGGAAGCCAGTCAGCCGAAATACCTTCTTTCGATGAAAGCAAAATCAAGGATGGGGACGTGGAATGTTCGTTCAATGTACGAAGCTGGAAAAGCTGCTCAGGTAGCCGCAGAAATGAGAAGGTACAGAATAGAAGTGTTGGGAATCTGCGAGAGAAGATGGAACGGATGTGAAAGGTGCCAACTATTACCTGGAGAGACAATAATCTATTCCGGTCACCTTGAGGACAATCACGAGGACACCGAGGGAGTGACCACCATGATGTCACCAAAAACAACCAAAGCTCTCATGCAGTGGGAACCAATCTCCTCCAAAATAATGACAGCCAGGTTCAACACAAAAAGAAGCAAGGTTACAATCACCCAATGCTATGCGCCTACAAACGTCTCAGAACAAGAGAAGAAGGAGGCGTTTTACAGACAACTTCAAACAGTAATGGACAACGTCCTAAATAGCGATATCAAAATCCTGGTGGGCGACATGAATGCAAAGCTGGGAGGAGATTACAGCGGAAGAGAACTCACCATGGGTTGAGAGGCCCTCGGTGAAATGAACGACAATGGTGAAGTCTTCTCAGACTTCTGCGCCTTCAATGATTTGGTGATTGATGGCAGTGTATTCGCACCAATGCATGTGGATATTTATGGAGACCAATTTGATTGGGATAATGTACAAATTTAGAAATAGAGGAAACACCGGGAATGTAGTAAGAGAATGCAGAGATTAACAAACACACAAATTAATATGGATCAAATTCATCATCTAATATTAGAGTAAATGACATGACGAAAATTTGTGAGTTCGAAGTCAAGAAAAAATGCTAGTATGAATAAACTTTTATTTTGATTAAGTCACATGGGGCTTAACAGTAATATATACTGATGACATTTTGAGCACTATGTATATCACTGCTTACATAGCATTCTTGTAGATGTAGTCTGGAAGATGAACGACAAAACATTCGTATTTGATTCAACAAGCTCAGAAAGCACAATTGACTCAAGACAGATGCAACTTAAGTATGGAAATCGCTTCTATCCAATATTCATTGAGTTGATCATCTTAGATCAGAAACGACGTACTCTTGTAACGACAAAAGACAAGAGCCAGACAACAGACTGTTTATTGAGAAAATCAACAGATATTTATAGATTTCTATGTACATTAATGTCTGCGTAGAAGTTGTTTGTTTTCACGCTTAGGGTTATTCTGTACTGCTTGTGACCGTTTCTCAAAAAGTTAAGATACATACATCTGCAAATCGTATTTGTATACGTTAAGTCTGCTATGATTGTTTTACGAGTACCTCAAGGTTAAGGTTTGTTATCGTTTTTCTCATTATGCTGATTCCAGATGTAACACCGACTTGAATTATTGTTTACAATTTTGGCTTGTTCGCTGCCAACTCTCACCACAGTATGACTTGAACTTACATTTGAAACACTACCAGCAGTCAACAATGCATCTTACGAAACCGATAACGGTGCTCAGCGAGACATCATTTACCAGACACCACCTTTAATGTTGTTGCCCTCACCAACTTATCCATAAATTATGCGTTGTTCACATCATAGTTTCTACAAGAAAATACTCGACTGTAAGTGTCCTAGAAATTTAACTACAGACAATTTGATATTCAAGCATCGGAAAGACATATTTGATACCTTACAGTACCATATAGAAATCACGATATACATTTAATTGGCTCATTAATACATTGTGAATCATCACAGATTTACACAGATTTTTCAAAATATTTACGTCAGATCTGTCATTTTACTTTTATTCACAATTAAGACGTCTAGAATTACATTCCCATAAAAGTTTTTTTTTTTAATAGAAACCATTATTTTGGCAAATCTAACTGTACTTAGTTGTAAAATAAATACTCTTATGGTATATTATATTGTAATTGACTGATGAACACATGACAAATATCTCAGTTAAACTTAAGTGAAACAAATGCATACTTAAAATAGTAAACAAATCATTAAAAGGATAGTGTAAGGGTATGGAATTCGTTTTCTAATTAACAAGAAGAGCATATCATAATTTCGTAATAAAATACCATAAATGATGTCAAATGAAGTCAATACTATGACTACGTGAAATTTGCTGAAAAATCTGTCATACGTATAAAAATTAGAGAATAAGTTCATTGATTGCGCCATGTATTAAATGACATAACATCACCCAATCGCACAAGGATATGTTTCAAAATGTTTGAATCTGTATGAAATAGTCAATGTGTTTGAAGTTTGAAATATACTACAACATACTTCTGAAATGACTCTATTCGAAAACAGGCACAGCGAGTGTGCAGTGCTCAACAGAGACATTTAGTTGAACCATTTGTTGTTATATTGTCACTCCTTTTCATCACACGTGAACAAGACACATACATATGAAGGTGAGAATTGTGAAGTAATAGACGAATCCGCTGAAAGTCAAAACGAACAAACTTGTCAAGCATATCATAGTGAATAAAAAGCACATCTACACTCAACTTCATTATAAAGGTGAAAATATTACAACGATTATCAACAAAAGATTGAGGACGTCAGTATCCAGAGCGTATCCTACAGCCAAGCTCGTCCCCGTCCATCAAACAACTTTCTCTTCTGTGGTGCAATCAAAAATCGATAGATATCCAACTATATATGCAAATTTACGTGTATCCTTTGAAACGAGGCAAAGCGGCAGGACCCGACGGAATTATTCCGGAGGTGTTTAAATATGGGGGTGACATACTAGTGTGTAGATTAACTGAAGTACTAGGCAAAGTCTGGGAATCAGAGACAGTGCCATCAGACTGGGGTAAGTCACTTATTATACCGATATTCAAGAAGGGAAACAAGTCCTCATGTGGTAATCATAGGGGGATCAGCCTAACGAACATAGTCTCTAAAATCCTAGGCTCAGTAATCATGCATAGACTAAGCAGAACTCAGGAGGAACAGACGAGGGAAAATCAAGCAGGCTTTAGACCAGGTAGAGGGTGCATAGATCATATCTTCACTCTTCGACAGATTCTAGAACATAGACACACTTTTCGGCGTCCAACAATTGTCATATTTCTTGACTTAAAAGCGGCCTTTGGCTCCGTGGATCGAAAGGTACTATGACAATGTCTGACTGTGAAGGGAGTGGCAAGAAAATGCATTGCACTAATCAAGGCACTCTATTCAAACTCACGTAGTCGTGTAAGGGCTTATGGGGAATTGTCATCTGAATTGGTAACAACCAGTGGTGTCCGACAAGGATGTCCACTTTCCCCATTTCTGTTTAACTTCATCATAGATATGCTGATGGAAGTATCCTTAACTGAACGTGATGACTTAGGAATCGACTTGTTACCAAGGAATAATCTAACGGACTTAGAATATGCAGATGACATAGTCCTGTTAGGGGAAGATGCTGACAAAATCCAGCAGAGTCTTCTGAACACCTTGAGCAGCAATCTTCGTATGTTTGGCATGCAATTCGCCCCTGCAAAATGTAAGATGCTGCTACAGGACTGGACCACGTCAACTCCTAACTTAGTGATAGGGAGTGAAGTGATAGAACATGTTGACCACTTCACCTATTTGGGAAGTTGTATTAACACCAACGGACTGATTGGCGACGAAATCTCAGCAAGGATCCAAAAAGCTCGAGCTGCTTTCGCTAACCTACATCATCTCTGGTGTAGGCGTGACATCCGGCTATCAACCAAGGGACGTGTGTACTGCTCAGCATTTCGCACCGTCCTTCTCTATGGCTCTGAAACATGGTCAATACGAGTTGAAGACATGAAAAGGTTGAATACTTTCAATCATAGATGTCTGCGATCTCTGTCTCACGTTAGGTGGTTTCACAAGGTAAGTAATGTTGACTTTAGGCGTAGAGTGTTGGGGAAAGAGGGAAAATCAATCGACGAGGCTATAAAGTTACATAGACTAAGATGGCTAGGTCACATGCTGCGCATGCCTAACCACCACCTCCCCCGACGGGCATTGCTAGCTGATATAGGTGATCAGGTTGGAAAAGAGCCAGTGGTGGCTAAACAAAAACATGGCCTCATCAAGCCATGAAATCCTTGACAGTTAAACTGAGTCAGGTAGGAGATGCAGACTCCCGGGTTGGGGCCCTCGGGACTGACTCTAGGAATCAATGGCTGGAGACAAAAGGTGACATGGCTCAAAATCATTGTCAATGGCGCAGATGTATTCAGTCTCTGTAATCTTTCATATTCCTTTCTACCATTACCCATTCTGTTTCACTCTTATACTTGTCAGACTCTATTGATTCTCTTCACTCATCTTCTTGTCTACCTCTGTGTGGTATTTGGAACGTGGTAACTCGAACTGGTACACTTCGGTGCCAAGTTCTATGTTGAATCCAGACAGAGACAGACGTGTATCCACGAGAGCAGTTACATTCAGAGAACAGAAAGAAGGGCATATCTACGAATTTCTGGACATGTACCGAAAATCCCATGTCAAAGCGGAACAAATTCTTTAAACATTGCTATTGTAGGTATCACCTTGACAACAGATCATTAAGTGGGCGTCACAAGATCCTTCAAAATTATCAAAAGGCAAAAGAGAACAGTTCTCCTCAAGTTTGCCGAAGCGATTTCTATCAAACGCTTGAAACCAGATTTATGTGTTAAGAAAGAAACAGTCATTAGTATTTCCTTGCCTTGGTAACTGGATGTCTTTATTCTCTCATTTGATTATGAAATCTTTGTCTTTAACATCACTGCTTTTTGTAAGCTTTAATTTCGCTTGTCTCTTGTTTCTATGATTTGGGTTGAACTCAGTACATTGTTACCTAATTTATTAGTCACTCTGCATCTCCATCAAGTGCCTGAAACCTGATTAATGCGTTAAGAAAGAAACTGTCATCAGTCTTTCCTTGCCCATCCTGATAACTGGATATTTCCAGCTCTCCTTCATCTGATTACGTAATATTGAAAATTTCCATTGTTTATGATCATTATTGTTCGGAATAGTGCTCAATATTATTATATACATAATATTACTCTATGCATATACTGATTTATTGATTTTTTGTTTAAAAATGAACTGTCTGTGCAAATAGGTTAAATTTGGTTGTGTAGATATACTTAATACTGACTTTGGTCTGTAAGCAGCTTCACTGATGCAAAGACAACGAAACAAACAGTAATGATACGATTTTATTCTGCTGAATCATTGTTGATCTTGTTTTATTAAAATTCATGAGTATATACAGAGTTTCTGTCTAGCATTTTGACCGTTATTTTCTTCTCTTTTTGAATGCCTCTGGAGATATTGTTATTGACATGCACTTGGGACAGAATAATGAGTGCACTAAATTAGCACTGCCTCATAGTTTACTAGGTCGTAGTCAATAATAATAACTGCATATTTGAGGAATACAAGTTCTATCCAGATATTAGGGAAGCAATACAAAATTCTGTCAATTTTTATTGATGTTATAAGATTCAATGGCGTTCACTGACACTTATGGTAATTTGATTCACTGGCAAAAATATTTTCCACTTTCTAATATAAAATAACAGTTCACATGCTGAATTCAAATTTCAGTTCGATAGAGGATGGTTTTTCACTTACATAGACGAATCGTGTACAGATTACTTGAGTCATAGAAGACAATACAAAATGTTTGTTGATACATACATCACAAATAGTTGGAAAACATCTCATCAACTGTCAGTATCTTGAGCTTATCTGTGTTGAATTGAAGTATCAATGGGAAGTTTTCAAGTGTTTATGCATGAACACATTGAAATATACACCTGTGATATGACTCCTTACGATTTGTCGCGCAATAATTCAGATGTGTTTTACTTAGATTTACAAACGTTCATAGACATTTTCGTCATGGTGGAGTAAATATTTAGGCTCACCCATGAATTCTAAATGAAAAGAAATTTGAAAGAATACAAATCAAATCAAACGAAATGAAATCCCTGCAAAAACCAACACTTGAATACCGATCTGATGTTCACTAGCAGCATACCCTATTCAGGTAGGATAGTTACCACCAGGGTTGTAGTGGGAAGTCATGACCAGTGAGAAACTGAAGGTCTGATAAGACAAATAATCGCCAGCGATGGCATTGTCACTAAATTATGAGCTGACGGAAATTAAAATTCGTGAGCTGTCTATTGAAACAGGTTTTCTAATCATAGGCACTGAGTTGGAACCCTCGCAGTAAGTGTGCACTTTTGGAACTGAGACCCTCACTAGGAAAAAACAGCTGATTGACCTGTACTCTCAAGAGGTTTTCCAATGGTTCTCAAACCGACGTCAATTAATGATGAAATCCAGTTGTGATGAGAGCAGGCTGCTAGCTAATTGGTTGACAATTATTTACCTCAATGTCTAGATCACCAATACTGGCCGTGAGAAAATATGAGCAAGGCTGATTCAACAACCAATCACAGAGGACTTAACGTGGGCAAATACGATTCGCAAATATATGGCTTAACTTTCCGAGAAACCAGAAACAACCATTCAGAAGACTGTGTTTGTCTGATTGAATAAGCTATAATAATGTACATGAAATATATATAAATACGTTCTGATTTCCGTAATAAAACGATCTGTTTCTGGTCCTTGTCTTCTGTTGTTACATGGTAACCAAACACTGCAAGTGTCAGTGTAGCGTTCACAGATATGCTGAAATATGAATAGAGTTTTATTTGAATGCCAATATTTTTAGGTTTTTGACATGAGAGTTTCATTAATTGAGGATTTCACCTGTCGATTCAGCAAGTTGTTAGGCATCTGATAAGATTGTTAATTATGTCATGCAAATTACTAAATACTAACAACATTCTATTTACAGCTTCTCCAAAATGGTTCTAGTTTCTTGGTGACAAACATATTCCATACCACTAAACCACATTGAGAGATTTCGATAATTCAACTTAATGAGGTAATATAAATTAATAGACTGTGTGACCTAATTCGTTTTAAGTAAATTTCAAGTTGCTAGAGCTCAGGCTTCACAGCTATGACGAAAGTAGCAGGCTATATTTCATCGACAAATTGATTTGAATTTGTTCATTCACTGACTTCATTATCTCCACTGTCTGACTAATCATTTAGGTTAAATGTGACATGTAACTGTGCTGACCTCAAACAACTCGCATTCCAACCATGGATGACTTTCATTTTATGGGACAATATTTTTCCTTTTAAAAGTTTTCCAATTGCATTGAATACAGTCCACATTTAAAACAGCTGTGATCTACACTTAAATGTGGAATGCGGATAATTCAGTTACACATTGATTTTTTGACTATTTCTCACCATCAAATTTTGTCACTTACCTATGAGCTCTGATATGAAAATGAAAATCACATTTAATTTAATTTAATTGTAATCAGACCACAAAGGCGCAGAAGATAACGCTCGGCAATAATTGTACGCAAAATAGCTGTGGTTACTGGAGTTTGTAGACTCTTCAATCAAGCAGCTGTCTGTATGGGCGGTTTTCATGAGAAGTGAAGATGAAATTAATTGGGAAATTATTCCAGCGTAACTGTTTAGAATCTAAGATATTTTTCGACACGCTGAAGAAGAATGCGTAAACTCCTTAGACCACATTTCATCATTTTGATTTTATCAGGTATAAATGGATTTCCTCAAAATTTATAGTCAAACATAGAAACAGGCACTAACAACTGGAATTCGTATGTCAATCAACAACAGTATCAGTAAATCGGCATAATAAATAGTTCCAGTGGGAAACCGATTCACATTTCCTATATAATATGTGTAAACACAGTCATGATCCACCAGGTTGCCGTAATTATCTGTGCGTCAGACAATAGCTGGCAGATTCCTGTCATAACATCTTCCATTGAAGAAATCGACATAGGGCCTGGCACTTGCTGTGAAACACGGAATCCGCTCAAAAAATGAGAATGCATAATTTCAACCTGAAATAAAGCTGTGTCACTGATTCCAAGAGAAAATTCCCGTGGAAGAAATCGTCACTAAGATCACATGCATAATGAAACATAGATGGCTTATCCTTATTGGACAATAGGAACTAGTGAGACGTGTCTAGTCCTTTCTTCAGTGCAGACTGAATCCCACCAGTCAGGTTTGCAATGTGACCACTATACCAATAAGTGGCTCGCCGTCCGAGGTGTAAATTGATTTGATGATAATTGATGATTTGAAACAATCGGCAGGAAGCCTTCATACACCTATTTTCCGTTCTGTTTGGAGCTCACTAGTCAACAATCTCGAAGAATCGAAAGTCCCCAATAAGATTCCAGGCTGAGTCATTCAGTGCTGCACGGAACTATTCAAGCTCGCTAGTGATCTCCTGTAGGTCTGTGGTGGATACATTCATTGAACACTAGTTAGTAACCAGTGTGATTTGTCTAGTCCTATGTTAGGTGTAGACTGAAGGGTTATGACTTCCTTCAAGGTGCTTGCAGATACTCCTTCCTGAAAAGTGCCAACTAGCAGGAGATCTAGGTTCAAGGCTTCCTGTGGTCGATTGCCTCCAACTATCCAGGATCATGAGATATTCCATACATAGAGTAGTAAATAATCGCTATAATTATGACTTACGCACTACGTCTGAAATTTCATTGATAAATCAATAAATGTGTGATAATTAGAAATGAAACGATGTTGTATAACAATGGGATTTTTAGCACATGTTATGGTGGAAATTATCCGATGTTGATTTGAAGGATAACTGCTTGCACTTGTCATTTATGTTTTATTTATTCATTCTAGCCTTATTCCAAACATTATTCTGGTATAAGTATGAAATTTTCAGCATGTGATATCGGTGGCCCGAATTATGCTAGCTGACTACTGAAATTGGATGTATATTGCCTGGGGACCAAATTCTGGACTAGATGCATTGTCGGCGAGCGTCCTAACTTCTGTGCCACTGACGCCACCTTACTCACAACGATTTAAGGTTGACTAAAATTTTAAATGGTCAAATCAATATGCCAGGAAAATGTAGTAGGGATAATTTAAAAAGCTTTGTAGAAACGGTCTAATTTGCTGTCTCTTGTTGTTCTTCACCAATGGGCGAGGGTATCAAGCAACATACTGAATAGCATGGTTAATGAAACCTCAAATCAGGGACAAAATCGGTCTTTGCAACCACACGGAAAACTGAAAATGTTTTTCGACATTTCCATCTATCAAATAATGAATTATTTTTAATATCATCCATGGAAATAGTTCTAAACAGGATATTAGTTGAGGATTTTCGCAAGCCTTAAGCCTCATAATGAAAATATCTTGGATTGGGGGCAATTCATACTGACTCACTATTCTACTTCCCTGGCAAATTCAGTAGTATGGCTAATAGATATTTTTTGTCCGTCAGTGATACGGCGGTAGGACACTCCCAAAACACCTATTCGGTCCGTGGATAGATCCTCTACCGATGCACTCCTATACCTCACTAACCCGGTAGTAGGGCAGGTAAAGAAGGACGGTTGAGGGTGAGGTGAGCAACTTAACCCCGTACAAATAAAAGTCACTGCTACAGAAACTGTAAAGCTTTAGTCTGAAGCCCCGTTTCCAACTCTAAACGTAAGGGAAAAAACAAATAAATAAAACAATACTCCACTGAAGTGATATTACAGTACGAATATTGAAGTACATCACAAGTTTGTTCTTATAAAACATTCAACTTCATTTTAACACTCACCTTCCATATCTTCAATGAAGGAATAATAATTTCAACTGGTAGTAGAGAATATAACCACAAAATGTTCGCAACAAAAACTGATAATCAGTTTGGGCAGTAATCTGCGTGGAAACGTCAACACTTATTTAGATACAAAACATCTGACTCATGAGTAACAAGTGGAGAAGCACATTCGCCTTAGATCTCACCGGATCACCCTAACAAACATGTGCTTAACAGATACCTCATTAACACTCAAGTATCTGTTTTGTGGGGATTCGATTGTTTGGTGGTTTTAGGAATTCATTATAAGGAGATTTCGGTAAAAATATCACTAGAAAACTCGGGAATTACTGGAGAGCCAGCTGTTTCGTCCTAGTTTGGGAGTCCTGTGGAGCGCATGACCATCGACAGAGGTCAAACACAGGAGCTTCTGGTTAGAAGGTAACGAGCTCGTAGATCATTAGGACACTGAGACCCAACCCAATCGCCTAGCAGGAGGGGTGTGAGGACTGATACTCGCCGAAGATGTCGGCTGGCGTTTGCCCTATGTCGTGAATTGCCAGAATTCATGGACTGATCGTTTGATCGAGTCCCAGTGACTAAGTGGTCTACGAGGTCGTTCCTTTGTGATCAGAATGTCCTGAGTTTGAAGGACGGTCAGTGCGTACTCCTCAAGGGTCCAACATTTGTACGAAACAACTCTCTGTCCGTTACTCTCTTGTAGGTTTTCCAATAATTCCCTAATTGATGTTGGCTCACAATGAAATCCTGTAACCAGTATTTCTCCGTTGCCAGTGTGAGCAGCATGTGCCTGTAGAATGTGATCATTTCAATCCCCTGTGTTCAAAAAATGGAAGACAGAGAATGCATAATTGACTAATTCTTATTTACCACAGAAATGTCTGCATTATAACCTCCATGCCTTTTTGCCTTTCACTTCATACTTCAGGTCACGAATCAGATAACACATGATGGCTTGTTAATATTAGTGAAATATTCTCAGTACAATACTTACTCTTTTTCTAAAAGCATTAGACATTTTATGAAACATTTGTATATATATGCAGACATTGAACTTATCAGAAAGATGAGACATTATATGGTAGTATAGCTACAATTTTCAATGGCCCACTGACATCTGAAATTCAAAATGTTAGCGATACATGGTAAAACAAACACATAATAAAATTCATCACTAAAATAGAATCCAACTGCAAACATTTCATGAGATATGCTCAAACAGATTCATTGAACCTATTGACTGTCATAATGAACTTGGTTAGGCTTCAGTAGACTGCAAAATATGTCCATTCGTTTTCTGACTTTCCTGACCATATTTTGTTCACTGCATCTATGGTGATCAATATTCTTAGGTTTGGGCAATATCCAGAAACAAATTCAGTAAGAGATTTCACTTGATTTGATACCATAATTCATGGCAATAAAGAAGTCACCTACCTGCCTAAGTAACTGGTTTACACTTTGTTCGAACTATTATTCTCAACAAATTATATTAATTCAATGTCATTTCTGGAAAATTTTGAATTCAGTACGAATCTAATGAAACAGTGTTTGACTCAGTTCAAGACAACTGACATGATTATGCGAATTCGTGTTATTCAACTCCAATGGTTATTCTTGCTATTCTCGCGGTGACATATTCTGTCTTTCCACGTCTTCTCTACTGATCGATTCTCACCACTTCTTGAATGTAGCAAACATCAAGGTCTGCTTCAAATCACTGAAAACACTTACCGAGTCATGAAGAGAATAAAAGACAATTCAGCGAAGAAACTTTTCTTTATCGATGAAACTAACTTCAGAGGCTGTGCAGTCATATTTATATAAATTTGTGAAGAATAAACTGCCGCTGTCGACCACTTCAGTGTGCGTTTATAAATTCATCTGCTTGTTTGGAGACAACTCAATTCTCCAGCACTTGGTGAACTCAAGCCATGTGACTATACCAAAGTCATCTTTCAAGATTATCCACAAGATGAAAATGAATTTTACAAAGGGTGTCACGTCTCAGCATTTGTATGTAGCACAGGCGTTGAAAATTCGTCAATACAACCGGGAACTCTGTATACTGAAGAAGTTTGTTCAGTCAGCTATTCGACTATTGTATTAACCTCTTCCCTACAAACAATTTTATTTATTTTTGTTAAATTTCGATTGTACTCTTAGTTCACTCTCACTTTCATAATTAATTCAATATGATCGCTTTCATTTGTTCTTTTGTCGTAAATTTTCTCGCGCTCTCCACACTTGTTAAATGGACAATCAACTGTCTTTAAATATTCACTCAATAACAATTTTCAACATTCCTTCGTGTCAAGAACTTATATTTCCATAGTATTTTTAATGAAAATGCAACTCACCCCATTCAACTTAAATAAGATAAAACATTTAATACCTCACACAAATGCTCTTTTATATATAAACAGGAACCAATGGTGTGACAAACAGTACTATTATCTAATCTTCCCTCACTTCAAAAAACGTTAATAACCAACTGGATACACCATGTTGCCTCGCGAATGGCTTTTTGATTAAGTAATCAGAGTAACATCCGAAGTTTCCCTGAAATCCGGCTGAATCTCAAGCTGAATCAGTCACTGACCTCTTATATTCCCTAAAATTCATAATCATATGAGGTTAACTAATCTATAATAGCATTAACAATGTGATTAAGAAAACGTCCATGCTTGTTAAAATCGTAGCTGCCTGTCATGACTGTGACTTATATTTTTTGATGTTGACTATTCTGAACTCTCAAAACTGCTTCACGTTCTGTTTTGTCGCTTCAGAATTCAAAGTATATACCCATTTGATCCCAATTGATAGACACTTTGATTTGAAGCATATTTTGTTAGCGATTATCTGCCAAAGCTGCCGAAGAAATCCGACCTACACCTCACTATGCAAGAACTGGCACGGAATAATTCTCTTGTGCACGCCAAGTAAAATACTAAGCCGCGTCATCCTGGAGAGAATAAAGGATGTACTGGAAACAGAACTCCGCCCAACGGAGTAGAACTAGCTGGATTGAGAAAGGCAAATCATGTGCTGTTCAAACCTTAACCTCAATTCCATAGACTTTGAATAGGCCTTCTTCGAGAGACCGTTGAGTGCGAAGTAATTTGGAAACCACGTCAAAGTACTGCATGCAGAGCCAAAGTCACTATCAACCGCATTCAGTAGTTGGCTGCATGGCATAGGCACGTGCATGTGATCTACAACAGAAAACTAAGTGAGGCGTTCGAAGTGAATACTGGAGTAAGACATGACTATCATGCCTGTTATCACACACGATGGTATTCCTAATTGTGGTGAAGTGGGTTATGTGGAAGACTGTTGGTGGCGAGGAGTCAGGACTCAGCTGGACGACCGATAGAAAGACTCTAGAAGATCTGGATCTCGCAGATGATATATGTCTAATGTCACACAACCTTGAAGACTTGGAAGTGAAAAACAACAAACTGAATGAAGAGGCAGTAAAGACAGGACTCCAACCGAACATTGAGAAGTCAGTGGTGATGAAGATAATCAACAAACCGCATCAAGAACAACAACCAGCACCAGTCAACATCGATAGGAGAGATTTGATAGAGGTGAATTCCTTCAATTATCTAGGAATCACCTTCTCAACTAAAAGCAACACCACGGATGAAGGCGTCATATCTGCTCAGCCGTAATCAGAAAGGCAATATACTCCCCATCAACCTGGAACCAGTATGAAATTCCTCTTCATGAACTCAGCCAGCATAAACAACAGGATTCAGATTTTGAATACAAATGTGAAGTTAGTCCTTATATATGGCTCAAAAAATTGCACTGCGTGTCAAGAAAATGATTTCCAACAGGTCGCGGACTTTCATCAATAGCTGCCGCATTCTATGACTCCATACTGAAGATTAGATAGCCAACTGGCCAGATAGAATTAGCAACAAGATGCTCTTGCAGGGAACAAACCAACCGTCAGCCGATTTTTCAGCAAGTATGTAAGCGAAAATGGAGGTGAATTGAGCATACGCCACTGTGAAGGCCGTCGAATGACATCGAGCTCAATGCAAGGTACTGATCGAGGAAAATTCCGACGGAAGGCGACGAGTGAGTAGACAGTGCTAAGGTAACATGGAGTAAATCATATGAGGAGGAGGAGATAAGGATGATTGTGGGTATTCATGGTCCCAGTCAGCTGAAAAAACCAGCAGAGAATAGAAAATCCTGGAGAGATGTTGTTGAAATCTCAAATTCCACTCGCAACCCAAAGGAATGATATTATAATGATAACGTTATGCTTCGGATACAAGTAGAAAAGACAATGCTATATTCACTAATTCATTGATGAAAGTATCAGTGAAGGTAAGGGAACTGAAAACTCACGCAATGGATCTAAAATAGCAAGTTGAAAATGATCACAAAACAACAAGCAATGAACTATGTCAACTTATAAGGACCATGTGGTAGAAATCTGGTTAAATTATTTCTGAGCTCTGCGTGTACCATATAACAGACTTCAAACGGAACGCATAAATCAGACGGATGACATAGGTACCCAAAGGTGTTTCTGTGAGACTGTCCGTTTTGCTGATCGAAACTAAAGAAGATAGAACATTTTTTACCTGAAGCTATATAACTTGCAATTATTGATTTATTTAAAATTATCCCGATTATCTCATAAGTTTATCCTTAGATCGGATATTTGTCAAGTAGGGAAATATTATTTAATCATTACAAGACGTGAATTATTATGAAGCTTTCGAATAGATACCAAAATGTGACGTTCTGAAGGCATTAGCTGGTGAAACTCATATTCGAGGCAACTCCTGGTTGTCATTATCAAAAGCGAGAAATACTTTTTCTCTCACACACAGAATAATGTCAAATCTCATCTGGTTTATTACTAACTTGAATACACGTCTTCAAGTAATCAACTCAAGTAAATATCCTTATTTGAAAACATATCAATTTGATCAAACGGCGTTCTGCATCTCAATTTGACTTCCATTATTCAACGGCTACACACGAAACTTTGCTTCTTCAAGGAATATGATATTCTATTGTACTGATAGTTTACAGTTGTTGACGATGACGAGTGAGCTGAAAGAGACTATGTTTCTAAACGGGTGTGAATACGAAATGGCAAGTCGCTTAGATGTTTTTGATAGGACTTCTGTGAACAGGGGTTCCACCTTCACATCTCTATCAGTTAATTAAACACAAACAACAGGTTGACAGATCATCCATAATTCATTCTTAATTGTATTATGTGAAGATTTCAAATCACAAATTTTACCTGGCCTCAAATTCAGTTCAGGTCCCCTTACTGAAATATACATTGAAGTATTAATTAGCAGTTATACAATGTAAGTAACAGTGTCATTCAATTGATATATTAGTACATAAACAAATCAATTCAGACATTATTATAGTGGTAGCTGAACATCATTCATTCAGTTTTCATAGACCATACATCAGGGAAAATCATATGAACAGTGATCATTGAAATCATCCTTTACCGGCTAGGTTTTTATTGATTATCTATACATTACGCCACTTCATTCAAAGGACGGTTTAGGAATGTATTCGATCATCATAAAGCTTGTTATTACGAAAGTCTTCAGGTCCACACTGTATTCATTTTCTACAGTTATATCTTCTGTCGTATAATTATGAATGCGCCTTGACGTTCCATATTTTATGCAGTCGAAATTTGTGAGAATTTTCAAATGAATCTTTTGAAGGTAAACGTTCTCAATTATTATGACATTTGATGAATATTGGTCACTTACTTGGTGGTGGTGGTATTCCTGTATGATAAATGAATCAGTTTTAAATAAAACTAAAATGGTGTACCAGAATACCAAAATAGTGATTCATTACCACTTAATTGAATTTTGACTAATATTTCATTGGATATTTCCATGTTTATTGTGTGGTTAGAGATTACTGGAAGCCAAACATTGTTGACAACATTAACGTCAATGTTACGTACTAAATCAGGGTCATGAGAAAAACAATAACAAGGATTAACCTTGAAGAATTCACCAACCAATCACAGCAGACTTAACGCGTGGAAATACGATTCGCATATATATGACTTAACTTTCAAAGAAACGGTCTGCCACAAGGAGTACAGAATAACCTTCAACAAGGAAACAACCGTTCAAAAGACACTGATTCCTCTGACAATAATGTACATAAAAGTCTATAAATGTCTGTTGATTTTCTCATGAAACGATCTGTGGCCTGGCCCTTGTCTTCTGTCATTCCATTTGGACTTCTAATACTTATCTGTTCCAATTTCTGAAATCTGAAGGTACACTTGTAAAAGGCGAAAAGACGATACCCGGCCGACTCACTCCTTTACCTCGATAAGCCAGAAATAATGCTGGTAAAGAGTGAAGTTCGGGCATGAGGCTAGCAACCCCATCCTGTAAAATAAAACGCTGCTACAGAAACTTCAAGTCACTAGCTTGAAGCCCTATGTTCCACTGAGGAACGTGAAGGAAAAAAAAGGCACACTTGTACCTTCGTTTCTGAAGATTTTGTAAAGAATTAAAATCTCTGTGAAACAACTGAATACAATCAGATGGAATTCGCGTCCCACCCACAACATAATCATTCACGGTGTGAGGAAGGTGGTCATCGTGAGAAATCAGAACTCTACAGAATGCTACAGTCAATAGCTTGGTTTTGAGAACTCTTCGTCTTTGTTCTCTGTGTTTTTCACTTGATAGTGTGATTGCGGTGATCAGCGTTGACAGGTGTTCCTGGTCGAGGGTTTTCTCTAATTTTGCTTTTTGGATATCTATAATTTGTTGATATTTTCTGATTCGATAATGTGCGTCTGTAATCATTAATTTGACCAATCGTCTTCCACATTGTTCAGCTAATTTCCATCCCATTGGGCAGTTGACTGGGTGGTTTGTATCTTACACTGTTTGGTAGGATTTGATGACGAAGACACTCATGGAGAAAGAATAATTGTTCTCTGGTGGATCCTTGCTTTTTGGCGAATTCTTCCCACTTTCGAACAGAGAGAAGCGTATCCTGCTCGTAAGATTTAGATATGATAGAGAAGATTTGTTGAATGAGTTGTGCTCAAAGGTGTACATGGAAACAAAGTAATATACAGAATTACACAAGGGTTTTAAGTTAGAAAAATATGCAAGAGACACCATCCGTGCCAAAAAAGATACTTTATATGAACCTAGACTTCAAAGGAGACCTATTTAGTGACGTCCTCAGAAGGAGAATTTCCACCTCTTTAGGAAGAACTTTCCCTGCGGCAACACTAAGAATAGTGTTCTCCAGTCGCCCACTGATCTGCAGAAACCCAAAGGACAAGATTCCGCACATGACCACTTCTATGTGTATATATCAGTTCACCTATTGCTGTGGAGCCAGGTACATCGGTCGTTCAACGCGCATCCTGTCTAAAAGGGTCAGAGAACACTATCCAGCGTGGCTACAGAAAGGAAATAATGGCCATATAAGGAGTGCAATAATCGAACATCTCGTCAATACTGGTCATTCCATCTCAACGAACGCCTCCTCGTTCAAAGTAATCTACAAAGTGAAGAACAACCTTCCAAAGACAGTACGATTCCGTCTACTTTGCATCGCAGAAGCCCTAGCCATCCAGTTGGAGAAACCAGAACTATGCATACAAAAGAAAATTATCCAACCACTTCTACTCGCATGGTAACTACTCCTTTGATTTGACTTAACTTTTCTTTGTTTGTTTGATTTGACCTTACTTCTGTTTGTATGCTTATTTTTCTAACTTAAAACCCTTGTGTAATTCTGTATATTATTTTTTTTCCATGTACACCCTTTGAGCACAACTCATTCATCAAACTGTTCATGCCATTACGTAACTCTTATTTAGCAATCATTTAAGAGAAGATTTGTAGCTCAGTGATGATTTTGATGTGGTTTTGTTCTCTGAGCTGGATGGTTAATTTGCGAAGCTTTCATCACCCTACTGGGTGACATCTTCAGGGCATACTTCAATTCGAAGTCAGTTTTATCATTTCAGTAAATCATCAAACTGTTTGTTCAGTATTAAGAGGATTATTTGAAGTACAGTGGAATAAATTATAGGGTAAATAGCGAATTGAGTCAAGCTAAAGTCCATCTATCTTTCTGCAACGAACACTGAAACTGTTCCAAGATATCTTTCATTGTATTCATAAGACAATTACTGAACTTCTATATTTCAATCAGATGACATATAAGGAGCATAAAAATGACGATAAGGGTAAGAATAACATAATTACACCGACGCATTGATAAAAGTCTCACAAAAACTGAACGCGTGAACCGATTTCATTCTGATAACTGCATTTTGAACACCACTTCACAGAAAATTGTGCACTAAGTAATAATTGTCTCAAATTCTTATCATCCAGTTATACAAATAAATTACTCACTCATAGCATTTTCTACTTTTCCAACTTCTTTTGCTAAACGATAAATAAAACATCATTGTGGAATGGTCGAATTGAGAAGGATAACAAATTATGGAAGCAAGATAATGGCATAAGGATGCATGAAAGTATACGAATGTCCTACGCCTAACAAACAGTATCAATGATTACAATTAAAGTATTAGTTTTAAAGGATTTTGTTTGATTGGTTGATGGAATTCATCGTGATCTGACATTCTTTAGCGAACCTAGGGGTACTGGAAATTCAGCTGTTTACTCCTGTTCAGGAAAACGCATCCCCTCCAGGTTTTGAACCCAGGGCCTCCTGGTTGCTAGGTGAGCTGGTAGACCACTAAGTCCGCCACTGGGATACTATCCAATATTTTGATTTGACACTAGTAACTAGTGTGATGCATCTAATCCTCTGTTTGGTGTAGACTGAGTTCTATCGGTCAGGTTGTGATCTGACCACCATTCTAGCTAGCTCGCCATCACGATGCACATTGATTTGATGGTATTTGATGGTTGAAGGCAATCGGCAGGAAGCCTTGGACCTAGGTTTCGTGCTAGTTCGCACTCGTCAGCAAGGCGTATCTGCAACCTTGAAGGAACTCATGTATCTTCTGAGACTCGAACCTGCGTTACTAGCTACTAGCGTCAAATCAAAATATCCACTACAGTCCTACAGGAGGTCAATCGCGAGCCCGATTAGCCCACTGGTAACGGCTCTGACTGCAGTACTGGGTGACGGAGGTTCGAGTTTCAGAAGGTACATGAGTTCCTTCAAGGTTGCAGATATGCCTTGCTGACGAGTGCCAGCTAGCACGAAACCTAGGTCCAAGGCTTCCTGCCGATTGCCTCCAACCATCTAACACTATCCAGTATCCAGCTCATGAATTCTAACTTCCAAGTTTCAATGTCTTCTTCGGCAAGTTACTGTCTCACATTCAACCTGCTGTACTCTAGTCGTTACGGCTTCTCACTAGAACCCCAGGTTAAGTGTCTGAATAGGGCCAGTTGCTAGTGAGCATTAGATCAATTTTCAAATACTGGTTTTGTAGGGATTTCGCTTGATTGTTTCGACTGGTTATCTAACTGAGGTCAGCACACGATGAAATTCTCCAACTAATACCATTCAGTATATATGCATACGTATTTATATATATATGTGTCATCCACCAGTATATATCAAACATTACCCGACACAGAGCAGATAAAATTAATTTAACGTAACAAATTGAGTCAATCGAATCGTCATTCAGCCTTTTGTGGAAATATTTGAAATTCTTCTAAGGTATATAATATTTTTCTGAACGTCAATGTGTTCTCTTTACTTGCATAATATTACCTGCTTAGTCAATTCTACTTTGACATTCATATTCTTTTTGAAGTACATGCAGATAACTCACCAGGAGTCTTCACCACTGCCGTTGCATTAGTTTCTAAAAGACGTTCAGAAATAATTGGTCAGATGCTTCATATATAAGCTGGAAATAATACTAATTGTGGACAATTGTGAACGTAAATGCATACACATGTATACCTCATCTGTGTACAATGTGAATTGTGAAATGTTTAATCCATTATTTTCATGTTGCATAACCACAAAATTATTTGAGTAAAAATCAACCTCAATAACTCCTCAAAAGAAGGATCATCAAAGATAAGACTTCCTTCAGGCGAAAGCAGGGAAAACAGAAGTACGTGATGAGGATTCCTGGCCAACAGCAACAGCAGTAGGCAACAATCAGGATAAGTGGGCACGCTTTCATTTTTCTCAAATCTATGTGAAGAGTAACAGCACTCAGCATGTATAATAAGATCCGGATTTTCAACTCCAATGTGAAATCAGTGCAAATCACTATACGGGTCATAGATTTGGCTAGCGCGTCACGAAGTCCACTTAAAAACAAACTACACACCTTCATCAACATCCATCTACGCTCAATACTACTCAAGATCAGATGGCCGACCAGGAAAGATCAGCAACAGGGAGGGATCTCTGGCAATGAACGCAACAACCCAGAAAGAACCAACTGTTCAAGAAATATGCAGGAAGAAATGGAGGTGGATTGACCAGACTCTGAGAAAACAAAGCATCAAGTGACATCACACAAAAGGCCACCACTCGACTGGAATCTGAATGGGAAGTGGCGAATTGGTGGTCAGTGCGAGGGTGACATGTAGGAGGAGGTCATGTGAATAGGAAATGAAAGCATGTGGGAAGACGTGTATCCAGGTGAAAACATTGCCAGAAAAATGAATGCAATGTAGTCGTGGGTTGAAGCCGTATTTTCTTCTAGGGACTACAGGAAACAATAATAATAACTTCCCAAAAAGATTAAATTCTTCAGAACAAGTGTAAGAAGATTTGAGTTAAAACATGAGGAAATTTTATTATGAAACTTTCTCTTTAGCTGAATTACAACTGTCTCACTAATAAGAACACACTCCTGTCTTCCTTTCGAACAGGTGTTTAGTTTCTTATTCTCTCCTTTTTGATGCCTTAATAGGTATTTTTGCAACACGACAAGAAAACAGTCTTTTGTAATAAATTTAAAAGAGTTTTCAAAAGGTTTTGGAAACTTGATGACTACTAAAGACATTAGTTACCCAGACACATTCAGGGAGAAGATTAGGTGATTGTATTCAAGGAAGCATCATAAAGATTGAAATAAGTGAGTTAAAATCAATGAGTCCAAAACAGTTGAATGATGGTTACTCATGTAAGAAGGGATTAGTAGCCATGCCAGTGCATTTGCACATTTCAGGCGTAAGATCCCTCATAGCGGTTGATTCAGCCAAATGAAGTAGCTTAGTGTTTCAATGCTTTTTGATAATGGTGAATGCTGTAACACTCCAGTTATTATGATCGTAATGACTTAATTTATTCTCAGTGAGAAAGAAGAGAATTTTATGATCACATTTCTTTAATCCTGTGTGTACTTTGGGTTATCTGAAGCTGAAGAGGCGCCTCGACATTACAGCTGCTGTATATTTTACACTGCAAATATTACTTTTCTTGCTTTTGAGAGGATTAAGAGTAAATGTTCTGTGATTCCATTCTAATGACTACTACATCTCGAATAACTCATGAAAAATAATCAGCCCTTTCACTTCGTAGTAAAAATTATCCACGAGATAATTTTTATTTTCTCACTCTTAATATTCAGTCATAGAAGCAGGTAACTCACCATTACTGCCATCCTTTTTATTTGGTTGATCTTCTAAATATTATTTATAATAAAATGGATGCATGTGACAAGTTTTTGGGTTGAAATAACGCATCACGCCTTTTGTCTTTTAAGGATAAATGTACAATCAAATGTGAATAATTTGTGAAATAATTTGAATAGTGAAACTTGCATCAAATACTGACTCTCGAGGTATTTGATTACACAAACAGAAGAGCTTAATTAGAGTGTCATTCATATAGTTTCCAATGGTAACCAGTATGGTTGAACTAGCACATACAAATTTCACATTCATAGAATCGGTATAAATAATAAAAATATTATTTTCTGATCAAACGAACCACAGCTCACAACTCCTTGATTCAGCTGAGGGCACCGACAGATTTAATGGTAATTATTGTCCAAGATCTTGATAAATCTGATTTTCTTTTTTCTTTTCTTCTTGTTCCCCAGTGGAACACAGGGCTTCAAGCTAGTGACTTGAAGTTTCTGTAACAGTATTTATCTTACAGAATGGGGTTGCTAGTCTCATGTAACTCTTTACCGGCATTATTTCTGGCTTAGCGAGGTTAGGGAGTGCGTCGGCCAGCGTCGGTCGGCGAGCGTCCTAAACGCTATGCCACCGACGCACTGATAAATCTGATTAGAAGTACATATTAAATAAGAAAACTGTTTAGCGTGAAAATACAAAACCAAAAATACGGGAACATGGATGCAAGCAAATATCTGAAAGTCGACGCTTATGAGATAGTAGTAAGAGTACATCAATGCGTTAGTTAATATGGATGGATAAAGTCGGCTAATATAATAATCCATAACGTATACGAAGGATTTTGTCTAAGAAAGTATAATTTGAACCAGGGCTAAGCGCATTAGCGATTTCGTGTCTCAATCTAGTATACTTATGAATTCGGGTAACAACTCTGAAATTATTAGTATCATGAGCATTGTTGAATCACGCATTGGCTGATGTCATAAAATCAGGCAAAGTTTAGATGAGAGAGGGAGAGAGACAGCGCACATGTATTGGCACGAAATTTAAACGAGTGGAACAGGAACTCGATTATAAATCAACGTTGTAAATAAACAAAAGTGTAAAACTGATTGCATTAAAAATTAATTAAATCACGGAAAATACCCATTGAGTCATGAAGAGAATAAAAGACAGATTCAGCGAAGAAAATTTTCTTTATCGACGAAATCATCTTCAAAGGCTGTACAGCCGTATTTATTTATCCAAACGCATCTCTGAACATTATCCGGAATGGTTAGCAAAGGGACAATACAAGACAATTACTAGCTCAATTCTCGAGCATTTGGTGAACTCAGGCCACTTAGCTCCACCAGAGTCGTCTTTTAACATCATCTACAAAGTGAAGCCAAATTGTACAAAGGGCGTCAGGTTCCGGCTTTTGTGTATGGCGGAGGTGCTGGCAATACATCAATACAACCCTGAACTCTGTATACAGAAAAAGTTTGTCCAGTCTCCTATTCTACCTTGGTCTTAACCTCTTCACTTATCGTTCCCTGTAAAATATTTTTGATTCTTTCTTTTGTTCTTAATTTTTAATTTTACTTTACTTTTGCTTTAATAATTAATTCACTATTATCAATTTTATATGCTCCTTTTGTATATTTTCACACCCTCTTCATACTTGTTAAATTGACACTCTAATAACTTTATTCTCATTCAAGAGCAATTTTAACCTTTTCTAACTTCTATCTTTGTTCCGTTGAGTACCATGTAATTTACAACTTTTAATTTTCACCTCTAAAGCCACTTATGATTAATTACATCAATTATGTCACCCCCTATTACTCAGTAGTAGACAACTATGTATTTTTCTAAGTATAAATACGACTGTACAGCCTCTGAAGATGATTTCGTCGATAAAGAAAAAAAAAATTAATTAATTAATTAATCAGTACACATAAAATATGATGGTCACTGTGAACTCACTTGTCTCCGCAGTTTGTGTTCCTGCATCTTTTGTTAAATGATAAATAAAACATCTTTGTCAATTACCGTAACTGTATCATTAATCATTTATGAAAAATAAGTGAAGGCTTTTATCAGCAAGAACAGTCATCTTGACGAATTTATCATGAACAAGCGATGTGTGAAACCTGCGATGACATGAAGCAAAATTCCCACAGAAAAAGGAAACAAAGTGTCTGTCACGACAGAAGCAGGGAATACAGAAAATTTATCTGCGAAGGTGGATCCACCTGAGAAACTGCTGTCTGGTTGGCTACATATCATTAACAATATCCACCAAAAAAAAATATTTTGTCAGTGAGAAAGTGAAAACATCCAATATAAGATGTAGAACACATTGCTTTTTATAAGATTGTGACTACCCTTCTGAAATCCTTTGAAAGAAATTAGTGGAATTAAATTGCCCTCAACGTAATAGTACAACCAAGTCCCATTTTTTAATCTAAACACCACCATTTTGATATATTTTTCCAGATATTTGAGACTGAAGGTTGTTCGCCTTGCTAGCGGATGATCCGCAGTTTGTGCTAACCACTTTGAGGACAGTCATATGATTAACTTTCGTGTGTTTTGATGTTCAGCGCCAACCACACCGATGTCTGTTTTCAGTTTTCGAGGGGACACTCAACGCGATGAGTTGGAAAGATTTCAATAAGATGCAACTGTGAGTAATACTATTTGAAGGCATTAATTATTGAATAAAAGGAAAACACACAGGATCGACATGAGCCGTAATATGATTTTATGGAAGATAGCTCATACCTCAATTAATCTGTAGTGATTTGTATTCGGCAGACTAATTTTTGCAGAATTCCAGTGGTGTAAATAATACTCTCGAGGTGTATAGTTACGAAAACCACGATGACTTTCTAAAATTACCCTGCACCTGTTCTGTAGGTTGTAGATATCAGTTAAGCTTAGCAGAAAACACTATTCGAGTGTAAGGACAATGACTCATCAACGATACCATTGACTTGTGGTGTCAGTATACTGTACATGAATCCACAAAAGTTGGAATTCATGAACTGGCCGCTAGATCCCATCCCAATGGCTTATGAATGGTTTAAGAGCTCACCTTTTAACTGAGAGGTGACGGGTTCGAAACGCATTGGAATGAACGAGTACTAATGATGCTTCCTAAACTAGGACGAAACAGCTAGCTGCTCAGTACTGCCTGGTGGCTTTCACAATGTTTCTCTAAGTGACCTCAGATAATGATTATATCCAGTAACCAATCCACACCATGCAAACCAACATCTGAATAACTATGATTAAGTCGATAAATTGAGTGATGCAACATAATTAACAGGACTGAGTAGGACTCATATGAAGATGTAAGAGGGACTACTTAGGACTATTGTCACATGAAGCAGCGTGATAAATATTTAAATGAAGAAACTGAAAATTGCACCGATGCAAATTAAATATTGGGACAAATTAGGTGGATTGTAGGTGAAGTGACTGAACACACTTCTTCTGTCTGCGGAATTCATGCTTTACCAGGCGGATTATTACAATGTTCGAGTTTGGAAGTAGTTTAGTTTGTACGTCTTGTTCTAGAGGACCCTGAAATCGGCCTGATGGTTTTTTCGGTGTCCAGAATAGATTTGCCCCATATAAGTACTGCTGAATCCCTTTTTCTTAGGTTGTGTAAAACCATGTGTCAACCAGAGGTTAGGCCAGGATGCATATATTCATGCGAAATATAAAGTGGGCGGAAGAGGCACTCAATCATAAAATAACAATACAAATCAATACATTATTACTTAAAAAGTGCAGATAAACTATGATAGCTACTTCAAACTCACTACTAGCTGCAGCCGGCTTTGTCGGACTTTTTGCTAAATGATAGTTAAAACACCTTGGTCAGATATGGTGAATGTTTTTGTTAAATAATACATAACACGGCTTGGGCTACTAACATAGATGCGTGAACATGAGCGATTTCTTTGCACAGAATCTGTCGATAAATTCTTCATTCATTATTTGAAGTAGAACTCCGTGACCATATTAATAAACACCATTTTCACGGACATCTTGAAATAATGTAATTCTTGAGAGCAACAAGATAAAACAAATTGCAGTTTAAAATGCACACATTTCATTCTAAGGCTCTCTTTATCTAAACACAACACAAAATGTACACACAAGATCTACGAAGTCAGAGTACACAATGTTTCTTGTCTTTCACTGAGCAGAAAGTGTTGTATTACATTATTATTGCTTCCTTCAATTCCTAGAGCTTACCTTGCTTTCCCGATGCTCGGTGCCTTCATATCCTCATCAATTCCGTCCTCCTGTAGTTGAAACGATGTTTTCCTGGTAGGTAGGTTGGTAAAGGAGGCTGCTTCATTCAGATTTCTCCCATTGATGCTGCTTACTGATTCTGCTGTTGCTGTTGGCCAGAGATCTTAAAGAGAAGGATGGCTAGCTGCTTACTGTCTCCAATGGTTTTCTTGATCGGTGGTGACAGACTAAATAATGTGACAGAGAGAAAGAAACGAGGAGACAGACATAAAATGTACTTCCACAAAGTCTTGGAGGGTCTGGACGTCGCCGATTATATCTTACCGGTTTCCCACAAACTAGACGATATGCAAGTGAAAAGCGACAAGTCGCCAGAAGAAGCAATTTCAGAAGACAGGACTTCCTTCGGGTGAATATTGAGGAAGTTGAGGTAGTTGATGAAGCTCCCTGGCCAACAGCAACAGCAACAACACCAACAGACAACAAGCAGCATCAATGGGAGAAATCTGAATGAAGCAGCCTCTTATACCAATCTACCTACCAGGAAGCATCGTTTCAACTACAGGCGGACGGAACTGATGAGGATATCAAGGCATCCAGCATCGAGAAAGCATGGCAATCTCTCGGTACTCTCAGGTCTGTGTGGAGATCAACATTACTCCACTTGAAAATGAAAATGAGATCCGTATTTTCAACTCAAATGTGAAGTAAGTGCTACTTAATATGTGGATCAGAGATTTAGTCAGCACCTCACGAAGGGCACTTCAAACAAACCACACAACTTCATCAATAGCTGCCTGACTTTGCCCAATACAAAGTGATGTCAGATGGACGTTTAGAAAAGATCAGCAACATGGATCTCTGGAAACAAACCAAAAAACCCAGCAAAGACCTACTGTGCAACAAAAATGCAGTAGTAAATGGTGGTGGATTACCGTACTTTGACATCGCACGCCACGCTATCACTCGAGTGGAATGCCAACGCGAAGCGGAAATTCGTCGTCAGTGCGAGGGTGACATGGTGGAGGTGATGTGTAGAGGAGAGGAAAGCATGTTGTCAGACGAGTAGCCAGCTGAAAAAAATGTCAAAGATTCAAACACAATGAAGACGTGTAGCTGAAGCTGTGTGTTCCTATAGGAACTAAAGGAACAATAATAATATTGATTTCCTACTCGCACTATTTAGCCACAGAAGAGGAAAACTTACGAGTATCTTTATTTGTTGGTGGGACGGCTATATATTAGATAATCATCATTAAAGGGGTTCGTAAAGTGTTTGAAATTCAAATGTCTTATTACGACTCTTATTTTGTAAGCAGAATTGCAAAATGTGGGCGATTTACTTGTAGTGAATTCGAGTGGTGAAATTCTCGTCAGAGTGTGTGCCTACACAAATATATGGGAAGGCATTATCTTCACAAGTTCTTTGATGAAATGATTGAATTGATTGATGACTATATCGTGAGTACTACTCACATATCTTCACAAAACTTTCTTTATTTGATTTTACTTTTTAAGGTGTTAGACCAGACTAATTAATTATTCCACACTTATGTCATTCACATTGTTATAACATCGTAACACAATCTCAGATCAATCAGTTGTAGAATAACATATTATATACGTTTAACATACAGAGATGTAGTATTAATAACTAGAGGACACATGCAGTGTAACGTACTGCACATAATCCTGTTACATAACATCTTTATTTCATCTATACAGGCTTATTCGCTTAAACGGATTCCAATGAGATTTTCAGTGTATTCAAGATGAGTATTGGGCCATTACTTGTGCCGGTGTATTCAGTGTGGAGTGACTGAAAAAGGATTCGATTTAATGCTTTCAACCTTTCAACCTACTGCATAATTGTAGGCAATGAATGTATTGCAATCGCTGTCCATCTCAAATCTAAACGTTTTGTTAAAATTATAACGCATAAGTTCCCATTTTGCTCGATCAAGTTGCTAAGGCGTCCATTTCACAAGTTGAGGGGAATGAACGTTTTTGCATAAATGCTGGATAATTGATGAATCACGAAACAGGAGTCATTGTCAGCTGAATCAAGTGTTCACAACAATTTATATAAACATGGTTACTTTGTTTCCGAATGAACAATCAGGAGGATATTACTGAAATTGAAGATTTTATCCTCACAATAATCCATTTTTTGTCAAAATAGGCAATGACATAGTAACTGATTAGTGAATGTGCCGACATTTGGGAAGCTATTCAAACTGCTCTCAAGTTGGTATCGACTGTTCAAATGTCACCACAATGAACTGTCTACAATAACATGGGGTCTTCAGCTTCCATGAAATGGTTTTCAAGTTCTGAATACATGCTTAGATTCAAATACGATAAAATGACTTCACAGTGTTTTGAATAAATATTTCCATAAATAATTTTGTTTATCAAAATGTGTGTTTATGTAAGTGTCAGGTACTTACGCAATAAAATGACTGAAAAAAACAAGTTAGGGTGAAAGTCAAAGGTGAATGTTCTATTTACCGATAGGTACAAAATCTATCATTGTAAAAATAGAAGTGTATACACGTGACAGGAAATTCTCTAACCACGACTAATATCTTACGAAGTATTATGGAATGGTGACGTATCAAAGCTCACTTAAAGTTGGAAGTGCCTGTGATGACGTTGTGCAACAAAACTACAAAAGCTTCATGATTAAACCTAGCAGCAAAAATTTCAAGAAAATCCCATCTCAGCTCAACATTTAATTTAGCAATTAACAACTTTTCTTCACCCTTCTTTTGAAATGATTTTTAAAGGACATGGAACCAGAAGCACTTGCGAAACAAAACATCTATTCGCAAATCTTTCATTATGAATTACTATCTACAAACAAACATGGCTCCAATCATAACGCTGAACTTCCACTTTCATAGCCCACTTGTCCGAATAGTTATATTGTTCGTATACACATAGAGAGAGTTTAACAAAACTTACGGACAGCTAAAATGGTGATATAAATACAACAAAAAATATACTAGAGAAAAAATATTTACATGAAGGTTAGTTAAAAGTTCTCAAACATTCAAAATGAATAAGATTAAATACCTCTGTTTCACTAGGAATGATTTGAGCCATTAATTCTTACCATCGTGATGATTCTGACAAGAAGTTTAAACATCATAACATGTGCGTCAGTGGCACAGTGGTTAGGACTCTCGATGACCATGCACATGGTCCGAGGTTCGAGCCCACGCCAGCGCACACCTGATATCTATGGTCGGCCTGCGAAATTTCGGCTACCGATATCCATGCTGAAAATTCCATACTTGTACCAAAAATACAGTGTGAATCAAGCTGTAAATCAAAAATAAATAAAAAAAATGTGCCGAGTCAACAGTCAAAAACTTCTTAGACTGCTATCGTGAATCTATGTCACTCATCTACACTCCTTTTTAACCTTATTCTAACAACAATGGTCGAGGAAGACAATAGTTCTCTATGTAAAACACATGTAGTACTGACTAACTATTCCTCCTCTAGGCTTAGCCTAATCGTCATTCACCGTACTATACTGTCGAACACAAGAGACATAATGTAGATACGCGATGCCAAAAACCACTAGTCTTTTCACAGAGAGACGTTATCAACATATTCAAGGCAAACTTTATGAGAAAACATTAACACGTTATAAATTGACAAAAAATTCATAAAAGTATTTACTTGGCGGTCTTTGGACGTTACACGATACGACACCGATCAATACTAAACATAACACACGTAGCATTCTGCAGAAAATCAAGTGAATCAATTTTGCTGGTTTCATTACTCCTTAAATATAAATTAACCTGTCTAGACACCTGGAATCTGATTTGATAAATTATGAATAAAGTCAATGTGAGCAAATGACTGACAGATAGAAACTCCCAATCGAGTTATTAGATTATTGCATAGAATAATACATGTTGAATACGTGAGTATGTAAGTAAGTGAGTAAGTACTTGAAGTGAAATAAAGAGGAGACAGTAGAGTAGCTTTTACTGCCACATATATGAAATACTGATTAAAGCAGTGTATTCATTATTGATGAAAGTAGAAGTTGAAATAATTCATTGGATTTCTAACATGCCAATGAAATCATCAGATTCAAAACATAACTGAAGGTGACCGGTTGTTTCTACTGAGAACCCCAACTATTATGAACATTAATTCACATCAACTATATTCGAATAAAACAGAAGTATGCTCGCTGGTGACTTGTTATAGGATGGAGTTTCTTGAAGTTTTAATGAGAAGTCTTGACCAGTGAGGTTCAACCACTCAAGTGTGAGGATGGATTTTCCACTGATGACATCGATTGGTGGCCACACTGAATCACAAACTGATAGAAGTTAGAATTCATGCACTGGCTGGCCATTGAATCACATGGGTCCCAGTGGCTGAATGGTATGCGAGTGAGTCTGACTTGTTACCGGAAGGTCCTGTGAAGTGGGCTTGTACTGCCGATGGTTTTCACACTAGGATGAAACAGCTGTCAAATACTAAAGTGCTGGTTTTCAATGTTTTTCTAAATGATATCGATCCACGGTCAAACTCGTTAAAAGGAATTTAATTCTTACCAACCAACTTTTGAAGAAATGTAATTAAAAATGCTACTTACCCAACTAATTCAATCTTCTAAACTAAGTAAGGAACGCAGTATAACACAGTATAAGTAATTACGGTGAATGTCTATTTGTAGACCTGTGAGAGCATCTACCCGATAAAAAAAAGTTACTGTCGGAACAGTATTAGCAGACAGTAATATAAGATGATTGTAGGCAACCTGCAGGAAACCTTATCCACATAGTTTTCGTTCTACTTGGCACTCACAAGTTAGGAAGGAGTATCTACAACAAAAACGCGCGCTTTTCGACTACTGTGCTACATTTCCCCACTTTCATAAAAACTCTCGTTTCTGTAGAATTTCATGCCAAGAGTTTGTGGAAATTATCAAAATTATTTACCTTTCAAACACTAAAACTGTGGACATAATCTTATTGACAGATAATACTTATAATCAATTGTTTGGAATTGGTAGAGCAGTTAGGACCCTCGCCGACCATGCATGTGGTCCGGGTTCGATCCCCGGCCGGCGCACTCCTTTACCTTACTGAGCCAGAAATAATGCTGGTAAAGAGGAAAGGTTGGGCATGAGGCTAGCAACCCCATCCTGTAAAAATTAAACACTGCTACAGAAACTTCAAGCCACTAGCTTGGAGCCCTAGGTTCCACTGGGAACGTGAAGGAAAACAAAACATAAACTCTGACTAAAATTTTATATATTGTTGGGTCTATATGTTCAAGTTGTTCCAAGGCCGTGAGTCTGTGGATTTGGTATCATTTTAGTTAACTGTGCTGAACTATATTGCATGTTGTTGTATTGTATCGTTGTTGTCGCTTTTCGCCCTTTTTGCTGTGAATTGTCTTCCTTTTGCTGGTGTTATTCTGATTGTTTTATCTCTTGTTATCCGGCTTTAAGGGCAGCAACCAAAAAGGTCGCTTCTCTCTAAACTTTATCTTAGTGTAACCATTCCTTTCTCAGGCGTGAGGCTAGCAACCCCACCCTGTAAACAAACTGCTACAGAAACTTCAGCACAGTAAATCTCTTTGCACCAAAAGAAAAAGTCTGTGTGGGAACATGGAACGTCCGCACTACGTACGAGACTGGGAAAGCTGCCCAAATCGCAAACGAGATGAAAAGATATGGAATCCAAGTGCTGGGAATATGTGAAAGCAGATGGAATGGGAGTGGACTCACCAAATTGTCAACGTGTGAGTCAGTGATCTACTCCGGTCACCCGAAAGATAATCACACGCACACCGAGGGCGTGGCTATCATGAGATTACCAACAACAAAGAAGGACCTGATGCAATGGGAGGCGATCTCGCCCAGGATAATGACCGCCAGATTCAATTTCAAAAGAAAGGAAAGTGTCAATTATACAATGTTGTGCACCCACAAACAACGCAGACCTCGAAAAGAAAGAAGAATTCTACAGACAACTACAGGCAACAATGGACAATACTCCAGCTGGCGACATGAAAATACTAATGGGAGACATGAACGCCAAACTGGGACCAGACAACATAGAAAGGCAACTCATCATGGGTAGAGAAGCTCTCGGAGAAATGAATGAAAATGGAGAACTCTTCGCCGACTTCTGCGCCTTCAACGAACTAGTGATTGGTGGCAGTGTATACAAACACAAAGATATCCACAAGGCTACATGGGTGTCACCAGATGGGCAAACCAAAAACAAAATTGATTTCATCTCAACCTCAAGGAAATGGAGGCGCAGCCTACTGGACACAAAAGTAGGAAGAAGAGCACACGTTGTCTCAGACCACCATCTCGTACAAAGGGCAATCGAAGTGAAATTCAAAGCTCTCAATGAAACAGGAGCTTCAGATAGACTACAAGCCAAGTTCAATACTCAAAAACTAAAGGACCAGGATAAAAATGACATCATCATTGCAAGCATAAAGGACAAAGCAGAGATACAAATCAACACCAGCGAAAAGGTCAGCGTCAAAAAGCACTAACACAACCTAAAAACGGTACGGAATCAAAACTTCATGGAAGTTCTAGGCAGAAACAAGAGGCAGGACCAACATTACGTACACATGGAAACTAATAGAAGAGGGAAGGACAGTGAAACAAAAGATTATCCAGTGCACTGACGAGCAACAACAACAGGAGTTGAATGCAAGCTACAATACGCTGAACAAAAGAGTAAACAAGAGTGCCAGGGAAGACAAAAAAAATATGAAACCATGGCAAACGAAGCAGAACAAGCTGCAGGCGAAGGAGACCTCGCCACACTCTACCAAACAACTAGGAACCTATCGGGAAAAAATTCGACACAGATTAAGCCGGTAAAGGGTAAGAATGGAAAGTCAATCACCAAAGAGGTGGAACAGAGAAAGCACTGAGCTGAACACTTCAAAAGACTTCTAAATCGTCCGCCACTAACAGCGCGCCCGACAGTACCAACAACGGAAGCAGAACTACCAGTGAACATCGACCCCCTGACGAAATCAGAAGTCCTGAATGCAATCAAGATGCTAAAAGCTGGAAAAGCAAACTAACCATCCAGCTCAGAGAACAAAACCACATCAAAATCATCCACCTGAGCTACAAATCTTCTCTATAATATCTATTTGCAACACTCTTGTGACCTTTTCTGACCATTCTAAAGACCTCCACAGGATAATTATTTAATATCCACAATTCTTCTTCTCGCTGTTCCATTTCATCTTTAGGATCGTTTTCCTGTTCTTATTAGTGCTATTCCTCGGTTTGTTAGACACCCTTAACTAAGCCTGCCTTCACAGACAGATAATGATGGATGAGTTTAATTCAAGTCTAAATATCTATTAGCGGAATTCGTCAGCTGCTTGTACACGCTGGTGTGCAGTTCACCTTCTTCTGCTCAATTTATTTTACAAAGTAACATCACGGCTAATTCTCCTTGTTCATTATTCGGTAAGCAAATAAAATGAATCACGTTGAATGAAGTCAAACTCACGTAGTCGTGTAAGGGCTTATGGGGAATTGTCATCTGAATTGGTAACAACCAGTGGTGTCCGACAGGGATGTCCACTTTCACCATTTCTGTTTAACTTCATCATAGATATGCTGATGGAAGTATCCTTAACTGAACGTAACGACTTAGGAATCGACTTGTTACCAGGGAATAGTCTTATGGACTTAGAATATGCAGATGACATAGTCCTGTTAGGGGAGGATGCTGACAAAATCCAGCAGAGTCTTCTGAACACCTTGAGCAGCAATCTTCGTATGTTTGGCATGCCATTCGCCCCTATAAAATGTAAGATGCTGCTACAGGACTGGACCACGTCAACTCCTAACTTAGTGATAGGGAGTGAAGTGATAGAGCATGTTGACCACTTCACCTACTTGGGAAGTTGTATTAGCACCAACGGACTGATTGGCGATGAAATCTCAGCACGGATCCGAAAAGCTCGAGCTGCTTTCGCCGACTTACACCATCTCTGGCGTAGGCGTGACATCTGGTTATCAACCAAGGGACATGTGTACTACTCAGCAGTTCACTCCGTCCTTCTCTATGGCTCTGAAACATGGTCAATACGAGTTGAAGACATGAAAAGGTTGACTGCTTTCGATCTTAGATGTCTGCGATCTCTTTCTCACGTTAGGTGGTTTAATAAGGTAAGTAATGTTGAGTGTTGGGGAAAGAGGGAAAATCAATCGACGAGGCTATAAAGGTACATAGACTGAGATGGCTAGGTGACGTGATGCGCAGGCCTAATCATCGCCTCCCCCACCAGACGGGCATTGCTAGCTGATATAGGTTCAGGTTGGAAAAGAGCCAGTGATGGCCAAACAAAAACATGGCCTCATCAATCCATGAAATAAATCCTTGACAGTTAAACTGAGTCGGTCAGGTAGGGAGATGCAGACTTCCGTCCGAGTTGGGGCCCTCGGGACTGACTCTAGGAATCAATGGCTGGAGACAATAGGTGACATGGCTCAAAATCGTTGTCAACGGCCAGCGCAGATGTATTCAATCTCTGTAATCTTTCATATTCCTTTCTACCATTACCCATTCTATTTCACTCTTATACTTGTCAAACTCTATTGATTCTCTTCACTCATCTTCTTGTCTACCTCTGTGTGGTATTTGGAACGTGGTAACTCGAACTGGTGCACTTCGGTGACAAGTTCTATATTGAATCCAGACAGAATGAAGTCAATACAGTGTTTTTGTGAAATTTATTGAGACAGAGAATACGTTAAATAATTACGTAATGTATGGCATAGGTACATGTCTAAAATATTTGATTTTGTATGAAATAGTCAATGTGTTTGAACTTTGAAATACACTACAATCTATATCTGAAATTACTCTACAATGAAATAAGGCAAAGTAAGTCTGCACTGTTCAACAGGGGTATTCAGTTGAATTGTTCGTTGTTATACTACCACTCCTTTTCATCACAGGTGAACAAGACATATATACGCGAAGGTGAGAATCGTTGCGTAATAAACAAATCCGCTGAAAGTCAAAACAAACAATAAACCTGTTAAGCAAATCATAGTGGTGGAGAAAAAGACTATCCACATTCAACTTGATTATCAACGTTAAAATATTGCAACAGTGTTCAACAGGAGATTGAGGACGACTCTAGGCGCAGACTATTCCGCAATTAAGATCGTTCCTGTCTACTGAACAACTTGCTCTTTGGTGCAATCAAAACTCGATAGATATCCCACTCATGTTAACTCTAACTGTATATGCAGATTAACGTGTATTCGTGGGAGCAGTTACATTTGAAGAACAGAAAGAAGATCATATCTACGATTTTCTGGACACTGTGGCAAAACGTCTATGTCAAAGAGGAACAAACTGCTTAAACACTACCGTCGCCAGGTATCTCCTTGACACGGATCATGAAGTGCACGTAGCAAGGATGTTACAAACTATCAAATGTTTGGAACCAGATCTATGTGTTTCGAAAGAAGCTGATATTAGTATTTCCTTGCCCTGGTAGCTAGATGTCTTTATTCTCTCACTTGATTACGTAATCCTTGTCTTTGAACTCACCCCCAATTTTTACTTGTCTCTTGTTTCTATGATTTGAGTTGTTAGCTAATTTATTAGTCACTCTCCATCTCCATATAGCGTTTAAACCTGATTTATGCGTTCATGAAGAAACGGTTATCAGTCTCTCTTTGCCAAACTAGTAACTGGATATTTCCACCTCTCGTTCATGTGATTACGTAATGTTGAAAGTTTTCATTGTGTATAAGCATTATTGTTCGGAATAGTGCTTAATATTATAATACACAATTATTGTGCGCGTATATTGATTGATTTTCGCTTAAAAATGAACTTTTTTGTACAAGTATATTAAAATTGTTTCTGTAAATCTAATAAATAATGACATTGGCCTGTAAGCAGCTGAAAAACCACTGTTATTCTTGCTTTATTCAAATTCATTTAGGGGAATAAATGTATGAAACAATAAACGCTGGTTTACATGAAAAGGCAACATATTCACGTATCATTATTTTTATATACATGTATTTTAGAAAATAATTTTGCCTTAAACCTTCATATACCTATTTTGAAGAATTATCGCGAATCAGCATAAGCCTTTTGTTTTTCCTTCCGCTTGGATTGCTGGATTCTTATTGGCTGTTAATACCTTTTATGCATCACTGAATTGCTGCATTTTCAAGGTCATTCTAACTGTGTACATTCAGAGTTTCTGTTCAGCATTTGGATAGATGTTCGAGACAATGAAAGCTCGGTTTTCGTCTGCCAGTCTTTTCTCCTGTATTTGCTGCTGACGTGCAACTAGGGACAGATAAGTCGGCGCACTAGATTAGTACTCTTTCGTATTCTACTAGGTCGTAGTCAATAATAATAATAATAATTGCACATTTGAGGAAAACAAGTTATATCTTGATATTAGTGAAGCAATACAATATTCCGTCGCTTTTTGTTGATGTTATAAGATTCACAGGTGTTTGCTGGTAAACATTTTCCACTTTCTCACATAAAAAACGGTTCTCACATGAAATCCCGATTTCAGTCAGACAGAAGATGGTTTTTCACTTACACAGACGAATCGTGTACAAATCACTTGAGCCATACATTCAATAAAAAATGTTTATTGATATGCATACATCACAAATAATTGGAAAACATTTCATCGGCTGTCAGTATCTTAAGTTTATCTGTGTTGAAGTATGAATGGAAAGTTTTGAAGTGAAATCTTCACCTGTGTGTAATTATTCGGATATGTTTTACTTAGATTTACAAACATTTAGGGACATTTTCTTCATGGTAAAGTAAATGTTTAGGCTTACCCATGAATTCTAAATAAAATGAAAGTTGAAAGATTTTGAATGAAATCAAGTGAAATCAGATCCTTGAAGACCAACACTTGATTAGCATTCTAACATCCACTAGCACTTGGCCCTATTGAGGTAGGACAGTTACTAGCTGGATAACAGCAGGTCGAGGACAAGGACAAATACTAAGCAACGATGGCACTATCTTGTGGTCGCACTAGATGGCGAATTGGCGGAAGTTGAAGTTTATGATTTGGCCATTAGTTCGACTCTTTTAATCATAAGCGTTGAGTTGGAACTCTGACGGTGAGTGTACACTGTTAGAGCTGAGTCCCTAACTAGAACAAGACACCTTATTGATCTGTACTCTCAGGTGGTTTTCAAATAGTTCTCGAACTGATGTTAAATCATGATGAAATCCTGTAACCAAACACGGAAATTGCCAATGTAGCCTTCGTAGATATAATGAAATATGAATGCAGTTTTATATGAAGGACACTATTTGTAGGTGTTTGAAATGGAACCTCCATTAACCTCATCTCCCCGTACCTGAAAAGAACGTCACTTATACTGTGCAAATTACTAAATACTACCAACATGCTTTTGTCAGCTTGTCCACAGTGGTTCTTGTTACTTGTTGACAAACATATTCCATACCAATACACCAAATTGAAAGATTTTGATAATTCAACTTGATGAGGTAATATAAACCAACAGAATTTGCGATCTAATTCGTATTAAGTAAATTTCCTTTCCAAGATCTTAGGCTTCACATCAACTTCGAAAGAAGCAGGCTATTTTTCATTGACAAACTGGTTTGAATTGTTTCAATCACTTAATTCGCTACCTTGAATGTTGGATAAATTATTTTGAGTTGAATGCGGCATAAGTCTGTGCTGACCTTAATAAACTCGCATTTCATCCATGGATGACTTTCATTTTATGGCACAATATCGTTCCTTTAAAAAGTTTTCAAATTGCATTCCCTTATAATTCAGTTCTGTTGAATGCACTCCACATCGACGATAGCTGTGATTTACACCTGAAAGTAGAATGTGGATAATTCAGTTTCACAAAGAGGTTTTGGCTAAATCTCACTATCAAATTTTGTCACATACCTTTGAGCTCTGATTTGATAAAGAAATTACATTTAATTTAATTTAATTGTAATCAGACCACAAAGGCGAAGAAAATAACGCTCGGCATAAATAGTACGCAAAATAGCTGTGGTTACTAGTGTTTTTAGACTCTTTCATCAAGCAGTTGTCTGTATGGGCGGTTATCATGATAAGTGAAGATGAAATGAATTGGAAAATTATTCCAGCGTAACTGTTTAGAATCTGAGATTTTTTTCGAAACTCTGAAGGAGAATGCGTAAACTCCTTAGACCACATTTCATAATTTTGAATTTATCGGGTATCAACAGTTTTCCTGAAAATTTGTAGTCAAACATAGAAACAGGCACTAACGACTGGAATTCGTATGTCAATCAATAACAGTATCAGTAAATCGGCATAATAAATAGTTCCAGTGGGAAAGCGATTCACATTTCCTATATAATATGTGTAAACACAGTCATGATTCACCAGGCTGTTATAATTATCTGTCCGTCAGACAATAGTTGACAGATTCCTGTCATGACATCTTCCAGTGAAGAAATCGACATAGCTCCTGACACTTGCTTTGAAACAAGGAATCCGCTTAAAATGATAATGCACAATATTCATTGTGGGATAAAGCCTTGTCATTGATTCCAAGAGAAAATTCGGCTGTCATGTGGAATAAGTCTTCAATAAGTTCACAGTAATAATGAAACATAGATTGCTTATCCTCACTGAACACTAGGAACAAGTGAGACGTGTCTAGTCCTTCCTTTTGTGCAGACTGTGTCCTACCAGTCAGGTTTTCACTGTGACCACCATACCACTAGGTGGCTCGCCATTACGTGTACACAGATTTAATGATTTGAGATGGTTGGAAGCTATCGGCGAGAAGCCTTCACCCACCATCTGTATTCTTGAAGGAACCCATGTCCCTCATGAGATTCTAGGCTCCGTCACTCAGTGCTGCAGTCAGAAACGTTACCACTGACCTATTCAGGCTCGCGATTGACCTCCTGTAGGACTTTAGTGCATATATTGATTGGACACTAGTTAGTTACCATTGTCATTTGTCGTGCAGACTGAAGAGTCATGAGTTCCTTCAAGGAGTTTGCAGATGAACTTTCCTGACGAGTGTCAACTAGCACGAGACTTATGTCCAAATCTTCCCGTTGGTTGCCTCCGACCATGTAATATCACGAGATTGCTTATATTTAGAAATGCAAATATTCATTATACTTTTAACTTACTCACTACGTCTGAAATTTCATTGATAAATCAATTAATGCATGATAGTTAGAAGTGGAACGATGTTATGTAACAATGAGATTATTCTCACATATTATGGTGGAAAGTGTCCGTTGCTAATTTGAAGGATAAGTGATTGTACTTGTCATTTATATTCATTTATTCATTCTAGTTTGATTCCACACAAAATTCTGGTATAAGTATGGAATTTTCAGCATGTGATATCGGTGGCCCGAATTATGCAGGCTGATCACTGATATTGGGTGTGTGTCGGCCGAGGATCTAATCCTGGACCAGATGCATGGTCGGCGAGTGTCCCAACTGCTGTGCCACCTATGCCACTTTACTCATAACGATATGAGGTTGACTAATATGCTAAGCATATTTCTAAATGGTCAAATTGATATGTCAGGAATGTGTAGTTTGGTTAATTTAACAAGCTTTGTTGATACGGTCTAATTTGCTCTGTCTTGTCTTTCTTCACCGATGAACGAGAGTATCAAGCATCGTCCTGAAAAAGTGGTGAATGCTCCTCATTTCAGGGAAAAAATTTGTCTGTGCAACTAAATGGAAAACTGAAAACGTTTTTCAACATTTCCGCCCCTCAAATTGTGAAATACTTCTAAAATAATCTATGCTGATAATTCTAAACAGAATATTAGTTGAGCAACTTCATCCGCCTCAAGCCACATTATGAAAATATCTTCGATTGGGTGCAATTCATATTGACTCCCTGTTCTACTTCCCTGACATCTACAGTAGGATTCCTAATGAATATTTTCTGTCCGAGTAAATAAAACGATGATGCGTCAGTGATTCGGCGGCAAGTCACTTCCCAAATTCCCATGTGGTTCGGGGATCGATTTTCTGCCGATGCACTGCTAAACCTCGCTAAACCGATAGGAAGGCAGGTTAAGAAGAAAGGCTGATGGAGGTAGGAGCAACCCTTCACTGGTAAAATAAAAGTCACTTCTACAGAAACTGCAAAGCTCTAGTCTGAAGCCCCATGTTCAACTCAGAACGTAAGGGAAAAAATAAATAAAACAATACTTCACTGAATTGATATTACAATACGGATATTGTAGTACATCACAAGTGTTTTTATAAAACATTCAACTTCATTTTAACACTCACCTTCCATATCTTCAATGAAGGAATAATAATTTCAACTGGTAGTAGAGAATGTAACCTCAAGATGTTCGCTACACTAACTGGTTAACAGGTTGGACAATAATCTGCGTGGGATGGTCAACACTTATTAAGATACATAAACATTTCACTGATGAGTCACAAGAAGCACATTCGCCTTAGATCTCAACGTCTGTGACTAACAAATAAGCTTTTTCGTCCTTGTTTAAGACTCACGCAACGGCAGGAGTCGAACCTAGGAGCTTCTGCTTACAAGGTTACAAGCTCGTAGACCATTAGGCCACTGAGACCTGACACAATGGGCAAGCAGGAGGAGTGTGAGGACTAATACTCGCCGAAGGCGTTGGCTAGTGTTTGCACTGTGTCGTGAATTATCAAAAGTTAGAACTCATGGAGAGACCATTTGATCGAGTCGCAGTAGCATAATGGTCTACGATGTTGCTGAACTTGTAACCAAAAGGTCCTGAGTTCGAAAGCCAGTCGTTGAGTACTCCTAAAGATTCCGAAACTACGAAGAAACACCTGGCTATCCAGTGCTCCTAGGTTTTTCGATTTTTCTCCAACCGATGTCGGCTCATGATGAAATCATGTAAGCGGTGTTTCGTTACCTGGAACTCGGAATAGTCAGTGTGGGCAACATATGCTTGTAGAATATGATCATTTCAATTCTCTGTGTTGAAAAAATGGAAGACAAAAAACGTTTGCATTATAACCTCCATGCCTTTTTGCCTGTCAATTCATACTTCAGGTCATGAAACAGATAAGAAATGATGGCTTGTAAATATTGGTGAAATATTCTCAGTACAATACTTACTCTTTTTCTAAAAGCATTAGAAATTTTATGAAACATTTGTATATATATGCAGACATTGCACATATCAGAAAGATGAGACATTATTTGACAGTATAGCTACGATGTTCAATGGCCCACTGACATCCTCAATTCAAAATGTTAGCGATACTCAGAAAACAAACACATAATAAAATTCATCACTTAAATAGTATCCGACTGTAAACATTCTGTGAGACATGCTAAAATAGATTCATAGAACCTATTGACAGTGAGAAGGACGTTGGTCATGCTTCAGTAGACTGGAAATATATGAATTCCTTATCTGATTTTCTTGACCTTCTTTTGTTCACTGAGTCTATTGTGATCAATATTCTCAGGTTTGGACAATATACTCAAAAGGATTCAGCTGGAGAAGACATCACTTGCTTTGATACCATAATTCATGGCAATGAAGGAGTCACCTATTTGCCTAAGTAACTGCTTCACACATTGTTCAGACTGTTATTCTTAACAAATTTAGTGTCTTCGCAAAATATTATAATGACATGTTAATTCAATGTCATTTCATGAAAATTTTGAATTCAGTACGACTCTAATGAAACGGTGTTCGACTCAATTGAAGGCAACTGACATGATCATGCGAATTCGCGTTATTCAACTGCAATGAAACTCCCTGCTATTCTCACGATGGCGGACAATCAATTATATTCATATATATTCACCGAATAACAAATTTTAACACTCCTTCTTGTCAAGTACTTGTATTTACATAGTATTTAAATGAAAATGCAACTTACCCCATTCAACTTAAATGAGATAAAACATTTATCACCTCACACAAGTGCTCAGAACCTAGTGGTGTGACAACCAGTACTAATATATAGTCTACATACAATTAGAATTACGCTAATAAAAAAAATGGGAACACGATGTTGCGTCACGAATGGCTTTTTAATTAAGTAATCAGAGTAACATCCAAAGTTATCCTGAAATCAGGCTGAATCTTAGGCTGAATCAATCAATGACCCCTTATATTCCCTGAAATTCGTAGCGATCTGAGGTTAATCAATCTATGCCCACACTAAAAATGTCATTCAGAATAGTTTTATGCTTTTTGAAATAGTAGCTGCCTGTCATGATTTTCGTTAGATTCTGATGTTGAGTATTCTGAACTCTCAAAACTGCTAAACGTCTTTATTGATATACACTTTTATTTGAAGCATCCTTTGTTTCAGAGTATCTGTTAAGTTAAACAGGATCATTTTATTCCATGAATATGATCGCGTCTCATTTATACAAACCGAATATAGAAACTAAGATATTTGAAAGTATTGAGTCGAGTATGTACAACAATGTAAACTAAGATGTATCATGTCAGAAAAAGCTTGATATTCAGGGTGTACCTAACATCAGAAAGATACTGATAGGTAGTGCGTTTGTCGTCAGATCAGTTCAAACAATTTGTACTTTCATTCAATCTTAAAGGAATCTTGATTTGACTGTCACCTACAACTCTTCTGGAAATATCACCAACACTCACAAAACTGCCTGCCAGTCAACACTAATCCTTCAACAAAAACGAAAATCTTGATAACGATCAAGCTACCGAAGTATAGCTGGGAGTACAGCAGTAACGAACAGAATTCCCCCGCCCCAAACGCTTAAAACGGATCCAAATATTGTTGCAGATGTTATCACAACATTACTGCTAAAGGTTCGAACCAAAGGATATTTACTTACTGACTGCAAGTAAGGCTGCCAAAGAAGGGTGACTTATACCTCACTCTGCAAGAATTGGCGCGGATTAATTCTCTTGTCCACGCCAAGTAAAATACTGAGTCGCGTCATCCGGGAGAGAATAAAGGATGTACTGGAGACGGAACTCCGCCCCACAGACTAGAACAAGCTGGATTGAGAAAATCCAAATCATATGCTGATCAAACCTCAATCTAAATTCCATCGAATTCGAGTAGGCCTTCAACAGGGAACGTTGACTGTGAAGTAATTTGGCAGCCACTCCAACACTACAGCATTTAGAGCCCAAAGTAGTGAGTTTATCGTCAGATTAGTTCAAAGCATGTTTCGCTAGAGATTATCTGCCAAGTTCAATAGAGTCATATTATTCCACAAATGTGATCGTGTTTCATTTATACAAACCGAATATAGAAACTGTGACATTTGAAATTATTGAGCTGACTAAATACAATAATGCAAACTTTTAACATAACATAACAATTTCGCTTTATTCCAGAAACAGTACTTGTGGTACAGTGTGGAATTTTCAGCACATATCTACAATACTGCATCTAATTTCATCGTACATTAAAAAGGAGTATTACAAAAAAATAAATATAAAACACAACAAAAAAACCAAAAAAGAAACACAGAAATAACAAAAAAACAAAAGAAAAGAAAAAAATGCAAATAAAAATACCAAGTAAAAAAGATGATAAACACCAATAATGAAAAAATATTTCAGTACTGGGTAATGGAAGCTATGCTATGTGTATCAGGTAAGAAAATGCTTGACACTTGGAGTATACTGGACATCAGAAAGATACCAATAGATAGTGCGTTTATCGGCAAACCATTTGTAGTTTCATTCCACCTTGAAGGAATCTTGAATCGAATGTCAACTGAAACTCGACTTGAAATACCACCAACAGCAGTCACAGAACTTCCAGAGCACTCTAATCCTCCAACGAAAGTAGAAATATTAAATCCAATCAAGTCACTGAAGTCCGGATAGGCACAAGTCCAGATGGAATTACCCCCTAAGTACTGAAAACGGACCCCGAGACTGCGGCAGTCGCATGATCCTGAAGAGAATATAGGACACACTGGTTAAAGAACTCCACCCCATGGGCTAGAACAAGTTGAATTGAGGAACGTCACATAATGCGCTGATCAGATTGCATCGTCATCATACAGCAAAGCACAGAATGGCAGTCAAGCCCCTACCTCGACATCATGGAATACGGAAAAGCCTTCGACAGCATTGATCGAGATGTAATTCGGAAACTGCTGCAACACTATGATATGTGTTAAGTCTTCATCAACCTCAATCAACAGCTGGCTATTTGAAATTACCACGTGTCAAATAATCCACAACAGAAAACTCAGAGAGGCGTTCGAAGTGCATACAGGAGTAAGACAAGGCTGACTGGCTGCCTATTATCACTCACAATGATATTCTTAGTTTTTAGTCAACTAGATTATGCGTCAAACTGTGAGGAGCGAGGAGACAAGAAAACGCTAGACCATCGATGAGAAGACTCTAGAAGATCTGAATTTCGCAGATGACATATACCTAAGACAAGATTCCACTTGAATATATTGAAGACGGAGGTGATGAAGACAACCAATCAGCAGCAACAACAAGCAGCATTAATCATCATCATCAACGGGAGAGATTTGACGGAGGTTAATACCTTCACTTTTCTAGGAAGCATCGTTTCAACTACAGGCAGTCAGAAGGGATGAAGATATCATATCTGACCAGTCGGAATCAGAAAGGCGAGATAAGCCTTCATCAACCTGAAACCTCTTTGGAAATGTTCTGCACTCAGTCAGCACAAAGATTAAGATTTGGATTTTGAACGCAAATGTGAAGTTGGTCCTTCTATACGGGTCAAAAACTTGAACTTTGTTTCACGAAGAAGACTATCAACAGGTAGCGCTGCCTCCGTACTGAAAAACAGATGGCCAACCGACGAGATAGAATAAGCCATAAGAAAGCCTGGCTGAAGTAAACCAACTAGGAGTCGATTATTCAACAAATATGTAAGCGAAAATAGATTATATTGAATAATCCACCGATGGAAGTACCAGTGAAGGAAAGCGCAAATTAAAACTCACGTAATGGATCTAAAATATCCAGTTGAAAATAATCAGAAAGCAACAAACAATGAACTATGTCAAATTATAAGGAACATTTGGTGGAAATCTAATTAACTTCTTCGACTGAAAATCACTTGTGAGTTCTACGTGTACCATATAACAGACTTTAAACTGGACACTGACTTCAGACCGATGATATAGGTAGAGGAACGTGTTTCCTTGACAATGTCCATTTTTAAGATCACTGCTTTCTGATCGAAACTAAAGGAGATTGAACAGCTTTTTGTGTTGCTATATTGCCTGCAATTGTTGATTTATCAAACAGGCAACAAGCTTAAACTTGTCCTGATTATATCACAAGTTTAACCATTTAGTAGGATATTTTTGAAGTAAGGAAATGTTATTTAATCAGTACAAGACGTGAATTATTATAAAGCTCTCTGAATAGATACCAAAATGTGACTTTTTGAAGGCATTAGCTGGTGTAAAACGTTTTCAAGGCAACACCTAATTGTCGTCATCAAAAGTGAACAATACTTATTTTCTCAGACATAGAATAACGTCAAATCTCACCCCGTTTATTACTAAATACAATACACGTCTTCAAGTAATCGACTCAAGGAGATGTAATCATTTGATTACATGAGAGACTGGATCAAAAGGCGTTCTGCACTCCACTTTGGCTTCCATTATCCAATGGCTACACTCGAAAGTTTGCTTCCTCGAGGAATATGATATTCTATTGTATTGATAATTTACAGTTGTTGATGACAAGGAGTGAATTAAAAGAGACTATGTTTCTTAACAGATGTGAACACGGAATCGGAAGTCACTTAGATGTTGATAGGGGTTACATCTTCACGCTTCTGTCAGCTAAGTGAACACACAGCTATCTGAAAGAGCTTCCATGATTCATTCATAATTTTATTGTGTGAATGTCACAAATCACAAACTTTACCTGGCCTCAAATTCAGTTCAGGTCCCCTTACTGAAATATACATTGAAGTATTAATTAGCAGTTATACAATATAAGTAACAGTGTCATTCAATTGATATATTAGTACATAAACAAAATCAATTCAGACATTATTATAGTGGTAGCTGAACATCATTCATTCAGTTTTCATAGACCATACATCAGGGAAAATCATATGAATAGTGATCATTGAAATCATCCTTTACCGGCTAGGTTTTTATTGATTATCTATACATTACGCCACTTCATTCAAAGGACGGTTCAAGAATGTATTCGATCATCATTAAGCTTGTCAATACGAAAGTCTTCAGGTTTACCCTGTATCCATTCTTGACAGCTATATCCTTTCTTTTAAAATTATGAATGCGCCTTGACGTTGCATTTCATTCAGGCATGACTCACTGTCAACGAGTAACTTAAAATGAATCATTCCAAATTCAATGTTCCTAATTGTTACAACATGTGATATTTACACAGACCAAATGAAAATTTATGACATTCTATGAATAGCAGTCACTTACCTGGTGGAGCTGTTTCCGAGTGATTAATGAATCAACTTTGAATTAAATTCGAAAGTTGTACATGATCACGAAATTCATTGATAATTCATCAGTATTTGGATGACTCTGAGTAATGTTTAATTCGGTTTCTGCATGCTAGTAGGTTCTACTCGTATTTTCATGTCTGAAGGCGTTCATATCCACTCACCTGCGATAGAACCGTCTAAGCTAAACATAACCTGTGAGCATATTTCTATTGTGATTTTGAGACGATCTGCATGATAAGCCATCAACTTCCACAAAATACTTTGAACAAGGCACTCATCAATTCAGCTACGAATCAACTACGAATAGGTGTTCTCAGGCAGTATTGCAAACATCATTCTACGAAAAGGAAGAACAAATTGTACTTGAAATCCAACTATGACGTCTCATTAACTGATTTGATGAACAGATTCGATTCACATACTTGTATGTTGAATACTGTATGATTAGCACATTCGCACAGAATCACGTACAGATTACTGTCTGTTTTATCGTCTCATCATTCAAGTATACATATAAATGACTCATCAATAACCTCTTCCACCTTTCGCTTGTGGCTTCCTTCGCTAAACGATGATCATTATATGTTTTTGAAATAGCCAAATTGCGAGGCATACAAATGCTAACAGCAACATCATGTCAAAAGGATGCATGAAAATTAACAAATAAAATAACCGTTGATATGAGCTGGGTGTATGCAATCGACCAAAAGAAGCCTTGGACTTAAGTTTCATCCTACGTGACACTCGCCAGTCAGCAGAGCGAATGTGCAACTTTGAAGAAACTCATCTCCAACACAGTAATACAGGAGGTCAACAATGAGCATGACCAGCTTAGTGGTAACGTCTCTCACAGATGCACTAAGTGACGCAGCCTCGAATCTCAGAAGGGATATGAGTTCTTTCAAGATTAAAGATATGCGTTGCTGATTAAAGAGTGTCAAGTAGCGAGAAAGCTATGATGAACGCTTCTCATGACACATTGCCTTCAACCATTAAATAACAATAATCCGTGTGCCATAATGAAGAGCCACCTTGAATGGTGGCCACAATGCAAACTTGACTGACATAATTCAGCCTGCACCAAACAAAGGACTAGACACACATTAAGCTAGTTACTTACTAGTGTCCGACCAAAAATAAAGTAATCCAACGAATTTGTAGGTACATTCAATTTAGAATATTTAGTTCGTATAATGACTCGTAAATTTAGTGATTTCTTGAATTGAATTTTTGATTTTCCCGTCGATTGATTGGACCGAAGTGCTCGGTCTCAGGTTGACATGTCGGCTTCTTGTGCAGATGCTTCGACGATGTCTGGGTATTTAATTAGTATACAATTGGTGGATGGTGGCTAGCAGTGGAATCCAGGATGCGCATTTCGTCCTATTTGGGACTCGTCAGCTGGATATACCTGCATTTCTCAGTGAGTGATGATGTTCCCACTCGTGGCCCAAGTGGTCTAGTGGATAACGCTTTGGCGTTTGAAACTATGGGTACTGGGTTCAAGCCTCGGTGGGAACATCATCACTCACTGAGAAATGCAGGTACATCCAGCTGACGAGTCCCAAATAGGACGAAATGCGCATCCTGGATTCCACTGCTAGCCACCATCCACCAATTGTATATTAGTGATTTCTTATCGTTGTCCAGCATCCTTCATTATTCCCAGAACAACTATAAATTTATTGAAATTATAGGGAATGTTAGGTCATTGTGACCTTAATATGGTGACAGTCATTTGACGAAGAGCAAGTCAGACTAGTTTTTTCGTAAAAATGAGTCAACTGAATCGACATTTTGTCTTTTATGGAAATATTTGAAGGTTTTCTAAAGTACCTAATATTTCGCTGATAAGAATGTATGCTTAATCGTTGTATATCACTAAAATAACACCATGAAAATAACAATCAAAACGTTAAAAATTAAAAATAGAAACAACGCAATTCCGGTAAATTGATTCCTTTTCGAATGATTACATCCTGAACACCATACGATAATCGTGAACGTCAGCGTAATTTCTTTCCCGCAGTAACCTCACCAGCTTAGTCAGTGCTACTTTCACATTCTTAGTCTTTTAAGAATGCACTCCGATAACTCACCAGGTGTCTTCACCACTTTTGCTGCACTAGTAGCTAAAAGATGATTAGAACCAATTCGTTAGGAACGAAGAGTTTAAGTTTGAAATAATACGTTTAGTAGCACACAGTGTAAAACATGCTTAGAACTATTTCACTAATAATAAGAACACATATTTCCACATGCTAAGCTTTTCTTTATGATACTCTGATGAATTGCTTTCCATGGCACCATGAGAAATCAACCAGTTGCAATATGTTCGGTAGATGGATTGACACCATATGCCAGTCTGCTGACAACTAAAGACACTAATTAACCAGAAACATACAGGAGTGAGATTGTATAATAAACTATTCACGAAGGCATATGAAAATTCAAATAAGTGAGTTGAAATAATCGACTGATTGTTATCACAAGTCACATGAGATTCGTATCCGTTACTTTGTATCTGTACATCTTGCGTATAGGTTGATGGTCGGTAGCTGATTCAGCAAAATGGAACAGATTATAAGTTTCCAGACCGTCGATGTTGCCGATTTCCTGGCATAATTTATATTTTTTTTTGATTTACAGCTTGATTCCACACTGTATTTTTGGTACAAGTATGGAATTTTCAGCATGGATATCGGTAGCCAAATTGTGCAGGCCGACCATAGATATCAAGTGTGCGTCGGCGTGGGCTCGAACCCCGGACCATGTGCATGGTCGGCGAGAGTCCTAACCACTGTGCCACCGACTGGCGAGTCAGAATGATTTATTATAAATTTTTCAAAATTTAACAGAATTGTATTTCTTTGCAGAAGTATGTAACTCACTGTTAGTCACAGTTGGTTTTGACGACTGATCTTCAAAATATTATTTATAAGCGATTGCACAGAAGTTTCAAGTCATAAATTTAAATAAAACATTGTTCCTTCTAACTGCATCATCAAATGTGACTTTTTTGTAAATAATTTCAATAGTGAAACATTCACCGATTTATTTCGAGGCGTGTAACTACATCAAATATATGAGCTTCATTAGAGTGGCATACTACAATTCTGCGAAAATTACCAGCAGGTTAAAAGACACACATCTAAATTTCACTTTCTGAGAAGTGATGTGAATAGCAAAAATATAGTTTTCCCATCCACTAAACCACGGGTTAAGTTTACTTGATTTAAGAAAATGTATGGAGCCAGATCAGTGGCACTTATAGCTCACGGATCTGTAAAAATGTAATTCGAAATGTTTACCAGTATTAGAGTGAAAACTCTTATGTATACAAATCACGAAAGCAAATCACGGAAACATAGATGCACAAAATTATCTGAAAGCCAACGTATTCAAAGTAATAGCAATTAGTTCTATCAAAAGAGAACCTCGATGCGTTAGTCAATATGGGGGGTCAAAGTCCGTTAATGTAGTAATCCATGACGTAAATAGAGAAGTTTGTCTAAGAAGGTGTAATTTGAACTTGGACTTTGCGCATTACCGATTTCTCATTCTTGTATACCTATGAATTCCAGTAACAACTTTAAAATTATTAATATCATAGGCAATGTTCAATAACTCTTTAACCAATCTCATAAAATCCGAAGACAGACAAAGTTTTGACGAGACGGAGAGAGAGCATGTATTGGCATGTATTAAATCAATGGGACGAGGAACGTGATTATAAATCAACGATGCAAATAAACAAAAATGTAAAATTCATTACACTAATAATCAATCAATTAATCAGTACACCTAAAATATGATGGCCAATATGAACTCACTTGTATTCACAGTTTGTGTCCCTGTATCGTTTGCTAAATGATAATTAAAACATCTTGGTTAAATACTGTAAGTATATCATAATCATTTATGAAAACGAAGTGTAGAGTTTTTTCTAGACGAATAATCATCTTGACGAGGTTGTCTTGAACATGCGATGTGTAAGTAGTCCGCCTTACCAGCGAGTGATCCACTGTTCATGCTAACCACATCGAGAACAGTCATATCCCTAACTGTTTTGTGTTTTGATGATCAGCGCCAACCAAAATAATGGTTGTTTTCGGTTTTTGTGGTGACATCAACGTGATAAGTTGGAAAGATTTCAAAAAGACGCAACTGTGAGTAATACTTTTTGAAGGCATTACTTATTGTGAAGAAATCCAATGGTGTTATATAAAACTCTTGTAAAAATGTCACTCAACTGTTCTGCACTATTTCACGGAAGGTCTTAAGAATCTACGTGAATGCATGAAAGGAAGGAGTGTTCGACAAGGAGTTCCCCTTTCTCATTGAAATCACCTTCAGCTTATACAACTGAATGTATAAATATGAAACATTTTGATTGAAACAACGGAGTGTCATTGAAATTATAGATTTTACTGTCGGTTAAGCCATCAAGAAAACCCTATTTGTGTGTGTGTGGACAATGGCTTGTGGTCAAACTACATAGTGCGTGAATTGGTAGAAGTTGAAATTCATGAGCTGGCGGCTGCATCACGTCCCATTGTCTTATGAGTGACCTACGAGCTCGCCCTGTATCCGGAAGAGCCCGAGTTCGGAACTCAGTTTGGTGGGCCGGTATTGATGATGCGTCGCAAACTAAGACGAAACAACTAGCTGCTCAGTACTGCCCGTTGGGTTTCCCAATGTTTCTCTGGCAGATCTCAGTTCATGATAAAATTCTTTATCTAATCCACTCCCAGCAAACTAACACATAACTAACTTTGATTAAGTCGATAAATTGAATGATGCAACATAATTAACAGAAATGAGTAAGGCTCATACGAAAATATAATAGAGACTAGATAGGATTATTCTCATTTGAAGCAGTGAGATAAATATTTAAATTGAAAAATTGAAAATTGAAATACTTCCTATCAAATATTGAGACAAATTAGGTTAATTGTAGGTGAACTAACTGAACACAATTCCTCAATCTACGGAATTCATGATTTACCAGGTGGATTACTACAACGTTCAAGTTTAGAAGTAGTTTAGTTCGTGCTTCTCCGTGTAGATGATACTGGAATCGGTCTGAGAAGTCTTTCAACGTCCAGTGTAGAACTGACCGCTATAAGTACTGTTGAATCACTTTTTCTTAGGTTATGCAAAACCATATATCAATTAGAGGTTAGGCTGAGGGGCATATATTCATACGAAATATAAAGTGAGCGGAAGAGGCACTCAGTTATAAAATAACAATACAAATCAATACATTAATAATTTAAAAAGTACAGGTTAAACATGATAGCTACTTCGAACTCACTAGTAGCTGCAGCCGGCTTTGTTGAACCTTTTTCTAAATGATAATTAAAACATCTTGGTCAGATACGGTGAATGTTAGTTTAAAATAATACACAGTACGGCTTCGGCTACAAGCATAAATGGGTAAACATGAGAAATTTCTTTGACCTAAATTTGTCGAAAAAATCTACATTTCATACATTTGATTCTCTTGATAAATTTCATTAGAGAACAAAAGACCAGATTTACAGTACAAAATGATATCATTCCATTTCACAGGTTCTCATCAGCTGCAAACTACCTGAAAATACAATGGTTATAAATAATAATATTTCATACTTCATTGTTTGAAAAGTAATAGAGAAAACATTATAAGGTGAACACATCATCAATTTATATACTGTCAAACTATGAGGAAAGAAAAAGGGGTGGGTGTGAGAAAACAGAAAAAATCTAATAAACAGTGTCAACATGGCAACTCAAGAAGGTCAAAGTTCATCATTTTGAAAACTTGCTTAGTGAGTTGAGCTCACTAGTGTGTATAACTAATCAGTGTAATGAAAGTGATATGGTTACCAAGGGATTGAGAGATTGACCACACTCTCTTCCTGTATGCACAGGTTTGGTCTGTGACGTTTGATTGCAATCGCTTCAGCAAATCGTAGTAGATTCTCTGTCCTTTGTATGTATTTTCAGTTAGTTTGCAGCTGATGAGAACCTGTGAAATAGAATGATATCATTTTATACAGAAAATCTGGGCTTTCTTTCTCTATCGAAAATCCACGTTTATTATTCGAAGAAGAACTACGTGACCATATTAGTAAATATTTATTTCTCGGATTCCATGAAATTATGTAATTCTTGAGAGCAATGGGAAAAACGAATTACAATTCATCATGCGCACATTTCAGTCTAAGGCTTCCTTTAGCTAAACGCAACACAAAATGTACACATAGGATTTACGAAATGGGAGCACACTATGTTCGTCATCTCTCACTGATCAGTAAGTATCGATGAAGATCTTAGTTTTAAGAGGCAGATAAGAGAGCAGTGTGATTGTATTTATCATTAATACAGTACAAGGATATCCAACTTCACTTCATCTTTCTCGGATGTACAGCTGTCAGGTAACTTACACCTTAATCTTGCAAACGCGAAGGTACGTCGACAAATCTCACAATACACTAATAAACATTATTCAATGAAATCAACTGTAGTCAAGATTTGACAGAATAGTTCTATAATATTTGGGCGCCGAGTGAGAAGTAGACATTTGTAAAAAATTATATTTGTAAAATCTCAGCGATATTGAAGTGAGTAATTCCAACGTTTCGTTCGGCAATCTGGTCCGAACTTCTTCAGGGAAATTAATCCTTTTATATATAAACCTGTTATGTTAATTTCGATTAATTTCCCTGAAGAAGTTCGGACCAGATTGCCGAACGAAACGTTGGAATTACTCATTTAAATATCGCTGAGATTTTACAAATATAATTTTTTACAAACATTATTCACCTTATTACGTAATCACGTATGCTATATTTAACATGTTGCTTACATTTCAAATTTTTCACGAAGTCACCTCAAAATAAAATGTACGCATTTTACCCGCAAACATTGGTCTTCCCTATTTGATTTAAATAAAGGGAACACATCTATTGACTTAACTTTCAGAACTACTCTGTGACAAACTCGTGAACAGCATTCCGCTTGTTCCCTGTGCTCACAATGTTTTACTAAGTAATTACTTATTTCTTCTCTTACTATTCAGCCTCAAGGGGATTCATCGTACAGAAATTGAAATGTCAGTCAGCTCTCTACCTCACTCAACTTCATCGACTTTGAAAAGGTCTTCAGCAGACAGTGTCGATCGAGAGGTGAATTGGTAACTACGTCCCCACTACCAAGGGTTGTGGCCAACAATTTTACACCTCATCCAACAGTTATACGACAATGCTGCATGCTAAGCATTCCACAACGCGAAAATCACAGAATACTTAAAAGTGCAGACAGAATTAAGCTCACTAGCTAACTGGATGCCTACTACCTCCAATGATTCTCCCGGTTGCGGTTGACTGGATCATGCGAAGGACAACAGGCCGGAACCAAACTAAAACATGGAGGATCTGCATATCGCAGATGATATTTGTCTGATTTCACAAAAACTGGAAGATATGCAAGTGAAAAGCAACAAGTTGGTATGAGAGGCATCAAAGATAGAAGAGGCTTCAGGTGAAAATAGAGAAAACAGAGGTGATGAAGATTCCCGGCCAATAGCAACAGCAACAATCAGCATAAATGGGAGAAGTCTGAAAGAAGCAACTTCCTCTATCTGCCCACCTACCTACTAACCAATCTAGGAACCAATGTTTCAACGTTTTAAATACAGGCGCACGGAACTGATGAGGATACCAAGGCAATGAGCATTGGGTAAGCAAGCTAAATTGTCATTACTCTCTAGTGTGTGGATATCAACAGCGCTCAGTACGAAAATGAAAAGAAGATCCGGATTTTCAATTCCAAAGCAAATTCAGTGCTACTTACTAAGCGGATCATAGATTTTTCCTGCACGTCACGCAGGTCACTTCGAACAAACTACACATCTATATCAACACCAATCAGGAACCGATTGTGAAACGAATAGGCAGGAAGAAATGGAGATGGATTGGCCATACGCTGAGGAAACCATCAAGTGACATCACTAGACAAGCCATTGCTCGAGTGGAACCCAAAAGGGAGGCGGCGAGTTGGTGGTCCAAGGGTGACTTGGAGGAGGTCATGCGAGAAGGAGATGAAAGCATGTGGACAGACCTGGAGCAGGGTGAAAAAGTTGTCAGAAAACCGAAGGCAATGGAGGTGCGCAGCTGAAGCCCTATGTTCCTCTAGGAACTAAAGGATACAATAATAATAATATATCAACATCTGTCTGTGCTCATTACAGCTCAACATCAGTTGCTGGACGAGAAAAGATCAGCAACAGGAATCTCTGGCAATGAACGAACCAACCCAGCAGGACCCGATTGTGTTATAAATGTGCAGAACAAAATGGAGGTGGATTTTCCAGACTCTCAGAAAACAAGCCATCAAGTGATATCACATGACAGGCTATCGCTAGAGTGAAACCCGAATGGGAAGCAGCAGGTTGGTCGTCAATGCGACGGTGACATGCAAAAGGTCATAAGAAGACAAGTTGAAAGCATGTGGGGAGACGTGTAGCCAGGTGAAAACATTGTCAGAGAACCCAATGCAATGGAAACGTGCAGCTAAAGCTGTATGTTCCTCTAGGAACTAAAAGGAACAGTAATAATATCTATTTGGTACTCTCAATATTCAGCCACAGAAGTACAAAACTTACCAGTATCCTGATTTCTTGGTGGTGGGACTTGTGCCATAAAATGATAATAAGAATTTGTAAAGTGTTTCGAATTTGAATATCACATTAGGATTCTTATTTTGTAAGCATAAATAAAAAATATGAGTGTTTTACTTGTGATGAATTAGATTGTGTGGCTACACAAATAAATAGACAGGGATTATCTTCACTGGTTCTTTGATGAATTGATTTATTTATGATGACTATATCATGAGCACTATTCACACATCTCCACATAGACTTCTCAATTAAATCTTACTTAGACTCAGATTAACTAATTAATCCACAACTTATGTCAGTCAGAGTGTTATTACACCGCAACACAATCTCAGGTCCCTTGGTTGTATCATAACATACAAACAAGTGTTGTTATGTTAGTAGGTAAACGTAGATTGAATAATGCGACAGACAACCGCAAAATGAGGAAACAGGAATAAAATGGACTCATACAAAGACAAACTTTAAGGATCTGGACTTCGCCGATGATATATGTCTGATTTCCCACAAACTGGAAGATATGCAAGTGAAAAGCAACAGGCATCACAGATAGGACTTCATGTGAACATAGATAAAACAGAGGTGGTGAAGATTCCTGGCCAACAGCAACAACAACAGACAACAATCAGACAGCACAAATGGGAGGAATCTGAAAGAAACAACTTCCTTTACTTTCCTGCCTACCTGGGAAGCATCGTTTCAACTACAGGCGGAACTGACGAGGATATCAAAGCCACATTCGGAAAAGCAAGACAAGCTTTCACTACTCTTAAGTCTGTGTGGAGGTCAACAGCGCTCAGCACCAAAAGGATCAGGATTTTCAAATCTAATGTGAAGTCGTTGCTACTATACGCATCAGACCAGCGCGTCATAAAGAGCACCTCAAACAAACTACAGACCATCAATAACAGTTGTCTTCGCTCAATACTCAAGAACAGATGACCAGAAAAGATCAGCAACAGAGATCTCTGGGAGTAAACCAAGCAGGAAATGATTGTACAACAAACAGGCGAGAAGAAATGGAGATAGACTGGCCATACACTGAGAAAACCATCAAGTGACATCACTGGACCAGCCATCGCTGGAGTGGAACCCGAAAGGGAAGCGGTGAGTTGGTCGTCAGTGCGAGGATGACATGGAGGAGGTCTTGTGACGAGCAGATGAAAGCATGTGGGCAGACTTGGAGTGAGGTGAAAAAGTTGGTAGAAAACCGAAGGCAATAGAGACGCGGCTGAAGCCTTATGTTCCTCTAGGAATTAAAGGATACAATAATAATGGTGACAATAATAATAATTAGAAGACGCATGTAGTGTCATGTACTGCACAGAATCCTCTTACATGACGTCTTTACTGCATTTATGCATGCTCACTCTCTCAAACCATTTCCAATAAGAATTCCAATATGATACATATATATGTATATGTATATATACACAAACATGTACAGTGCCATTACTTCTGCCGGTGTTTTCTGTGTGGACTGACTGAAAAAAGATTCGATTTAATGCTTACAACCTTGCAACCTATTGTATAATTGCATGCAAGGGAATACATTGTGATCGCTGTTCACGTCAACCATAATCGCTTTGTTAAAGTGGTTTCCATTTTGCGCAACCAAGTTGCTATTGCATCAATTTTAAAAGTTGAGGGGAATGACATTTTCCTATAAATTCTGGATAATTGATGAATCACGAAATAAGAGTCATTGTCAGCTGAATAAAGTGTTCAGGATAATTTGTGTGAACATGGTTACTTTATTTTCGAGTGAGCAGTCAGGAGGATATTGTTGAAATTCAAGAAGTTATCCTCACGATACTAAGCTTTTAGCCAAAATAAACAATGACCTAGTAACTGGTTACTGTGTGTACTGAAATTGGGAAAGCTATTCACACCGTTCTCAACTTAGTATTGCCTGTTCAGATTACACCAGAGCAAACTGTGTACAATTATAATGAGCTATTGGTCTTCCATGAAATTGTCTTCAAGTTTTGAATACATGCTTACATTCAAATCCAATAAAATAACTGCTCAATGTTATGAATAAACATTTCCATGTATAACTTTATTCATCAAAATGTGTGTTAATGTAGGAGTTGAGTACTTACGCACTATAAGGACTGAAGCAACAAGTTAGGGTGAAAGTCAAAGGTGTATGTTCTATCTGTCGATGGGTACACAAGGTATTATTGTAAAGACAGGAGAATATACATATGACATGAAAGTCTGTAACCACGATTTAATATCTTACGAAGTATTATGCAATGTTGACGTATCAAAGCTCGCTTCAAGTTGGAAGTGGTTATAAAGACGTTGTGTAACAGGATTACAAAAGCTTCATAATTGAAATTTGCACCAAAAATTCAAGAAAATTGCATCTACGATCAACATTTTATTTACCAATTAACAAATTTTCTTCACCCTTCCTATGAAATGATTTTTAAAGGACACGAAAGCAGGAGCACTTGTAAAACAGAACATCTGTTCTCAAATCCGTCACAGTAAACTACTGCCTACAAAAAAACATGGCTACACTCATAATAATGAACTTCCAATTTCATAACCTACTTGTCCGACTACTCATATTGTTTTCTATATACATAGAAAGTTAACAAAACTTACGGACAGCTAAGATAGTGAAGTAAATACAACAAAAAATGTTTATACGAAGGTTAGTTAGAAAATCTCAAACCTTCAAGGTGAATAAGATCAAATACCTCTGTCTCTATTAGAATACATGACATGTTTTTGTTTATACAAGTCCACACATGCAATGACAGATATCAGTATAACTGGGATAATGTTAAAATCTTAGACAGAGTAAAGACAAATAACATCTGACAATTCCTAGAATGACAGTACCCAGACCAACTTGTAACTGATACTCAACAGAACACAGATAAAATGTATTGATAATTAAAAACCGGTATAATTAATTGAAGGTCAAACAGGAGTTTACCGACAGAATCGGTCTCTTCACAAGTTGATACAGTCATAAAAGCATCTACGGGAATCATCAGTTATAGTGGAGAATTCTCAAAGCCCCCTTCACTTTGAGGTTAACTCTGAAAGTGTCCTCAAAAAGGATAAGGAAATCCTCGTAAATAAACAATCCAGATCAATGAATCCAGCCAGACCGAATGCACTCATCAATGCTTTAAATGTTTCCTTCTATTCATCAACTATTCTTTACAATTCGGATCGTGAGGTTCTTGAAGGATTGAAAAGTAGGATCTGTCGTAAAATACCACATTATCCTTCAATTTTCGCATCGGAATCCATCTGTCTACAAATAAAACGCCTTTTTCACACACTACACTGAACCTCCCCGGTTTACTGACTACTGGCTTAGTTAATCATACTGTATTGCATAAATACCAAGGTTAACAATACTTACGTTTATCTGAAATTTTGAATAAAATGTAACACACATATTTATATCTTTTTTACTTTATATATATATATATATATATATATATATATATACCAACTTCACTAAGTAAAATTATAAAAGTACAAATTTACAGAAAACTGCATTACTTCGACCGGCAACTCCTCCGAGATGCACACACATAAGTGGAGTCAGAAAATATAGTGAAACTTTGATTGACAAAAATATACTATGGAAAAATTAATTCCGCGAAGATTAGTGAGACATTTCAGAGCATCTACGACACCAAAAGAGTGAATACATCTTTGCCATTAAATACGTTGAAGCCAGGTGGCTATGAGAATCCTAACCAAGGAGTCTACATAACATGAGTCCATAACATGAGTCGAATAAACAGCCAAACCTTTGTTGAATGTCTACTTTTCACTCTCTCTCTTAACGTAACTCTTTTACTCCTGGTCGAGGTTAGCAGTGGCTCCGCATTCGGAACACGTATGCTAACTACGTTGCTTTCACCCTCATCATGTGGTAATCCGTCCTTCAGGAATTGACTTACTTATACTGAGGAGACTGTGCTATTTTAAACAAGATACCCATTGTTGAAAACTGGTGATTTTTCACAGCCCGCTTGTGTAAATTATCCTCTCAATACATTCAAGGTACAGTTTATTAGGAAACATCACTAAGCATGAAATACACTTGAAAATTATAAATTGACAAATAAATCCCCAAAGTGCTTACGCTGACGTCCTATGAAGTTACAAGTTATGATACTGATAAATTATAAATATAACAGATGCAGAATTCTGCATAAAATCAAGTGAATTAATTCTCCTGCTTTCATCACTCCTTAAAAGTGCGAGAAAGTGACTGACAGGTAAAAACTCCCAAACGAGTAATTAGATTACTCTATATATATATACATATATATATATATAGAGAGAGAGAGAGAGAATGTGTGTGTGTAGCAAAACTTACGGACAGCTAAAATGGTGAAATAAAAACAACAAAATTATACTAGAGAAACATTTTTTACATGAAGGTTATTTAGAAGTTCTCAAACCTTCACGATGAATAAGACCAAATACCTTTGTGCAACTAAGAATGTTTACAGCCATGGCAGCCACCAACCACAAATTCTTACTATCTTGAGGATCGTAAAAAGACAGTTTAAACAGTCAAAGGTCTCTTCGATTGTCGCCGTAATTCTATGTCACTAATTTTTACTCTTTTTCAATCGTATTATTAAACTACTGGTCGAGGAAGGCAGTGGTTCGTATGCGTAACACATATAGCAACGACCAACTTTCTCATGTTATGACGTCGAACAAAACAGACATAACCCCGACATGCGATGTCGAAAAACACTTGTCTTTTCACACACACACAGAGTGCATCAATATATCCAAGGCAAACTTTATGAGAAAACATTTATACGTTATAAATTGAAAAACAAATTCATAAAAGTATTTACTTGGCTGTACTGCGGTGTTGCACGATACGACAAAGATCAATACTAAACATAAGAGACACAGCATTTTGCACAAAATCAAGTGGATTAATTATGCTGCTTTCATTACTCTTTAAATATAGATTAACCTGTCTATACACCTGGAATCTTATTTGATTAATTATGATTTTACAAAGAGCGATCAAGTGACTGACAGGTAGAAACTTCCAATCGAGTAATTAGATTAGTACATAGAATAGCACATGTTGAATACGTATGTAATTAAGTGAGTAAGCACTTGAATTGAAAAAAATGCATAGATAGCAGAGTAGCTATTACTGCCACATATATGAAATACCGATAGAAGCAGTATATTAATTGTTTGTGAGAGTAGAAGTTGAAATCATACCTAGAGGTGACATGTTTTTAATAATGAGAATCAAAACTATTCTGGATATCATTTCATATCAACCGTATTCGAATGAAAATCATGTATGCTCCCTAGTGAATTGTTACAGGATGGAGTTTCTTGGAGTTCTAGTGAGAAGTCGTGACCAGTGAGGTCCATCCACTCAAGTGTGAGGATCGATTTCTCACCAGTGACATTGGTTGTTGGGCACAATAAATCACAAAATGGTAGAAATTAGAATTCATGTATTGGCTGGCCATTAAATCGGGTTGGTCCCAGTGGCTGAATTGTATACGAGCAAGCTTGACTTGTAACCAGAAGATCCTGTGTTCGAACCTTTCAGCTGTGTACAAAGTGTCGATGATTTCCAGTCTAGGATGAAACAGCTGTTCAGCCTTCCCTGGTGGTTTTTAATGGTTCCCCAACTGTTATCTCTTCTTGGTCACACTCTGAAAAACAAATCTAATCCCTACAAACCAACTTAGTTGATTTCCTAAACTCAGTAAGGAACGGAGGATGACGTAGTACTAATAATTACAGTGAATATGTTGGGAAACATCTATTCCATAAACAAAAGTTGCTATCATAATAGCAATACCAGATAGTGTCCTGAGTGGCCATTAATGTACATCTCAATTATCCCTTTTTAATGACTTGGAATTTGAACTATCCTATGGTGTGATTTATTATTGTATTATTTTGATGTGGTTTTGTTCTCTGAGCTGGATGGTTAGTTTGCGAAGCTTTCATCACCTTACTGGGTGACATCTCAAGCGCATACTTCAATCAAAATCATCCACCTGAGCTACAAATCTTCTCTATCATTTTTCTTTTAGATTACAAATCTGGTCAATAATGATGATATGCACTTTAATTGCTGATTCATTTGAGTACCAGGCTTCTTGAAATTCCCTGATTGCATTTTTGGTGTGCTTCTTATATTACCAATTTCTACATGATCCCAATCGAATTCGTGTCCAGAATTCATTACATGCATTGACAAGTAAGAATACATATCGTGTGTCATCTAAGCTGATCAATGTAATGTATACTGCATTCTATGAAATTGATTTTATAAATGATATTAATTTTATCTTCTTTATCAGCTGGATCATTTGGTTTGCACAATATCCAATGAAGTGATTTGACTCTCTTAAGTGCTACATCTATTTCAAAGTCTCTTATTATTCTTGCCGTTATTTCAGGGACACTTTTTATATTTGGCTGGATAAAGTTTTTTGTGGTCTTTGATGTTTGCTTGTTGTTGGTGTTTTGACTCAATTTCGAACTTTTTTGCATTAAATTGTAAGGGTATTTGTGGTGATTGAAAATTTCTATCTCTGTATTATTTAAATACTTACTGTTGCTTGTTAATATATTTCTTATATGAATTGAATAATAATTCCGCCAAATACAAGTTCCTAAATTCATCCCTCTCTGTGTCTTCGGTCGAATTCCTGTAATTCAGTCATTGTGAAATACAAATACTACTACTACAAATAATTATAACATTTCGGCGTCGCTATAGAATTAAATAATCTTGGAGTTTCCTGAAAATAGTTAACCACGGGAAATTGCCAATTATCTTGAATGCTTCGATACATGGTTCATTTGAAAGAATGTTCGGGTTGACAAAATTCCAGCACATTTCATCACTGCCATTGGGCTAGATGCATATAGCCTAGTGAAGACTTTGGCGTTTCCAGATAAACCTATTTCTCTGTCATATGACAAGACCCGTGAACTTCTGATACATCACTTTCATGTAACTACTTTTGAAACACGAGAGAGGGCTGAATTCAACAAACTGGTTCGTGCTCCCAACCAGAAGATTAGAGACTTCATTCTTCAGCTCCAAATACAAGCTTCAAAGTGTAACTTTGGAGATCAGCTGCATACTCAACTACGTGATCGTCTAATTGCTGGAATAAATATTCCTAAGTTAAAGAAAGAGTTAATTCAGATTCCTTTCTGTACTTTTCAAACTGTTAAAAATTTATGTATTATACATGAAGATGTCAACAGTGAATACTATGCTCCCACTACGTCAGTATCTGATGTTATGCTTCCCAAAGCCGATAATACAAGTGGTCATAGAAAGAATTCTAAACTGTCGTCCACATATAATGGAATGCAGCGGGAGAGCAACACCATTAAACTGTGTTTTCCATGTGGAAAGATTCATCTACGAAGCACTTGCCGTTTTCGGGGTGCTAAGTGTCATAAATGTGGTAAAGTTGGACACATCAAGTCTGTTTGCAGAAGTTCGAATACTTATGTTACTCAGAATTCTTTTAATTCCCCCAGTCTGTCTAGTAAAATGGAATCAATGTGTCTTTCAACTTTTCAAAATACTGAATCTCTTCCAATGAAAACCTTCACTACAAGTTCAGCAACTCAAGCGTCAACTGTATCACGTGTTTTCAAAAATGAGGTAGCCAAGTTACAATGCGAACTATAGAAAACACGAAAAAAAAGTGAGTGAAATGGAAGCTGGCTGGTTGTCCCTTCGTCAACAGCTGAGTGAGATGAGAGAAAAACTGATTAAAATGGAGGAATTGCTGCATATGCATAGATTGCGTCTGTTGAATGCAGAACATGCAAGTACCCATGAAAGTCCTGCAAAACTATTCAAATCTCGAATTCTCAGAAAGCGTCTGATGTCCATGACTTCTAATGTACATTATTACAGAGGGAATGACCATAGACCTTCTCTTGGAATCATACTACAAAAAAGGGAAATCGAATGGTGAAGATATTAGACATCAAAGATCACTCAGTTCATAACAGACACCCGGTCAAAGTGACAATAAATGAAGTAGGTCGTTCCGATTATAATTTTATTGATTCTGCTACTAATTCTGATTTTGTAGATAATTTAGAAATAAGTCCATATGATACTGATGAAAATAATATCACAGAATCAGTTAGAAGGTCGCATCTACTTGCAAGTAAACCGAGACCATTATAAATACGCAAAGAGACATTCGACGTGTGGCGGATGTGGTGATTGAAAATTTCTATCTCTGTATTATTTAAATACTTACTCTTGCTTGTTAATATATTTCTTATATGAAATGAATAATAATTCCGCCAAATACAAATTCCTGAATTGATCCCTCTCTATGTTTCTGGTTGAGCTTTTGAAATTCGGTCATCTCGAAATACTAATACCACTATTATAAAAAATTGCAACAGTATTCATTCTTTTCGAAGACGGTTAGTAGGTATTTACCTTCATTCTCTCCAACAGTGGAAAGCTACATTGTGTTGAGAATCTTTTGAACATTATGTTGTTGCAACTATAATGGAGTGTATTTGGTCCTTATGAGTTATTTTTCCATAAATTGGCGTTCCTAAATTTCCCTTATTCGTTTCCAGGATTAAGGCCCTAAGGACGGAATACCACCTTCTAGTTCAAATGTAATTCATTCACTCTACAGCACATTAGGTGTCTAAAATGTTCAGTAATTGACTAATTTATAAATATATATATATATATATATAGTAAAAATGTTTGGCTCAATTTTCTTGCACACCATTTATTTGTATCAGGGTAGAATTAATTTTTCACGTGTCCAATATCGAAAACCAACTTTTGCATTCTTATTTGATGCGGGGAAGTCAGACTTTTCTAAGGAAATCCGAAAAACCTCCACACCATGAATTATCCTTTATTATTTCACTTATATCATATAGCTATGAGAGTGCAACCTCTACTGTCCTTTCATATAATCACTACAATTTGTAAATATGCCGTCCAAATCTCAGCCAGTGTACTCTTATATGTAGAGTAGCTAGTAATACTTCAACAATGAGAACGTCTTACACTGTCATACAGTTATATTTACTAGTGATGTTTTGAGCACATTTTATAATTTCTACTCTGTCCAACCAACTCTATTGTGTGATTGTGTGTTAATTCACCCACTGCATTACTGAGTTTTCTTTCCTAAATTACATGTCTTCGCCAGGCCAAGCACGGTAACCCCACTAATAATTCGAATATCCCGTATCAACTGGTTTGACCTTTGTAGTTTACCTCACTCACGGCCATCAGAAAGTATTTTGTAAATTACATTATTTTGTCCAATTGGCTCCTTCAAAACTCAGCGCTTGTCCTACCTGAGTGAGTTTGTCGGATTAAAAACCACTGTAATTCCGAGTTCAATAAAAACCCTACTGAATTCTCAGATGTCTTCACCTTACATCGTAATTCTCTAGATGCTTAAAATCCCTTCATATTTATCTTACCATTACCAGTTTCATCATTATTTCCAACTTCCTCGTGACCTTTACTGATCTTCCTAATAACCTCCACAGGATACTTACTTAATATCCTCCATTCTTCCTCTCTCGGATTCATTTCATCATCTTAACTAACCCTACCTTCACAGACAGATAATGACGGATGAGATGAATTCAAGTCAAAATATCTATAAGCAGAATTCATTAGCTTCTTGTAAACGCTGGTGTGGAGTTTACCTTATTCTACTCGTTTTATTTTAAAGTCCAACATCACAGCGAATTCTTCTTGTTCATAATTTTGTAATAAAATGCAATGAATCAAGTTGAATGAAGTCAAAAAATTGAGTGATTTTGTAAAATGTATTGAAACAGAGAAAAAGTAAACTGATTAGATAATGCATAAGATAACATTATATCATCCAGTTGCATAGGTACATGTTAAAATATTTGAATCTGCATGAAATCGTCTACGTGTTTGAAGTTCGAAATTCACTACAACAAACTTCTGAAATGACTCTACCCTAAAAACAGGCACAGTAAGTCTGCAATATTCAACAGGGATATTTGGTTGGTCGAAGGCCTTTTCAAGGTCGATGAAGTTGAGATGGAGTGTTGACTGCCATTCCAAGCTTTGTTCAATGATGATTCGTAGTGTGACAATTTGATCAATACATGACTTGTCTCTCTTGAATCCAGCTTGTTCTGGTCGAAGTTTTTCATCCGAGGCTTGTTTAATTCTCTCCAGGATGATGCGGCTTAGTATTTCGCTTGGGACGGACAGGTTCATAATGCCGCACCATTGGAAAAGGCGTTTTTGGTGAATTGAGGTTAGTCCAGAAGCAAGATAATGGCTACATCTATGCGATGAAGACTTTACATAAAGCCAGATATGCTAGAGAAAGATCAAGTAACTCACGTACGCACTGAACGTGATATTCCAGTCAAAGCAGATAATCCTGAGTTGTGAAAATGTTTATTCATTCCAAGATTTAGTGAATTTGCATTTAGTTACGGAATTTCTTCCTTGGGGTGATATGATGACATTTTTAATGAAACAGAGCCTCAAACACAATTCTATATAGCAGAAACTCTTCTATCTATCGATTCAATTCATAAAATGGGTTTCATTCATCGTGATATTAAACCGGATAATTTGTTTGATGCAAAAGCCATATTAAACTTAGCTATTTTGGTTTATCTACAGGCTTAAAAAAGCACATTGCTGTTCAACTACAGAGGAAGGAAAGTGTCAATTGTACTATGCTATGCACCCACAAACAACACAGACCTCGAAAAGAAAGGAGATTTTTACAGACAACTACATGCAGCAATGGACAGTACTCCAGTTGATGACATTAAGGAGGAAGTAATCAGAAAAATAATAAAATAATTTCGACAATTGTAATTTTTATAACTTGTAGAGGTTTAGGGTGAGGGGGCGAAGTATTCCGGTTTATACACTCATATAGAGACGGCCAAAGTAAGGAAACTGGCTGTACAAATTTCTTCTAAACACAGAGGTTCATCTGGCTTCTACAGGTGGACTCATGTTGCTTCAGCCGTCGTATGTAGAAGACGATCACGTAAAGCAAAATTAAGATCATTCGGAATGAGATGAACAATTTTAAATACTACATTAACATCAACATTATGCTCACTATAAACATGTTGTGCTAAAATAGAGCTACGAATACATCTTGTTTAACCATGGTGCACGATATTGGTGAATACGATGATGAACCTGACTAATTCCACGCCCGATGTAGCTGGCTCCGCAGCTGCAGTCAAACTGGTAGATACACATATAGGAGGCAAATATAGATAATTTATCCTTATTTCTCGAACTTAGATTAGAGCAAGGATTTAAAAGTGAATATTTATTCGCTCAATCCTTCTGCTTTTTAAATGTTTAAATAGAGATTTTTTCTATATGACATTATTTTGTCTATTTTGCCTTAATCTAAACAGCTTTTCCCACCTGAGTTAGTTTGTAGGTTAAAATACCACTCTAATTCCCTCTTCAATAAGAGTTCTACTGAGCGTCTCAGATGTATCCTCTTTATATCGTAATTCCGTAGATACTTTAAATTCCTTCATATTTATCTTACCATTACCAGTTTCACCATTATTTTCAACTTCCTCGTGACGTTCACTGATCTTCCTAATGACTTCCACAGGATACTTACTTCATATCCACAATTCTTCTTCTGTCTGTTCCTTTTCATCATTTAGGTGTTTTGAAGTACTACTTAGTGCTATTGCTCGGTTCGTTGAATACACACTTAACTAAGCCTGCATTTAAAGACCGATCATGACCGATGAGATGAATTACACTCGAAATATCCATTGGCAGAATTCGTTAGCTTCTTGTAACTCTGATGTGGAGTTTACCTTCTTCTACTCGTTTTATTTCACAATGTTACATCACAGCGAATTCTCCTTGTTCATGATTTTCTAATAAAATAAAATGAATCACGCTGAACGAAGACAATGATTACGCAATGTATAAGTCGGCATTACATCATTCGATTGCATAGATACATGTTAAAATATTTGAATCTGCATGAAATCGTCAACGTGTTTGAAGTTCGGAATACACTACAACAAACTTCTGAAATGACTCTACTAAATAACAGGCACAGTAAGTCTACAATGCTCAACTGGGATATTCATTTAAACTTTTCGTTGTTATATTGTCACTCTTTTTCATCAGAGATAAACAAGAATCATGAATGTGGAGGTGAGAATCGTTGCATAATACACGAATCCGCTGAAAATCAAAACAAACAATAAACGTTGCTTTACGTAAAAAGGCGACATACTTAGTTATCTTAATTGTTATACTTTTGCTAGATTTGGCCAAAGACTTTCAGATATCTCACTTATGGAACTCTCATGGATTTGTGTCAGCCGTTTCTTGATCCCTCTCTTTAGGTTGTTGGTTTCTTTTTGACTTCTATGACGGCGAAGTTAAATAACAGTGACCCAGCAGTGCGGACGCTTCAATACCATTGAACGCATGCTATTAGCTGGTTAACGGCACCTGTCATTATCATAGCTGGAATATCAGCGATATTGATTAACTAAGAAGCAGATCAGATCACGTTTCTAAGGACTGTTTTGACAATAAGTAAATAACTCGTTAGGGTGACGATTAGAGTTAAGGTAAGTATTATGGTTAGGATTACGATCAGGGTCATAATTAGGATTAGGATCATATTTACGGTTAGGATAAGGGTGGTAATTAGTGTCAGGAATAAAGTTACGGTTAGTGTTAGGGTCAAGACCAAGGTTAGGATTAAGATTAGAGTTGATGTCATATATTTTATTTTGTTTTATTATCTACATTTTTCTCGTCAGTAGTCGTTGATCCTCTTAGCGGGAATCATAGTAATTCAACCGAGAGCTTTATGGAGAAGACTGAATAACAGGATAAGAGAGATTAACGACACACAAAAACAGCTCATCTTCAGTCACCTCGGGGAATACATGTAGAGAAACTAGTCTAACTTAGCAACTGATACTTCTCATTATAACTGGAACGCATTTTAAAGTCATGTCAAAGAAACATGCCCTGCTTAATGTTTTCATGCATTTTCTTGTAAGCAGGTGTTAATTTTTGTACAAAAATTCCTCGTGTTTATGACTGCTCGGCTGAACGTCAATCGTGCGTTCGCATCCTCGAAACGATATTGTCGGACTTTTCCGCTTATATTTTTACGCAACACTGAATTACTATATTTTCAAAGTCATTTAAGTGTGTGAATATGAAGATTCTGTCTAGCATTTTGCTAGATTTTTGAGACGATGAGAGCTCGCTTATTGAAGTCCGGTCTTTTCTTCTGTCTTTGCATTCCGCCGGTGTTATTGTTGTTGACGTGCGATTAGGACAGATTAGTGGGCGCATTAAATTAGTACTCTTTTTTAGTCTAATACGTCGTAGTTCTGTTCATACCAAAAATAATAATTGCTTATTTGAGGAATACAAGTTATATCCTGATATTAGTGAAGCAATAAAATAATCCGCCGCTTTATGTTGATATTATGAGATTTACAGGCGTTCACTGACACTTATGGTAATTTGAGTCTCTTGTAAATATTTTCCACTTTCTCACATAAAATAACATTTCACACATTGAATTCAAATTTCAGTCAGATGGAAGATGGTTTTTCACCTATAGAGACGAATCGTCTGCAGAATACGTGAGCCATACAAGTCGATACAAAATGTCTGTTGATATATGCATCACAAGTAGTTGGAGAACATCTTATCGACTGTCAATATCTTGTGCTTATCTGTGTTGAATTGAAGTATGATAGGAAAGTCTAAAAGTAGTAGGTATGAATCGAATCAAATGAAATCAAATCCTTGCAAACCAACACCGGATTATCATTCTGATATCCACTAGAAGCTGGTCCTATTGAGGTAGGCAGTTACTACCTGGATAACAGCAGGTCCAGTGCACGGACAAATACTAGCCGACAATGGCACTGTATAGTGATTGCACTAGATCGCGAACTGGAGGAAGTTGGAATTCATGTTCTGGCCATTAGTTCGGGTCCTCTAACTATAAGCGCTGGGTTTGAACTCTAGCGGTAAGTGAACACCGTTCGAGCTGAGGCCATGGCCAGAATATAGAAACTTATGGATCTGTACTCTCTGGTAGTTATCAAATAGTTCTCCAACTGATGTCATTTCATGGTGGAATCTTGTGAACAAAATAAATACTACGAACATTGCTTTGTAAGGTTCTCAACAGTGGTTCTTGTTACTTGGTGATAAACATATTTCATACCGTTACACAAGACTGAATGATTTCGATAATTCAACTTGAATAGATTATATAAACCAAGAGACTGTGTGTATTCATTCAAACTAAGTAAAATTGATGTTCCCAGGGCTTAGGCTTTTACAGAAATGCCGAAAGAAGCAGGCATCGACAAGCTAGTTTGAATTGTTTCATTCACTAAATTCGCCACGATAAATGTTGGATAAATTATTAGGGATTATATGTGGTATGTGGCTATGGTGACCTCAATAAACTCACATTCCATCCATGGATGACCTACATTTTATGATGCATTAATGTTCCTTTTAAAACATTTCAAGTTGCATTTCTTTATAATTCAGTTCTTTTTAATCCAGTCTACATTCATGACAGCTGTGATCGTCACCTCAAGGTGGAATGTGGATAATTCAGTTACACAGTGAGTTTTTGACTATATCACACAATCACGCTTTATCACTTACCTTTGAGCTCTGATTTGAAAATAAAAATTACATTTGTTTAATTGAATAATTATTCCAACATAACTGTTTACAATCCAAGATGTTTTTTCTACACGCTAAAGGAGTATGCGTGAATTCCTTAGACCACATTTCTTCATTTCGCATTTTATCAGATATAAACGGTTTCCCACAAAATTTGTAGCTGTTTGTTTACTCTTCAACCTCTAACTCGAATTTGCATGTGAAGCAATAACAGTGTCAGTAAAACTTCATAACAAATAATTCCAGTGGGAAAGCTATTCACATTTCCTTTATTAAATGTGTATTCATACAGGTAATTAACCATTTTGTCGTAATTATCTACCTGTCAGACAAGACTCGTCAGATTCCTGTCATAACATCTTCCATTGAAGGAATCCACATAGCGCCAGACACATGCTTTCAAAACAAGAAATCCGCTTAAAAAATGCGTATGCGCAATATTCATTGTGAATTAGAACCCTTTCGCTGATTCAAGGAAAAAATATCCGGCTGTTATCTGGAAGAAATCGTCACTAAGATCAGCTTCAAAACGAGACATAGATTGCTTATCCTCACTGGATAATAGGAACTAGTGAGGCGTGTTTACTTCTTTCTTTAGTGCAGACTGAATCCCACCAGTCAGGTTTGCAATGCGACCATCATACCACTAGGTGGCTCGCCGTCCGAGGTGTAAGTTGGTTTGATGATAACTTATGGTTTGAAGCAATCGGCGGGAAGCCTTCATACACCCATTTTTCGTTCTGTTTGGAGCTCACTAGTCAGCAACCTCGAAAAATCTAATGTCCTCAATAAAATTCCAGGCTGAGTCATTCAGTGCTGCACTGAACTATTCAAGCTCGCTAGTGACCTCCTGTAGGTCTGTGGTGGATACATTCATTATACACCAGTTAGTAACAAGTGTGATTTGTCTATTCCTTTGTTTCGTGCAGACTGAAGAGTCATGAGTTCCTTAAATGTGCTTGCAGATACTGCTTGCTGAATAGTGCCAACTAGCACAAGACCTAGGTTCAAGGCTTAGTGTGGCCAATTGCCTCCAACTATCCGGGACAATAAGATTTTCCACATTTAGAGTTGCAAACAATCGCTAAAATTTTGACTTACACACTACGTCTGAAATTTCATTGATAAATCAATTAATGTGTGATAATTAGAAATGAAACGATGTTATGTAACAATGAGATTTTTAGCGCATATTTTGGTGGAAAGTATCCGATGTTGATTTGAAGGATAACTGCTTGTACTTGTCATTTATTTTTTATTTATTCATTCCAGCCTTATTCTACACATTATTCTGGTATAAGTATGAAATTTTCAGCATGTGATATCGGTGGCCCGAATTATGCAGGCCGACTAGTGATATTAGGTGTATATTGCCCGGGGACCGACTCCTGGACCAGATGCATTGTCGGCGAGCGTCCTAACTTCTGTACCACCGATGCCACCTTACTCAGAACGATTTAAGGTTGATTAAAATTCTAAATGGTCAAATCAATATGCCAGGAAAATGTAGTAGGGATAATTTAAAAAGCTTTGTAGAAACGGTCTAATTTGCTCTCTCTCGTCGTTCTTCACCAATGGGCGAGGGTATCAAGCAGCATACTGATTAGCATGGTTAATGAAACCTCAAATCAGGGGAAAAATCGGTCTTTATAGCCACACGGAAAACTGAAAATTTTTTTCAACATTTCCACCTATCAAATAATGAATTATTTTTTAAATCATCCATGGCAATAGTTCTAAACAGGATATTAGTTGAGGATTTTCACAAGCCTTAAGCCTCATGATGAAAATATCTTGGATTGGGGGCAATTCATACTGACTCACTATTCTACTTCCCTGGCACATTCAGTAGGATAGCTAAGAGATATTTTTTGTCTGAATAAATAAAACGATAGTGCGTCAGGGAAATGGTGGTAGGACACTCCCAAAACACCTGTGTGGTCCGGGGATCGATCCTACACTGATGCACTCCTATACCTCGCTAACCCGGTAGTATGACAGGTAAAGAAGGAAGATTGAGGGCGAGGAGAGCAACTTAACCCTGTGAAAATAAAGTCCCTGCTACAGAAACTGCAAAGCTCTAGTCTGAAACCCCGTTTCCAACTCTAAACGTAAGGGAAAAAACAAATAAATAAAACAATACTCCACTGAAGTGATATTACAATACGGATATTGAAGTACATCACAACTTTTAACACTTACCTTCCATATCTTCAATGAAGGAATAATAATTTCAACTGGTCGTAGAGAATATAACCACATGATTTTCGCTACGAAAACTGATAATCAGTTTGGGCAATAATCTGCGTGGAAACGTCAACACTTATTTAGATACAAAACATCTGACTCATGAGTAACAAGTAGAGAAGCACATTCGCCTTAGATCTCACCGGATCACCTTAACAAACATGCGTTTAACAGATATCTCATTAATACTCAAGTATCTGTTTTGTGGGGATTCGATTGTTTGGTGGTTTTAGGAATTCATCATGAGAAGATTTCGGCAAAAATATCACTAGAAAATCTGAGAATACTGGAGAGTCAGCTGTTTCGTCCTAGTTTGGGAGTCCTGTGGAGTGCGTGCTCACCGACAGAGGTCAAACACAGGAGCTTCTGGTTTGAAGGTAACGAGCTCGTAGATCATTAGGCCACTGAGACCCAACCCAATCACCTAGCAGGAGGGGTGTGAGGACTGATACTCGCCGAAGATGTTGGCTGGCGTTTGCCCTATGTCGTGAATTGCCAGAATTCATGGACTGATCGTTTGATCGAGTCCCAGTGACTAAATGGTCTACGAGGTCGTTACTTTATGATCAAAATATCCTGAATTCGAAGGCCGGTCAGTGCGTACTCCTCAAGGGTCCAACATTTGTACGAAACAACTCTCTGTCCATTACCTCTTGTAGGTTTTCCAATAATTCCCTAATTGATGTCGGCTCACAGTGAAATCCTGTAACCGGTATTTCTGCGTTGCCAGTGTGAGCAGCATGTGGCTGTAGAATGTGACCATTTCAATCCTCTGTGTTCAAAAAATGGAAGACAGAGAATGCATAATTGACTAATTCTTATTTACCACAGAAACGTCTGCATTATAACCTCATGCCTTTTTGCCTTCACTTCATACTTCAGGTCACGAAACAGATAAGAAATGATGGCTTGTAAATATTGGTGAAATATTTCAGCACAACACTTACTCTTTTTCTAAAAACATTAAATTTTATGAAACATTTGTATATATATGCAGACATTGAACTTATCAGAAAGATGAGACATTATTTGACAGTATAGCTACGATTTCAATGGCCCACTGACATCTGAAATTCAAAATGTTAGCGAACATGGTAAAACAAACACATAATAAAATTCATCACTAAATAGAATCCAACTGCAAACATTTCATGAGATATGCTCAAACAGATTCACTGAACCTATTGACTGTCATAATGAACTTTGTCAGGCTTCAGTAGACTGCAAAATATGCCCATTCGTTATCTGACTTTCCTGACCATATTTTGTTCACTGCGTCTATGGTGATCAATATTCTTAGGTTTGGGCAATATCCAGAAACAAATTCAGTAAGAGATTTCACTTGATTTGATACCATAATTCATGGCAATAAAGAAGTCACCTACTGCCTAAGTAACTGGTTTACACTTTGTTCGAACTATTATTCTCAACAAATTATATTAATTCAATGTCATTTCAGGAAAATTTTGAATTCAGTACGAATCTAATGAAACAGTGTTTAACTCATTTCAAGACAACTGCATGATTATGCGAATTCGTGTTATTCAACTCCAATGGTTTTCTTGCTATTCTCGCGGTGACATATTCTGTCTTTCCACATCTTCTTACTGATCGATTCTCACCACTTCTTGAATGTAGCAAACATCAAGGTCTGCTTCAAATCACTGAAAACACTTATCGAGTCATGAAGAGAATAAAAGACAATTCAGCGAAGAAACTTTTCTTTATCGATGAAACTAACTTCAGAGGCTGTACAGTCATATTTATATAAATTTGTGAAGAATAAACTGCCGCTGTCGACCACTTCAGTATGCGTTTATAAATTCATCTGCTTGTTTGGAGCCAACTCAATTCTCCAGCACTTGGTGAACTCAAGCCATGTGACTATACCAAAGTCATCTTTCAAGATTATCCACAAGATGAAAATGAATTTTACAAAGGGTGTCACGTCTCAGCATTTGTATGTAGCACAGGCGTTGAAAATTCGTCAATACAACCGGGAACTCTGTATACTGAAGAAGTTTGTTCAGTCAGCTATTCGACTATTGTATTAACCTCTTCCCTACAAACAATTTTATTTATTTTTGTTAAATTTCGATTGTACTCTTAGTCACTCTCACTTTCATAATTAATTCAATATGATCGCTTTCATTTGTTCTTTTGTCGTAAATTTTCTCGCGCTCTCCACACTTGTTAAATGGACAATCAACTGTCTTTATTATTCACTCAATAACAATTTTCAACATTCCTTCGTGTAAAGTGCTTATCCTTGCATAGTATTTTAATGAAAATGCAACTCACCCCATTCAACTTAAATAAGATAAAACATTTAATACCTAACACAAATGCTCTTTTATATATAAACAGGAACCAATGGTGTGACAAACAGTACTATTACCTAATCTTCTCTCACTTCAAAAAACGTTAATAACCAACTGGATACACCATGTTGCCTCGCGAATGGCTTTTTGATTAAGTAATCAGAGTAACATCCGAATTTTCCCTGAAATCCGGCTGAATCTCAAGCTGAATCAGTCACTGACCTCTTATATTCCCTAAAATTCATAATCATATGAGGTTAACTAATCTATAATAGCATTAACAATGTGATTAAGAAAACGTCCATGCTTGTTAAAATCGTAGCTGCCTGTCATGACTGTGACTTATATTTTTTGATGTTGACTATTCTGAACTCTCAAAACTGCTTCACATTCTGTTTTGTCGCTTCAGAATTCAAAGTATACTCATTTGATCCCAATTGATAGACACTTTGATTTGAAGCATATTTTGTTAGCGATTATCTGCCAAAGCTGCCGAAGAAATCCGACCTACACCTCACTATGCAAGAACTGGCACGGAATAATTCTCTTGTGCACGCCAAGTAAAATACTAAGCCGCGTCATCCTGGAGAGAATAAAGGATGTACTGGAACAGAACTCATCCCAACGGAGTAGAACTAGCTGGATTGAGAAAGGCAAATCATGTGCTGTTCAAACCTTAACCTCAATTCCATAGACTTTGAATAGGCCTTCTTCGAGAGACCGTTGAGTGCGAAGTAATTTGGAAACCGCGTCAAAGTACTGCATGCAGAGCCAAAGTCACTATCAACCGCATTCAGTAGTTGGCTGCATGGCATAGGCACGTGCATGTGATCACAACAGAAAACTAAGTGAGGCGTTCGAAGTGAATACTGGAGTAAGACATGACTATCATGCCTGTTATCACACACGATGGTATTCCTAATTGTGGTGAAGTGGGTTATGTGGAAGACTGTTGGTGGCGAGGAGTCAGGACTCAGAAGGACGACCGATGAAAGACTCTAGAAGATCTGGATCTCGCAGATGATATATGTCTAATGTCACACAACCTTGAAGACTTGGAAGTAAAAAACAACAAACTCTATGAAGAGGCAGTAAAGACAGGACTCCAACCGAACATGAGAAGTCAGTGGTGTGAAGATAATCAACTAACCGCATCAAGAACAACAACCAGCACCAATCAACATCGATGGGAGAGATTTGATAGAGGTTAATTCCTTCAATTGTCTAGGAATCATCATCTCAGCTAAAAGCAACACCACGGATGAAGGCGTCATATCTGCTCAGCCGGAATCAGAAAGGCAATATACTCCCCATCAACCTGGAACCAGTACGAAATTCCTCTTCATGAACTCAGCCAGCATAAACAACAGGATTCAGATTTTGAATACAAATGTGAAGTTGGTCCTTATATACGGCTCAAAAAATTTCACTGCGTGTCAAGAAAATGATTTCCAACAGGTCGCGACTTTCATCAATGGCTGCCGCATTCTCTGACTCCATACTGAAGATTAGATAGCCAACTGGCCAGAAGAATTAGCAACAAGATGCTCTGCAGGGAACAAACCAACCATCAGCCAATTTTTCAGCAAGTATGTAAGCGAAAATGGAGGTGAATTGAGCATACGCCACTGTGAAGGCCGTCGAATGAATCGGGCTCAATGCAAGACACTGATCGAGGAAAATTCCGACGGAAGGCGACGAGTGGGTAGACAGTGCAAGGGTAACATGGAGTAAATCATATGAGGAGGATGAGGAGGAGGAGATAAGGATGATTGTGGGTATTCGTGGCCCAGTCAGCTGAAAAAACCAGCAGAGAATGAAAATCCTGGAGAGATGTTGTTGAAATCTCAAATTCCACTCGCAACCCAAGGAATGATATTATAATGATAACGTTATGCTTCGGATACAAGTAGAAAAGACAATGCTATATTTACTAATTCATTGATGAAAGTACCGTGAAGGTAAGGGAACTGAAAACTCACGCAATGGATCTAAAATAGCAAGTTGAAAATGATCACAAAACAACAAGCAATGAACTATGTCAACTTATAAGGACCATGTGGTAGAAATCTGGTTAAATTATTTCTGAGCTCTGCGTGTACCATATAACAGACTTCAAACGGAACGCATAAATCAGACGGATGACATAGGTACCCAAAGGTGTTTCTGTGAGACTGTCCGTTTTGCTGATCGAAACTAAAGAAGATGGAACATTTTTTACCTGAAGCTATATAACTTGCAATTATTGATTTATTTAAAATTATCCCGATTATCTCATAAGTTTATCCTTTAGATCGGATATTTGTCAAGTAGGGAAATATTATTTAATCATTACAAGACGTGAATTATTATGAAGCTTTCGAATAGATACCAAAATGTGACGTTCTGAAGGCATTAGCTGGTGAAACTCATATTCGAGGCAACTCCTGGTTGTCATTATCAAAAGCGAGAAATACTTTTTCTCTAACACACAGAATAATGTCAAATCTCATCTGGTTTATTACTAACTTGAATACACGTCTTCAAGTAATCAACTCAAGTAAATATCCTTATTTGAAAACATATCAATTTGATCAAACGGCGTTCTGCATCTCAATTTGACTTCCATTATCCAACGGCTACACACGAAAATTTGCTTTTCAAGGAATATGATATTCTATTGTACTGATAGTTTACAGTTGTTGACGATGACGAGTGAGCTGAAAGAGACTATGTTTCTAAACGGGTGTGAATACGAAATGGCAAGTCGCTTAGATGTTTTTGATAGGACTTCTGTGAACAGGGGTTCCACCTTCACATCTCTATCAGTTAATTAAACACAAACAACAGGTTGACAGATCATCCATAATTCATTCTTAATTGTATTATGTGAAGATTTCAAATCACAAATTTTACCTGGCCTCAAATTCAGTTCAGGTCCCCTTACTGAAATATACATTGAAGTATTAATTAGCAGTCATTCAATATAAGCAACAGTGTCATTCAATTGATATATTAGTACATAAACAAATCAATTCAGACATTATTATAGTGGTAGCTGAACACCATTCATTCAGTTTTCATAGACCATACATCAGGGAAAATCATATGAACAGTGATCATTGAAATCATCCTTTACCGGCTAGGTTTTTATTGATTATCTATACATTACGCCACTTCATTCAAAGGACGGTTTAGGAATGTATTCGATCATCATAAAGCTTGTTATTACGAAAGTCTTCAGGTCCACTCTGTATTCATTTTCTACAGTTATATCTTCTGTCGTATAATTATGAATGCGCCTTGACGTTCATTTTTATGCAGTCGAAATTTGTGAGAATTTTCAAATGAATCTTTTGAAGGTAAACGTTCTCAATTATTATGACATTTGATGAATATTGGTCACTTACTTGGTTGTGGTATTCCTGTATGATAAATGAATCAGTTTTAAATAAAACTAAAATGGTGTACCAGAATACCAAAATAGTGATTCATTACCACTTAATTGAATTTTGACTAATATTTCATTGGATATTTCCATGTTTATTGTGTGGTTAGAGATTACTGGAAGCCAAACATTGTTGACAACATTAACGTCAATGTTACGTACTAAATCAGGGTCATGAGAAAACAATAACAAGGATTAACCTTGAAGAATTCACCAACCAATCACAGCAGACTTAACGTGTGGAATTACGATTCGCATACATATGACTTAACTTTCAAAGAAACGGTCTGCCACAAGGAGTACAGAATAACCTTCAACAAGGAAACAACCGTTCAAAAGACACTGATTCCTCTGACAATAATGTACATAAAAGTCTATAAATGTCTGTTGATTTTCTCATGAAACGATCTGTGGCCTGGCCCTTGTCTTCTGTCATTCCATTTGGACTTCTAATACTTATCTGTTCCAATTTCTGAAATCTGAAGGTACACTTGTAAAAGGCGAAAAGACGATCCCCGGCCGACTCACTCCTTTACCTCGATAAGCCAGAAATAATGCTGGTAAAGAGTGAAGTTCGGGCATGAGGCTAGCAACCCCATCCTGTAAAATAAAACGCTGCTACAGAAACTTCAAGTCACTAGCTTGAAGCCCTATGTTCCACTGGGAACGTGAAGGAAAAAAAGGCACACTTGTACCTTCGTTTCTGAAGATTTTGTAAAGAATTAAAATCTCTTTGAAACAACTGAATACAATCAGATGGAACTTGCGTCCCACCTACAACATAATCATTCACGGTGTGAGGAAGGTGGTCATCGTGAGAAGTCAGAACGCTACAGAATGCTACAGTCAATAGCTTGGTTTTGAGAACTCTTCGTCTTTGTTCTCTGTGTTTTTCACTTGACAGTGTGATTGCGGTGATCAGCGTTGACAGGTGTTCCTGGTTGAGGGTTTTCTCTAATTTTGCTTTTTGGATATCTATAATTTGTTGATATTTTCTGATTCGATAATGTGCGTCTGTAATTATTAATTTGACCAATCGTCTTCCACATTGTTCAGCTAATTTCCATCCCATTGGGCAGTTGACTGGGTGGTTTGTATCTTACACTGTTTGGTAGGATTTGATGACGAAGACACTCATGGAGAAAGAATAATTGTTCTCTGGTGGATCCTTGCTTTTTGGCGAATTCTTCCCACTTTCGAACAGAGAGAAGCGTATCCTGCTCGTAAGATTTAGATATGATAGAGAAGATTTGTTGAATGAGTTGTGCTCAAACGGTGTACATGGAAACAAAGTAATATACATAATTACACAAGGGTTTTAAGTTAGAAAAATATGCAAGAGACACCATCCGTGCCAAAAAAGATACTTTATATGAACCTAGACTTCAAAGGAGACCTATTTAGTGACGTCCTCAGAAGGAGAATTTCCACCTCTTTAGGAAGAACTTTCCCTGCGGCAACACTAAGAATAGTGTTCTCCAGTCGCCCACTGATCTGCAGAAACCCAAAGGACAAGATTCCGCACATGACCACTTCTATGTGTATATATCAGTTCACCTATTGCTGTGGAGCCAGGTACATCGGTCGTTCAACGCGCATCCTGTCTAAAAGGGTCAGAGAACACTATCCAGCGTGGCTACAGAAAGAAAATAATGGCCATATAAGGAGTGCAATAATCGAACATCTCGTCAATACTGGTCATTCCATCTCAACGAACGCCTCCTCGTTCAAAGTAATCTACAAAGTGAAGAACAACCTTCCAAAGACAGTACGATTCCGTCTTCTTTGCATCGCAGAAGCCCTAGCCATCCAGTTGGAGAACCAGAACTATGCATACAAAAAAAATTATCCAACCACTTCTACTAACATGGTAACTACTCCTTTGATTTGACTAACTTTTCTTTGTTTGTTTGATTTGACCTTACTTCTGTTTGTATGCTTGTTTTTCTAACTTAAAACCCTTGTGTAATTCTATATATTATTTTTTTCCATGTACACCCTTTGAGCACAACTCATTCATCAAACTATTCATGCCATTACGTAACTCTTATTTAGCAATCATTTAAGAGAAGATTTGTAGCTCAGTGATGATTTTGATGTGGTTTTGTTCTCTGAGCTGGATGGTTAATTTGCGAAGCTTTCATCACCCTACTGGGTGACATCTTCAGGCATACTTCAATTCGAATTCAGTTTTATCATTTCAATGAATCATGAAACTGTTTGTTCAGTATTAAAAGGATTATTTGAAGTACAGTGGAATAAAGTATAGGGTAAATAGCGAATTGAGTCAAGCTAAAGTCCATCTATCTTTCCTCAATGACCACTGAAATTGTTCCAAGATATCTTTCATTTTATTCATAAGACAATAACTGAACTTCTATATTTCAATCAGATGACATATAAGGAGCATAAAAATGACGATAAGGGTAAGAAAAACATAAATAACACCGACGCATTGATAAAAGTCTCACAAAACTGAACGCGTGAACCGATTTAATTCTGATAACTGCATTTGAACACTGCTTCACAGAAAATTGTGCACTAAGTAATAATTGTCTCAAATTCTTATCATCCAGTTATACAAATAAATTACTCACTCATAGCATTTTCTACTTTTCCAACTTCTTTTGCTAAACGATAAATAAAACATCATTGTGGAATGGTCGAATTGAGAAGGATAACAAATTATGGAAGCAAGATAATGGCATAAGGATGCATGAAAGTTTACGAATGTCCTAAGCCTAACAAACACTATCAATGATTACAATTAAAGTATTAGTTTTAAAGAGATTTTGTTTGATTGGTTGATGGAATTCATCGTGATCTGACATTCTTTAGCGAACCTAGGGGTACTGGAAATTCAGCTGTTTACTCCTGTTCAGGAAAACGCATCCCCTCCAGGTTTCGAACCCAGGGCCTCCTGGTTGTTAGGTGAGCTGTAGACCACTAAGTACGCCACTGGTATACTATCCAATATTTTGATTTGACACTAGTAACTAGTGTGATGCATCTAATCCTCTGTTTGGTGTAGACTGAGTTCTATCGATCAGGTTGTGATGTGATCACCATTCTAGCTAGCTCGCCATCACGGTGCACATTGATTTGATGGTATTTGATGGTTGAAGGCAATCGGCAGGAAGCCTTGGACTTAGGTTTCGTGCTAGTCGGCACTCGTCAGCTAGGCGTATCTGCAACCTTGAAGGAACTCATGTACATTCTGAGACTCGAACCTGCGTTACTAGCTACTAGCGTCAAATCCAAAAATATCCACTACAGTCCTACAGGAGGTCAATCGCGAGCCCGATTAGCTCACTGGTAACGTCTCTGACTGCAGTACTGGGTGACGCAGGTTCGAGTTTCAGAAGGTACATGAGTTCCTTCAAGGTTGCAGATATGCCTTGCTGACGAGTGCCAGCTAGCACGAAACCTAGATCCAAGGCTTCCTGCCGATTGCCTCCAACCATCTAACACTATCCAATATCCAACTCATGAATTCTGACTTCCAAGTTTCAATGTCTTCTCCGGCAAGTTACTGTCTCACATTCAACCTGCTGTACTCTAGTCGTTACGGCTTCTCACGAGAATCCCAGGTTAAGTGTCTGAATAGGGCCAGTTGCTAGTGAGCATTAGATCAATTTTCAAATACTGGTTTTGTAGGGATTTCGCTTGATTGTTTTTTTTTATTACAGCTTGATTCCACACCGTATTTTTGGTACAAGTATGGAATTTTCAGCACGGATATCGGTAGCCCAAATTTCGCAGGCCGACCATAGATATCAGGTGTGCGTCGGCGTGGGCTCGAACCCCGGACCATGTGCATGGTCGGCGAGAGTCCTAACCACTGTGCCACCGACGCACACTGGTTATCTAACTGAGGTCAGCACACGATGAAATCCTCCAACTAATACTATTCAGTATATATGCATATGTATATATGTGTGTCATCCACCAGTATATATCAAACATTACCTGACACAGAGCAGATAAAATTAATTTAACGTAACAAATTGAGTCAATCGAATCGTCATTCAGCCTTTTGTGGAAATATTTGAAATTCTTCTAAGGTATATAATATTTTTCTGAACGTCAATGTGTTCTCTTTACTTGCATAATATTACCTGCTTAGTCAATTCTACTTTGACATTAATATTCTTTTTGACGTACAAGCAGATAACTAACCAGGAGCCTTCACCCCTGTCGTTGCGTTATTTGCTAAAACATGTTCAGAAATAATTGGTCAGATGCATCAAATATAAGCTGGAAATAATACTAATTGTGGACATTTGTGAACGTAAATGCATACACCTGTAAAGCTCATCTGTGTACAGTTTGAATTGTGAAATCTTTAGTCCATTATTTTCATGCCGTGTAACCACAAAATTATTTGGGTAAAAATCAACCTCAATAACTCCTCAAAAGAAGGATCATTAAAGATAAGACTTCCTTCAGGTGAATACAGGGAAAACAGAAGTACGTGATGAAGATTTCTGGCCAACAGCAACAGGAGTAGGCAACAATCAGGATAAGTGGGCACGCTTTCATTTTTCTCAAATCTATGTGAAGAGTAACAGCACTCAGCACGTATAATAAGATCCGGGTCATAGATTTGGCTAGCGCGTCACGAAGTCCACTTAAAAACAAACTACACACCTTCATCAACATCCGTCTACGCTCAATACTACTCAAGATCAGATGGCCGACCAGAAAAGATCAGCAACAGGGAGGGATCTCTGGCAATGAACGCAACAACCCAGAAAGAACCAACTGTCCAAGAAATATGCAGGAAGAAATGGAGGTTGATTGGCCACACTCTGAGAAAACAAAGCATCAAGTGACATCACACAAAAGGCCACCACTCGACTGGAATCTGAATGGGAAGTGGCGAATTGGTGGTCAGTGCGAGGGTGACATGTAGGAGGAGGTCATGTGAATAGGAAATGAAAGCATGTGTGAAGACGTGTATCCAGGTGAAAACATTGCCAGAAAAATGACTGCAATGTAGTCGTGGAGTTGAAGCCGTATTTTCTTCTAGGAACTACAGGAAACAATAATAATAACTTCCCAAAAAGATTAAATTCTTCAGAACAAGTGTAAGAAGATTTGAGTTAAAACATGAGGAAATTTTATTATGAAACCTTCTCTTTAGCTGAATTACAACTGTCTCACTAATAAGAACACACTCCTGTCTTCCTTTCGAACAGGTGTTTAGTTTCTTATTCTCTCCTTTTTGATGCCTTAATAGGTATTTTTGCAACACGACAAGAAAAAAGTCTTTTGTAATAAATTTGAAAGAGTTTTCAAAAGGTTTTGGTAACTTGATGACTACTAAAGACATTTATTACCCAGACACATTCAGGGAAAAGATTAGGTGATTGTATTCAAGGAAGCATCATAAAGATTGAAATAAGTGAGTTAAAATCAATGAGTCCAAAACAGTTGATTGATGGTTACTCATGTAACAAGGGATTAGTAGCTATGCCAGTGCATTTGCACATTTCGGGCGTAAGATCCCTCATAGCGGTTGATTCAGCCAAATGAAGTAGCTTAGTGTTTCAATGCTTTTTGATAATGGTGAATGCTGTAACACTCCAGTTATTATGATCGTAATGACTTAATTTATTCTCAGTGAGAAAGAAGAAAATTTTATGATCACATTTCTTTAATCCTGTGTGTACTTTGGGTTATCTGAAGCTGAAGAGGCGCCTCGACATTACAGCTGCTGTATATTTTACACCGCAAATATTACTTTTTTTGCTTTTGAGAGGATTAAGAGTAAATGTTCTGTGATTCCATTCTAATGACTACTACATCTCGAATAACTCATGAAAAATAATCAGCCCTTTCACTTCGTAGTAAAAATTATCCACGAGATAATTTTTATTTTCTCACTCTTAATATTCAGTCATAGAAGCAGGTAACTCACCATTACTGCCATCCTTTTTATTTGGTTGATCTTCTAAATATTATTTATAATAAAACGGATGCATGTGACAAGTTTTTGGGTTGAAATAACGCATCACGCCTTTTGTCTTTTAAGGATAAATGTACAATCAAATGTGAATAATTTGTGAAATAATTTGAATAGTGAAACTTGCATCAAATACTGACTCTCGAGGTATTTGATTACACAAACAGAAGAGCTTAATTAGAGTGTCATTCATATAGTTTCCAATGGTAACCAGTATGGTTGAACTAGCACATACAAATTTCACATTCTTAGAATCGGTATAAATAATAAAAATATTATTTTCTGATCAAACGAACCACAGCTCACAACTCCTTGATTCAGCTGAGGGCACCGACAGATTTAATGGTAATTATTGTCCAAGATCTTGATAAATCTGATTTTCTTTTTTCTTTTCTTCTTGTTCCCCAGTGGAACACAGGGCTTCAAGCTAGTGACTTGAAGTTTCTGTAACAGTATTTATCTTACAGAATGGGGTTGCTAGTCTCATGTAACTCTTTACCGGCATTATTTCTGGCTTAGCGAGGTTAGGGAGTGCGTCGGCCAGCGTCGGTCGGCGAGCGTCCTAAACGCTATGCCACCGACGCACTGATAAATCTGATTAGAAATACATATTAAATAAGAAAACTGTTTAGCGTGAAAATACAAAACAAAAAATACGGGAAAATGGATGCAAGTAAATATCTGAAAGTCAACGCTTATGAGATAGTAGTAAGAGTACATCAATGCGTTAGTTAATATGGATGGATAAAGTCGGCTAATATAATAATCCATAACGTATACGAAGGATTTTGTCTAAGAAAGTGTAATATGAACCAGGGCTAAGCGCATTTGCGATTTCGTGTCTCAATCTAGTATTCTTATGAATTCGGGTAACAACTCTGCAATTATTAATATCACGCGCATTGTTGAATCACGCATTGGCTGATGTCATAAAATCAGGCAAAGTTTAGATGAGAGAAGGAGAGAGACAGCGCACATGTATTGGCACGAAATTTAAACGAGTGGAACAGGAACTCGATTATAAATCAACGTTGTAAATAAACAAAAGTGTAAAATTGATTGCATTAAAAATTAATAAATTAATTAATTAGTACACATAAAATATGATGGTCACTGTGAACTCACTTGTCTCCGCAGTTTGTGTCCCTGCATCTTTTGTTAAATGATAAATAAAACATCTTTGTCAATTACCGTAACTGTATCATAATCATTTATGAAAAATAAGTGAAGGTTTTTATCAGCAAGAACAGTCATCTTGACGAATTTATCATGAACAAGCGATGTGTGAAACCTGCGATCACATGAAGCAAAATTCCCACAGAAAAATGAAACAAAGTGTCTGCCACGACAAAAGCAGGGAATACAGAAAATTTATCTGCGAAGGTGGATCCACCTGAGAAACTGCTGTCTGGTTGGCTACATATTATTAACAATATCCACCAAAAAAAAAATATTTTGTCAGTGAGAAAGTGAAAACATCCAATATAAGATGTAGAACACTTTGCTTTTTATAAGATTGTGACTACCCTTCTGAAATCCACTGAAAGAAATTAGTGGAATTAAATTGCCCTCAACGTAATAGTACAACCAAGTCCCATTTTTTAATCTAAACACCACCATTTTGATATATTTTTCCAGATATTTGAGACTGAAGGTAGTTCGCCTTGCTAGAGGATGATCCGCAGTTTGTGCTAACCACTTTGAGGACAGTCATATGATTAACTTTCGTGTGTTTTGATGTTCAGCGCCAACCACATCGATGTCTGTTTTCAATTTTCGAGGGGACACTCAACGCGATGAGTTGGAAAGATTTCAATAAGATGCAACTGTGAGTAATACTACTTGAAGGCATTAATTATTGAATAAAAGGAAAACACACAGGATCGACATGAGCCGTAATATGATTTTATGGAAGATAGTATTTTGATAGCTCATACCTCAATTAATCTGCAGTGATTTGTATTCGGCAGACTAATTTTTGCAGAATTCCAGTGGTGTAAATAATACTCTCGAGGTGTATAGTTACGAAAACCATGATGACTTTCTAAAATTGCCCTGCACCTGTTCTGTAGGTTGTAGATATCAGTTAAGCTTAGCAGAAAACACTATTCCGGTGTAAGGACAATGACTCATCAACGATACCATTGACTTGTGGTGTCAGTATATTGTACATGAATCCACAAAAGTTGGAATTCATGAACTGGCCGCTAGATCACATCCCAATGGCTTATGAATGGTTTAGGAGCTCACCTTTTAACTGAGAGGTGACGGGTTCGAAACGCATTGGAATGAACGAGTACTAATGATGCTTCCTAAACTAGGACGATACAGCTAGCTGCTCAGTACTGCCTGGTGGCTCTCACAATGTTTCTCTAGCTGACCTCAGATCATGATTATTTATATCCAGTAACCAATCCACACCATGCAAACCAACATCTGAATAACTATGATTAAGTCGATAAATTGAGTGATGCAACACAATTAACAGGACTGAGTAGGACTCATATGAAGATGTAAGAGGGACTACTTAGGACTATTGTCACATGAAGCAGCGTGATAAATATTTAAATGAAGAAACTGAAAATTGCACCGATGCAAATTAAATATTGAGACAAATTAGGTGGATTGTAGGTGAAGTGACTGGACACACTTCTTCTGTCTACGGAATTCATGCTTTACCAGGCGGATTACTACAATGTTCGAGTTTGGAAGTAGTTTATTGTTTTGTTTTTGTTTTTTGTTTTTGTTTGTTTTTGATTACAGCTTGATTTCACACCGTATTTTTGGTATAAGTATGCAATTTTCAGCATGGATATCGGTAGCCCGAATTTCGCAGTCCGACCATAGATATCAGGTGTGAGTCGGTGGGGGATCGAACTTCGGGCCATGTGCATGGTCGGCGAGAGTCCTAACCACTGTGCCACCGGCGCACAGTTTGTACGTCTTGTTTAAGAGGACCCTGAAATCGGCCTGATGGTTTTTTCGGTGTCCAGAATAGATTTGCCCAATATAAGTACTGCTGAATCCCTTTTTCTTAGGTTGTGTAAAACCATGTGTCAACCAGAGGTTAGGCCAGGTTGCATATATTCATGCGAAATATAAAGTGAGCGGAAGAGGCACTCAATCATAAAATAACAATACAAATCAATACATTATTACTTAAAAAGTGCAGATAAACTATGATAGCTACTTCAAACTCACTACTAGCTGCAGCCGGCTTTGTCGGACTTTTTGCTAAATGATAGTTAAAACACCTTGGTCAGATATGGTGAATGTTTTTGTTAAATAATACATAACACGGCTTGAGCTACTAGCATAGATGCGTGAACATGAGCGATTTCTTTGCACAGAATCTGTCGATAAAATCTTCATTCATTATTTGAAGTAGAACTCCGTGACCATATTAATAAACACCATTTTCACGGACATCTTGAAATAAAGTAACTCTTGAGAGCAACAAGATAAAACAAATTGCAGTTTAAAATGTGCACATTTCATTCTAAGGCTCTCTTTATCTAAACACAACACAAAATGTACACACAAGATTTACGAAGTCAGAGTACACAATGTTTCTCGTCTTTCACTGAGCAGAAAGTGTTGTATTACATTATTATTACTTCCTTCAATTCATAGAGCTTGTCTTGCTTTTCGGACGCTCGGTGCCTTGATATCGTCATCAGTTTCGTCCGCCAGTTGTGAAAACGATGCTTCCCTGATAGGTAGATTGGTAGAGGAGGCTGATTCATTCAGATTTCTCCCATTGATGCTGCTTGTTGCTTCTGTTTCTGTTGACCTAGAATCTTCAAGAGAAGGATAGCTACCTGCTCACTATCTCCAATGATTTTTCAATCGATGGCGGAAGACTGGATAATGCGACAGAGAGAAAGAAACGAGGATACAGGCATAAAATATACTCACACAAAATCTTGGAGGGTCTGGACGTCGCCGATGACATCTATGTGGTTTCCCACAAACTAGGAGATATGCAAGCGAAATGCACAGGTCGGCAGAAGAAGCATCCTGAGAAGATAGGACTTCCTTCAGGTGAATATAGAGGAAGTAGAAGTAAATGATGAAGATCCCTGGCCAACAGCAACAGCAGCAACAACAACAGACAACAAGCAGCATCAGTGGGAGAAATCTGAATGAAGTAGCCTCCTCTACCAACCTACAGACGGATGGAACTGATGAGGATATCTAGGCAGCGAGCAGCGAGCATCGAGAAAGTATGGCAATTTCTCATTACTCTCAAGTCTGTGTGGAGATCAACATTACTCCACATGAAAATGAAAATAACATCTGTATTTTCAACTCAAATGTGAAGTAAGTGCTACTTAATATGCGGATCAGAGATTTGGTCAGCACCTCACAAAGGGCACTTCAAACAAACCACACAACTTCATCAATAGCTGCCTGACTTTGCCCAATACTAAGCGATGTCAAATGGACGTTTAGAAAAGATCAGCAACATGGATCTCTGGAAACAAACCAAATAACCCAGCAAAGACCTACTGTGCAACAAAAATGCAGTAGTAAATGGTGGTGGATTACCATACTCTGACATCGCACGCCACGCTATCACTCGAGTGGAATGCCAACGCGAAGCGGAAATTCGTCGTCAGTGCGAGGGTGACATGGTGGAGGTGATGTGTAGAGGAGAGGAAAGCATGTTGTCAGACGAGTAGCCAGCTGAAAAAAATGTCAGAGATTCAAACACAATGAAGACGTGTAGCTGAAGCTGTGTGTTCCTATAGGAACTAAAGGAAACAATAATAATATTGATTTCCTACTCGCACTATTTAGCCACAGAAGAGAAAAACTTACGAGTATCTTTATTTGTTGGTGGTGGGACGGCTATATATAAGATAATCATCATTAAAGGGGTTCGTAAAGTGTTTGAAATTCAAATGTCTTATTACAACTCTTATTTTGTAAGCAGAATTGCAAAATATGGGCGATTTACTTGTAGTGAATTCGAGTGGTGAAATTCTCGTCAGAGTGTGTGCCTACACAAATATATGGGAAGGCATTATCTTCACAAGTTCTTTGATGAAATGATTGAATTGATTGATGACTATATCGTGAGTACTACTCACATATCTTCACAAAACTTTCTTTATTTGATTTTACTTTTTAGGGTGTTAGACTCAGACTTATTAATTATTCCACACTTATGTCATTCACATTGTTATAACATCGTAACACAAACTGAGGTCAGTCAGTTGTAGAATAACATATTACATACGTTTAACATACACAGATGTAGTATTATTAACTAGAGGACACATGCAGTGTAACGTACTGCACATAATCCTGTTACATAACATCTTTATTTCATCTATACAGGCTTATTCGCTTAAACGGATTCCAATGAGATTTTCAGTGTATTCAAGATGAGTATTGGGCCATTAATTGTGCCGGTGTATTCAGTGTGGAGTGACTGAAAAAGGATTCGATTTAATGCTTTCAACCTTTCAACCTACTGCATAATTGTAGGCAATTGAATGTATTGCAATCGCTGTCCATCTCAAATCTAAACGTTTTGTTAAAATTATAACGCATAAGTTCCCATTTTGCTCGATCAAGTTGCTAAGGCGTCCATTTCACAAGTTGAGGGGAATGAACGTTTTTGCATAAATGCTGGATAATTGATGAATCACGAAACAGGAGTCATTGTCAGCTGAATAAAGTGTTCACAACAATTTATATAAACATGGTTAATTTGTTTCCGAATGAGCAATCAGGAGGATATTACTGAAATTGAAGATTTTATCCTCACAATAATCCATTTTTTGTCAAAATAGGCAATGACATAGTAACTGATTAGTGAATGTGCCGACATTTGGGAAGCTATTCAAACTGCTCTCAAGTTGGTATCAACTGTTCAAATGTCACCACAATGAACTGTCTACAATAACAGTGGGGTCTTCAGCTTCCATGAAATGGTTTTCAAGTTCTGAATACATGCTTACATTCAAATACCATAAAATGACTTCACAGTGTTTTGAATAAATATTTCCATAAATAATTTTGTTTATCAAAATGTGTGTTTATGTAAGTGTCAGGTACTTACGCAATAAAATGACTGAAAAAAACAAGTTAGGGTGAAAGTCAAAGGTGAATGTTCTATTTACCGATAGGTACAAAATCTATCATTGTAAAAATAGAAGTGTATACACGTGACAGGAAATTCTCTAACCACGACTTAATATCTTACGAAGTATTATGGAATGGTGACGTATCAAAGCTCACTTAAAGTTGGAATTGCCTGTGATGACGTTGTGCAACAAGACTACAAAAGCTTCATGATTAAACCTAGCAGCAAAAATTTCAAGAAAATCCCATCTCAGCTCAACATTTTATTTAGCAATTAACAACTTTTCTTCACCCTTTTCTTGAAATGATTTTTAAAGGACATGGAACCAGAAGCACTTGTGAAACAAAACATCTATTCGCAAATCTTTCATTATGAACTACTATCTACAAACAAACATGGCTCCAGTCATAACGCTGAACTTCCACTTTCATAGCCCACTTGTCCGAATAGTTATATTGTCTCGTATATACATAGAGAGAGTTTAACAAAACTTACGGACAGCTAAAATGGTGAAATAAATACAACAAAAAATATACTAGAGAAAAAATATTTACATGAAGGTTAGTTAAAAGTTCTCAAACATTCAAAATGAATAAGATTAAATACCTCTGTTTCACTAGGAATGATTTCAGCCATTAATTCTTACCATCGTGAAGATTCTGACAAGACAGTTTAAACATCATAACATGTGCGTCGATGGCACATTGGTTAGGACTCTCACTGACCATGCACATGGTCTGGGGTTCGAGCCCACGCCGGCGCACACCTGATATCTATGGTCGGCCTGCAAAATTTGGGCTACCGATATCCATGCTGAAAATTCCATACTTGTACCAAAAATACAGTGTGGAATCAAGCTGTAAATCAAAAATAAATAAAAAAAAATGTGCCGAGTCAACAGTCAAAAACTTCTTAGACTGCTATCGTGAATCTATGTCACTCATCTACACTCCTTTTTAACCTTATTCTAACAACAATGGTCGAGGAAGATAATAGTTCTCTATGTAAAACACATGTAGTACTGACTAACTATTCCTCCTCTAGGCTTAGCCTAATCATCATTCACCGTACTATACTGTCGAACACAAGAGACATAATGTAGATACGCGATGCCAAAAACCACTAGTCTTTTCACAGAGAGACGTTATCAACATATTCAAGGCAAACTTTATGAGAAAACATTAACACGTTATAAATTGACAAAATATTCATAAAAGTATTTACTTGGCGGTCTTTGGACGTTACACGATACGACACCGATCAATACTAAACACAACACACGTAGCATTCTGCAGAAAATCAAGTGAATCAATTATGCTGCTTTTATTACTCCTTAAATATAAATTAACCTGTCTAGACACCTGGAATCTGATTTGATAAATTATGAATAAAGTCAATGCGAGCAAATGACTGACAGATAGAAACTCCTAATCGAGTAATTAGATTACTGCATAGAATAACACATGCTGAATAAGTAAGTAGGTAAGTAAGTGAGTAAGTACTTGAAGTGAAATAAAGAAGAGACAGCAGAGTAGCTTTTACTGCCACATATATGAAATACTGATTAAAGCAGTATATTGATTTTTGGTGAAATTAGAAGATGAAATAAATCATTGGATTTATAACATGCCAATGAAATCATCAGATTCAAAACATAACTGGAGGTGACCGGTTGTTTCTACTGAGAACCCCAACTATTATGAACATTAATTCACAAAAACTGTATTCGAATAAAACTGAAGTATGCTCGCTAGTGACTTGCTACAGGATAATAATAATAATAATAATAATTTTTGCTTTATTCCAAAAACAGTAATAATGATACAGCAAGGAATTTTCAGCATTCAGTACAATATTGCATCTAATTTACTCAAAAACGACAAAAAAAATTAAAAATACACATTACATAATAGTAATAAAACGATTGTTACAGCAGCTACGTAGCAAAATACTGTATGCCATACGGAGAAAAATATGCATAAAGTACAAAATTGTAGTAATAATAGTAATACCAACTAAAATAAAATAGCAGAGTAACGATTTAAACGATAGAAAGTGTGACACCATAAAATACAGAAAGATGAACGATGAAAGGGTCGATTCACTGTGCTAATTACATAGTAACTTGTAAGTTTCACGTCTAACAGAGTCTTCGTCACATAAAGTACGGGCTAAATAGGGTATTGTAGAATTTCTATACTTAGTGGTACGAGCATATAACTTTTTATATTGACTTCTCGTCCTACCTGATGAGATACAAGGGGACAGGTGTGAATAAAGGGGGTGCAGAGGGTCTGACATATAGCCTTTGCCCATTTCGTACAGGAATTTATATGCCTCTCGACTATAGTATTAGCGAGCTCATGCAGTGGCAGACCACAAGCTCTACTCACAGCATTTAATACTCTTCGTAATATGATATAATCTTTTTTGAGAAGCCCAGGAAAGATTAATGGAGAGCAATAGAGTACAATAGGTAAAATACAGGAGTTTAAAAATTGCAAAACTAAAGGTTGGTTGATACCTGATTGTCTTAACTTTTTAATGTAGAAGGTAAGACGAAACATTTTCTTAGAGATAGATAAGATGTGGATGACCATGAAAGGTCAGAGGAAAAAACTAATCCAAGGTATTTAATGCTTGATTTGGTTTCAATTTCCGTGCCATCTATGCTACAGGGATCATGCGAACTAACTAGTTCAAGTAAGTCACGTCGATGCTTGAAAGTAAAGTCAAGCCTGACATTTGGAAGGATTTAATATAAGACCATTTGACTTGGACCAGTTGTTGATGTCCAACAGAAAGCTATTAAGTTTGGAGCTGTCAGACTCGGAAGTGATAGGCAGTGATACAGTCAGATCATCTGCATATTTGACAAAGTTAGTTTCGTTTGAATGAGGCAGGTCATGTAGGAAGAAAGAAAAAAGAAAAGGAGAGAGGACAGCACCTTGTGGAACACCGGATTTTGTAAGCGAGGTAGAAGAAGATTTGCCGTTATATACAGTATACTGCATTCTATCAGAAAAATAGGAATGCAACCAACTCTTAGCCCAGGATCCTGTTTGTGTCAACGATAGCTTATTTAACAAAAGGCCCCTAGGTACAGAGTCAAAAGCAGATGTGTAGTCTAAGAAAGCACTACGAACATATTTAGCACCTTTGTCTAAACAAGAGACAACATTGTGATATAAGACAACCGCAGCATCCAAGGTACTTCTACCATGTTTGTATGCAAATTGTTTAGGATCATTAAAAGGTTTCAAAGCGGGTTCAAGACGAAGTAAAAGTAATTTTTCCATCAATTTTAAAAAGGGGGAAGTAATTGCAATAGGCCGAAATTTAATATCAGAACCAGAAGATGGTTTTGGTATAGGGATAATTTTAATGTTTTTCCATGCAAAAGGTAGAACGTTACCGGAAAAAGAGCATTAAAAATGTTAGTAAGAGGATAACACAAAATATCAGCACAATTCCTGAGGACAATGGCAGGTATGCCGTCAGGACCAAGGCTTTGAGAAGGCTTAAGAGACCGGAGACATTTAAGCACATCAAGGGTATTAAAACCACTAAAGTTATTGTCAATATGATTTGTATCATTTGGAAGGGTATCAACAGAAGAGCGTATGAAAGATTTATTAAGAGTGTCAACATTAAGAGATGGAACAGAAATACATCGCTTACCGTTAGTAATTTCTTTGAAAAGTTTCCATAAATTAGAAGGGGTTTTACATGACAAAAATCTTTGATTATATAAAACATTTAGTCTTTTCATTTCCAGTTTTATCAGAATGTTTAACTTTTTTACACCAGGCTTATCATTAGTTTTGAACAACAGTTCTTTATTTCTACGTAGCTTTTTGAGATATGGCGAAGATAAGCGATCAAATCGAATGAATAATGTTTCTTTAGGACAACATATTTCGAAACAGAATTTAAGATAATCGGTAGTGTTTGTGATTGTTTCATCTAATGTTTGTTCTGTAAATAAGTCCCAGTTAGTGTCTTTCAACATGCATCTGAGCTTGTCTAGGTTGTCTTTTGAGTAGCATCTCCGTTGAACTTTACTGTAGAGGTGAGAGAGGACACCTTTGTGTGATTTGGAATATATTTTAGGCAGTACACGTATGATGCAGTGGTCAGAGTTAAGTAAGGAGCACGTTTGCGAGCTTCATATATACCAACATCATTGATAAATACTAGATCCAGTTTTTACCAAGACGGGTGGCAAAGTTAACAATATTGTCATGACCAAGTGATATAAGGAAGGAGCAATCGCTTCCATTGAAGTCGCCAGTTACTATTGATAAAGAGTTCTCGAAGCAAGCTGCAGCAAAAGCGGTGAATTCATCGGCGAACATAGATAAATCCAATATGGTACAGCCAGGAGAGACATAAACATTAGAAATATAAATGAATTTGTATTTTGCAGGTGTTTCGGGCGACATCTCACAGTGATGCAATCAATGAAGTCATTCGAGAATTTGAAACAAACTTTGTTAGAAATGGACCATTTTGAGTGAATAAAAGTTGCAACACCTCCACCACATTTTTTCTTGGAACAAACACGGTCTTGTCGAAAACATTAAAATTGTTTAGAGACACAATATTGTCATCGTATGAGTCATGGAGCCAGGTTTCTTGTAGAGTGACAATACCAGTATTGTGGTAGGTACGAGATGACAACAGGACTGAAAATCCAGAATTTTATTAGGCAGGGACCGGCAGTTGGTACTAATGATAACTGGAACAGTGGTGTGATGTATGGGTGTAGATTTTAAGGCACGCTGCCAACCTCCATGGTGCTTTTTCTTGAGTTTATTGCAAATATGAAAGTTTTTGGGTTTAAAACGTTTTATAAAATCCCGGGAGTGGATAATACGATTAGAATGCATAATGTGATATGTAAATACCAATAAAATACGAGTAAATAGATGCAAAATGTACATGGAATGTGGTAGCCCAAAAATGTTCAAACAGGCCGCCAAGGTCATTCGATGTAGAAAAAGGATGGAGTTTCTTGGAGCTCTATTGAGAAGTCTTGACCAGTGAGGTTCAACCACTCAAGTGTGAGGATGGATTTTCCACTGATGACATCGATTGGTGGCCACATTGAATCACAAACTGATAGAAGTTAGAATTCATGCACTGGCTGGCCATTGAATCACATGGGTCCCAGTGGCTGAATGGTATGCAAGTGAGTCTGACTTGTTACCGGAAGGTCCTGTGAAGTGGGCTTGTACTGCCAATGGTTTTCACACTAGGATGAAACAGCTGTCAAATACTAAAGTGCTGGTTTTCAATGTTTTTCTAAATGATATCGATCCACGGTCAAAATCGTTAAAAGGAATTTAATTCTTACCAACCAACTTTTGAAGAAACAAAAAATGTCATTACAATGCTACTTACCCAACTAATTCAATCTTCTAAACTAAGTAAGGAACGCAGTATAACACAGTATAAGTAATTACAGTGAATGTCTATTTGTAGACCTGTGAGAGCATCTACCCGATAAAAAAAGTTACTGTCGGAACAGTATTAGCAGACAGTAATATAAGATGGTTGTAGGCAATCGGCAGGAAACCTTATCCACATAGGTTTCGTTCTACTTGGCACTCACAAGTTAGGAAGGAGTATCTGCAACAAAAACGCGCGCTTTTCGACTACTGCGCTACATTTCCACACTTTCATAAAAACTCTCGTTTCTGTAGAATTTCATGCCAAGAGTTTGTGGAAATTATCAAAATTATTTACTTTTCGAACACTAAAACTGTGGACATAATCTTATTGACAGATAATACTTATAATCAATTGTTTGGAATTGGTAGAGCGGTTAGGACGCTCGCCGACCATGCATGTGGTCCGGGTTCGATCCCCGGCCGGCGCACTCCTTTACCTCAATGAGCCAGAAATAATGCTGGTAAAGAGGAAAGGTTGGGCATGAGGCTAGCAACCCCATCCTGTAAAAATTAAACACTGCTACAGAAACTTCAAGCCACTACCTTGGATCCCTATGTTCCACTGGGAACGTGAAGGAAAACAAAACATAAACTCTAACTAAGATTTTATATATTGTTGGGTCTATATGTTCAAGTTGTTCCAAGGCCGTGAGTCTGTGGTTTTGGTATCATTTTAGTTAACTGTGCTGAACTATATTGCATGTTGTTGTATTGTATCGTTGTTGTCGCTTTTCGCCCTTTTTGCTGTGAATTGTCTTCCTTTGCTGGTGTTATTCTGATTGTTTTATCTCTTGTTATCCGACTTTAAGGGCAGCAACCCAAAAGGTCGCTTCTCTCTAAACTTTATTTTAATACAACCATTCCTTTCTCAGGCGTGAGGCTAGCAACCCCACCCTGTAAACAAACTGCTACAGAAACTTCAGCACAGTAAATCTCTTTGCACCAAAAGAAAAAGTCTGTGTGGGAACATGGAACGTCCGCACTATGTAAGAGACTGGGAAAGCTGCCCAAATCGCAAACGAGATGAAAAGATATGGAATCCAAGTGCTGGGAATATGTGAAAGCAGATTGAATGGGAATGGACTCACCAAATTGTCAACGAGTGAGTCAGTGATCTGCTCCGGTCACCCAGAAGATAATCACACGCACACCGAGGGCGTGGCTATCATGAGTTCACCAACGGCAAAGAAGGACCTGATGCAATGGGAGGCGATCTCACCCAGGATAATGACCGCCAGATTCAATTTCAAAAGAAAGGAAAGTGTCAATTATACAATGTTGTGCACCCACAAACAACGCAGACCTCGAAAAGAAAGAAGAATTCTACAGACAACTACAGGCAACAATGGACAATACTCCAGCTGGCGACATTAAAGCACTAATGGGAGACATGAACGCCAAACTGGAACCAGACAACACAGGAAGGGAACTCATCATGGGTAGATAAGCTCTCGGAGAAATGAATGAAAACGGAGAACTATTCGCCGACTTCTGCGCCTTCAACGAACTAGTGATTGGTGACAGTGTATACAAGCACAAAGATATCCACAAGGCTACATGGGTGTCACCAGACGGGCAAACCAAGAACCAAATCGACTTCATCTCAATGCTGCTCAAGGAAGTAGAGGCGCAGCCTACTGGACACAAAAGCAAGAAGAGGAGCAGACGTTGTCTCAGACCACCATCTCGTACAAAGGGCAATCGAAGTGAAATTCAAAGCTTTCAATGAAACAGGAGCTGCAGATAGACCACAAGCCAAGTTCGATACTCAAAAGCTGAAGGACCAGGCTACAAAGGACATCTTCATTGCAAGCAGCTAAAATAGTGAAATAAAAACAACAAAATTATACTAGAGAAACATTATTTACATGAAGGTTATTTAGAAGTTCTCGAACCTTCACGATGAATAAGACCAAATACCTTTGTGCAACTAAGAATGTTTACAGCCATGGCAGCCACCAACCACAAATTCTTACTATCTTGAGGATCGTAAAAAGACAGTTTAAACAGTCAAAGGCCTCTTCGATTGTCGCCGTAATTCTATGTCACTAATTTGTACTCTTTTTCAATCGTATTATTAAACTACTGGTCGAGGAAGGCAGTGGTTCGTATGTGTAACACATATAGCAACGACCAACTTTCTCATGTTGTGACGTCGAACAAAACAGACATAACACCGACATGCGATGTCAAAAAACACTTGTCTTTTCACACACACAGAGTGCATCAATATATCCAAGGCAAACTTTATGAGAAAACATTTATACGTTATAAATTGAAAAACAAATTCATAAAAGTATTTACTTGGCTGTACTGCGGTGTTGCACGATACGACAAAGATCAATACTAAACATAAGAGACACAGCATTTTGCACAAAATCAAGTGAATCAATTATACTGGTTTCATTACTCCTTAAATATGGATTAACCTGTCTAGACACCTGGAATCTTATTTGATTAATTATGATTTTAAAAAGAGCGATCAAGTGACTGACAGGTAGAAACTCCCAATCGAGTAATTAGATTAGTACATAGAATAGCACATGTTGAATACGTATGTAATTAAGTGAGTAAGCACTTGAATTGAAAAAAATGAAGAGATAGCAGAGTAGCTATTACTGCCACATATATGAAATACTGATAGAAGCAGTATATTGATTGTTTGTGAGAGTAGAAGTTGAAATCATACCTAGAGGTGACATGTTTTTAATAATGAGAATCAAAACTATTCTGGATATCATTTCATATCAACCGTATTCGAATGAAAATCATGTATGCTCCCTAGTGAATTGTTACAGGATGGAGTTTCTTGGAGTTCTAGTGAGAAGTCGTGACCAGTGAGGTCCATCCACTCAAGTGTGAGGATCGATTTCTCACCAGTGACATTGGTTGTTGGGCGCAATAAATCACGAAATGGTAGAAATTAGAATTCATGTATTGGCTGGCCATTAAATCGGGTTGGTCCCAGTGGCTGAATTGTATACGAGCAAGCTTGACTTGTAACCAGAAGATCCTGTGTTCTAACCTTTCAGTTGTGTACAAAGTGTCGATGATTTCCAGTCTAGGATGAAACAGCTGTTCAGTCTTCCCTGGTGGTTTTTAATGGTTCCCTAACTGTTATCTCTTCTTGATCACACTCTGAAAAACAAATCTAATCCCTACAAACCAACTTAGTTGATTTCCTAAACTCAGTAAGGAACGGAGGATGACGTAGTACTAATAATTACAGTGAATATGTTGGGAAACATCTATTCCATAAACAAAAGTTGCTATCATAATAGCAATACCAGATAGTGTCCTGAGTGGCCATTAATGTACATCTCAATTATCCCTTTTTAATGACTTGGAATTTGAACTATCCTATGGTGTGATTTATTATTGTATTATTTTGATGTGGTTTTGTTCTCTGAGCTGGATGGTTAGTTTGCGAAGCTTTCATCACCTTACTGGGTGACATCTTAAGCGCATACTTCAATCAAAATCATCCACCTGAGCTACAAATCTTCTCTATCATTTTTCTTTTAGATTACAAATCTGGTCAATAATGATGATATGCACTTTAATTGCTGATTCATTTGAGTACCAGGCTTCTTGAAATTCCCTGATTGCATTTTTGGTGTGCTTCTTATATTACCAATTTCTACATGATCCCAATCGAATTCGTGTCCAGAATTCATTACATGCATTGACAAGTAAGAATACATATCGTGTGTCATCTAAGCTGATCAATGTAATGTATACTGCATTCTATGAAATTGATTTTATAAATGATATTAATTTTATCTTCTTTATCAGCTGGATCATTTGGTTTGCACAATATCCAATGAAGTGATTTGACTCTCTTAAGTGCTACATCTATTTCAAAGTCTCTTATTATTCTTGCCGTTATTTCAGGGACACTTTTTATATTTGGCTGGATAAAGTTTTTTGTGGTCTTTGATGTTTGCTTGTTGTTGGTGTTTTGACTCAATTTCGAACTTTTTTGCATTAAATTGTAAGGGTATTTGTGGTGATTGAAAATTTCTATCTCTGTATTATTTAAATACTTACTGTTGCTTGTTAATATATTTCTTATATGAATTGAATAATAATTCCGCCAAATACAAGTTCCTAAATTCATCCCTCTCTGTGTCTTCGGTCGAATTCCTGTAATTCAGTCATTGTGAAATACAAATACTACTACTACAAATAATTATAACATTTCGGCGTCGCTATAGAATTAAATAATCTTGGAGTTTCCTGAAAATAGTTAACCACGGGAAATTGCCAATTATCTTGAATGCTTCGATACATGGTTCATTTGAAAGAATGTTCGGGTTGACAAAATTCCAGCACATTTCATCACTGCCATTGGGCTAGATGCATATAGCCTAGTGAAGACTTTGGCGTTTCCAGATAAACCTATTTCTCTGTCATATGACAAGACCCGTGAACTTCTGATACATCACTTTCATGTAACTACTTTTGAAACACGAGAGAGGGCTGAATTCAATAAACTGGTTCGTGCTCCCAACCAGAAGATTAGAGACTTCATTCTTCAACTCCAAATACAAGCTGCATACTCAACTACGTGATCGTCTAATTGCTGGAATAAATATTCCTAAGTTAAAGAAAGAGTTAATTCAGATTCCTTTCTGTACTTTTCAAACTGTTAAAAATTTACGTATTATACATGAAGATGTCAACAGTGAATACTATGCTCCCACTACGTCAGTATCTGATGTTATGCTTTCCATAGCCGATAATACAAGTGGTCATAGAAAGAATTCCAAACTGTCGTCCACATATAATGGAATGCAGCGAGAGAGCAACAACATTAAACTGTGTTTTCCATGTGGAAAGATTCATCTACGAAGCACTTGCCGTTTTTGGGGTGCTAAGTGTCATAAATGTGGTAAAGTTGAACACATCAAGTCTGTTTGCAGAAGTTCGAATACTTATGTTACTCAGAATTCTTATAATTCCCCCAGTCTGTCTAGTAAAATGGAATCAATGTGTCTTTCAACTTTTCAAAATACTGAATCTCTTCCAACGAAAACCTTCACTACAAGTTCAGCAACTCAAGCGTTAACTGTATCACGTGTTTTCAAAAATGAGGTAGCCAAGTTACAATGCGAACTTTCGAAAACACGAAAAAAAAGTGAGTGAAATGGAAGCTGGCTGGTTGTCCCTTCGTCAACAGCTGAGTGAGATGAGAGAAAAACTAATTAAAATGGAGGAATTGCTGCATATGCATAGATTGCGTCTGTTGAATGCAGAGCATACAAGTACCCGTGAAAGTCCTGCAAAACTATTCAAATCTCGAATTCTCAGAAAGCGTCTGATGTCCATGACTTCTAATGTACATTATTACAGATGGAATGACTATAGACCTTCTCTTGGAATCATACTACAAAAAATGGGAAATCGAGTGGTGAAGATATTAGACATCAAAGATCACTCAGTTCATAACAGACACCTGGACAAAGTGAGAATAAATGAAGTAGGATGTTCCAATTATAATATTATTGATTCCGCTAATAATCCTGATTTTGTAGATAATTCAGAAATAAGTCCAGATAGTACTGATGAAAATAATATCACAGAATCAGTTAGAAGGTCGCATCTACTTGCAAGCAAACCGAGACATCGTTATAAATACGCGAGGAGATATTCGAGGTGTGGCGGATGTGGTGATTGACAATTTCTATCTCTGTATTGTTTAAATACTTACTTTTGACTGTTGATATGTTTCTTATATGAGTTGCATTCTAATTCCGCTAAATACAAATTACTGATTGCTGCCCTCTCTGGGTTTTGATTAGATTCTTATAATTCCGTCATCCCGGTATACTAATACTTCAAGTACAATAAATTACTACAAATTGGCGTCGCGATGGAGCTAAGTAACCTGGGAAAATTTCCTCTTAATGGTTCTCCGCGGGAGATTGCTGATTATTTGGAATGCTTTGATGCGTGGTGCATTTCCAAGAATGTTCGGGATGATAAAATACCTGCTCATTTCATCACCGCTATTGGTCTTGATGCATATAGCCTGGTGAAGAATCTGGCGTTTCCAGATAAACCCATTTCTATGCCATATACTAAGCTCCGTGAACTTCTTATAGATCACTTCCATGTAACTACTTTTGAGACCAGAGAGAGGGCTCACTTCAACAAACTGGTACGTTCTCCCAATCAGAAGATAAGAGACTTTATACTACAACTCCAAATTCAAGCCTCAAAGTGTAATTTCGGAGATCAGCTGCATACACAACTACGTGATCGTCTAATTGCTGGAATCAACATTCCTAAATTAGAGAAAGAGTTAATTCAGATTCCCTCTTGTACGTTTCAAACTGCTAAAGATGTATGCATTACATATGAAGATGTCAATAATGAATACTCTGCTCCCACTACATCAGTGTCTGATGTTATGCTTTCTAAAGTCGAAAATACAAGTGGTAATGGAAAGCAATCCAAACTGCCATCCACAGGTAACAGAATGCAGCGAGAGATCAAAAACATTCAACCGTGTTTATCCTGTGGAAAGTTACATCTACGAAGCACTTGCCGTTTTTGGAGTGCTAAGTGCTATAAATGTGGTAAAGGTGGACACATCAAGTCTGTTTGCAGGAGTTCGAGTACTTATGTTGCTCAACATTCTTATAATTCTCCCAAGCTGTCTAGTAAAATGGGGTCTATGTGTCTTTCAACTTTTCAAAATACTGAATCTCTTCCAACGAAAACCTTCACTGCAAGTTCAGCAACGCAAGTATCAACTGTATTCAAAAATGAGGTAGCTAAGTTGCAATGTGAACTGTCGAAAGCACGAAAAGACCTGAATGAGATGAGAGAGCAACTGAATAAAATTGAGGAATTACTGCATATGCATAGACTACGTCTGGTGAATCCAGAGCATACAAGTACCCGTGGAAGTCCTGCAAAACTATTCAAATCTCGAATTCTCAAAAGGCATCTGATGTCCACTACTTCTAATGTACATTATTACAAAGATAATAACTACAGACCTTCTGTTGGAATTATACTACAAAAAATTGGAAATCGAGTGGTGAAGATATTAGACATCAAAGATCACTCAGTTCATAACAGACACCCGGTCAAAGTGACAATAAATGAAGTAGGTCGTTCCGATTATAATTTTATTCATTCTGCTACTAATTCTGATTTTGTAGATAATTCAGAAATAAGTCCATATGATACTGATGAAAATAATATCACAGAATCAGTTAGAAGGTCGCATCTACTTGCAAGTAAACCGAGACCATTATAAATACGCAAGGAGATATTCGAGGTGTGGCGGATGTGGTGATTGAAAATTTCTATCTCTGTGTTACTTAAATACTTACTCTTGCTTGTTAATATATTTCTTATATGAATTGAATAATAATTCCGCCAAATACAAATTCCTGAATTGATCCCTCTCTGTGTTTCTGGTTGAGCTCTTGTAATTCGGTCATCTCGAAATACTAATACCACTATTATAAAAAACTGCAACAGTATTCATCCTTTTCGAAGACGGTTAGTAGGTATTTACCTTCATTCTCTCCAACAGTGGAAAGCTACATTGTGTTGAGAATCTTTTCAACAATATGTTGTTGCGACTACAATGGAGTGTATTTGGTCCTTATGAGTTGTTTTTCCATAAATTGCCGTTCCTAAATCTCCCTTATTCGTTTCCAGGATTAAGGCCCTAAGGACGGAATACCACCTTCTAGTTCAAATGTAATTCATTCACTCTACAGCACATTAGGTGTCTAAAATGTTCAGTAATTGACTAATTTATAAATATATATATATATGTAAAATTGTTTGGCTCAATTTTCTTGCACACCATTTATTTGTATCAGGGCAGAATTAATTTTTCACGTGTCCAATATCGAAAACCAACATTTGCATTCTTATTTGATGCGGGGAAGTCGGACTTTTCTAAGGAAATCCTAAAAACACCCACACCATGAATTATCCTTTATTATTTCACTTATATTATATAGCTATGAGAGTGCAACCTCTACTGTCCTTTCATATAATCACTACAATTTGTAAATATGCCGTTCAAATCTCAGCCAGTGTACTCTTATATGCAGAGTAGCTTGTAATACTTCAACAATGAGAACGTCTTACACTGTCATACAGTTATATTTACTAGTGATGTTTTGAGCACATTTTATAATTTTTACTCTGTCCAACCAACTCTATTGTGTGGTTGTGTGTTAATTCACCCACTGCATTACTGAGTTTTCTTTCCTAAATTACATGTCTTCGCCAGGCCAATCACTGTAACCCCAACTTATAATCCGAATATCCCGTATCTACTGGTTTGACCTATGTAGTTTACCTCACTCACGGCCATCACAAAGTATTTTGTAAATTACATTATTTTGTCCAATTGGCTCCTTCAAAACTCAGCGCTTGTCCTACCTGAGTGAGTTTGTCGGATTAAAAACCACTGTAATTCCGAGTTCAATAAAAACCCTACTGAATTCTCAGATGTCTTCACCTTATATCGTAAATCTCTAGATACTTAAAATCCCTTCATATTTATCTTACCATTACCAGTTTCATCATTATTTCCAACTTCCTCGTGACCTTTACTGATCTTCCTAATAACCTCCACAGGATACTTACTTCATATCCACAATTCTTCTTCTCTCTGATTCATTGCATCATTTTAACTAACCCTGCCTTCACAGACAGATAATGACGGATGAGATGCATTCAAGTCAAAATATCTATAAGCAGAATTCATTAGCTTCTTGTAAACGCTGGTGTGGAGTTTACCTTATTCTACTCGTTTTATTTTAAAGTCCAACATCACAGCGAATTCTTCTTGTTCATAATTTTGTAATAAAATGCAATGAATCAAGTTGAATGAAGTCAAAAAATTGAGTGATTTTGTAAAATGTATTGAAACAGAGAAAAAGTAAACTGATTAGATAATGCATAAGATAACATTATATCATCCAGTTGCATAGGTACATGTTAAAATATTTGAATCTGCATGAAATCGTCTACGTGTTTGAAGTTCGAAATTCACTACAACAAACTTCTGAAATGACTCTACCCTAAAAACAGGCACAGTAAGTCTGCAAAATTCAACAGGGATATTTGGTTGGTCGAAGGCCTTTTCATGGTCGATGAAGTTTAGATGGAGTGTTGTCTACCATTCCAAGCATTGTTCAATGATGTTTCGTAGTGTGACAATTTGATCGATACATGACTTGTCTCTCTTGAATCCAGCTTGTTCTGGTCGAAGTTTTTCATCCGAGGCTTGTTTGATTCTCTCCAGGATGATGCGGCTTAGTATTTCGCTTGGGATGACAGGTTCATAATGCCGCGCCATTGGAAAAGGCGTTTTTGGTGAATTGAGGTTATTCCAGAAACAAGGTAATGGCTACATCTATGCGATGAATACTTTACATAAAGCCAGATATGCTAGAGAAAGATCAAGTAACTCACGTACGCGCTGAACGTGATATTCCAGTCAAAGCAGATAATCCCTGAGTTGTGAAAATGTTTTATTCATTCCAAGATTTAGTGAATTTGCATTTAGTTACGGAATTTCTTCCTTGGGGTGATATGATGACATTGTTAATGAAACAGAGCCTCAAACACAATTCTATATAGCAGAAACTCTTCTAGCTATCGATTCAATTCATAAAATGGGTTTCATTCATCATGATATTAAACCAGATAATTTGTTTGATGCAAAAGGCCATATTAAACTTAGCTATTTCGGTTTATCTACAGGCTTAAAAAAGCACATTGCTCTTCAACTACAGAGGAAGGAAAGTGTCAATTATACTATGCTATGCACCCACAAACAACACAGACCTCGAAAAGAAAGGAGATTTTTACAGACAACTACATGCAGCAATGGACAGTACTCCAGTTGATGACATTAAGGAGGAAGTAATCAGAAAAATAATAAAGTAATTTCGACAATTGTAATTTTTATAACTTGTAGAGGTTTAGGGTGAAGGGGGCGAAGTATTCCGGTTTATACACTCATATAGAGACGGCCAAAGTAAGGAAACTGGCTGTACAAATTTCTTCTAAACACAGAGGTTCAGCTGGCTTCTACAGGTGGACTCATGTTGCTTCAGCCGTCGTATGTAGAAGACGATCACATAAAGCAAAATTAAGATCATTAGGAATGAGATGAGTAATTTTCAATACTACATTAACGTCAACATTATGCTCACTATAAACATGTTGGGCTGAAATAGAGCTACGAATACATCTTGTTTAACCATGGTGCACGATATTCGTGAATACGATGATGAACCTGACTAATTCCACGCCCGATGTAGCTGGCTCCACAGCTGCAGTCAAACTGGTAGATACACATATAGGAGGCAAATATAGATAATTTATCCTTATTTCTCGAACTTAGATTAGAGCAAGGATTTAAAAGTGAATATTTATTCGCTCAATCCTTCTGCTTTGTAAATGTTTAAATAGAGATTTTTTCTATATGACATTATTTTGTCTATTTTGCCTTAATCTAAACAGCTTTTCCCACCTGAGTTAGTTTGTAGGTTAAAATACCACTCTAATTCCCTCTTCAATAAGAGTTCTACTGAGCGTCTCAGATGTATCCTCTTTATATCGTAATTCCGTAGATACTTTAAATTCCTTCGTATTTATCTTACCATTACTAGCTTCACCATTATTTTCAACCTTCACTGATCTTCCTAATGACTTCCACAGGATACTTACTTCATATCCACAATTCTTCTTCTATCTGTTCCTTTTCATCATATAGGTGTTTTGAAGTACTACTTAGTGCTATTGCTCGGTTTGTTAGATACACACTTAACTAAGCCTGCATTTAAAGACCGATCATGACCGATGAGATGAATTACGCTCGAAATATCCATTGGCAGAATTCGTTAGCTTCTTGTACACTCTGATGTGCAGTTTACCTTCTTCTACTCGTTTTATTTCACAATGTTACATCACAGCGAATTCTCCTTGTTCATGATTTTCTAATAAAATAAAATGAATCACGCTGAAAGAAGACAATGATTACGCAATGTATAAGTCGACATTACGTCATTCGATTGCATAGATACATGTTAAAATATTTGAATCTGCATGAAATCGTCAACGTGTTTGAAGTTCGGAATACACTACAACAAACTTCTGAAATGACTCTACCCTAAAGAAAGGCACAGTAAGTCTACAATGCTCAACTGGGATATTCATTTAAACTTTTCATTGTTATATTGTCACTCTTTTTCATCAGAGATGAACAAGAATCATGAATGTGGAGGTGAGAATCGTTGCATAATACACGAATCCGCTGAAAATCAAAACAAACAATAAACGTTGCTTTAAGTAAAAAGGCGACATACTTAGTTATCTTAATTGTTATACTTTTGCTAGATTTGGCCAAAGACTTTCAGATATCTCACTTATGGAACTCTCATGGATTTGTGTCAGCCGTTTCTTGATCCCTCTCTTTGGGTTGTTGGTTTCTTTTTGACTGCTATGATGGCGAAGTTCAATAACAGTGACCCAGCAGTGCGGACGCTTCAATACCATTGAACGCATGCTATTAGCTGGTTAACGGCACCTGTCATTATCATAGCTGGAATACCAGCGATATTGATTAACTAAGATGCAGATCAGATCACGTTTCTAAGGACTGTTTTGACAATAAGTAAATAACTCGTTAGGGTGACGATTAGAGTTAAGGTAAGTATTATGGTTAGGATTACGATCAGGGTCATAATTAGGATTAGGATCATATTTACGGTTAGGATAAGGGTGGTAATTAGTGTCAGGAATAAAGTTACGGTTAGTGTTAGGGTCAAGACCAAGGTTAGGATTAAGATTAGAGTTGATGTCATATATTTTATTTTGTTTTATTATCTACATTTTTCTCGTAAGTAGTCGTTGATCCTCTTAGCGGGAACCATAGTAATTCAACCGAGAGCTTTATGGAGAAGACTGAATAACAGGATAAGAGAGATTAACGACACACAAAAACAGCTCATCTTCAGTCACCTCGGGGAATACATGTAGAGAAACTAGTCTAACTTAGCAACTGATACTTCTCATTATAACTGGAACGCATTTTAAAGTCATGTCAAAGAAACATGCCCTGCTTAATGTTTTCATGCATTTTCTTGTAAGCAGGTGTTAATTTTTGTACAAAAATTCCTCGTGTTTATGACTGCTCGGCTGAACGTCAATCGTGCGTTCGCATCCTCAAAACGATATTGTCGGACTTTTCCGCTAATATTTTTACGCAACACTGAATTACTATATTTTCAAAGTCATTCTAAGTGTGTGAATATGAAGATTCTGTCTAGCATTTTGCTAGATTTTTGAGACGGTGAGAGCTCGCTTATTGAAGTCCGGTCTTTTCTTCTGTCTTTGCATTCCGCCGGTGTTATTGTTGTTGACGTGCGATTACGACAGATTAGTAGGCGCATTAAATTAATACTCTTTTTTAGTCTAATACGTCGTAGTTCTGTTCATACCAAAAATAATAATTGCTTATTTGAGGAATACAAGTTATATCCTGATATTAGTGAAGCAATAAAATAATCCGCCGCTTTTTGTTGATGTTATGAGATTTACAGGCGTTCACTGACACTTATGGTAATTTGAGTCTCTTGTAAATATTTTCCACTTTCTCACATAAAATAACATTTCACACATTGAATTCAAATTTCAGTCAGATGGAAGATGGTTTTTCACCTATAGAGACGAATCGTCTGCAGAATACGTGAGCCATACAAGTCGATACAAAATGTCTGTTGATATATGCATCACAAGTAGTTGGAGAACATCTCATCGACTGTCAGTATCTTGTGCTTATCTGTGTTGAATTGAAGTATGATAGGAAAGTCTAAAAGTAGGTATAAATGAATACATTGCAATATACGTCCGTGACAGGACTCACTACGATTTTTTGCGTAATTATTCAGATATGTTTTACTTAGATTTACAAATATATATATATATTTCTTTCATGGAAAAATATGCTTACCCATGAATTCTAAATAAAATGAAATTTGAAAGATTATGAATCGAATCAAATGAAATCAAATCCTTGCAAACCAACACCGGATTATCATTCTGATATCCACTAGAAGCTGGTCCTATTGAGGTAGGCAGTTACTACCTGGATAACAGCAGGTCCAGTGCACGGACAAATACTAGCCGACAGTGGCACTGTATAGTGATTGCACTAGATCGTGGACTGGAGGAAGTTGGAATTCATGTTCTGGCCATTAGTTCGGGTTCTCTAACTATAAGCGCTGGGTTTGAACTCTAGCGGTAAGTGAACACCGTTCGAGCTGAGGCCTTGGCCAGAATATAAAAACTTATCAATCTGTACTCTCTGGTGGTTATCAAATAGTTCTCCAACTGATGTCATTTCATGATGAAATCTTGTGAACAAACACGGAAAGTGTCAATGTAGAGTTCATAAATATGCTGAAATATGAATAGAGTCTTAAATGAATGCCAATATTTGTAGGTGTTTGAAATGCAACCTTAAATACCTAAGGATTTCACCTGTCAACTGAGAAAGTTGTTATGTAACTGACAAAATGGTGACTAAATACTACGAACATCGCTTTGTAAGATTCTCAACAGTGGTTCTTGTTACTTGGTGACAAACATATTCCATACCGTTACACAAGACCGAATGATTTCGATAATTCAACTTGAATAGATTATATAAACCAAGAGACTGTGTGTATTCATTCAAATTAAGTAAAATTGGTGTTCTCAGGGCTTAACCTTTTACAGATATGCCAAAAGAAGCAGGCATCGACAAACTAGTTTGAATTGTTTCATTCACTAAATTCGCCACGATGAATGTTGGATAAATTATTAGGGATTATATGTGGTATGTGGCTATGGTGACCTCAATAGACTCGCATTCCATCCATGGATGACCTACATTTTATGATGCAATAATGTTCCTTTTAAAACATTTCAAATTGAATTTCTTTATAATTCAGTTCTGTTTAATCCAGTCTACATCCATGACAGCTGTGATCTACACCTGAAAGTGGAATGTGGATAATTCAGTTACACAGTGAATTTTTGACTATATCACACAATCACGCTGTATCACTTACCTTTGAGCTCTGATTTGAAAATAAAAATTACATTTGTTTAATTGAATAATTATTCCAACATAACTGTTTACCATCCGAGATGTTTTTTCTACACGCTAAAGGAGTATGCGTGAATTCCTTAGACCACATATCTTCATTTCGCATTTTATCAGATATTAAAGGTTTCCCACAAAATTTGTAGCTATATATTTCGAAACAGGCAATAACGACTGTTTGTTTACTCTTCAACCTCTAACTCGAATTTGCATGTGAAGCAATAACAGTGTCAGTAAAACTTCATAACAAATAATTCCAGTGTAGAAGCGATGCACATTTCCTTTATTAAATGTGTATTCAAATAGGTAATTCACCATTTTGTCGTAATTATCTACCTGTCAGACAAGAGTCGTCAGATTCCTGTCATAACATCTTCCATTGAAGAAATCCACATAGCGCCTGACACTTGCTTTGAAACAAGAAATCCCCTCAAAAAATGCGTATGCGCAATATTCATTGTGAATTAGAACCCTTTCGCTGATTCAAGGAAAAAATATCCGGCTGTTATCTGGAAGAAATCGTCACTAAGATCAGCTTCAAAACGAAACATAGATTGCTTATCCTCACTGGATAATAGGAACTAGTGAGACGCGTCTAGTCCTTTCTTTAGTGCATACTGAATCCTACCAGTCAGGTTTGCAATGCGACCACCATACCACTAGGTGCCTCGCCGTCCGAGGTGTAAGTTGGTTTGATGATAATTTATGGTTTGAAACAATCGGCAGGAAGCCTTCATACACCTATGCTTCGTTCTGTTTGGAGCTCACTAGTCAGCAACCTCGAAAAATCTAATGCCATCAATAAAATTCCAGGCTGTCATTCAGTGCTGCACTGAACTATTCAAGCTCGCTAGTGATCTCCTGTAGGTCTGCGGTGGATACATTCATTGTACACTAGTTAGTAACAAGTGTGATTTGTCTATTCCTTTGTTTCGTGCAGACTGAAGAGTCATGAGTTCCTTAAATGTGCTTGCAGATACTCCTTGCTGAATAGTGCCAACCAGCACAAGACCTAGGTTCAAGGCTTAGTGTGGCCAATTGCCTCCAACTATCCGGGACAATGAGATTTTCCACATTTAGAGTTGCAAACAATCGCTAAAATTTTGACTTACACACTACGTCTGAAATTTCATTGATGAATCAATTAATGTGTGATAATTAGAAATGAAACGATGTTTTGTAACAATGAGATTTTTAGCGCATATTATGGTGGAAATTATCCGATGTTGATTTGAAGGATAACTGCTTGCACTTGTCATTTATGTTTTATTTATTCATTCTAGCCTTATTCCACACATCATTCTGGTATAAGTATGAAATTTTCAGCATGTGATATCGGTGGCCCGAATTATGCAGGCCGACTAATGATATTGGGTGTATATTGCCTTGGGACCGAATCCTGGACCAGACGGATTGTCGGCGAGCGTCTTAACTTCTGTGCCACCGACGCCACCTTACTCACAACGATTTTAGGTTGACTAAAATTCTAAATGGTCAAATCAATATGCCAGGAAAATGTAGTAGGGATAATTTAAAAAGCTTTGTAGAAATGGTTCAATTTGCTCTCCCTTGTCGTTCTTCACCAATGGACGAGGGTATCAAGCAACATACTGAAAAGCATGGTTAATGAAACCTCAAATCACGGACGAAATCGGTCTTTATAGCCACACGAAAAACTGAAAATGTTTTTCAACATTTCCATCTATCAAATAATGAATTATTTTTAATATCATCCATGGCAATAGTTCTAAACAGGATATTAGTTGAGGATTTTCACAAGCCTTAAGCCTCATAATGAAAATATCTTGGATTGGGGGCAATTCATACTGATTCACTGTTCTACTTCCCTGGCACATTCAGTAGAATAGCTAATAGATATTTTTTGTCCGAGTGAATAAAACTGCCATCTAGAAGGAGACCTAGGTCCAAGGCTCCCTGTGGTCGATTGCCTCCAACCACCTAATATCATGAGGTTGTCTATATTTAGGGATGTAAATATTCATGATACTTTTGACTTACGCACTGCATCTGAAATTTCATTTATATATCAATTAATGCGTGATAATTAGAAATGAAACGATGTTATGTAACAACGGGATTTTTGGCACGTATTATGTTGGAAAGTTTCTCATGTTGATTTGAAGGATAACTGATTGTACTTGCCATTTGTTTTTGATTTATTCCTACTAGCTTGATTCCACACTGTATTGTGGTGTAAGTGTGGAACTTACAGCATGTGATATTCCTGGCCCGAATCATGCAGACCAACTATTGATATTGAGTGTGTATCGGCAGGAGATCGAATCCCGGAACAGATGCGTGGTCGGTGAGTGTCCTAACTGCTGTGCCACCGATGCCATCTTACTCACTACGATTTAAAGTTGACTAAAATACTAAAAAAATATTTCTAAATGGTCAAATTGATACGCCAGTAATGTGTACTAAGGTTAATTCAACAAGTTATGTGGATAGAGTCTAATTTGCTTTCTACTCTTTCTTCATCGATGGGCGAGGGTATCAAGCATCATACTGGAAAACTTAGTGAATGACACCACATCACAGGGAACAAATTGGCTAGTGAAGCCACACATGGATAATTGCGAACGTTTTTCAACATTTCCACCTCTCAAATGGCGAATTACTTCTAATATTATTATTATTGTTTTCTTGGATTCTTAGTGGAACACAGAGCTTCAACTGCACGTCTCCACTTGCTTCTGTCTTCTGCTCTAGTTTTCACCTTCATCCATGTCAGTCCATACTGTTTCAACTGGTAATCAGGTTGGACAATAATCTGCGTGAGATGGTCAACACTTATTAAGATACAAAAACATCTGACGAATGAGTCACAAGTGGAGAAGCGCATTCACCTTTGATCTCAAAGTTTGTCACTAACAAATATGCATATAACTGATATCTCATTAATATTCATGCATTAGTTTTGTGCGGATTTGACTGAATTGTTGTTACAGGAATTCATCATGAGCAGAAGAAACCACCTGAAATCCTGAGAATACTGGAAAGCCAGCTGTTTCGTCCGAGTTTGAGAGTCCTGCGGAGTACGTACGCACCCAAAGAAGTCGAACCCAGAACCTTCTGGTTACAAAATATTGAGATCTTAGACCATACAGCCACTGAGACTTGACTCAATGGCCAATCAGGAGGGGTGTGAGGACTGATACCCGTCGAAGATGTTGGCTAGCAGTTGCACTATGTCGTAAATTGCCAGAGGTTAGAATTCATGGACTGACTATTTTATCGGGTCCCAGTGTCATAATGGTCTACGAGTTCGTCACCTTGTAACCAAAATGTCCTGAATTCGAAGCCTGATGAGTGCGTACAAGTGAAGAGTCCAAAACTCGGCCGAAACAGCTAACCGTCCCTTGTGGGTTTTACAATGTTTCTCTGACTGATGTCGGCTCATGATGAAATCCTGTAACCGATATCTCATTACCTAGAATTCTGAGTTGTCAGTGCAGACATTTCAGAGTTAAGCCTGATGAGATTTGATTGAAAACAATATTGATCGCATGAACTATTGTTCTAAATCAATCAACAGACAAATAAATCGATAACTTCAACATTGACTTACTTGGCATCGTTTAAATGAATATAATAATCTTGCCCGATTGATCCAGTCATGTTTGACAGTGTTTAAAGCCACCTCATAAACATCAATTGGTAGAGGGGGATTGAGGCTGAGCAATTTTATGATCTGATCAACATAACTTGACACTTGGAAACGTCCACCACCACTAAATGAAATCGGTGAGGGTAATAGATGACGAACTCCACCACCACCACCAACATTGACAACAGCCCCGATACAGTTATAATATGGAAATGGTTACAAAATATGCATTGCATAATGCATAATTTTGGAAAAAATTGAAGAGTAATTAAGGAATACGCGTGTGCTGAAGTTAATTACGCATCAGATCCTTAGATAAAATAAAACGATTTGAAAGACGATAACTTGTAACTAAGGATGAAGTGGTCAGAAGAATAATAAAATAATTTTGATAATTGTAACTTTTATAATTTTTAAAGGCTAAGGGGGAGGGGCCGAAGAAGTCCTATTTTTAAATTCATGTAACGATGGCCAAAGTGAGAAAAGTGACTGTACAAATATCTTCTGAACACACTGATTTGGCTTCTTTAGATTGATTCATATTGCTTCAACCGTCGTATGTAGAAGACGAACTCGTAAAGCAAAATTAAAGGCAATAGGAATGAGATAAGTAATTTCAAATACTCCATTAATGTCAACATTATGATCACTATCTACAAGGTGTGGTTAAATAGAGCTACGAATAAATCTTGTTTGTCTGTTGCGTAACCATGCTGGACGATGTTCGGGAATACGATGATGAATCTGACTAATTGTACGCACGATATAGCTGGATCCTCGACTGCAGTCAAACTGGTAGATACACACACAGGTAGTGTAATTAGTTTATCCCTATTTCTCGAACGTAGAGTAGAGCCAGGAATAAGGATCTAATTGAAAAATGAATATTTCTTCACCCAATCTTTTTGCTTTCTAAATATCTAAACAGGGATATTTTCGATATTTTTTTTGTCTAATTGTGTCCTTAAATCAACAGAGCTTGTCCTACCTGAGTGAGTCTGTCGTTTTAAACACCAATATAATTCCCAGGTTAACAACAACCCTACTTGAAGTCTCAGATGTCCGCTCCATATATGGTAATACTGAAGACACGCTAGTGTCCTGTTTACCTTCTTCCGCTCGTTTCATTCAAAAGTCTATCACGGTTTATTCATGATTTTTTAATAACATACAGTTATTGACGGTGAATGAAGACAATGCAGTGAGTGATTGTGTGAAATTCATTGGAAGAGAAAATAAGTTAAATGATTATGCAACGTATCAGATGACATTATATCATCCAGTTGCATAGGTTCATGTCTAAAATATTTGATTCTGTATGAAATAGTCAATGTGTTTGAAGTTTGAAATGCACTACAATACACTTCTGAAATGACTCTCAAAACAGGCGCAAAAAGTCTGCAATGTTCAACACGGACATTAAGTTGAACTGTTCGTTGTCATATTGTCACTCCTTTTCATCACAGATGTACAAGACACATGCATATGAAGGTGAGAATCGTTGCGTAATAAACGAATCCTCTGAAAGTCAAAACAGACAATAAACTTGTCAAGCAAATTATGGTGAATAAAAAACACATCTGCATTCAACTTGATTATAAATGTGAAATATTACAGCGATTATCAACAAAAGATGGAAGACGTCACCAGGCACAGCCTTGCTGTTTGTTCCAATCAAAAATCGATAGATATCCAACTGTTTATGCAAATTTACGTGTATCCACGAGAGTGATTACATTTAGAGAACAGAAAGAAGGCCATATCTGCGACTTTCTCAACATGTATCAAAAACCCTATGTCAAAGAGGAACAAATGCTTAAAACACTGCTATCTCAGGCAGCTGCTTGACACGGATCATGAAGTGCACGTCACAAGATCTTCAAAAATCATCAATAGGCAAAAGATTTCAATCCTCCTCAGGTTTTCCGAATAAGTTTTTATGAAACTCTTGAGACTACATTTATGCGTCTATAAAGAAGCAGTTATTAGTACTACATTGCCCTGGTAACTGGATGTCTTTATTCTCTCATTTGATTACGTAAGTTTTGTCTTCAACCTCACCCCTTTTTGTAACCTGTTATTTCGCTTGTCTCTTGTTTCTATGATTTGAGTTGCACTCAGTACATTGTTACCTAATTTATTAATCACTCTACATCTCCACCAATTGCCTAAAACCTGATTTATGCGTACAGAGAGAAGCAATTATCAGGCTTTCCTTGCCCATCCTGGTGATTAGATCTTTCTACCTCTCTTTCATATGATTACGCAATGTTGAATGTTTCCATTGAGTTCAATCGTTATTGTTATTATTACTGCATATACTGATTGACTGATTTTTGTTTGAAAATAAACTGTCTGTCCAAGTAGGTTAAAATTGTTTCTGTAGATATATTGAATAATGACCTTAGTCTTGCTTCAGAACCACTATTTGTTCTTGTTTTATTCAAATTCATTTAGGGGAATAAATGTATCAAACAATAAACGGTGGTTTACATGAAAAGGCAACATATCAACGTATCATTATTATTATATACATCCATTTTGGAAAGTATTTTTTTGCCTAAAACCTTTATATAGTTATTTCAAGCAATTATCGCACAACGGCGTAAACCCTTAGTCTTTCCTTCTGCTTGGATTGTTGGAATCCTATTAGCTGTTGATACTTTTTATGTATCATCGAATTGCTGCATTTTCAAGGTCATTCTAACTGCCTACTTACAGATGTTTTGTTCAGTATTTTGACTGTTGTTTGAGACAATGAAAGCTCACTTACGACTGCTAGTCTTTTCTTTTGTATTTGCTGCTGACATGCGATTAGGACAGATTAGTCAGCGCATTAAATTCGTACTCGCTCATAGTCTACTAGATCGTAGTCAATAATAAATAACTGCATATTTGAGGAATACAAGTTATATCTTGATATTAGTGAAGCAATAAAATGTTCCGTCGCTTTTTGTTTTGGAGTTATAAGATTTACAGACATTCACTGACACTTACAGTAATTTGAGAATCTCGTAAATACTTTCCACTTTCTCACATAAAATAACAGTTCTCACATTGGATTCAAATTTCACTTGGATAGAAGATGGTTTCTCACTCATTAAGACGAATCTTATGCGAATTACTTGAGTCGTACAGATCGATACAAAATGTTTGTTGATACATACATCACAAATAGTTGGAGAACATCTCATCGACTGTCAGGATCTTGTGCTTATCTGTGTTGAATTGAAGTATCAATGGGAAGTTTTCAAGTGTGTATGCATGAACACATTGAAATATACACCTGTGATATGACTCCTTACGATTTGTTGCATATTTATTCAGATATGTTTTACTTAGATTTACAAACATTTGTAGACATTTTCTTGATGGTAGAGGAAGTGTTTAGGCTTACTCATGAATTCTAAATAAAATGAAATTTGAAGGAATATGAATGAAATCAAGTGAAATCAAATCCCTTCAAACCAACACTTGATTATCATTTTAGACATCCACTAGCAGTTGGCCCTATTAAGGAAGGCAGTTACTGCCTGGGTAACATCAAGGCGAGTGCAAAGATATATACTAGCCAACAATACCACTGTCTATTGGTAGCACTAGATCGTGAATTGGCGGATGTAGGAATTCATGATCTGGCCATAAGTTTGGGTCTTTTAACCAAGAGCTATTGGTTTGAACCCTAGCGGTAAGTGTACACAGTTGCAGCTGAGTCCCTTACTGGAACAAAACAAATTATTGACCTGTACTCTCAAGTAGTTTTCAAATGGTCCTCCAACTGATGCCAATTCAAGATGACATCCCGTGACTAAACACGGAAAGTCACAAATTAGCGTTCATAGATATACTGAAATATGAATAGACTTTTATATGAGTGACAATATTTGTAGGTTTTTGAAATAGGACCTTCGTTACCTAAGGATCTCATCAGTCAATATAGTAAGTTGTTAGGCACCTGACAAGATCGTTATTAATATTGTGCAAATTACTAAATACTAGCAACATTCTTTTATTAGCTTTTCCAAAGTGGTTCTAGTTTCTTGGTGACAAACATATTTCATACCATTACACCACATTGAAAGATTTCGATAATTCAACTTGATGAGGTAATATAAATCAACAGACTGTGTGACCTAATTCGTTTCAAGTAAATTTCAAGTTCCTAGAGCTTAGGCTTCACAGCAATGACGAAAGTAGCAGGCTGTATTTTATCGACAAATTGATTTGAATTTGTTCCTTCACTGATTTCGTTATCTCCACTGTCTGACTAATCATTTAGTTTGAATGTGGTATGTGGCTATTCTCACCTGAATAAACTCTCTTCTCACCCATAGACGATATTCATTGTACGACACAATATTGTTCCTTTGAAAAGTTTTTAAATTGTTTCTGTTGAATCCAGTTCACATCTACGACAGCTGTGACCAGCACTTAAATGTAAAATGCTGATAATTCAGTTACACAATGATTTTTTGACTATTTTGCACCCTCACGTTTTGTCACTTACCTTTGAGCTCTGATTTTAAAATAAAAAATATATTCATTTTAATTGTAATCAGACCACAAAGGCAAAGAAGATAACGCTCAGCATAATTTGTACGCGAAATAGCTGTGGTTACTGGCGTTTGTAGACTCTTTCATCAAGCAACTGTCTGTGAAGGCGGTTATCATGAGAATTGAAGATGAAATTTATAAGAAATTTATTCCAACCCAATGATTCAGAATGTGAGCTGTTTTTTCTACGCACTGAAGGAAAATGAGCAAATTCCATAGACCATATTTCATCATTTTACATTTTATCAGGTATACATGGTTTTCCTCACAATTTGTAGCCATATATAGAAACAGTCACTAACGACTGTTTGTTTACTCTGGAATCTCTAACTCGAATTTACATGTGAAGCAATAAAATTGTCAGTAAAACTGCATAACAAAATGATTCTGGTGTAGAAGCGATTCACATTTCCTTTGAAAAAATGTGTAAACATGGTCATGATTCACAAGTTTGCCATAATTACCTGTCTGTCAGACAATAGTTGGCAGATTCCTGTCATAACATCTTCCATTGAAGGAATCAACATAGCGCCTGACACTTGCTTTGAAACACAGAATCCGTTTGAAAACTGAGAATGCACAATATTCAATGTGAAATAAAGCCGTGTCACTGATTACAAGAGAAATTTCAGCTGTTTTGTGGAATAAGGTTTCACTAACATCACATTCAAATTGGAACTAAGATTGCCTGTTTTGACTGGACACTAGTAACTATTGTGATGTGTCTAGTCCTTTCTTTTGTGCAGACTGAATCAGGTTTGCGATTCGGCCACCATTCTAGGTAGCTTGCCATCATGGTGTACATTGATTTAATGATATTAGATGGTTGCAGGCAATAACAGGAAGCCTTTGTCTACCTAGAATTCGAGCTAGTTGACATTCAAAAGTCAGCACCACATATCTGCAGTCTTGAAAAATCCAATGACCCAAATGAGATTCTAGGCCGTGTCACTCAATGCTGCAGTCAGAGACGTTACCACTAAGCAATTCAAGCTCACGATTAACCTCCCGTCGGACGGTAGTGGAGACTTAGATTAGACACTGGTTACTAACCAGTGTGATGTGTCTAGTCTTTTGTTTCGTGCAGACTGAAGAGTCAAGAGTTTCTTTCAAGGTGCCTGGAGATACACCTCCCTGAAAAGTGCCAACTAGCACGAGACCTAGAATCAAAGCTTCCTGCTGATTGCCTCCAACCGTCTAGTATTATGAGAATGTCTATACTTAGAAATGCAAATATTCATTTTGACTTACGCACTGCGTCTAAAATTTCATTCATAAACCAATTGACGTGTAATAAATAAGAATGGAATAATGTTATGAAACTATGAGATTTATAGCACATGTTATGGTGGAAAGTGCCCTATGTTGATCTGAAGGATAACTGATTTTTCTTGTTATTTATTTGTATTTTTTTATTCTAGGTTGATTTCACACAGTACTCTGGTATAAGTATGAAATTTTTGGCTTGTGATATCAGTAGCCTGAGTTTCACAGGTCGACCATTAGTATCAGGTGTGTCGGCCGGTGATCGAATCCTGGAACAGATGCATGATCGGCGAGCGTCCTAACGTCTGTGCCACCGGTGCCACCTTACTCACTACGATTTAAGGTTGAATGAAATACCAAACATATTTCTAAATGGTCAAAGTGATATGCCAGAATGGTTGGTGAGGACAGTTTAACAAGCTCTGTAGATACGTCTGGGATTCGCCGATAGGACCTTCCCCAAACACCCATGTGTTTCAAGGATCGATACTCGTCCAACACACTCTAAAACGTTGCTAACTCAGTAGTAAGGCAAGTAAATAAGGAAGTTTAGGGGTAAGGAAAGCAACCCTATCCCGTAAAAATAAAAGTCACTGCTGCAGAAACTGCAAAGCTCTAGTCTCGAGCCCCGTGTTAAACTACGAACGTAAGGGAATAAAAAAATAAATAAAACAATAATTCACTGAAGTGATATCACAATACGAATATTGAAGTACATCACAACTTTGTGCCTATAAAACTTTCAACTTTATATTGACACTTACCTTCCATATCTTCAATGAAGGAATAATAATTTCAACTGATAGTAGAAAATGTAACCACAAGATTTTCGCTACACTAACTGGTTAACAGGTTGGGCAGTGATCTGCGTGGTAATATCAACACTTATTTAGATACAAAAACATCTGACTAATTAGTCACAAGTGCAGAAGCATATTCGCCTTAGATCTCAAAGTTTGTCACTAACAAATATGCATATAAACGATATCTCATTAATATCAAAGTACTGGTTTGTAGGGATTTGATTGATTAGTTGTTACAGGAATTCATCATGAGCAGATATTGGAAAGAAAACCACTGGAAAACCTGAGAATATTAAGAACCAGCTGTTTTGTCTTAGTTTCAGAGTCCTGTGAAGTACGTACCCATCGACAGAAGTTGAATCCAGGAGCTTCTGGTTGCAAGGTTACGAGCCAGTAGACTATTAGACCACGGAGACGTGATCCAATGGCAAGCAAAGACCTTGACTAGCGGTTGCATTATTTCGTGAATTGCCAAAAAAAGAATCCATGGATTGACCGTTTGATCGGTTACCAGTGGCTCGGTGCTCTAAGAGGTCACCTTGTTACCAGAATGTCCTGGGTTCAAAGGACGGTGAGTGTTTACGCCTGAGATTTCATAAACTACAACGAAACGGCTTTCAGTCTAGTACTCCTTTGTGGTTTTTCCAATGTTTCTCCAAACGATGTAGGTTCACAATGAAATCCTGTAACCGATATCTCATTACCTAGAATTCTGAGTTGTCCCTGTGAGCAGCATGTGCCTGTAGAACGTGATCATTTTAATTCTCTGTATTCAATAGATCGAAGACTAACTAACTAACTATTTCCTATTTATCACAAAAAAGTCTGCATTATAACCTCCATGCTTTTTGCCTGTCACTTCATGCTTCAGGTCATCAAACAGATAACACATGATGGCTTGCTAATATTGGTGAAATATTCTCAGTACAACACTTACTCTTTTTCTGAAAGCATTAGAAATTTTATGAAACATTTGTGTACATATATGGAGACATTTGAATAATCTGAAAGATGAGACATTATATGGCAGTATAGCTACGATGTTCGTTTGCCCTCTGACATTTAAAATTCAAAATGTTAGTGATATCAAGAAAGCACACACATAATAAAATTCAGCACTAATAAAGTATCCAACGGCAAACATTTCATGAGAAATGCACACAACCTATCGACAGGGAAAATGAAGTTGGTCATCCTTCAGTAGACTGAAAATATGACCATTCGTAATCTGATTTTCTTGACCTTCTTTTCTTCACTGAGTCTATGGGAATCAATATTCTTAGATATGGATAATATACTCAGAAGAATTCAGTTGGGAGACTTCACTTGCTTTGATAACATAATTAATGGCAATAAAGAAGTCACCCACTTGCCTAAGTAACTGGTTTACACATCGTTTGGACTGTTATTCTCAATAAATTTAGCTACTTCTTGAAATATTTTAGTGACATAATAATTGAATGCCATTTCAGGGAAATTTTGAGTTCAGTACGACTCTATTGAAACAGTGTTTGAACCATTTCAAGACAACTGACATGATTATGCGAATTCGTGTTATTCAACTCCAATGGTTTTCTTTGCTATTCTCACGGTGACACATTCTGTCTTTCTATGTCTTCTTTATTGATCGATTCTCACCGCATCTTGAATGCTGCAAACATCAAAGTGCTTTATTTTGTTCTCCTCCAAATCACTGAAAGTACCCATTGAGTCATGAAGAAAATAAAAGACGATTCAGCAAAGAAACTTTTCTTTATGGACGAAATCAACTTCACAGGCTGTACAATCATATTTATATGAATTTTTGAAAGATAAACTGCCACTGTGGACCACTTCAATGTGCGTTTCCAAATCCCAAAGCTCATTTGGAGCTAGCTCAATTCTCGAGCACTTGGTGAACTCAAGCCATAAGGCTACACCTAAGTCATCTTTCAAGATTATCTATACGATGAGGGCGCATTGTACAAAGGGTACCACGTTTTGGCATTTTTGTATGGCAGAGGCGTTGACAATTCATCAATGCAACCGTCATCTCTATACACAGAAGTCGTTTGTTCAGCCACTTATTCGACTATTGTTTTAACCTCCTCACAAGTCGCTCCCTACAAACAATTTTACATCTTATTTTTTTGAATTACGACTTTACTCTCAGTTTACTCTTACTTTAATAATTAATTCACCTTTATATATTCCCTCAATAACAATTTTTTACATTCCTTTGTTTGAAGAACTTATATTTGCATAGTATTTTAAATGAAAATGCAACTCACCCCATTCAACTGAAATGAGATAAAACATTTAATACCTCACACAAATGTTCTTTTATATATATAAAGAGAACCTAGTGATGTGACAAGCAGTACTATTATGCAGTCTTCACAAACTTCAAAAAACGTCAATAACTAAATGAGAGCACGATGTTGCATCTTTTTGATTAAGTAATCAGAGTAACATCCGACGTTAACCTGACATCAGGCTAAATCTCAGCGTAAATCAATTACTGACACCTTATATTCCCTGAAATTCGTATTCATATGAGATGGGGTTAACCAATATATGCCCACACCAACAGTGTGATTCGGAAAACTTTCATGCTTGTTGACACAGTAGCTGCCTGTCATGACTCCCACTTAAATTCTGATGTTGACTATTCTGAACACTCGAAACTGCTTTACGTTATGTTCTGTCGCTTCAAAATACAAAGCTTATTGATTTCTTTCTAATTGATAGACAGTTTTATTTCAAGATTCTTCTGTTACAGAGTACCTGTCAAGTTGAACAGGAACATTTTATTCCACAAATATGATCTTGTTTCATTTACACAAACGGAATATGGAAACTGTGACATTTGAAAGTCTTGATTCGACTATGTACAAAAATGTAATCTAAAATGTATCAGGTCAGAAAATGCTTGATCCTCAGAGTGTACTGAACATCACAAAGATACCGATAGGTAGTGCGTTTATCGTCTGATTAGTTAAAACAGTTTGTAGTTTCATTGCACTTTTAAGGACTCTTGAATCGACTGTCACCTGCAACCCGCTTAGAAATACCAACAACACCAACAGCAGGCACAGAACTGCCTGCCAGTCAACACATATCCTTCATTGAAGCGATATTCTTGAATGCAATCCGGCTAACGAAGTGCAGCTGGGAATGCAGCAGTAACGGACGGAATCCACCAGCCCCGGACGACAGAAGCCGACCCAAAGACTGCGGCAGATGTTCGCACACCACTACTTCAAAATTATTTGGAGAGAATAAGAGAAGTACTGAAGTATGCGCTGAAGATGTCACCCAGTAGGGTGATGAGAGCTTCGCAAATTAACCATTCAGCTCAGAGAACAAAACCACGTCAGAATAAGAGTTGCTTATTGGTTGCAAGAAAGGCCACATCATCAAGCTACTAAGGAAGACCGACTTACGCCCACTCTGCAAGAACTGGCGCGACAAATAAAATACTCAGTCCTGTCTTCCCTGGAAAGAATATAGGATGAACCGGAGACAGAATTCCGCCCCACGGAATGAAACAACCTGGATTGAGGAAAGGCAGATCATGTACTGATCAAACAACAACCTCAATTCCATCGAGTTCGAATAGGCCTTCGATAGAGAACGTTGACTGCGAAGTAATTTGGAAACCTCTTTAAGACTACAGCAGGTAGAGCATAAGTCTTTATCAAGCTCATTCAGTAGTTGTCTCTATGAGATTGGCCCGTATCAGGTGAACCAAAAAAGAAACCTCAGCGAGGCGTTCGAAGTACATACAGGAGTAAGACAAGGCTGACTGGCTGTCTACTATCACCCACGATGATGTTCTTAATTGTGCTCAACTTGATTATGCGTCAAACTGTGAGGAGTGGGGAGACGAGAATACGCTGGACCACCAATGGGAAGACTCCAGAAGATCTGAAATTCGCAGATAATATACGTCTCATTTGACGTAAACTCGAAAAATTTCAGACAGGTGACCAACTGTCTGAGGACGCTGGTAAAAGATGACAGGACTGTGCTTGAACATAAAATAGACGGTGATAAAGATTACCAACAAACAGCATCAACAAAAACAACCAGCACCAATCACCACCGACGGGAGAGATTTGACAGGGGTTAATTCCTTCAATTATCTAGGAATCATCGTCTCAACTTAAGGTAACACCACGGATAATGTTGTCACATATGGCCAATCGGAATCAGAAAGGCAATATACGCCTCCATAAACCTGTAACCAGTTCGGTAAACTTCTTCACGAACTCAGCCAGTATAAAGAAGAAGATTCCAATTTTTAATACAAATGTGAAGTCGGTCCGGCTATACGGCTAATAAATTTGCGCTGCGTGTCACAGAAATTATTAATCACAGTTTCTGAACTTTTATCAATAACTGCTATATTCGCTGGCTCAATAATGAAGACGGAATTAGCAACAACAAGCTCTCGCTGGGAAAAAACCAAGTAAAAGTCGATTGTTCAACAAATATTTAAGCGAAAATGAAGGTGGATTGGGTAATCACCACTGAGGAGGCCGTCGAATGAAATCACGCGCAGTGCAGGACACTGCTCAAATATAACCCAAATGTGTAGTGACGAGTGGGTCGTTCGTCCGAGAGTGACATGGAGGAGATCGTGTGGCAAAGATGAGATCAGATATTATGAACAGTCGTGGCCCTAGCCAGATGAGGAGGACAGCAGAGAATAGAAGAAAGTCGAGATGTGTTGTTAAAGCCCTATGTTCCACTCGGAACCCAAAGGAATAATAGTGTCATAATAATAGCAATATGCTTCGGATATAAGTAGAAACGATTACACACATGGATTGTAAGAATTCATTTTAACAGGTCAATAGTGAAGTTAGATCTTCTTGAATGAGGAAGTTGATGATAGGCTGTTTCACACACTATCAACAAAGTTTCAATAGCGCAATATTGAATAATTCACCGATGAAAGTACAAGTGAAGGTAAGCGGAAAAAAAAACTCACGCAATGGATCTAAAATAGCAAGTTTAAAATGATCAGAAAGCAACAATCGATGAACTGTGTTAACTTATAAGGAACATGTGGTAGAAATCTAATTTATTTCTTCGTTTGAACATCATTTGTGAGCTCTTCGTGAACCATATAACAAACTTCAAATGTAACGGTTGATTTAGATAGCAGAAGGTGTTTCTGTGAGATTGTCCGTTATTACGTTCACTGCTTACTGATCTAAACTTAACAATGTGGAACAGCTTTTCCTGTAGCTATATTACCTGGAATTATTGATTTATCGAACTGGAGAGAAGTTTAAACTTCTACCGATTATCTCACACGTTTAACCATTAAGTCAGATGTTTTTGAAGTGGAGAAATATTATTTAATCACTAAAAGACGTGAATTATTATAAAGCTTTCCGAATAGATACCAAAATGTGACTTTCTGAAGGCATTAGCTGGTGTGACCGGTATTTGAGGCAACTCCTAGTTGTTGTCATCAAAGCGAGCAATACGTTTTCCCTGACACACAGAATAATGTCAAATCTCATCTCGTTTATTACTAACTACAATACACGCCTTCACTTAATCAACTCAGGGGAATGTTCTCATTTGAAAACATATCAGATTGGATGAAACGGCTTTCTGCATATAAATTGCCCTTCCATTATCCAAAGGCTACATCCGAAAGTTTGCTTCCTCAAGGAATATGATATTCTATTGTACTGACATTTTACAGTTGTTGATGAAGAGGAGTTGATTGAAAGAGACTATGTTTATAAACAAGAGTGAATACGAAATGGCAAGTCGCTTAGATGTTTTATATGACTTTTGTGAATAGGGGTTCTGATATGTATCCATATATATATATGTATGGTGGTCTCTCTTTCTGTTTGCTCGCTTAGTCTGTGACCATTTCACTTTGATGAACCTGTCTCCTTTAGCAATGTATATTCTCCTTATATTATATTATATATAATATGAGTGTTTGTTGACAGTCCGTTGCTTGGTGACATACATCCATATTATATGTGTGTTTGTTGACATGTCTGCTATATTTTGCTTTGTATATATGGATCGACACTCCATTGTAATTAGCCATTCATGTTAAGACTGTCTATTGATTTGTTCACACACTTGTCTGGACATTCATATATATTTTGCTCTCGCACTATTGTGTGATATATTTGACTCTCCTTGTGTTTGGAAAATAGAAGTATCATCGCAAACCTAGCGGTCTTCTGACTTCCGCCTTCTTGCGTCAGGACTAATAAATTCTCAACCAGTCCATAACAATAATTTGTCGACGAGTACATAACAGGTTCCACCTTCACATCTGAATCAGTTAAGTAAACACACAACTAGCTGAAAGAGCATCCATGATTCATTCATAATTTTATTGTGTGAAGATTTCAAATCACAAACTTTACCTGGCCTCAAATTCAGTTCAGGCCCCCTCACTGAAATATACATTGAAGTAATAATTAGCAGTCATACAATATAAGTAACAGTGTCATGCAATTGATAAATTAGTACATAAACAAATCAATTCAGACATGGTTATAGTGGTAGCTGAACATCATTCATTCAGTTTTCATAGGCTATATTTCACGGCAAATAATATGAACAGTGACCATTGAAAGCATCCATTACCGAAACGTTTTCTAATGATTATCTATACATTACGGCACTTTAAGAATGTATTTGATCAGCATAAAGCTTGTTATTAAGAAAGTCTTCAGGCCCACCCTGCTTTCATTTTCTGTGGTTATATCTTTACTCGTATAATAATGAATCCGCCTTGATGTTGCATTTTTTTTGCAGTCGAAATTCTTCATTAACGAGAATTTTCAAATTTATCCTTTGAAGTTAGTCATCCCCAATGATATGATATTTGATATTTACAGCAATGAAATAAAATTTTATGACATTTGATGAATAGCGGTCACCTACTTGGTGGTGGTATTCCTGAATGATAAAACAATCAGTTTAAAAAAAAACTGAAATTGTGTACACGAATACGAGAAAAGTGATTCATTAGTGCTAAAATGACTATGAACAATATTTCATTGGGTATTTCCATATTTATTGTGTGGTGGGAGCTGGCTGAAAGCCAAGAACTGTAGACACCAATTTACGTCAAAGGTACATACCAAATCGTGGTCGTGAAGAAAAACAATAACAAAGCTTTACCCTGAGAAATTCATCTGCCAATCGCAGGAGACTTAACGTAAGTAAATACGATTCGTAGATATATGGCTTATCTATCTAAGAAACAGTCGGTCACAAGTAGTACAGAATAATCTTCAGGATGAAAACAACCAATCAGAAGACTTTTCTTCTCTGGTGACAGTAACACTGATAAGAATGTATATAAAAGTTTATAAATATCTGTCGATTTTCTCAATAAACGATCTGTTGCCTGGCCGTTGTCTTCTGTCATTCCATTTGGACAGCTGATACTTATCTGTTCCAAGTTTTGAAGTCTGAAGTGTACCAAATTCAAATCTCTGTGAAACAACTGAATACACTGATTTCAGAACTTGCGCCCAATTCACAACATAGTCATTCACCGGTGTGAGGAAGATGGTCGTCATGTGACATCAAAACTCTTCAGAATGCTACAGTCAGCAGTTTTATCATTTCAATAAAGCATAAACCTGTTCTTTCAGTATTAAGAGGATTATTTGAAGTATAGAGGAACAAACTGGAAGTCAAATAACGAATTAAGTCAAGTCAAAGTTCATCCATCTTTCTGCAACGACCAGTAAAATTGATCCAAGATACCTTTAGTTTTATTCATAAGACAATTACTGAACTTCTATATTTCAATCAGATGATATATATGGAGCATAATTCCATTATGGGTAAATTTTTGTTTTGATAAATTCTCACAGTGTTATACAGTAATGTTACTGTGAGACTTTGTCAAAACAAAATTTATCTATAATGGAATTATACTCTACCACAGTGCACAAGTTTTATTCTTATTGTCAGCCCCGTCTCCTAAACCGTTAATGCCCAGCTCTTGCTGCACTCGGGCTCACGCTGTTCCTTGAAGTTTCTCAGAAACGCTTAGTAATAACGGACGCAAAAACCAAAACACCAATTGGTGACTCGAGGATTCTTTATTGTAACACCAACATATAAACACTGTTACAACTAAGATTTCTGACGGTTTTCTGCTGACTTCTTTCTGAACAGCGACCGATGAGACGATGACTGTCGTATTGATGCCTCCGCGAAAATTGGGGAAGTTGGTTTTGAGCAAACAACCATGAATTGATCGTTTAATCTTCAACTACATTGACACTTATATAGGGAGCATAACAATGAGGATAAGGGTGGGAATAACACAATCTCACTGACACTTTGATAAAAGTTTCATGAAACTGAATGCGTGAACCGGCTTTATTCTGATAACTGCATTCTGACCACCGCTTCATAGAATATTATGCATCAAGTTATATTTGTCTGAACTTCTTACCATCTAGCTATACAAATAAATGACTCACTGATTTCACTTTCCACTTTTGCAACTTCTTTTACTAAACGATAAGTAAAACGTCATTGTGGGATAGACAAATTGCGACGAAAAACAAATTATGAAAGCAAGATAATAGCACAAGGATGCATGAAAATGTAGGAATATCATGTACCTATCAAACAGTATCAATAAATACTATTCAAGTATTGGTTTTGTAGGGATTTTGTTTGATTGGTTGAAGGATTTCATCATGAGCTGACGTCATTTAGATAACCACTGGAAAATCTGGGAGTACTGTACAAATGTTTCGTCCCAACTTCGGGCTCTTCATCAGTACACACCCATCATCAGAGTTTGAACACGCGACCTCCTGGTTACAAGGCGAGCTCTAACGTAGACCATTAGGCCACTGAGACCCGATCCAATGGCCAGCCCATGAATTCTAGCTTCTCCCAATTCATGACATATTGTGACCACTTTACAATGTCTTCTACGACTAGTTACTGCCTCACATTCAACCTGCTGTACTCTACTCGTTACGGCTTCTCACTAGGAATCCAGGTGAACTGCCTGAATAGGACCAGTTTCTAGTGAGCATTAGATCAATTTTCAAATACTAGTTTTGTAGGGATTTAATTTGATTGGGTGTATTGATTGTCTAACTGAGGTCAGCTCATGATGAAATCCTCCAACTAATACTATTCAGTATATATATATATATATATATATATATATATATATATATATTTCATCCACCAATATATATCAAACATTACCCGACACAGAGCAGATAAAATTAGTTTAACCTAACAAATTGAGTCAATCGACGTGGCATTCAACATTTTGTGGAAATTTTGAAATCCTTCTGAGGTATGTTATATTTTTCTGAACGGTAATGTGTTCTATTCGCTTGCTTAATATTACCTGCTTAGTCAATTCTACTTTGACATTAATATTCTTTTTGACGTACAAGCAGATAACTCACCAGGAGCCTTCACCCCTGTCGTTGCGTTAGTTGCTAAAACATGTTCAGAAATAATTGGTCAGATGCATCAAATATAAGCTGGAAATAATACAAATTGTGGACATTTGTGAACGTAAATGCTTACACCTGTAAAGCTCATCTGTGTACAGTTTGAATTGTGAAATCTTTAGTCCATTATTTTCATGCCGTGTAACCACAAAAATATTTGGGTAAAAATCTACTTCATTAACTTCTCACAAGAAGAAGTATCAAAGATAGGACATCAGTCAGGCGAATTTATATAGAACAGAGACGATGAAGAAGATTCCTGGCCAAAACCAATATAAGCAGCAACAAAAACACAGGGAGCAGTCAGCATAAATGGGAGAAATCTGATAGGTAAGCTTTCATTACTCTCAAGTCTGTGTGGAGATCAACAACAATCAGCATGAATAATAAGATCTGGATTTTCAACTCGAATGTGAAGTCAGTGCTAATTGATATACGATTCAGAGACTTGGAGCCGCGTCACGAATGGTACTTCAAACAAACTTCTGACAATCATCAACAGCTTTCTTCGCTCCGTACTACTCAAGATCAGATGGCCAACCAGAAAAGATCAGCAAATCAACCGGGAACCAGTTGTGCAACAAATATGCAGGGAGAAATGGAAATGGAATAGCAATACTTTGAGAAAACGAAGCATCAAGTGACATCAAATACCAGGAAATCGCTCCAGCGCAGCCCAAGTGGGAAGTGGCGAGTTAGTTGGTCGTCAGTGCTAGAGTGTGTTGACATGGAGGAGGTAATGTGAAGAGGAGATGAAAGCATGTGCGACACGTCGACCCAGGTGAAAAAGTTGTCGGATAACCAAATGCACTGAAGACATCAGGCTTAAGCCTTATATTTCTCTGCGATTTCAAGAAAAACTTTAAAAATTCGCATTTGTAATATTAGAACAAGACATATAAGCGAACAATATTGTTTTCAATTAGATCTTCTTCAGGCTTTACTCTAATTTACATAGACTTATATATATAAAATTTTTAACCAATGACGGTGATTTAGTGGATCAAATAATAATAGTAATCATAATAATAATAATAATAATGTTGTTAATGTTTTGAACGGAGTTAATAACGATGATTATAATAATAACAAAATATTGTTAATAAGGCTTATATAGGTGATAAGAATATCAAAGTTAGTATATGCATATATGTAGACAATTCAATAAATAAATAAATTAGGTCAAATCAAATGGAACGATAATCAGAGTTTAAATAAATATCATAAAAGTACGAAGTAGAGGGATGATAAGAAAGGGTGGGAGGGTTTTGAATAGAATTCACCTAGGCCAAGGGAGAGACAAAGGTAGAACAAATTTCTTTTGTATACAAAGACTAGGATTGTTCTCTCGAATTCCCATAGCTTCGGCTAAGTGTAAAAGACGGGTTCTGATTCCGTTCGAAAGACTTGATGGAATGCGGTAAATAACTTTGAAAGCACTATTTTTGTCCACTTGGTGACCACTATCAATCAAATGAGCCAAAATAGAACTTCGTATGGACTTTATTTGACCTTTTCCGAACCATGAAGGAAGATGCTCTTTAATGCGTTTGTTAAGCTGTCTAGTTGTTCGGCCTATATAGCTTTCTCCAGAGGAGCAACTAAATTTATAGATACACATGGAAGTGGCACAACTAGGTAACTTATCTTTCACTTGAGCAATCAAAATTGGCCGGCTGGAAAATGACAAACGGAGGGTGGCGGCAGTATAAGTCCGTTTTATCGCTCTCGATAATCTCTGATGTAAGACTTCACTAGCCACGTCCCCATTAAATTGCAGTTTCATGAAAAGTTGTTTCTTTTTAACTGTTATCGGTTTCTCTTTATTGTATTTAGCATTCATATGTCTCCTGACAAATCTACTAGGATAACCCATTTGGACTAACGTATTTTGGATGTATCCTAGCTCATTCTCTAGAGAGTCATCTGTACAGAAGCGTCTTGCTCTATTCCTCAGGCATCTGACCAAATTGATTTTGTAACGGATTGGTACATAACTGAGGAAATGTGTATATTGTCCTACAGATGTAGGTTTTCTATATGACTTCTACACCTGTTTAAAAATTTTAAAGGATATCAGTTTTCAACAAGAGTATCCATTAATATTTCGTTTTCTGTGCCCATAACATCAGCCGTGCAAATACACTGAATCCTCTTGAACATACACTTCACCAAGCTTCCTTATACTGTAATGGGCAGAAGCTGTGAAAACTGTAGCGGTAAATAATTCCCCAAAATTATTGACTACAGCAATCACTCATTGGATGCTGACCACCACTGTTTAAGTCGACTTGTTTAGCTGAAGGCTTCCGGTCAAGCATCCCCGCCATTTGGTACCTCGTCGTGTCACGTGCACGATCACTATCTAGCTAAGCGTTCGTCTAACGGCTTGTTTTGGCTCCTAAATATATCGCTTGGTTTGGACGATCAATTATTGGCTTTTGCTTTGTCTTTGGTACGCGAGAACAAATTAATTAGAAGTTGTTGAACGAGATATCCGTCAACCTCTAAAAAACTAAGGTATTGTCCTGTCCAAGTGGGCTTTCTGTAGATAGACCGTCGTATTGAGCCATCATCTCTTCGACTCAGAAGTATGTCTAAAAATGCTAGCTGGTTGCGACTTTCTTCCTCATATGTAAGACTAACATGATTTTGTACAGAGTTGAGTCTGTCTAATAGGCGACTCGCATCTTCATGATCGTCACATATCAAAATGATATCATCTACATATCTCCTATAGAAAGGCAATTTTGAAATTAAATCAAGGGATAAGTTTTCAACATAAGACATATACACGTCGGCTAACGAAGATGCGAGTCGCCTATTAGACAGACTCAACTCTGTACAAAATCATGTTAGTCTTACATATGAGGAAGAAAGTCGCAACCAGCTAGCATTTTTAGACATACTTCTGAGTCGAAGAGATGATGGCTCAATACGACGGTCTATCTACAGAAAGCCCACTTGGACAGGGCAATACCTTAGTATTCACAGCTTCTGCCCATTACAGTATAAGAGGGGCTTGGTGAAGTGTCTATTCAAGAGAATTCAGCGTATTTGCACGGCTGATGTTATGGACAGAGAAAACGAAATATTAATGGATACTCTTGTTGAAAACTGATATCCTTTAAAATTTTTAAACAGGTGTAGAAGTCAACTAGCCTCTAAACCTACATTCCATACCGTCCCTAAGAAAAAGGTTTTTATCGAATTACCATATAACGGGGAAATAAACAGTAGGATTGTGAGACAAAGATTGAATTCAATCATCCGTAGAATCTACTATGCAGCCCAGCTTGTAATTGTGGAAAAAGCTAAAAATATGCTTCACTGTAAACCCCAAAAGTGCACAAGTGATTATATCACATCCCATAGCATTTACCAATTTTCGTGTGTGTTTGGACATACATACATAGGGAGGAGTAATCGCGCTTTGCACGTGAGGGTGGGAGAGCACATCCCAAAATGGTTAGAAAAACAGATGAATTGTGACAAGCTAATAGATGCAGGTGGCAGACAACCAAATTCGTCTATAGCTAAACATCTAATCGAGATGAACCATAAGATTGATGTTAACTCAGCCTTTAAGGTCATCTATAAAAACGGTCAAGGGCGTTTATTGAAATACGCTGAGACTATAGCTATTCATAAACTTAAGCCCCCCTTGTGTATTCAAAAACAGTTTGTCATTACTCTTAACCTACCTTGGTAATCCTTATTTGATTGGATTACCAAACGTTAGTGTTAATTATTCTTAATTCTCTTTTATCACGTTGTTTAATTTATCTTTTCCATATATATTGACTTGACAAGTAAATGTGTGATCAGATTGTTCGAAATGTATAGCGCTAATACATCACATTTTTCAGACAGTCTCCGTCTTCTAATAACGCTGTCAAAATTTATAAAAGGGACTAATTGTTTTATATTATTATAATCATCGCTATTAACTTCGTTCAAAACATTTACCACAATATTATTACTATTATTATTATTATTATTACTATTATTATTTGATCCACTAAATCACCGTCATTGGTTGAAATTTTTTATACATAAGTCTATGTAAATTAGAGTAAAGCCTGAAGAAGATCTAATTGAAAACAATATTGTTCGCTTATATGTCTTGTCTAATTTAAAGAAAACATTAATAATAACTTCCACAAAAGATTAAATTCTTCAGAACAAGTGTAAGAAGATTTGAGTTAAAACATGAGCATATTTTATCATAAAACCTTCTATTTACCAGTATTACAATTATTTTACAAATAAGAATACATGCATCTCTTCCTCTTAAGCAGGTGTTTAATTTCTTATTCTCTCTTATTTGATGCCTTAATAGGTATTTTCTGTGAAGAAGAAAAGTCACTTGTAATAAATTTAACAGATGGTTCGAAAAGTTTCGGTTAGTTCCGGACTAGCGAGAAACATTCAGGGAGAATATTGAATGATAATTTTTAAAGAAGCATCAAAACGATTGAAATAAGTGAGTTAATTTCAATGAGTTCAAAACAGTTGAATGATGGCTACTCATTTAAGATGGGATTAGTAAAATCATGCCAGTGCATTTGAACATTTTGAGCGTAAAATACCTCATAGCAGTCGATTCAGTAAAATGAAGTAGCTTAGTATTTCTGTGTTATTTTGATAATGGTGAATGCAGTAACATTCAAATTATTATTTTTATGATCTCTATGATTTAATTTATTCTCAGTGAGAAACAAGAGAATTTTATGATCACATTTCTTTAATCCTGTGTGTACCTTAAGTTATCTGAAGCTGAAGAGTCGCATCGACATTACAGCTGTATATTTCACACCACAAATATTACTTTTCTTGCTTTCAAGAGGATCACGGTAACATAGAAGCAGGTAACTCACCATTACTGCCATCCTTTTTATTTGGTTGATCTTCTAAATATTATTTAAAAGAAAATGGATACATGTGACAAGTTTTTGGGTTGAGATAACGCATCACGCCTTTTGTCTTTTAAGGATAAATGTACAATAAAATGTGAATAATTTGTGTATAATTTGAATAGTGAAACTTGCATCAAATAATGACTCTCGAGGTATTTGACTACACAAACAGAAGAGCTTAATTAGAGTGTCATTCATATAGTTTCCAATGGTAACCAGTACGGTTGAACTAGCACATACAAATTTCACATTCTTAGAATCGGTATAAATAATAAAAATATTATTTTCTGATCAAACGAACCAAAGCTCACAACTCCTTGATTCAGCTGAGAGCACCGACAGATTAATGGTAATTATTGTCCAAGATCTTGATAAATCTGATTTTCTTTTTTCTTTTCTTCTTGTTCCCCAGTGGAACACAGAGCTTCAAGCTAGTAGCTTGAAGTTTCTGTAACAGTATTCATCTTACAGAATGATGTTGCTAGTCTCATGCAACTCTTTACTGGCATTATTTCTGACTTAGCGAGGTTACGGAGTGCATCGGCAGGGGATAGAACTCCGGACAATGCGCACGGTCGGAGGGCGTCCTAAACGCTATGCCACCGACGCACTGATAAATCTGATTAGAAATACATATTAAATAAGAAAACTATTTGGCGTGAAAATACTAAACAAAAAATACGGGAACATGGATGCAAGTAAATATCTGAAAGTCGACGCTTATGAGATAGTAGTAAGAGTACATCAATGCGTTAGTTAATATGGATGGATAAAGTCGGCTAATATAATAATCCATAACGTATACGGAGTATTTCGTCTAAGAAAGTTTAATTTGAACAAGGGCTAAGATCATTAGCGATTTCGTGTCTCAATCTAGTATACTTATGAATTCGGGTAACAACTCTGCAATTATTAATATCACGAGCATTGTTGAATCACGCATTGGCTGATGTCATAAAATCAGGCAAAGTTTAGATGAGAGAGGGAGAGAGACAGCGCACATGTATTGGCACGAAATTTAAACGAGTGGGACGGGAACTCGATTATAAATCAACGTTGTAAATAAACAAAAGTGTAAAAGTGATTGCATTAATAATTAATCAATTAACCAGTACACATAAAATATGATGGCTACTATGAACTCACTTGTATCCACAGTTTGTGTACCTGCATTGCTTGCTAAATGATAATTAAAAAACCTTCGTCAAATATAATCAGTGCATTATAATCATTTATGAAAACCAAGTGTTGGGTTTTGTCTAGACGAATAGTCATTTTGACGAGGTTATCACGAACAAGCGATTTTATGAATTAAAATCGTCACATGAAAAGAAAACAAAGAATTTCTCAGGACAGAAGCAGGGAATTCATGAAATTCCATCTTCATATGTAGATATATCTCAGAAACTAATGTCTGGTTCGTTATGTATATATAACAATATTTACTAAAATATTTTATGTGGCCCCCAACTGTGATACAATCAGTGGTGTAGTTGGAATAATGAAAACAGTGTCTATAAGATCTTGAAAACTTTGTATTTTATAAGATTGTGACTACCCTTCTGGAAACATTTGAATGGATTTGATGAAATACAATTGTCACTACTGTGATGGTACAACCAAGCCAAATGTTTCTTGATCAAAATATCACCACTTCGATATATTTCTGGGTATTTGAGACATAAGATAGTCCGCCTTACTAGCGGGTGATCCGCTGTTCGTGCTAACCACTTCAAGGACAGTCATATGGTTAACTTTCGTGTGTTCTGATGCTTAGCGCCGACCACATTGATGTTTCTTTTCAGTTTTTGAGGGAAAACTCAACATGATAAGCTGGAAAGATTTCAATAAGATGCAACTGTGAGTAATACTATTTGAAGACATTACTTAGTGAATAAAAGAAAACACACAAGATCGAATTGAGGCGTAATGGAAGATAATATTTTGATAGCTGAGATCTCAATTAAGCTGCAGTAGTTTGTATTCGGTAGACTAATTTGTAGAGAATTCCAATGATGTACTTAATACTCTCAAGGTGCATAATTAACAAACCACGATGATTTTCTTGAATTGCCGTGCAGCTTTTCTTTGGGTTGTGGGTATCAGTTAAGCTAAGCAGAAAACACTATTCAGGTGAAAGGACAATGACTCGCCAGCGATACCATTGGTTATTGGTCGCTGTATATTGTATGTGAGTTTGCAGAAGTCGGAATTCATGAACTGGCTGCTGGACGACATTCCAATGGCTTATGAATGGCTTATGAGCTAGCCTTGTATCTGGAAGGCTACGGATTCGAAACCCCTTAAGATGGGCGAGTAATGATAATGCGTCCTAAACAAGGACGAAACAGCTAGCTGCTCAGTACTGCTTGGTGGGTTTCCCAATGTTTCTTTAGCTGACGTCAGCTCATGATCATATCCAGTAACCAATCGACACCCTGCAAACCGACATCTGAATAATTATGATTAATTCGATAAATTGAATGATGCAACAAAATTAACAGGAATGATTAGGACTCATACGAAGATACAAGAGGGACTAGTTAGGACTTCTGTCATATGAAGCAGTCTGATAAATATTTAAATAAAAATGGTGAAAACTGCACTTATTCAGACCAACTTAGGTTAATTGTAGATGGAGTGAATGAACACGGAATTCATGATGTACCAGGTGGATTATTACAACCATTAAGTTTGGAAGTATTTTAGTTCGTACTTCTTTGTGTAGATGACCCTGAAATCAGTCTAATAGTTCTTTCGGTGTCCAGAAAAGAGTTGCCGCTATATGTACTGTTGAATCGCTTTTACTTAAGTTGTATGAAATCATATGTCAACCAGAGGTTAGGCCAGGGGGAAAAGACCGAAAAGCTGCTACCCTGACGTGGTGGTCGGGCTTGAACACCGCAATGACCTAATCAAGCTATACTGGCTGAGACTTATGTCTCTTGAGGTCTACCATGCCAGAAAGGTTGTTTGGATAGCGGTTAAACAAAAAGCAGCTACCCAATCCAACATCATGATACATAAAAAATTACAAAATTTCATGCCGGATCGGCCGTGGCCCGGATTAACAACGACCGCGCTTCCTGCTGCCGTGTCACAGGGCAGGAGTGATAAATATGCTACTGAGACACACCAAACAAGAGAACAAACAAAACAGGCCGCGTGTGACCGGCCTCAAGCAGTTGTCCCCTGGGCTCTGCGGTCACGCAACCAACTTCCACGGTGTGGGCAGCCGGGAAGTAACAATCGCCCTCACAATCCGAAATGCACACGAAACCTCTCTATTACTCACTCATCTTTGTCTTCATCTTCATCTCTATCATCTTGCCTTCCTTCCACTGATGCAACTCCTCGACTTGATAGCTCTCCACTTCCTCTCCACTCTGCGTCCACTAAAAACGATGGAAGCCAAAAAACCACCACCGACAGCCTCTTAAAGCCGCGCCACCAATTTCATATAGGAGCTTTTAATGTTAGGACACTTTGCCAAATAGGACAACAAGCATCACTAGCCAAGACCCTGGCATCACGAGCCATTGATGTATGTTGTGTTTCAGAAACACGCATACAAGACCCAAGTGTGGTTATTCACCTAACCCCACCTGGCCAACAGGTTGAATCTGCAAAATTCACCTTGAGGGTGTCAGGAGATGCCACAGCTAGTTCACGAGGATTAGCTGGCGTAGGGATAGCTTTGAGTACTAGGGCAGAAAAGACATTGCTTGACTGGATCCCGGTAGATAGCCGAATGTGTGCTGTCCGCCTGAACGGATCAGTAAGAAGGAGGAAGGACTGCACTACTCGCCGATGCCTTTTCGTAATCTCCGCCTACGCCCCCACTGACTGCAGTTCAGATGAAACGAAGGATGAGTTCTACCAAAAGCTGTCTAGTTTGGTGAGAAAGGCTAAACGCTCAGACATAGTCGTTCTAGCTGGTGACTTTAACGCTCAAGTAGGGAAATTGTGTCAATCTGAGAAGGATGTCGGTGGCACCTATGGAGCTCCGTGCCAGCGAACCGACAACGGTGACCGTCTCCTACAGTTCTGCTCTGATAATCATTTGTTTCTTGTAAGCACTAACTTCAAACACAAGGAGAGACACTGTTTGACTTGGAGACCCCCTTCATCAAACCAACGCTGGACACAAATAGACCACATAGCAATAAGCTATCGTTGGCGTGGGTCGGTAGGAGATTGTCGCTCCTTCTGGAACACGTGCGTAGATACCGACCATGCACTGGTCCGCGCTCGTGTGTGCTTACGACTGAACGGACGTAGGAAACAGCTGGCGGTAAAACCATCACGTCCCCAGCTCGATCAGGAAACTAAATCCGTATTTAAGGAAGAACTAGCTAAACACATATCTGTGTTCGACAGCTGTGCTCACCCTGAAGAAGCTTGGAAAAATATCCAGGCAGCCATAGATACAGCTGTAAAAGCTGTGAATAAGGTAAACCCAAAGGTGAGTAAAAACCACTGGATCTCCACCGCCTCATCCGAACTGATAGATGCTAGAAGACTTATTCCGGCGAGCTCCGAATTCAATGAGGAGCGAAAGCTGCACAAGAGGAAACTTACGAAAAGTCTCCGCAAGGACCGTGAACAGTGGTGGGCGACAAAAGCCAAAGAGATGGAGAAAGCTTCGAGGATAGGCAACACCAGGCAACTCTTTAGACTCATCAGGGAAACGGGTGGGAGAAGACAAATCATCAGTGAGACAATCTCGGAAAAAAATGGCACTATAATTAGCTCACAGGATAGACGACTGGATCGTTGGAAAGAGCATTATGAGGAGCAGTTTAATTTGCCCACAGCCACGCTCAACCTTCCGAGCATCCAACACCTCCCTGAATGGGATATAGACACAGGTCCTCCGTCCTTAACTGAGGTTACTAAAGCTGTCACCAATCTGAAACTAGGCAAAGCAGCGGGACCTGATGGAATGACTCCAGAGGTATTTAAGTACGGTGGAGACAGCTTACTGTCTGCATTAACTGAGGTACTAGGCAGCGTCTGGGAATCAGAAGAAGTCCCATCGGGTTGGTGTAAGTCACTGATTATCCCCATATACAAGAAGGGAGACAAGTCTTCCTGTGATAATCACAGAGGGATTAGCTTGACTAATATAGTATCTAAAGTCTTAGGCTCAATAATCATGCGTAGACTAAGTGGTGCTCGGGAGGAACAAACACGAGAGAGCCAGGCAGGCTTTAGACCAGGAAGAGGGTGTATTGATCATATCTTCACCCTCCGACAGATTCTAGAACATAGGAATTCCTACCGGCGTCCAACAGTCATTATATTTCTTGACCTAAAGGCAGCATTCGACTCTGTCGATCGAGAGGTTCTCTGGAGATGCTTGGCTGTAAAGGGAATTCCGAGAAAATGCATTTCACTGATTAAGGCACTCTACTCGTACTCATACAGCCAGGTGAGGCCTTACGGCGAGCTGTCATCTGAACTGGTGACGACCAGTGGTGTCCGTCAAGGATGCCCATTATCCCCATTTCTATTCAACTTCATCATAGATGTGTTAATGGACTTAACCCTAAGTGACTTCAGCGACTCAGGGATTGACTTGCTACCAGGGAGGGAATAATCTCGTTGACTTGGAATATGCAGACGATATAGTCCTTCTAGGCGAGGACGCTGAAAAAATGCAGAGTCTTCTAAACACCTTGAGCTGCAATCTACAAACGTTTGGCATGCGATTCGCTCCCGCCAAATGTAAGATGACGTTGCAGGACTGGACTTCACCGACTCCTAGTTTAGAAATAAGAAGTGAAGTAGTAGAACACGTTGACCGCTTCTTTTATTCGTGAAGAACCATCAGCCAGTGCCAACGGGTTGATCTCTGACGAAATCTCAGCACGAACACAGGGGGCTCGTTTCGCACTTACCAGTTTACGCCGTCTCTGGCGTAGACGAGATATCCGACTGGCTATCGACCAAAGGGTGGCTGTAATGCTCAGTCCACTCCGTCCTCCTTTACGGCTGTGAGACCTGGCCATTGAGAGTGGAAGACATGACAAGCCTTATTAGCTGTCTTTGATCATAGGTGCCTGTGTTCTATCTCCCGTGTGAAGTGGCATAATAAGGTGACCAATATTGAGGTTAGGCGTCGAGTTCTAGGTAAACAGAGGAAATCAATCGACGAAGTCGTGAAGTTAGATAGACTGAGATGGTTAGGGCATGTGTTTCGTAGCCATTACTAGTCATCGCCTTCCTCGACGAGCAATGTTAGCTGACATAGGGTCAGGCTGGAAAAAAGCTAGCAGAGGTCAAACAAAAACTTGGCACCAGTCAATGAAATCCACAACAGTGGCTCTAAGCCAGTCATGTAGGAAGGAGTAGACTTCCAGGCTGGGGTCCTCGGGACGGTAAAAGCCAATGGCAGGAAACAATTGGTGATATGGCCCAAAATCATTTTCAATGGCTGGCGAAGATGCATCCACTCCTTGTGACTTATGATTTCCAACGAAACTGTTTTGTTCTTCGTTATTACTCTTCCTTTGTCTCACACCTCTGCTTACTGTCTCTAATATTCATTTCTCCTACTTTCTTCTCTTCCTTCGTGTGGTACATGGAGTGTGGGTACTTGAACTGCCACATATACGTGCAAAGTTCTATGTCGGAAACAGACAGAGACAGACAGACAGGCCAGAGGGTATATATTCATAGGAAATTTAAAGTGAGCGGAAGAGGCACTCGGTTATAAAATAACAATTCAAATCAGTACATTAATAATTTAAAAAGTACATATAAAACATGATAACTACTTCGAACTCACTAGTAGCTGCAGCCGGCTTTGGTGGACTTTTTGCTAAATGATAGTTAAAACACTTTAGTCAGATACGATGAATGTTAGCTTAAAATAGTATATAACACGGATTTGACTACAAGCATAGATGCGCCAACATGAGGAATTTTTTGACCAGAAGTTTTCAATTAAATCTGCATTTATTATTTGAAGTAGAACTACGTGACCATATAAGTAAATATCAGTTTCGTAATTCTTGAGAGCAACAGGATAAACGAATTGCAGTTTAAAATGCGCATATTTCATTCTAAAGCTTCCTTTAGCTAAACACAACACAAAATGTACACACAGGATTTACGAAGTCAGAGTACATAATGTTTCTCGTTTTTCACTAAGCAGAAAGTGTTGTATTACATTATTATTGCTTCCTTCAATTCCTAGAGCTTACCTTGCTTTCCCGATGCTCGGTACCTTCATATCCTCATCAATTCCGTCCGCCTGTAGTTGAAACGATGTTTTCCTGGTAGGTAGGTTGGTAAAGGAGGCTGCTTCATTCAGATTTCTCCCATTGATGCTGCTTACTGATTCTGCTGTTGCTGTTGGCCAGGGGTCTTAAAGAGAAGGATGGCTAGCTGCTTACTGTCTCCAATGATTTTCTTGATCGATGGTGGCAGACTAAATAATGCGACAGAGAGAAAGAAATGAGGAGACAGACATAAAATGTACTTCCACAAAGTCTTGGAGGGTCTGGACGTCGCCGATTATATCTTACCGGTTTCCCACAAACTAGACGATATGCAAGTGAAAAGCGACAAGTCGCCAGAAGAAGCAATCTCAGAAGACAGGACTTCCTTCGGGTGAATATTGAGGAAGTTGAGGTAGTTGATGAAGCTCCCTGGCCAACAGCAACAGCAACAACACCAACAGACAACAAGCAGCATCAATGGGAGAAATCTGAATGAAGCAGCCTCTTATACCAATCTACCTACCAGGAAGCATCGTTTCAACTACAGGCGGACGGAACTGATGAGGATATCAAGGCATCCAGCATCGAGAAAGCATGGCAATCTCTCGGTACTCTCAGGTCTGTGTGGAGATCAACATTACTCCACTTGAAAATGAAAATGAGATCCGTATGTTCAACTCAAATGTGAAGTCAGTGCTACTTAATATGCGGATAAGGGATTTGATCAGCTCCTTACGAAGGGCACTTCAAACAAACCACACACCTCCATCAACAGCTACCTAACTTTGCCCAATACTATGCAATGTCAGATGGACGTTCAGAAAAGTTCAGCAACATGGATCTCAGGAAACCAACCAACCAACCGACCCAGCAGGAACCGACTGTGCAACAAATATGAAGTAGTAAATGCAAGTGGATTACCATACTCTGAGAAAACAAACCGAGTGGAACGCGAATGCGACGCGGAGAGTCGCCGTCAGTGCGAGTGTGACATGTTGGAAGTGATGTGCAGAGGAGAGGAAAGCATGTGGGCAGACGTGTAGCCAGATGAAGAAAATGTCAGAGATTCGAACACAATGAAGAGGTGTAGCTGAAGCCATGTGTTCCTCTAGGAACTAAAGGAAACAATGATAATATTGATTTCTTACTCGCACTATTTAGCCACAGAAGTGCAAAACGTACCAGCATTCTGACTTGGTAGTGGTGGGCCGTGTGCTATAAGATGATTACAATAATTCGTAAAGTGTTTGTTATTTAAATATTGACTCCTATTTTATAAGCATAAATGAATATATGGGTGATTTACTTGTAGTGAATTCGAGTGGTGAAATTCTCGTCAGTGTGTGTGGTTACACAGATATATAGGAAGGCATAATCTTCACTAGTTCTTTGATTAATTCCTTTAAATCTGATGACTAAATCGTGAATACTATTTACCAATCTTCACATTCCTTTCTTTATTTCATTTTACTTATTAGACTCAGACTTACGTATTATTCCACAATTTATGTCACTCATATTGTTATAACACCGTAACACAGTCTCAGGTCGCTTAGTTGTAGAATAACAGATTACATAAGTTGAACATACAGCGATGTTGTATTAATAATTAGGAGACGCATGCAGTGTAACGTACTGCACATAATCCTGTTACATAACATCTTAACTGCAATTATACCGGCTTATTCGCTTAAGTGGGTTCCAATGAGTTTTTCAGTCGATTAGGGATAGGTATTGTGCTATTACTTGTACCAGTGTATTAACTGTGAACTGACTGAAGAAGGATTTGATTTAATGCTTTTACATACGAGTGGATATATTGCGAACGCCGTCTACGTCAACCCTAACCGTTTTATTAAATTGATATCGTATAAGTTTCCAGTTTCCACAACCAAGTTGCTGATTCATTCATTTCGAAAGTTGAGGGGGATGACATATTTCCATAAATTCTGGATAATTGATGAATCACGAAATGAGAGTCATTGTCAGCTGAATAAAGTGTTCACTATAATTTATGTGAGCAATCAGGAGGTTATTATTGAAATTCAAGAAGTTATCTCCACAATACTCCATTTTTCGTCAAAAAACGAAATGACATAGTAACTGGTTAGTGTATAGTGTGATATATGGGAAGCTATTTATACCGCTGTCTAGTTAGGGCCGATTGTTCAGCTTTCACCAAACAACAAAGTGTGTACAATTATAATGAGCTATTTGTCTTCCATGAAATGGTTTTCAAGTTCTGAATACATGCTAACATTTAAATCCAATAAAATGACTTCACAGTGTTATGAATAAACATTTCCATGAATAACTTTGTTTATCAAAATGTGTGCTTATGTAAGTGTCGGGTACTTACGCAATATAACGACTGAAAGAATAAGTCAGGGAAAAAGTCAAAGTTGTGTGTTCTATTTATCGATGGGTACGCAATAAGTCATTGTGAAAATAGAAGAATACACGTATGACTGGAATTTCTCTAACCACGACTTAATATCTTACGAACTATAATGGTATGGAGACCAGTCATATTGTTTTGTGTATTATATACACATGTATACGTATAGAGAGAGAGAGAGATTAACAATACTTACGGACAGCTAAAATGGTAAAATAAATACGACAAGAATATACTAGAGAAATAATATTTACATGAAAGTTAGTTAGAAGTTCTCAAAACTTCACGATGAATAAGATAAAATACCTCTGTGCCATCTCAATAGAAATCACCAACCATTAATTCTTACCATTGTGAAGATCCTTACCAGACAGTTTAAACATCATAACATGCGCTGAGTCAACAGTCTTAGGTTGTCGCCGTAATTCTATGCCACCAATCTGTACTATTTTCCAAACTTATGCTTGCCCTTCTGGTCGAGGAAGACAATTATTCGGTATGTGTAACGCATGTAGAAACGATTAAATATTCCTCCTCAAGGCTTAGCCTCATCATCATTCACCATACTACACTGTCAAACACAAGAGACACAATATAGATACTTGATGTCAAAAACCACTTGTCTTTCCAAACTGAGATTGCATCAATATAATCAAAGCAAACATTAAAAGTAAAAATTAATACGTTATAGATTGACAAACAAAATCATAAAGGTATTTACTTGGCACTCTTTGGACATTACACGATACGACGCCGATCAATAATAAACATAACACACATAGCATTCTGCAGAAAATCAAGTCAATAAATTGTGCTGCTTTCATTATTCCTTAAATATAGATTAACCTGTCTAGACACCTGGAATCTGATTTGATAAATTATGAATTTGAAAAGTGCGAGCGAATGACTGACAGGTAGAAACTCCCAATGGTGTTATTAGTTTAAGTAAGTGATTACTCGAATTGAAAACAAGTAGAGATAGCATATTTGCTTTTACTGGCATAAATATAAAATACTGATAAAAGTAGTATATCGATTATTAGTGAAATTAGAAGTTGAAATGAATCATTGGATGTCTAACATGCTAATGAAATCATCAGGTTTAAATCATACCTAGAAATGACAGGTTGTTTCAACTGAGAACCCAAACTATTATAAACATCAATTCATAGCAAATGGATTCGAATAAAATTAATGTAAGCTCACTAGTGACTTGCCAGAGGATGGAGTTTCTTGGAGTCCTAGCGAGAAGTCATAACCAGTGAGGTTCAAACAGTCAAGTGTTAAGATCGATTTCTCATCAATGATATTGGTTGGTGGTCGAGCTAAATCAAGAATTGGTAGAAGTTAGAATTCACGCACTGGGATGCTATTGAATCAGGGGATGCCCAGTGGCTGAATGGTATACGATCTAGCTTGACTTGCAACCGGAGGGACCTGCGTTCGAACCTTCGAGGTGAGGGAGTACTGTAGATGATTTCCAAACTAAGATGAATCAGATGCCCACTAATCCCTGCTTAGTGTCAATGGTTCTCTAACTGATATCATTCCGTGGTCAAACTCGTAAAAATAAATTGAAACCGTAAAAGCCAACAAGTGAAAAAACAAAAAATGTAATCAATAAAGCTACTCATCCAACTTAGTAAATCTCCTAAACTAAGTAAAGAACGCAGTATAACACAGTAGAAGTAATTACGGTGAATGTATGTTTGTAGCCCTGTGCGATTATCTACTCGATAAACAAAATTTACCGTCGGAATAGCAATATTTTTTTGATTACAGCTTGATTCCACACTGTATTTTCGGTACAAGTATGGAATTTTCAGCATGGATATCGTTAGCCCAAATTTTGCAGGCCGACCATAGATATCAGGTGTGCGTCGGCGTTAGCTCGAACCTCAGACCATGTGCATGGTCGGCGAGAGTCCTAACCACTGTGCCACCGACGCATATAGTGATATTAGATGTTTTGAGGCAATCAGCAGGAAGCCTTTATCCACCTAGGTTTCGTGCTAGTTCGCACTCACAAGTCAGCGAGGAGTATCTGCAACCCTGAAGGCACTCATGTCCCTTCCGGGATTCGAACTTGCACTGACCATCCAATATCGTCAAATCAATGCACATAGTCATAGCGAGTTAACTAGAATGAAGACCACATTGCAAACCTGACTGATAAAATTCAGTCTGTAACAAAGAAAGGACTAGATACATCACACTAGTTAATAGTGTCCAGTCAAAATTACAGATACTGTCATGTTGGAGATAAAGCAAGTTGTCATCCCCTTCATCGATTCCATAACGAACTGATTTCATTGAAATGACCAGGTGCAAGAATTAAGGAGTTCTATGACTTTGTGATGCATAGTGCTGGTCACATATGGAGAGTTGAAGCATGGAATATCTAGAAAGTATGTACAGCAGAAGGAACTTCTGTGACAGTTTCTTTAAAGCGAAATTTTTTTTATCGGAATAATGTGTAACGGTTGACAGTAACATTTAAGTTAAAATAGTTCCACTATTTTTGCGTAAAAGGATACTTGTTTCTTGTGTTTACTGGTTGAATAAGGAAGAAAGCAAAATAATTTTCCCTGTAGCTATCATCTAATCACGATTTGTACATCCAGAGTACTTATGGTATATGGAATATATTTCGAGCAAACAATACGAGGACAAATAAGTTTTGAAATAATACCGTATACTGAAAATATTATTAGTGTTATTTTGAGGTATTTGTGTTCTCTGAGCTAGCTGGATAGTTATTTATTGCAAAGCTTTCATTACCCCACTAGACAACGTCTTCAGCGGCTACTCAAATTTGAAGTAGGCTTTTACATTATGAGACATTTATCCTGGTGACCACCTGAGCTACAAATTGTTTCAATCATTATTAGTGTTATACTGTAATAGTGACCTTCAACAGCATATCTTCACCTGCTCCTGCTTTCTCTCTCTCTCTCTCTGAAGTGTTCTTCAGATACCTTTGCGATTCTCCATAGTCTTTCACCTATTCTTCACAGGATCTCCTCAGTGTCACACTCTGATCAGCGCCCAACTCCTCGCTTCCTATTCGGCTTCCAATCGAGTAATGGAATGGTGCGCAATGCGAACCACACATCTCTTCAGCATATATCCAAATCGTTTCCATTTTCTATGGAATATTTTCGAGCAACAGGCTCTTGATTGGTTCGTTCCCGTTGTGTTTGGTTGCCGATGTTTTCAGACCATCGAATCTCCACTAAAGAGCCAGAGAAGGTAGATTTTGACAGAATTCTGCAGCAGCCTGTTGGAAATGATTTTCGTAAAGTGTGGGCCAAGTTCCAGGCGCACATAGAAAAACAGACTTAACATTATGGTTTAAAATCCGAATTCTCTGAATTTATGTTACAGCGTGCACAATATTTTCGAACTAAATTCACAGTTATGAATTTGAGTTCAACAAGTTAATTCGCAGCTTACAGAGATCTAGGTGACTATTCGATAACAGTTTCTCGGAGAAACCAAAATTGTTCGAATCATAGTACGCTATTTTCTTGATATCAATTATAGTATCTGAAACACTAAGCATAAATGTATAGCACTTTATACTGCTGATTGACTGAAGTGATTAGTCTTACACTACTCACACCAACAAGTATTTCTGGTCGGTTTTTCAGGTCGATATGATCTAATCACCAGATGGCCATCGCTCTTGTCTAGAGGCAAGCTCACCAGTGACTTACTGGGATCTGATACATGATAAGCTTCGATTAAGTTGTGTTCAACCTTGGCTAGATTACTAGCTCGCTAGTTTACTTGCCGGTCCCAGACCCGGATAAAGAGGGAGGGTTGAGGCGTGGTGCTAGCAACTCCACCCCCGTAAAACAATCGAATCGCTACAGAAACTTCAACAAATAAATATATTAAAAATTCTAAAGCCATAAGCAATAGCCTTACTTTTCGCTGGAATCGGGGAAGTGAAATGACGCAGGCTGGTGAAAACTAGCCTTCAGGAAGCCAGTCAGCCAATGTGCCTTCTTTCGATGAAAGCAAAAGTAAGGATGGGTACCTGGAATGTTCGTACAATGTACGAAACTGGAAAGGCTGCCCAGATAGCCGCCGAAATGAGAAGGTACAGAATAGACGTGTTGTGAATCTGCGAAGGCAGATGGAACGGAACTGGAAGGTGCCAACTACCTACTGGAGAGACAGTAATCGTTTCCGGCCACCCAGAGGACAACCACGAGCACATCGAGGGAGTGGCCATCATGATGTCACCAACAGCAACCAAAGCTCTCATGCAGAGGGAACCAATATTCTCCAGTTAATATATGTGTAAAACTTGGGCACTGTGGTATTAAGTAATTCCATATTAGTTTGATTATTAAATGTATCACACAGTGAAACAGTATTGTATACTGGATGACGTTTCGAACACAATTTATTGTTCATAATCATATCAATTTTTGTCACACGACTTCGAGATTTGATTTTTATAGTTTTCTCTGTCTTCTCCTATTTGTTGTATGGGCAGTAGAATTTTCCATATATCTGGGACAGGTGTTGAATCATTCCTATTACATGTATTTGCGGTTGATTCGATAAACAAAGCTTCTGTTATCAATCTCTCCCTATACCCTGTGACATTAGATTTTAAAACTGTCATCCTATCCCATCCTATTGTATGGTTGTGTGTAACTGCATGTAGTGCTATAGCTGAACTACTCTCTAGATTTCTTATCTTATTCGGGTCAACCAATCTAGATTTAGCTAGGTTTTTATGTTCGGCTAGTCTGACTGCCCCTGTTCTACTAGTTTGACCTATGTATTTGACCTCACAATCATTGCAGGGTATTAGATAAACTAAATTGTTTTGTTTTAATGGCTCTACAGGATCCTTTAACCGACAAAGCTTGTTTCTAATTGAGTTTGTGGGTTTGAATGCCACTTTTATTCCTGCCTTGTTAAGAATTCTGCGTAAGGCTTCCGAGGTTCCTTCTTTGTATGGAATTATTGTTGATGATTTACATTCCTTATTGTTGGTGTCGTTATTAATATTATTATTATTATCACTATTATTATTACCATTATTATTATTATTGTTATTATTATTATTGTTATCATTATTATTATTATTATCACTATCTCAGTGATAGAGATAGAGATAGTGATAATAATAATAATAATGATAACAATAATAATAATAACAATAATAATAATAATGGTAATAATAATAGTGATAATAATAATAATATTAATAACGACACCAACAATAAGGAATGTAAATCATCAACAATAATTCCATACAAAGAAGGAACCTCGGAAGCCTTACGCAGAATTCTTAACAAGGCAGGAATAAAAGTGGCATTCAAACCCACAAACTCAATTAGAAACAAGCTTTGTCGGTTAAAGGATCCTGTAGAGCCATTAAAACAAAACAATTTAGTTTATCTAATACCCTGCAATGATTGTGAGGTCAAATACATAGGTCAAACTAGTAGAACAGGGGCAGTCAGACTAGCCGAACATAAAAACCTAGCTAAATCTAGATTGGTTGACCCGAATAAGATAAGAAATCTAGAGAGTAGTTCAGCTATAGCACTACATGCAGTTACACACAACCATACAATAGGATGGGATAGGATGACAGTTTTAAAATCTAATGTCACAGGGTATAGGGAGAGATTGATAACAGAAGCTTTGTTTATCGAATCAACCGCAAATACATGTAATAGGAATGATTCAACACCTGTCCCAGATATATGGAAAATTCTACTGCCCATACAACAAATAGGAGAAGACAGAGAAAACTATAAAAATCAAATCTCGAAGTCGTGTGACAAAAATTGATATGATTATGAACAATAAATTGTGTTCGAAACGTCATCCAGTATACAATACTGTTTCACTGTGTGATACATTTAATAATCAAACTAATATGGAATATTCTCCAGGATAATGACAGCTATATTCAACTCGAAAAGAAAGAAGGTTACAATCATTCAATGCAATGCGCCTACAAATGTCTCAGAACAAGAGAAGAAGGAGGCGTTCTACAGACAACTTCAAAAAATAATGGACGACGTCCCAAATGGTGATATCAAAATCCTGATGGGCGACATGAATGCGAAGCTGGGACGAGACAACACAGGAAGAGAACTCACCACGGGTCGTGACGCCCTCGGTGAAATGAACGACAATGGTGAACTCTTCTCAGACTTCTGCGCCTTCAATGATTTGGTGATTGCTGGCAGTGTGTTCAAACACAAGGATATACACAAGACGACATGGATTTCACCAGATGGAAACACCAAAAACCAGATAGACTTCCTTTCAATCTTAAGAAAGTGGAAAGGGAGCCTCCTGGACACAAGGTCAAGGAGAGGAGCAGATGTAGGTTCAAACCACTATCTAGCACAAGAGACTTTCAAGTTGAAACTAAAAGCCTCGAGGATAGCTGGGAATAGGCCACAATGCAAGTTCAACACTCAATTACTGAAGGACACAACCACAAAAGACACCTTCACTGCAACTGTCAGAGCAAAGCAGGAAACACTACGTGACATTACTGAAGAACCATGCTTGGAAGAACATTGGAAGTCTCTGAAGGCGATTCTCAACGAAACGTGTTCAACGGTTCTAGGAAGAAAGAAGAGACAAGACAAGGAATGGCTCTCAACGGACACTTGGAAATTAATAGAAGAGAGGAGAATGCTGAAAGAGAAAATGATTCAATGCAAGGACGGACAGGAGAAGGAGACGATGAGCTCAACTTACAAAGCATCGGACAAAGAAGTGAAGAAAAGTGCTAGGAAGGACAAAAGACGATTCTACGACAATCTAGCTACTGAAGCTGAGAAGGCAGCAGGCAAAAGGGACCTGAGGACACTATATCAGATAACCAAATCTCTATTCGGGAAGAGATCAACACAAGCAAAAACTATAAAAGACAGCCAAGGGAACCCAATTACCAAGGAAGAAAAACAGATTAAACAATGGGCGGACCACTTCAAAGGACTCTTAAACCGACCATCACCTGCAACCCGTATAGAAATACCAACAACAGCGCGCACAAAACTGCAAGTTGACACCAATCCCCCAACGAGAGCTGAAGTCTTGAACGCAGCCAAGCTTCTGAAAGCTGGAAAAGCAGCCGGACCAGATGGAATACTCCCTGAAGCACTAAAAGCGGACCCAGAGACTACAGCGAACATGCTGACTCCATTATTGCAAAAGGTCTGGAAGGAGGGGAAGGCGCCTACTGACTGGAGGAAAGTTTACCTCGTGAAACTACCAAAGAAGGAAGACTCAGTCCTCACTCTGCAAGAACTGGCGAGGAATCATGCTCCTGTTGACGGCAAGTAAAGTCCTGAGTCGCATCATCCTGGAGAGATTAAAGGAAGCACTGGAGACAGAACTCCGACCATAATAATTTAATTTTTTTAATTTTTGATTTACAGCTTGATTCCACACTATATTTTCGGTACAAGTGTGGAATTTTCAGCGTGAATATCGGTAGCCCGAAATTCCCAGGCCGACCATAGATATCAGGTGTGCGTCGGTGTTGGCTCGAACCCCGGACCATTTGCATGGTCGGCGAGAGTCCTAACCACTGTGCCACCGACGCACAAGCTAGATTCAGGAAAGGTAAATCATGTTCTGACCAAATTGCAACTTTACGCATCATCATCACAGAATAAAGCATGGAATGGCAATCGAAGACTTACAAGCGAAAACCGACCGATGAACTGGTCTAAGAAGCAGCCGGCGAAGACATGACTCCAGGTGAAAATAGACAATACGGAGGTTATGAAAATAACCAACCAACAACAACAACAGCAACATCCATCGCCAATCACCATCAACGGGAGGGATTTGAAAGAGGTCACTTCATTCACTTATCTAGGGAGAATTGTCTCAACTACAGGAGGAACGGACGAGGATGTCAAATCAAGCGAGAATCGTAAAGGCAAGAAACGCACACATTCATCAACCTGAAACCAATCTGGAAATCGTCGTCACTCAGCATCAACAACAAAATTCGGATTTTCAATACAAACGTCAAGCAAGCCAGTTCTTTTATATGGAATTCATGACGAACGGGAAGAGCAGCTTGTTCTGCTACACTTGCCACGGCTTCATAATATTTGCTTTTGTCTTCCCTGGTATTCTTCTTTACTCTTTTGTTCAGTGTATTGTACCTTCCATTCAACTCCTGCTCATCGGTGCACTGGAAAATCTTTTGATTCATCATCGTTTTCTCTTCTATTAGTCTCCAAGTGTCCATAGTCAGCCATTGTTTGTCCTCTTTCTTCTTTCTCCCTAGAACCTGCATGCAGATTTGACTCCACGCGGCTTTCAGGTTGTCCCTGACGTCTTCGTTAGTGCTGATTTGTGCCTCGGCTTTGTCCCTTATGTTTGCAATGAAGATGTCTTTTGTAGCCTGGTCCTTCAGCTTCTTAGTGTTGAACTTGCCTTGTGGTCTATCTGCAGCTCCTGTTTCCCTGAAAACTTTTAATTTCATTTCGATTGCCCTTTGTACGAGATGGTGATCTGAGACAACGTCTGCTCTTCTTCTTACTTTTGTGTCCAGTTGGCTGCACCTCCACTTCCTTGAGATTGAGATGAAGCAGATTCGATTTTTGGTTTGCCCATCTGGTGACACCCATGTAGCCTTGTGGATATCTTTGTGTTTGTATACGCTGTCGCCAATCACTACTTCATTGAAGGTACGGAAGTCGGCGAGAGCTTTTCTACCCATGATAAATTCCCTTCCAGTGTTGTCTGGTCCCAGTTTGGCGTTCATGACTCCCATGAATATTTTAATGTCACCAGCTGGAGTATTGCCCATTGTTGCACGTAGTTGTCTGTAGAATTCTTCTTTCTTTTCGAGAACTGCGTTGTGTGTGTGGGTGCAAGGCATTGGTTAACTGACGCATTCCTTCCTTTTGAGTCACATGGATACCTCCACTATACTTTTTGGGTGAAGGTGAACATTTCAATCGCCATGTTTTCTCACCTACCCATGAATATATCCGTCACAACCAGGGATATTGTGGCCACCAATATGAAGAATTCAAATTAGCTCACTTCATACTAAAACCTGAGCTACAGATGTTGTCAAGAAGGAGAACGAATGCTTCGTAATTAAGTCAAACAACTGATACAACACAAATTAATCGAAATGTAACACGTATCAAAGCCCAGCAAGTCAATAGTGAGCTCACCTCTAGACAAGAGCAACGGCCATCCTGTGTTTGGATCACATCGACCTGGCGAACCAACAACAATTTCTTGTTGGTGTGAGAAGTATACGACTGATCATCTCCATTAATCAGCAGCTCAGTGTGCTAAGCATTTATGCCTAGTATTTTGATTACTACTCATGATTTTAGGAAAATCGCGTAGAATGCTCCGAAAAATTTTCGTTTCTAAAGCAATCTGTTATGGAATAATCGCCTGAATGTGTGTAAGCTGCAAATCAACTTGTTGTGTGCGATTCAATTTTGAAATTGCAAATCCGAAGCACCCAAGCGACTTCATTGAAATGATGCTCATAAATTAGCTAATTATAGTTTATGATATCACCTGTTTCTGAGTTCAACATGAAATAGTATTCGCGTTTTCTTGTGAATAGCGTTCAGTTAACCCGTGTTCAGAAGATTTTGTCCCATTTCTGTAGAGATTTCTCTAGCATCATTCAGTTTTCGACAGGAAGCATCCTGTCAACTGCCTACAACTCTTTAATAACAATCCAGAGTGCTGCGAAATGGGGCAGCTTCCTAACCTAGTGACAACATTGAAAATAATCCAACTCTGCACTAACACCGGGGACTGGACGCATGATACGAATCACTACCTAATGTCTTATCAAATTATCACTTAGTTTCAATTATTTTCTCCACGGGGAGAACGCTTAACTTTCAGTAATATTCACAGTAAGACGGAGGTGATAGAGTAACCGGTCAACAATGATTATCACTAATCATCACTATCAAAAGCAGTAGTTTAAAAGGAGTAACCTCATTCACTTCTCTAGGCTTTGTTGTTTCACCTACAGAAGGCAACAAAGATGAAGTTGTCAAACCTGACCAGAGGCAAAGAGGCAAGGCGAGCCTTCATCACTGTGAATACGATTCGAAAATATTCTACACCCCGTGACATAAATAACAAAATTGGGATTATTACCCCTACTGTTAAGTCGATTTTTCTATATGGAACTGAAACTTGTCCCACTCGTCACGAAAAGCATTTCCAACAGGCTCATCCACCTCAAAAATTCGAACATAGGACCTACCGGTTACAAATCAAGCTCGCTAGTATACCATTCAGCCACTGGAACCAACCCAATACAATGACCAGCCAATGCATGAATTCTAATTTCTACCATTTCGTGATTTATCGCGACCACCAACCAATGTCATCGGTGGGAAATCTATCCTCACACTTGACTGTTTGGACCTTACTGTCCACGATTTCTCACTAGAACTCCAGGAAACTCCATCCTGTAGCAAGTCACTAACGAACATACATCTGTTTTATTCGAATACAATCCATCATCTCCAGATATTATTTAAATCTGATGATTTCATTGGCATTCTAAATATCCAATGATTGATTTCGATTTCTACTTTCACCAAAAATCAATATACTACTTTTAGCAGTATTTTATACTGATGCCAGTAAAGCTACTCTGCTGTCTCTTCATCTCACTTCAAGTACTTACTCACTTACCTACTTACGTATTCAAAATGTGTTATTCTATGCAGTAATCTAAATTCTCGATTGGGAGTTTCTATCTGTCAGTCATTTGCCCGCACTTTCTAAAATGGTAATTAATCAAATCAGATTCCAGGTGTCTAGACAGGTTAATCTATATTTAAAGAGTAATGAAAACAGCACATTTTACTCACTTCATTTTATGCAGAATGCTGCGTATTTTATGTTTATTATTGATCGGTGTCGTATCGTGCAACAACGTTAGATCGCCAGGTAAATACCTTTATGAGTTTGTTTGTCAATTTATAAGGTATTAATTTTTTCTTTTAAAGTTCGCTTTGAATATATTGATGCCATCTCTCTGTGAAAGGACAAGTTGTTTTTCACATCACGTATCTGTATTGTCTCTTATGTTCGACGGTATGTGTTACACATACCGAACTACTGCCTTCCTCAACCAGTAGTGTAGGAATGGGTTTGAAAAATAGAACAGTCATTTGCTCGCATTTTCTTCAATCAAAATTTATCAAATCAGATTGCAGATGTGTAGATAGGTTAATCTATAATTAAAGTAATAAGGAAACCAGAATAATTTATTCGTTTGATTTTATGCAGAATGTTACGTCTGTTGTGTTTATTACTGATCGGTGTCGTATCGTGTAACGTCATAGGTCACCAACGTAAGCACTTTTGTGAATTATTTTTCAACATATAATGTTCAAGTGTATTTCATGTTAAGTGATGTTTCCTAATAAACTGTACCTTGGATGTATTGCGAAGATAATTGGATACCTTATTTTAGATGGCACAGTATTCTCAGTATTAATAAGTCTATTTCTGAAGAACGGATGACCAGTTGATTAGACTGTTAGACCACAGTGTTAGCGTACGTATTTCACAGCAGAAGCCACCGACTACCCCAACGAGCAGTGTAGGAATTACGTTAATAGAAAATTAAAAGGAGAAATTCAACAAAGGTTTGACCGTTTATTCGACTGATGTAGACGCATGTAGACTCCTTGTTTGGGATCCTCATTGTGGTGATATTTAATGGTCGGTGAGCATTAGCCACCTGGCTACAACGTATCTAATGGCATTATAATGTACACACTCCTTTTATCGTAGATACTCGGAAATGTCTCATTAATGTTCGTGGAAATATTATTTCTAAAGTATATTTTTGTCAATACAATTTTCAGTATATTTTCTGATTCTGCTGATATTTGTGGATTCTGGAAGATTTGCAAGTCGAAGTAATCCAGTTTTCTGTAAAGTTGCACTTTTATTATTCAAATTATTGAAGTTGATATGTTAAATAACAAATATATTAAGTAGTGAAAATATAAATATGTCTGATGTATTTAATTCAAAATCTCAGCTGTCCGTAAGTATTGTTAACTTTGTTATTTATACAAAGCAGTATGACTCAATAAGCCAGGAGTTAGTAAACTGGAAATTCAGTGTAGTGTGAGAAAAAAGGTGGTTTATCTGTAGACAGATGATTCCGATGCAAAAAGTGATGTTGTGTTTCACGATAGATCCTTATTCTTAATCCTTCAAGAACATCGTGAGCAGAATCATAAAGAATAGTTGATAAATAGAAGGAAACATTTGAAGCATTGATGTGTGCATTCGGTCTGGGTGGATTCACTGAGCTGGTTAGTTTTCTTACGAGGATTTCTTTGTCCTTCAAGGGGACACCTTCAAAGCGAACTACAAAGTGAAGTGACCTTTAGAAATTCTACATGGATCAAATACTTATCTCTCCTTTTCACATTCATTATAATTAATTATTCCAATAGATGCTTTTATCACAGTATCAACTTGTGGAGTAATCGATTCTGTCACCAACCTCCTATTTCACCTTCAATTTTTTATACCGGTTTTTATTAATCAGTATATTTTATCTAGATCCTGTTGTGTAACAACTGCTAGTTGGTTTGGGTACTACACTTTTAGGAATTGTCGAATGTTCTTTGTCTTTACTCTGTCTAAGATTTTTACCCTATCCCAGTTGTACTGATATCTGTAGTTGCGTGTGTGGACTTGTATAAATAAATACATGTTATGGATTTTAGTAGATAACATGTACTACTGTGTTTTATGCCACCTGTTAAATACACGAACATATGGTGGCATCATACAATATCTAGTAAATTCACCATTGGTAAAAATGAGTGGCATGAGAAGCTCGATATGCATTGATCAATAATAAAGTCATGATGTCTAGAAAATTTAATGCTGTTCTTATTGTACGAAATCTCCCCATATTGAGTGATAAGAAAAAGACGTGGACAGCGATGAAAATTTTCCTGTCGACGGTTCATTTTCATAAGCTGTACAGCCGTAATTATATTTATTAAATTGTTCATAAAACCAATCAGCTCGTGGTCAGTAAAATTTGTCCTCGAAAAATGTTTTACATGTAATGTAAGGTGTAGTCTAGCGAGGTTAACTAAATGTAAATTAGAAAAGTGTCAGAAGTTCGTATGACGTAATAAAGGTGAGAAAATGACTAACCAATATACTAATGGAGATTAGGAAAGTTTTATACTTAAATCAATAAGATTAGGTAAGAGCTGGTTGAAAGACGATAAATCGTTTTTACATAAAGTTTGTATGAAAATTCAGTAATACAATGGTAGTATAATATGAATGATGGACATAATTCTCTAGTCACACTGTACTTAGTTATAGTTATATTCTCTAGCTATTGGGACGGCAAAATTCATAATTGGTGGAATAAATAAACTATTGGAAGAATAAATGGTGTTTCGAAGACGACACAAACAAAGGACCCACTTTTCCAGATGCCAAACAGCTAACCACTAGGACTCTGAGCCATCTGAGTAAACTGTCGCTCAACAGGTATCGGTTATGTTTGTTTAAGTTATCACTGTAAGACTCCTTGTTTGTTTTCAGTCAACTGAATAAGACAGTATTTCAAAATGTCATGAAGACGTATATTTGTCTCTATATAAAACTACCATGTGAACGAAACTAGACAAAAATAAGTGAATGTATACGACATTGTGCTGATTAGTATATTTGACTCGCCGTAAAAGACTTTCCAGGCAAAAGTATAACCTTCGCTGACTGTCTCTTTCTCTGGAATGATTAATTGTATCCTTTACATCGAATAGAATACAAAACGTTGATTTTCCCCTTGTCTTTTCATTTAAGTAGTTCTAGCTCGTAAGTACTAAACTGTCACATGAATATACACTTATTACTCAAGGTTGCTTTTACAAATGTTTATTAATTACACTATGATGTAATTTAAGGTTGTTTAAATAGATACATGTAATCTTATCCTGGTGACACAGTGGTTAGAGCTCTCGCCGACCATGTACATAGTCCAGGGTTCGATCCTTTGCCGACGGAAATCTGATATCAATGATCGGCCCGTAAAATTGGGATGCCGATATCACATGCCAAAAATTCCATACTTGTACCAAAAATACGGTGTAAAATCAAGCTATAATCAAAAAAAATTAAATTAAAAGAGCATTTCAGGAAGACATAACAATCTGTGATTATAGGCAGTATGGTTTGATGAAATTTGTACAGTCTCAATTAACGTGATTACATTGTGAATAGTTATTTTATGTCAGTGTCAATAAAGGTATTTTTCGGCCATTATTCAGGCATATTTGACAAAAAATTTAATGATAACTTATGGAGGTTCATTATTGTTTCGTTGACTGCTCACTCAGACGTGAATTGACAATATTCACATAAATTATTGTGAATACTTCACTGAACTCACAACGGGTACTCTTCACCGATCATCAGACATATGACCGTAGGAATTAATAAAACGACAGTTGCAGAAAAGAAAATTTTCTTCTCGACGAAGTAATCAACTAGGCAACACATTTGTGTATCTGATTTAAATGGGTGAGAATAATTTCCGGTCAAAGGGTAAATTAACAAAATCACAATTAGGTATTAAAATGTCATACTAAACGAGGGGGCACGGATAAAACTCAAACAAAGTAGCATCATAATTACTGAGAAGATCGAAATCTTGTGCAGTTAGGGTTTAGAAATGTAGAAATAACAAAATCGACAGGTTGTTTGGATAGAAAATCTAGTGGAATCATAGCTAATGTGACGAGTTAGAGATTAAATATGTAGAAATAGTAAGATGACAAAATAGACAGGAAGTTCGGATACGAAACTATGGTAGTGTGAATAAGGATTCAGAAAAACTTAAAATAACATGAATAAACAAGAAGTTTGGATAAGAAAGGCAGTATGATGGTCACTATCAGAGGAATTACCTGTTTATGATGGCCATGGCAGGGACAAGCGTTGTACGTATTTCATTTAGATACATAGCGAGGGTGTGAGCTATTGGAAGGTTAGTGACTCAGCTATGACCAGGTGTCTTAATTTTACTCCCTTTGATAGGTTTGACCGAATCTTCAAGGATTGAAGGATTTTTGGAATGGCACTGAATATCTCGAATTGAATAGATGTTCTATCAGTTAACTATATAAACATTTTCGTTCTCCTTTTACTAACCAGGCTGGATAGTGTTCACGAGCACGTTTTTCAAGTTGACGCATGGTACGGCCGATGCAGTCAGCTGCACACGAGCACGTAGAAGTGGCCCAGTGCAACAGCTTGTTTTTTGCGTTCTGGCTGAACAGTTTCTTGCAGGAAAACGTTAATCGTAGGCTCGCGGCGAAGTACGTTTTTCTCAGCGATTTGGATAGGCGTTTCCGACGGATTTCTGCTTTAGTGTCACCTTTGAATTGTAGATTAAGCAGAAGTGTCTTCTTCCAAACAGATTAAACTTGTTCGAAAGTCTTCTATAATTTCAGAGTCTTGTCTATGAAGCTGGATGGATAATCGTTATCCATCAAAGCTTCTCGGAAATTACACAGTTACTCGTCATTTACTTCCTAGCTGAATATCTTCCGAAACCTCAAGGAAAGAGCATATATTAAGTTCCTCCTTCTGCTGGGGGGCTCGAAGCTTTGAAAGCTGATGAACTGCCCATTACATGTAGGATTTTCGTATGTGGAACGTTTTAGTTAGTTGTCGGCGTCTCTTCTGAGATGGATGTCGAGGAAGTGGAATATTCTTTAGAACTCAGCTTCAAGAATAAATTTGATGCTTTAGTGGGCATTGTTGAAGAATCGAAGTAACTTATCAAGGTGCATGTTCTCATAATAGATGATGGAAGTATCATCGGTGTATCTCTTGTAAAGATGGTTGGTGATAGTAGTGCGTTGATTTACACGTAATATTTATACATAAATTTCGGCATTCAAATTCAAGACAAGCAGATCACTTCTATCTGGCTTCCCTTATCTTTACAACTCATTGAACCACATAGTGTGTTATTTAAACTTCTAAATCTTTTCCAAATTCTTATACAAACGTTTAAGCAGCCTCTGCTTCGCTAACGCAGCATAGCCCTGGTGAGTTTTGTACTTCCATGACTAATTACTAAATGCTTAACACAAATTATCTAATCGGTAATTTTATTTATCTGGAAAAAGCTGAATGTTTTTCATAACCTGTTAACAATGCTGTCATCAGAATTAAATCATAAAATGCTTTCTCTTGACCAGCTTCAAAACAATTTTTTTCCTTCTCGTTCCCAGTGGAACATAGGGCTCCAAGCTAGTGGCTTGAAGTTTCTGTAGCAGTGTTTAATTTTTACAGGATGGGGTTGCTTGCCTCATGCCCAACCTTTCCTCTTTACCAGGATTATTTCTGGCTCAGTGAGGTAAAGGAGTGCGCCGGCCGGGGATCGAACCCCGGACCATATGCATGGTCGGCGAGCGTGCTAACCGCTATACAACCGAGCACGGCTTCAAAACAAGAAAAGGAATATTCCCGGGAGACAAAATGTACACATTTCATTGCAAGGCACCTCTTCAAGTACACACGACCGAAGGGATACGTAGGATTAGTGGAATAAGAACACGCACAAAAAGCAAATAAGAATGTGAGGCAATTCTGAAAGTACGATAAATAACATGAAAAGAAATAAGTTACTTGAAATAAGTTTCGTTTCCTAATTACCTTTCACATGAAAACATCGCGCGAGACGCGTCTACTCAAATTTTGTCTGATGTCTCCGCTTATTTTCATTTCCTGTAAATGAGATCTTCCTCTGAAGAATGAATAACAGTTCCACGGAATCAGGCAGAATAGTGGTTGCGTCATTGATCACCAAGTATTAGACGTAAATTTCACGATTGAAATTCTTCTGAAACAAACCATGCATGTTTACACATTTGTGTTTATAGTCAACTTAGCATTATGTGTTATTCTGATCGATTACTTACCTCAGTTGACCAACATGATTTGATTATCCTTTAGGAACAGGATCAAAGACACCAGTTACGAATAACCATGAGTTGATAGTAGTCATCATATTGTATTCGTACTATTCAAATTAATAATGCAATTAAGGCTTAACTTATCTGTCTATGTGCATTATTGTTTTACAAATGCGATTCTTTAAATTCTATTCACCGTCTTCTCACCTCTGGTTGTCCGTTGGCTTTCACGTCGCCTAACTTAACACTGCTTTTAACACATGCAACTGTGGAGTTGTTCACAGAACTAATTGATATACTGCAGTGAGATACGATGTTGGTAAATTTCTGAGCAGACATAAACATTGTACTTTCTCAGGGAAACATTTTTATATGAATTATATTGATTTTTTACCATTGGACTTCATCTACGCACTAAGACTAAGTTACAGGTGTACTCTTTAGATACATACATATTAAATGAATCGTAGTATATGACCTCCGTATATTCTCATATATCCACATGAGTTGGTCAATTTATGGATACTGCAGAGCGTTAGTTTTAATGGCTATATTAAGAGTTTACTATCTAACGGTTTCATCGAAAACCTAACCACTTAATCTTACATAGTGGAAGAAGGATCCCCACTCACCTCTTTTCTGGACACCAAGCGAATGGTCAGACCAACTTCATGGTTACCTAGTAAGTAAGAATCAAACTTCTCTCAAACTGCTGATGCTACGGCAGTCTATTTAAGAAATGGTGAAATATGCAAATTGAAGGTTGTCAACTCACTGCAACTACAGGGTGACCTCTTCCTATATTCATTTACGTTCCCAGTGGAACATAGGGCTTCAAGCTACAGGCTTGAACCTTCTGTAGCAGTGGTAATTATTTTTACATGAAGGAGTTGCTAGACCCACTTGGCAAAACCTTCCCTTAGCGAGGTGAAGGAATGAGGCGCCGGGGGTCGAACCTCAGACCATGTGAATAATCGGCGAGCGTTTTAACCGCTGTGACATCGAAGCCACAAGGAGACCAAATTTGTCAATTTATATGATGTCAAATTTTGTAATTTTCAGTTATTTAATTCAATGATTGATTTCATTGCATTATTTTACATTTCTACCGCGCATTACACTAGTATGAACTGGTCACTCTTTCAGCGTGAGATGAGTTCGACAAAATCGTGTTAATTATGTTATATCACTCAAATTATCAACTTAACTATAGTTTCTATTCAATTATAGCCTTCTCCACTAAGTAGTTGATGTTTATAATCTAAAATTTCAGTGACACATCTTGGCAAATATTTTTTTCGTCTCACTGAAAATGTATCTTGCGTATACATACGAATGTAGAGGCTGACTATGATGTCCCTGGAATGCGTATTTCTTCCTTGAACACACATTCTCTTATATGATTTCATGTCGGATTTCTGAGCTCCTTGAATTCAGTTATTTAAGTTATACTCTACGAAAAAAAATGATGTGATTACCCGCTTGATATTCTAATGAAAGCAATATGTCATTGTAATCACACAGTTTGAAAGTACTAGACGCTAATTTCTCCATTAAAATTCTGCACAAATAAGTCAGGGATGTTTATGCACTTATATTTACCTCATAATCACCATTATGAACGTTTCGAATCCCATGGTGCGCGCATTTTATCATGACGTTTTAATTATCATTTAGGAAAAGACTCAGGAACACAAACTGCGGGCAATAGTGAGTTCGTCGTAGCTATCACATTTTATGTGTACCGATTAATTGATTAAATATTAATGCAATCAATTTCACACTTTTGTTTATTTGGAATGTTGGTTTATAATCGGCGTTCCTGTTCCACTCTTCCGATTTTATGAGATTGGTAGAAGAGTGATTCAGGAACGCTTATGATATTAATAGTTGTAGAGTAGTAGAATTGTCAGCGTCGCTACGATAACCAACCCCGTCCCGACCAAGCCTAACGGAATCCAATGATCACTCCATCAAATCTGCCATCCAAATAGATGAACAAGAAATAATGATATCCTTCGACATCACAGCATTATATACCTCAATCGGACAAAAGCTAGCAAACGAAACAATGGAGCAGTTACTTAGCAACGACGAACACCTCCCACAACAATCAAAAATGGAACACACAAGCTGGATGGAATGTATAAACCTATACCTAATAACATACTTCCAATTCAATGGCCAAATATATGAACAAGTCAAAGGAACACCCATGGGATCGCCTATATCAAGTTGGATCGCAGAAGCAGTGATGCACAGACTGGAAAATATAGTTCTACCAAAGATCAAACCCAAGATCTCGATACTTTGCGTAGACGACACATTTGTAATAATCAGAAGAAACGAGATAGATAAAACTCACAACTTAATAAACAACGTCTTCAACGACATCAAATTCACAAGAGAAGAGGAATCCAAGAAAAAATCCTATTTTTAGACGTCTTAGTCTAGCGAACAACCACAGGGATGTTAGAAACCCAAGCTTATAGAAAATACTGAATACTGAATTACAACAGCTATAATCCAATAACGCACAAAAGGAATTGAATACATACACTATTCAAGAAAGCCAGCCAGGACTCTTTGTAGCATTCACACCTTAAGGAAAATTGAAGAATAATATCTCATGGACGTCTGTCTTCCAAAACAATGGATTTCCACGGAATTTCATCAAAAGACATATACCCCTAAGTCTATCTATCAAACCAACAGCCTCAAAGGAAAGCACAAAGAAAATCGTCTTACCATATATAAAGGATGTTCCAGAAATCACTACAAGACTCTTCAAACCTTTAGGAATTCACATCGTACACAAAGCAACAAAGTCACTTCAGTCAATTCTTTGTCAACCAAAAGACTCAACAGAGAAAGAAGATAAAACCAACATCATCTACAAAATAAATTGTAACAACTGCGAAAAACACTACATCGGCCAAAGTGGACAACGTCCCCTTCGTCTTCGTATCCACGAACATAAGCTGGCTGTCAAAAGGTATGATATCCACTCCCTCGCTCATATCACTACATACAGACAACCACGGACATCAATTCGACTGGGACAACGTTCAAATATTAGACAGAGGAAACAACAAGAATGCTATAGAATTCTTAGAAGCTCGGCATTCCACTTAATCATCAATCAGTAGACACATCGAGATAGACAAAATTTATCAAACGATAAGAAAGAGACCTCACACACAAAGGGTCAAAGTTCAAGTCAAAGAAACATTTCGTCTAAATACAACAAGCCTAGATGGTGTGAAAACGCACAAAAGCAACCAATCACGTCCAAGGTCACCAGGAGAGATGATTAATAAATTCGTGCAGAAATCTAAAAGCTCACTTCGTGAAATTGAAGTATGAGCTGAAGATGTCACCTAGTAGGGCGACAAAAGCTTCGCAAATTAACGATCCAGCTCAGAGAACATAACCTTAATGAAAATATTTTCTGAATTCCCTTCTTCTGTCCTGAGAAATACTTTGCTTCCTTTTTCCGAAAATTTTTTCATGCTTTCTCCAGTTTTAAACATCGGTTGTTCATCGTTACCTCGTCATGGTTATTACTCATCTTGACAAAAACCTAAACGTGGTTTTCAGAAATGATTATGATACGCTTACTGCATTTGACCAAGATATTTTAAATATCATTTAGCGGAAGGGGCAGGGACGCAAGCTGTGGATACAAGTGAGTTCATAGTGACCATCCTACTTCGTGTGTACCGATTAATTGATCAATGATTAATTAACAATGCAATCAGTATTACACTTTTGTTTATTTTCAACGTTGATTTTAATCCGGATCCTATGACACTCGTTTAAATTTTGCTCTCTATCTGTGTCACATCTAACCTCTGTCTGTCTTCTGATTTTATGAGATTAGTCGAAGAGTGATTCAGCAATGCTTATTATGATAATAATTGTACATTACTTACCAAAAGTAATAGGTAAGCTAGAAGAAGACTGATAATTGCTAATTTGCTGAACCCATAGACAAACTACACCTTCTTAGACAAACTCCTCCATTTACGTCAGGGATTAATGCAATAATGTATTATATTCACCTATCAAAGTACTCTATGAATAGTATTAATTGCTATTACTTTCAAGGCGTTGCCTTACACATTATTTCAATCAGATTTTCACAGATCCTTGAGCCATATATGCCATTGATCTGTCCTTATACATTGTCTCAAATCAAGGAAACTTAACCCTTGGTATGGGGCATCAGAGAATTATAATTTTGCTATTCACATCACTTGTCAGAAAGTGAAATTTAGATGTGTGTCTTCTGTCCTTCTGGTAATTTTCGCAGATCAGTAGTATGACACTCTAATGAAGCTTAAATTTTTCTTTAGCTACACGCCTCGAAATCAATCGGTGAATGTTTCACCATTCAAATTATTCACAAATAAGTCACATTTAATGATGCAGTTGAAAAGAACAATATTTTGTTTACATTTAAGACCTCCAACATCTGTCATAATTTCTTATAAATAATATTTTGTGAAGGTCAATCAGCGAAACCAAGTGCGGCTAAGGGTGAGTTACATCTGGAAATAGATGCAATTCTATTCCATTTCAAATAATTTATAATGAATCAGTCTTACTTGGTATTCAGATTATTCCAGGAAATCTACAACATCTACGGTCTGAAAACTTATGATCTATTCAATTTTGTTGCATCCACTGCCATCCATCAACCTATACGCAACCTATTCAGATACTCAGTAACTGTTACGAATCTCATGTGACATGTGATAACAATCAGTCGATTATTTCAACTCACTTATTTGAATTGTTATACACCTTCTTTATTAAATTATTACGCAATCTCACTCCTGTAGATTTCTGGTTAATAAAAGTCTTTAGTCGTCAGCAAAATTCCAAATCTTGTCAAACTATCTACTAAACTTAATAAAACTGGCTAATTTCTCATCGTGGAATGGAACGAAAATCCATCAGGATATCATAAAGAAAAGCTTAGCAGGCGGAAATATGTCTTCTAATTATTAGTGAAATCGTTCTACGCATGTTTTACACTGTCTTCTATGAAACGTATTATTTCAAAATTATTCTTTCCGTTCTTAACAAATTTCTTCTAATCATCTTTTAGCTACCAGTGCAGCGAAAGTGGTGAAGACACCTGGTAAGTTATCAGATTGTGTGCCTGAAAGAATAAGAATGTGAAAATAGTACTAACTAAGCTGGTGATGTTATGATGGGAAAGAAAACACGCTGAAGCTTACGGTTATCATATGGTATTCAGTATGTAATCATTCGAATAGGAATCAGTTAACCAGACTTGTGTGGTTATATTTTTAATTTTTAACGTTTTGATTGTTATTTTTGTGATATTATTAAAGTGAAATACGATGACACAGCATAAGTTCTTATCGGGGAAATATTAAGTACTATAGAAAACTTTTAAGTACTTCCATAAACGACTAAATGACGATTTGATTGACTCATTTTGTCATGAAGGAAGCCACAAGCAAAAAGTGGAAAAGGCTACTGATGAGTCATCTTTTTGTATACTCGGATGATGAGATTATGAAACAGGCAGTAATCTGTGCGTAATTCAATGCGCATTCGCAAATCATAGAGTATTCAGCATACAAGTATGTGAATCGAATCTGTTCACCAAATCAATTAAGGACATGTCATAGTTGGTTTTCAAGTACAATTTTTTCTGCCTATTCGTCGAATGATGTTTACAATACTGCCTGAGAATACTTATTCGTAGTTGATTCGTGGTTGAGGAGTGTCTTCTTCTAGGTATTTCCTAGACGTTGATGTCTCCCCATGCAGATCGTCTCCACACACCATTAGAAATATCCTCACAGATTATGTTTAGTTTAATAGATTCTATCGCAGATGAGTGCATATGCACGCCTTCAGACATGTTCAAACATATTAGCATGCAGAAACCAAATGAAATATTACTCAAAGCCATTTAAAAACTATTGAATAATCAATAAATTTCGTATTCGTGCACTCCTTTGCAATTTAATTCAAAGTTGATTCTTTTAATCACTTGGAAACAGCTCCACCAGGTAGGTGACTGTTATTCATACAATGTCATAAATATTCATTTCGTCTGTGTAAATATCACATGTAAAAATCAGGAAAACCTAATTTTGAGGGATTCTTTTTAATGTTTTCGTTACAAGTCAGTCGTATCTGAGTGAAATGCAGCGTCAAGGTGCATTCATAATGATACAAGGAGATAGATACATCACCATAAAGAATGAATACAATGTGAACCTCAAGACTTTCGTATTAACTATCTTTATGCTGATCCAATACATTCGTAGACGGTCCCTTGAATAAAGTGCCGTAATGTATAGATAAGCAATACAAACCTTGTCGGCAATGGATGATTTCAATGAACACTGTTCATATTACTTACCCTAACGTATGGCCTATGAAAGCTGAATGAATGATGTTCAGCTACCACGATAATCATGTCTGAATTGATTTTGTACATGTACTAATGCATATATTGAATAACACTGTTACTTTTATTTTGTATGACTGCTAATTAATACTTCAATGTATATTTCAGTGAGAGGACCTGAACTAAATTTGAGGCCAGGTAAAGTTTGTGATTTGTAATATTCACACAATACAACTGAAACTGAATCATGGATGCTCTATTGGCTAGTTGTGTGTTTACTTAACTGATATAAATGTGAAAGTGAAAACACTGTTCACAGGAGTCATTTCGTATTCACACCCGTTTAGAAACATAGTCTCTTTCAATTCACTGCTTGTCATCAACGCCTGTAAACTATCAATACCACAGAATATCATATAACTAGAAAAAGCAAACTTTCGGGTGCAGCCATTGGATAATTTTTTTTGATTTTTGATTTACAGCTTGATTCCACACTGTATTTTCGGTACAAGTATGGAATTTTCAGCATGGATATCGGTAGCCCAAATTTTGCAGGCCGACCATAGATATCAGGTGTGCGCCGGCATGGGCTCGAACCCCGAACCATGTGCATGGTCGGCGAGGGTTCTAACCATTGTGCCACCGACGCGAAATTTATATTCAGAACGCCTTTTGATTCAATCTCTTGTGTATTCAAATGAGAACATTTCCTTGAGTCGATCACTTGAAGATGTGTGTCAAGGTTCGCAATTAACGAGATGAAATTTGACATTAGTCTGTGTCTGGAAGAAAAAATTATTGTTCGCTCGGCATCACGACAACTAGGTTTTGCCTCAAGTACGGGTAACACTAGCCAATACCTTCACAATATTACATTTTCATTCCTATTCGCTGAACTTTATAATAATTCACGTCTCTTTTGATACTATCATAATCTCTGAGCTGGATAGTTGATTTATGAAGCCTTCATCGCTCTACTAGGCAACATCTTCAGCGCATGCTTCAATTTAAAGTGAGCTTTTAGATTTCTCTATGAGTTTATTAGTCTGGTGACTCTCCTGGTGACTATCCAGATCATAGAACATAACCATATCATAATCATCCACCTGGGCTATAAAAATCTTCTTAATCATAATTCAGGTCTTGTAGTGATTAAAGAATATTTCTCCACTTCACAAATAGCCAACCAAATGTGTAAACATTTGAAATAATCGCGCCAAGTTCAAACTTCTCACCTATTCGATAAATCAATAATTCTAGGTAACATAGGTAAAGAAAAAGCTGTTCCATCTTCTTAAGTTTCGATCAGCAAGCAGTGAACGTAAAAACGGACAGTGTCATAGAAACACGTTTCCTTAACGATGTCATCCGCTTGAGGTAGGCCTTACATTTGAAGTCTGTTATATGGTACACGAAGAGCTCACAAATGATGTTCAAACGAATAATTTGATTAGATGTCTAAAACCTGTTCCTTATAAGTTGATATAGTTCATTATTTGTTGCTTTCTGATCATATTCAACTGGATATTTTAGATCCATTGCGTAAGTTTTCAGTTCTGCTTACCTTCACTAGTAGTTTCATCGGTGAATTATTCAATACTGCATGATTGAAACTTTGTTGATAGTGTGTGAAACAGCCTATCATCAACTTCCTCATTCAAGAAGATCTAACTTCACTATTGACCTGTTAAAATGAATTCTTACAATCGATGTGTGTAACCGTTTCTAATTATATCTGAAGCATATTGCTATTATTATGACACTATTATTCCTTTTGGGTTCCGAGTGGAACATAGAGCTTCAGCGAAACATCTCAACTTTCTTCTATTCTCTGCTGTCCTCTCCAGCTGGCTAGGACCACGACTGTTCATAAAATCTATTCTCATCCTTGCCACACGATCTCCTGCATGTCACTCTCACACTGACGACCCACTCGTCACTTCACATTTGGGTTAAACTTGAGCAGTGTACTGTACTGCGCCCGATTTCATTCGACGGCCTTGCCAGGGGCGTATACCCGATCCATCTGCATTCTCGCCTAAATATTTGTTGAACAATCGACTCTTAGTTGGTTTGTTCCCAGTCAGAGCTTCTTGTTGCTAATTCTATCACTACGGAACCAGCTAATGTGATCGCTGTTAATGAAAGTCCACTACCTTTCGGAAATCATTTTCGTGACACGCAGGGCAAGTTTCTGACCCATACAGAAGAATCGACTTCACATTTGTAATCGAAATCCGAATCTTGTTCATGATAGTGGCTGAGTTCGTGAAGAAGTTTTCCGTACTCGTTTCAGGTTGATGAAGGCATATCTCGCTTTTCTGATTCTGATTAGCCAGATGTGACAGCTTCATCCGTGGTGTTGCCTTTAGTTGAGATGATGATTCATAGATAATTGAAGGAATTAATCCCTGTCAAATATCTCTCATCGATGGTGATTTGTACTCATCGTTTTTGTTGATGCAGTTTGTTGGTAATCTTTATCACCTCCGTCTACCCTGTGTTCACCTGCAGTCATGTTTTCGTTGCTAGCCTCTTCATCCAGTTTGCCGTCTATCCCCTGCCTGCAATTCTTCGAGTTTACGTGGCATGAGGTATATATTATCTGCGAAATCCAGATCTTCTAGAGTCTTCTCGTCGATGGTACAGCGTATTCTCGTCTCTCCACTCCTCACAGTCTGACGCATAATCAAGTTGACCACAATTAAGAATATCATCGTGGGTGATAACAGGCAGCCAGTCAGTCTTGTCTTACTCCGGTATGTACTTTAAACGCCTTGCTGAGTTCTCTGTTGTGGATCACCTGATATGTGCCAATGTCATACAGTCAGCTACTGAATTAGGTTGATAGAGACTTGGGCTCTGCATGCTGTAGTGTTGAAGTGGTTTCCAAATTACTTCACAGTCAACGCTCTCTGTCGAAGGCCTATTCGAAATCGATGCAACTGAGGTTGAGGTTTGATCAGCACATGATTTGCCTGTCCTTATTTCCACCTTGTTCTAATCCATGGGGCGGAGTTCTGTCTCCAGTTCATCTTTTATACTCTCCAGGATGACACGACTTAGTATTTCACCTGGCTTGGACAGAAGGATTTCCCTCCCCCCCAGTTCTTGCAGAGTGAGGTGTAAGTCGCATTTCTTTGACAGCTTAATGAGGTGGTCTTTCTTGCAATCGATAGCCTGATCGCATTCAGAATTTCTACTTTCATTATAAGATTAGTGTATACTGAGGGTTCTGTGCGTGCTGTTTGTGTTCATGTTATTTCTAAGCGAGTTGCAGGTGATGATCGATTCAAGAGTACTTTAAAGCGGAAAGAAACTACAAATTGTTTGAACTAATCTGAGAATAAACGCACTACCTATCGGTATCCTTGTGATGTTCAGTACACTCTGAGTATCAAGCATTTTTTGACCTGATCCATCTTAGGTTACTTTGTTGTATATAGTCGACTTAGCGATGTCAAATTTCACAGTTTTCGTATTCGGTTTGTATAAATGAAACACGATCATATTCGTGGAATAAAATTATTCTGTTGAACTTGGCAGATACTCTGTAACAAAAGATGGTTCAAATAAAAGTGTCTACCAATAAGGATAAAAAAAACATACTTTGAATTTTGAAGCGACGAAACAGAACGTTTGGAGGTTTGAGAGTTCAGAATAGTCAACATCAGAATTTAAAGTGAGTTATGAGCGGCAATTAATATTTCAACAAGGATGAAAGTTTTCCGAAACACATTGTTAATGTGGACATAAATTAATTAACCTCATATCATTACTAATTCCAGAGAATATAAGGGGTCAGTGATTGATTCACTCTGAGATTCAGCTTGATTTCAGCTTAATTTCTGATGTTACTCTGATTATTTAATCGAAAATCGATTCGCAAGGCGACATCGTGTTCCCAGTTGGTTGTTAACGTATTTTTAAGTGTATGAAAATTATGTTATAGTACTGCTAACCACAAAATTAGATCCTGTTTGTATATAAAAGAACATTTGTGTGAGGTATTAAATGTTTTATCTCATTTAAGTTGAATGGGGTGAGTTGCATTTTCATTTAAAATACTATGCAAGGATAAGCACTTTACACGAAGGAATGTTGAAAATTGTTATTGAGTGAATATTTAAAGACAGTTGATTGTCCATTTAACAAGTGTGAAGAGCGCAAGAAAATTTACGACAAAAGAACAAATGAAAGCGATCATATTGAATTAATTATGAAAGTGAGAGTGAACTAAGATTACAATGGAAAATCAAAAAAAAAATTAGAAATAAAATTGTTTGCAGGGAATGACTAGGGAAGAGGTTGATACAATAGCTGACTGAACAAACCTCTTCAGTATACGGAGTTCGGTGTTGCTTTGACGAATTGTCAACACCCCTGCCATACACAAATGCCGAAACGTGACGCCCTCTGTACAATTCGTTCTCATCGTGTAGTTAATCTTGAAAGATAACTAAGGTGTAGCCATAGAGCTTGAATTCACCAAGTGCTCATGATTTGAACTAGCTCCAAACGAACATTTGAAATTTTACGCGCACGTTGAAATGGTCCGCATTGGCGGTTTATCCTTCACGCATTCATGTATATACAATTGTATAGTCTCTGGCGTTGATTTCGTCGACAAAGAAAAGTTTTTTTTCTCTGAATTGTCTTTAATTTTCTTCATGACTCAATGGGTATTTCCAGTGATTTGAAGCAGAACAAAATAAAGTACTTTGATGTTTGCTACATTCAAGACACGGTGAGAATCGAACAGTAGAGAAGATGTGGAAAGACAGAATATGTCACCGCGAGAATAACAAGGAAAACCATTCAAGTCGAATAACAGGAAGTCACTTTATCATGTCAGTTGTCCTTAACTGAGTCAATGACTGTTTCATTAGAGTTGAACTGAATGCAAGATGCTCCTTAAATGACATTGAATGAATATGTCATTAGAATCTTTCGCGAATACATTAAAATAGTTGAGAATCAAAGTTCGAACAATGTGTAAGCCAGTTACTTAGGTAAGTGGGTGACTTCTTTATTGTCATTAATTGTGTTTTTCAAGCAAATGAATTCTCCTTACTGAATCCTTCTGAGTATATTGTCCGAATCTAAGAATATTGATCACCATAGACTCAGTGGACAAAAGAAGATGAAGAAAATCAGATTACGAATGGACATATTTTCAGTCCACTGAAGCATGATCAACTTAATTTTCACTGTCGATAGGTTCTGTGAATCTATTTTATCATGTCGAAAGAAATATTTGCAGTTGGATAGTATTTTAGTAATGAATTTTATTAAATTTGCGCTTTCTGTGTATTGCTAACATTTTGAATTTTAGATGTCAGTGGGCCATTGAACATCGTAGCTATACTGCCATATAATGTCTCATCTTTCAGATTATTCAAATGTCTCCATATATACAGAAATGTTTCATAAAATTTCTAATGCTTTCAGAAAAAGAGTAAGTGTTGTACTGAGAATATTTCACAAATAGTAACAAGCTATCATGTGTTATCTGTTTGATGATGTATGAAGTATGAAGTGACAGGCAAAAAGCATGGAGGTTATAATACAGACTTTTCTGCGGTGAATAAGAATTAGTCAATTAAGCATTCTCTGTCTTCCATTTATTGAACATAAAGAATTGAAATGATCACATTCTACAGGCGCATGCTGCTCACACTGACAACTCAGAATTCTAGGTAATGAAATACCGGTTATAGGATTTCATTGTGACCCGACATCGATTGGCGAAACATTGCAAAACCCACAAGAAAGTAGTGGACAGACAACTGTTTTGTCCTAGTTTTGGACTTTTCATGAGTACGAACTCACTGGCCTTTGAACTCAGAACTTTCTGGTTACGAGGCGAGGAACCTCGTAGACCATTAAGCCACTAGAACCCACTCAAGTGGTCAGTCCATGTATTCAAACTTCTGACAATGCACGACATAGTGCAACCGCTAGTCAACGTCTTCGGCGAGTATTAGTACTCACACGCCTCCTGCTTGGCCATTGGACTGAGTCTCAGTGGCGTACCTTGCAATCAGATGGTCCTGGGTTCGACTCCTGTCGGTTGGTACGTACTTTAGAGGACTTCCATACTAGTACGAAACAGCTGGCCCTCCAGTATTCTCAGGTTTTCCAGTGGTTTTTGTAACAATACCCGCTCATGATAAATTCCTGTAATTAATCAATCGAATCCCTACAAACCAATACTTGAACATTAATCAGATATCAGTTAGATGCCTATTTGTTAATGACTAACGCTGAGATCTAAGGCAAATCTTAGTCTTTCTTCATCTGTGACTCATTAGTCAGATGTTTTTGTATCTAAATAAGTGTTGACGTTTCCATGCAGATTATTGCCCAGCCTGATTACCAGTTTTTGTAGCGAAAATCTTGTGGTTACATTCTCTACTACCAGTTGAAAATATTATTTCTTCATTGCAGATATGGAAGGTGAGTGTTGAAATGAAGTTGAATGTTTTATAAGAACAAAGTTGTGATGTACTTCAATATCCCTATTGTGATATCACTTCAGTGAATTATTGTCTGATTATATTTTCTATTTCTACACATTCCGAGATGAACATGGGGCTTCAGACTAGAGCTTTGACGTTTCTGTAGCAGTGACGTTTATTTTTACAGCGTAGGGTTGCTATCCTCACCATTAATCCTCCTTCTTGACCTGCCTTACTACCATCTTAGTGAGGTTTAGGAGTGTTTCAACCGAGTATCGATCCCTGCACCGCATGGGTGTTTGGGAAGTGTCCTACCGCCGAATCACTGATGCACTATCGTTTCATTTACTTGGACAAAATTTCTAACAGTGATCCCACTGACTGTGTCAGGGAAGTAGAATAGTGAGTCAATATTAGTTGCTCCCTATGCAAATATTTTCATTATGAGGCTTACGGCTTATGAAGTTCCTCAAATAATATCCTGTTTAGAATTATTGACATGAATGATATTAAAAATAATTCATTATTTGAGGGCTGAAAATGTTGAAAAACGTTCCCAATTTTCCATTTGGTTGCACGGACCGATCTGTTCTCTGAAATCAGGTTTCAATCACCATGTTTTTCAGTATGATGCTTGATACCCTCACTCATCGCTGAAGAAAGATCAGAAAGCAAATTTGACCGTATCTACAGAGTTTGTTAAATTAACCTTACTAAAACTTCCTGGCATATCAATTTGACCATTTAGAAATATGTTTAGCATTTTAGTCAACCATAAATCGTAGTGAGTAAGGTGGCGTCGGGGGCACAGCAGTCAGGACGCTCGCCGACTATGCACCTGTTCCGGGATTCGACCCCCGGCCGACATAGACCTGATGTCAATGGTCGGTCTGCATAATTCGGGCTGCCAATATCACATGCTAAAAATTCCATACTTATACCAGAATACTGTGTGGAATCAAGCTAAATTGAATAAATCAAAAATAGCTGACAAGAACATTCAGTTATCCTTCAAATCAACATCGGATACTTTCCACCATAATATGTGCTAAAAAGCTCATTGTTACATAACTTCGTTTCATTTGTAATTATCACGCATTAATTGATTTGTCAATGAAATTTCAGACGTAGTGCGTAAGTAAACAGCATAATGAATTTACACATTTCTAAATATAGACAACCTCATGATATTACATGATTTGAGGTAATCAGCAGGAACCCTTGGACCCAGGTTTCGTGCTAGTTGGCATTCGTCAGCAAGGAGTATCTTCAAGTACCTTGAAGGAACTCATGATCCTTCAGTCTGCATGAAACAAAGGACTAGACAAATCACACTCGTTACTAACTAGTGTCGAATCTAAGTATCCACTACAGTCCTAACGGAGGTCAATCGTTAGCCTGAATAGTTCAGTGGTAACATCTCTGACTGCGGCATTGAGTGATGCGTGTTCGAATCTCAGAAGGCACATGGGTTATTTTGAGATTGCAGATACGCTTTGCTGAGGAATGCGAACTAGCACTAAACCTAGATTGAGAGCTTTCAATGACGGATTGCCTCCAATCATCAACTTATATCATCAAATCAATGTTCACCGTGATGGCGAGCTACCTAGAATAGTCGCCACATTGCAAACCTGACTGGTAGGATTCAGTCTGCACTAAAGAAAGGACTAGACACGTTGCGCTAATTTTTGGTGTCCAGTCGAAACAAGCAATCTAAATTTCAATTTGAATGTGATGTTAGTTAAGACGTTTTCCACATAACAGTTGAATTTTCTCTTGGAATCAGTGACACGGCTTCACTTCACAATGAATATTTTGCATTCTCAATTTTTAAGCGGATTCCTTGTTTCAAAGCGTGTCAGGCGCTACGTAGATTCCTTCAAGGGAAGAGGTTATGACATGAATCTGCTATCTATCGCCTGACAGACAGATTCGTACCGCAAACTGATGAATTACCTGCATGTTTACACTTTTTATAAAGGAAATGTGAATCACTTTCCCACTGGAATTATTTGTTATGCAGTTTTACTGACACTGTTATCGATTTACATGGGAATTCGAGTTAGAGGTTGAAGAGTAAACAAACAGTCGTTGGTGCCTTTTCCACATGTAACTACAAATTTTGAGGAAAACCTTTTACACATGATAAAATGCAAAATAGAGAAATGTGGTTTAAGAAATTTACACATTCTCCTCCGGTGTGTTACAAAAAATCTCAGATTCTGAATAGTTTTGTTGGAATAATTTTACAATAATTATATGTAATTTTTTTGAAATTAGAGCTCAAAGGTAAGCGACACAACGTGATTGTGTGATATAGTCCAAAAATCTTTGTGTCACTGAATTATCCGCTTCCTCTATTTAAGTGTAGATCACAGCCGTCGTCGATGTGGACTGGATTCAACAGAACTGAATTATAAAGGAATTCAATTTGAAATGTTTTAAAAGAAACATTAGTGCATCATAAAATGTAGTTCATCTATGAATGGAGTGCAAGTTTATTGAGGTCATCACAGCAACATGCCACATTTAATCCAAAATAGGGTTAGCCAGACACTGAAAATAACAAAGCCAGTAAAGGAGTGAATTCAAATCAATTTGTGAATGAAATATAGCCTGCTTTTTTCGTCATTTCTGTGTAGACTAAGCTCTATGAACTTGAAATTTACTCACTAAGACCTAGATCACACAATCTGTTGGTTCATATTACCTCATCAAGTTGAATTATCGAAATCCTTAACTGTGGTTAAATGGTATGGAATATCTTTGTCACTAAGTAACAAGAACCACTGTGGAGAAGCTAACAAAAGCATGCTGCTAGTATTTAGTAATTTGCAAAATATAAGTGACGATCTTGTCGGTTACTGAACAACTTAGTCAGTTGACAGGTGAAATCGTTAGGTAATAAAGGTCCCATTTCAAACACACACACACATATTGGCATTCATATAAAACTCTATCTATATTCCAGTGTATCTATGAACGCTACATTGGCAGTTTCCATGTTTGGTTACAGGATTTCATCATGAATTGACATCAGTTGGAGAACTATTTGATAACCACCGGAGAGTACAGGTCAATCAGCAGTTTTGTTCTATTCAGGGGCTGAGCTCAAACAGTGTACATTTAGCATTAGGGTTCAAACCCAGCGCTTATGGTTAAAAGACCTGAACTAATGGCCAGATAATGAATTCTAACTTTCGGCAACTGACGACGTAGTGCGACTAGAAGACAGTGCCATCGTTGGCCAGTATTTTTCCTTGCACTCGATCTGCTTTTAGACGGGTAGTAACTACCCTTCGCTGAATAGGCCCAGCTCCGAGTGAACATGGGATCAATATCCAAGTGTTGGTTTGCAGAGATTCCATTTCATTTATTTTGATTCATAATCTTACAAATTTCCTTTTGTTTAGAATTCATGGGTAAGCCTAAACATTTACTCTACCATGAGGAAAATGTCTATGAACGTTTGTAAATCTAAGTAAAACATATCTGAATAATTAGTCAACAAATCGTAAGGAGTCATATCACAGGTGAATATTTCAATGTGTTCATGCAAAACGCACTTCAAAACTTTCCATTCATACCTCAATTCAACACAGAAAGGCATAAGATCCTGACAGTCGATGAGATGTTTTCTAACTATGTGTGATGTTTATATTAACAAACATTTTGTATCGACTTGTGTGGCTCAACTGATTTGTACACGATTCGTCTATGTGAGAGAAAAACCATCTTCTCTCCGACTGAAATTTGAATTCAAAATGAGAACCATTTTTATGTGAGAAGGTGGAAAATGTTTGCCAGATGAAAGAGAGGTGGAAATATTCAGTTACCAGGGCAAAGAAAGACAAATAAGTTTTTCTCTCTGAACGTATAATTCAGGTTTCAGACACTTGATGGAGACCACTTCGGTAAACTTGAGGAGGATTGAACTCTTTCGCCTACTGATGATTTTTAATGATCTTGTGACGACCACCTCATGATCTTTGTCAAAGAGACGCCTGACGATGACACTGTTTAAAACATTTTTTTCATTTTAGACTGGGGTTTTTTGTACATATCCAGAAAATCGTAGATATCCCCTTCTTTCTGTTCTTCCAATGTAACTGCCGCCACAGATACATGTAAATTTGTGAGTACAGTTGGAGTTAACATGAGAAGGATATCTATCGATTTTTGATTGCACCAAACAGCAAGTTGTTCGATAAACAGGAACGAGTTTAGCTTCGGGATAAGCTGCGCCTACAGACGTCCTTAATCTTCTGTTGATAACTGCTGTAATATTTTCATCTTTATAATCAATTTGAATATAAATGTGCTTTTTCTTCACTATGATTTGCTTGACAGGTTTATTGTTTGTTTTGACTTTCAGTGGATTCGTTTATTACACCACAATTCTCACCTTCACATGCATGTGTCTTGTCCATCTGTGACAATATAACAACGAATAGTTTTACTAAATGTCCCTGTTGAATATTACAGACTTACTCTCCCTGTTTTTAGGGTAAAGTCATTTCAGAAGTATATTGTAGTGTAGTTTAAACTTCAAACACGTTGACTATTTCATACAGATTCAAATATTTTAGACATGTACCTATGCAATTGGATGATGTAATGTTATCTAATGCATTGCGTAATCATTTCATTTATTCTCTATTTCAATAAATTTCACAAAATCACTTTATTGACTTCATTCAACGTGATTCATTGTATTTAATTAAATACTAATTAAACGCCCAGACATCGTCAAAGCATCTGCACAAGGAGCCGACATGTCAACCTGAGACCGAGCACTTCGGTGCAATCAATCGACAGGATAATCAAAAATTCAGTGAAGTGATTCATTATATTTTATTACGAAATCATGAAGAAAGCTTCAGCTGTGATGCAAGTTTGTCAAAGAAAACGAGCAGAAGAAGGTAGACTGCACCAGCGTATACAAGAAGAGAACTAATTCTTCTAATAGATATTTAGACTGGAATTCATGTCATCCGTCATAATCTCTCTGTGAAGGCAGGCTTAGATAAGAGTGTCTAACAAGCTAAGCAGTAGCACTAAATAGTACATGGAAACGACCGTAGAGAGGAAATGAAACAGACAGAAGAAAAATGGTGGATATTAAGTAAGTATCCTGTGGAAGTCATTAGAAAGATCAGAAAAGGTCACAAGAAAGTTGAAAATATTGGTGAAACTAGTTATGATAAGATAAATACGAAGGAATTTAAAGTATCTACAGAATTACCATATAAGGAGGCGACATCTTAAGCTTTAAGTAGAGTTGTTATTGAAGCGGGAATTAGCGTGGTGTTTAAACCTACAAACTCACTCACCTAGGAAAAGCTCTGTAGATTGAAGGATACAATTAGACAAAATAATGAAATATAGAAAAAATTGTCATTTAAACATCTAGAAAACAGGAGGATTGAGCGAAAAAAATATTCACTTTTTAATTACTCTTCATTTCTGGCTCTACTCTATGTACGAGAAATAAGGAAAAGTTTCCCAAACTACCTGTATGTGTATCTATCAGTGTGACTTCAGATGCGGAGCCAGCTACATCGGGCATCTCTTGAATCCTGAATGGAACATATGTCTTTAACAACACATCTCCACTTTGTTCTGTTTTCTTCTGTCCTCTTCAGCTGGCTAGCCACACGATTGATCAAACTCGTTCATCTCTTCCTCACCACACGGTCTCCTCAATGCCACCGTCGCAGTGACGACCCACTTGTCGCTTGGAATTCCACTCAAGTGGTAGCTTGGCGTGCGATATCCTTCGGCGGCCTCCTTAACGAATGCCTGATCCATCCACATCCATTTTCTCCTACATTTCTTTGAACAATCGACTCTTGGTTGATTTGCTCCCACAGTTTCTTGTTAGTTATTTTTTTCTGACTGGCCTTTTGATCTTCAGTATACAGCCGGGCATCGAAGTTAGCAAATGGTGATGAAAGTCTGCATCAGGCTGGTGGAAATCCTTTTCGTCACATGCAGTGCAAGTTTTGGACATATATAGAAGAACCAACTTTACATTGATGTTGAAAATGCGAATCTTGTTCTTTATGCTGAGTGCAGAAGATTTACACACTGGTTTCTAGTTCTGACTGGCTTTGACACCTTCGTCCGTTCCGACTGCTTGTAGTTGAAACGATGCTTCCTTGTCAGATAAGTGAAGGAGGCAACCTCTGTTCAATCTCTTCCGTTGATGGTGATTGGTGCTAGATGTTGTCATTGCTGTTGGTAAGTTGGTTATTCTCATTGCCTCCGTATTCTCTGTATCCACCAGGAGTCTTGTTGTCGCTTCCTCTTCAGAGATTTGTAGGTTTTCGCCTGCCTGCCTGCAAGATTTTGAATTTGCATGACATTAGACATAAATCATCCACACGCGAAATCCAGCTCTTCTAGAGTTTTCTTATCAGTCATCCAGCTTGTTCCTGACGCCTCCCCTCCCCCCCCCAACAGTCTTCCGCATAATCCAGTCCACCACAGTTAAGAATATCATCGTGCGTGATAAAAGGCAGCCAGCCTTGACTTACTCCTGTCTTCACTTCGAACGCCTCTCTAAGTTCTCTGTTGTGGATCACTTGACACGTGGCATTGTTTTATAGCCAGCTGTTGAATGAGGCTGACAAAGAACTAAGGTATAAATATGTATAGATATACATATTTCTGTTAACCTGTTTGGCTCAGATGTTTTGGTCACAATTTATCTGTATGAGTGCAGAATTAACCTTTCACCTGTCTGATATCAAAAATCGACATCTGCATTCCTATATGATGTGGGGAAGTCGGACGTTTCTATCAAAATCCGAATAATTTCAACAACAAAAAATTAACCATGATTAATCGTCTAATATCATAACCCATGTGCGTCAGTGGCACAGTGGTTAGGACTCTCGCTGACCATGCACATGGTCCGAGGTTCGATCCCCTGCCGACGCACACCTGATATCTATGGTCGGCCTGCAAAATTTGGTCTACCGACATCCATGCTGAAAATTGCATACTTGTACCAAAAATACAGTGTCGAATCAAGCTGTAAATCAAAAATCAAAAAATAAATATGTCTGCTACGATAGGGGATATTGCTGATCCCATTGCTACACCTTCTGTTTGTCTATATATATATTGCCTTGCAATTTAAAGATATTAGATGTGAGGCACCATAAATGAATTCCTAAGATAATTTCCCTAATGGGTAGCTTTGTCCTATGAGTAAATTCGGGATCAGTAGTTAGTTCTTTTTTAGCTGCTTCTAAGGCTGTCCTACTGATTGGTATATTAGTATAAAGAATTTATCGACTGTATAAGAATAAATTTTCTCCATAATGGAATTATAACATACCATGGTGTCATAGTTGTATTCTTATATGGAATGCCTCGTAATACACCCAGAAATATAAGTAAATTGAACATGAGGCTGGCTAACTCACCCTGTCAAGAGCAACATCGTCTCTAGTGGATTTCCAGATGTTTAAACTTGAGTCTCTATGTTTCACTTGTAAAACAAGTTGACACAGAACTCGCGTTTTATTTTAAGACTATGACACGCCTCCTGTCGTTGAATAGAAGGGAATCTCTTTAGCTACTACAAAATGTCTTGCATAATTTATCATATTAAAAAAGCATTGATAACTTGGCTGATATATTGATCATGTGTTCATCAATTACAAGATGTTATACTATGAGATTCATCGATTTTGCAGCTTGATAGAGTTAGATTTATCATATGAAACCTTCCTAAAATATAGATTTTGTCAAATTTAACTACATTACACGCCAAATAAGAATGAAATAAATCAGATGTCTGACGTAAATTTACTGAAATATTTGTAAAATAACGATTATTGACAGCAAAACGATTAAGTGACCAAGACTAAATTAAATGTTCTACTTATTTTAATTCGAAATTTTCATTAATCTATCTCCTGGCTAATTTTTTAACTTTGAATTTTTTTGAATTTTGGATTATAGTTTGATTCCTCACAGTACTTTTGGTACAAGTATGGAATTTTTCAGCATGTGATATCGGTAGCCGAAATTTAACAGGCTGATATTAGGTGTGTTTCGGCAGGGGGCCGAATCCCGGACAATGGTCATGGTCAACGAGAGTCCTAACTGTTGCACCACCGACGCTTCAACGTATTGCAAAAAAACCACAGACAACATGATCTACAATTGGTTCATAAGTAGTCGAGGACAATGATGCTTGATACTTAGAAATGATTTCAATTTTCAGTTGTATACGATGGGATTGAGAACCATTGAGTCACTTGATCGATTATAAGCCACCCAAGCTGTCGTGTTACACTCATAGACGCTATGCTAATACAGATATCTTTCATTGTACGGTGATACGTCTTTGTCTGACCCTTTCTTAGGCCAATCAACAGATGATGGCATTCAAGCCAAGAATATTAGGAAGCGACAAACTATCCCCAATCCTAAACAAGCATGAGTTTTCCGACAGCAGAATTACGTTCACCGTCGTCAGATTCAGTGAAGATAAGGTTACTGCCCCACCTTCAACCCGCTGCACCCTACTGGTCATGGCTTCCCATTAAAACCCCAGGTGACTACCTGAATAGGGTCAATTAATTAGTAACTCATCAAAGAAGACTTCGCGAAGTGGTCGCGCAATGTCATGAATCGGCAGAAGTTAAAACTCATGGGCTGATCATCGGATCGGTTCCCACTGGCTGAATAGTCTACGAGCTCGCCTTGTAACCAGAAGGTCCTGGATTCGAAACCCTATGATGAAGGCGTACTGATGAAGAGCCCCAAATGATACTGACGAAACAGCTGTTCAGTGCACTAAGGTTTTCCAGTGGTTCTCTAACTTATCTCAGCTCGTGGTGAAACTCTCCAACCAATCAAACAAAAACAAACAAAATATCCCCAAAAAATCAATACTTAAAGATGGGGTTATTCAAAGTAATTCATCAGTGAGAGGCCGCGATCGCGATTTGTAGACATACAGGAAGATTTCATGCAACGTATTAGAGACGTGCGGCTAAAGCCCTGTGTTCCTCTAGAAATTAAAGAAAATAATAATTAAATAATTAATATGACCAGTTGCACAAGAGGTGGCTGTCGTGGCCCAAGCGGTCTAGTTGATAACGCTTTGACGTTTGAAACTATGGGCACTGGGTTCGAGCTTCGATGGGAATATCATCACTCACTGCGGAAAGCATGTACATCCACTAGCTGACGAGTCCCAAATGGGACAGAATGCACATCCTGGATTCCACTGCTAATCACCATCCACCAACTAACTTCGAAATTTTAGTATCTTTTTACTATACAATGCTTCACTTTTATGCTATTTATATCACAGTAAGTGCGTCGGTGGCACAGTGGTTAGGACTCTCGCTGACCATGCACGCCGGCGCACACCTGATATCTATGGTCGGCCTGCAAAATTCGGGCTACCGATATCCATGCTGAAAATTCCATACTTGTGCCAAAAGTACGATGTGGAATCAAGCTGTAAATCAAAAAAATAAAAATAGTAAGTGACTGCAATCAGGAAGGCTTTATTCATGAAGTGACTTTACCATAAAGAATCACTGAAAACTGGAGATTTCTAGAGACTCCTCAGGAGTAAAAGCCCATTGACACCAACAGGAACCGAACTCAATACCTTCAAATTGCAACGGGATCCATTTAAACACCAAGTGTAACTTCTGCCAATTCAAGATATAGGACGACTGCCGTCCAGTCCCGTCGGTGAGTATCCATCCTGACACCCTACTTAATGGACGCCGTTGGTCATGATTACCCACTAGGAAATAAATCGAATCCCTGCGAATAGACAGTTGAAAATATAACCACTGTCAGTTGTGTTTATTTAGCATCTTTCTCTATCATTCTCTGATGAATCCAATAGAATTTCTGGAATACGTGTAATTACTGTGTATATTTTTATTTATTTCTAATTACTATATGGTCAGCTGAGTACATATAATCAGTCTATAAACGTTTATTGACAAGAATATGATTCAAAATTCAAGGCAGTTCAAAAAACTAAAAGTTCCCAAAAGGGCCTTATTCTTATAAATTCAGTTCCTCGAAAATAACATCAGCCATATAATAACAAAACGCCTTAGAAATGCGGTAAAAAGAGCATTCCCTGCTAACGAATTACGCTGTGTCTTCAAAACTACCCATTCCTATTTTGCGTTAGGGGGTAAAAGACAAACTGCTCAATTTCGCCTCCTCCATGTTTATCTACCAATTTAACTGCTCCTGTGGCGACAGTGACATAGACCATACAATCAAGCGTGTTTCACATCGAATTTTCGAACAGCATCCTGCATGGCGGTTAAGTAAAGGAAAAACAAAATCTATTCGTAGCTCTATTCTATCTCAACTTTTGGATACAGAACACAAGATTGATGTCAACGAGGCAGGTTTCAAAGTCATCCACCCCACACCAGCAAATCTGAACTTCGCCTTAAGAGTTCGTTCACTAAATACTGCTGAGGCCGGCCGTTGTCATCCACATTAAGGAGCCTAATTTATGCGTCTAAAAGAAGCTAGTTCAGACATTGTTCCCACCTTGGCCATCTAGGTTTGAATGATCCTGAATTTTTGTGGAATTTTCCTTATTATAGTTGATATTCTATTTCCTACTATATCTTTGTTATTATTATAATTTAAGCATCTTTATTGAACTGTAATTCCATCGTGATCTTACTTAACAACTCGATATTATTTAAAAAACACTAATATTGTTCATACATTTGGTTCCCTTGATAAATTTCGATAAAGAAAGGAAGACGAAACTTGCAGTAAAAAAGGATATCATTCTATTTCACAGGTTCTCATCAGCTGCAGACTACCTGAAATTACAATGGTTTTATACATGCTTTAATGTTTGAGTGGTGGTAGAGAAGAGATACTATAAACCTGACGCATCCAAAATGGAAGCATTGCGATTTTTTTAGCTTAAGTTTTCATCATCAATTTGTACGCTTTCAAAGTTGAAAAGAGGGGAGAAGGGTAAGACAGAAAAAACAGAAAAAATTGATTAACAGAACAGTGTTAGCTTGTAGGTTCACATAGCAACTCAAAAAACAAAAGTGGTTACAGTTTATGAGATTAAGATTTGTTCAGTGAGTTGAGATCACTGAATTAGATGACTAATCAAAATCAAAATTCTGTTACCAAGGGAATGAGAGGTTAATCACACACTCTTTCTGTATGCATAAGTCTGGTTTAAGTCGTTTGATTGCGATCGCTTCGACAAATCGTAGTAAATTTGCTCTCCTTTGTCTATTTCATATTTTGAAGGACTTAGAAATCTCTATGAGATGTCCGGTATCAATAATGTTTTTGGTAATTGCACTCTGAGAATATCTGCTTCCTTTCAGGCACAGATTTTTGGGAATATGTTCAGAAAACCGGATAGAAGCCCTTCCTTCGGTCCTTCCAATGTACTTGCTCCCGCAAGTGCACGTGAATTCATAAACGCAGTTGGAGGTGACACCAGCAGGGTATTTATCCAGTTTTGAGTGGATTAAAGAAGGAGTGGTGCTGTATACTGTTATGAGTTTTGCTGCTGGAAAGCTGATATATATTGCACCATTCAATCTTTTGTCAATCTTTTGTGGCTTGACTTTTATTTTAGAATATTCTATTTACATAAACATATGTATAATGGTGGAGCTAGAAGAGGAGATTATCGAAAAGGATATCCTCTTCTCAATTATTTTGCGTTTTACAGTCTATAAAAGGCAAGGTAAAACACGATTACTACATAGATTATACACACCAGACCATAACAATCCTCATTACTGCTAGGATTATCAAACTGAAAAGACGTGCAGATAAACAGAGCCTCGGCTAATCTACCGCTCACTCAGGAATAAAACAAACATCTCTTAACCAATATACAATTGGTGGATGGTGGCTAGCAGTGGAATCCAGGATGCGCATTTCGTCCTATTTGGGACTCGTCAGCTGGATGTACCTGCATTTCTCAGTGAGTGATGATGTTCCCACCGAGGCTCGAACCCAGTACCCATAGTTTCAAACGCCAAAGCGTTATCCAGTAGACCACTTGGGCCACGACAGCCACCTCTTGTGCAACGGGTCATGTTAATTATTGAACTGAATTTTTGATTTTCCCGTCGATTGATTGGACCGAAGTGCCACCATCCACCAATTGTATACTAATTAAATACCCAGACATCGTCGAAGCATCTGAACAAGAAGCCGACATGTCAACCTGAGACCGAGCACTTCGGGGCAATCAATCGACGGGAAAATCAAAAATTCAATTCAATGTCTTAACCAAATGAAAAAAATTGATTGAAGTAGATTATTAGTAGAACTCGACTCTATTAGGTTAAATTATCTACCATTATGGGATGCAATATAATTCAAGGTCAAAAAGTTATGAAGTAGAAAGAAATCCTACCTCACTATTAACAGTTCGATTATAAAAAGGAATCGGAGGCCTAAATATTCAAACAACATGAAATTATATCTCAATATTTTACTGACACTAGAGATTAGAATATATCACCAAGTCAGACGTGGAAACATCAACATTTGAACTGTAAAGTTTGGAGTACCATGAGACAACTTCTACACTCGTGTTGAGCTACAAATCTTTTCTATTACTTCAATGAAGTTTTAGTGGAGTGTGTGACTAATGTCTAATGTGACTAAAATACTTCAGCCTAGTTTGATGGATTATCCGATATCCAAATAAAAAGTAAGCATCTTTTTATTACAACAGCCTGCCTAAATCACCGGGTTACCAAAACTGCTTTCCACTAAAATGCCTAATAGGATCTGGATTTATCAATGTTTTAATCGTCCAGTTATATCAGATGTCCTTTACGTGAAATTGCGCGCTGATTTATCATGCTTCCAAGTAAATGCTATGCAATTCGTTAGTGCTCAAAAATTACGTACAAACAAAAAGAAAAAGCTAAATTACGTCAGTGCGAAATTTAGGGAATAGTTAAAGGAAGAGATTATGTAATCGAATAGGAGGAAGAGACTAGACTCCGAGTTACAACGGCAAGGACAGACTGATATATAGATCTTTCTGAACACATAAATTAGGTTTTAAACGTTTGATAGTGGCTGCTTCGGCAAACCTGAGGAGAGTTGAATTATATTGCATGTTGATAGTCTTGAAGGCTTTCACGGTGTCCACCTCATGACCCGTAACAACAAGATGTCTGGCAATAGCACTATTCAAAACATTTGTTCGCTTGAGACGTCAGAGTTTCGGTGCATGCTGAGAAAAAATCTAAGATTAGCCCATCCTTTTGCTTTTTCAAAGTAACTGTCACAGTAGACACACGTAAATTTGTATACACAATCAGAGTTAACATAAGATGAGTATCTAGTGACTTGTGATTACATCAAAAAGTATATAGTTTGGTAAATGGTAACCAACTTGGCTACAGGATGCCCTCTACCTAGAGACGTATTCAGTCTTTTGTGGAGTATTCATGTACGATTATCACCTTTACAATCAAGTTGAATAAAAACAGGGTCCTTATTCACTCCAGTTTGTTTTACAGATCTTCAAACCTTCCATATTTGTTGATCAATTTCGAAAGATAACTATTATTTTTGAAAATTTTCTCAAGGTTAAGAAATTCGTCCTCTAGTTTTCAGAGCCAGAAGAATAGAAGAGAATTCTTGTGGCTCTGTAAAAATGAGTTTTAACCAATGACCTTTTTAGCTAATTGGACAAAAGCTGATGAAGTTTAAGTATAGTCCATTCACTCCACACATGAATTTTAGGTAAATATATCTTTACAGACTTCCATCATTCAAGCGTTGTACGGCAGGCAATGTCAAGAAAATGGAAATTTCCATCACGTTGTTTCTATGACTGGAGTTGAACTTACCCACACTGTTACACAACTGATGAGGTACACTTAGTATCAACTACTCATCTTTTGTCTTGATTGCGCAACTCAATTTTCAATCTGTCCGACCATTAATTTTGTATGTTTGTAGATTGTTTAAACTTTGACCTACGGAGAGGGAGCCTTAGAAATGGCTACCACATCCAAGGATGGAGGCAGGCGCGAAAATTACCGTATCTGTGTAAACGGGTGCTGACGGAGAGGAGTGAGTTTGTCTTGCCCGCTATCTGTTGGCATGCTTCCGGATGGTTTTAACCGGGTGTCGGGAGCGGACGGCATCTTTACTTTGAACAAATTTGAGTACTCAAGGCAGGCCTTTGTGCCTAGAAATTCTTGCATGGAATAATGAAATAGGACTTCGGTGCTATTTTGTTTGTTTTTGGATCCGAAGTAATGGTTAAGAGGGACAGACGGGGGGGCATTTGTGTGGTGGTGTTAGAGGTGATAAACTTTGACCTCTTTGCATACGTTTTACAAGAGTAATGTTTAGTGATTTTATGTCTGTGTTAACTAAAAATTGAGTAATCCTGGCAAGTATGTTAAATTGTCTCCTTAGATATACATATATATACACATAAATAACGTTTAGGTTGTGCGCCGCTGAAGAGCAATAAACCAACGAAATAAATGACGGTCTCATCTTATTCTTTTACTTTATTTAAATAAGTTTAATAAAATGAAGTATTACAAATAAGTATTAGAACAGGAAAGTGAACATATTTCAGAGTAAACGCAAAATTGAATAATGAGGATTCAACTCAGAGAGTCGCGAATCTTTTTTATTATTTCAATGAGCTTTTAGTGAAGTGTGTGACTAAATGTGTAACAACAGAAGACAAGGGCCAGGCAACAGATCGTTTTATTATGAAAATCAACACGTATTTATACATATTTCACATACATTATTATAGCTTATGCAAGTAGACAAGCGCAGTCATCTGATTGGTTGTTTATCAGAAGTTAGGCAGACAAACGCAGGCTTCTGATTGGTTGTTTCGGGATTCCTTGACAAATAGAGTTCTCTATCTGCGAATCATATTTTGCCACGTTAACTCTGCTGCGATTGGTTGTCGAATCAGCCTTGCTCATATTTTCTCACGGCCCGCTCTCACCACAAATGTTCTTAAAAGTATATTTCAAAAGTGAAGCCCCAAAATACTTGAGCTTGGTGAGATGGAATATTCAATATCCAAATAAAATTTACGCACCTTTTCTTATTACCGGTATAAAATTAAACATAATCCCTACGGTAGTCAGTGATGGTGGGAATTAAAAACTCCTACAGTATCAAGTTGCCGTATTTCTTCATTTTGCCATTTGATAACTAAGTACCCACCAGTCGTGGTATAATCAGACTACGTCTACTTTTGATTTGGTTCACTAACGGAAATCAAATGTCTGCAAAACTAACTGACTCTGTGGAATGGAGTTGTTTAGAGTCCTTGTGAAAATGTCGTGATCAGTAGGCTCAAGCGTGAGAATAGACACTGTCGATATGTTGCAAATGAAGAGATGTTGGATCTCAACCTAATGGCTGGATTATCAACAGATTCAACTTGTAACATGAAGATGCTGGTTTTGATCGCCGGCATTTATTACTGGGATGTCCCAAATCTTGAATGAAACAACTGTTTTGTACCTCTCGATTTTCATCAGCTCTCTAAGTGATGTGTCAGTTCACTATCAAACGTGAAGTCAATCAAATCCACGTAAACCAATACTTGTACAACCACATAGGAGGTACAGGGTTCGACTCCCGGCCACTGACCCACTCCTTTACCTCACTAAGCTAACAACAAGACTGGTAGAGCCAAGAGGTTAGGCATGAGGTCAGCAACCCCATCCCTTAAAAAATCAACACCACCGCTTCCGAAACTTCAAGCCTCTAGCTTGAAGCCCTATGTTCCACTGGGAACGTATTGGAATAAAAATACAGTATCAAGAATATCATTTTAGCCCCTGTTTGAGTTACAAATTTGTCTACTTGCTGTACGACTGGCCAACCCTGAAGGAGATTTCGAATTCTTCACTATCAAAAACTGCTTTCATTCAGCATATACTACTTATATAACAAAAAGTAGTTTCAATTTTCAATTACTATATTTTATTTTCATATTTCATTTGAATAAACAAACAATAAAATTCTGATAATTTGTCAGTCAACTAACATCTACATCTACATCGTCCTGGAGCTAAACGATAAGATGTCGCCTCAGGTTGAATAATTGGAGTTGCAGACTGGAAGGAGACATTTTCATCAATTTGACGTTGATCAATTTTATATGGTTGACCATTTGCATCAGCTCTATAACAAAAAAATTAAATTTCAAACAATCAGTTAAAGGATTCAATATTTGAATGAACTAAAAGTATATGTTTTCGTTAGGGGTACACGTATCAATGTTCAATGCCTATTTATAAAGACGACAGCTTGAAAACTCTTTTAATTCATGAATAATCTTCAATCCAAACATTAATGAAAACAAACAGGCTTGTACAGCGAAGAATCTCTTTTCGGCAGTGAATTCATTTATTTAGCTAGCTCTACAATCGCAATTACACACAGTCATTTTTCTGTATGGTGGTGTACATTAGGTTTATCGGATAAGAACAAAAATATGTCAGGGTTATTACTGTCAACGCATTTCAAAATTTCGTGAGTAATCACTTGTGACTAGCAAGGGTGAAATTGATATAATTTATATAATCCTATAAAATTCATTAGGAAGATCAATAAAGATCAAAAGCAAAAAGAAATAATGATAAAACTAGTAATGATAACATAAAGAGAAGAGAATACAAGTCATGTTCAGTTATACCATGTAAAGAGGGAACATCTGAGACCCTACGTAGGATTCTCAATAAAGCAGGAATTAGGGTGGCATTCAAACCTACAAACTCACTCAGGTACGACAAGCTCTGTAAGCTAAAATACCCGATGAACTCAATTAAACAAAATAATATAATTTACGAAATACCCTGCAATGACTGTGAGTTATGTGAACTACATAGGTCAAACTAGTAGATCGGGGGTAATCAGATTGTCGGTACATAAGAATCTAGCTAATGTTAGAAGATAAGTAATTTAGAAAAGAGCTCAGCACTGCATTGCACTGCATGCAGTAACAAACAACCACACATTAGGGTGGGAGAGGGTGAAAATTCTAAAAATGAATCTAGATAGGTGGAGAGAGAGAGAGATTGATTACTGAATCCTTGTACATCGATTTTACACTAAACACACTGATACCAGAAATATGGAAAATACTACTACCAATCAAACCAAGCGATGGAAAATAGTGGAATTATATAAACGAAGTTAGAAAGTCGTATGATTACCTTGATATGATTATGAGCAATAAATTGTGCTCGATGCATCAACAGTAAATATTACTGTATAAGAACACTGTGTGATTTTATCAAAATAAATTTTATCGATAATGGAATTAGCGGGGGTGAAGATCATTATGAAATTAGTGGTGATGTTTCGTCAAAATAACATAGTTTTTCATGTTAATCAACACATTAAGGTAGTTAGATAAGCGTAATACAGTTACATAATAAGACAAGTAGTTTAATGAGTGAGTTGTGATTAGGATGCACATAGAAACAAAGAAAAATATGAAATGAGATGCTCACTAGCAACTGCCCCTGTTCAGTTAGGTATTTAACTGGGGTTTTAGCGGAATGTCGTGATCAGTAGGATGCAGCAGGTCAAGACATTGGCTAGCAGTCGCGATATGTTGTGAATCGGCAAAGTTGGAATTCATGGGCAATTGGATCATATCCCAGTAGCTACGAGCTGGCTCCCTTTGTAACCAGAAGGTCCTGGGTTCGAACCCCCATGGTAGGTGCGTAAGGCTGAAGAGTCCCAACTAGGACGAAGTAGTTGGCTGTTCAGTACTCTCTAGTGGGTTTTTCCACTGGTTCTCTAACTGATGTCAACTCATGATGGAATCCTGTAACCAATCAATCCAAACTCTAGAAACCAACACTTGAAAATAATGTAGGAGTTCTAGAAATTACAACTGTTATACGTAGTTAGAAAAAACCAAGCACACATGTCAAGTCAGCAGAAGTCATGATTATAGAAGTGGTTGGATGATTTTCTTTTGTAAACACAACTCTGGTTTCTTCAAATGAATGGCTAAGGCTTCAGCAATACAACTGATACAAAAACTTATTGCCTTCGGTAGGTTGTTCTTCCCTTTGTAGATTACTCTAAAGGAGGAGGCATTTGTTGAGATGGAATGACTAGAGTTGATGAGATGTTAGACTATCGCACTCCGTATACAGCCGCTATTAGCTTGAAAACTGGTATGTAGCTAATAATGAGAGTTTCAACAATAATTTCTGAAGTCTAAAGCTGCCCTCTTCTCGATAAATTTCTAGGAATTACTCACAAACCAGCATCTTGACCTCGTCATGATCATCGTCCTTTCATGAAATTATTCGCAAATACGATAAAAAATTATTGATTCCAGGAACAGTTATCTGTTATTTAATTGTGTAGTACATAACAGAAGTCAAAGTGATAGAAACGATTTGTAGCTCAGGTGGACGATTTTGATGTGGTTGTGTTCTCTGAGCTGGATAGTTAGTTAATTTGCGAAACTTTCATCGCCCTACTAGGCGACATCTTCAGCGCATACTCCAATTTGAATTGAAGTGAGCTTTTAGATTTCTCCACGAGTATATTAGTCATCTCTCCTGGTGGGTGACCTCGAACGTGATTGGCTGTTTTTTTTGTGTGATTTCACACCCTATAGACTACTTGTATTGGAACTGATTGTTTCTTTGACTTGAACTTCCTAAGTAATTGACGTCGTACACAAACCAACAAAGTCACTTCACTCAGTTCTATGTTAACTAAAACACTCAACGGCGAAAGAAGATAAAACCAGCATCAGCTACAAAATAAATTGTAACAGCTGCGAAAAACACTACATTGGCCAAAGTGGACAACGTCCCCTTCGTCTTCCTATCCACGAACATAAGCTGGCTGTCAAAAGGTATGATATCCACTCCCTCGCTCATATCACTATATACAGGCAACCACGGACATCAGTTCGACTGGGACAACCAACGTTCAAATATTAGACAGAGGAAACAACAAGAATGCTAGATAATTTTTAGAAGACTTCCTGGTATTCCAATGAATCATCAATCAATAGACACATTGACATAGACAGAATTTATCAGACGATAAGAAAGAAACCTCACACAGTAGAGGGTCAAATTTCAGGTAAACAAAACAGCACCAATACAAGTAGTCTATAGGGTGTGAAATCACACAAAAAAACAGCCAATCACGTTCGAGGTCACCCACCAGGAGAGATGACTAATATACTCGTGGAGAAATCTAAAAGCTCACTTCAATTCAAATTGAAGTATGCGCTGAAGATATCGCCTAGTAGGGCGATGAAAGCTTCGCAAATCAATTATCCAGCTCAGAGAACACAACCACATCAGAAGTCAAAGTATTCTCCCGTCATTGGTGATTGATGCTGGTTGTTATTGTTGGTCAGTTAGTCATCTTCATCACCTCCATCTTCTGTATGTTCAACTGAGATCCTGTAAAATTGATACCTCTTTGTTACCAAACATTGGTGTGTGCAGATTTGATTGATTTCAGATTTGATCACAATGTGAAAACAGTTACAGAACCGTTGGAAAACCCACCTCGGATTACTGGACAGTTAGCTGTTTTTTCCTAGCCTGGGACTCTTCAGCAATACGCACCCACCAGTGTACGAACCCAGAACCTTGAAGTTACAAGACAAGCTCGTAAATCACTAAGTCACTACGACTCGATTGAATGGTTCATGAATTCCAACTTCCACGAATTATATATATATATATATATATATATATATAACTGTTACAACATTCATGTGTTTGCGTGTATTTATCCTTAACAATATTTATAGAGTATTCGACTAATGATTCCTACCAAAATTTATGAATTCACTAAACGCTGCTTTTTCTCACACTTGTTGCTTGATTGAAATTTAGTGAACGAAGTTGATTAGTTTACCTTAATTGGTATACATAAATTACATATCGGTGTAGTTAACTAACATCTGCTAAAATAAGAATAATAGGTTAACCAAGTTAATGAACCTGGGGTAGAATGATGTACATTCTGTTGTAAAATACATTTAAATAATAGGTGGTTAGAGGCAGTCAGCAGGGAGCCCTCAGCTTAGGTTCTGCGCTAGTTGGCACCCACCAGTCAGCAAGGTATATCTGAAAACTTCATGAAACGCATGCCTCCCCCCTGAGATTCAAACTCATACCAGGCAGTGCTGCAGCCAGAGACTTTACCAGTGAGGTAGTCCGGCTGGCGACTACCCCTCTGTAGAGAGTAACTAGTGCCATGCCTCTAGTCTTTGATGTCGGATGCAAACTAACTTCTTCTGTCAGTCAAGTTCAACAGTGTTGCCACCATACCAGATGGATAGCCATCATGGTGCACTTGGGATTAAAGTTATTAGGTGGTTGTAGGTAATCAATAGAAAGTCGATTATTATCTGTTTAATGAACATAATTTTTAACTGAATGACTTACGGTGGATAATACAAGCATACTGTCATTTTACTTGACCCATTTTCTACGGGACACATGCTTAATGCGCATCCAATATGCGTCGTTGTATCTGAAACAATCTGGAAGTTATAAAGCCAATGAAAACACAGTATATAAATTCAACAATATACTATTAGAGCTCATCATATTCCACAGGACTGTAGCTAACTGACACAGTGAAAGAATGGTAATGCATGTATCAAGAAATCTGATTATCTTAAACTTCAGACATTTAATCTTTGCGGGGATGAGGAGGGGTTGGTTGATACATGATACTGAAAAGGCCCAAGTTAGGTGAAAACGACAGTTTAGGGCGTCTTTTTTCATTTCTATGCAGTTGATGTTACAAAATTTTGCCTATGGACTTCATCTTCTCCATCCGGTAATTCATTATTCCTCAGGTAATTGTAAGTATCCAGTTGACCAAAATCTTACTGGGCTTGAACCGTGGTGGATACCTATGCCTGAAGAGTCCCATAATGAGACGAAACAGCTGTCCAGTACTCCTTGGTTTTCAGTGGTTCTCTAATTGATATCGATCCATGGTCAAACTTAGAAAACTCTTGATAATTAATCTGACTCACTCTAGTAACTGCCTATAAGACAAAGGTGCCAGGAGTTCTAGTGAGGGGTAGTGAACAGTGGCACCCACCACATCAGGTGTGCGGATAAACATTCACCGTAGACATTGGCTGGTGGCCACGTTAAAATTACGAATTGATGCGACTAAGAATTCATGAGTTATTTGACAGCGTCCTGGTGATGAAGAGTCGCAAAGCTGGACGAAATAGCTGGCTGTCCAGCACTTCCTGGTTTTCATTCCACAAGCTGTCTAACTGACGACATCAACCTATAATCAAACTAAGTGTACATTAGTATTTTTGTCAAGTATGTATAAATTAAATTACTACACTACTGCTTCTTGTATTGTACAAATTTTTTTTTGATTTACAGCTTGATTCCACACTGTATTTTTGGTACAAGTATGGAATTGTCAGCATGGATATCGGTAGCCCAAATTTTGCAGGCCGACCATAGATATCAGGTGTGCGCCGGCGTGCATGGTCGGCGAGAGTCCTAACCACTGTGCCATCGACGCACTTACTGTGATATAAATAGCTTAAAAGTGAAGCATTGTATAGTAAAAACATATTAAAATTTCGAAGTTAGTTGGTGGATGGTGATTAGCAGTGGAATCCAGGATGTGCATTCTGTCCCATTTGGGACTCGTCAGCTAGTGGATGTACATGCTTTCCGCAGTGAGTGATGATATTCCCATCGAAGCTCGAACCCAGTGCCCATAGTTTCAAACGTCAAAGCGTTATCAACTAGACCGCTTGGGCCACGACAGCCACCTCTTGTGCAACTGGTCATATTAATTATTTAATTATTATTTTCTTTAATTTCTAGAGGAACACAGGGCTTCAGCCGCACGTCTCTAATACGTTCGGTTCTCTGCTAGAGTTTTCACCTAGCTCCAAGTCTGCTCATATGTTTTCATCTATGGAAGTAAATTCAGGTAACTGATTAGGAAGTTACATACACTAGTGACCACTATCAACCAGGAAAAAGGCAAAGGTTCATGACAGTTTCGATATTGCTGTGATGAAATGTCGGTGGCACAGTGGTTAGGACTCTCGCCGACCATGCACATATACGTTGTTCGATCCCCTAACGACGGACACCTGATATCTATGGTCGGCCTGCAAAATTTGGGCTACCGATATCCATGCTGAAAATTCCATACTTGTACCAAAAATACAGTGTGGAATCAAGCTGTAAATCAAAAAAAAAATTTGTATTGCTTCTTGTATTGTTGTTTCCGTTCATTTTGCTTTCAGAGTGAAACATACGGACTCAAGCTTGAGCCTTGAAGTCCCAGTACGAGTGTAAAGTTGCTTGCCTCACTCCCAACCTTCCCCTTTAACCACTCCTACGAGTGGCTAGTAAACTAGGCGAGGGTTAGGAGTATATCGTCCTAAACTCAAGCTCGGACCACATCACAAGGTCGGAGATCATTCTACCATTCCTGATTAACAATAATCGTCATCGAAACGCACAATGTGGTCATTGGAAATATTTCAATAAGGAAATTGTTTGATATCATTTACCTACCTGCTTGTAAGATGAACAATCTTGAAGGTTACAATGATTTTTTTCAAAATTATAATAATGACTCCGTTTGAACCATTCATTGAATGCACTAAAAACAAAATTATTACATTTGAATGATAATCTTTCTTTTTAAATAATTATTCTAACCTTTTAAAGTCATCTCCATTAGCAATATTAATACCGTATTTATTATTGTAAAGTTGTTTAGCTGTAATAATGTCTGCATTGCATGTTTTTGCATAATCTGCAGCTGTTTGCTCTAATTCGCTATCCCAAACCTTTAAAGCAGAAATTGAACAACAATAAGTAAAGGAGATGATATCAGAATATTTCATTCTCAAACTAACTTTCACTGGATTGATAGGAAACAAGAAATACATAAGTAATTTAATATCATAGGAAAATTTGCAGATCATTTTGTATTGAGAGGTAACTGAAAGCCTAAAATTGTAGAAAATAATTTGCGTCGATATTTAGGTCCCGAATAGGGCTAACAAGAAAAAACACTAACAAAGCTTAACCTTGAGGAACTCATCAACCAATCACAGCAGACTTAACGTGTGTAAATACGATCCGTAGATATTTGCCTTACATTTCTGAGAAACGGTCACAAATAGTACAGAATAACCTTCAGCAAGAAAACACAACCATTCAGAAGAGGTTGCTTCTCTGCTAACAATAACACTAATAATAATGTACATAAATATATATATATATCTTGATTTCCCCAATAAGCAATCTGTTGCCTAGCCCTTGTCGTCAGTCACTACAGTAAAACCTGAAGTTAAAAGACATTTATTTACACAATGGACTTCATAAACTTTTTTTTTATTTTATGGTTACAGCTTGATTCCACACCGTATTTTTGGTACAAGTGTGGAATTTTCAGCGTGGATATCGGTAGCCCAAAATTCGCAGGCCAACCATAGATATCAGGTGTGCGTCGGCGAGGGCTCGATCCCCGGACCATGTGCATGGTCGGCGAGAGTCCTAACCACTGTGCCACCGACGTATCAACTATGTGTTATTCGAAACTACCTGAACAGTTACACGCTGACAATTACTGAAGTCACTTTATTATTGTTATTAATGATCCCATGGATTCCGAGTGGTATATAGGACTTCAACAGCATATCTCCACTTTGTTCTATTCTCCACAGTCCTATTTAGCTGGCTTTACGATCGCCTATAGTCTCTGATCTCCTCCGCCTCTCACTAAATCCTCCATGCCACCCTCAGATAGCCGTCCTGCTCGTTGTTTAACATTCAGGTTCCACTGGAGGACCTGGCACACGATGTCATTAACGGTCTGCTTAGTGTATACCCCACCCACCTACATTTTATCTGCATATTTGTGGAGCGATCGGTTCTTGGTTGGTTTATTCCCATAGTTTCTTCTTGCCAATTCCTCCTCTCTGGTCATTGGATCTTCAATATGGAACCACCAGCAAAGACAGTTGTCGATAAAAGTCTCCAACTGGCTGTCGGAAATGCTTTTCGTGATGCTGCAGCCAAGTTTCTGACTCTATTTAGAAGAAGTGATTCACTTCATATTTGTGTTGAAAATTCTACTCTTGTTCTTCATGCTGAATGCAGACAATTTCCAAACTGATTTCAGAGTGATAAAGGTATATCCTGCTTTTCTGATTCTGACTGGTTTTGACATCTGCATCCGTGTTATTGCTTGATGCTGAAACGATGCTGCCTAGAAATTATATCCAGTAATAAACAGACATCTTGGTATAAATCTTTCAGCATTTACTTATTTCCTTTTTAATAAGATTATTATTATTTTATTATTGTTCCCTTGGGTTCCTAGTGGAAAATAGGGCTTCAACTACACGTCTCCACTTGCCACTTCTGTCTTCCTTCTGCTGTACTTTTCATCTGCATCCATGTTAGTCCATACTGTTTCAACCAACTCCTCTTCACACGATCTCCTCCATGTCAACCTTGCACTGACGTCCCACTCGCTGCTTGCTTCCCTTTCGGGTTCCACTCGAACAATGGCCTGACGCGCGTGCGATGTCACCCAGTGGCCTCCTCAGCCATGAGTGTCCAATCCATCTCCACTTTCTCCTGCATATTTGTTGGGCGGCGATTGGTTCTTGTTTTGTTTGTTCCCATAGTTCCTTGTTGGTGATTCTTTCCGACCATGTGATCTTCAGTATAGAGCGAAGACAGTTGTTGGTTGATAAAGGTCTGCAACAGACTGTTGGAAATATCCTTTGTGACCCGCCCGCCAAGTTTCTCATCCGTAAAGAAGAAATGACTGACCCGCCAAGTTTCTGGCGGGTTAAGTATTTAACTAGTCATTGCTATACATTTTTGTGAATCTGACGATGACTGATTATACTGGAGTGAAAGCCCAGCCTCTGCGGTCTTGTCAGTTACTGATGTGGATGGTTCAACACTGTCCTGAAACAATTATGGCGATTAAACAAAGAAAGATGAAACATATTTTCGTGATAATAAGAGCTCGTTCTATTTCGTGAATTCTCCTCAACTGTACACATCTTAAACAGAAGGCATTGGCATCAAAATACTTCGACAGGATGTCTGTTTACAGAAGGATAACGTGACTAATATCTTAAAACCCTGGTAACTGTAACTTTCTAGTTTGTATGCTTTATTGTTTTGTTCCTGTGCGTAGCATTCGATTTAATTATGGACCGGATTTTCACTTCCTGAATTGAATTCACTACTAAGTTACCACTTTCACTTAATTGTCTGCTTGTGTCATAAATTTACTTTTTCTCTAGTCCATTCTTGTTTCCAAGAGAAATCTGAACTCCACATCCAACTTACTTAATTATACCATAAGTAGTTTGTCTTTTAACACTGAATACTTTGTCTCCTTACATCATTTTTGGAATTATATGGGGCCGATACTTTCTATCTATAACTCGAAGTCACTGTGATAAATTATGTTGAGACAACATTTTGTAGCTTATGATATGATTTTGTTTGGGATGTATGCAGTTGAAGAGAGTCTACGAAATAAAACAAGCTCTTACTATTTTGCAAATGTCTTTGTTACTTCTTTGTTCAAATTAATCAAGGGAATTGGTTGTATGAAAAACATAGTGGTATTGGTTAATAGTGAAGCCCAGTATGCGAGATCCATCCTGTATTGGATTTGACAGTCGGAAGTGCCTGTACCTCTGGTGAGTGATATTATTTCTGAAGAGATTAGAAATGAACATCCTGGATTGAACTACTGTCTATTGCAAATTCAATTGTAATATCTAGCTACTCTCTCATTTCACAATATTATTTCACAGTATTTCATGATATCATTTGGCGTATCTTTCTTATTCACCAATGTATAACTTATGGAAATAGTAGACTCTGTATGTTAAGAACCCATAAGACGAAACGTCGATGTCGACATTCTTATATCTTTTATAAAAGAGCTTCTCTTGAAATGTACAATGAATGTTCAATTTTTATTTAATGAGGAGCTATACAGACAAATCGATGGTGTGGCGATGGGGTCACCACTTTGACATATTCTAGTCGACATTTCCCTAGCGAAACTAGAAAAAGGACCTTTGAAGGATATTATCGATGAACTTGAATTCTATTTTCGGTACATGATTATGAAAAATGAGGATGAAGCAAAGAACATCCTGGATAAAATTTAGCGAGGTTCATCCTGCAATAAATTTTACTACTGAGAAAGAAAGAGACTCTAGTATTTCATTTGTACACGTTCTTATGACCAGAAAAGAGGATGGAACAATAGGAAGAAGTGTATGCAGAAAACCTACATCAACTGGTTAGTATACTCATTTTTTCAGCTTTGTACCCTTGAAATAAAAACGCGATCTGATGAAGTGCTTGGTTCGGATGAATGTCTTGATGAGTAGCATAATAATACTAAAAGGTTGCAGAGTGAAAACTTTTATCCAGAAAATTGCATTGATAAGAATATGACTCAAAAATCAAGGCAGCCCAAGGAACCAACAGTTCCTAAAAAGGTATTATTGTTACAAACTCAGTTCCTTGGAGATAACATCAGCGAGATACTAATAAAACGCTTTAGAAATGCAGTAAAAAGAGCGCTCAATGCTGCTGAATTACGCTGTCTTCAGAACCACCCGTCCCTATTTTGCGTTCGGTAGTAAGAGATAAACTGCCCAATTTCGCCTCTTCTACCTGCTTCTACCAACTGAACTGTTCCTGTGTAGCCAGTTAGTTGCATAGGCCGTACAATTAGGCATGTTTCTCGTCGGATTTCCGAACATCACTCTACATAGTGGTTAAGTAAAGGACAAACAAAATCTATTCGTAGAGCTACTCCATCTCATCTTGTGGATACAGAACATAAGACCGATGTGAATGAGGCAGCTTTAAAAGTCATTTACCGCATAAAAACGAATCTTAACTTCACCTCAATAGCTCGACTGCTGAATATTGCCGAGGCCGGCCGTTGCGATCCACATTAAGAAGCCTAATTTTTGCGTCCAATAGAAGTTAGTTCAGGCACTGTCTTTACCTTGGCCATCTAGGTTCGAATGATGCTCATTTTTTTTGTAGAAATTTCCTTAATTTTAGTTGATATTCTATTTTTTTCCTTCACGTTCTCACTGGAACATAGGGCCTCAAGCTAGTGTCTTGAAGTTCATGTAGCAGTGTTTAATTTTTCAGGATGGGGTCGCTAGCCTCATGCCCAACCTTTCCTCTTTACCAGCATTATTTCTGGCTTAATGAGGTGAAGGAGTGCGTCGGTGGCCGGGGATCGAACCCCGGACCATGTGCTTGATCGGTGACTGCTCTAACCGCTGTGCCACCTACACACATGTTTTTACCATTATTATAATTTATGCATCTTTTATGAACTGTGGTAATTCCATGGTGATCTTACCTTACAAATCAATATTATTTGAAAAACACTAATATTGTTATTGACTACTAATCTAGAATATTCTGTGTATAAAAATATATGTATGTGATTGTAGAGCCAGAAGAAAAAATTATCGAGAGGGATATTCTTTGCTCAATATTTCTGAATTGAATTCAGCTCATCACATAAATACTATTATTTATTCTGTCACCTTTTAACTACTATTCTGTTATTCTAATAAAATAAAATGTATCCGTTGCATAATTGGTCACTACTGTAATGATAACAAAATACCATATAACTGCAAAAATTCATTGAAAAGAATATTCCTCATTCAGACAGACTTTCAACTGCATATTTCATACGATTTGATGGCGTATTATTTTTATCTAGAAAGGTAACAGGTTAACAAAATTGTATTTGATTTTCATTGATTAGTTTATTTATTAGATGTAACATACACTGAAACAGTATTGTTTACTGGATGACGTTTCAAACACAATTTATTATTGTTTTTTAATCATATCAATTGTAATCACACGACTTCGACACTTCAGTTTTGTAGTTTTCTTTGTTCTGTCCTATATGTAGCCATTAGGGTGGTAGAATTTTCGAGATGTCTGAGTGGACAGGTGTTGAATCATTCCTATCTCACGTGTTTGCAGTTGATTCGATAAACAAAGCTTTCATTATCCATCTCTTCCTTCATTCACCCTGTGACATTAGATTTTGAAACTGCCCATCATCTTATCCTATTCTATGGATGGATGTGTTTAATTGCATGCAACGATTGCGATAACTGAACTATTCTCTAGAGTTCTTATCTTATTCGGCTCAACTAATCTAGATTTTATGGCTAGGTTTTTATACTCGACTAGTCTAACTGACCCTGTTCTACTGTAACAACAGAAGACAAGGGCCAGGCAACAGATCGTTTTATTATAAAAATCAACACGTATTTATATATATTTCACATACATTATTATAGCTTATGCAAATAGAAAAGCGCAGTCATCTGATTGGTTGCAGACAAACGCAGGCTTCTGATTGGTTGTTTCGGGATTCCTTGACAAATAGAGTTCTCTATCTGCGAATCATATTTTGCCACGTTAACTTTGCTGTGATTGGTTGTTGAATCAGCCTTGCTCATATTTTCTCACGGCCCATATTAGTGACCTAGACATTAACGTAGATTAGTGTCAACCAATCGGCTAGCAGCCTGCTCTCACCACACTACTACTTTGACCTCTGTATTTGACCTGACAATCCATTGTTTTGTAATAAAGGCTCCACAGGATTTGTCCTTTAACCGACAAAGCTTGTTTCTAATTGAGTTCATGGGTGGTTTGAATGCCAGCCACTTTTATTCCTGTCTTGTTTTTAGAATTCTGCGTAGGGTTTCCGAGGTTCCTTTCTTGTATGAAATTACTACTGATGATTTAGACTAACGGAGCATAAAAGCTTAGCAAAATCTTCTTTAGTTGACCCTAGTTAGATATGAAATCTGGAGAATAGTTCAGCTGTCGCAAGCACTACATCTAATTAAACACACGCAACCATAGAATAGACTGGAGTAAGATGATAGACAGTTTTAAAATCGAATGTACCAGGATGGAAGGAAAGATTGATAATGGAAGCTTTGTTTGTCTAATCAATTACTAACACGTGTAATAGGAATGATTCAACACCTGTACACGCAGATATCTGAAACATTCTACTACCCAGATGACGACAAATAGGAGAGAACAAAGAAAACTACAAAAGTTTCAAAATCATGTAGTTATAACTAATGATATGATCATGAACACTGCGTCGGTGGCACAGTGGTTAGGACTCTCGCCGACCATGCACATGGTCCGAGGTTCGAGCCCACGCCGGCGCACACCTGATATCTATGGTTGGCCTGCGAAATTTGGGCTACCGATATCCATGCTGAATATTCCATACTTGTACCAAAAGTACAGTGTGGAATCAAGCTGTAAATCAAAAAAAATAAATAAATTGTATTTTTATTGAACACTGGCAACTAGCGTGACGTGTCTAGTCCCTTTTTTGGTGTAGACTAAACTCTAGGCTCTCAAAGGACACTTGGAAGCTAACAGAAGAGAGGTGAACGGTGAAAGAGAAAATGATTCAATGCAAGGATGGACAGGAGAAGGAGACGCTGAGCTCAAATTACACAGCACTGGAAAAAGAAGTGAAGAAGAGTGCTGGGAAGGACAAAAGACAATTCTACGACAACCTCACCACTGAAGCTGAAAAAGCACCAGGCAAAAGGGACCTAAGGACATTATATCAGATAACCAAATCTCTATCCGGGAAGAGATCAACACAAGCGAAACCTATAAAAGACAGCCAAGGGAACCCAATTACCAAGGAAGAAAAACAGATTAAACAATGGGCGGACCACTTCAAAAGACTCTTGAACCGACCATCACCTGCAACCCGTCCAGAAATACCAACAACAGCGCGCAAACAACTGCAAGTTGACACTAATCCTCCAACGAGAGCTGAAGTCTTGAACGCAATCAAGCTTCTGAAAGCTGGAAAAGCAGCCGGACCAGATGGAATACCCCCTGAAGCACTGAAAACGGACCCAGAGACTACAGCAGACATGCTGACTCCATTATTCCAAAAGGTCTGGAAGGAGGGGAAGGTGTCTACTGACTGGAGGAAAGGTTACCTCGTGAAACTACCAAAGAAGGCCGACTTACGCCTCACTCTGCAAGAACTGACGAGGAATCATGCTCCTGTCTACGCCAAGTAAAATCCTGAGTCGCATCATCCTGGAGAGAATAAAAGACGCACTGGAGACAGAACTCCGACCAGAACAAGCTGGGTTCAGGAAAGGCAAATCATGTACTGACCAAATGGCAACTCTACGCATCATCATCACAGAACAAAGCATGGAATGGCGATCAAACCTCTACCTCAACTTTATAGACTTTGAGAAGGCCTTTGACAGCGTTGACCGCGAAGTAATTTGGAAACCTACTCGAGTACGACCTGGACCGACGTGAAGAACCTAGAAGACCTGGATTTCGCGCGTGGATGATTTATATCTGATGTCACACAAAATCGAAGACACAAGCGAAAACCGACAAACTGGTCGAAGAAGCAGCCGGCGAAGACAGGATTCCAGGTGAACATAGACAGGCGGAGGTTATAAAAATTAACCAACCAACCAACAAAAACAGCAGCAACATCCAGTGCCAATCACCATCAACGGGAGGGATTTGAGAGAGGTTATTTCATTCACTCACTTACCTAGCATTGAGCATTGTCTCAACTACAGGCAGTCGAAACGGACGAGGATGTCAAATCGAGCGAGAATCGGGTGGTGGGCGAGAAACACATTCCCTCATCAACCTGAAACCAATCTGGAAATCGTCATCACTCATCATCAACAACAACAAAATTCGGTCGGATTTTCAATACAAACGTCAAGTCAGTGAGTTCCTCTATACGGATCAGAAACCTGGAAGGCGGGTCACGAAGAATATTTCCAACAGCCTGTTGCAGACCTTTATTAAAAAACTGTCTTCGCTGGATCTATACTGAAGATCAGACAGCCGGATCGGAGAAAATTACCAGCAAGAAACTATGGGAACAAACAAGACAAGAACCAATCGCCGCCCAACAAATATGCAGGAGAAAGTGGAGATGGATTGGACACTCATGGCTGAGGAGGCCACTGGGTGACATCTCGCGCGCATCAGGCCATTGCTCGAGTGGAACCCGAAAGGGAAGCAAGCGGCGTGAGGGTCGTCAGTGCAAGGGTGACATGGAGGAGATCGTGTGAAGAGGAGTTGAAAGAGTATGGACTAACATGGATGCAGATGAAAAGTACAGCAGAAGGAAGACAGAAGTGGCAAGTGGAGACGTGCAGTTGAAGCCCTATGTTCCACTAGGGACCCAAGGGAACAATAATAATAATAAATTCTATCAGTCAGATTTGCAATGTGGCCACCATTCTAGGTAGCTCACCATCAAGGCTGAAGTTAAGACTTACTGACGAGTGCCAACTAGCCCCGAAACCTAGATGGATAAAGGCTTCCTGCCGAATGCCTGCAACTATCTAATAATAAGTTGTATTTGAAACCTTATCACACTGTTTCACTGTGGGGTATGTCTAATTAACAAAGTAATATGGAATTACTTAGACAGTGCCCACGTTTTACACAAATATTAGTATTTGGTTTTCTTTTAAACGGTCATCTGAAAGCATTTATATTCACTCATTTTTCTTTATGGAGTAAACTTTTACTACATGGTTCTTGTTTGAGTATTACGATCCTTTAGAGGAGTGTAGTACCTTGAGTTCTGATTTATTTCAGCTAGACTTACAATATAGTATGAATCATAATAAAAAACAAAAAAAATATTCAAAAGTCTAATGAATCGTCATTTTCACTATGAAGTGTTAAACTTACAAATTTTTCAAGACTTTTTGGTTGAGGTTGTCCAGGTATTCTACGATTGTTGATATCATCTCGAATCCCATTATGAAGATTGAGTATACCTCTTTGTTCAACTGTCAATTCACATTTGACTATGCTTAGTAAAACTGAATAGCACGCAAGGATGTGACAGGTAATACTCAGTAAGGATGTTAATTTCATTATTTTGAACAAAAGTTTATGAAAACACACAAAAAGTGAAAATTAACAAAGAGGCACAAATTGTTTGTTGTTTTTTTTATTTTCGAATACTATTTATACCTAAATAAAATTAGGGTGTCACCCTTGATATTTTAGAATGATTCATGTTTTTTTTTAAAAAGATACTAACATGTTTGAAATTGAAACATCCATTTTGAAAAATCGGTTAGCAACACGAATTTCTGAATGGCTGAGTCCACAAGAAAGTAGCGTCTTGTACTAAAATAACGGAACAACCTAAAGTAGAAAAAGAAACAGCTCAAGAAATCTACTGTTCATGCATCAGTGGTTTGTTTAGTGGAAGAATACTCGTCAGCCACGCCGCACATGATCCGGCATTCAATTTTTTACGAAAAATAGTCATTTATTCATAAGTAAAAACACAGTTGCTTTTGTTCAGCGAAGAAATTTCTTTTCAACGACTTCATTTTCAAGCCAACTGTACAGTCAGTCGTATTTATATTACAGAAAAAGGTTATTAAGTGGCACTAAATAATTGCTCAGTCAATATACGTATATATGTGATAAGAATAAAGATAATTACAATATTATAAAGGGTAGAGTTGAAATGAATGAATTACAAAAATATTAAAGATTGTTTTATAAGTGAATTGATATCAAAAATGTTAAGTGTTGTCTAAAAATTTTTAAAAAAAATTAAGATTACGATCACGATAAGAACGAAGATGTGAAGTGAAATGGGATGAATTCAAGTGGTAAAATAGAATAAAATAAAAACTAGAAAGAACATTATTATTAGGTAAAGAAAAGGGTTTGACAAAAAGTTTTTGAACACATAATTTAGGTTTCTGTTCATGTATAGCTCTAAAGCTTCGGCTATGCGTAAGTGAATAAAACGTAAACTTTTGGATCGATTCGATTTGGCCATATAGATAACTTTGAAAAATGAATCCCGTGGGGCTGAATAACCAGACTCTAACAGGTGATCACAAATACATGACTTCGCAGTTCTACGTTCGCCTTTCATTAACCAAACCGGCTAGTGTTCAGCTACACGTTTTCGGAGATTACGCTTACAACGTCCAATATAGTCAGCTCCACAGGAGCAGGTAAAAGAGAAAATGCACATAGATGTGGACAAAAGCGTTAATCTATCCTTGACGCATTGTCTGATCATATTTCGGCTGGTAAAAACTACTTGCAAGTCAGCTGCAGGAAAAGTGCGTTTAATACATTTAGATAAACGATTTTTAATCAATTCTGAAATGGTGTCACCTTTGAATGCCAGACTCATAAACAGTTTTTTCTTTGGCACTGTGATTTGTCTAGGGGCGGATTCTTTCTTGACGTGAAGTTCAATGAACCCTGTAGGATAACCATTGTTAAGGAGATTTGATCGAAGGTTATCTAGTTCTCTATCGACTGTCTCTGCAGAGCAGATTTTACGAATTCTGTAGCATAAGGAATGAATAAGATTTCTCTTTCTCCCTACAGATACCCAACTGCTGAAGTTAGTGTACTACTTAGTCAATGTTGGCCTTCAGTGAATCGACCTTAACAGCGTTCCATTCTCTCTTCTATCTAGCTTAACATCAAGGAAGTGAAACAAGGAATTCGACTCTTCGTCGACCGTGAAAAGCAAAGATGGATGAGAACCATTAAATATTCTAAGAAGTTCGGCAGTTGAAGAGTTTTCATCGCACACACAATGAAGGTATCATCAATATATCTTTTATACATAAACAAACTATCGATGGTTTCCTTTAGTGGGCCATTCTCTAAGCTTGCCATGAAGACGTCCGCTAAGAGCGGTCCTAAAGGAGACCCCATGGCGACTCCATCCCTTTGATTGTAGATGACATTATTAAATCTAAATTTCACATTCAATGTGCACATCAATAATAGTTGTTTAAGATAATCAATTGGTAAGCCAATGTTCATGCTATTTGAATCAATATACTCCCATAGATAGCAGATAGTGTCTACTAGTGGTACATTTGTGAACAATGAACAAACATCTAGCGAAATCATATGCTTACCAGTCACATTAATTTCATCAACACAACTGACGAAGTCAAAAGTGTCGGAAAGACTATGTTTACATAGATTTAATCTAACTGGTTTCAGAATTTCCGCAATCCATTTAGCGGTAGAGTGATACGGTGAATTCAGCATATCCAATACAGGTCGTAGAGGGACATCATCTTTGTACACCTTTGGAAGACAATATAAACGAAGGATATTTGAACGAGATGGTTTAAGCTGTTCATACATATATGGAGTAATGATGCATTCTTGCTTCAATTTCGTCAAAGTTTTAGATAATTCCTTTCCAATATTATCTGTCTTGTCTTCTTCTTCGACAATGCAATTCTAAATTTCGATTAACCAATAATTAACATTGTAGAGATAGAAGAGTGGAAGTCAGATTAACAACCTCACTGTTGTTACTGAATCTTCAAAGCTGAAGCCTGAAGCTCTATGTTCTGTGGTAAATACAAAGAAATAAAACGACCATCTGCATTTCCAATTTACAAACTGGTAGGCAATTTGCCAGTCAATATAGTTCGAGAGGGGAAATTTCACTGTAGGTTTCTTCGGAAACTAAATTACTCAAATCAGTATATGAGATCCGCTTGAAACTGTAAACTCCATTATAGATAAGATTTTATTTTGATAAATCACACAAATAAAATACATAAATCAGGTTACCCCATACGATCAATAATAGGTTTCAGAAATACGCCTACTTATCAGTTATCAAAATAATTAAAAATCTTTCAAACTCTAGACTAACTTAATAATAAATATGAGATGAAAAATAAACTAAATAACATACAATTAGAGAATAATGAAAAGGTGATCAGTTTTGATATAACTAGTCTGCATACTAACATACCAATCAATATTGCCTTAGAAGCAGTTAAAAAAACAACTAACTACTGATCCCAAATTTACTCATAGGACACAGCTACCCATTGAAGAAATTACCTTAGAAATTCAGTTATGCTGCCTCACATCTATTAACTTTTAATTCCAGGGCAAAATATTTCAACAAACAGAAAGTTTAGTAATGCGATGGATCACCAATATCCCCTATCGTAGCAGATATTTTTTATGAACAGCTGGGAAAACACTGCTCTTAAAACATTTAATCCTACTTTGAAAATATGGTGAAGATAAGTGGATGACACTTTCACATACAGTGTTAAAAACAGAACACATCTCTCTCTCTCTCTCTCTCTAGCTTCTTGACACATATAAACTCACTAGTGAAGAGAATAAAATTCACATTTGAATCAGAAAATGAACAAGGAGAATTAGCTATCATGTTCGGTTGTAAAATAAAACGAAAAGAAGGTAAACTATACATTAGCCTTTATAAAAAGGTCAACTCATTCTGCTAATAGATTCATCTCATCTCATCGCATCTGTTATCTGTCTGTGAAGGCAGGCTTAGTTAAGTGTCTAAAAAACCCGAGCAATAGCCCTAAGTAGTACAAGAAAAGACCTAAATGATGAATTAAAACAGATAAAAGAAGCGTTGTTTATCAAATAACTATCTTATAAAATTCATTAGGAAGATCAGAAAAGGCCAAAAGCAGAATAAAAATAGTAATGATAACATAACATAAATAAGAGAGAATATAAGTCATTTACAGTTATACCATATAAAGAGGAGACATCTGAAACCCCACGTGTAGGATTCTTAATAAAGCAGGAATTAGGGTGGCATTCAAACCTATAAACTCATTCAGGTAGGATAGTTCTCTGTAAGTTAAAGGCGGTTGTCAGCTGTTCCAATTAAACAAAATACCATAATTTACAAAATACCTTGCAATACTTGTGAATGAGGTTAACTACATGGGTCAAACTAGTAGATCAGGAGTAGTTAGATTGCTTGTCAGAACATAAGAATTTAGCTAAGAGTAGAAAGGTTGATCCCAGGAAGATAAGTAATTTAGAGAAAAACTCAGCAGTCGCACTGCATGCATTAACACACAACCACTCAATACGGTGAGTTGGACAGAGGTGTATAACTGTTAGCTGCATACCGTAGTAGTTGCCAAGTCATCTCAATTACAGTAAGATAATAGATATTTCAAATTGCATTTCACTTTTAAGCATCAAACCAACTAGGTGGTTGTTTTTGTTGACAATGAATAAAAGGTGAAATACGCTCATTGATTTGGTTTTAAAATACACTTGACCAAGAATAAGAAGACGTTGTTTACAACAGATTACCTTCAAGTTACACCTTTTCTATACTTTTCAGCCTTCTCTTAGAGAAATTTCAACCCAAGTGTTTTTTAGACAACTTCAGGGCGTAAAAGAGCAGATGACTGAATAAACAGTTTCATCAGAACACTGAATAAATACGCCTTTATTCTGACACATAATGGTAAAACACTGTTGCAACAGAACACGAAACAATTTGACAATATTATGGAACTTAGCTAGTTTCTGTCTATATAAAGTATTTGTAGATCATTATTATAAACGCGAATATTATTTCTTCACATTTATGGGACTGCCATTTCGTAGTGTAACTGTTTTCTTAGCCGTATATTTAGGAACAAATTCTATCGGGGTGAATTTAAGCACTATCTTCAAGAGACAATACACACACACTCCATGGTCTCGAGTAGAACCTAAACAGGAGACGCCATAAGGGCAGTATGGATAAGAACATTTGTGTTATAACTGAACGGAACTGACCGCCGTCGCCAGTTTGTTATAACTGAACTGAACTGAATAAACTCCGTAGCTACTTTGTTATGTATGTGCCTGTTAATTACTATAACGGTAATGAACTCGACTGGTACGCTAATACGTCTATTTGTCTGCTGCTACCCTCCGATTCACTGAACCACGCAAATATCAAAAGACAAAGGCTGACCTGTGACTGTAAAATAATTTTTTAATTTTTCCTTCACGTTCCCAGTGGAACATAGGGCTTCAAGCTAGTGGCTTGAAGTTTCTGTAGCAGTGGTGTTTATTTTACAGGATGGGGTTGCTAGCCTCATGCCCAACCTTTCCTCTTTACCAGCATTATTTCTGGCTCAGTGAGGTGAAGGAGTGCGCCGGCCGGGGATCGAACCCCGGACCATGTGCATGGTCGGCGAGCGTCCTAATCGCTATACCACCGACGCACCCTGTGACCTGTGACTGTAAGATACTGTATTATGTACGTCTATTAGGAAGTAAAATATATTAATATATTTAATTTATCACATTACAGTTGACTCACAACCATGAGAATGGACTGTTCTTATTGGCTGGAAATGTCTATTCTGATTGGTTGGTGATCTATCAAGGACCAAGGTGAGACAAAAGGGGATGAACTGATCACACGCTAAATTGCAATATGCTTGAGAAATGATGACACATTCACCTAGTAACTCCATCACAAGATAAAAACACACGATTCGTGAGAAAGGATGATGATATACTATTGTATGCTAGTTAGTTACTATCATTGTGAAGAGGAAGTGCAAACACGTAAGCAGTCCTGGAGATATTCGATACATTGTTACAATCTGGAGGACGTATTTAGAACAATTTCGTTTTCATAATCACAATAATTTTTTTCACACGGCTTCATAATGTGCCACATATTCCTCCTCCTTTATTGCAATTTTCCATATATCTGGTATAGTCAATGGGTATTTTCGATCACACGCGTTCGCTGTTGATCCGATGAACAAAGTGTACGTGAATAATCTAGCTCTCCACCTAACCACATTACTTTTAAAAAATTTCACTCTATCCAACCCTGTTACGTGATTGATTACATTCCGATGAATGGATTGCAATGGCCAACGTTTTCTCTGGGTCATTTAACTTAGCATAATTAATGATTATAAGTTTAGTTGATTTCATATAATCACTTATCTAGTTGACCCCAATCTACTAGTTTGACCGATGCAACTAACCTTATAGTCATGCTAACATGCTAAATTTTATCATCGTTTGTAAGTGGGTCTGTAGAGATCTTAAGCCCACAAAGTTTATGTCCAAGAGGGGTAGTCGTTTGGTTTAAATGCCACCCAAATTCCAGACTTCATAAGAGAGGAATACATATATATACATATAACAAGTTATGAAGCCGGGAAGATGAACTGACATAATTATGACCACTAATTTGTGCTCGAAACGTCATCCAATTATTGATACTGTACACTGTGTTATTCTCAAATTACTGGACATAGTTGATACTTTTGTACTAAGTAACCAGCATCTATTCAATTTCTACCTACTACTTAGTACAATACAAGTAGTATAAGAATAAAGCCAACTATATTTTAAGCTTCATCTTCATTTTTTATTTTTTATTTACAGCTTGATTCCACACCGTATTTTTGGTACAAGTATGGAATTTTCAGCTTGGATATCGGTAGCCCAAATTTTGCAGGCCGACCATAGATATCAGGTGTGAGCCGGCGTGGGCTCGAACCCCGGACCATGTGCATGGTCGGCGAGAGTCCTAACCACTGTGCCACCGACGCACATACCATTGAAATCTCTTAATTTTCTGCTTAAATATTCTACAGCTATTAGTTATATCAAGAGCGGTATACATCCGAAAAGCGATTTCCCAATAAGCGACTAAGTTATTTTATGAGTTACAGTGTGACACCTCTGAAGCACGTAAATGACTGGTTTCAACATAGAAATTTGCAACGATGTGCACCAGTTCAAGTCGCTACACTCCCTCCATGCAGGACACAAAAACCGAGAGAAAATTTTACAAAATGCAAAACAAAGACAGTTAACAGAGATATGAGGTGAAAACAATAGTAATAACAAAGAACAAAACTTTTATAGGGTATTATAAGTCACACGGAGTGGATGCATCTGCCACAGCCATTGAGAACGATTTTGAATCATATCACCGATTGTCTCCAGCAGCTATTGGTTCTTACTATCCCGGAGAGAACCCAATCAGCCAGAATTCTTCACCTTCCTACATGGCTCGCTGGCTGCCTTAAACTAACTGTTGTGGATTTCATTGATTGATGAAGCCATGTTTTGGTTTGATCACCACTAAATAGCCCTTTTTCAGCGTGATCCCTCCCGTGTCACGGTAATCCCATTCCTCGATGTGCTGCTTATCAAGAGACAAGACTGTACGATCAAAAGATCAATATATCGCAAGCCAACATAGACGGGAAAGTTTATTAACTACTACTGCATCGTCCTACTTATCTGACGGCAAAGCTTAGTACATACATTAAGTCCAAGGATTAAAAAACTCTGTATGGATGATACAATTGAGAAGGGATCAAATTTATTGCGTAAAACCCTACTAGAGAACGGATATCCACCAAGATACATGGACAAAACATGAAAAGCCTTTGTCGCCATAAATCACAACTGTTTCTACCACAGGATGACATGCTGAAAATTCCATATATTTTTACCAAAACTACAGTTTGGAATAAAGCTATTACTATTATTATTTGGTTGTTAAGCTAAAAATCACGTTATTACGTAACGAAATTTGACAGATATCGAGGAGAGCTGATTATCAGTCAGTCTGATAATCAATAATCTCCAGTCGACTTTCCGATTTCAATATATACATACAGCGTATTACATACATGACTCCATTAAGACATTCTAATAATTATCGTTATTTCATGTTGTGTATTAATATATGAGTGCGTCAGTGGTTCGGTCGTAGAATACTCGCGAACCACATATATGATCCAGAATTCGATTCACAGCCAACACAATCTTAAACCACGGCTAGCCAGTTATAAGCCCTGTAAACTGACACATGAAACAACTCCCTATTTTCTTCGACTTTGAACAAAGCGCTCACCATCAGTAATAGGCTAAAAGTTGTATCGAAATACTGAGACTATTTTACCTGAGTCAACATAAAGAATCCCTCTGTAAAAGACGGTACATTTGAAGCCTCGTAACAACACAGATATGAACTATTTGTGAATTTTAAACCCTAAATTCTATACACTGTATCAGGTCACTTAATCACTACACTAACAGAAGTTTCTATAGCGATTGGATTGATTTTTCAAGACAAAACTGCTAGCCCCAGAGGTCCAACCTTCTCTCTTTTCCCAGGGTTAAGACCGCCTAGAAAACTAGTAAACTTGGAAGTCTACTGCACTCAGCCAGCATAAAGAAAGAAATTCAGATTTACAAAACCAATTTAAAGTCAGTCAGTCCTTCTATAGAAGGATCAGATAACTTAGCGTGGGCGTAACGAAAAGCGTTCCTAACACTGGTTACCCTCTAAGCTGGCTCCATAACGAGGATAAGATGGCCAGAAAGAATTGGCGGCAAAAACTTTGGGAACAAACCAATCAAAAACCTCTTGGTCGATAAATATCTCGAGGGAAATTCAGATGAATCAGACACACGCTAAGAATACTGTTGAATGAACCGGAACCGGATAGTTGGGTGATTTTAGATTATATGGACGAGATGAGAGCAACATTGAGGTTAGGCGTAGAGTTCTAGGTAAACAGGGGAAATCAATCGACGAAGTCGTGAAGCTACAAAGACTGAGATGGTTAGGACATGTGTTACGTATGCCAAGTCATCGCCTCCCTCGACGACCAATGTTAGCGGATATAGGGTCATTAGAGAGAAGAGAACACGAAGTTCAGCAAAGATATCTTTTCGGCGATTTCATTCTCAAAAGCTGTACAACTATCATATCAAGTTGAAAATTATTATCACCTTCGTTACTATGTGAAATTAAACAAATAATAATTCTATCCATGTTAAAATAATCTATATAAATGCGATTGTACAGCTTTTGAGAATGAAATCGCCGAAAAGATATCTTTGCTGAACTTCGTGTTCTCTTCTCTCTAATGTCGATATAGGGTCAGGCTGGAAAAGAGCTAGCGGTGGTCAAACAAAAACTTGGCTTCACCAGTCAATGAAATCCACAACTGTTAGTCTAAGCCAGTCACGTAGAAAGGTGCAGACTTCCAGGCTGGGGTCCTCGGGACGGTAAAAATCTATGGTTGGAAACAATTAGTGACATGGCTCAAAATCGTTCTCAGTGGCGCAGATGCATCCACTCCCTGTGACTTATGATCTTCAATGAAACTGTTTTGTATTTCTTTATTACTCCTTTGTCTCACACTTCTGCTCACTGTTTCTATTATGCTTTTCTTGTACTTTCTTCTCTTGCTTCGCGTGCTACACAGAATGTGGCGACTTGAACTTCCGCACATTTGTGCAAAGTTCTACGTCGAAAACAGACAGACATAGTCAATCCTGAGGCCAGCTAAAGACGACGGATGTGTGCTTTCAAAGCCCTATTTCCAACTCAAACGCCAAGGGAATATATAACAATAACCACTACGGTGTATCTCAAGTCTTTGTCAACCTCATTTGACAATGGCACGTGTCAAGTGATCCACAACGGAAAACTCAGAGAGGCGTTCGAAGTGGATACACGAAGTAGCTGGGGCTGTCTATTATCACCCACGATGATATTATTAATTGCGGTAGACAGGATTATGTGAAAGACTGTGCTTGAAGGCGAAGAGTCAGGAATATGCAGGACCACAGGTAAGAAGACTCTAGAAGATCTGGATCTCGAGTGTGGATGGTTTATGTCTAATATCACACAAACTCGAAGACTTGCAAGCGTAAACCAACAAACTGACTGAAAAGACAGCCAAAACAGAACTGCAGATGAACACACAGAAGACAGAGGTGATAAAGACAACCAACGAACAGCAGCAACAACAACAACAACCAGTACTAATCACCATCAACGGGAGAGAGATTTAACAGAGGCTCCCTCGTTCAGTTATCTAGAAAGCATCGTTTCATCTACAGGCCAGTGGAATGGATGAAGAAGTCACAGCCGGCTAGCGAGAATCGGAAAGGTAAGATACGCCTTCATCAACCTAAAACCAGTTTGGAAATCGTCTGCAGCACTGCACTCCGCAGCATAAAGAATAATATTCGGATTTTCAACACAAATGTTAAGTCAGTCAGTCAGTCAGTCACTTCTTTGATACGGATCAGAAACTTGCACTACGTGTCACGAAAAGGATTGCCAACAGTTTGCAGACTTTCATCAACAGCTGCCTCCATACTGAAGATCATGTGGCTAACCAGAAAGAATAAACAAGAAGAAATTATGGGAATAAACCAACAACCAAGAGCCAATCGCTCAACAAATATGTAGAAGAAAGTGAAGATGGATTGATCGGGCATACACGTTGAGGAGGTCGCCGAATGACATCGTACACCAGGCCAATCACTCACTCCAGTGAAATCCAAGTGGGAAGCGACAAGTGTGGCGTCAGTCAGTGCGAGGGTGACATATAGGAGATCGTGTGTGTTGACGAAGAAGAGATGATAGATTATAGAGATCAATCGTGCGCCCAGCTGAACAGGACGGCAGAATAGAAGAGAACTGAACAAAGTGGAGAGAGAGAGAGAGAGAGAGCGTTATATTGAAGCCCTATGTTCCACTCGGAAACGCAAGGGAATAATCATAATAAGAAGAAGAATAAAACACCAACAGAAATCGAAAAAGAGAAAATATCGATTTTTACTACATTTATTATTATTATTACTATTATTATTATTTCTTATTAATTACAATGACGTAATCCATTAGAGAGACAAAATAAAATGAGATGAGCTGAGTAGACAAGACGATTAATTTCAATAAAAATCATTATAATAATAATAATGATAATTTTTAAAAAAAATATCTAATAATAAATCTGTACAATAATCTCAACCATTGCAGAAAAGTAACAACCAAAACAGAAGTGAGTGGAAAATTAAAATCATTAAGCAAGCGCAAGTGTGTTATAGGACGAAGAGAAGTTGTATACACCTTGTTTGGTTGTGTTTGTGCTTGTTTTTCCTTGGTACATACCTCCTACCTTAACAACACCCTGGAACAGAACACCACTCATACATACATACATACACACACACACAGAAATATGAGTTAGTTATCCAAAACATATAAATGAACGAATTTCAGCGACAAACAAGTGAAATCGTTGTTGAAAATCTGATCTTGCTGAACGAGTTGGTTTATTCTCCGTGAAACATGCTATGTACTTGTTGGTGGTGTTGTTGGTGTTACTATTGTTAATATTATTGTTATTAAGTACATGATCAGGAGATTTTGTCTGGTCGACGCCTTCATCATCTTCACCAGTTTTACAACTACCACCTAAGTGTTCAAAAGCATCGCTTAGACGAGATTGGATAACTGGATTTCCACATTCACTAATCCATTGATGGATAAGCTGCAAGTAGGCAGTCTGAAACCAAAAAAAAATTGAATTGACTTATTATTATTAAAATGAAACCAAATCAATCAAGAAAGGAAAAACTTCTCAACTATCCCTGTGACTTTATTTATTTATTCATTTAAACGCATAAAAACTCGGTACAATGTAGCACACAATAATAATAAAACAACATAGATCAAAAGGAAAAAAGAAGGAAAAGAAAAAAAGTATAAGTAGAGAACGGATAAAGAACTTCGTCTGGAAGGAAAACAGTCCTGCTTAACAAGTTCAAACAGTATTCGTTAACTATTATCGCGGGAAGGGAAGAAGGAAGGAAACTGCAACACGTGTAATAGCACGCGATAAGTTTCATTGATTGTTTGTTGCTTTATTCAGTTCAATTCATTGTCTGAGGGTTAAGATACTGCCCGGGCGCCCAGACCGAAGCAGGTGGTTTTATTAAGGGACAACCCCCCCCGAGCCTTTGCCTTGGAGTCTAACCCACAAGGCAGCGTAGAAGCGTCAGGACCTGCATTCCCATGATTCCCGGTGACCCATATGGGTTCATACACCATTTGATCAGATTGGATACTGGAGCCCATGTACCCCATGGTAACTGCTTTTAGTTTAACCACTATCCAAACAACCTTCCTGACATGGTAGGACCTGCAGGGACAGAGCCCCCCAGTCAGTTTAGCCTGTTGGGTCATTACGGTATTCAAGCCAGACCACCACGACAAGGTAGCAGTTATCGGCCGAGCCTGTCACACTTGGTCGACACTGGACATCGCATCAACGTCAACACAGCTTTCTCGGTTATATACCGAATTCCGAAGACGCTATCACGTACAGTTCGCTTACGTCTGCTGCACATAGCTGAAGCTGTTGCAATAAGATCGACTAAACCGGAACTTTGTATCCAAAATGAACACGTCCAGACGTTGTTTCTACCGTGGCCAACCTTGGATTGAAGATTTTTCTTCTCACCAAGAGTCCTCCTTACCCTTAACCCTCTTGGTTTTTTTTTCTTTACTTTTACTTTGCTTATTATTATAAATATTATTATGATAGTTATTATTATTATTCGTCATAATTTATGCCCTTTATGCGAACATTCCCTCAATACTATCGAATTTTTCATTTATACTATCTGGACTTATTATTAGTGATATTATCTGTTTTCTCAATATATGCCTCCACCTGTTTCATTTCACGTATTCGTTATCTCATTATGAACCTCTCATTGCAGTCTTACTATCCCCTGTTTAAGACAGACCACTTTGTACTAGCCACTCACCTGACACCTTTTATAACCTTGAACTGATTTGTCAATTTTCCTACCCCACACTCTACAATTCTGTTATGATTAATCACCACCATTGCCACCCGTTTTACAATATTTTCCAATCGATTTCAGCCTAGCACGATGTTTGTCACACAAATACGACTATTTATTTTGACACCCCATAACTACTAATCTGTTATTCTACGTTAAAAATGTGTCCGCTGTATAAATGGCCATTATTGTAACGAAAACAAATATTAATATTTGATAATTGTAAGAGAAATTATTGAAAAGAATATTCTTCGTTCACATTGACTTTTAAAACTTTATCTGTGCCAGTCAGTCAGACAACCAACCACCTATTTCGGAGTCTGTCTCAGTGTCCAGTCACTATTCCATTGAGAGTGGAAGACATGAAAAGACTAGCTGTCTTTGATGATAGGTGCCTGCGCTCTATTTCCGGTGTGAAGTGGCATAATAAGGTGAGCAACATGGAGGTTAGGCATCGGTTGAGTGCTAGGTAAACAGGGGAAATCAGTCGACGAAGTCCTGAAGTTATAAAGACTGAGATGGTTAGGACATGTGTTACGTATGCCAAGCCATCGCCTCCCTCGACGAGCAATGTTAGCGGATATAGGGTCAGGCTGGAAAAAAGCTAGCGGCGGTCAAACAAAAACTTGGCATCAGTCAATGAAATCCACAACAGTTGGCCTAAGCCAGTCACGTAGGAAGGTGTAGACTTCCAGGCTGGGGTCCTCGGGACGGTAAAAATCTATGGTTGGAAACAATTGGTGACATGGCTCAAAACCGTTCTCAGTGGCGGAGATGCATCCACTCCCTGTGACTTATGATCTTCAATGAAACTGTTTTGTATTTCTTTATTGCTCCTTTGTCTCACACCTCTGTTCACTGTTTCTATTATGCTTTTCTTGTACTTTCTTCTCTTGCTTCGCGTGCTACACGGAATGTGGCGACTTGAACTTACGCACATTTGTGCAAAGTTCTATGTCGAAAACAGACAGACAGACATTCCAGTAATCCCGCACATATAAACATAGTCCTTACGATAGTGAATTCCTAACCACCGAAACCAGAATGAAACGCCTGTACAATACTCCGTATTAGTTTTCAATGGTTCTCGTTCTAACTGACATTAATCTGTCATCAACCCCTACCAGCTAATCCGTTTACTGTTACAACAAACTACAATCAAAATTTCCACCTATGTGTTCATGTTTGAATTGGTAACATTGTGTGAGCAATTCCGAGATTCGGTTGTACTTGTTTGGAAATACCGAATTTGATGGCTTGAACGTGTGCTACGAATGTCATCATTAGAGGCTTTCATACTGCTCTCTGTTCACTGAAGAAAGCGGGGAAGTGGTCAGTCTATGGCGTGCTCCTGTGAGATATAAGATATTTCTGTTAGGCTGACATCAGATAGTACATTATAAATCTATATCTCGGGTTCAGAGGAGAGTTTGAATAAGAGGTTCGAAACGTCATCACAATCGACGGCGGACATACATACATCAGCTTCCTTATTTCTGCCCTTTCAGAAAGTACAACGAAGGAATGAATGTAGGATGACCTTGAATAATAAGGCTCGCTTCCTCGCTTTCTGTATGAAATCATCCCTCATTCAGTCCCCTCCTATTTTTTCTCCACATTATTGCGTGGAACATCTCTCTTGGTGCCCATACTGTACCACAAAGTAAATAAAAGTATCCAAAGTGATACACCAAACCTCCATATAAGGCAAATCAACAAGATGAAAAATAAGTTAATGTGAGCGTAAAACTGTGGGCACTATGTGAGCACCAGAATTTATTTGATATAACATACAGTGACGCAGTATTAATAACCGGATGATATTTCGAACATAAATCATAGCTTAGTAGAACACAGGACTTCAAGCTAAAAGCTTGAGGTTTCTCTAGCAGTGGTGTTTATTTTTACGGGGTGAGGTTGCTAGGCTCACCTGCCCCCACCTTCCCTATTTACCAGTCTTATTACTAGCTTAGTGAGGCAAAGGAATGCGTCGGTGACCGGGGACCGAACCCCGGACCACATGAGGCGTAGTTGGTGGCGACTATTCTACCACTGTGCTACGGACGCACAATTATTGCTCATTAGTATATCAATTTAGTCACACAGCTTCACAATTTGTCTTATATGTGTATTATCTTTCTTTCTGTCTCACTATCTTCCCCCTTGTTATTTGATACTACTTTCCATATCTCCGTCACAGTCGTAATGTCATTTCAATTGCACGTGTGTGGTGTTGAATCCATAAACAAAGCTTCAATGATTAACCTCTTTTTTGTCTCTTCACCTAATCACTATATTACTTCTTAATACTTTCACCCTATCCCACCACCCTACTGGTGCTTACATGTAAGTGAATGCAATGCAATAGCTGGGCTCTGTTTTTTCTAGGTTTATTTAACTTAACAGGACTTAAACATTCTAGGGTCTAGCTAAATATTTATGTTCCAAAAATCTAACTGACCCCGATCTACTACTACTACTACTACTACTAGCTTGACCTATGTAACTGACTTCACTAATAGTTATTATGTGATATTTGGTAAATTATTAAGACGATAAAGTTGATCTCTGAAAGTGCTGATTGATTGACTGGTTGGTTGGTTGGTTTAAATGCCACCTCAATTAATTCTAGCCTCACTGAGAATCCTACGTAAGGTCTCTAAATGTTCCTTCTTTATATGGAGTACTACCTAAAGAAGCTTTCAATTCTATATTATTTACTTTGTCAATTTTTTACGAGTTGATCACAGATTGATATCAGTTAGAGAACCATTGAAAACGATGAAGTACTGGACAGCTGCTGTTTCAGCCTAGTTTGAGAATCATCGGAAGTATGCCCCCACTGGGATTCGAACCCACTTACAAGCTGGCTCGTAAACCATTCAGCCACTGGGATCCGATCCAATGGCTCATGAATCCTAACTTCTACTGATTCGTGATTTAGCGCGATCCCAACCACTGTCGTTGGTAGGACATCCATCCACACACATGACATCTAATTAGACCTCACTGGACACGATTTCTCACAGGAACTCCTGTCTGTCTGTTTTCGACATAGAACTTTGAACATATGTGCGGAAGTTCAAGTCGCCACACTCCCACCTTGTAGCACGCGAAGCAAGAGAAGAAAGTACAAGAAAAGCATAATAGAAACAGTGAACAGAGGTGTGAGACAAAGGAGTAATAAAGAAATACAAAACAGTTTCATTGAAGATCATAAGTCACAGGGAGTGGATGCATCTGCGCCACTGAGAACGATTTTGAGCTAGCCATGTCACCAATTGTTTCCAACCATAGATTTTTACCGTCCCGAGGACCCCAGCCTGGAAGTCTACACCTTCCTACGTGACTGGCTTAGACCAACTGTTGTGGATTTCATTGACTGGTGAACCCAAGTTTTTGTTTCACCTCTATTAGCTCTTTTCCAGCCTGACCCTATATCCGCTAACATAGCTCGTCGAGGGAGGCGATGGCTTGGCATACGTAACACATGTCCTAACCATCTCAGTCTTTGTAGCTTCACAACCTCGTCGATTGATTTCCCCTCTTTACCTAGAACTCGACGCCTAACCTCCATGTTGCTCACCTTATTATGCCACTTTACACGGGAAATAGAACGCAGGCACCTATCATCAAAGACAGCTAGTATTTTCATGTCTTCCACTCTCAGTGGCCAGGTCTCACAGCCAGCGATAAAGGAGGACGGAGCGGACTGATGAGCAGTACACCCGCCCTTTGGTCGATAGTCGAACATCTCGTCTACGCCAGAGTCGGCGTAAACTAACAAATGCGAAACGAGCCCCTTGTATTCGTGCTGAGATTTCGTCAGAGATCAACACGTTGGCACTGGCTGATGGTACTTCCCAAATAAGTGAAGCGGTCAACGTGCTCTACCACTTCAATTCCTATTTTTAAACTAGGCGTCGATGTAGTCCAGTCCTGTAACATCATCTTGCATTTCACGGCGGGAGCGAATCGCATGCCAAACATTCGTAGATTGCAGTTCAAGGTGTTCAGAAGACTCTGCATTTTGTCAGCGTCTTCGCCTAGAAGGACTATATCGTCTGCATATTCCAAGTCAACGAGATTATTCCCTGGTAGCAAGCCGATCCCTGAGTCGCTGAAGTCACTTAGGGTTAAGTCCATTAACACATCTATGATGAAGTTGAATAGAAAAGGAGATAATGGGCATCCTTGACGGACACCACTAGTCGTCACCAGTTCAGATGACAGCTCGCCGTAAGCCCTCACCTGGCTGTATGAGTACGAGTAGAGTGCCTTAATCAGTGCAATATATTTTCTTGGAATTCCCTTTACAGCCAAGCATCTCCAGAGAACTTCCCGATCGACAGAGTCGAATGCTGCCTTTAGGTCAAGGAATATAATCACAGGAACTCCAGAAACCTTCATTCTGTAGCAGGTCACTAGAAAGCATCAGAGCCATTGAATCGAGTCCCAGTGACTGAATGGTATACGAGCCAGCTTGACACGCAACCGGAAGATCCTGGGTTCGAATCCCAGTGGGTGCATACTTCCGATGATTCCTAAACTAGGATGAAACAGCAGCTGTCCAGTACTTCACCGTTTTCAATAATTCTCTAACTGATATCAAATCTGTGATCAACTCGTAAAAACATAACTAACACTTACAAACCAAACTATAGAATATTTGTCATTTTTGTTATTCGCATTACAAATCTCATTTTCATTGTTGGTCCTCATACATTTCTGAGTCAATTCTGGTTTGATTTCATCATTTAAATTTCTTCTGACAGACTTACTAATTAGGTTCCTGGACGACCGATTATATAGACATAATAATAATAATAATTTTTCCTTCACGTTCCCAGTGAAACATAGGGCTTCAAGCTGGAGGCTTCAAGTTTCTGTAGCAGTGTTTATTTTTACCGGATGGGGTTGCTAGCCTCATGCCCAACCTTTCCTCTTTACCAGCATTATTTCTGATTTAGCGAGGCAAAGGAGTGTGTCGGCCGGGAATCGAACCCCGGACCATGTGCATGGTCGGCGAGCGTCCTAACCGCTATGCCACCGACAGACGATTATATAGACATACATATGACTAAACCCACCTATCTTCATCTGTCTGTCTGTCTGGATTCAACATAGAACTTGCCACCGAAGTGCACCAGTTCCAGTTGCCACCTTCCAAATGCCACACAAAGTTAGAAAACAAGAAGATGAGTGAAGAGAATCAATACAGTCTGACAAGTATAAGAGTGAAACAGAATGGGTAATGGTATAAAGGAATATGAAAGATTACAGAGACTGAATACATCTGGGCTGGCCATTGACAACGATGAGTTTGAGCCATGTCACCTATTGTCTCCAGCCATTGATTCCTAGAGTCAGTCCCGAGGGCCCCAACCCGGACGGAAGTTTGCATCTCCCTACCTGACCGATTCAGTTTAACTGTCAAGGATTTATTTCATGGATTGATGACATGTTTTTGTTTGGCCACCACTTACTCTTTCCCCACCTGCACTACCTATATCAGCTAGTAATCCCCGTCGGGGGAGGCGATGGTTAGGCCTGCGCAGCACGTCACCTAGCCATCTCAATCCATGTAACTTTATAGCCTCGTCGATTGATTTTCTCTCTTTCCCCAACACTCTACGCCTAACGTCAACACTACTTACCTTATTATACCACCTAACGTGAGACAGAGATCGCAGACATCTATGATCGAAAGCAGTCAATCTTTTCATGTCTTCTACTCGTATTGGCCATGTTTCAGAGCCATAGAGAAGGACAGAGTGAACTGCTGAGTAGTATCTATCTTTATCGATTCTGCATGAGACTAGTTATCGTCTAAGTATTTATTAAAGCGTGTGTCGGTTTGCTGTAAATGCTAGTGTAGTGAGAGCTGGCTGCAAGCCAAACATTGTAGACAACAATTTACGTCAATGTTAACGTACCGAATCAGGGTCATGAGAAGAAAGAGTAACAAAGCTTAACCGTGAGAAAATCACTTGCCGATCACAGCGGAGTTATAGTGTGGAAATATGAGTCACGGATATATGACTTGAAACGGCCACAAAGAGATGACAGAATAACCTTCAGCAAGAAAACAGCCAATCAGAAGATACTGCTTCCCCAGTAACAATAACGCTAACAATAATGTATATAAATACGTCTTGATTTTCTCAATAAACGATATGTTGCCTACCCCTTGTCTTCTGTCATTACACTAGTAGTTAGTATCTATTTATTTATTTTTTATTTTTTATTTTTGATTACAGCTTGATTCCACACCGTATTTTTGGTACAAGTATGGAATTTTCAGCTTGGATATCGGTAGCCCAAATTTCGCAGGCCGACGATAGATATTAAGGTGTACGTCGGCGTGGGCTCGAACCCCGGATCATGTGCATGGTCGGCAAGAGTCCTAACCACTGTGCCACTCGCTATCTTGTTTTCCTTTTATTCTACAGTCTAACATGGCCAACTCACCTTGTTCATCGTTTTCTAACTCAGAAATGTGAATCGGTTTTGTCCACCAGTGAGTTTGTATGTGTGTGAAGAACTAAGGGGACATGCATGCAGGTTTCAACGAAATTCATAGCTCGACATTGAGCTTCGCGCACAAATGATGATTCAGTTGAATCTTTTAACAAAATATTAAAATTGCACCTTCCACATTTCCGACTACAGTCTTATGAGTCGGTGCGTCGTGGTATAGCGGTTAGGACGCTCGCCGGCCATGCACATGGTCCGGGGTTTGATCCCCGTCCACTGACGCACTCCTTCACCTCGTTGATCCAGAAATAATGCTGGTAAAGAGGAAAGGTTGGGCATAAGGCTAGCAACCCCATCCTGTAAAATAAACGCTGATGCAGAAAATTCAAGCCACTAGCTTGAAGCCATTGGGGAAACTGAAGGCAAAGAAAACCGACTAAAGTGTTATGAGTCATAAAAACATCGAAAAATAAACGAAAAAAATATATACATGCACCTACCGGATTAATATGGATTAGATTGAGCAATGCTGAAGAAAATGCAGCTTCCAAGCTAACTGAATAACTTTCTCGTGTTAGCAAATTGAACAGATCAGAGAGAAATTGTGTATCCAAGCCAACAATACTGATTATACGCATAGCAGCTTGCAATTCTTCTGTCATACACAGTTGAGTACGCGTTCTAATTTCCAAGAAATGATCCGTGAATGCAATCACAATCTCTAGACATTGTTGTATCACTAAATTATCTACACATCCTGTAGGAGAAGACGATAAAATTGCTGATGATGACGAGCCAACTGTAGATGAAGGTTTCACTTGCCTAGATGGATGGATAATATTTTCACCGAATATACCAAATCGTAAAAGACGTCCGAAACAGGATAGTTGGTTATCTGTAAGCCCGACAAAACCTTGAGCACGTAGTTCACATGTGTACGACGCTAGGGAATAAAATGCTTGACATAATTCTGGGATCTTGAAGAAAAAAAATAATCGATGAAAATAAAAAATTTTTTAAAAAAATCCGAAGCTAAAATCACACGAAAAAAAAATTAAGGATATCTGAAGTCAAATTATGTTCTCACTTAGCAAATGACCTACACAACGAATTTGGTTGGTTGTATGACACCACTGAAACTTATTTCCAAATGAAATAAGGACGAGTACACATCTAGCTGAAGACACAGCGAAGACAGGACTCCGGATGAACATAAAAAGGATAGAGGTAATGAAGCCAACAATAACAACAAAAACCAGAATCAATCACTGTCACAACAGGAGCAATTTTAAACAGGTTACTTCCTTCACTTATATAGGAGGTATCGTTTTGGAAGTCTTTTGCATTCAGTAGAAAAAGAACGAAATTCAGATTTTCGACACCTGTCTGTCTGTCTGTCTCTTTTCGACATAGAACTTTGCACAAATGTGCGACAGTTAGAGTCGCCACATTCCATGTACCACACAAAGCAACAGAAGAAAGTACAAGAAATGCATAATAGAGACAGTGAGCAGAGGGGTGAGACAGAGGAGGAGTAATAACGAAGAACAAAACAGTTTCAATGGAAATCATAAGTCACAAGGAGTGTATGCATCTGCGCCAGTCATTGAGAACAATTTTGAGCCATGTCACCAATTGTTTCCAACCCAACCAGGAAGTCTACACCTTCCTACGTGGTTGGCTGGATTAGACTAGATGTTGTACATTACATTGAGTGGTGCCAAGTTTCGGTTTGACCACAGCCTGTTAGCTCTTTTCCAGCCTGACCCTATGTCAGCTAACATCGTTCGTTGTCGAGGAAGGCGATGACTAGGCATGCACGCGTAACACATGATCTAACCATCTCAGTCGATGTAACTTCACAACCTCGTCGATTGATTTCCCCGGCTTACCTAGAACTCGACGCCTAACCTAATAATACTACTTCACACGGGAGATAGAACGCAGGCACCTATCATCAAAGGCAGCTCGCCACGCTTTTCATGTCTTCCACTCTGAGTGGCCAGGTCTCACAACAATAAAGCAGGACGGAGAAGACTGATGAGCAGTACACCCGCCCTTTGTCGATAGTCGAACATCTCGTCTACGCCAGAGTCGGCGTAAACTAACAAATGCGAAACGAGCCCCTTGTATTCGTGCTGAGATTTCGTCAGAGATCAACACGTTGGGGCTGATGGTACTTCCCATATAAGTGAAGCAGTCAACATCCTCTACCACTTCACTTCCTATTTTTAAACTAGGCGTCGATGTAGTCCAGTCCTGTAACATCATCTTGCATTTCACGGCGGGAGCGAATCGCATGCCAAACATTCGTAGATTGCAGTTCAAGGTGTTCAGAAGACTCTGCATTTTGTCAGCGTCTTCGCCTAGAAGGACTATATCGTCTGCATATTCCAAGTCAACGAGATTATTCCCTGGTAGCAAGCCAATCCCTGAGTCGCTGAAGTCACTTAGGGTTAAGTCCATTAACACATCTATGATGAAGTTGAATAGAAAAGGGGATAATGGGCATCCTTGACGGACACCACTGGTCGTCATCAGTTCAGATGACAACTCACCGTAAGCCCTCACCTGGCTACACGACTACGAGCAGAGTGCCATAATCAGTGAAATGTATTTTCTCGGCATTCCCTTTACAGCCAAGCATCGCGAGAGAACCTTTCGGTCGACAGAATCGACACCGACTTCAAGTCACTTAGTACTTCTATATGGGTGAGAAATTTGGTCAGCGCGTCACGAAAAGTATTTACAGCACTGGTCACTAAAGACTTTGATCAATAGCTGCCACCTTCGATGACTCTATATTAAAGATCAAACAGCCAGAAAGAATTAACAAAAATGGACTCTGGGAACAAACCAACCAAAATATTGACGCTCAACAAATAAATAGAAGAAAACAGAGATGGATTGGATACACGCTGAGGAGACCTTCGGGTGACATCGCCCGCGAGGCAACCACTCGATTGCAACCCAGATGAGAAATAACGAGGAGGGTGTCCGAGGGTGAGACATGGAAGAGGAGGAAGACATGAGACACTATGGGCAATGATGAGGCCAGTTGAAGAGAATCGCAGAAAACAGGACAAGGCGGAGATGTGCTGTTGAACTGTCTGTCTGTCTGGAGTTCAACATAGAACTTGTCACCGAAGTGCAACAGTTCGAGTTGCCACCTTCCAAATACCACACAAAGTTAGAAAACAAGAAGATGAGTGAAGAGAATCAATACAGTCTGACAAGTATAAGAGTGAAACAGAATGGGTAATGGTAGAAAGGAATATGAAAGATTACAAAGACTGAATACATCTGGACTGGCCATTGACAACGATGAGTTTGAGCCATGTCACCTATTGTCTCCAGCCATTGATTCCTAGAGTCAGTCCCGAGGGCCCCAACCCGGACGGAAGTTTGCATCTCCCTACCTGACCGATTCAGTTTAACTGTCAAGGATTTATTTCATGGATTGATGACATGTTTTTGTTTGGCCACCACTTACTCTTTCCCCACCTGCACTACCTATATCAGCTAGTAATCCCCGTCGGGGGAGGCGATGGTTAGGCCTGCGCAGCACGTCACCTAGCCATCTCAATCCATGTAACTTTATAGCCTCGTCGATTGATTTTCTCTCTTTCCCCAACACTCTACGCCTAACGTCAACATTACTTACCTTATTAAACCACCTAACGTGAGACAGAGATCGCAGACATCTATGATCGAAAGCAGTCAACCTTTTCATGTCTTCAACTCGTATTGGCTGTTGAACTTTTGTGTTCCGCTCGGAACCCAAGGGAAAGATAATAATAATAGTAAGTGTCAACTAAGAGTAAGTCTGGCACCACAGGACACCCTAGCGGATATAGGGTCAGGCTGGAAAAAAGCTAGCGGTGGTCAAACAAGAACTTGGTACTACAACAGTTGGTCTAAGCCACGTAGGAAGGTGTAGACTTCCTGGCTGGGGTCCTCGGGACGGTAAAAACCAATGGTTGAAAACAATTGGTGACATGGCTCAAAATCGTTCTCAGTGGCCAGCGCAGATGCATCCACTCCTTGTGACTTACGATTTCCAACGAAACTTTTGTTCTTCGTTATTACTCTTCCTTTGTCTCACCCCTCTGCTCACTGTCTCTATCATGCTTTTCTTGTACTTTCTTATCTTGCTTCACGTGCTACAAGGAGTGTGGCGACTTGAACTGTCGCTCATTTGTGCAAAGTTCTACATCGAAAACACACAAACAGGACACCAAGGAAGATATAGTATGCACAAGGGCCAGGAAACAGATTGTTTATCGAGAAAATCAACAGATATTTACAGATTTTTATGTGCGTTATTACTAGCGTTATTGTTAACAGCAAAGCAACGTCTTCTGATTGGTTGTTTTTTTGATGAAGGCTATTCTGTACTACTTGTGACCGACCATTTCTTAGAAAGTTAAGCCATATATCTGCGAATTGCATTTGCACACGCTAAGTCTTCTGTGATTGGTTGATGAGTTCCTCAAGACTAAGCTTTGTCATTGTTTTCTCTCATAACCCCGATTCGGCACGGAAATATCGACATAAACTGCTGTCTACAATTTCGGCTAGCAGACAGCTCTCACCACATTGGTATTGTGGTTCTTTCCTTGACCTGACCAAACAACATATCTCCAATTCAACGATCAAATATAAAGGAAGAAAATAAAAAGGACACCCATGGGATAGAAGACTATATCAGTTCTGATTGGAGAGTCTATGCTGCAAAGATTTGAAAACATAATCCTAACGAAGATCAGACCCTAAATTTGGATACGTTATGTGGATAACACATTCATGAGAATTAAAGGCAACGACTTAAACGAAATTCATAAATTAACAAACAACATCTTCAACGACAACAAATTCACAATAGAAAAGGAATTGGAGGATAGTATTCAAGTGAGTTGGCATTCAACAGACACACGTCCACACAGAGAAGATTTGCCAATCCATAAGAAGTAAATTTCACGCACCATTAGTCAGTCAAACTTTAGGTCAAGGAAACAATCACAATACCAATACAGGTAAACTAGAGGGTGAGAAAACACACAAAAAACAACCAATCACGTTGAAGGCCACCAGCAGAGATGTGACTTATAAACTCGTGGAGAAATTTAACAGCTCACGACAACGAATTGAAGTATTCGCTGAAGATGTTGCCTAGTAAATGAAAGCTTCTTAAATAAAGCATTCGAGCTCAGACAACATAACTACATCTCCGTTATGTATATTAGAAAGTAATTTTGTAACAACTTACAGCTAATATAGATTCCGTGATAAGCGGTAATAAATGCCCTAGACCAATGACTGCTGCGTCAATTGTCGGCACAGAATTTCCTGTTACCTCCTCTCCAGAATTCGGTTGGACAAGAAATTTATCCTCCATACCACCACCGGATACCACCACATAGATAGCTCCGCTTAATTTCAATTCAAATTCATGATATAGGACACGATTTAAAAGATTTAAGAGAAGGCGAAGTTCTTGAATTTGATCATCTTCAGCAGTTGCATCGAAATTCAGTTTACCTGTAATCATGAGATGAACAGAGTATAGTGTAAAAGATCAACTAATGAATTATTTATCATTATTATTATTATTTAGTTTAATTCCTAGAGGAACATTAGGCTTCAGCCGCGCGTCTCCATTGCATTCCGTTCTCTGCTACAGTTTTCACCTGGCTCCAAGTCTGTCAACATGTTTTCATCTCCTCTTCACATGACCTCCTCCAAGTCACCCCACCCTCACACTGACGACCAACTCGCCACCTCCCTTTAAGGTTCCACTCGACTGATGGCTTGCCTAGTGATGTCACTTGATGGTTTCCTCAGAGTATGGCCAATCCATCTCCATGTACTCATGTCTATTTGTTTCACTATCGGTTCCGCGTTGGTTCGCTCATTGCCAGAGATCCCTGTTTCTGATCTTTTCTGGTCGGTCATCTGATCTTGAGTATTGAACGAAGACAACTGTGAATGAAGGTCTGAAGTTTGTTTGAGATGCTCTTTATGAGACACCAAGTTTCTGATCCATACGGTGAGTAGCACTGACTTCACATTGGATTTGAAAATCCGGATCTTATTTTTCATGCTTAGTGATGCTGACCTCCACACAGACTTGTGAGTAATGAAAGCTTGTCTTGCTTTTCCGATTCTGGCTTTGATATCCTCGTCAGTTCCGTGGTTGAAACGTAGTAGTTGAAAAGATGCTTCCTATGTAGGTCGGTAGGTGAAGGAGGTTGTTTCTTTCAGGTTCCTCCCATTCATGCTGGCTGATTGTTGGCCAGGAATCTTCATCACCTCTGTTTTATCTATGTTCACCTGAAGGGAGTCTTATGTTTGATACTTCTTCTGTCAGCTTGTCGCTTTTCACTTGCATATCTTCCAGTTTGTGGGAAATCAGACATATATCATTGGCGAAGTTCAGATCCTCCAAGTTTTTTGTGTGAGTCCATTTTATGCCTGTCTCCTGGTTGCCCGTCGCTGTCTGTCGCATTATTCAATCTACTGCAATCAGGAAGATCATTGGCGACAGTAGACACCCAGCTTGCCTCACTCCCGTCCTCACTTCGAAGGTTTCCGTAAGTTTCCCGTTGTGGATTACTTGGCAAGCAGCATTGTCGTAAGTGATTCCATATTATTTTGTTTATTAGATGTATCACATAGTGAAACAGTAATACTGTTTACTGATGACGTTTCGAACAAAATTTATTGTTCATAATTATGCCATCAACTATAATCACAGGACTTTGAAACTTGAGTTTTATAGTTTTCTTTACTCTCGCCTACTTGTCGTAGGGGTAGTAGAATTTTCCAGATGTCCCGGTGGACAGGTGTTGAATCATTCCTATTACATGTATTTGCAGTTGATTCGATAAACGAAGCTTCTGTTATCAATCACTCTCCCTATACCCTGTGACCTTAGATTTTAAAAATTCTAATTTTAATTTTTTTTCAATTTTTTTTAATTTTAATAATTACCCAGATAAATTAATCAGGAAATATGTAAGGAAAACTAAAAATAAAATAAATAATGATAGTAGCGATAGTGATAATAACAATAATAATAACATTAATGACGACACCGGGTCCGGGGTTCGATCCCCGGCCGGCGCACTCCTTTACCTCGCTAAGCCAGTGGTGAGACTGGTGAAGAGGAAAGGTTTGGCATGAGGCTAGCAACCCCATCCTGTAAAAATAATCACCACTGCTACAGAAACTTCAAGCCGATAGCTTGAGGCCCTATGTTCCACTGGGAACGTGCAGGAAAATAAAAAAATAAAAAATGACGACACCGACAATAAGGAATCTAAATCATCAGTAGTAATTCCATACAAAGAAGTAACCTCGGAAGCCTTGCGCAGAATTCTTAACCAAGCAGGAATAAAAGTGGCTGGAATTCAAACCACCCACAAAATGAATTTGAAACAAGCTTTGTCGGTTAAAGGATCAGTCCTGTGGAGTCTTTAAAACAAAACAATTTAGTTTATCTAATACCCTGTATTCAATGATTATCAGGTCAAATACATAGGTCAAACTAGTAGAACAGGGGCAGTCAGACTAGCTGAACATAAAACTTAACAAAATCTAGGTTGGTTGACACAAATAAGATAAGAAATCTAGAGAAAAGTCCAGCTATAGCACTACATGCAATCACACACAACCATACAAGACGATGGGTCAGGATAGGATGACAGTTTCAAAATCTAATGTCACAGGGTATAGGGAGAGATTGATAACAAAAGCTTTCTTTATTGAATCAACTGCAAATACATGTAATAGGAGTGACTCAACACCTGTCCCAGATATCTGGAAAATTCTATTACCCCTACGACAAATAGGAGAAAACAGTGAAAACTATAAAATTCAAGTTTCAAAGTCGTGTGATTACAATTGATATGATTATGAATTATAAATTTTGTTCGAAAGGCGTCGTCATTCAGTAAATAATAACACCGTTTCACTGTGTGATACATCTAATAAACAAACTAATACGGAATTAACGAATAACTTTAACAACCAATGAACCAAAACTTCACAAACATAAAAAAAATAAGTCAAGTATTGATTTGCAGGGATTTAATTGATTACAGAATTGATCGTAAACGGAAGGTCTAGGGTTTAAGCCCCTGTGGGTATATAATACCGGAGAGAACCAAACTAGGACGGAACAGTTAGCTGTCGTCCAGTACTTCAAAATAAGTTTACTCCAATGGTTCTCATGATGAAATCCTGTAACCAATCAAATCCTTGCAAGCTAAATCCCAATGGTATTCAGGTATTGGTTTTGTAGGGATTTTGTTTGATTGTATGGAGGATTTCATCATGAGCTGACATTGGTGAGAGAACCATTGAAAACCTGGGAGTACTGGACAGCTATATGTTTAGTCCTAGTTTGAGACTCTTCGGTAACATTCACCCGCCGGGATTCGAACCCAGTACTTCCTAGTTACAAGGCGAGCTGGTATATCATTAAGCCACTGAGACCCGATCCAAGCCCATGAATTCTAACTTCTGCCAGTTCACGACATAGTGAGACCCCTAGCCAATGTCTTTGGCGAGTATTTGTCCTCACACGCGACCTGCTGCACCTTACTGGTCATGACTTCTCACTAGAACCTCAGGTAACTACCTACCTGAAACCTGTAACCAATCAAATCCCTACAAACCAATGCTTTAATATCAATGAGATGCTCACTAGCGACTTGCACTATTCAGGTAGGTAGTTACCTGGGGTTCTAGTGAGAAGTCATGACCAGTAGGGTGCAGCAGGTCACGTGTGAGGACAAATACTCGCCAAAGACATTGGCTAGGGGTCTCACTATGTCGTGAATTGGCAGAAGTTAGAATTCATGGGCTTGGATCGGGTCTCAGTGGCTTAATGACATACCAGCTCGCCTTGTAACTAGGAGGTTCTGGGTTCGAATCCCGGTGGGTGTGTGCTACCGAAGAGTCTCAAACTGGAACGAAACATATACTTGTCCAGTACTCCCAGGTTTTCAATGGTTCTCTCACCAATGTCAACTCATGATGAAATCTTGTAACCAAATCCTAATGGTGGCGACTGACAAGTGCTTACCTTCTGTGTTTTTAGCATAGTGTTTACACAGGATAACAATCCAGTTGAGAAATGCGCTAGACACACACACAACACCATTGCCGTTGCTTCCACCACCATTCATGCATTTATCGCCTTGCAACAATGATGATGAGTATGACACTGGGTTATCAGTTGAAGTTGATGACAATACTAACGAGGATGGTAGATTAGCCAAATATATTAAACAGGAATCAGCGACATCAGCGAATAATGAGAATAAAGCTTGGATAGCTTCGGAATAATTATGACATTTCTAAAAGGCAAACAGAAGAAGAAGAAAGCGTTTTGATAATATTACAAAAAATGTCTTTCAGACAAAATAAATTCTAGTTTGAGAATCATACGCAGTAAGCGCCTAGAATTGGGGGCTTCGCACCCAGGACCTTCCGGTGACAAGTCAAACTCGAATACCATTCAGTCCAATGGGACTCGATTCAATGGTAAACCCATAAATTCTGACTTCTACCGATTTGTGATTTAGCGTCATCAGTTAATATTACTGTGTAACAACACTGTGTGTTTTATCAAAATTAAATCTTATCCATAATGGAGTTATACTCTACCACAGTGCACAAGTTTTATACTTATATCAGTAATACATATGGTCCTCTCAGCATTTGCCTGACCCAACACAATTTTCCTCAATATATATATATATATACATATATATATATATATGTTCTTTGAACAATAGTTTTTTGATTGGTTCATCCCCAGTGTATCTTGTTGCTTATTCTTTCTAACCTGCCATTTGATCTTCAATATGAAATCAGAGAAGCCAAATGTTGGTAAATGTTTGTAGTATCCCGTTGAAATGAACACCTTGAGCAGCAATCTTCGTATGTTTCGCATGCCATTCGCCCCTACAAAATGTAAGATGCTGCTACAGGACTGGACTACGTCACCTCCTAACTTAGTGATAGGGAGTGAAGTGATAGAACATGTTGACCACTTCACCTACTTGGGAAGTTGTATTAGCACCAACGGACTGATTGGCGATGAAATCTCAGCACGGATCCGAAAAGCTCGAGCTGCTTTCGCTGACTTACACCATCTCTGGAGTAGGCGTGACATCCGGCTATCAACAAAGGGACGTCTGTACTGCTCAGAAGTTCGCTCTGTCCTTCTCTATGGCTCTGAAACATGGCCAATACGAGTTGAAGACATGAAAAGGTTGACTGCTTTCGGTCACATATGTCCGCGATCTCTGTCTCACGTTAGGTGGTTTAATAAGGTAAGTAATGTTGACGTTAGGCGAAGAGTGATGGGGAAAGAGGGAAAATCAATCAACGAGGCTATAAAGGTACATAGACTGAGATGGCTAGGTGACGTGGTGCGCAGGCCTAACCATCGCCTCCCCCACCAGACGGGCATTACTAGCTGTTATAGGTGGTGCAGGTTGGAAAAGAGTTAGTGGTGGCCAAACAAAAACATGGCCTCATCAATCCATGAAATAAATCCTTGACAGTTAAACTGAGTCGGTCAGGTAGGGAGATGCAGACTTCCGTCCGGGTTGGGGCCCTCGGGACTGACTCTAGGAATCAATGGCTGGAGACAATAGGTGACATGGCTCAAACTCATCGTTGTCAATGGCCAGCCCAGATGTATTCAGTCTCTGTAATCTTTCATATTCCTTTATACCATTACCCATTCTGTTTCACTCTTATACTTGTCAGACTGTATTGATTCTCTTCACTCATCTTCTTGTTTTCTAACTTTGTGTGGTATTTGGAAGGTGGCAACTCGAACTGGTACACTTCGGTGACAAGTTCTATGTTGAATCCAGACAGACAGAGAGATAAAGATAGGTGGGTTTAGTCATATGCATGTCTATATAATCGTGTGTCGGTGGCATAGCGGTTAGGACGCTCGCCGACCATACACATGGTCCGGGGTTCGATTCCCGGCCGACACACTCCTTTACCTCGCTAAATCAGAAATAATGCTGGTAAAGAGGAAAGGTTGGGCATGAGGCTAGCAACCCCATCCGGTAAAAATAAACACTGCTACAGAAACTTCAAGCCTCCAGCTTGAAGCCTTATGTTCCACTGGGGAACGTGAAGGAAAAATTATTATTATTATGTCTATATAATCGGTCGTCCAGGAACCTAATTAGTAAGTCTGTCAGGAGAAATTTAAATGATGAAATCAAACCAGAATTGATTCAGAAATGTATGAGGACCAACAATAAAAATAAGATTTGTAATGCGAATAACAAAAATGACAAATATTCTATAGTTTGGTTTGTAAGTGTTAGTTATGTTTTTACGAGTTGATCACAGATTTGATATCAGTTAGAGAATTATTGAAAACGGTGAAGTACTGGACAGCTGCTGTTTCATCCTAGTTTAGGAATCATCGGAAGTATGCACCCACTGGGATTCGAACCCAGGATCTTCCGGTTGCATGTCAAGCTGGCTCGTATACCATTCAGTCACTGGGACTCGATTCAATGGCTCTGATGCTTTCTAGTGACCTGCTACAGGATGAAGGTTTCTGGAGTTCTTGTGAGAAATCGTGACCAGTGAGGTCTAATTAGATGTCATGTGTGTGGATGGATGTCCTACTAACGACAATGGTTGGGATCGCGCTAATCTTGACGTTAGGCGTAGAGTGTTGGGGAAAGAGGGAAAATCAATCAAAAAGGTTATAAGGAATCGGGGGTTCGCACCCAGGACCTTCCGGTGACAAGTCAAACTCGAATACCATTCAGTCCAATGGGACTCGATTCAATGGTAAACCCATAAATTCTGACTTCTACCGATTTGTGATTTAGCGTCATCAGTTAATATTACTGTGTAACAACACTGTGTGTTTTATCAAAATTAAATCTTATCCATAATGGAGTTATACTCTACCACAGTGCACAAGTTTTATACTTATATCAGTAATACATATGGTCCTCTCAGCATTTGCCTGACCCAACACAATTTTCCTCAATATATATATATATATACATATATATATATATATGTTCTTTGAACAATAGTTTTTTGATTGGTTCATCCCCAGTGTATCTTGTTGCTTATTCTTTCTAACCTGCCATTTGATCTTCAATATGAAATCAGAGAAGCCAAATGTTGGTAAATGTTTGTAGTATCCCGTTGAAATGAACACCTTGAGCAGCAATCTTCGTATGTTTCGCATGCCATTCGCCCCTACAAAATGTAAGATGCTGCTACAGGACTGGACTACGTCACCTCCTAACTTAGTGATAGGGAGTGAAGTGATAGAACATGTTGACCACTTCACCTACTTGGGAAGTTGTATTAGCACCAACGGACTGATTGGCGATGAAATCTCAGCACGGATCCGAAAAGCTCGAGCTGCTTTCGCTGACTTACACCATCTCTGGAGTAGGCGTGACATCCGGCTATCAACAAAGGGACGTCTGTACTGCTCAGAAGTTCGCTCTGTCCTTCTCTATGGCTCTGAAACATGGCCAATACGAGTTGAAGACATGAAAAGGTTGACTGCTTTCGGTCACATATGTCCGCGATCTCTGTCTCACGTTAGGTGGTTTAATAAGGTAAGTAATGTTGACGTTAGGCGTAGAGTGATGGGGAAAGAGGGAAAATCAATCAACGAGGCTATAAAGGTACATAGATTGAGATGGCTAGGTGATGTGGTGCGCAGGCATTACCATCGCCTCCCCCGACGGGCATTACTAGCTGATATAGGTAGTGCAGGTGGTCTGTCTGTCTGTCTGTTTTCGACATAGAACTTTGCACAAATGTGCGGAAGTTCAAGTCGCCACATTCCGTGTAGCACGCGAAGCAAGAGAAGAAAGTACAAGAAAAGCATAATAGAAACAGTGAGCAGAGGTGTGAGACAAAGGAGTAATAAAGAAATACAAAACAGTTTCATTGAAGATCATAAGTCACAGGGAGTGGATGCATCTGCGCCACTGAGAACGATTTTGAGCCATGTCACCAATTGTTTCCAACCATAGATTTTTACCGTCCCGAGGACCCCAGCCTGGAAGTCTACACCTTCCTACGTGGCTTAGACCAACTGTTGTGGATTTCATTGACTGATGCCAAGTTTTTGTTTGACCGCCGCTAGCTTTTTTCCAGCCTGACCCTATATCCGCTAACATTGCTCGTCGAGGGAGGCGATGGCTTGGCATACGTAACACATGTCCTAACCATCTCAGTCTTTGTAGCTTCACGACTTCGTCGATTGATTTCCCCTGTTTACCTAGAACTCTACGCCTAACCTCCATGTTGCTCACCTTATTATGCCACTTTACACGGGAAATAGAACGCAGGCACCTATGATCAAAGACAGCTAGTCTTTTCATGTCTTCCACTCTCAGTGGCCAGGTCTCACAACCATAAAGGAGGACGGAGCGGACTGATGAGCAGTACACCCGCCCTTTGGTCGATAGTCGAACATCTCGTCTACGCCAGAGTCGGCGTAAACTAACAAATGCGAAACGAGCCCTCTGTATTCGTGCTGAGATTTCGTCAGAGATCAGCCCGTTGGCACTGGCTGATGGTACTTCCCAAATAAGTGAAGCGGTCAACGTGCTCTACCACTTCACTTCCTATTTTTAAACTAGGCGTCGATGTAGTCCAGTCCTGTAACATCATCTTGCATTTGGCGGGAGCGAATCGCATGCCAAACATTCGTAGATTGCGGCTCAAGGTGTTTAGAAGACTCTGCATTTCGTCAGCGTCTTCGCCTAGAAGGACTATATCGTCTGCATATTCCAAGTCAACGAGATTATTCCCTGGTAGCAAGTCAATCCCTGAGTCGCTGAAGTCACCTAGGGTTAAGTCCATTAACACATCTATGATGAAGTTGAATAGAAAAGGAGATAATGGGCATCCTTGACGGACACCACTGGTCGTCATCAGTTCAGATGACAGCTCGCCGTAAGCCCTCACCTGGCTGTATGAGTACGAGTAGAGTGCCTTAATCAGTGCAATATATTTTCTCGGAATTCCCTTTACAGCCAAGCATCTCCAGAGAACTTCTCGATCGACAGAGTCGAATGCTGCCTTTAGGTCAAGAAATATAATGACTGTTGGACGCCGGTAGGAATTCCTATGTTCTAGAATCTGTCGGAGGGTGAAGATATGATCAATACACCCTCTTCCTGGTCTAAAGCCTGCCTGGCTCTCTCGTGTTTGTGCTTCCCGAGCACCACTCAGTCTACGCATGATTATTGAGCCTAAGACTTTAGATACTATATTAGTCAAGCTAATCCCTCTGTGATTATCACAGGAAGACTTGTCTCCCTTCTTGTATATGGGGATAATCAGTGACTTACACCAACCCGATGGGACTTCTTCTGATTCCCAGACGCTGCCTAGTACCTCAGTTAATCCGGACAGTAAGCTGTCTCCACCGTACTTAAATACCTCTGGAGTCATTCCATCAGGTCCCGCTGCTTTGCCTAGTTTCAGATTGGTGACAGCTTTAGTAACCTCAGTTAGTGACGGAGGACCTGTGTTTATATCCCATTCAGGGAGGTGTTGGATGCTCGGAAGGTTGAGCGTGGCTGTGGGCAAATTAAACTGCTCCTCATAATGCTCTTTCCAACGATCCAGTCGTCTATCCTGGGAGCTAATTATAGTGCCATTTTTTTTCCGAGATTGTCAAACAAAAACATGTCATCAATCCATGAAATAAATCCTTGACAGTTAAACTGAGTCGGTCAGGTAGGGAGATGCAGACTTCCGTCCGGATTGGGGCCCTCGGGACTGACTCTAGGAATCAATGGCTGGAGACAATAGGTGACATGGCTCAAACTCATCGTTGTCAATGGCCAGCCCAGATGTATTCAGTCTCTGTAATCTTTCATATTCCTTTATACCATTACCCATTCTGTTTCACTCTTATACTTGTCAGACTGTATTGATTCTCTTCACTCATTTTCTTGTTTTCTAACTTTGTGTGGTATTTGGAAGGTGGCGACTCGGACTGTTGCACTTCGGTGACAAGTTCTATGTTGAACCCAGACAGACAGACCCCGTTGAAAATATTCTTCGTGAATAGCGCGCGCCGGTTGTCACCCATACCAGAAGAAATGATTGATTTCACATTGGTGTTGAAAATCCATATTTTATTATTTATACTGCGGAGTGAAGATTTCTAAACTGATTTCAGAGTGTTAAATATGTGCCATGCCCTTTCTAATCTCGGCAGGCTTTAATATCCTCATCCGTCCCCCTTCCCTGCAGTTGAAAAGATGCTTCCTATATAAGTGAAGGAAGTAACCTATGTAACTTATGATTAACTATATCAATTATGTCACATACCCCCCCTATTACTCAATAATAGATAACTATATATTTTTCTAAGTATAAATACGATTGTACAGCCTTTGAAGATGATTTCGTCGATAAAGAAAATTTTCTTCGCTGAATCTGTCTTTTATTTTCTTCATGAAGTAACCTCTGTTAAATCTTTCCAAATGATAATGATTGGTAATGGTTGTTCTTTTTGGTGCATGAGTATCTCCACCACTTACTTTTACTTTACTTCGGCTATCTCCTACGGGAGGATGAGCCGGCTTGATGAACATTTCGAATCATCGCTGCCCAGGCGCGGCGATCTGATGCAAGGTTTTGCGACAGGGTTATCCAATTCTTGTTCCACAGACGGAGTCCGTAGACGGTTTGTAGCCCCAGGCACTCCATATCAGCCTTGACTGTACCAAGCCATGTTTTCAGCTGTCCACCCCTGTGACATCGCCAAGATGGAAATGGCGAGGGATTTAGAACTGATTTGACCAGATCGTCATCTGGTCGGCGCAGAACACGGCCAAACCACCGAAGGCGACGTTGTTGAACCAGTATTGGAATTTGGTTGATGTTGTAGAGAGTTCATGAAGTTTCATGGGAATTAGGTACGAGTGACGTCCCCAGCATCGCTCGACCTTTTGTTTGACAGTGCAGCTCTGGCCTTTACACAACCAAGTGTGACCTACAACGCAGTAGGAGTGGAGTAGGTAGTCCACTATCCATTGGCAGCCGGTGACCGGAGTCCGGTTCATACGCCTTTTTGAATGGGGCCAGACATCCAGGGCATCCAACAAGCCCTTTGTCCATACGTCTGCCGGTGAGCTCCGGTGAGCTTCATACGCCAGTCGTTGGAGGTTTGGAATCAGGGTTTAGCCATCTCCCCTAGACTGTCATCCAATGGACAGTCAACCCGGTGAAGAGCGCCGGGCATCCGCTTTTACCCTCTCACTTCGGTGAAAAACACCTCCGCCACGTGAAGGCATTGAGTAAGACTTCCTCAGGAGAGGCTATGTGAGACGCCCGGTCATAAGGAAGCAATTCAAGAGGTGTACGGAGGGGTGGCCGACCGGCAGCGCAAGGCACCCACCCCCGACCATCCTGAGGCTTTGGAGACCCACGTCTACCTTGTGTATCTTTACTTGAAGTCCTGACATCGCTGCTAGTCTCTTCAGCCAAATTGTTGGTTTTCGCCTGTAAGTCTTAGAGTTTGTGTGACATTAGACATATATATCATCCCCATGAGAAATCCAGATCTTATAGAGTCTTCTTATCAGTCGTCCAACGTAGTTCACTCTTCTCACTTCCAACGCACAGTCTTTCGCATAATTCGGTCCACCATAATGAAGAATATCATCACGGGTAATAATAGGCAGTCTGCTTGTTTTCCTCCTGTCTTCACCTCAAAGGCTTCACTGTGTTTGCCATTGTGGATTACCTGACATGTGGTACTGTCATATTGCTGTTGAAGGAGATTGATAAGGACTTAAGTACTGCAAACCGTAGAGTTGAATAAGTTTCCAAATCACTTCGTGATCAACACAGTAGAAAGCCATTTCAAAGTCGATGAAACTCAGGTGCAAGCTTGACTGGTATTCCATGCTTTCTTCTGTGTGATGACGATGCGTAGAGCTGCAATTTGATCAGCACATGATTTGCCTTTTCTGAATCTAGCTTCTTCCGGTGGGCGGAATTCTGCATCTACTACATCTTTCATTCTCTCCAGGATAACGCGACTTAGTATTATACTTGGTGTGGACAAGAGCACAGCTTCACACCAGTTCTTGCAGAGGCCTAGATCACCGTTCTTGTGTAACGTACTCACATATACAAAGAAAATAATTATACTATAGTTGCTATTGTACAACCAAGTGACTTAGTTAGCTGAAAACAGACTCTTCATTGAACTTTTCTCATCTAATTTCCAAGTCTGGATGAGTATTTCTTGTGAATTAATATAACAAGGAACGCAAAACTACAACAACAAAAAACAGAACATAGTTACAACATCAATATTAAGGTCATATTATTACTATTATTGTTCACTTGGGTTCCGAGTGGAACATAAAGCCTCAACAGCACGTCTCCACATTGTCCTGTTCCCAGCAGTCTTCTTTAGCCGGGCCGTACAATTGCCTATAAGCTCTCATCTCCTTCATGTCACCCACAAACCCAAGCGCAACTCGGTATTACCCATTTGCGCTTCACCTGAGGCTGTGCCTACAGTACAATATCACTCAACAACGATCTCCTCCTCCTCCTCCTCAGAGTGTAGATTAACAGGTATGAATAAACTGAAGAACCATGCTTATCTGGTACATCCAGATGATGAGTCCCAAATAGGACGAAACACGCATCCTGGATTCCACTGGTAGTTACCATCCACCAACTAACTTCTAACAACATGCTCAGACATCGTCGAAGCATTTGCACAAAAAGCCGACATGTCAACCTGAGACCGAGCACTTCGTTCTAATCAATCGACGGCAAAATCTAAAATTCAATTAAATAACTCATATGACCGTTGCACAAGAGGTGGTTAGCTTTCGTGGCCCAAGTGGTCTGGTGGATAATGCTTGGAGTTTGAAACTATGGGCACTGGGTTCGAACCTCGGTGAGAACATCATCACTCACTGCGAAATTCAGGTACATCAAAATGTCGACTCCCAAATAGGACGAAATGCGCGTTATCCTGGATTCCACTGCTAGTTACTATCCACTAAATAAATTCTGAAGAACCCCTATGTTTTAAAAATAAATATAAAAAAATTCACAATATAATCTTACCAAAACTAAATAACTTGCACTACTGGAAAGGAATGGAGCTAAAAGACCATTCCAAACTAAAGAAATCAAGTCTGTAACAGATTCACTACTCGATGCCACTGTTCCAGTTGCACGTGATACACCTCGTAGAACTGTAGTACAATTAACTAATACATCAATAGCTACAGCATTTTGAACTGAACCAAATGTAACACCATCGCCTGAGAGAATATTGACTACACGAAGAACTTGTTGTCGGATTTCACGAAGTAACTATAAAAGTTAATGCAAATAAGAAAGACAAAATTACAAGTTTTAGTTTACACGCAGATTTAGTGAATTTACACTTCAACAGACAGAGTAAATGAATAACAGAATATTAACTAGTAACTGGTGTGCGTCGGTGGTATAGCGGTTAGGACGCTCGCCGACCATGCACATGGTCCGGGGTTCGATCCCCGCCCAACGAACTCCTTTACCTCGCTAAGCCAGAAATAATGCTGGTAAATAGGAAAGGTTGGGCATGAGACTAGGAACCCCATCCTGTAAAAATAAACACTGTCAGAGAAACTTCAAGCCACTTGCTTAAAGCGCTATATTCCACTGGGGACGTGAAGGAAAAAAAACTAGTAACTGGCCCCATTCAGATAAGTAGTTATCACCTGGGAATCCGTGACCTGTGGGGTACAACAAGTGGTCGGTTGTGAGGACAAATTCTCGCCACAGATGACATTGGCTAGTTATCAAGCTATATCGTGTGTGAATTCATAGAAGCACTAGCTATTAGATCGGGTCCTAGCGAGTGAATTGTCTACGAGCTCACTTTGTGACTGGAATGTCCTAGGTTCGAATCCCAGTAGGGTGAGTGCGTAGTGATGGAGAGTCCCAGACTAGGACAAAACAGTTGGCTGTCCAGTTCTCCCTGGCGAGTTTTCCAAATGTTCTCTAGTTGACGTCAGCTCACCATGATGAAATCCTGTAACCAATCAAATCAAATCCCTGGAAACTAACACTTGAAGAACAGGAGACGACATCAAGATGTGCTTTTTAGCTGAAATCATGGGACTTCATAAAATGATGACGGACTTATGCTGAGAGAAACAGACAGTGACATAGAAGCAATAAACAATAAAAGGTTTAAAAACATACCTGCAGTAACAAGGTGTCCATTTCTTCACAATTTTGATTGTGGGATAATGCTGAAGAAAGACGAGCTTTATCAATTGCCCAACTACCACATAAGCAGGCTTCAACTAATTGGATAAGACTGTCTGCTGGCAGATTAGGCCATGTTTGTTCTGAAGCCTGAGGACCACAGACAATTGTGCATAATTCATACCATGCCGAACAGGCTAAGGTTGATGAGCTGTTAAAGAAAATATTAATGTCATTTTAACATTAAAAAGTTCAGATATAATTAAATTACATTAAAATAATAATAAGAAATCACTACAAACAAACAACCAGAGGTCATCTGAACTAAGACACTACAAAGCACTAATCAAGGCACTCTACTTGAACTCACGCGGAGGGTTGTCATCTGATAATTGTGATGACAACCAGTGCTGTTCGTTAAAGAAGCCTACTGTCTTCATTTCCGTATAATTCCATCACAGATGTACTAGTGGAATTAACTCTAACTGATATCAGTAACTCACGGATTGACTGGAGTGTTACTATCAGGGGATAACCTCGTTGACTTAGAATATACAGGCGATATAGTTCTCCCTCCTAGGTGAAGACGCTGACAAAATGCAAAGTCTCCTGGACACATTATGCTGCAATCTACGAATGTTTGGCATGTGATATCGTTCCTGTCAAATGCGAGATAGTGCTACAGCACTGGGCTGAACCAACTCACTCCTAGATTAAAGATAGGGAGTGAAGCGATAGAGCGTGTTGACAAGCACTGATACAAAAGGCTAGTGTGGTATTTGCCAACCTCCATCATCTCTGGTGTCGACGTGATATCCAGTTGGCTATAGATAAAAGGACATGGGTGCTGCTTAGCGATTCGCTTCGCCCTCCTTTATCAGTCTGACACGGTCAATAAAAGTAGAGGACATGAAAAGGTTAGCTGGCTGCCTTTGATCATAGGTGCCTGGGTTTTATCTCCGGTGTGAAGTGATATAACAGCGTGAGCAATATCGAGGCTAGACGTCGACTGTTAGGCAAGGGTGTGACGCTACATCGATTGATTAACATGCACGTAACTCACAAGTATTAGTAGTAGCAGTCATCGCCTACCTCGACGAGAAATGTTAGCTGACGCACGATTAGGTTGGAAAACACAGAATCAGTCCATGAAAACTTTGAGAGTTATTTTAAGCTAGCCAGATAGGGAGCTGTAGACCACTGACTGGTTGGGATCCATGGGATTCTAAAACCATCAGTGATATGACTCAAAATCCTTCTCACTGATGCAGATGTATTCATCATCTGTGTGATCTGCCAGCTCCAATACAACCCGACTGTTTGTCAATGTTACTATCCTTTCTCCAAATCACATTTCTGACTATTATCATCCTATTGAACCTCTTTTTTTCTCTCTTTTTTTTCATCATGTGTGTCTGTCTGTCTATCTGTCTGTCTGTCTGTCTGTCTGTTTTCGACATAGAACTTTGCACAAATGTGCGACAGTTCAAGTCGCCACACTCCATGTAGCACACAAAGCAACAGAAGACAGTACAAGAAATGCAGTAGACAGGGATATGAGACAAAAGGAATAGTAATAACGAAGAACAATATAGTTTCATTGGAAATCATACGTCACAAGGAGTGGATGCATCTGCGTCAGCCATTGAGAACAATTTTGAACCATATCACTGAATGTCTCACGCCGCTACTGGTTTTTACTTTCCCAAGGACCCCAACCAGGAAGTCTACACCTTCCTACGTGGTTGGCTTAAACTAACTGTTGTGGATTTCATTGACTGGTGAGGCCATGTTTTGGTTTAACCGCCACTAGCTCTTTTCCAGCCCGATCCTATGTCAGCTAACATTTCTCGTAGAGGAAGGCGATGACTAGGCATACGTAACACATGTCCTAACCATGTGTGTGCTACACACTGAGTGTGGCAACTGACTGACTGACTGGCTTCAACATAAAACTTTGCACCGATATGCAGCAGTTCAGCTTGCCACTCTCTCCCTCCATGTAACACACAAAGCAAGAGAAGAAAGTAAAAAGAAATGCAAACATATTTATGAAACGTAGAGCTCTCTTAGGACGTTTAATCCCGCCAAAAGATAATGATGCAGATGCGTAAATGACAAATAGAAACATTAATAGTAATGTATATACTGCAAGTAATATAAATGATGAATTTAAAGCCTTTATATATTACCATCATCATATAAGAAAGGAACATCAGAAGCCTTAAATAGGATTCTCAATGAGGCTGGAATTAGGATGGCATTTAAATTTAAGGACCTCCCACTCCACCACTAATATATCCAAATGAAGTAAATAATATAATTCACCGAAAACCCCGTAATGACTGTGAGTGAGGTCAATTACATAAGTCAAATTAGTATATTATATCAAATTAGTAGTGGCAAATATGGGTCAATTAGATTATTGTAACATAAAAACGTAGCTACGCCTAGAATGATTAAGTCCTGTTAAATTAAATAACCCAGAAAACAGAGCTCAGACAGTGCATGGCAGTTACTTGCGTGTACTCCCAAATTAGGGTGGGACAGGATGAGAGTATTATAAAGTAATATAGTAATTACGTGGAGACAGAGAGGTCGGTCAATCACTTAATTTTTTGTTTTATTTTTATTTTTGATTACAGCTTGATTCCACACTGTATTTTTGGTACAAGTATGGAATTTTCAGCGTGGATATCGGTAGCCCAAATTTTGCAGGCCGACCATAGATATCAGGTGTGCGTCGGCGAGGGCTCGAACCCCGGACCATGTGCATGGTCGGCGAGAGTCCTAACCACTATGCCACCGACGCTCTGTTTATCGATTCAACAACACATATGTGTAACTGGAACGACCCAACGCCTACACCGGAGATATGGGAAGTGGCAGCAAACAACAAAGGGAAGTTAGACAGACAGGGAAATACATATATAAGACAAATTGTGAAGCCATGTGACTAAACTGATATGATTATGAGTAGCAATCATTTATGTTCGAAACGTCATCCAGTTGTTAATACTGCATCACTCTGTGTGACTTCTTAAAATAAACTTATGTAATATGGAGTGAAAAAGGTTTCATGACTAAGCAAACTGACATTTTTGAACTTATACACTTATACATACACCCAGGATATAGCTACGCAAATTTTTGGTTAATACGACCTTATACATACATCACATTCGAGAGCGCACCGGTAACAGGCAGTAATCCCACGTATAATATATATTGCAGTCTGCTTTCTTATTTATATGATGCTAACCAGAAGCAGCATCGGCAGTTCACTGATAGGATAGGACACCCGTCACAACCACGCACGTAGTCAGGAGTTCGCGATTGCCGGCTGATGCACTAAGTAATGGCGGTAAAATGAGGGAAGGTTGGGCATGTGAGGTAAACGCAAACTCGTAAAATAACCACATCACTTCTGAAACTTCAAAGTTCAAGCCACTAAACACTATTTTCTACTGAGAACACACGTAGCGGAGTATAAGACAGCCAGAAGTGAACATTTCTCGGCTAATAATCAACCCATGAGTCATCTCAAACAACAACTAGAAAGAGAGGTAACACCACCAAAAATATTCATACTTACGCATCGGGTGAATGCATACTGAGAACATTTAACAATCTTGTCACAGCAGTGAGAACTTGAGGTTCATGTGACCACATATCTAATGCTATACGAGCACACATTAAAAGACCTTGAATACAAGCTTTATTGGTATCATAACAAGAATTTTCTGGTGAAAGATTTTCTTTTCCATCGGAGAGTTTGTTTTCTTGATTCGACAATAAACCCTGATGAGCTGCTGGCGGTTGTGTTGAATCCGACTGTAGGATACATAGAATTGGTGATCGGGAAATGTTTGACTGTTAAATTTAAAAGAAAAAAACATTAAAAAACATGAATAAAAAAACAGTATGCTTGGTAGCAGTTAATGTTACGTGTGTAAACAAGAAAACCTTCTTCACCATTGAACTTCGACTAATTTCCTCTAAAAAACTAATGATCCTCATCGACGTGAATGTGGATAAGCTACCACCAATGGCTGCCTCATCAATGTACATTTATCAATTCACCTACTCGTGTGGAACAAAGTATTTCGATCGTAGTCAGCACTTGCTAACCAAACATATCATCGAACAATCACCCTCTCATGGTTATATATAGGATAAAAAGATCCCCCACCCCGCCACAGTAGCTCTACCCTGGAACACCTCACATCAAATCTCGACACCAAGCTAACGCACTAACCTACAGAATACGTAAGAATCTCGTTAAAAGAGTACGAATCAAAACTCTTCAGGCCGTAGAAGCAATGGCAATTCATCACATGTTATATCTTGAACTCTACATACAAAAGGGGTTTCTTGAGTCATCAAATCTACAATGGATCTGATCTGTCTGCCTTAACACTGGCTACCTGACTTCTGCGTTTATTTTGTTTCTTAGTTGTATTATTTTCTTCGTGCGTCGGTAGCACAGCGGTGGAGTAATCTACGACCAAGCAGGTGGTTCGGGGTTTGATCCGCGGTCAACGCACTCCTTTACCTCTCTAAGCTAGTACTACGACTGGTAAAGAGGGAAGATCGGGTATGAGGCTAGCAACCGCATCCTGTAAAAATAATCACCACTGCTCCTGTCTATCTGTCTGTCTGTTTTTGACATAGAACTTTGCACAATTGTGCGGAAGTTCAAGTCGCCACACTCCCTGTAGCACGCGAAGCAAGAGAAGAAAGTACAAGAAAAGCATAATAGAAACAGTGAGCAGAGGTGTGAGACAAAGGAGTAATAACGAAGAATAAAACAGTTTCATTGGAGATCATAAGTCACAAGGAGTGGATGCATCTGCGCCACTGAGAACGATTTTGAGCCATGTCACCAATTGTTTCCAACCATAGATTTTTACCGTCCCGAGGACCCCAGCCTGGAAGTCTACACCTTTCTACGTGGCTTAGACCAACTGTTGTGGATTTCATTGACTGGTGCCAAGTTTTTGTTTGACCGCCGCTAGCTTTTTTCCAGCCTGACCCTATATCCGCTAACATAGCTCGTCGAGGGAGGCGATGGCTTGGCATACGTAACACATGTCCTAACCATCTCAGTCTTTGTAGCTTCACGACTTCGTCGATTGATTTCCCCTGTTTACCTAGAACTCTACGCCTAACCTCAATGTTGCTCACCTTATTATGCCACTTTACACGGGAAATAGAACGCAGGCACCTATGATCAAAGACAGCTAGTCTTTTCATGTCTTCCACTCTCAGTGGCCAGGTCTCACAACCATAAAGGAGGACGGAGCGGACTGATGAGCAGTACACCCGCCCTTTGGTCGATAGTCGAACATCTCGTCTACGCCAGAGTCGGCGTAAACTAACAAATGCGAAACGAGCCCCCTGTATTCGTGCTGAGATTTCGTCAGAGATCAACCCGTTGGCACTGGGTGATGGTACTTCCCAAATAAGTGAAGCGGTCAACGTGCTCTACCACTTCACTTCCTATTTTTAAACTAGGCGTCGATGTAGTCCAGTCCTGTAACATCATCTTGCATTTGGCGGGAGCGAATCGCATGCCAAACATTCGTAGATTGCGGCTCAAGGTGTTTAGAAGACTCTGCATTTCGTCAGCGTCTTCGCCTAGAAGGACTATATCGTCTGCATATTCCAAGTCAACGAGATTATTCCCTGGTAGCAAGTCAATCCCTGAGTCGCTGAAGTCACCTAGGGTTAAGTCCATTAACACATCTATGATGAAGTTGAATAGAAAAGGAGATAATGGGCATCCTTGACGGACACCACTGGTCGTCATCAGTTCAGATGACAGCTCGCCGTAAGCCCTCACCTGGCTGTATGAGTACGAGTAGAGTGCCTTAATCAGTGCAATATATTTTCTTGGAATTCCCTTTACAGCCAAGCATCTCCAGAGAACTTCCCGATCGACAGAGTCGAATGCTGCCTTTAGGTCAAGAAATATAATGACTGTTGGACGCCGGTAGGAATGCCTATGTTCTAGAATCTGTCGGAGGGTGAAGATATGATCAATACACCCTCTTCCTGGTCTAAAGCCTGCCTGGCTCTCTCGTGTTTGTGCTTCCCGAGCACCACTCAGTCTACGCATGATTATTGAGCCTAAGACTTTAGATACTATATTAGTCAAGCTAATCCCTCTGTGATTATCACAGGAAGACTTGTCTCCCTTCTTGTATATGGGGATAATCAGTGACTTACACCAACCCGATGGGACTTCTTCTGATTCCCAGACGCTGCCTAGTACCTCAGTTAATGCATACAGTAAGCTGTCTCCACCGTACTTAAATACCTCTGGCGTCATTCCATCAGGTCCCGCTGCTTTGCCTAGTTTCAGATTGGTGACAGCTTTAGTAACCTCAGTTAGGGACGGAGGACCTGTGTCTATATCCCATTCAGGGAGGTGTTGGATGCTCGGAAGGTTGAGCGTGGCTGTGGGCCAATTAAACTGCTCCTCATAATGCTCTTTCCAACGATCCAGTCGTCTATCCTGGGAGCTAATTATAGTGCCATTTTTTTCCGAGATTGTCTCACTGATGATTTGTCTTCTCCCACCCGTTTCCCTGATGAGTCTAAAGAGTTGCCTGGTGTTGCCTATCCTCGAAGCTTTCTCCATCTCTTTGGCTTTTGTCGCCCACCACTGTTCACGGTCCTTGCGGAGACTTTTCGTAAGTTTCCTCTTGTGCAGCTTTCGCTCCTCATTGAATTCGGAGCTCGCCGGAATAAGTCTTCTAGCATCTATCAGTTCGGATGAGGCGGTGGAGATCCAGTGGTTTTTACTCACCTTTGGGTTTACCTTATTCACAGCTTTTACAGCTGTATCTATGGCTGCCTGGATATTTTTCCAAGCTTCTTCAGGGTGAGCACAGCTGTCGAACACAGATATGTGTTTAGCTAGTTCTTCCTCAAATACGGATTTAGTTTCCTGATCGAGCTGGGGACGTGATGGTTTTACCGCCAGCTGTTTCCTACGTCCGTTCAGTCGTAAGCACACCCGAGCGCGGACCAGTGCATGGTCGGTATCTACGCACGTGTTCCAGAAGGAGCGACAATCTCCTACCGACCCACGCCAACGATAGCTTATTGCTATGTGGTCTATTTGTGTCCAGCGTTGGTTTGATGAAGGGGGTCTCCAAGTCAAACAGTGTCTCTCCTTGTGTTTAAAGTTAGTGCTTACAAGAAACAAATGATTATCAGAGCAGAACTGTAGGAGACGGTCACCGTTGTCGGTTCGCTGGCACGGAACTCCATAGGTGCCACCGACATCCTTCTCAGATTGACACAATTTCCCTACTTGAGCGTTAAAGTCACCAGCTAGAACGACTATGTCTGAGCGTTTAGCCTTTCCACCAAACTAGACAGCTTTTGGTAGAACTCATCCTTCGTTTCATCTGAACTGCAGTCAGTGGGGGCGTAGGCGGAGATTACGAAAAGGCATCGGCGAGTAGTGCAGTCCTTCTCCTTCTTACTGATCCGTTCAGGCGGACAGCACACATTCGGCTATCTACCGGGATCCAGTCAAGCAATGTCTTTTCTGCCCTAGTACTCAAAGCTATCCCTACGCCAGCTAATCCTCGTGAACTAGCTGTGGCATCTCCTGACACCCTCAAGGTGAATTTTGCAGATTCAACCTGTTGGCCAGGTGGGGTTAGGTGAATAACCACACTTGGGTCTTGTATGCGTGTTTCTGAAACACAGCATACATCAATGGCTCGTGATGCCAGGGTCTTGGCTAGTGATGCTTGTTGTCCTATTTGGCAAAGTGTCCTAACATTAAGAGCTCCTATATGAAATTGGTGGCGCGGCTTTAAGAGGCTGTCGGTGGTGGTTTTTTGGCTTCCATCGTTTTTAGTGGACGCAGAGTGGAGAGGAAGTGGAGAGCTATCAAGTCGAGGAGTTGCATCAGTGGAAGGAAGGCAAGATGATAGAGATGAAGATGAAGACAAAGATGAGTGAGTAATAGAGAGGTTTCGCGTGCGTTTCGGATTGTGAGGGCGATTGTTACTTCCCGGCTGCCCACACCGTGGAAGTTGGTTGCGTGACCGCAGAGCCCAGGGGACAACTGCTTGAGGCCGGTCACACGCGGCCTGTTTTTGTTCGTTCTTTTTTGTTTTGTGTGCCTCAGTAGCATATTTATCACTCCTGCCCTGTGACACGGCAGCAGGAAGCGCGGTCGTTGTTAATCCGGGCCACGGCCGATCCGGCATGAAATTTTGTGATTTTGTATTTATCATGATGTTGGATTGGGTAGCTGCTTTCTGTTTAACCGCTATCCAAACAACCTGTCTGGCATGGTCTGTCTGTCTGGATTCAACATAGAACTTGTCACCGAAGTGCAACAGTCCCAGTTGCCACCTTCCAAATACCACACAAAGTTAGAAAACAAGAAGATGAGTGAAGAGAATCAATACAGTCTGACAAGTATAAGAGTGAAACAGAATGGGTAATGGTAGAAAGGAATATGAAAGATTACAGAGACTGAATACATCTGGGCTGGCCATTGACAACGATCACTTTGAGCCATGTCACCTATCGCCTCCAGCCATTGATTCCTAGAGTCAGTCCCGAGGGCCCCAACCCGGACGGAAGTCTGCATCTCCCTACCTGACCGACTCAGTTTAACTGTCAAGGATTTATTTCATGGATTGATGAGGCCATGTTTTTGTTTGGCCACCACTTACTCTTTTCCCACCTGCACTACCTATAGCAGCTAGTAATGCCCGTCAGGGGAGGCGATGGTTAGGCATGCGCACCACGTCACCTAGCCATCTCAGTCTATGTACCTTTATAGCCTCGTCAATTGATTTTCCCTCTTTGCCCAACACTCTACGCCTAACGTCAACATTACTTACCTTATTATACCACCTAACGTGAGACATAGATCGCAGACATCTATGATCGAAAGCAGTCAACCTTTTCATGTCTTCAACTCGTATTGGCTATGTTTCAGAGCCATAGACAAGGATGGAGCGAACTTCTGAGCAGTACACACGTCCCTTGGTTGATAGCCAGCCGGATGTCACGCCTACGCCAGAGATGATGTAAGTCAGCAAAAGCAGCTCGAGCTTTTCGGATCCGTGCTGAGATTTCATCGCCAATCGGTCCGTTGGTGCTGATACAACTTCCCAAATAGGTGAAGTGGTCAACATGTTCTATCACTTCACTTCCTATCACTATCACTGGCATGGTAGGACCTCAAGAGACATAAGTCTCAGCCAGTATAGCTTGAATAGATCATTGAGGTGTCCAAGCCCGACCACCACGTCAAGGTAGCAGCTTTCGGTCGGGGACCACTGCTACAGAAACTTCAAGCCTGAAGCTTGAGGCACTATGTTCCACTGGGAACGTAAAGAAATAATAGAATTATTTCCTTCCCTCACCTCCCTTATAATAAATTTCCACTCCTTATTAACGCTGTTATTAACTCACTAAGCTCTTGTTCAAATTTCAGTTAAATTCTATCCAACCATATCAATTATATTACGTTACTCAATTTACTTGTTTAATTCTATTTTAGTCTCTACCCAATTAACTCTTTTTACATTACGCGATATATATATATATATATATATATATATATATATAATTATTATTAGTATTGCTCCCTTGGGTTCCTAGTGTTAGTCCATGTTAGTCCATACTCTTTCAACTCCTCTTCACACGATCTCCTCCATGTCACCTTTGCACGGACGTCTCACTCGCCGCTTCCCTTTCGGGTTCCACTCGAGGGCTTGACGCGCGATGTCACGCAGCGGTCTCCTCAGCCAGTATCCGATCCATCTCCACTTTCCACTATATATATATATATATATATATATATATATATATATATATATATACTTGAAAGTGACGTCGAGGAAAAAAGTGACTCTTCACCGAACGTCTTTTCAGTGATTTAACCGACGTCAAGTAAAATCTGATATATTGGTACTGGATACGGATACGGAGTACACTTCGATACTATTGTATTGAATGGATATATGCTACTATGGATAACGGTGGTGATACATCTGGTAGGCAGTAATAATTTCAGCACAAAAATCTACAGTTAGTACATTGAATGCAAACAGAATAGGGTTAAAAATAAAGAATTTATTAAAAGTTTCATCACGGGTTGAAATCAGTTAGAGAACCATTAGATAAACCAAGAAGTACTGAATAAGCAAGTGTTTTGTCCTCATTTGACACTCTCCAGCGATAGGTATCCATATAGGTCCATATAGGGTTACACAAGACGAACTTACAGACCATTCAGTCACTGGGTGACGGGGGCAATCCAATATGTGATTTTTAAGGCAACCATCAGTCAATGCTCGCTGGTAACTGGTTACAGAACGAAGATGCCTGGAGTTCAAGGGAAAAATCGTGATCACTGGGGCCCACCAGGTGGTGGTGTGTGTGTGAGACCAAATACTCGCCAATCACAATAGCTGGTGAGAGTGATAAAATCAAGAACTGGAAGGGGATGGAATCCATGGGCGATTGAATCCAGTTCCAATGGTTGTATGGTCTATGAGCTCTCCTTATATTACTGGAAGGTCCTGGGGTTCAAAATCCCGGTGTAGGTGAATACTGATGAAGAGTGTTGATCTAAGGCATAACAACACAAGTTCCAGTATTCCTTGATTTCCAATGGTTCTCTAAATAACATCAATCTGTAATCAAACACGAGACAAATCAAACTGCTACGAAGTTACTCTCAAATGACAAAAGGTTATCAGCAATAAAAACAACAACAAAGAAACAAATCAATGAAGTAGTCAACTCACGTTTAATGTATGCCGATCGACAACATGTTGACAAAAATATGCAACAGCAATACGAGTCATTAACCAGAAATTGTCTGCAACTAATTGAGCACTTCCCACAGAATAAATTACTTGTAACCATAGTAAACGAAATAGGGAACATAATAAACTAGACGACGAGAAGAAAGCACATACAGAGACAAAAGAATCATCAATAATACAAAATGAGTCAGTCAGTCAGTCAGTCAGTCAATCACCTGAATTCATTCAATGGACTACAACATCATCTTAGACAAGCAGTCAGTCATGATAACACGTGACAAAATATGAAAATTCTGGTTCAACGTATAATACAGGAGACCTTGATATTAGGCTTTCTTTGTGTAATCATAATATAAAGATTCTTCGCACCACTTGAATAACGTTCACTGGTTCCAGAGGTAATAAAATAGTCTTGAGTTAAAATAGTGTTGAAGTCGCCAATGCTAAGACTACCAATAAAATTTAAACAACCGATGGAGAAGATTTGTAGCTCAGGTGGATGATTTTGATTGAGTTCCTTTTTCTGCTCTGGATAGTTTATTTGCAAAGCTTTCAGAATACCTCTTACTAGACAACATCTTTAGCGCCTACTTCAATTCGTTGAAGTGGCTTGTTAAATTTCCCCACGACTTTATTAGTAACATCTCTCCTGGTCACCTTGAACGTGATTAGCTAATTTTGTGAATTCTCACACCTTCTAGACTACTTGTATTGCTACTCATTGTTCCTTGAACCTGAAGTTTCACTGTTTGTGCATGAGATTTCCTTCTTATGGTTTTGTAAATTTCGTCTATGTCATATCGTGGTGAGAGCCGGCTGCTGGCCAAATTTACGCCCCCAATATCGGTCGTGGGGAAAAATATGAATAAAGACTGATTCAACAGCCAACCACAGAAGACTTTGCGTAGGCGGATACAATTAGCATATAGATGATCTGACATTCAAGAAACAGTCACAAAGAGATGAAAGATTAACGTCCAGTGAGAAACAACCAATCAGAAGACTGTGTTTGTTTCCTTACAATAATCTATAATGATGTACATGAAAATATATAAATATGTGTTGATTTCCTTAATAAACCATCTGTTACCTGGCCCTTGTCTATTGTTGTTACAATAGTAACTAATGAGTGCTTCCGAAAATTGTCTGGCCTAATTGATGTTTCCTCTATCGTGATATTTGAAAGTTGTCCTAGTCGAACTGATGTCAATGGTGGTCAGTATGCAGTGAGTTGAGTGGAGTGCATATCATGTCTTTTGACGGCTAGTTTATCTTCATGGAGACGAAGATGAAGGGGACGTTCACTTTGGCCAATGTGGTGTTTTGCGAATCCTTACGGATTTCATCTTTTACATTGTATGTCTGACTTTTTGAAGAAAACTTTTATTTTGTGCTTATTGAGTACTCTTCTGATATCGTCTGACGTTTCTGATCTATATTGAATGACAAGTGTGGAAGCGCATGTCTTCGGAATACGTTTTCAACCATATTTAATGTTGATATTTATTTTGGTAATGAATATAAGCTGAGATTTTGTAAATTTTGGTTTAAATGTTACTGCTTTAAGAGAAAGTTGTTAGCAACACTAAATAGCGAAACATTACATATTCATTCAGAAAAATAACTGTTTTATAATAATAATTACTATCATTACTCCCTTGGGTTCCGAGTGGAACATAGGACTTCAACATTACATCTTCCCTTTCTTCTATATTCTGCCGTCCTGAAGAGGACCCCGAGATTGCCGATAGTCTCTCATTTCCTCCAACTCGCACGGTCTCCTCCATGTCTCCCCCTCGGACGTCCCACTCATCATATCTCATCTACGTTCCAATTGAGGGCCTGGCGCTCAATGTCATTCGATAACCTCCTCAACGTATGCCTGATCAATACATCTCTGTTTTCTCCTACATATTTGTTCAACGATCGACTCTTGCTTGGTCTGTTGCCACAGTTTCCAATTACTAATTCTTCCTTGCTGGCTATTCAAACTTCAATATGGAGCCAGCGAAGGCATCTACTGGTAAAAGTCAGCAGCGGTCTGTTGGAAATCCTTTTCTTTCTGACCCATATAAAAAAAACTGAATGACTTCACATTCATATCGAAAATCCGGATCTTGTTCTTTAAGCTGACTGAGTGCAGAAGATATCCAGACTGGTTTCAGGTTGATAGAGGCGTATCTTGCGTTTCCGATTCCCCCTGGCCAGATGTGACATATCCATCCCTTCCGCCAGCTGTGGTTGAAACTATGTTTACTGGCCAGAAAAGTGAAGAAGGCAATCTCTGTTAAAACTCTTCCATTGGTGGTAATTGGCGCTGGCCTTTATTGCTGTTGCAGTTCGTTGGTTATCTTCAGCACCATGAGCCCTGTATTCGCTGCCAGCCTCTGCCAGTTTGTTGCTTCTCACCTGTAAGTCTTCCAGTTCGTATGACATTAGACACATATCTGAGAAATCCAGATCTTCCAGAGTCTTCTTATAGGTGGTCCAGCGGATTCCTGTCTCTTCGCACCCAATGCAAAGTCTGAATAATAATGAATATCATATGTCCAATGTCTAAATTATATTCGCCAAACTATTTAACCTGAACTTTGTTTAAACATATATAAAATAAATCAGCGTTATGTTACGTAACAAAAACATTTTTTTTAAAACATACATCACAAGCGAAGGAACACTTGTATAGGATAAATTTTCCGGAGGCCAATTACCCTTCAAGTCAATAGTTTGAACAACAGACATCAGTATTAAGCGACGACTATTTATCAAATCAACAGTAGCATTAGAACCAAGATATAAGAGTTGTTGGGGAATCTGAATAAAGCATAAAGAAAACAAAATACAAAAAAAAATGTTTAACACAACATTGAACATTTTACATATCTATACTTCAAAGAAACACATTCTAATGAATCACCCGGCATTAAAAACACAGTAACCAGTGTAAACATCGTCTTGATAGAGTGGTTAGTTAAAAAAGAATACAAACTTATACGATTCAAATTCTAAACTAACCGCCATCAACTGAGGTATACCAGGAAAGATTCATATATTTCTAATGATGAAGTTTGAACTAAAACTACGTAGAAGTCATCGAATGAATGATTCAGTGTACATCCTGAGAGCACGCGATACACAGACAGCTAAGAATATTTTATTACTGGTCTAGTTACTCAATTTTCAACCCAGTAGGTCATGAGTTTGAACCCCGCTCCGCCAACTTGGTTTCTACATCTAGGTGGTAGTCGTAGTTCTCACACACATAAAGGGTGTGACTCATTCCCCAGTGCACAGAATCGCAAGTGGTGTTCGTCGAGTAACTGACTGACTGGTCTCAACATAGAACTGCTTTGCATCGATGAGCACCAGTTCAAATCGCCACACTCCCTCCATGTAGCACACAAACTAAGAGGTGAAAGTAAAAAGGAATGTTAAACAGATATTAGGCAAAAAATAGTAATATCGAAGAACAATACAGTTTTATTGGGTATTATAAGTCACAAGGAGTGAATGCATCTGTGCCAGGCATTGAGAACGATTTTGAGCTAGGCATGTTACCAACTGTCTCCAGCGATTGGTTTTTACCGTCCCGAGGACCCCAACCACGACCGATAGCTGCTACGTTGATGCGGTGGACGGGCTTGCATATCGCAATGACCCAACAAGCTACACTGGCTGGAACTATTGTTCCTGCAGGTCCTATCATGGCAGGAATGTTATTAGGATAGCGATTAGACTAAAAGCAGTTACCGGCATTGTTTAAGAATCTTTCTTACACTATACTGGGGGTCTGTGGCCGAAGTTGTACTGTTGAGGAACAGGGATGTAACAGCAGTGAGGTGTTTCCCTCAGATGACCAGCATGCCAACTATGCTGTCTCTCCACTCTACAGAGAGGGGGTTAGGAAAGGTCGACCCCAACAATTGTACACTCCGACTTACCCTATGGTCGGTAGCACAGTGGTTAGGACTCTCGCTGACCATGCACATGGTCCGAGGTTCGATCCCCTGCCGACGCACACCTGATATCAATGGTCGGTCTGTGAAATTTCGGCTACCAATAACAAGGCTGAAAATTCCATACTTGTACCAAAAATACAGTGTGGAATCAAGCTGTAAATCGAAAAAATAAAAATGGTGATCCGTAACCAGTGGTAAGTCTACTAATACGGAACCAATCCAAGAACCCCGTTCATACAGGCCGTGTGTGACCGGCCTCAAGCAGTTGCCACCTGGGCTCCGCGAGGGAGTATCCTAAGAATCAATCAACTTCCACGGTATGGGCAGTCGGGAAGTAACAACCACCCACACACTCCCAAGAGCACACGAAGCCTTCCCGAGCATCAATCGCTGAGTAACACTCACAATGTCTCATCGCTACTACTTCAAATAACTTCTCCGAAACCGGAAGGTTCTGGTTTCGAATCCTGACGTGGCCGTGGGTGGGTACTAATGAAAAGTCCCAAACTAGGTGGACGAAACAGTTGCCCAATACTCTGGAACCGATGTCAGCTCACAACGAAACCCTGTAACTAATCAAATCCCTGCAAACCACCAACACTAGAACTTCACCATTCAGTGACTAAAATAATACAATTCAACATCAGTAGCAGACTAAGCACTATAGCAGAGGGCTACATCAGTCGACTGGATCCCTATCAACATTCGTTTATGTGCCATTAGGCTAAGAGGTTAATCCTATAAGAAAATTGGCCAGATAGGCGCCGTCATTTCAGTATCAATACCTGAAAAACAATATTTCCCGAAAGGGTGAGTTCTAACGTCAAATGAGTAGTGACATTCTGAAACAATCCCGCTCGACAACAGGTATCGTAGTACTTAATTAGAGGCTAAATTGCACGGGTTGAGTATATAGACTCAAAGGAAAGTTTAAGTAATTATATGTCAGATAATCCACCCTTACGCAGATCATAACTTATTTTCTAACACAGAAATCGCTGTACTGATATGACGCCTGCACTCATATATATATATATATATATATATATATATATATCACAGCTATCAACAACCAACAGAACTAACACTGCATACGAATTTCGATCATTTCTCAGTATACTTTATTTTATTCCTTCACGTTCTCCAGTGGAACATAGGGCTTCAAGCTGGAGGCTTGAAGTTTCTGTAGCAGTGGTGGATAATTTTACAGGATGGGGTTGCTAGCCTCATGCCCAACTTTTTTTCTTTACCAACTTTATTTCCGGCTTAGCGAGGTTAAGGAGTGCATCGGCCGGGGATCGAACCCCAAACCATGTCCATGGTCGACGAGCGTTCTAACCACTGTGCCACCGGTGCAAAGACATTATCAGGGCGAGGCACATGCATATAGCACATAGCCTTCTTCAAACCTTGCACACAATCATTAGGTTGCGTACTATCCCATCTCCCTTGGCGGATCTGGTAATAAAAGTCACGAGGACACCATCAGACCACTTGACAGGTTAGGCACCCCTCAGTATACTTGCTATTTAGTATTTTTATCTTATTTTATTCCTTTCCGCAACCAGTGGAACTTGGGACCTCCAGCTTCAGCAGCTGTTAAGTTGCAATAGCAGCAATCTTATGTCTTTTATGGGGTGAAGTGGTCCAACTTTCCCCCTGCAGAAACCAGCTTACACACAATATTAGCTATTAACGCCGCACAGAGAATATATGAACACTAGCTGCATTTACAAAACGACAAGATAATGGTGAGTAAAGCCACCTGTGGCCAAGAAGAACATTCTCGCTAACAATCAGTAGGTTTCTGTGTGTTCTTCGAGAGACTTCCAGAGATAGCAGTCAGTTCATTTCGATGGAAAGTGCGAGTACACTAACAGATGTTACACAGGGTAAAATGAAACAGTACTCATCAGAATGTAATTAAAATATTCTTACTGAAAATTGTGTTTCCCATGGAGAATTTGTTCGTAGTACACTTGTCAATGAAGCTGGACCAGAGACTAAAAAATGTCCTGTAATCAATAACAACCAATGAACATCTTCTAACAAGTTGACTGTTGTTTCACATTCTTTGTCTTGTATATGCATTAACTGTGTAACACGTTCATTTAATAAGTGAACGAGTGTATTGACAGATTCGTCAACAGCAGATAAACCACATGCGCCAACAGCAAATAGACTATCCTGAAATCAACAACAACAACCAAAAATGCGTTACACAAAAAAAGCTTATGAGTACATATCGATTATAAATATATATATATATATATATATATATATATATATATATATATATATATATATATATATATACTCGCTGAGAAAGACACATATAGATAGATAGATGGAAAAATGGTAAAGGAAATGCTAAAATGTTTGTCAAACATGCTGAATACTGATTTCTAAACTCAATATTCACAAGACCTACAATTTTTCATTGAAGTGAGTAGCGACATCCTGAAATAATTCCGCTCGACAACGGGTATCGTAGTACTTAATTAGAGACTTAACCACACGGGTCGAGTATATAGACTCAAGGGAAGCTTTAAGTAGTTATGTGTCACGTAATCCACCCATCGGTGGTTAGGACTCTCACCGACCGACCCCCCTACCGACGATATCTATGGTCGGCCTGAATAATTTGGGTTACCGATATCACATGCTGAAAATTCCATAGTTGTACCAAAAATACGGTGCGGAATCAAGCTGTAATCAAAATAAAAAAAATCAACCGACTGGTTTCATCGTGGAACTTTGTACTGATGTGCACCAGTTCAACTTGCCACACTCCTTCCATGTAGCACAACAAAGCCATAGAAGAGACTAATGAGAGATAATAAACAGAAGTGTGAGTGAGAGAAAGAGGATAGTAGTAATATGGAAGAACAATAGAATTTTATTGGATAAAACAAATTGTAAAAGAGTGAATCGCATCTGTGTCACTGACGACGATGATTTTGAGCCATGTCAACAACTGTCTCCTCCAGTCGATATTAGTTCTTACTATCTTGAAGAACCCAATCAGGCAGGATTCTACACCTTCTCAAGTGACTGACTCAAACTAACTGTTATGGATTCCATGGACTGATTAAGCCATATTTTCGTTTGACAACTACTGTAACAACAGAAGACAAGAGCCGGCAACAGATCATTTTATTACGGAAATCAGCACGTATTTATATACATTTCATGTACATTATTATAGCTTATTCAAGCAGACAAACACAGCCTTCTGACTAGTTGTTTTCGAGTTTTCTCAGAAAGTGGAGCCATCTATCTGCGAATCATATTTGCCCACGTTAAGTCTGCTGTGATTGGTTGTTGAATCAGTCTTGTTCATATTTTCTCACGGCCAATATTAGCGACCTAGACATTGACGTAGATTAATGTCTACCAATTGGCTAGCAGCCTGCTCTCACCACACTCGTCCCCCCGTCAAATAGCTTCTTCGTGCGCAGACGATCCGACCTTCTGGGTGCTACATCCTCTAGTTGAGGATAGTTACTGACCGGCTTGTCCCACTATACCCATCGTTGGAGCTGACTGGCGCTAACTCGTTTCTGTTTATCACCTCTTCGGATGGTATATACTTGACCCCGTCTTTTTGTGATTGTGTATGGTCCTTCCCACTTTGGAAGGAGTTTCCGTGAACCTGACCCGCATTCAACTGTATGTCTTCTGTCTCTACACTTCACTTGGTCCCCGACTGCAAAGGTAATACACTGAGTCTTTCCTTTCAGCTGAGACTTCGCGACATCAATCCGCTGCTTCTGCATTACATTCTTGACTGCCTCTTTCCGCTCAGCTTTTAATTTCGTCGTACTCCACTTTTAGTAAAGGGACCAGGTCTCGTTGTGTATCGGTAATCGTGGTTTTCTACCACACATCAGTTGAAAGGGTGACTTCTTCGTTGTTTCCTGAGTGGTAGCACGATGTGTTAGTAAAATCAGCGGAGGCTCCGTTCTCCAATTACCGCCCTTCGAGGCCAGCCACTCCTTCAGTGTACGGTTGTTTCTCTCCGTTAGGTCATTCGTTTGTGGATGGTATGGGGTCGTTCTGATCCTCTTGATGCCCAGCTGTTGCAAACGGGAAGTAAATTCTTCACTCTCGAAACAGGGGCCTTGGTCTGTCAGTATTATCTTTGGTACGCCGTGGTCTGCAACGATTTGTCTAACTACTGCATCTGTCACAGTCCTTGCACGCTGGTCTGGGATCGCTACGGCGTCTACCCACACTACTAGCTTCCTATATAGCGAAAATATTCATTCAAACATCTATAAAACACAAAATCATTGAGCAAAGAATATCCTTTTCGATAAATTCCTTTTCTGGCTCTACAACTATATACGTAAATGTTTATAACATATAGAATATTCCAGATTAGTAGTCAATAATAACACTAGCGTTTTTTAAATAATTTCGACTTGTTAAGTAAGATCACAATGGAATTACCACAGTTCATTAAAGATGCATAAATCATAATAATAATAAAAATATAATATCAAACACAATATCAACTAAAATTAAGGAAATTTCTACAAAAATTCGGAATCATTCAAACTTGGATGGCCAAGGTAAGGACAATGTCTGAACTAACTTCTTTTGGATGTACAAATTAGGCTTCTTAATATGGATCCAAACAGCCTCAGCAATATTTAATAGTCGAACTCGTCAGGCGAAATTGAGATCTGTTGATATGCGGTAAGTGACCTTGAAAGCCTGGTTAACATTAATCTGGTGTCTTGTATCCACAAGATGAGGCAAAATAGCGCTGAAAGTAGATTTTGTTTGTCCTTTGTTTAACCACACAGGGTGTTGTTCCGAAATTCAACGAGAAACACGCCTAATTGTACGGCCTATGTAACTGGCTTTCTCTTTTCCAACCTGATCCTTATTCTGTCAGCTAACATTTCCCATTGAGGAAGGCGATGATTAGGCATGCATACGTAACACAGGCCCTAACCATCTCACAAACTCATCTATTGATTTTCCCTCATTACCTACATAACACTCGACCGATGTCTCACCTCAATATTATTTTCACTATATTATACCAAGTAACACGCGAGATAGAACGCAGGCATTTATGATGAAAGACAGATATCTGGCCTTTTCATGTCTTCCACTTTCAATGACCATGTCTCACATAAAGCCATACAGGAGAGGATGGAGAGAATAGCTGAGCAGTACATATGTCCTTTGATCGATAGATAGCCAACCGGATATCATGTCTACTAAACTAGAAACGGTGTAATTTGATTAATAAATGTCAAACGAGCCTTATGTATCTGTGTTGAGATTTCTTCAGAGATCGCGACCACCCCGCAGGGCTGGTTGGCTGATGCAAATTAAGTGGTGGCCACCACGTTCCAAAAGCCATTTCACTCCCTCCCCTTCCTTATTCTAGGAGTGAGTCTGTGGTGAGAGCAGGCTGCTAGCCAATTGGTAGACATCAATTTACGTCAATGCCGAGGTCACTAATATTGGCCGTGAGAAAATATGAACAAGACTGATTCAAAAACCAATCACAGCAGACTTAACGTGGGCAAGTATGATTCGCAGATATATGGCTTAACTTTCTGCGAAACCAGTCACAAGCAGTACAGAATAACCCTGAGTAAGAAACAACCAATCAAAAGACTGTGTTTGTCTGCTTGAATATATATATATATATATATATATATATATATATATATATATATATATATATAAAAGCTATAATAATGTACATGAAATACATATAAATACGTGTTGATTTCTTTAATAAATGATCTGTTGCCTGGCACTTGTCTTCAATTGTTACAAGTCGATTTAATCTAATCCTGTAGCACCATCTTATATTTGACTGACAGGAGCAAATCACACGGCAGATATTCGAAGATTTCTGCTCGGCTCAAGGTATTCAGAAGACTCTACATTTCGTCAGCGTCTTCACCTCACCTAGGAGGGAAAGGACTATATCATCTGCATATTCTAAGTCAACAAGATTATTCCCTGATGTCAGTCAATCCATCAGTCAGTCACTGAATTCAGATAAAATTAAGTATATCAGTAGTACATATCTATGCTGAAGTTTATTTTTATAATAAATAACACTTACTTCGGATGCAGTCAAATCATCTTCATCTAATTCAAGATCGATTTCTTCATCATTATCATCATTTTTAATCAATCTACGTAAACCAACAGGTTGAGCCAACTTTGAAGCAAGATAAATTTGAAACAATTGAGACTGTCGAATAGAATTACTTCTTCTTAACATTCTGAGAAGTTTCTTCATTTGTTGAACCAATTGATCTGTCATGGATAAATTGTAAAAAGAAAAGAATGACATTAAGAAGCAATATTTTATTTCTATTTTAAATTATTTCATTTCTTTTGGTTCCAAGTGAAACATAAGGCTTCAGTAGCGATGGTATTATGCCTTCTAAGGAGGAGAGGGAATGGGTGGGGTTGCCAGCCTCACATGCCCAATTTTCTCTCTTTACCGGACTTACAACTGGCTAAAGAGGTTTAGAAGTAGGGAGTCGACTGAAGATCGAACCCCAGACGATGATATGAGGCGCGATTGGCAAGTTTTCTATCATTGACGCTTAAAATACCACATAAAAACCCCTGAATGAGGGAGACACGTGTGCATCAGAAAAATCGAAAAACGTTTAATTAAATATCCTCTATAAAAATCAACTGCTTTAAAAAGGTAGTAGTGACGAGACTAAGATCAAATACAACTGTTATTTTATTCTACTTGTGACATAGTTGAGACTCATCTGTACATGTGTGTGTGTGGTTGTCAACTTTCACCTTCCGAGAACATACATTATGAAGAAAACAGAAGTGTATTGGAAACTTTCATCACCTCATGTTCAAATCATACCAGTATCCCATGAATCCGTTAATTTTCTTATTATAGCTTGATTCCACACCGTATTTTCGGTACAAGTATGGAATTTTCAGTATGCGTTATCGGTAGCCCAAATTTGCAGGCCGACCATTGATATCAGGTGTGTGTCCAGTGGCTGAGGCTCGAACCCCGTACTATGTGCATGGTCGGTGAGCATCCTAACCGCTGTGCCACCGACATTATACACTGCCTTAGATTCGTTGGAACTGTCTGTTGGAGAAGGGTGTATCTGAGAAGTTTGTTAACACCTCAAGCAGAATAAGGGCATACAACCGACTAATCAACAGTGGGCTGACACAGGGTTTCCCAATCCCCCCATTTCTCTTTAAATTTGCCACCAATTACACTTTGGAGTTAGCTCTGAAGAAAGTGCGTGGTGGTCGTGGTGGTAGATTTCCTTCCTGAGGAGAGACTTTTCAACATTGAGTATGCAGAAAACATCGTCTTTCTGTGAGATGATGCACACCCTACCCAAATTACAGTGAATCAGTTGTCAATCAGTGTCTACAAATATGGTATGTGAGCCTGAGTGCGAAGTACTGCTACAAGATTGGCAGGAGCTTGTACCTGCACTCACTATCACAAGTGAACCACCCGAAGTTACCGACAAGTTTGTGTATCTGGGCAACTGTGTGAGTGCTGGTGGAGATATAACGGACAAGATTTCTAGCCATACCATGAAAGTTAGGGTAGCATACGCCAACCTGAGCCACCTCTGGAGCCGACGCGACATCAGTCTGGCTGCCAGAGGTTGAGGAGTGCCATCCCCAAGCTGAGGATGTGTGGTGACTATACATATTCGACTATCATTGTCTCTATAGAAGTGCTTGCATCCGATTTCGAGGTGGCAGAGTGTGTTTAGACTCGGTGGAGATCAATATTCACTGAATATGATCACATGACCATTGTTGAACGCGCGCCTTTCGACTACTGCGTTACATTTTGCTTATTAATAAAAACTCTCGTTTCTGTAAAATTTTATGCCAAGAGTTTTTGGAAACTATCACAATTATTTACCTTTCGAACACTGAATCCAAGAATACAATCTTATTGACAGATAATACATATAACTAACTATTTGGATTTGTGGAATTTTTAAACATAAACACATCTATAATTGTATATATTGTTGGATTTACATGTTCAAGTTGCTCCAAGTCAGTGAGTTTATGGTTGAGATATCATTTTAGTTAACTGTGCTGAACTATATTGCATGTTGTTGTATTGTATAGTTGTTGTCGCTTTTTGCCCTTTTTTCTGTGAACTGTTTCCTTTGTTGATGTTGTTCTCATTGTTTGTCCGTTATTTTCTGATTTTGAGGGGAGCAACCCAAAAAGTCGCTTCTCTCTAAACTTTATCTTAATGTAATCATTCCTTTCTCAGGCGTGAGGCTAGCAACCCCACCCTGTAAACAAAATTGCTACAGAAACTTCAGCAAAATGAACCTCTTTGCACCAAAAGAAAAAGTCTGTGTGGGAACATGGAACGTCCGAACTATGTACGAGACAGGGAAAGCTGCCCAGATCGCCAACGAGATGAAAAGATACGGAATACAAGTGCTGGGAATATGTGAAAGCAGATGGAATGGGAGTGGACTCACCAAATTGTCAACGGGTGAGTCAGTGATCTACTCCGGTCACCCAGAAGATAACCACACGCACACCGAGGGCGTGGCTATCATGATGTCACCAACGGCAACGAAAGCCCTGATACAATGGGAGGCGATTTCGTCCAGGATAATGACCGCCAGGTTCAACTCCAAAGGAAGGAAAGTGTCAATCATACAATGTTATGCACCCACAAACAACGCAGACCTCGAAAAGAAAGAAGAATTCTACAGGCAACTACAGGCAACAATGGACAATACTCCAGCTGGCGACATGAAAATACTAATGGGAGACATGAACGCCAAACTGGGACCAGACAACATAGGAAGGGAACTCATCATGGGTAGAGAAGCTCTAGGAGAAATGAATGAAAATGGAGAACTCTTCGCCGACTTCTGCGCCTTCAACGAACTAGTGATTGGTGGCAGTGTATACAAGCACAAAGATATCCACAAGGCTACATGGGTGTCACCAGACGGGCAAACCAAAAACCAAATCGACTTCATCTCAATCTCAAGGAAGTGGAGGCGCAGCCTACTGGACACAAAAGCAAGAAGAGGAGCAGACGTTGGCTCAGACCACTATCTCGTACAAGGGACAATCCAAATCAAATTAAAAGCTTTCAGGGAATCAGGAGCTGCAGATAGACCACAAGCCAAGTTCAACACTCAAAAGCTGAAGGACCAGGCTACAAAGGACATCTTCATTGCAAGCATAAAGGACAAAGCCGAGATACAAATCAACACCAGCGAAAAGGTCAGCGTCGAAAAGCACTGGAACAACTTGAAAACGGTGTGGAGCCAAACCTGCATAGAAATTCTAGGCAGAAAAAAGAGACAGGACAAACAGTGGCTCACTACGGACACTTGGAAACTAATAGAAGAGAGAAGGACAGTGAAGCAAAAGATTATCCAGTGCACTGACGAGCAACAAAAACAGGAGCTGAATGCAAGCTACAATACACTGAACAAAAGAGTGAAGAAGAGTGCCAGGGAAGACAAAAGAAAATATTATGAAACCATGGCAAACGAAGCAGAACAAGCTGCAGGCAAAGGAGACCTCGCCACACTCTACCAAACAACTAGGCACCTTTCGGGCAAACGTTCGACACAGATTAAGCCAATAAAGGACGACAATGGAAAGTCAATCACCAAAGAGGTGGAACAGAGAAAGCACTGGGCTGAACACTTCAAAAGACTTCTAAATCGTCCGCCACCTACAACGCGCCCAACAATACCAACAACGGAAGCAGAACTACCAGTGAACACTGACCCCCCGACGAAATCAGAAGTCCTGAATGCAATCAAGATGCTAAAAGCTGGGAAAACACCGGGACCAGATGGAATCCCAGCAGAAGCTTTGAAAATAGACCCAGAGACAACAGCGGACTTGATGACACCACTGCTGGAGAAGGTGTGGAAAGAGGGCAAAGTACCCGAGGATTGGAAGAAAGGATACTTATTCAAACTTCCAAAGAAAGGAGACTTAAGTCAATGTAAAAACTGGCGTGGAATTATGCTTCTGTCCATTCCAAGCAAGATACTAAGTCGCATCATCCTGGAGAGAATCAAACAAGCCCTAGATGAAAAACTTCGTCCGGAACAGGCTGGATTCAGGAGAAACAAATCATGTATTGATCAAATCGCCACTCTACGGATCATCATTGAACAAAGCTTGGAATGGCAGTCACCTCTCTATCTCAACTTCATCGACTTTGAAAAGGCCTTCGACAGCGTCGATCGAGAGGTCATTTGGAAACTACTTCGCTACTACGGGGTCCCATCGACAATTATACATCTCATCCAACAGTTATACGACAATGCTGCATGCCAAGTAATCCACAACGGGAAACTTACGGAAGCCTTCGAAGTGAGGACGGGAGTGAGGCAAGGCTGTCTACTATCACCAATGATCTTCCTGATTGCAATTGATTGGATAATGCGACAGACAACGGCAACCAACGAGGGAACAGGCATAAAATGGACTGACACAAAAGACTTGGAGGATCTGGATTTCGCCGATGATATATGTCTGATTTCCCATAAACTGGAAGATATGCAAGTGAAAAGTAACAAGTTGGCAGAAGAAGCATCAAAGATAGGACTTCACGTGAACATAGATAAAACAGAGGTGATGAAGATTCCTAGCCAACATCAACAGCAACAACAACAACAACAGACAACAATCAGCATAAATGGGAAGAACCTGAAAGAAACAACCTCCTTCACCTACCTGGGAAGCATCGTCTCAACTACAGGCGGAACTGACGAGGACATCAAAGCCAGAATCGGAAAAGCAAGACAAGCTTTCATTACTCTCAAATCTGTGTGGAGGTCAACAGCACTCAGCATAAAAAATAAGATCCGGATTTTCAACTCAAATGTGAAGTCAGTCAGGCTACTACTATACGGATCAAAGACTTGGCGCGTCATAAAGAGCATCTCAATTAAACTACAGACCTTCATTTACAGCTGTCTTCGCTCAATACTCAAGATCAGATGGCTAGAAAAGATCAGCAACAGGGATCTCTGGGAGCGAACCAATCAGGAACCGATTGTGAAACAAATAGGCAGGAAGAAATGGAGATGGATTGGCCATACGCTGAGGAAACCATCAAGTGATATCACTAGACAAGCCCTCGAGTGGAACCCGAAAGGGAGGCGGCGAGTTGGTCGTCAGTGTAAGGGTGACTTGGAGGAGGTCATGCGAGGAGGAGATGAAAGCATGTGGACAGACCTGGAGCAGGGTGAAAAAGTTGTCAGAAAACCGAAGGCAATGGAGGTGCGCAGCTGAAGCCCTATGTTCCTCTAGGAACTAAAAGATACAACAATAATAATGATCATATGGAAACACTGGCTTCAGTGACTTGGAAATGTGCTACGAATATCACCTTAAAGATTTCCGGCCCAGTCACTGTTCGCCAGCCTTGGAGACTGGGCGGAAAAAGCAGAGAGGCCATCAGCCCATAATCCCAGGAATTCTAGATCCAATGGTCGATAATTTCAATACAATTATCATTTGGTCATCGCAAAGCTGAAACTGATAACAATGAAATATACAGGTAAGACTTATGGAATAGGATATCTACCTAATACAAACCGACATGTTTCTTGTGCATTTTAACGATGCTTTCAGTCACTTGTTTATACCCAACTGAAGTTTAATGCAAAAAGTATTACGATAAGCAAATGGTTATGAATAATATTCCGATTTTAAGGTTTTTGAGAATTTTTGATTAATTACTGAGTTAGAATTCAGACCACTGAATTCCAACCCAAGTGATTGAACGGTCACCGAACTTGGTCTCGTAACCTGGAATCCTTTCGTAAGAGGTCTCTTATCGGATAGAGGGATCGCGCCATTGAGGGGCTTTAAAAAAGGACGAAACCGCTAGCTATAAAGTACTTCTTGATATTTCAACGACCTCCTTGAATGGTACATAACGAAAATATTATAACAATTGTAATTATGAATAGAATGTTGTTTAACATGTATTTTTTAAAGTAACACTATGAAAATTACCAGCATTTTGTACTTGACCAGTTGTCAATGGTAAGGGTGAATCATCGTCTGAATCACAGTCGGTTACAGCATGATTTTGTTTACCACCAACGAATGACATATCACTGAACGATGAAGGGATCAAGTCGACAAGATCACTCCAACAGTTGAAAAGACGTTCAACAGCTTCATGAGCTAATTGGCCATCACCATCGATCTCTGTAGAACTGGATGCCATTAGATGCATACACTTGAAAGAAAAGAATAATAGGAGGAATATATATAGACTGAAGTAGGGTTCACAAGAATTTACAACAAAATGCATATGATTGACAGGATCTTTTGGTCCGGGGTTCGATCCCCGGCCGACGCACTCCTTTACCTCGTTAAGCTAGAAATAATGCTGGTAAACAGGAAAGGGTGGATACGAGGCTAATAACCCCATCCTGTAAAATAAACACTGCTACAGAAGCTTCAAGTAACTAGCTTGAAGCCCTATGTTCCACTGGGGAACGCGAAGGAAAACACTTGACAGGATCTTTAACCTCAGCTATGCAGATAGTTAAAAATACTCCAAAATTCAATTTACAAAAATACCATGACTGACAACAAATCAAAGTGATTGCATGTCACAATGAAATAACCAACACAAAACCACAAATGTCAAGGCCATATTCTTATTATTCCCTTGAGTTCCGAGATGAACACAGAAGTTCACTACCACATCTTTATTTTGTCCTATTCATCTCCGAAATTCTCTTTGGCTGGCTCCATGATTACCCATAATCACTTATCTCCACCATGCGTTCTATCTCCCGTGTGAAGCGGTATAATAGGGTAAGCAATACTGAGGTTAGACATCGGTCGAGTGCTAGGTAAGGAGGGGAAATCAATCGACGAGGTTGTGAAGCTACATCGACTGAGATGGTTAGAACATGTGTTATGCATGCTGTATGCCTAGCCATCGCCTTCCCCGACGGGCAATGTTAGCTGATATAGGGTCAGACTGGAAAAGAGCTAGCGGTGTTCAAACCAAAACATGACACCAGTCAATGAAATCTACAACAGCTAGTCTAAGCGAATCGCATGCCAAACATTCGTAGATTGCAGCTCAAGGTGTTTACAAGACTGCATTTTGTCAGCGTCCTCGCCTAAAAGGACTATATCGTCTGCATATTCCAAGTCAACGAGATTATTCCCTGGTAGCAAGTCAATCCCTGAGTCGCTGAAGTGAGTTAGGGTTAAATCCATTAGTACATCTATGATGAAGCTGAATAGAAAAGGGGATAATGGGCATCTTTGACGGACACCACTAGTCGTCACCAGTTCAGATGACAACTCGCCGTAAGCCCTCACCTGACTGTATGAGTACGAGTAGAGTGCCTTAATCAGTGCTAGAAGCTTTAAGTTTCTGTAGAAGTGTTTACTTTACAGGATGGGGTTGCTAGCCTCATGCCCAACCTTCCCTCTTTACCAGTATTATTTCTGGCTTAGCGAGGTAAAGGAGTGCGTCGGCCGGTGATCGAACTCCAGACCATGTTCATGGTCGGCAAGCGTCCTAACCGCTATGCCACCGACGCACTGGCGTAAAGTGGCTAATAAGTGCCAAACGAGCCTTCTATATCCGTGTTGAGATTTCGTCAGCTATCAACCACACGGTAGGACTGGCTGATGCAACTTCCCAGATAAGTGAATCGGTCAAATCGCTCCACAGTCTCACTCCTTATCCTTAAACGAAGGGTCCATGTGGTCCAATGCTGCATCATCATTCCACAGTTGACAAAAGTAAATCCCATGACAAACATTCGAAGATTGCTGGTCCTCAAGGTGTTTATAAGACCCATAGGAGGGAGGGCCTATATCATGAGCATGTGTATTATTAGTGACATTCATCGTCAATACTACAGCCATGAATTTGCATTCACCGCAGTTATCCTGCGGTGATTCATAGACCCTTCTTACAAAAGTGGCTTATAACAAAGAGCAAAAAAAAACAAAGTAAAACTCACTTGTTTTAATACAGAAGAAAGAATCGCAAGAAATTTGTTCATTATCCATAGACAAATTAATCCCATATGAAATATTGACTGACATGTCTGTTTGTTGAAAGCCTCCTGTGAACTAAGCTTCGGCAATGACAAGACACGTTCAACTGGTTCCCATGCACGTGAACTATTCAACACTAGATTTAATATGAATTCAGATAGGATAGGCAATTCATAAGGTATTAGATTTTCTAATTTTATACTTGGAATAGCTAAACCAGCTCCAACTATACGATTGATTATTTCATCACGTAATTCCGACGGTGCTTGATTAATGAGTTGTTCAATGGATGTTTGAGTTAAGTCCTTCTGTTCACCAGTAGTACTTCCATCATTTAGCCATCGATTCATATGTTCAATAAGTATGAGAAAATGCAGGGTACTTGATGAAAACATGGTTTGATTTTGATCAAAGCAAGATGACATAATTCCATTACTAGTTAAACAGGTCAGCGATGAAGAGATTGGATCAATAAGAGGACCAGACATTGAAGAAAAGCGTACCAAACAAGATAATGTACGTGAACCGAGTAGATCTGAACCACGAACCCATGTATGTAACTAGGTCAATCAATATTCAATGAATATCAAATGAAAATGAAAGAGTTGAATGTAAAAAATAATTTTAATTATGAAGCGTAATGATTGTTTAAAATGCACAATGGGTGCTACATTATTAGTACACACAAAAAAACTTAGCAGTAAATCCACCCAATTCAACTTACTCAATTTTAATCGTCAGTTAGCTATATCTACTTCTATCGATGATATTTTAAATTATGGTGGATTGGATTATGCGGAAGATGTTAGTTGAGGGGGAGGGGAGGAAGGGAGAGAAGAGAAAACAGAAACACGTCGGGCCGATAAGAATATTCTAGAATATCTGGACTTTGCGGATGACTTATGCCCAATGTCATACAAACTTGAAGACTTACAGGTGGAAATTAACAAGTTGACTGAAGAAGCAGGCAGCAAAGATAGCACTTCGAGTGATGTGGCGGTGTAGTACAGACAATGTGTTCTCATGGTATATTATTCTCACATGTTCCCACAGTTCAATTCGGTATTAGCAACAAAATGCGAAATATCTATTTCAACATTCTATTTGACGTTACAGACAGAATGCTTTCCCACAGTTCAATACTGCATTAACAAAACAACACTATGTATGTTTGAACATTCTGTTTCATGTTGTTTGATGTAAACCAAAACCACACGCTTGGTGATTGGTTAACGAATATAAACTGTGGATATATGTGATCAGCGTTTCAATTAATGAAAAATATATCTTGGCTCCCGAGTCTTGCTTTCTGTTGTTACATAAGGTGGAAGAAGGTGATGATGACAACCAATCACCATCAAAGTAATAAATTCAAAAAAAAGGTCACTTCCTTTAATTATTTATCTTGGCAGCATGATTTTAACTACAGGCAGTTGGGATAGATAAAAATGTTAAAGCCACCAAAGATTAGAAAGGTGAGAGAGATATTCATCGGTCTAAAAATCAATCTGGAAATCTATTGCACTATGCATAAAGCATAAAATTAGGATATTCGACACCAATGTTAAGTCAGTCTGTTCTGCTATAGGGATCAGAAACTTCACTGTCACGTTATCAAAGCATTTCCAACGATTTATCGCATACCTTTATCAACAGCTGTCTTCACTGGCTCCATACTGAAAATCAAGTGGCCATATATATATAATCAGCGACCGGAAACTTAGAGAACAAGCCAATCAAGAAGGAAATGGAGGTGGAGAGAACACACCCTGAGAAGACCGTTGAATGACATCAGACGCTAGACCATCGCTCGAGTGGAACCAGAATGAGAAACAACTAGTTGGGCCTCGGTTCAAGTGTGATGCAGAGGAGATCGTGTGAGGAGTAGATGAGAGACTATGGACAATCGTGGGGTCAGATGAAGAGGACTACAAAGAATAGGGATATCCCTTTGAAGTCTTGTAGTACCACTCGTAGTGCAAGGGGATAATAACAAGCCATCGATATTCTTCAGAAGAGCGTCAGTTCAGAACTCAAATGAGATACACTTCGTGCTACAAAACCTCAATCATCATGTCGTCAATTAAACACTATGGTTTGTCACTTTTTGCTAACGGAATGGTGGATTACATTTATCTAAGCATTTCTATATCAATGTTGTTAATATATATTTCAAGTGAGTGAATGCAATGGCAATTCTCAAAGAGCTGTTAAACAGAGAAAATTATCAATAAAGGTAGATTCACTGCCAGATCCAGCTCAAAAAAAGCATACCAAACATAAACCGTTGAGTAGAACACCAACTTTCTTGTATCTGATGGTCGTCAGTTAACAGTCTGATAACTATTCACAATGCATTTATCAAACAGGCCGTGTGTGACCAGCCTCAAGCCAAGTTGTTTCCTAGGCTCTCTAGTCCCACAGCATAAATTCTCCTTCTATTTCAGGTATCCCAAGAATAAATCAACTTATAACGTGTGGGCAGTCGCGAAGTAAAAAGTACCTAAACACTTCCAAAAGCAAATGAGACCCTTTTGACCATCCTTCTCCTGTAATTAGGTGACCCTTGTACCCACTCTCTGTTGAACACTGTTTATTTTCACTCTTTTACACTTTACCTGGACATTCGCGCACTATATAATCTGACTATGGATCGACTTTGACACAGCTCTGATCTACTTAAGCACAGCGACAGTATACTTAGTGGCATTCAGCCTTAAACACCTCATAATTCGATGTCTGTGTTTCACGATTCTACGCGTAACTCGAACGTTTGGTTTAACAGATCATGGAAGAGATCTACATGCAAATTACAGTTAATTTAGATAACCCCCCCCCATACAGAATGCTGCGATTTCTTTTTCTGCTTCTGAATGGGAGGAGTGTTATGTCATCGTTTTTTTTTCTCATAACCTCATTTGAAATCCCACCGACGCACTAACATACTCACACTCACGCATGAATTCTGTGACCGAAATTTCTAAACGTAAAACACATCAAGAATAACATGGAAACCACCACAGGGATATTATCATCATTAATAAGTCGGTATAAAGTGTTTAACATACCTTAATAAAGAGTAATAAAGTCCGTGGAAATACATCTGAGCCCATAACATTATGCCACTTAGAACTAGGCCGAAAACGAGTTTCATGATCAGTACGTCGTATTCGGCTAGCATGAAAGCCAACAACTACAATCAATATAAAAAGTGAATAAAAGGCAAGAAAGTATTAACTTTATAAAAGCGAGAGATATAAAGAGATCCTGTTAAACAAAGAAATTCGGAATAAAACTATATACTACTGACTGATCGAAATGAGTAGTTGTAAACCACTCATATCAACTGATAGTGCTTTCTGAGCTAAGTTAAACCGGCTATACCTGTGATGAGCTCAATCCCAGACGAGAGAAACGGCCATTTAGTGTTTAGATAGCCTCTATCTGGCTGGCTAGCAAACACAACTGGTTGAAGTAAGTAACACACAACTACTTATAACAACCAATCAGTAGCATAACCCATCACGCATGCTTAATGCTTGGTATCTTGACCATCATTTACGGTATCAAGCAGATCACATATTGATAATAATAATAATAATTTGCTTTATTCCAGAAACAGTACTACTGGTACAGTGTGGAATTTTCAGCACATATCTACAATATTGCATCTGATTTCATCTCACATTTAAAAGGAGTATTTCAAAAAATAAATATAAAAAAACAACAAAAAAAATGACGAAAAATGCAAAAACATATCAAGTAGAAGGGAAGATAAACAACAATAATAAATAATATTTGAGTATTGGATAGTGGAAGCTATGATAAGTGTATGCGTGGTGAACGGCGTTCACAACCAAGAGTGTCAGTTAATATTGCCGAACAAAAAGAACAATCACGATACTAATATTACATGATGGTTAATGACAGGACAATTTTGTAATAATCATAGTGATAATATAGTCGGGACCAGTAGATACACAAAAGAAGGAATAGAACAAAGAATAAAAAAGTAAGCCAATGATAATAATTTTAAGTAGCCAAGTATGTTTAAGAAGGTTGTTCACTATAGAGTACAAATAAGAGAGTATAAGGGGGAAATAACAAGGGCCAGAATTATGTTATTAACAACAAAGCAAGTCATAGGTTTCACACTTAACATTGTCCCTGACACTTAGAACACGGGTCAAATATGGTATCGTTGAGTTCCTATACTTGGTTGTACGAGCATATATTATTTTGTACTGATTTCTGGTTCTACCTGATGAGATGCAAGGAGAGAGTTGGGAATAGGAGGGGGTGTTGGGGGTCGGAGAGTATGGTTTTAGTCCATTTCTCGCATGTATTCAGATGCTTATCCACTAATGTAGTGACGAGCTGACTGAGTTTTACACCACTAGTCCTACTAACTACCTTCAACATCCTTCTCAGAATGGTATAGTCCTTTTTCAGTAACCCAGGAAAGACTAACGGGGAGCAGTAAAGTAGAATAGGTAAGATACGAGAGTTGACAAATTGTGAAAGCAGAGGAGGTTGAGTGATTCCAGTTAGTCTGAGTTTCTTAATGTAGTAGGTTAGACGAAACACTTTCTTAGAAATCGTTTGGCTATGAGATGACCAAGTAAGGTCGGAAGATAGAACTCTAGTCCGAGGTATTTTGCATCAGACTTAGTTTCAATTTTAGTCCCCCCCCCTCCAATGCTGCAGGCGTCATGAGTGCTAACTAGTGTTTGTAGATCTCGTTTATGCCTAAAGGAGAAGTCAATAGAGTCTGGCATTTTAAGGGATTCAGCATGAGGTCATTTATAGCTTAGACCACTGAATGATGTCCGACAGGAAGCTATTTAATTTAAAACAGTCTGACTGAGACTCAACGGGAAGCGAAACAGTCAGATCATCTGCATATTTGACGAAGTTGATTTCGTCTGAAAGAGGTAAGTCATGTAAGTCATGGCGGCCTGTTTGATACCTGGGCTACCTTTTGCGTGCATCTACATATTGCATCTAATACATCATGTTTTCATTCATTCATTTTAATAAATAAAAAAATATTGTTTGTGAATCTGAATAACTTCCAGCTTCCAAAGGAAACAATAATGTGACAATAGCACATTATGTCAAGCGATTCATGACGGACGGAAACCTCAGATAAACCTTTGAAGTGAAGACAAAAGTAGGACAAAGCTGTCTGTCTACTATCACTACTGATGAGATACTCCCGAATGCCGTGGACTGGATTATGCGGAAGACTGTGCACAGGGAGCGAGGAGACAGGATTCCATTTGACGGATAAGAAGACTCTTGGAGATATGGACTTCGCGGACAACATTATGTCGAAAATGTACAAGTGAAAGTCTACATGATGGCAGAAGAGGTAGCTGCTGGCAGTGAAGATGATGAAGATACCTTAACTACAACAATAAGCACTAAGCAATATCAACTGGAGAAAAAACTCAAGGAAATATTTTCCTTCACTTATCTAGGCATCATCATTTCAACTACAGGCAGTCGGCAAGGGTAAGGATCTTAAAACCAGAATCGGAAAGGCAAGACGGAACTTCATCACCATGAAATCAGTCTAGAAATCTACCGCAATCAGTATTTAAGAAGAAAGTTCCAATTTTCAACACTAATTTCAAATTGATACTTCTAAATGTCTGTCTGGATTCAACGTAGAACTTGGCACCGAAGTGCAGCAGTTCGAGTTGCCACGTTCCAAATACCACACAAAGTTAGAAAACAAGAAGATCAGTGAAGAGAATCAATACAGTCTGACAAGTATAAGAGTGAAACAGAATGGGTAATGGTAGAAAGGAATATGAAAGATTACAGAGACTGAATACATCTGCGCTGGCCATTGACAACGATCACTTTGAGCCATGTCACCTATTGTCTCCAGCCATTGATTCCTAGAGTCAGTCCCGAGGGCCCCAACCCGGACGGAAGTCTGCATCTCCCTACCTGGCCGACTCAGTTTAACTGTCAAGGATTTATTTCATGGATTGATGAGGCCATGTTTTTGTTTGGCCACCAGTTACTCTTTTCCAACCTGCACCACCTATATCAGCTAGTAATGCCCGTCGGGGGGAGGCGATGGTTAGGTATGCGCACCACGTGACCTAGCCATCTCAATCTATGTAACTTTATAGCCTCGTCGATTGATTTTCCCTCTTTGCCCAACACTCTACGCCTAACGTCAACATTACTTACCTTACTTCTAAATATGGTTCTAAGACTTGATGTGTCGCCACAAACTCTTAGGACAGGCTGTAAAATGTTATCAGTAGCTGCCTTTACTGCACAATGAAGATCAGATGGTCAGAAAGGATTAGCTGAAGGGTATGAACCAACCAAGAGACTTAATATTATTGTTGCTTTGGGTTCCGGGTGGAAAACCCTGTGTCTCCACTTTGTTCTATTCTCTGCTATCCTCTTCAGCTGGGTCTACGATTGACCGCAATCTCTCATCTCCTCCTCCTCCCCAACACACGATCTCCTCCAAGTCACCCTCGCATCGACGACCTACTCGTGGTTATTTTCTTCCCATAGTTTCTTGTTCCTAGTTCTTTCTTTCTCCTGACCAAGAACCTATTGCTCAACAAATATGCCGAAAAAAGTAGAGATGGATAGGACACTCTCCTAGAACACCAATGAATAAGATCGCGTGCAAGGATCTTGAGTGGAACCCAAATGGAAAGCGGAGAGTCGGGTGACCGAGGTGACATGGAAGAGATCGTGTGAGGAGGAGATAACAGCTGATACGCAGAAAACAGGATGAAATGGAGATGGACTATTGCGACAACACTATATTCCACTCGGGGCCTAAGGAAATAATGATCATTATATAACAACAACAACTACTGTTGAGTTTTATCATATAAAAGCTGAGATTTCGTCTACTATTACTCTGATAAAGCTATAAGCACTATTTAGTGAAACATCACCAAGAGCCGAACTAATATGTAGGAGAAAATGGAGATGCATTGATAGGTAAAGTCTCACAGTGTTATACAGTAATATTTACTGATGATTTCAGGATTTCATCATGAGCTGACATTAGTTAGAGAACTATTGGAAAACCTAGGAGTACTGGACAGCTGTTTCGTCAGCCTAGTTTGGGACTCTTCATCAGTACGCACCTACCGGGATTCTTAACCCAGGACCTTCCGGTTACAAGGCGAGCTCGTATACCATTAAGCCACTGGTACTGATGACGTTTCGAACACAATTCATTGCTCATAATCACATCAAGGTACTCACACAAGTTTCGAAGTTCGTTTATATAATTCCATTATTTTCCTTTGCTTGATTTGATTGGTAGTAGTATTTTCCATATTTCCTTCTTCTATTTGTTTTATCAGTAATTTACAGTAATTTAACATAACTAATCCTTCTTGTTCATTTTCTGATTCAATTGTGAATATTGTGAATTTTATTCCGTTAACTATTGAGTTTATGTGTGTCAAGAAGCTAGAGATATGTTCTGTTTTAAACACTGTGTGAAAGTGTCATCCACATATCTCCACCATATTTTTGGAGTAGGATTAAATGTTGTATTAAGAGCAATATTTTCGCAGCTGTCCATAAATATATCTGCTACAATAGAGGATATTGGTGGTCCCTTTGCAACACCTTCTGTTTGTCTATATATTTTGCCTTGGAAATATGGAAAATACTACTACTAATCAAATCAAGCGATGGAAAATAATGGAATTATATAAACGAACTTCGAAACTTGTGTCAGTACCTTGATATTATTATGAGAGGCAGTCAATTGTGCTCAAAACGTCATCAGTAAACATTACTGTATAACACTGTGAGACTTTATCAAAGTAAATTCTACCCACATGGGAATTATACTCTATCACAGTGCACACGTTTTATTCTTATATCAATGCATTGATAGGGCATACGTCAAGGAGACCGTCAAGTGAAATCGCGGGCAATGCACGCCATCTCTCCAGTGGAATCACGGTGGGAAGCGACTAGTGGGTGGTCAGTGCGACGGTGACAGTGGAGGAAATCGTGTGTTGACGAGGAGGAGATGAGAGATTATGGTCAGCCGTAGACCCAGATGAAGAGGATAGCAGAGAATAGGATAAAGTGGAGAGAGAGTGCTGTTGAAGCCCTATGTTCCACTAGGAACCCAAGGGAATAATAAAATTATAATAATAGTGAAGAGTCAGTAAAAGCAATTTGATTTTGCTTTCCATTCCCATTGAGGAATAAACACATATTAGATTACTGCTTAACTTCCATGATTCAGGTTCCTTTAAATTTGACCCACAGAAAATAATTTGGACTCTCATTGTGCTCTTTATTACCCGATTCAAGATCCTGACTCGTAATGAAACATCTTTACTATCCAAAATCCCAGAATTTGAGCACTAACTCGAAGACTTGCAGGCGAAAACCAACTAACCGGTTGAAGGAATACAGCGAAAACAGGACGGCAGGTGAGCACAGAGAAGATGGAGGTTATGAAGATAAGCAACCAACTAACCAATCAACAACAACAACCAGCACCAATCACCATCGACGGGAGAGATTTAACAGAGGTTGAGTCCTTCACATATCTGACAAGGAAGCATCGTTTCAACTACAGGCTAGTGGAACGGACGAAGATATTAAAACCAGCAGGCCAGAATCGGAAAGGCAAGATACGCCTTCAACAATCTGAAACCAGTTTGGAAATCTTCTGCACTGAGCATAAGGAACAAGATTCGCATTTTCAACATCAATGACAAGTCGGTTCTTCGTACGGGTCAGAAACTTGGCCAGAGCGTAACGAAAGGGATTTCCAACAGGTTGCAGACCTTCATCAACAGCTGTCCGCTTCGCTGGTTCCATAGTGAAGATCAATTGGCCGACCAATCAGAAAGGCTTAGCAACAAGAAACTCTGGCTGAGGATAAACCAACCAAGAGCCGATCACTCAGTAAATATTTAGGAAAAAAGAAAAAGTGTTCAGCAAAGAGTTACTCTTTTCGGCGATATCATTCTCAAGCTGTACAAATCGCAAATTTATAGTAATTTGTCTTGGCAACAAAAGGAATATTTCCAAAGATGTGTTAATGCAATTGTTAGTTTTTGACAAACTAAAATAAAGTTACAAAAGTAGGTTGGGTGACGTAATCTAATTGGTAGGGTTCAATGAAAAAATGAATGAGAGTCAAGTTAATAATCTGAGTAGAATTCACTTGAAAATGAATGAGAGTTAAGTTAATAAGCTGAGTAGAATTCACTTAAAGATAAACGAAAATCGAGTTAGCAACAGTCGTCATGAGCGTAGAGATTTAATAGAAGGTGGGGGTAGAAAATAATGCAATTAAGAAATAGACAAACAAAGAAGAAAGAGGTAAGACAAAATTACGTATTTGGTGTTAAGATAGATCAAGACCATTGTAGATTTAGTGACTGAACAAACTTCTTTTGTATGCAGAGTTCAGGATTCAATATGTGATGTTAATGCTCTTAATCTGTCTTTTATACGCTCTCCTTCTACCATAACCACTTCTAATGTTACCAATCTTGTAGCTGATAACTTCCAGGACTTCAATACTCTCGATGTTTTGAAATGTCTTAAAACTCTTAAGCCCTCACATAGTCTTGGCCCTGATGGCATACCTGCATATGTCCTAAAACAATGTGCAGATGCTTTATGTTCTCCTCTAACTAATATCCTAAATGCTTCTTTCTCCGAAAACGTTGTACCTGTTCCATGGAAAGACATTAAAATAGTCCCTGTCCCTAAACCTGGAAATAGCAAGAACGTAAAGTTCAGACCCATCGCCATCACTTCCCCGTTTCTAAAGCTCATGGAAAAACTAATACTTCTTAAACTCGAACCCTCCCTTAAAAGCTTCGAAGACCCCAAACAATTTCCCTACAGACAGGGTAGGAGTACTTTAGACGCTGCAGCCGTCTTACACAACAGTATTGTCTCATCATTAGACAAAGGTGCCAAATATGTCCGCTGCACGTTTCTTGACTTTACTTCTGCTTTCGACTCTGTACCTAGAAGTCTCTTGCTAAATAAGCTCTCCACGACACAAACCGAGTCTTGGGTCACTAAGTGGTTGCATTCCTACTTTTCAAACAGAATGCAGTACACCGTATACAAAGGTCAATCCTCCTCTGCTGTGCTCACTGAATCTGGTGTCCCCCAAGGTGCTGTACTCTCCCCACTTCTCTTTTCATTCTTCCTTCATGACCTACCGTCTTCAAATGACATTAACTTTGTCAAATATGCTGATGACCTAACTGTATCCTTACCTGTCAAATGTCAAAATGACTGCTCTAAACTAAATGGCTTCTTATCAGAAATTAGCCAATGGTCCAAGGAAAACGGTCTAACCTTAAACCCCTCCAAATGCCAAACAGTTAATTTCACCTTTAGGCATAAATCTGACCTAAACAAACTGGTTAGCGCTCACGAGGTGTGCAACATAGATGGCACTGAAATAGAAACTAAGTCGGAAATTAAATACCTAGGCGTCACTCTATCTTCTGATCTTTCCTGGTCGTCTCATATCTTGACGATTTCCAAGAAAATATACCGTCTTACCTTCTACATCAAGAAGTTAAGACATTCTGGTGTAACCCAACCCTTACTACTACAATTTGTTAACTCCCGTATTCTGCCTATAATTCTCTATTGCTCCCCCTTAGTCTTTCCTGGGCTATTGAAGAAAGACTATACCTTATTACGTAGGATGTTAAAGGTTGTCAGCAGGGTAAGCAGTTTACCACTTAGCCAGCTTGTTAACATTCTGGTGGACAGGCACATGGACTCATGTGAAAAATGGGCGAAGTCCATTTAATCTGACTCACAACACCCTCTACACTCACAACTCTCCCCATGTATCTCTTCAGGGAAAACAAGAAGCCTATATAGGAAACTATATGCCCGCACTAGTAAGTACAAAAACTCATCCATACCCTACCTAGCCCGTGTTCTGTGTGATAAAGAATGCATCAGGCATGAAACCTTTAACTTATTAAATAGTCACTAGAACCAATGAATCTCGTCTTTCCAACTCACATCATTTATGGGTACAACGTTTTCTCTCTTTTCCATTCTCTCTACCTTTTTTGTCTTTATTTTTGTTAAGTGCTGTTTTGTTTTTCTCTTCCTTGCAAACTCTAGTTAAAACCTTCTTGTTGTTCTTTTACACTCTGTATATCTCGACCATTTTGCTATCGCTTACGCCAGTAAATATGCTAGTAGTATCTACTTTTGTAACACCTTCAAACATTTTAATTTTGGCTTTGCTACCGACATACTAATAGGTTGTTCAGATAATCTTTAATCTATGTAGAACTTTATTTATTGTTAATGTAAAAACTGGATGCAATATTGTAGTAAAATGCTGAGAATTCCATTCTGTATCACAAGTACTGATTTGGAATAAAGCTTATATAATAATAATAATAATAATAATGTGAATTGCCATTGCTTCTGCAGTTTGAAGAAGTTTAATTCGTACTCTTTTGGCAAGATTTCCACGTATTGTGTAGATAACTGAGAAGTTGTTTTGTGGGTTCGCTTGGTGTCCGGATTCGATCAAGTGTTCTAGGATAGAGCTGTGGCGGGGGGATCTTCTTTCTCCTTTATAAAACCATGAAGGTAAGTGTTCGCTGATTCGTTTGGATAGCAAACGCTGGGTACGGCCGACATACCTAGCTCCACATGAGCAGGTGAATTGGTAGATGCACATTGATGAGGCCCCCAGTGGAAGCTTATCCTTCACGTTCGTGCGAATCATTGGTTTCGTAGAGAAAGTTAGTCTGAGTTCCGCTGCGAAGAAGGTTTTCTTCAGTGAACGGCACAGGCGGTTTCTCAGTATTTCTGCTGAAGAATCTCCGTTGAATTGTAGATTCAAATAGAGAAGTTTCTTGGGAGCAGTAAGCATGGATGGTTTTTGTGTTTTCGGCTTCATAGCTTTTGTGATGAAACGTTCCGGGTAACCGTTTTCAAGAAGGATTCTTTTCAGGGTCTTCAGCTCTTCTTCTATAGTTTCTGGACTGCAAATGTTGTGGATTCTGTGAGTCAGTGAGCGGATCAGATTTCGTTTTGTATATATAGGCACCCAACTGTGAAAGCTGATGAGTTGTCCATTCCATGTCGGTTTTCTGTGAATGGATCTTTTGAGTGTCCCATCTTGTTCGCGTCTTGCTAGTTGCACGTCCAGAAAAGATATTGTTGCGTTGGACTCCTTCTCTAGTGTGAACTGGATTGCTGGATGGCAACTGTTGAAGAAGTCCAATATGTTCTCCAAATTTTCCTCATTATTGGCGATAATAAAAGTATCGTCCACGTATCTCTTGTAGAATCCGAAGTTATCTATTATCTTCTTTAGGTGTGTATTTTCTAGTTTTGACATGAAAATATCTGCAAGCAGCGGGTCGAGTGGTGAGCCCATAGCTATACCATCTTTTTGTCTATATATTTCATTATTGAAAGTGAATTGGACGTTTAGAGTACATCTTAATAGGAGTTCCTTCAAATAGTCGGTGGGGATACCAATGTTCATCTCCTTTGAATCAATATATTCACATATATAGCATATTGTTTCGGTTAGTGGGACGTTTGTAAACAGTGATACCACATCTAGTGAGAACATGGTTTGATTGGAAACGCTGACGTTTTCAATGGAATTGACAAAATCGAAGGAGTCTCGAAGTGAGTGGCGGGAGATTTGCTTTCTGACTGGTTCTAGTATGTTTACTAGCCATTGTGCGGTACTGTGATAAGGTGAATTAGTCATATCGAGAATGGGTCGAAGAGGTACGTTTTTCTTGTGCACTTTTGGTAGTCCATATAGCCGGGGTATATTTGAGCCCGACGGTTTCAACGATTCGAAGGTTTCGAGATCGATGAATGATTCAGTCTTTAGTTTTCGGAGAAGGTTCGTTAGTTTTTGTTCAGTTTGTTCCGTCATATTCTTTTCCTTTGCTGGTTTTATGAATTTAGATTCGTCGGATAGGATGGTCAGCATTTTACTTACGTAGTCTTCACGATTCATGACTACGATTCCCCCACCTTTATCCGGGCGTAACAGAATAATCTCTTTGTTGTTTATTAATTCCTTGAGCTCTTTATAGTGTTTTTTGGTCAGTATTGACTTTCCATTTGGTTTGGTATTCATAAATTTATGGCAACTGTCGAGTACTACCGACCTGAACTGTTGCAGGTTCTCTTCGGAAGTTGGTGATAGATCATGTGTTTGGTTTATCAGGTTTTCGAACTGGACTTGGGATTGAAGTTTTTGGATTTTTGATGGTTTTGTGCAGAACTTTGGACCAAGGGACAGTGCTTCTAGTTGAAGTTCTGACAGCTCAATGTTTGACAGGTTAAATACGTATTTTTCTGGATTGCTTGGGAATGGACGTTCAGGGTCACTCGTCGGCTTCAGGCTTTTAATAAGGTTTGACTTGGCATTCTCACATTGTTTCTGTGCAACTTCTTCGACATATTCTTCGAACGATTGGCGTAGTTCTTGGTCTAAATCGTGAACTGCGTGAGCTCGTAAGTCAACATTTCGTTCTAGTTCAGGGATACGTGATTGGATGGAGTCAATGTTGTTTAGTGTGTGTCGCCTGAGCGTTCTGGTATTCGGATGGATGTGGTTTCGTCTGAGGGACTTCCAGTACATCTTTGGATATTCGTGCCGATCTAAACATTCTCTCAAGAACTGAATCTCTGCCTTCGCTACTGCAAGCTTGACGGAGTAACGCAGGAAACGGTCCAGCTCCTTCACCGTCACTGGGTCCTTGCAACGTTTCAGTAGCTTGAAAATTCCCATTCAGTCATAGAAAAGAAAAAGTGTTCAGCAAAGAGTTACTCTTTTCGGCGATATCATTCTCAAGCTGTACAAATCGCAAATTTATAGTAATTTGTCTTGGCAACAAAAGGAATATTTCCAAAGATGTGTTAATGCAATTGTTAGTTTTTGACAAACAAATTACGTAATTTTGAAGGCGTTAATCGGTTAGAAACTAAAATAAAGTTACAAAAGTAGGTTGGGTGACGTAATCTAATTGGTAGGGTTCAATGAAAAAATGAATGAGAGTCAAGTTAATAATCTGAGTAGAATTCACTTGAAAATGAATGAGAGTTAAGTTAATAAGCTGAGTAGAATTCACTTAAAAATAAACGAAAATCGAGTTAGCAACAGTCGTCATGAGCGTAGAGATTTAATAGAGGGTGGGGGTAGAAAATAATGCAATTAAGAAATAGACAAACAAAGAAGAAAGAGGTAAGACAAAATTACGTATTTGGTGTTAAGATAGATCAAGACCATTGTAGATTTAGTGACTGAACAAACTTCTTTTGTATGCAGAGTTCAGGATTCAATATGTGAATTGCCATTGCTTCTGCAGTTTGAAGAAGTTTAATTCGTACTCTTTTGGCAAGATTTCCACGTATTGTGTAGATAACTGAGAAGTTGTTTTGTGGGTTTGCTTGGTGTCCGGATTCGATCAAGTGTTCTAGGATAGAGCTGTGGCGGGGGGATCTTCTTTCTCCTTTATAAAACCATGAAGGTAAGTGTTCGCTGATTCGTTTGGATAGCAAACGCTGGGTACGGCCGACATACCTAGCTCCACATGAGCAGGTGAATTGGTAGATGCACATTGATGAGGCCCCCAGTGGAAGCTTATCCTTCACGTTCGTGCGAATCATTGGTTTCGTAGAGAAAGTTAGTCTGAGTTCCGCTGCGAAGAAGGTTTTCTTCAGTGAACGGCACAGGCGGTTTCTCAGTATTTCTGCTGAAGAATCTCCGTTGAATTGTAGATTCAAATAGAGAAGTTTCTTGGGAGCAGTAAGCAGTCGAAAACACAAAAACCATCCATGCTTACTGCTCCCAAGAAACTTCTCTATTTGAATCTACAATTCAACGGAGATTCTTCAGCAGAAATACTGAGAAACCGCCTGTGCCGTTCACTGAAGAAAACCTTCTTCGCAGCGGAACTCAGACTAACTTTCTCTACGAAACCAATGATTCGCACGAACGTGAAGGATAAGCTTCCACTGGGGGCCTCATCAATGTGCATCTACCAATTCACCTGCTCATGTGGAGCTAGGTATGTCGGCCGTACCCAGCGTTTGCTATCCAAACGAATCAGCGAACACTTACCTTCATGGTTTTATAAAGGAGAAAGAAGATCCCCCCGCCACAGCTCTATCCTAGAACACTTGATCGAATCCGGACACCAAGCAAACCCACAAAACAACTTCTCAGTTATCTACACAATACGTGGAAATCTTGCCAAAAGAGTACGAATTAAACTTCTTCAAACTGCAGAAGCAATGGCAATTCACATATTGAATCCTGAACTCTGCATACAAAAGAAGTTTGTTCAGTCACTAAATCTACAATGGTCTTGATCTATCTTAACACCAAATACGTAATTTTGTCTTACCTCTTTCTTCTTTGTTTGTCTATTTCTTAATTGCATTATTTTCTACCCCCACCTTCTATTAAATCTCTACGCTCATGACGACTGTTGCTAACTCGATTTTCGTTTATTTTTAAGTGAATTCTACTCAGCTTATTAACTTAACTCTCATTCATTTTCAAGTGAATTCTACTCAGATTATTAACTTGACTCTCATTCATTTTTTCATTGAACCCTACCAATTAGATTACGTCACCCAACCTACTTTTGTAACTTTATTTTAGTTTCTAACCGATTAACGCCTTCAAAATTACGTAATTTGTTTGTCAAAAACTAACAATTGCATTAACACATCTTTGGAAATATTCCTTTTGTTGCCAAGACAAATTACTATAAATTTGCGATTTGTACAGCTTGAGAATGATATCGCCGAAAAGAGTAACTCTTTGCTGAACACTTTTTCTTTTCTATGACTGAATGGGAATTTTCAAGCTACTGAAACGTTGCAAGGACCCAGTGACGGTGAAGGAGCTGGACCGTTTCCTGCGTTACTCCGTCAAGCTTGCAGTAGCGAAGGCAGAGATTCAGTTCTTGAGAGAATGTTTAGATCGGCACGAATATCCAAAGATGTACTGGAAGTCCCTCAGACGAAACCACATCCATCCGAATACCAGAACGCTCAGGCGACACACACTAAACAACATTGACTCCATCCAATCACGTATCCCTGAACTAGAACGAAATGTTGACTTACGAGCTCACGCAGTTCACGATTTAGACCAAGAACTACGCCAATCGTTCGAAGAATATGTCGAAGAAGTTGCACAGAAACAATGTGAGAATGCCAAGTCAAACCTTATTAAAAGCCTGAAGCCGACGAGTGACCCTGAACGTCCATTCCCAAGCAATCCAGAAAAATACGTATTTAACCTGTCAAACATTGAGCTGTCAGAACTTCAACTAGAAGCACTGTCCCTCGGTCCAAAGTTCTGCACAAAACCATCAAAAATCCAAAAACTTCAATCCCAAGTCCAGTTCGAAAACCTGATAAACCAAACACATGATCTATCACCAACTTCCGAAGAGAACCTGCAACAGTTCAGGTCGGTAGTACTCGACAGTTGCCATAAATTTATGAATACCAAACCAAATGGAAAGTCAATACTGACCAAAAAACACTATAAAGAGCTCAAGGAATTAATAAACAACAAAGAGATTATTCTGTTACGCCCGGATAAAGGTGGGGGAATCGTAGTCATGAATCGTGAAGACTACGTAAGTAAAATGCTGACCATCCTATCCGACGAATCTAAATTCATAAAACCAGCAAAGGAAAAGAATATGACGGAACAAACTGAACAAAAACTAACGAACCTTCTCCGAAAACTAAAGACTGAATCATTCATCGATCTCGAAACCTTCGAATCGTTGAAACCGTCGGGCTCAAATATACCCCGGCTATATGGACTACCAAAAGTGCACAAGAAAAACGTACCTCTTCGACCCATTCTCGATATGACTAATTCACCTTATCACAGTACCGCACAATGGCTAGTAAACATACTAGAACCAGTCAGAAAGCAAATCTCCCGCCACTCACTTCGAGACTCCTTCGATTTTGTCAATTCCATTGAAAACGTCAGCGTTTCCAATCAAACCATGTTCTCACTAGATGTGGTATCACTGTTTACAAACGTCCCACTAACCGAAACAATATGCTATATATGTGAATATATTGATTCAAAGGAGATGAACATTGGTATCCCCACTGACTATTTGAAGGAACTCCTATTAAGATGTACTCTAAACGTCCAATTCACTTTCAATAATGAAATATATAGACAAAAAGATGGTATAGCTATGGGCTCACCACTCGGCCCGCTGCTTGCAGATATTTTCATGTCAAAACTAGAAAATACACACCTAAAGAAGATAATAGATAACTTCGGATTCTACAAGAGATACGTGGACGATACTTTTATTATCGCCAATAATGAGGAAAATTTGGAGAACATATTGGACTTCTTCAACAGTTGCCATCCAGCAATCCAGTTCACACTAGAGAAGGAGTCCAACGCAACAATATCTTTTCTGGACGTGCAACTAGCAAGACGCGAACAAGATGGGACACTCAAAAGATCCATTCACAGAAAACCGACATGGAATGGACAACTCATCAGCTTTCACAGTTGGGTGCCTATATATACAAAACGAAATCTGATCCGCTCACTGACTCACAGAATCCACAACATTTGCAGTCCGGAAACTATAGAAGAAGAGCTGAAGACCCTGAAAAGAATCCTTCTTGAAAACGGTTACCCGGAACGTTTCATCACAAAAGCTATGAAGCCGAAAACACAAAAACCATCCATGCTTACTGCTCCCAAGAAACTTCTCTATTTGAATCTACAATTCAACGGAGATTCTTCAGCAGAAATACTGAGAAACCGCCTGTGCCGTTCACTGAAGAAAACCTTCTTCGCAGCGGAACTCAGACTAACTTTCTCTACGAAACCAATGATTCGCACGAACGTGAAGGATAAGCTTCCACTGGGGGCCTCATCAATGTGCATCTACCAATTCACCTGCTCATGTGGAGCTAGGTATGTCGGCCGTACCCAGCGTTTGCTATCCAAACGAATCAGCGAACACTTACCTTCATGGTTTTATAAAGGAGAAAGAAGATCCCCCCGCCACAGCTCTATCCTAGAACACTTGATCGAATCCGGACACCAAGCAAACCCACAAAACAACTTCTCAGTTATCTACACAATACGTGGAAATCTTGCCAAAAGAGTACGAATTAAACTTCTTCAAACTGCAGAAGCAATGGCAATTCACATATTGAATCCTGAACTCTGCATACAAAAGAAGTTTGTTCAGTCACTAAATCTACAATGGTCCTGATCTATCTTAACACCAAATACGTAATTTTGTCTTACCTCTTTCTTCTTTGTTTGTCTATTTCTTAATTGCATTATTTTCTACCCCCACCCTCTATTAAATCTCTACGCTCATGACGACTGTTGCTAACTCGATTTTCGTTTATTTTTAAGTGAATTCTACTCAGCTTATTAACTTAACTCTCATTCATTTTCAAGTGAATTCTACTCAGATTATTAACTTGACTCTCATTCATTTTTTCATTGAACCCTACCAATTAGATTACGTCACCCAACCTACTTTTGTAACTTTATTTTAGTTTCTAACCGATTAACGCCTTCAAAATTACGTAATTTGTTTGTCAAAAACTAACAATTGCATTAACACATCTTTGGAAATATTCCTTTTGTTGCCAAGACAAATTACTATAAATTTAGGAAAAAGTGGAAGTGGATCGAACGCACACTGAGGAGACCGCCGAATGATATCGCACGCCCGGCCATCACTCGAGAGGAATTCAAATGCGAGGCGGCGAGTGGGTCGCCAGTGGGCGGGTGACATGTAGGAGACCGTGTGAGGAAGAGATGAGGGAGTTTGGTCAATCGTGTAGCTAGCCAGATGAAGAGGACGGCAGAAAATAGAAGAGAGTGGAGACAGAGTGCTGTTGAACTTCTATGTTCCACTCGGGAACCCAATGGAATAATAATTTAATAAGTACGCCATCCTAAAAATAGAATAACCTAAACTACTAAAAGAACTACTAGATTCTACCCTGTTTCATTTTAATCAGTGATGAAGCCAACAAATAATTAAGACAAGTCGTAAATTTAAAACAAAACAAAAAATAAAACTCACGTTCACGAGGTAAAAAATCCCAACTTGTAATCATATCCAAAGCGTTGATAACTCGGTATACAACTTCACTTTGTCCATTACTAAGTTGTGAACAATCCAATGAAGACCAATACAACAGGAGTTGATTGGCAAGACAAAGTAAATTTTCAAACAGTCGAGGAAGTTCATAATCCTGGAAAAAAAGTGATAAAATATTCTTTTTCAACTGTTGGTTTCCAGAGATTTGATTGGTTACAGGATTTAATTATGAGTTGACATTGGTTAAAAAGCCATTGGAATATCGACCAGAGAGAGCTGTTTCGTCCTAGTATGGGACTCTTCGTCAGTCCACGCCTACACCAGGGTTCGAACCCAGGACCTTCCGGTCACAAGGAGAGCAAACTCATAGACTAGTCACTGGGACCAGGATCCAATGCCCTATGAATTCCAGCTTCTATCAATACTTGATTCTAGTCCGACCACAAGCCAATACTCGCTAGTGACTGGCTACTGGATGAAGTTGCCGGGATTTCTAGTACGAAACTATGATCAATTTGAGGTCCCTACCGTTTTAATCTTCGTTTAATCAAAATAATAAATATGAGGTAAGTTAATTAGAAATCAATGTGTACCTGAAATCTGGCCCGTAGAAAAATATGCGCTTCCAGTGGTAAATTTAGTGCGGCACTGTCTTCAGAATAAGAGAATTCATCCAATAGTGCTGATAAGATGAATAAACCTAACAATACTCGTTTAAGAACAGGATCCTGAAAACAAAGAAAAAACAATGAGAAATATAGAACAGTCACACGCTAGGAAATTATATGATAGGAGAAACACCTTATAAGCTAATAACAATTATCCAGACCCAAATCTATCGAAGGCTGTAAACAGTATCATGCGAAGCACATAAATTAATAGTAGTCTCTAGTGCAATAAACACAAATTGACTGAATACATTTGAATACAAGGGAACAGTTAAACTTTAAACACCACCAACTACTAATCAGCGAATGACCTTAAACGCACAAATCACGTGAAGGAGGCATTAATGTGTGTATCGAATACATATATTTATGAAAAAGAAATGCATAAAAACTTTAGAAAAGTGTTACAGAGGATACCTTGCTCTCACATGTGATAAAAATAGCTTTCGGTTTTAGGTTGGAATATTAACGGAGTATAATTCCATTGTGGGTAAAATTTATTTATTTATGAAATCTCATATTTCCTGAGTAATAAATTGTGTTCGAAACTTCATCAGTAAATATGACTGTATAACAAACACTGTGAGACTTTATCAAAATAAATGTTACCGACTATAGAATTATACTTTACCACAATGCACAAGTACTATTCTTAGATAAGCAGAGTAATTTAACCACATTCTATGCATGTGATTATTTAGGTCTTCTAATCCTTATCTCTCCTGAACCTAAACCTAAAGTGAAAATATCCCAAAACTAACTGAATCTAACTCAAACCAACCCTAATGTCGCCTTTCTTAGGTTAACCTAACCTTAACTTGTCCTCAGCCTAAACTGTAACCTAATCTATCCCAAACCTAAGCTGAAATTTCCCAGATATCCCAATTATTAGCATAACACTTCAATGAGCATATATTATTGATGACGACAGTACTATTTTCCCAGGTCTCACTAACTTCCTCAGTGAGCATTTCTAGGTCACTGGTGCGGCCACACTCCTCCAATGGTAGTTAGTGATGCTGAAAAGTTTAACTTGGCCAATATAAGCTTCTAGAATTTCGATACAGCGATATTTGATTGACTATAGACACTGAACGAGTAGCTCTCATATAACTAGTTGCTTCCACTAATAGTACTAATAGAGTAATAATACAGAAGACATGAAAAGGTTAACTGCTTTCGATCATAGATGTCTGCGATCCCTGTCTCACGTTAGGTGGTCTCACAAGATAAGTAATGTTGACGTTAGGCGTAGAGTGTTGGGCAAACAGGGAAAATCAATCGACGAGGTTATAAAGTTACATAGACTAAGATGGCTAGGTCACGTGGTGCGCATGCCTAACCACCGCCTCCCCCGACGGGCATTGCTAGCTGATATAGGTTCAGGTTGGAAAAGAGCCAGTGGTGGCCAAACAAAAACATGGCCTCATAAATCCATGAAATCCTTGACAGTTAAACTGAGTCGGTCAGGTAGGGAGATTCAGACTTCCGTCCGGGTTGGGGCCCTCGGGACTGACTCTAGGAATCAATGGCTGGAGACAATAGGTGGTGACATGGCTCAAAATCGTTGTCAATGGCGCAGATGTATTCAGTCTCTGTAATCTTTCATATTTCTTCCTACCATTACCCATTCTGTTTCACTCTCATACTTGTCAAACTATATTGATTCTCTCCACTCATCTTCTTGTCTACCTCTGTGTGCTATCTGGAACGTGGCAACTCGAACTGCTGCACTTCGGTGCCAAGTTCTATGTTGAATCCAGATAGACAGAATAATACAAAATGGAATTTTCAAATTTTATAAATAATGCAACAATTTACATATATATATATATATATATATATATATATATATATATATATATATATATATATATATATATATATATATATATATATATATATATATATATATATATATATATATATATATATATATATATATATATATAGAAAGAACCAAATAGTAAAAATAATGAAACTGTAAACGCCGAAATTTATTATCAACATTATTCCTTTGGGTTTCGAGTGGAACATAGAGCTTCAACAGCTTTTTGTCTCCACTCTCTTCTATTTTCTGCTGTCCTCTTTATCTGGGTCTACGATTGACCATAATTTCTCATCTCCTTCTCCCTAACACACGATGTCCTCCATGTTACCCTCGCATCGACGACCCACTCGTCTTTTCCCATGTATTAGGTTCCACTCGATTGATGGCCTGCACTGTGCGCGATTTCATTTGACGGTCTCCTCAGAGTATGGGAGATCAATGCATTTCCATTTTCTCCAACATATTTTTTATTTATTTATTTATTTTTGATTACAGCTTGATTCCACACTGTATTTTCGGTACAAGTATGGAATTTTCAGCATGGATATCGGTAGGCCAAAATTTGCAGGCCGACCATAGATATCAGGTGTGCGTCGGCAGGGGATCGAACCCCGGACCATGTGCATGGTCGGCGAGAGTCCTAACCACTGTGCCACCGACGATCAGCCCTTCCTTCGTTTGTTGACAGAGTTTCCAATTACTAATTCTTCATTGCTGGCTATTTGAACTTCAATATGGTGACTGCGAAGCCAGTTGTTGGTAAAAATTCAGCAGTGGCCTGTTGGAAATCCTTTTCGTCACAAGCTGGACAAGTTTCTGACCCGTAAAGAAGGACCGACTTCACATGTTGTGTTGAAAATCTGAATCTTATCCTCTATGCAAAGCACTGTGCAGAAGATTTCCAAACCAGTTTCAGGTTACATTTCCGATTCTTGCTGGCTGTTTTTGGCATATTCATCCGTTCCGCCAGCTGTGGTTGAAACGATGCTTCCTAGATAATTAAAGGAAGCAACCTCTTTAAAATTTCGCTCGTTGATAGTGATTGGTGCCGGTTGTTCTTTTTGGTGCATGAGTATTTCCATCACCTTCATCTTCTCTACGTTCACCTGGAGTCCTATCTTCGTTGCTTCTTCAACCAGTTTGTTTGTTATCCCTGTAAGTCTTCGAGTTTGTGTGATATTAGATGTATATTATCTGCGAAATCCAGATCTTTTAGAGCCTTTTTATCTGTGGTCCAGTGTATTCCTCTCTCCTTGCTCCCTGTGCACGGTCTTCCGCATAATTCAATCCACCACAATTAAGAATGTCATCGATAATAATAGGAAACACCGAAAGTTAGCGGGATATAATGAATAAGAGATAATACATGTAATAATAATAATAATCTTTGCGTCGGTGGCATAGCGGTTAAGACGCTCGCCGACCATACACATGGTCCGGGGATCGATCCCCAGCCGACGCACTCCTTTACCTCTCTAAGCCAGAAATAATGCTGGTAAAGAGGAAAGGTTGGGCATGAGGCTAGCAACCCCATCATGTAAAATAAACAATGCTACAAAAACTTCAAGCCACTAGTTTGAAGCTCTATGTTCCACCGGGGAACGTGAAAGAAAAAAAAGAGAAGGGGTTGAATTATGCGCCAGAAAGTCTCAAACGAAAGATTTTCTTAGAAATCAAAGAGATATGAGACAACCAATAGAGAGACTCGAAGAAAAACTGATCCCAGGATAAAAGATATTCGATTTACTCCCTGTCACAGTGTTGGTAATATTACAAATATATATTTCTCACCATACTATACCACCTAACATGACACGTATGATCAAAGACAATTAGTTATCCAATGAACATGTCTCACAGGCAGCGAGAAAGGAGCACAAAGAGAAGCGTTGAACAGTTAACAGGTCCTTTGATCAATAACCAGCCAACCGGATATCACGTCTACTAAACTAGAGATGACGCAAGTTGGAAAGTGCCACACAAGCCTTCTGTATCCGCGGCGAATATTCATCAGTGATCGACCACCCGACAGGGCTGGCTGATGCAACTTCTCAAATAAGTGAAGTGGTGGTCAACACGCTTTACCATTACACTTCCCATCCATCCATCCACCCCTATCACTACCCGACCGAAAGCTGCTACCTTGACGTGGTGGTCGGGCTTGAACACCGCAATGACCTAATCAAGCTATACTGGCTGAGACTTATGTCTCTTGAGGTTCTACCATGCCAGGCAGGTTGTTTGGATAGCGGTTAAACAAAAAGCAGCTACCCAATCCAACATCATGTCCAATACAAAATTACAAAATTTCATGCCGGATCGGCCGTGGCCCGGATTAACAACGACCGCGCTTCCTGCTGCCGTGTCACAGGGCGGGAGTGATAAATCTGCTACTGAGACACACAAAACAAAAAGAACAAACAAAAACAGGCCGCGTGTGACCGGCCTCAAGCAGTTGTCCCCTGGGCTCTGCGGTCACGCAACCAACTTCCACGGTGTGGGCAGCCGGGAAGTAACAATCGCCCTCACAATCCGAAATGCACACGAAACCTCTCTATTACTCACTCATCTTTGTCTTCATCTTCATCTCTATCATCTTGCCTTCCTTCCACTGATGCAACTCCTCGACTTGATAGCTCTCCACTTCCTCTCCACTCTGCGTCCACTAAAAACGATGGAAGCCAAAAAACCACCACCGACAGCCTCTTAAAGCCGCGCCACCAATTTCATATAGGAGCTCTTAATGTTAGGACACTTTGCCAAATAGGACAACAAGCATCACTAGCCAAGACCCTGGCATCACGAGCCATTGATGTATGCTGTGTTTCAGAAACACGCATACAAGACCCAAGTGTGGTTATTCACCTAACCCCACCTGGCCAACAGGTTGAATCTGCAAAATTCACCTTGAGGGTGTCAGGAGATGCCACAGCTAGTTCACGAGGATTAGCTGGCGTAGGGATAGCTTTGAGTACTAGGGCAGAAAAGACATTGCTTGACTGGATCCCGGTAGATAGCCGAATGTGTGCTGTCCGCCTGAACGGATCAGTAAGAAGGAGGAAGGACTGCACTACTCGCCGATGCCTTTTCGTAATCTCCGCCTACGCCCCCACTGACTGCAGTTCAGATGAAACGAAGGATGAGTTCTACCAAAAGCTGTCTAGTTTGGTGAGAAAGGCTAAACGCTCAGACATAGTCGTTCTAGCTGGTGACTTTAACGCTCAAGTAGGGAAATTGTGTCAATCTGAGAAGGATGTCGGTGGCACCTATGGAGTTCCGTGCCAGCGAACCGACAACGGTGACCGTCTCCTACAGTTCTGCTCTGATAATCATTTGTTTCTTGTAAGCACTAACTTCAAACACAAGGAGAGACACTGTTTGACTTGGAGACCCCCTTCATCAAACCAACGCTGGACACAAATAGACCACATAGCAATAAGCTATCGTTGGCGTGGGTCGGTAGGAGATTGTCGCTCCTTCTGGAACACGTGCGTAGATACCGACCATGCACTGGTCCGCGCTCGTGTGTGCTTACGACTGAACGGACGTAGGAAACAGCTGGCGGTAAAACCATCACGTCCCCAGCTCGATCAGGAAACTAAATCCGTATTTGAGGAAGAACTAGCTAAACACATATCTGTGTTCGACAGCTGTGCTCACCCTGAAGAAGCTTGGAAAAATATCCAGGCAGCCATAGATACAGCTGTAAAAGCTGTGAATAAGGTAAACCCAAAGGTGAGTAAAAACCACTGGATCTCCACCGCCTCATCCGAACTGATAGATGCTAGAAGACTTATTCCGGCGAGCTCCGAATTCAATGAGGAGCGAAAGCTGCACAAGAGGAAACTTACGAAAAGTCTCCGCAAGGACCGTGAACAGTGGTGGGCGACAAAAGCCAAAGAGATGGAGAAAGCTTCGAGGATAGGCAACACCAGGCAACTCTTTGGACTCATCAGGGAAACGGGTGGGAGAAGACAAATCATTAGTGAGACAATCTCGGAAAAAAATGGCACTATAATTAGCTCACAGGATAGACGACTGGATCGTTGGAAAGAGCATTATGAGGAGCAGTTTAATTTGCCCACAGCCACGCTCAACCTTCCGAGCATCCAACACCTCCCTGAATGGGATATAGATACAGGTCCTCCGTCACTAACTGAGGTTACTAAAGCTGTCACCAATCTGAAACTAGGCAAAGCAGCGGGACCTGATGGAATGACTCCAGAGGTATTTAAGTACGGTGGAGACAGCTTACTGTCCGGATTAACTGAGGTACTAGGCAGCGTCTGGGAATCAGAAGAAGTCCCATCGGGTTGGTGTAAGTCACTGATTATCCCCATATACAAGAAGGGAGACAAGTCTTCCTGTGATAATCACAGAGGGATTAGCTTGACTAATATAGTATCTAAAGTCTTAGGCTCAATAATCATGCGTAGACTGAGTGGTGCTCGGGAAGCACAAACACGAGAGAGCCAGGCAGGCTTTAGACCAGGAAGAGGGTGTATTGATCATATCTTCACCCTCCGACAGATTCTAGAACATAGGCATTCCTACCGGCGTCCAACAGTCATTATATTTCTTGACCTAAAGGCAGCATTCGACTCTGTCGATCGGGAAGTTCTCTGGAGATGCTTGGCTGTAAAGGGAATTCCGAGAAAATATATTGCACTGATTAAGGCACTCTATTCGTACTCATACAGCCAGGTGAGGGCTTACGGCGAGCTGTCATCTGAACTGATGACGACCAGTGGTGTCCGTCAAGGATGCCCATTATCTCCTTTTCTATTCAACTTCATCATAGATGTGTTAATGGACTTAACCCTAGGTGACTTCAGCGATTCAGGGATTGACTTGCTACCTGGGAATAATCTCGTTGACTTGGAATATGCAGACGATATAGTCCTTCTAGGCGAAGACGCTGACGAAATGCAGAGTCTTCTAAACACCTTGAACAGCAATCTACGAATGTTTGGCATGCGATTCGCTCCCGCCAAATGCAAGATGATGTTACAGGACTGGACTACATCGACGCCTAGTTTAAAAATAGGAAGTGAAGTGGTAGAGCACGTTGACCGCTTCACTTATTTGGGAAGTACCATCAGCCCCAACGGGCTGATCTCTGACGAAATCTCAGCACGAATACAAGGGGCTCGTTTCGCATTTGTTAGTTTACGCCGACTCTGGCGTAGACGAGATGTTCGACTATCGACCAAAGGGCGGGTGTACTGCTCATCAGTCCGCTCCGTCCTCCTTTATGGTTGTGAGACCTGGCCACTGAGAGTGGAAGACATGAAAAGACTAGCTGTCTTTGATCATAGGTGCCTGCGTTCTATTTCCCGTGTAAAGTGGCATAATAAGGTGAGCAACATGGAGGTTAGGCGTAGAGTTCTAGGTAAACAGGGGAAATCAATCGACGAAGTCGTGAAGCTACAAAGACTGAGATGGTTAGGACATGTGTTACGTATGCCAAGCCATCGCCTCCCTCGACGAGCAATGTTAGCGGATATAGGGTCAGGCTGGAAAAAAGCTAGCGGCGGTCAAACAAAAACTTGGCATCAGTCAATGAAATCCACAACAGTTGGTCTAAGCCACGTAGGAAGGTGTAGACTTCCAGGCTGGGGTCCTCGGGACGGTAAAAATCTATGGTTGGAAACAATTGGTGACATGGCTCAAAATCGTTCTCAGTGGCGCAGATGCATCCACTCCCTGTGACTTATGATCTCCAATGAAACTGTTTTGTATTTCTTTATTACTCCTTTGTCTCACACCTCTGCTCACTGTTTCTATTTGCTTTTCTTGTACTTTCTTCTCTTGCTTCGCGTGCTACACGGAATGTGGCGACTTGAACTTCCGCACATTTGTGCAAAGTTCTATGTCGAAAACAGACAGACATCACTCCATGCTAAACAAAAAGCTTTGTTTAAACGTACCATCGTATGTGGGTCTAGTACCAAAACAGACATTACTTCGCACACACACACACACACTCACAGATATTTTGTTTCCACACTTACCTGATCATTATTAATAGCAGATATATCGGATTGTGTAAGCGGTTGGAGTAAATCTTCTACATATTCGATTAATTTCAGCATTAACCAACACGCTGGTCCTGGATCATCTGGTGGTGTGGTAAGAATTCGAGAGGATAGACGGAATTTCTGTGGGTAAGTGACATCAGACTTTGATAAACGCCAAGCAGCAGCTATCTTTTCAGCATTCGCCGCTGAAGCTCTTTTAACTAGTGTTCCAGCTGCACTCAATATCCGTTGACGAGCTGCAGGACCACACTGTAATAATAAAGAGATGATTATGCAAGCGAATAACTAGTACAATGACTGAAATAACTTTAACAGAAAAGCTGAAAATAATTGGAATTTATTTCCAGACATTTTATTTATAGGCACCAAGACGCAATAATAACAATAAAGCAACATATGAGGAAAAACGTAGGTAGAGAATGAACAAAGGACTTCGCCCAGAAACGAAGCAGCCATGTTTAACAAGACCAAACAAAATCCGTCGAATTATTGTCAAAAAGTGAAAAAATGCAGGGGAACTGCAGTATGTTTGCCATTGATGACTGTGATTTCTGGCCATATAGGACAACATTTCAAACCACCGATGCGAGGTATCTTCTCGGACCCCACAACCACAGAGTCTTGATGTACCACCAACTACTGCTAACCTACCACAAATATACTTTATCCCACGACGCAATGCCATAGGCTGACTGACCACCTCTCCGCTCTTTTCATCCCATCTTAGAGCTGGCTGGCGAACCACAGATGACATTCGTAGCACATGTTCAAGCCATCGAATCCGATGTTTCCGGATAACTACACTCAATGAATGGTGATCTCCACTGTGTCCAAACACACATATCAGGTGTCTTTTTAGGCTGGTTATTAATGTACCGTCCGCTTCACAGACTGTCTAGCTGGCACCTTGCTTATTCTTATCAGTGGTTAGAACAGCTGCTTCTGGCTTTTGTCAGATGTACATGCTGATTCCATCTCACATCAACATTTTGACCACCAGGCATCATAGTCCTTACGTAAACACTGTACAATCTTGCGCGTTAGCGCCCTTCGCATTTTATTGTTGTATTCACTGTCTGCTGGAATGGGCGGGTGTTCATCCAGGAGTTGCAAGAAACTCGCAGAAACTCAGTCGTTTTTAGCGGCTTCACTCACCATTGGCATGGTACTTTGCAGAAGTAGCCAATGTTCATCTATACTCCTCGGAGGATTGATAGCTGGCGTTGATTTTAACTTCACTCTGGTATTTCAAAGAGGGTAATAGGTGATGCCAGTTTGCTCACAACCACATGTAGATAACGCCGTTTATGAATCTCGCCACGTCGTAAGACGAACCTGGTACACACTAAAGCATAGTCGGAGTCTAGGTATATGTTCCAGAAGGAGCAGCAGTCTAGTATGCATCCTCAATATCGGAGACTCAGCAATAAGATCATTCTGAGTCCACGCTTGATTGGCAGAGGGAGGACGACAGGTAGCGCTATGGTGATGGTTATGCTATATGGCAGGTATACAGTAAAGTCAAATTCTATCAACAGGTAGCACATAACTATTATAGAAGGTATCGGTGCACAAGTTCACACAAACAATTCAAAAAGTCACAGATTTATGATAGAAATATGAGGATATTTCAATGTTAAAAGACTTGTGAGAGATGATGTCAGCTAGTTGTGGTATGAATGTATTTATACCATGGCATATAAATGTAAGTCAAATAACATAGTGTTTCAAACTGTTAATTTTTAGTAAACTGAGGAACCCACTAAGGCGATCTACACACACCCACATATTATTCATTATTATTTATTTTATTTCTTTTGGTTCCGAGGGGAATACAGAGCTTCAAGCTTCAGCTTCTAAGTCTCAGGAGTAGTGGTATTTTCTACAGGGGGGACGAGGTTGCAAGCCTCACGCCACACCTTTTCTTTTTATCCGGCTTACAACCACCTACGGAGGTAAAGGTGTGCGTCGGCTGGCAATAGAACCCCGGACCATTTGCTTGGTTGGAGAGCATTTCACCGATGAACTACTGACGCACAACAATTACTCACATAGTTAAGAATAACAATTACAGACTTTACGTCCCTTCACGCTCAACGTCAGCAATTGAATGGAATATCACTTGTGTTCAAAATGTCATTGAAAAGAACATAGATGATGACGTTATCGGTAATGAGCTATGCGTTTAAGAGTTTTATGAATGTGTGATATAAACACGTCAACGATGACTAAGTGTTAAATTAAATTGTCTGAAAAATTTTATGTTTACTATCAGAATGTTTAATCTGAATCTATTTCGGGTAAAAATTAGGGAAAATAAAATATCGAACCCCTCATTTCAGTTTAAGTGTTAAATAATCAGGAATACTTTCCAGCTTTCTTTTGAGACATTCCTACTTGTTCAGGCGCAATTTATTAGTATCAATATTATTACACTATTGGGTTTCAAGTGAAACAGAACGTCTCCACTTAATATCCTGTTCTCCACAAGTCTCCTTAGCCGGCTCGACAATTGCCCGTAATTTGTCATCTCTTCCACTTTACACGATCTCCTCCAACTTGCCGTTTGTCGTTCAGGTTCCAATGAAGCAATGACCTCGGGTGTGACTTATGATTTCCAATGAATCTGTTTTGTTCTTCGTAATTACTATTCCTTTATCTCACACCTCTGTTTATTGTCTCTATTATGCCTTTCTTGTACTTTCTTCTCTTACTTTGTGTGCTACATGGAGTGTGGCGACTTGAACTGCCGCACATATGTGCAAAGTACTATGTCGAAAACAGACCAGAAATGACTTCGGGTGCGATGTGACCCGATGGTCTTCTCAGTGTGTGTTCGGGCCACCTCCATTTTCTTCTACATATTTGCTGAGCAATAGGTTCTTGATCGGTTTGTACCCAGAGCTCCTTGTTGCCGATTCTTTCTGATCATCTCATCTGATAACTATAGAGCGAAGGCAGTTGTTGTCCACTCACCAGTAATACATAGTTCCACGTTCTACATAAAATAAACGTGGAATGTTTTACTGTCCTTCAAAGTCCATTGCGTCGGCAGTTCAGTGGTAGAATGCTCACCAACCACACCCACGTGGTCCGGGAATCAAATACAAGCCGACGCACTCCTAAACCTCAATAAGCTGGCTGTAAACCCGGTAAAGAGGGAAGGCTGGGAGTATGAGTCTACCAACCCCACCCCGTAAAAATGGAACCAGAGTTACTGAAAATTCAAAGCTGAAGCTGGAAGCCTTGTGTTCCACTAGGAACAGAAACGAATTTTAAAAAATTAACAGCTTACATAACTCAGCTACCCACAAAATTAAATATGAGGAAAATTACTATGTTAAAAAATTAAAACAAAATAACTGATAACCGGTTTGCAGGGATTCGATGGGTTACAGTATTTCACTATGAACTGAAGTCATTTAAAGAACCACTGGAAAACCAACCAGGAAGTACTAGACAGCTAGCCGTTTCATCCTTGTTTGGGTCTCTTTATCAGCACGCACCCGCTGCCGAGGTTCAAACGCAGGATATTCCGGTTAAAAGGTGACCTCGTAGACCATTCAGTTCCTGGGATCCAATCTAGTGGCCCATGAATTGGCAGAAGCTGGGATTCATAGATCACTAGATCGAGTCCCAGTGGCTGATGAATAGTCTACGAGCTTGCCTTGTAACCAGAAAGTTCTGGGTTTCAGCCCTGGCGGTTGGTGAGTACTGCCAATGAGTTCCAAACTAGGCTGACGAAACAGTTGGCTGTCCAGTCAGTACTCCCCAGTTGGTTTTCCAGTAGTTCCCTAACCGATATCAGCTCATGATGAAATCATGTGAAAGAAATCTCACTGAGAAGTATACCATTACATTCAGGAACAAAATATGTTACTGGGGGACAGGCATAAGAAAAAGCTGGACAGATAGATACCTCAAATCCTCGGTTTTGTGACCATTCTAATATAATAGTAAGAAGTTGTAATGCTTTGCAGTTATCTGTGTTCTCCCATGAAGATGCGAAAACTGAATTCCATTCACGAACCACTGCATGCGACAAGCAACGACCAGCTTCATATAGTAAACAGTCATTGGTAGAACGAGCTTGAAGAGAAAAGGCAAAATAAAAAAGCGAGTCATTAACAGAAACATGAACTAGAATTTCATATCAGAAAATCGAATAGTGCCTATCTGTTTTCAAAATAGAACTTTGCATCGATGTGCAGCAGTCCAAGTTCCCACACTACATGTAGCACACAAAGCAAGAGAAGGAAGTAGAAGAAATGCAAAACACAGACAGTAGACAGGGATATGAGACTAAAGGAATAATAATAATAACGAAGAACAATATAGTTTTATTGGTTATTATAAGTCACAAGGAGTGGATGCATCTGCTGTATCCAGAACGATTTTGAGCCATATCACCGATTGTCTCCAGTCATTGGTTCCTACCATCCCGAGGACCCCAACCAGGAAGTCTACACCTTTCTACGCAACTGGCTTAAACTAACTGTTGTGGATTTCATTGACTGGTGCCCTCACCTGGCTGCATGAGTACTTCACCTTCGTTAGCTAAAAACTTCAACTATTCGTATCAGCCAAAACAACACTTTTACGCTTCACAACCAGATTTCAGCAACAGTTTGACCGGTGCGAAATTCCTAACAGAATGGTTTACCATTGTAGAATCTCAAGCAGAAATTCATTACCTGAAGCCGCCAGACTTTACAGAATCACACCAAAAACTAAGAAAATGAAATCCAATGTTACCAGAAAATAAAAATGTTCACTAAAATGAAAACTAAGATCTAGAAGACCACAAGAGGGTTGGATATGTTTGCATCATTGAGAACGATTTTGAGTCGTCTCCTCAACAATTCATCCTGGGGACCTCAGTTGGACAGTCCACACCTCCCTCCACATTACTCAAAAGAAGTCTTCATAGACTGGTTCTAAAGTTTTAACAGTTCATCCTGAAGAAACAAACACAATACTTCTTATAAAAGGAAAACGAAAAGAACTGTTTCAAGTACACGTCATAGTTAAATTTCAATATAGTATCCATAAAACATATTGTTGAAATAGAAGTCGATAATTTTACGCAACGCCCTATTATAATAAAATCGAAATAGTTGGTATTAGATGGTTAGAGGTAATCGGCCACAGGAAGCCCTGGGCCTAAGTTTCGTGCTTTTTGACACTTAACAGTCAGCAAGGCGTACCTGCAACCTTGAAGAAACTCATGTCACCCTTCTAAAATTCTAACGCGCATCACCCAGTGCTGCCTACAGTCAGTAACGCTACCACTGAGCTATTCAGACTTACGATTGACCTTCTGTAGAATTGTATTGAGTACTTTGACTGGACACTAGTTGGTAATTAGTGTAATGTCTCAAAAATAAAAAAATAAAAAATAGTCCTTTGTTTGGTGCAGACTGAATTATATCAGTCAAGTTTGCAATGCGACTACCATTCTAAATGGCTTACCATCACCGTGCACTTTGAATTCTTGGTATTGGATGGTTGAAGGCAATCGGCAGGCAGCCCTGGACGTAGGTTTCGTGCTGCCGATTGTCTAAAATTGCCAACGCAACTAAGAGCAACAGTCAAACATGAAAGACGTTGCTTAATGTTATTTTATCGCTGAATTAATCCTAACTCAAATAACATTTTACGTTTGGATCAAAGATGACTTCATGTACTAAACATACATTGCAACCATATCAAACGATGTTTTATGCCTTCTATGCATCAGGTAGTCGCTAGTCCATTCACGTAGGCGTTGGTCTAAGCCAAAACGTCTGAGTTTACTAAAAAGACCTAAATGGAATACCTTGTCGAATGCTCTACTAAGAGCGATAAAGACAACGTCCAGTAGACGGTTCTTATCCCTGGCTTCGACCCAAACTTCTCTAGATAAGAGTAAGTTTGTCAGGCATGATCGTCCTGATCATAATCCATGCCAGTAGGCTATGTCTCTCCATATGAGCTGATAGCTGATCCTTTATGAGTGTTTCTAATACCTCTGCTATAATGCAGGTCAGACTTACAGGCTAGTAGTAAGATACTAACTGCCTGTTTTCTCTTTGAAGATGGAGCTTATAGAAGCATATTTGCATAACTTTAGCAGCTCATGCGCAAATGATATCTAAGATGTAAACTACGAAACAACTGCGTTTACCACGGATCCATCTTTAACAAATATAAAAACAAATATCTACTTACATAAAATAAGTGTACACAGTTCATAAGGCTCAGCAAGAGAACGGAACTGCAGAATTTTCGCCTCTGCTTGTCTCCTGTCCTCTGTTTTCACTGCCAACTAGCATATAAAATATAAGGGCTTTTAAAAATTACCAGCTGAGCTGTAGCAGCCTCTTCCAACTCCCTAAGTGCATCATCCATTAAAAAACACGCGTAGTTCCGTTTACTTCCAAAAGTCCCGCGTCTTGAACAGTTTTTTGATTTCGATAGAGAAAGAAAGACCAGATAAGCAGTATTAAATGATATCATTCTATTTCACAGTTTCTCATCAGCTTACTGCAAACTACCTGAAATTACGCTGGTTATAAATAATGACATTTCGTACTTCATTGTTTGAAAGGTAATCGAGAAAACATCATAAGATGAACGAGTACGGTTGTCAGTGCCAGGCTTCGAGACTATGATACCAAGGCCTTCAATGAGTAAATTAGGAACGTGGAAACCACTTATTCTGGAAGACAGGAATAACTAGTACTCCATAACGTCATGTATTCTGCGATATCGCGACTAGGTGAAAAATAGAGAGAAAAGACAAATTATCCCCAAAACCACTGCCGAGGGTTATGGGCATCCTGACTAAATCTACACTGTTGAGAGAGATTCAGTCTTCTGATTCGCTCATAACACGGAATATCGATCATACAAAAGACCAGCCATGTGCCCATCACTTGAATACTTTCCGGTGTGTCTCATCCAAAAAACTCTCCAAGGCCTCGGCGCAGTTTTCTTGTTCAGACCCCTCCAAAAATATGTAGTAACTAATGTCATGCTCCTTATCCTTTGTTTAATGCTGACATAATTCTTCCATTCAAGCTTGCAGATATACCCTGCCAATTATTGCCAACAGACAAAAGACTGAATTCTATGACTTCCACCAGATTGCTTTTGAACATCCAGCAACAGTTCAGGGTGAGAAATTTGTCACAGGTGATAGTGATTCGCCCTATCCTCCTCTGTTATAATCAACCATTACCCCATACCTGAATGCATGTTCTGTCCTTATTACAAATGAGCTGTTGCAGTTGCGTTAGCTCTATTTGAATATTTTCTGCAGTATACGTTTCCTAAACCTTGTGATTACCTTTGATTTCACTGCGCGACCATCAGTGAACCATCAAGTTCACGCTTACAGATATATGTGAAAATCTAGGGAGATGTATGTGTGCGCCATAAAAGTGAAGCTGTTTCGCCCCCAAACTGCGTTTTATGGAGTTATCGGCGCATGAAAGCTGTGAATTTGTTGTTATTGTATTATTTTCAATACCTGTAACCTTGTCAAGACACTGATTACCTACCAGTAGACAACCATATCTATGTTAGTGGCCGGTCTTAAAAGCAGAAAAGTCAGAGGATGGGAACTGGAGCTAGCATCCACCCCATGAAGAACAACTCCATTACCTCAAAAATTTCAAAGGAGAGGAAAAGCTTTCCAGCAGAATTAGGAGAACAGTTCAATTCTAGGCCGAATGACGCTGGTGTCTAAAAACTTTTGAGGAGTTTGTCGTCAGTTTGTCCCTACACGGTGTAAGTGCTTATAAATGTGAAGACATGGAATGTCCCCTATATATTTGCGGCTAATTAAAGCATTGTGTCACATCACATTATGACGGAAGGTCCACTAGTATCTATCAAGCTACATCGTTTGATCTTAAGGGACTACAAACTGCCTCAGAAGAGTTCGACACATCTTTCGGGAGTGGAACAGTCCGTTCATCGAGAAGCTATTCTTCAGATGGGCCAAAAAGATAAACGGAATAACACTGGATCATGCGAAGACTGAGAAATTTGACACAAGTTGGCATTATATTTTCGATGCTGGCGATCGTACACTGGTGGCTTCCCCAGGAGCCTCCTTAACATCGTTGCTATCCTAGAACCTAACTTTGTGAGAGATTTGCACCATATACATATTCATCCCTGTCATGTCTGAGGAATTATCGTTATGGTTCCTGCTGGTTCATTTGAATTTGAACGCATTTTAGTGGCCAACAGATCAAGCATACCGTCGTCTGCCTTTCTTACATGTTTACGGTGGCAAGTTAACCATAAATTCAGACGAGGCCGAGAATGTAAAGTTACTGCGATTTCTTTTCGTGGGACTTCTGAAGTATGTTAAGACAATTAACCTTATCATTACTATTCTTTTGGGTCCCAAGAGAAAAATAGGGTTTCAACAGCCCATCTCCAACTCGCCCTGTTCTCTACCGCCCTCTTTAGCTGGATCCACGATCCCCTACTCGACCACACCTCCTGCTCATACGGTTTCCTCCATGCCGCCCTTGGATCTCAACTAGCCGCTTTCCAGTCGGGTTCCCCATGGAATTATACCCGGCACACCATGCCACTCAGTACTCTTCTTCGGAATGTATATGAGCGGTAGGTTTTTGACTGACTCTTCCCTAGTAGCTTATTCTTTCTGGCCATCTGATGTTCACTATGAGACGACGGCAGTTGTTGGTGAAATTGTGAAGCATTCGGTCACGCGCCAAGCCTCTGAACAGTTGATACTCACGAATGCCAATTAGATTTATTTTGACACACCATAACTACTAATCTGTTATTCTACGTTAAAAATGTATCCGCCGCATAACTGGCCTTTATTGTAACGACCATAAATTTTATAATTGTAAGAACCTGAAGAGAAATTATTGAAAAGAATATTCTTTGTTCAGATTGACTTTTATTTAGATAAACCCTGTTGAGTACTGGGTCAGTTGATTTTATTCATCTTGTTCCTGTGGATGTTCCAAACTATCCGCCGCCTGAGTCGTTCAGAAAAATTAGGTCCGAATATCTTTTGTCAGAGCTTTAAGCCCGATCACTTCCTATGGCTGTAACCGCTAACCTATTTCTTACTTGAACAGTTCTAGTAAAAGTTTCAAGAATTGCCCAGTGTGCCTTCAAAGCCGCTTGTTGCAGTCATGAATTCCAGCATTACTATCGATTTTCTAGTTAATTCTACATCTGAGCTGAAGGGAGATATATTCTAACCATGTCAAGTGAACTTATAATAATAGCAATTTACGATTCCTATAAAGTGGTGTTTAGAAGATATATGTGTCATTTTTACAGGCACGATCCGTCATGTTATATGTTACAGCCATGAAGCATCATTAATCGATAATGTTTAGAAAAAGTCTTAATTGTCGGATTATCGTACAAGCAAATGGAACAGGTTGGCGTAAATGCCATATATGCACCTCAGATGAGGTAAAGAATAGAAAACTGCATCCAGGAACCTGGTCCTCACACACTCAAACATTCCAAAAGGGGTTCAAAGGAAGGCGAAACATACGGTTCTCGCTTAGAATACCTTGGAGGACATAGCAGGAGAGTTTAAGAGCCAAGAAGAAATCATACTACTGTCGAGTACTGGTTCTCACACAGTCATAAACTCCTGGAACCGGCTCACAGAAAAAGTGATGTCTTCAACCTCAACTGATTCACTCAGGAAGGGTTTGGACAACCACCGAAATTTACTAGAAAATGATTAACATAGGCTCCAAGCCCTCTATCCTCAACCAATAAATCTGAAATCCGCACCTGTAAACTCTTCGCTTTTACGTGATTCGTTACATAAAATTTATCTTGTTGTAGTACTTGCAAAAGTACTATACCACTTCCATACTTGTAACCACTAACTCTCATTTCTAATAGTTATGGTTAATCAAAGTAAAAAGCAACGAACCCATTCCCCTGTAAAACTGGTGTCTAATTTAACGTCCTTGATTGCTACATCAAGCAACACACACCCTACAAACGGCTGTAATGAGTCACATAACTCACTTGTATGCCGTAAGCGTCGAGCTGAAACTGAGGATAAAACTGTACTGACAGCTAGTATTAGCACTACTCCTAAAAATTCAGTACCCTCTGCTCATACAGAACCCCTCCCTTCACCTTATGTGCTTATCGAAAAACTCCAGCCATCAAGCTCTTTTTCAGTACTATCTTCAGAAATAGAACTTCTAAAGTTGTCTATAGGAGAACTTAAGGCTGAGTTAAGGGAAATAAAAAACGGTAAGTCAGTAAATGCTGGAAACATCGAAACCAATACCGAGATATCCAAATTATCAGATCAGATCAGCGATATCAGATCGCAGGTCTGTGAACTGACACCTCTAACTATCCTCATGAAAACTGTAAACCTTAACAAGCTTGACACAGAATCGGTAACTAAGGTAGATAACCTCATTAATTTTGTTACCACAGAAGTAACAAAACGACTCGACGCAAAACTGAGTGCTATTGTCTACAACGTTCCGGACAATGAGGCACTAAAAAAGGTACAGCGCATCTTACTTAGTGAAGCGAAAATGCCTAACTCCAAGACTAAGTGCTACAGGCTGAAGAAGAGTCAACATGAGAAGTGTTGTCCTATTCGTTTTCAGTTCGAAACACCGGCAGAGACCAGAAAATTCATCCACTCCCAACACACCCTATCGCAAGCCAGAAACTACAAACATATAAAGGTCGGGGTGGACAAAACAGTCATAGAAAGGCGCGCATACAACTATCTCGCTAAGACTAATTGTGAAATAGGTAATAGGACATTGCAAGCAGCCATTATTCCCAACCCTGTGAAAGATACAGTAGACCCCACCGCATCACCCCTCTCAAAACACACAGAAATATCCCATCAGAGTGCAACACCAGCCGAAAGGCCACTAGACTGTAACCAAATAAATAACAAAACCATACCACCTATCACCGCAGAATCTAAAATGCCATTAAATAACCCCAGAAAAAAAGCCAAAACACCCCGAAATTCCACTTTGTCTTCTCCTAGCCATAACTTCATTGCTAAAGGTAAGGAAAATATGCCCCTAAACCATACAAACAAAAACAGTGGCAGCTTAAATAAGCCCACACTCCCACGGTCAATAGTACTAGCACCCACAACGTGCTAAATCGCACCATGGCACACACTGATATCCAATGTCACAACAATGTCACCCTCAATAGTACAAGTGGTAATAGTCAGAACTCGGCTACCAACAACTCAGGGTCTTCAGAGTATGGCACACAAACAAATTTTGACCGGATATATGGTACAAGTCTGCTGGGAACTAACCCACAATGCAGTACACACGAAACCCACACAAGGACACAACTAGCATCAAACAATAGGTGGAATAATAAGCCATGGTCATCACAAGGATCCAATCATTTTTTATCCCCCGCGTCCCTGTCAGCGTTGAAAAAACAGCTGGTAGGGATGTTAACACTCCTAAACCACTAGTGCTGGCTCCCTCCTTGCATGAAAACAGGAACGGTCTAGTGCACCCGTATCCATTAGGAACACTTGACACTTGCACAAATATAGGCCAAATAAAGAACCCTACCCACTTCTGTAACCTAACTAAAAATAAAAATTCCTTAGTCTATAGCAAATCCAGTACTCCAACTCCTAATTCTTCACCGAAAACAGCACACACCAACTCGATAGACATAGGTGAGCATGATGCTGAAACTCCTCTTAACATAGGATCGTCATGTCAAGCAGAACTACTGGGTGCTGAACCATATTCGGGGCTGACTAACGAACTTAAATACTTCAAATGCTACTTCAACTCTCATCTTTACCTAATCCTCATAAATGCTAGATCTGTTCTAAATAAATTGCCGATGCTCAGAGCACTCACAGTAATATACAAACCCCCTGTAATTGTCATCACTGAATCTTGGTGTCATTCGAACATCCTGGATGAAGAAATAAGCTTAGATAACTACACACACTTTCGGTGTGACAGGGAAGGTGGTAAGGGAGAGGGTTGTCTCATGTACTTTCTGAATGAACTTACTGTATCACAGCTAGAAAGTAGTACACTTAACATGCCTGAGACTCTATGGGTTAATGTACACTTAAATAACGTAACAGCATTAATTGGATGCACCTACAGAGCACCTGGCACCTTTAGTAATTACGAGACCCAACTTATTAATACTCTGGAGCAATTATCCGACTTACAATACGACCATAAGATCCTATGTGGGGACTTTAACTTACCTGAAATCAACTGGGATATACCCACAGGCCCAACTAAATTTGATAAGTTCTTAGGCACACTGGATATACTTGGCTGGAAACAAACTGTCACTACTCCCACAAGGGGTAATAACGTACAAGACTTAATCTTCTGCCACAATATATATTGGCGGTACCTTCGAAATTGGTGACATTGTTGCACGTGTTTGCTCTGAAATTTATTTACTGCTTATTGTCCAACTCCACTCACACCAAACCAAATTAGCACTGTTCAATTCACTTACGCTGATATTAACCAAACTATAAGAACACACAAAAGTTCAAAAGGTTTCGGTACCGACGGTGTATCATCTAACATCTATAAATATGGTGGCCCTGACATTCCTCTACTGCTGCTTATAATATTCACAATATCCCTGGAAACCCAAACTTACCCTGACATATGGAAGAATAAATTTGTCAATCACGTCTCATAAACCGTTAATGCCCAGCTCTCGCTACGCTCGGGCCCACGCTGTTCCTTGAAGATTTCAGAAACGCTTAGTAATAACGGACGAAAAATCCAAAACACCGATCTGCCGCTTGAGATTTCTTTATTGTTACACCAACATATAAAAGGAATAAGTGAACTAAGGTCTGTGAACAAATATTACAATAATAAATCACTGTATTACTTCTGACGATGTTTCACTCTTCTTTCTGAACAGCGACCGATGAGACGATGACTGTCGTATTGATGCCTCCGCGAAAATTGGGGAAGTTGATTTTAAGCAAACAACCAAGAATTGATCGTTCAATCTTCAACTCCATTGACACTCCCCGGCAAAAAAGGGATCCAACCCCTTTTTCCTTCACGACCAATACACATTGACTTGGAGGCCAGTGCGAGAACCTGGGTCACACGGACAGAGCTTAAATGGAAAACAAACAGAAAAGCCAACACACCACAAGCATACTCACAGCACAATCTCACACATCACTGACGACCTGCGCCTCCAGACAGAGACCTCCTCTTGACATCTTGCAACACAATCGCCACTTGCTAGAATGACTCTTGCAGAATGCAAAGTGACCATGGCACCAACTCATGATACTCTACGCACATCGTCTTATCTACTCACTACCAATTACCACTGAAATCGCTTGTCACTCATTCTGCCTCAGTTCTAGTAGCGGTGACGCATGCGAGCCTCAGTCGTTTACACTATTTCTCCCCGGCGTGTCGGACCGCAGCTAACAATTATCTCCGTGTGCATTTCATTCTCAGCAATAGCCTAGCCTCCCCGGCGTATACGACCCATCTGCTGTCCTTAACATCAATCAATTCATTCATGTATGTAGAAGACTCGAAACAACTTCAGAAGTAATCACGACGAAAATTTTAACAAAATTACGCAATAAAAACAAGACACCAAAACAACAAGTAAACACAATGAATCCAAAATACACCAATTGCTATGACACACCACACGTATATACAAATAGTACAAACAACCTCGCCGATCATGTCTTGATTGAATTCCTTTGAAGAATTGCAGGACTTACACCAGTACGCCTACAACCCTTCTCACGTTGACGATTGTAATTTGTGGAATGTACGGACACAAACAATATTAACCAACAATTACATCAATTGGAACTCACACAACTATTTAACACAAACATATGTACAATCAACACACCAAATGTTGTGGATTCTGACACGACAAACTACCCTTGAAGAACCGTAGGACTTACACCAGTACGCCTACATTCCTTCTCAGGTTGATGATACAAGTGGAAGTCGTCCGGACACAAACAGAATTACCAACAGCTAGATGAAAGATGATATCAATTCAGTATATGCAATATGAACATATGTACAAAATCACACACCGAGCACATTGGACTGCTCATTGATGCGCTACCCTTTGAAGAATTCTAGGACTTACAGCAGTACGCCTACAACCCTTCTCAGGTTGACGCCCTAGGTCGGAAAATCGTCGCAGAGTTCATTTGCTAACTTCCTTCTATCAGCTATATCCTCAAATCTGAACGGGAACACGCCCATGTCATTGTATCGTAGAATATAGATGACCAACAAACACACGACATATCTCATCAACCAAGTGTAGAAACAGAGTAATTTACACCAAAGATAATAACATTCAAATAGTAACTTGAAACTAGAAATACCTTTATTCGTGCAAGTCAATTTAACAATTACTCTCTCGTTTACACTTGGCTTATGCTCACTAAACTGACCATTGGTATTCGTCCTTTCAAACGAACTGATACTACCATAGTCATCGCACAAGATACTTGAGTTGATGGGCGTCCTTCTCATTGTGGATGACGACACCAACGACGACTGATTGATACCAGTTGATGAAGTTAGCGGTGGATCAGAAGCTGTTGTTGCTCGACTTTCAGAAAGTTGTCTACCTGCAAGACCACCACCACTGCTGTCTTTTACTATCAGCTCCGCTTTAGGACTAGCATCTGATGATAGGTGGGCTTCACTCTGATCAATTACACTGACGGTTTGACAAGTATGCATGCCTTCTGCAACTGCATTTAATTCTACTTCACGATCAAGTTGTACAGAACCTTTATTTAACTTAGCGGCAGTAGGCATTCCCCCCATTTCATCATGATTAACCAAAGACAAATCTGCACTATCATGATCATTACCACAAATATTCAATTTACCGTCAAGTTCATCATTTTCAAACTCTTTAATAACAGAAGTAGACAATTTTGGTTCCTCCTCACAAATCCCTAAAGGTTTTATATCTTCACTCTGACTAGTTATACCTTGTAAACTTTTGGAGTCAGAACTGCACTCTGAAGCAGTAACTCTATTCTGTGACACTCTATTCAACAATGGCTTACCAGTTGCAACTACAGACTTCTTCACAACACCGTTATCGTCACACAATTCGGATCTTTAAATATTCCCATTTATAATATTAGAACAAGACATATAAGCGAACAATATTGTTTTCAATTAGATCTTCTTCAGGCTTTACTCTAATTTACATAGACTTATATATATAAAATTTTAACCAATGACGGTGATTTAGTGGATCAAATAATAATAGTAATCATAATAATACAAATAATAATAATAGTAATAATAATGTGGTAAATGTTTTGAACGAAGTTAATAACGATGATTATAATAATAACAAAATATTGTTAATAAGGCTTATATAGGTGATAAGAATAACAAAGTTAGTATATGCATATATGTAGACAATTCAATAAATAAATAAATTAGGTCAAATCAAATGGAACGATAATCAGAGTTTAAATAAATATCATAAAAGTACGAAGGAGAGGGATGATAAGAAAGGGTGGGAGGGTTTTGAATAGAATTCACCTAGGCCAAGGGAGAGACAAAGGTAGAACAAATTTCTTTTGTATACAAAGACTAGGATTGTTCTCTCGAATTCCCATAGCTTCGGCTAAGTGTAAAAGTCGGGTTCTGATTCCGTTCGAAAGGCTTGATGGAATGCGGTAAATAACTTTGAAAGCACTATTTTTGTCCACTTGGTGACCACTATCAATCAAATGTGCCAAAATAGAACTTCATATGGACTTTATTTGACCTTTTCCGAACCATGAAGGAAGATGCCCATTAATGCGTTTGTTAAGCTGCCTAGTTGTTCGGCCTATATAGCTTTCTCCACAGGAGCAACTAAATTTATAAATACACATGGAAGTGGCACAACTCGGTAACTTATCTTTCACTTGAGCAATCAAAATTGGCCGGCTGGAAAATGACAAACAGAGGGTGGCGGCAGTATAAGTCCGTTTTATCGCTCTCGATAATCTCTGATGTAAGACTTCACTAGCCACGTCCCCATTAAATTGCAGTTTGATGAACAGTTGTTTCTTTTTAACTGTTATCGGTTTCTCTTTATTGTACTTCGCATTCATGTGTCTCCTGACAAATCTGCTAGGATATCCCATTTGGACTAACGTATTTTGGATGTATCCTAGCTCATTATCTAGAGAGTCATCTGTACAGATGCGTCTTGCTCTATTCGTCAGGCATCTGACCAAATTGATTTTGTAACGGATTGGTACATAACTGAGGAAATGTGTATATTGTCCTACAGATGTAGGTTTTCTATAGACATCTCTCTTTAGTGAACCATCCTCTCTTCTGCTCAATTGGACGTCAAGAAAATGTAGTCCACCATCATATTCTTCTTCACAAGTGAAGATAAGCGATGGATGTGCATCGTTAAACTTTTTTAACATTTCATTCTTGTCAGCTTTCACATCAAGAATAATAAAGGTATCATCAACATAACGAAAATAAGAATCAGCTTTTTCTATTACTTTTTTCAATGGACCATTTTCAATCTTGGCAAGAAAGAAATCTGCTAAAATTGGCCCCAACGGAGAACCCATGGCAATACCGTCGATTTGCCTGTAGTAAAGGTTGTTAAATATGAAATGTACATTCATAGTACATCTTAAAAGCAACTCTTTCAGACTACTAACCGGTATTCCGATGTCGATCTGTTTTTCTAGTATCTGTTGGCATATGAATTCCACAGTCTCCATAAGTGGTACATTGGTAAACAGTGATGCTACATCGAGGGAAAGCATTTGCTTTCCATTTACATTAATATCATCCACGTTAGCAATAAATTCAAAAACATCTTTAACACTATGATTTACTACCAACTTGTGTAATGGTTGGAGGAGTTCACCTAGCCACTTTGCCACTCCATGGTAGGTAGAGTTTGACATATCCAGGACTGGACGAAGAGGAAGTCCTGGTTTATGTATTTTGGGCAGACCGTACAGACGTGAAGTATTACTTCCAGTAGGTTTAAGACGGTTATATGCTGCCTCTGAGATTATTCCGCTTTTTCTCAGTTCCTCAAGCGTGTTGGTTAACTGCTTTTCAGCCTTTCCGTCCAGATCTATTGGGTTAATAAGGTTTTGGAACTTCGTTTCATCATTTAGAAGCGAATTCATTTTGTCTACATAATCACACTTATTCATCAATACTACTCCGTCTCCTTTATCAGGTCTACTGATTATAATGCTTTCATCGTTCCTTAACTTTCTTAGGGCTTCTCGATGCTGTTTGGTCAGCAAAGTCTTACTAGAATGACTATTGTTTTTATACTGTTGACAGCTGTCGACTAGTGTTGTTTTGAACCTAGCGAATTCATCGTCTGATGTTGGGGTTAAATCTTTCGTTTGTAGGAGGAAGTTTTCAAACTGGATGTTGGTATCGAGTTGGTTGACCTTATACCCTTGGTCACAAAATCTAGGACCCAATGATAATGCTTCTAACCGTAATTTATCTAGTGTTACACTTGAAAAATTATGGACATACCGATACGTCATTGGTTAAAATTTTATATACATAAGTCTATGTAAATTAGATTAAAGCCTGAAGAAGATCTAATTGAACACAATTCGGAGTCAGACCTGGAGTTTACATTTAGCTTATCACTGAACTTGCTCACTGGTTCACAGTTCACTTCTGTATGCACCTCCTGCACATGTGTGAAACTGTAGTAATTTATTGTTATAGGAATATTAGTATTTCGAGATGACGGAATTACACGAATCCAACCAAAACTCAGAGAGGGCAGCAATCAGGAATTTGTATTTAGCGGAATTATTATGCAATTCATATATGAAACATATCAACAGTCAACAGTAAGTATTTTAAACAATACAGAGATAGAAATTGTCAATCACCACATCCGCCACACCTCGAATATCTCCTCGCGTATTTATAACGATGTCTCGGTTTGCTTGCAAGTAGCTTCGAGCTAACTGATTCTGTGATATTATTTTCATCAGTATTATCTGGACCTATTTCTGAAATATCTACAAAATCAGGATTATTAGCGGAATCAATAGTATTATAATTGGAACGACCTACTTCATTTATTGTCACTTTGTCCAGGTGTCCGTTATGGACTGAGTGATCTTTGATGTCTATTATCTTCACCACTCGATTTCCCATTTTTTGTAGTATAATTCCAACAGAAGGTCTGTAGTTATTATCTTTGTAATAATGTACATTAGAAGTCGTGGACATCAGATGCTTCTTGAGAATTCGAGATTTGAAAAGTTTTGCAGGACTTTCACGGGTACATGTATGCTCTGCATTCGACAGACGCAGTCTATGCATACGCAGTAATTCCTCAATTTTAATCAGTTGCTCTCTCATCTCATTCAGGTCTTTTCGTGTTTTCGACAGTTCGCATTGCAACTCAGCTACCTCATTTTTGAAAACAGTTGACACTTGAGTTGCCGAACTTGTAGTGGAGGTTTTCATCGGATTAGCTTGAGTATTTTGAAAGGTTGAAAGACACATTGACTCCATTTTACTAGACAGCTTGGGAGAATTATAAGAATGTTGAGCAACATAAGTATTCGAACTTCTGCAAACCGTCTTGATGTGTCCAACTTTACCACATTTGTGACACTTAGCACCCCGAAAACGGCAAGTGCTTCGTAGATGTAACTTTCCACAGGAAAAACAAGGTTTAATGTTTTTGATCTCTGGCTGCATTCTATTACCTGTGGACGGCAGTTTGGATTGCTTTCCATGACCACTTGTATGTTCGACTTTAGGAAGCATAACATCAGACACTGACGTAGTGAGAGCAGAGTATTCATTATTGACATCTTCATATGTAATACATAAATCTTTAGCAGTTTGAAAGGTACAAGAAGGAATCTGAATTAACTCTTTCTCTAACTTAGGAATATTGATTCCAGCAATTAGACGATCACGTAGATGAGTATGCAGCTGATCTCCAAAGTTACACTTTGAGGCTTGAATTTGAAGAACAAAGTCTCGAATCTTCTGGTTGGGAGAACGTACCAGTTTGTTGAACTGAGCCCTCTCTCTGGTCGCAAAAGTAGTTACATGAAAGTGATGTATCAGAAGTTCACGGATCTTGTCATATGACAGAGAAATGGGTTTATCTGGAAACGCCAGATTCTTCACCAGGCTATATGCATCTAGCCCAATAGCGGTGATGAAATGAGCAGGTATTTTGTCATCCCGAACATTCTTGGAAATGCACCACGCATCGAAGCATTCCAAATAATCGGCAATCTCCCGCGGAGATCCATTAATGGGGAATTTTCCCAGGTTACTTAGCTCCATCGCAACGACAATTTGTAGTAATTTATTGTAATAGGAATATTAGTATTTCGAGATGACGGAATTACACGAATCCAACCAAAACTCAGAGAGGGCAGCAATCAGGAATTTGTATTTAGCGGAATTATTATGCAATTCATATATGAAACATATCAACAGTCAACAGTAAGTATTTTAAACAATACAGAGACAGAAATTGTCAATCACCACAGAAACACAACCGTGTTTGTCTTGCATCTTGTAACTTATCTGTTGAGGATGTACTACGAAACCTGTTACACTCACTAGGTCTATATGCATTACTATACATCATGGAGTCTTCTCGATATCCACCTCTCTGAAGCCTACTCATCATCAATGATTGCATTTTGATCTCAGACTGCTCTATTCTAGGGGTGAGATGTAATAGACTGGCGAACTTGCTCATAGATTGATTGACACTAGTATTTACCAGTTTCAGGATATCATCAAACTTTGGCTCGATACCCTCATCCTCCATACGGGAGCTCATCTTCACCCACTTCCTTTGAAGTCGAGTAGGTAGACGTCTTGCTATTACTTCTAGTATAAAACTCGAGTTGAGGTCACTCATTCGATTCATCGAAATCATTCCATTCTTGTAAATTAGCAAATTATCCAAAAACTCAGTGAGGGCCTGGGAGTCATCCTGTAATTGACCACCATTACCCTTAACAGCCTCGAATAATTTCCCTACAACCACAGAAGGTCTTCCAAACCTTTGACGTAATATGCTCATAGCCTCGTAGTAGCCCTCTTTTGGCTTCATAAACTTACAGCACTGTATAGCTCTTGCAGCATCTCCAGTGCAATATCTCATCAAATACATTAACTTCAATTCATCGCTTAATAGAAAACCACTCAGCATGATCTCAAACTCCTTTACAAATTGTAAATAATCAGCTGGGTTTCCATCAAAACACCGTGGTTCTAATCTAGGGAGTTTGACGTTCCTATTATCCCTGAACGGCGAAACAGTAACATCAACCATGTCATGCTTAACATCAGACACATCGTTACAATTAACAGACAAGTCACCGTGACTTACTTTCCTGTTTGCATCCAAGACACTCTGTCCCTTCTTTGACCCAGGCATTGTTGAACTTGACCCAATTCCGAAAAAGTTCCAGATATTGCTTGTTCAAAGAGGACTTGACCGGCACCAGGAGAGATGAACGGCGACTATCCAAACTTTCACCAACTGTTTGAATCCGCCAGATCTGTTTCCACCGTCAGAAACTGTCAATCACGTCTCATAAACCGTTAATGCCCAGCTCTCGCTACGCTCGGGCCCACGCTGTTCCTTGAAGATTTCAGAAACGCTTAGTAATAACGGACGAAAAAACCAAAACACCGATCTGCCGCTTGAGATTTCTTTATTGTTACACCAACATATAAAAGGAATAAGTGAACTAAGGTCTGTGAACAAATATTACAATAATAAATCACTGTATTACTTCTGACGATGTTTCACTCTTCTTTCTGAACAGCGACCGATGAGACGATGACTGTCGTATTGATGCCTCCGCGAAAATTGGGGAAGTTGATTTTAAGCAAACAACCAAGAATTGATCGTTCAATCTTCAACTCCATTGACAACCTGCGGAACCAAACTTCCACAGTGACAACTCATTCTTTTAAGTCAACACTCCGTGAAAACTTCTTCACAGTCATGTATTCTAAAATATGGAATAGCCTGCCTATAGATATCAGAACTTGCTCTTCGGTTACAAGCTTCAAACGCTCTCTATACAGACTGTTTCACTCTACTGATTATATTAATAAACTATTTACTCCTAAATCGAATCAACAACTAATCTACTACAGCACCTAAAAAACGCACTTCAACACTCTTAGCAATCTAAAAACTATAAATAGACTGGCAGCATGGATGCATAAAGACTTAGTACGGAACATACAGGATTAGTTTACCCTTAGAAATAGGACGTGTCACTCTAGTGTAACCTTCAAACGCTTGCTATATAAAGTTTTATCCCAAAGACTATCCCTACCAGAACCCATTACTTATTTCTACAACGCATCAGTCATTAGAACACTAAAACGCTCAGACTCATTAATACACATTATGACACTAAATAAACTCTAAGACTTCGCATAAATACGTGAAAAGACAAATAAAATAAAGGTAAATTTTTACTAATGTATAATATACAATTGACATAAACATTTAAATATATACATTAATGTCCTTTTCATGTTCACATACTTTCTCTTTTTGGTACTCTGCTACTCCTATTCATCTTCTGGTCGAGGTCGAACAACCCTGCATCTAAACTGAAATGAGGATTAATTCCAAACCATCTATCTCATAACCACTAAAATGGCATGAACGATCCAATTCTACCATTTGAAGACGCTGGCGAACATGCTGTAAATGAGTATTCATGATCTGAAATGAAGAAGCAACTGGTTTTCAAAGTTTTCAACATTTTTCTGAACTTACGGATACAGCCCGCCATGCAGACACAAATGGAGCCAATGGAGAATTCTGGAATCGACCTCGGCACCATTTGATGCAGTAAAACAACTTAACATGACCTTATCTAGTTTTCGCATCCACGATCAAATTTCTTTCCTGTTATGAAACTACGATAAGGCTGCTGAAGAATGGAATAAATATATCACTGATCTCAACATAATACATCAATAAACTTTAAGCCAAGGGTGCTGTTCACAACAAAGTTATGTAAGAGAATTGACTTCAAGCTTTTTTCCCAGATATCCGTATTACATTCATCTGATGTCTGGGTTTTTTTAACGCGAAGACAATATTTCTATATCTCTTTATGTGCTACACAAACAGACTTTATAGCAGACTGTTCCGACTGACTCTCATGTCAGAGGGAACAACCGAACTGTAAATTCATCATACATCAAATTATGTGTAATTTATGTAATAACTTATCCATGCCTGTACAACTGGTATGTTCCTGCATAAACAGGAAGAAATATATTATATATATTCTCAAGAATTCGAATAATCCAAAAGGCGTGCTAATTGTCGTTTTCGCAATGTCTTCTGGAGCGACTGGTATTTGATGGTATGCCCTGACCAACTCAACTTTAATGAAAATGGTCCTTCCATGTACGGTCAAGGAGAAGTCGTGGAGATGAGGTAAAGGATAACGGTCTGGGACCGTAGCGTTATTCAAAGCGCGATAATCTCCCCATGGTCGCCAGTCGTGATTAGTTTTGGGTGCCATATGTAAAGGTGAAGACCATGGACTGTTAGATGGTCGTATGATTCCTAGCTGCATCATATGTTCGAATTCCGACTTAGCTGCTGCTAGTTTATCGGGTGGCAACCGTCGTGGACGTGCCTTCACAGGTTGTCCTGTTGTGATGATCTTATGAGTAACTGTATGAGATATATCTTCGACGTTGTATGACGGTTTAAGGATTTTAGGAAATCGTTGCAATAAAGCAGAGAACATTTCACTCTCCGGCTTTTCTATACAGATGCTATGAACAGAGTAGTCACATGTAATATAGTGGATTATGAGTTGGGTGCAATCGTCAGCCAGTTTTTTCTTGCTGATATCAACTAACAGATTGAAGTGACTTAGGAAGTCTGCACCTAGTATAGCGTGACGTACGTCAGCTACTATGAAGATCCATGTGAAACGTCGGCGTAGTCGTAAGTTTAAAATCGTTGACTGTTCGCCATACGTCTGTATGTTGGTTTGGTTGGCAGCACGGAGTGAAAGTTTTCCCGGTATTCTGGCTGATCGCCTGGATAGTGAGGGAGGAATAACACTGACTTCGGCGCCTGTATCTACCTGGAATAATGTGCCGGTAGTCAAATCCCTCACATAGAAAAGGCGACTGGGGTGATTCCCAGTAACAGCCGTCGCCATTACTGTCTGGTTGGGGTGTTCCCCTGAGTTGAGTTACCACTGCTGTATATGCACGGTCGGACACACTTCAGGGCATTATGCCCATACCTCCTATGATACCAACAAATGTTACGGCCTTGAGACGGTGTTCTAGAACGTCGTCTGGATCTTGAACGCCGTTGCTTGGATACCGTATGTGACTGGTTCCTTTGTGCTCGAAGCTCAGACACTTCCAGTCGTAAGTCTTGCATTTGAGATGTTAATTGGGAAAGTAACCAAAACATTGGTGCGTCCTTCATAGATATGGAGGGGCTTGGTGGTACTGCCTCTGTAGACACGCTATTTATGCCATTATTTGATAACACATCCATGATATCGTCTGCCATCTTAGCTAATTCTTTAAGGTCTGTCGTCCTAGAAGATATTGTTAGGATTTGTTGAACGTTTTGTGGTAAACGTTGTAAGAACATCTGACGTAGAATTAACTCATCTACTTTGTGTGACCCAATCAACTGGCGAATATGCCTGAGTAGTTGAGATGGCTTTTTTGTACCTAGATCACACGAAGTAAGTAGTTGTTGTATGCGTTTCTCATCGGAGAGAGTGGTCCGCTGGATGAGTGCAGCTTTTAGTTTGTCATATTGAGAGTCTGTAGGTTTGCTGTCTATGACATCGATAACCTCTCGTAGTACTTCCGTGGGAATTGCTGCTAATACGCAACCATACATGGCAATCTGCGACGTAATGCCTCGAGGTGCAAACAACTGTTCAATGATTGTGAACCAGACACGTGGTTCAGCCAGATCAAATCGAGGTAGTCTTAAATCCGGAAAGGCGTTAACAGCAGAGTTCTGTGTCTCTTCGAGTTTATTACCTTCTTCAGCAACAGTGGTACGTTTAGATGGAGCCATTGTCATATAATATATAAGTATAGAGATATACAAAATAGCAAAACTTGTGGTAACAAAAATTAAAGCGATGCGAGTTTATAAGGCCAAAATAGCAACAAAGGTGTTAAAAACGAGTTAACTATCGAGAAGACGGAGAGTCGACGGCAGAACCATATATTTATTCAAAACCCGAGGTAAAGTTCAAAGTACTGAGTTTATGGTTAAAACAAAGTGATGTACAATATGCTCATTTCTTACATAGTAGTAAAATTTGGATAAGTTTATTTTTGAGGACTCCGCAACTTAAGCCTGTTATTTCAAAGGTTTGAACAATTTGGAGTTGTTATCAATCCAAAGAAATGTATTTTTGGTTCCCCTTCCATTGAATTCTTAGGACATCGAATAACTGCCGAAGGCATCAGACCTACCGAAGATAAGATAAAACTATTAAGAACTTTCCCGAACCTGATTCCTTAAAGAAACTTAGACGTTTTCTCGGGATGTTCAACTTCTACCGACGTTTTATTCCATCATGTGCCTCCATAGTTCAGCCACTGACCGACCTACTTAGATGCAATTCGAAGAAATTTCAGTGGTCTGAAGAAGCAAAAGCAGCATTTAATAATGCAAAAGATGCCTTATCCAACGTTGTAATGTTATCTCACATCAACCCAGAAGCTTCACTCATTTATGTACAGATGCATCGCAGGTAGCAGTGGGAGCAGTTTTACAACAAAAGTTCAATAATGACATCACTCCACTTGCTTTCTTCTCCAAGAAATTGGAACCTGCGCAAACTCGTTACAGCACTTTTGGCAGAGAACTGTTAGCCATCTACCTAGCAGTGAAACATTTCAGCTTCTTACTACAAGGTCGACATTTTACTATCTTAACCGACCATAAGCCTCTTTGTTATGCTTTCACCACTTCGTTGGACAGACACTCTCCGAGAGAAGCCAGACAACTGGATTACATCTCACAATTCTCAACAGACATCCAGTTCATCAAAGGAGATTCCAATATCGTAGCCGATTCTTTGTCTCGATGTGACGTTAATCACCTATCTTCGATAGATATTAGCTTAGACAATATTGCCAAGCTGCAGAAAAATGACGCCGAACTCCATACTTGTAGACGAAACTCCTCCCTACAGTTGCAGGATGTACCTATTCCCCTGTCTGATACAACTATCGTCTGCGACGTTTCAACGGGCGTTCATAGACCTTTTGTTCCACTAAGTTGTCGAAAACCTTTGTTTGAACATCTACATTCATTGTCTCATCCTGGAGTGCGTGCTACGGTCAAGTTAATCAGCGAGCGTTTTGTTTGGCCCAAGATGAACTCCGATATTCGGAAATGGGCCCCCAATGCTTGCAATGTCAAAGATCCAAGGTACATCATCATACCGTCACACCTCCAAAACAGTTCAATTTACCGGATAAACGATTTCAACACGTTCATATAGATATTATTGGACCATTACCGCCATCCAGAGGATTTACTCATATACTTACTGCGATTGATCGATTTACCCGATGGGCTATTGCTTGTCCACTCAACGATATATCTGCAGAAAATATCGCTTTGGTTTTCTTAGATCGCTGGGTGTCAAACTACGGAGTACCCACAACTATTACAACAGACCGAGGAGCTCAATTTCAATCAACTCTGTTTCGAGAGTTTACGAGACTCCTTGGAGTGAACCATATCTCCACTACAGCTTATCATCCTGCAGCGAATGGTCTGGTGGAACGTTTCCATCGACAACTGAAAAGCTCGCTTATGGCACAAGCTGACTCATCTAAGTGGAGTGAACACCTACCATTAGTTCTTCTCAGTATCCGATCAACTGTAAAAGAAGATTTGGGATGTACACCAGCTCAACTTGTGTATGGTACTACCCTCACATTGCCTGGTCAGTTAGTTCCGTCTAATGATTCAACTGAAGTAAATATCTCCGACTTCACCAACCGCCTTACCCAGCAATGCTCCAGCTTCGACCAGTAGCCCCTCGCCAATCACTTCAGAAAGCTCAAGTTAATAAGAATCTACTCACTAGCAAATTTGTATTTGTTCGCGTCGATGCCATTAGAAAAGGTTTACAACATCCATATGAAGGTCCTTTTCTAGTACTTAAACGCACCGATAAATACTTCACGCTGAACAAACATGGTAAACCGGAGACTGTTTCTATCGATCGTCTTAAACCAGCGTACACCGACAGCGAATATGAAACACTAGCAACGCCGACACCAATAAACAATCAGAAAGTCAATGCAACTCCAACTCTCCCGCTCTTCACACTTCCCCCTGTACAGACACGCAGTGGACGGCAGATCTGTAAACCTGCCCGCTATGTTCATTTCATTGACTGACATAAACGTTAACCTCATTTAGACATTCTTCTCATTACTATTGTTGTCGAGATTCATTTCATTATAACCATAAATATTTATTAGTATTATTGTTTGCTGTTCGTTAACTGTACTGCAAGCACACGCATTCACCAAGTATATGTATATATCTATTTATATATGAATTTCACAAATGTTAACGAACATGTCATGGTTTATTATGTACATAAATTTTTATTTAAAATTATAACAAGTTTTGATTTTTTTAAATTCCTGTATGTGCTTGTATGTGCTAAACTTTATACGACACGGATGCATTCCATACATCCTGATCTAACTTTGTATCCTTATTGTTGTTATTTTTTGTTATCCTTATTGTTGACATTATCCCTTATTTATATTGCTTATATTCATGTAATCGTCCACGAGGACAGTACTGATGGTCCTCCGGACCTCTAAGAGGGGGAGCCCTGTGGAGTCCTCAAAAATAAACTTATCCAAATTTTACTACTATGTAAGAAATGAACATATTGTACATCACTTTGTTTTAACCATAAACTCTGTACTTTGAACTTTACCTCGGGTTTTGAATAAATATATAGTTCTGCCTTCGACTCTCCGTCTTCTCCACCATCTCAACTGCCGTCGATCAATTTTAATCACCTGCTTTCTATCTCAAATTTTTGCAGGAGCACCGTAGTTTCTTCCTACGTACTTTGGTCGACCTCCGGCAACGTCAACATTGGAGAATTAGTACTGGAGCAGTCTTCCCGCAGCGCCTCTGGAGTCTATTACGTTTATTGTGGACTTTGGATCTTTGTAAACCCAAGTAACGAAACTTTAATATATTCTTCCCGTAACTAAACTGATTTGGTATTTTATTTTCTATTTGAATTTGGGTAACTAAGCTAACAGAGTAAAAGGTCCACCATAAGGTAAAGGAGTGTGTCTTGGGCCGGGGATCGAACCCAGGAGCACATTAGGTGTGGTCAGTGTCTATCCTACCACTGTACCACCGACGCACATCACATTATTAACTTATTAGGTGAAAATATGTATAAAATTTAAATGTCTTACAACGCCATGAATTCATTCATTGATATAGGTTTCTATAATAGTTATTCGTAATAGTAGTAGTATTTTACAATGACTGAATCACAGGATATAAAACAACAACACAGATTGGGCAGAATTAGGAATTCATATTTGGTAGCATTAATTGTAATTCATGCACTAAATATTAACAAACAACACTAAGCGTTTAAACAATGCAGTAATAGAAATTGTCAATCACCACATCCACCACATATCTAATGTCTCCTTGCATGTTTATAATGAGGTCTCGGTTTGCTTGCAGGTCTTTGCAATCTCCATACTGTTTCTGTGCTATTACTTTCATCGGAATTATCTGGCCTTTTTAGTAGCGGAATCATTAATATTATAATCGGAACGATTAGCTTCATTGATTTCCACTTTAGTAGTACCGAAATTATTGTGTGATTCGACACGCCATTTATTGTTTTATTTTGTGTGTCTAGTGTAATTATCGGTCAACCTTGGTGCAGAATACGTCTAACTTTCAAGCTTGTAATATGAGTCCTATTCGGTTGTTTTTTCTTTATGAGAGACTGGTATTATTATATTTGTATCCTCCGTCTAATTTTTAAATTTTACTGTATCTCTAGCAAATAGATAGTCTTGAGTTCACTTGGATTCTTTTCTTGTTACAGACTGTAATACTACCGGTCGAAATAATGTCAGGTATTTTTCTTTCAGTGGTGTTGCACTCTCTGAGCTGGATGATTCAATCGGAAACGCTTCACTGTTCATCTGGACAACATATACACTGATAAATTCCGTTGGAAATGACCTTTGAGAAACCCCTTCACCCTGACGGTGTAAGAATACAACTTTGGCACTGCGGTAGAGTACAGTTCCAAAAGGGAGGAAATTTATCTGATTAAGTCTCACAGTAATTTCCGCTGATAACGATTTGAGCACAATTCCATTACTTCTCATCTCTTCATTTGATTGTTAGTAGTATTTTCCATATCTCTGGCATTAGTGAAGAGTCAGTTCTATTGCATGTGTAGATTCCATGAACAAAGATTCAGTACTTCTCAACCTCTCTCTCCCCGTCTACCTTTTACAATTATCACCCTCTCTCACAATATTGTGTGACTGTGTATTAATGTCTACAGTGCAACATCTCAGTATTTTTCTAAATTACTTATCTTCGCAAGGCCAATCACCGTAACCTTAGCTATATTCTTATGTTCTGACAATCTGATTACTCTCGATCTACCATTTTTACTTATGTAGTTGACCTCGTTCACAAGTATTTTGTAAATTACATTTTTTTCTAACTGGGTCAAGTTATAGGGTCCTTTAACCTACACAGCTTGTCCTACCATTTTTTTAATTTCACAGCTATAAATGGATGATATATTCTTCCTAGATGAACACGCTTACAAAATGAAGAGTCTTCTGAATACCTTGAAGAGCAGAAATCTTCGAATGTTTATCATGCCATTCGCTCCCATCTAATGTGAGATGATGCTACAAGACTGCACTGAACTACATCGACTCCTAGCTCAAAGACAGGAAGGGATAGGTGGAGCGTGTTGACTACCACTTCACCTATTTGGGAAGTTAAATCAGCCCCAATGGGTTGGTAACTGATGAAATATTAGCACGGATACAGAAGGCTCATTTAGTCGGTGGCACATTGGTTAGGTCTCTCGCCGACCATGCACATGGTCCGGGGTTCGAGCCCGCACCGACGCATACCTGATATCTACGGTCGGCCTGCAAAATTTGGGCTACCGATATCCATGCTGAAAATTCCGTACCTGTACCAAAAATACAGTGTGGAATCAAGCTGTAAATCAAAAAAAATAAAACATCTCTGTCTTGGTAGACATGATATCCAGCTGGCTATCGTTCAAGTGACCTGTGTACTGAACAGAAGTTCGTTCCGTCCGCCTTTATGGATGTAAGTGAGACATAACCATAACAACTGGAAGATATGAAAAAGTTAGCTAGCCGTCTTTCGTCATAGAAGTCTGCGTCCTACATTCCATGTCAGGTGGTACAGGAGGGTAGGTAATTTTGACGTTAGGTGTCAAATGTTAGGTTAAGGAGAGCAAAATCAATCGGTGAGGTTGTGAATTTACACCAACTGAAATGGTCAGGATGTTTTACGCATGCATGTCTAGCCATCGCCTTCCTCGACTGACAGTGTTGGCCACTGACATGGGATGGATCAGGTTGGAAAAGAGAAAGCTAGTGATGGTCAAACTGAAACACTGCTTCATCAATCAGTAAAGTCACTAACAATTAGTTTAAGCGATCTAAGGAGATGTTGACTACCTAACTCGTTGTGACCTTCATGATGGTAAAAACCAATGGAAGCTGAAGATAACCCGTAATTTGGCTGAAAACCTTTGTCAATGGCTGTTGCAGATGCATTCAATCTTTTTTGTGATTTATCATACATAATAAAACTCTACTCGTCCTCCGTATTACTACTATTCTCTTCTCCTCACTCACACTTCTGTCTATCATCATCTCCCTATTATCCGTATTTCTCCCATTATCCCTAATGATGCACTAATGGACTTAACCCTAACTCACTTCAGAGATCAGGGATTGACTTGCTACCAGGGAATAATCTCGGTGACTTAGAATATTCAGAAGATATAGTTCTTTTAGGCGAGAAGAAAACTGCAGATTCTTTTGAACACCTTGAGCTGCAACCTACGAATGTTCGGCATGCGATTCGCTCCCGCCAAAATGTAAGGTGATGTTACAGGACTGGACTACACTGACTCCTAGTTAAGCAATAAGGAGTGGAGTGGTAGAGCAAGTTGGCCGCACCACTTATTTGGGAAGTACCATCAGCCAGTGCCAACAGGTTGATCACTGACGAAATCTCATCACGGATACAGAAGTCTACTTTCGCATATGCCTGTCAGTTTACGCCGTCTCTGGCGTAGATGTGATATCCGGCTGGCTATCGACCAAAGGGCAGCTGTACTGCTCATCAGTCCGTTCCTTCCTCCTTCATGGCGGGCTGTGAGACATTGCCATTGAGAGTAGAAGACGTGAAAAGACCGGCTAGCTGTCTTTGATCATAGGTGCCTGCGTTCTATCTCCCGTGTGAAGTGGTATAATAAGGTGAGCAATATTGAAGTTAGGCGTCGAGTTCTAGGTAAGCATGAGAAATCAATCGACGAGACTGTGTGAAGTTACACCGATTGAGATGGTTAGGACATGTGTTACGTATGCTGTATGCCTAGTCATCGCCTTCCTCGACTGACGGGCAATGTTAGCTGACATAGAGTCAGGCTGGAAAAGAGTTAGTTAGTGGTGGTCAAACCAAAACATGACTGCAGCAGTCAATCAAATCTACAACAGTTAGTTTAAGCCACATAGGAAGGTGTAGACTTCCTGGTTGGGGTCCTCGGGACAGTAAAAACCAATGCTTGGTAACTATTGGTGATATGGCTCAAAATCGTTCTCAATGGCTGGCTGGCGCAGATGCATCCACTCCTTGTGAATTATAATTTACAATGAAACTGCATTGTTCTTCGTTACTCCTTTGTCTCACACCTCTGTTTACTGTCTCTATTATGCATTTCTTCTACTTTCTTCCCTTGCTTTATGGGCTACGTGGACATCAGTGCAAAAAGTCATTCTACTATCAAAACAGTCAACCAGTGTAGTCATATGCTTTAATTAAATTACACATCACCTTTGACGTTATACAACACCCCCAACCATTCATCAAAGAACTATATGACTAGATGAACAATATTATTAGTCGATAAAAAAAAGAAAAGAATTGACAGAAATAAAAAATATTGATTAAATATATTAAGAAAAGAAAAAAAAGAAAAACAAAGAGGTGGAGAATATGCAGGAAATTATTACAAGTATACACAATCACAGATTTTAAAGGAAGAAGACACATGTACACACACCCACACACAAAGAAAGAAATTATATTGAAAGAATTAAGACAGCAAGTTTTATGGATAGTAGGGAGATTAGGTTAGGGAGAGAGAGAGCAAGAGAGAGGGAGAGAGTGAGTGAGTGAGTGAGTGAGAAAAGGTGAATATTTACATGAGCTGCCGATTCATACAGAAGAAAAAAGACGGTCAGGAAGATGAACAACTGTGTTGAAAAAACAAACAAATAAGCAAAAAAAAGGACTTCAGTTTTAGATTATTCCCAATCTTCGATCTCGTCTAATCCATCATAACTGGTTATCATTCTTCGTTTACGTGTACTACGTCGTAGAGTGTTATTGGACACATCCTCTAAAGATGATGTATACGGTAATACTGACTCTGAAGGAGAACACACAACACCAACACGAGGAGGGCGTCCACGTTTTGCATAACGTCGTGTTGATGAATGAAGTTGATTTCTACACGGCAGTGTATTACTTGATGAGCATGATGGTGTTTTCAGTCTTCGTGGATGAGATCTTATAGTAGTCCGTTTACGTTTATCATGTGAACAATCTGATCTGGTATCGTATTCATCAGATAAAGATAGTGAGAATTCTTGTGATGAATCACGTGGTGGCGGCTTCACAACACGACCACTAGAAGTTCGTATAGCGCCTGACTGCGTCGTCAATGAAGATGAGGCAATACCTTTATGCAAAATAAATTGAAAAATATCAAAGTCATCTACACTTATTAATGTAATTTATATTAAATATATATAAAACTAACAACGATCGCTGTATACATATCGCTATATAGATGCTGATTGGTAAGAAGGGGCTAAAATTAAAATCAACATTTTAAGTCAATGACTGTTAGGGTAGAAGTGTTTATTATTCAATAAAATCTGCCTTCAAATTTACGTTGTGGTCTGGAAATAATTTCATTGGACAATTTTTCGTCTATTTGTTTAACCTTGAATCGGGCGCCAACCAATCAGAACAGTTTATTTCTCCACTGACCCAGCAGATTTTTTATTTGTTTAAAATGTATAACTATGATGCCTTTTTTCCTTAACACAGTCTCTTACTACTTCCTTCTCTTGTCTTCTCCTCTTACACAAACCTACATAAACGGGTTTCAAGGTGTTCTTACATACATTTTATTTAATTTAATTGACAGACAACAGGTTACTCATCTTAATGGATTTCATTTGACAAATCTTCAGAATAGTCACACAATTCTCATTTTTAGAAAAATACACTTAGATCTATCATTAATCTATCTACTCAGATGTTTACTGGAGTTTGTGTGTTCACCTACGATTTTTATTTGCTTCGCTGGAACCTTTATTTCGTCTCTTAGCCAGGGGATTATTAATTTAAAGATAAGTTTTCACTGAAGATATGACGTTTAAAAAACAAGAACAACAACAACAACAAGTTAAACGTTAAGCACCAAGTAAGTCATCAATAGAGTGCGACCGATTGCATCAATGACCTTCATAATGCACAGTGAGAAAGTTAGTGAATTTATTATTATTATTGATTCCTTCACCTACCCAGCAGAACATGGAACTTCAAGCTAGAGGCCCAACTTTTCCTGTTTACTAGCTTTATTTCTGGCTTAGCAAGGTAAAAGAGTTCGTCGGTCGGGAATCGAACCGCAGACCATGTGCACGGTCAGCGAGCGTCCTAACCCGCTGTGCCACGGACGCACAAAGTTATTGAAACTTGGTAAATAATATCCTAATCATGAATACAATATGCCTTATGAAGTGTTATGTTATCAAATGGGATATCTGGGGAGTTTCAGATTAGATTTGTGAAAGATTATATCAAGGTTTAGGTTAAGGAAAGATTAGGGTTAGCAGATATAGATCATTCAATGCTAGAGAATATGGTTAAATTACTCTAGTGATACGCCAATTCAAAAATGAAAGGTATTTTTGTCACACGTCGGAGAAAGGTAAGCCGGTGTAACACTTTCATGCTTTTTAATTCATTATATTTTCATGAAAGATCGTCTTTATTATATGGTTGATGCGTTCAAGGTTATTTGTCCGTTTAACTTTATCACTTCAATAGGTCCCGACCGAAAGCTGCTACCTTGACGTGGTGGTCGGGCTTGAACACCGCAATGACCTAATCAAGCTATACTGGCTGAGACTTATGTCTCTTGAGGTTCTACCATGCCAGGCAGGTTGTTTGGATAGCGGTTAAACAAAAAGCAGCTACCCCATCCAATACCATGATTCAAACAAATTCACAAAATATCATGCCAGATCGGCCATGGCCCGGATTAACAACGACCACGCTTCCTGCTGCCGTGTCACAGGGCAGGAGTGATAAATATGCTACTGAGACACACCAAACAAAAGAGAACACACAAAAACAGGCCGCGTGTGACCGGCCTCAAGCAGTTGTCCTCTGGGCTCTGCGGTCACGCAACCAACTTCCACAGTGTAGGCAGCCGGGAAGTAACAAACGCCCTCACAATCCATAATGCACACAAAACCTCTCTAATCCTCACTTATCTTTGTCTCCGTCTTCATCTCCATTGCCTTGCCTTCCTCCCACTGATACAACTCCTCTACTTGATGGCTCCACACTCCCTCTTCACTCTGTGTCCACTAAAAACGACGGTGTGCTGCGCATGCCTAACCATCGCCTCCTCCGACGGGCATTACTAGCTGATATAGGTGGCGCAGGTTGGAAAAGAGTAAGTGGTGGCCAAACAAAAACATGGCCTCATCAATCCATGAAATAAATCCTTGACAGCTAAACTGAGTCGGTCAGGTAGGGAGATGCAGACTTCCGTCCGGGTTGGGGCCCTCGGGACTGACTCTAGGAATCAATGGCTGGAGACAATAGGTGACATGGCTCAAAATCGTTGTCAATGGCCAGCCCAGATGTATTCAGTATCTGTAATCTTTCATATTCCTTTCTACCATTACTCATTCTGTTTCACTCTTATACTTGTCAAACTCTAATAATTCTCCCCACTCATCTTCTTGTCGACTTTTGTGTGCTATTTGAAACGTGGCAACTCGAACTGGTGCACTTCGGTGGCAAGTTCTATGTTGAATCCAGACAGACAGACTTCAATAGGTTCATCATCGGCTAGCTATACAATGATACATAGTTTTTCATATCGGAATTATACCAATCATGTGGGTATTTTGGTCAATCAGTTTTAAGTATACGACGGTGAGGTGAAATTAAGAGGTAAAAAGTTATCAAAAGAATTAACTCATAGATATCAGTAACAAGATATCTGAGCTTTGAAGCAGGGGTGAAAATTAATTAATTAAGGGAAGTTAATTCATGTGCATTAGCAAAAAGTTATTGCGTAATCAAGAAATTTATGAGATAATGATCACTATGAAGATTAGGATGACATTCAGTAGAATGGGATAAAATAGAATTTGCTAGAATTGTAAAAAGTCAATTGTAACAAAGTCAAAAGATGGTTACAAGGGGAGGGGATAAACCGTTATTGAAAACTTCTGTCTGTCTATTTTTGAAAACTTAATAAATATTATGTATTTACGAGTTTGACCACGGATTGATATCATCATGAGAACCATTGAAAACCAAAGAGTACTGGACAGCTGTTTCATCCTAGTTTGGGAAGCATCGGCAGTACACACTCACCACCAGGGTTCGAACCCGGGAACTTCCAGTTACAAGGCAAGTTACCTCGTATTACCATTCAGCCACTGGGGTCCTGGTTTTTAATTGTTCTTTAACTGATATCACTCCATGGTCAAACTCGTAAAAACAAATCTAATCCTTATAAACCAACTCTTGAACATATTATGTAGTTGGCCATGACAAAGAAAGGGGCTGTACAAATTTCTTTTGAACAAGCACACTGATTCGGCTTGTTCAAATGAATGCTGATTGTCTCCGCCGTATGTAAAAGTCGTACTCGTAGACCATACGGCAGGTTGAGTGATATATGATAAATAACTTGAAGTTGCGGTAGCAGTGGTGTTTATTTTTACAGGATTAGGTTGCTAGCCTCAGGTCCCACCTTGCTTCTTTACCAGTCTAACTACTGGCTTAGCAAGGTAGAGGAGTGCAGCGATCGGAGATCAAACTCCAGACCACATGCGTTCTACCATTGTGCCATCAAAGCGATGTACTCAACCCAGGGTCTTCTGGTCACAAGACAAGCTGGTAGACCATTCAGCCGCTGGAACCCTAAATCGCCATGCTTCCGTTTTGTGGTGTAGATACCAGGTTATGAACCTAGGACCTTTCGCATGCAAAGCGAGCGATTGATCTACCATTGAGGTAACACTCCTTAACGAGGCTGACGTATGAGAAGTTAATTGAAACGTATTACAACACACTACTATTCCTAACAGGCTACATGCAGACTTTTACCAACAGCTGCCACCTTCACCGGCTCTATACTGAAGATCAGATGACAGGACCAGAAAGAATCAGAACCTAATGCTCAACAAGTATCCCGAAGAAAATGCAGATGAATCAGATACAACACTGTGGAAACCATTGGGTGACAATGCACGTCTGAATGGGAAACGACGAGTTGGGCAATAGTCCGAGGGTGACATTGAAGAAATCCTATGAAGTGGAGATAACAGCCTATGGAGAATCGTGAAGCCGGCTAAAGGAGAATCTAGAGTATAGGAGGACATCCTACTCGGAACCCAAGAGAATAAAATAATAATTCACAATAGTTGCGTTTCCTATAAAGATATTTACAGACTTCCAGTCACCTTTAATCCAATGAAATAATATTTATTGTTATTATTAATTAATTAATTAATTATTATTATTATTAACTAACGAGGATATCAAAGCAAGACAGGCTTTCATGGAAGTCAACAGCACTCAGTTTAAAAATGAAAATAAGATCCGGATTTTCAACTCCAATGTGAAGTCAGTCAGTGCTACTATACGGATCAGAGACTTGGCCAGCGCGTCATAAAGAGCATCTCAAACAAACTAGAGACCTTCATCAACAGTTGTCTTCGCTCAATACTCAAGATCAGATGACCGGCCAGAGATGATCAGCAACAGGGATCTCTGGCAATGAGCAAACCAACCTAGCAGGCACCGATTGTGAAACAAATAGGCAGGAAGAAATGGAGATGGATTGGCTGGCCATACTCTGAGGAAACCATCAAGTGAGTGACATCACTAGACAAGCCATGGCTTGAGTGGAACCCGAAAGGGAAGCGGCGAGTTGGTCGTCAGTACAAAGGTGACTTTGAGGAGGTCATGTGAAGAAGAGAGATGAAAGCATGTGGACAGACCTGGAGCGGGGTGAAAAAGTTGTCAGAAAACAGAAGGCAATGGAGACGCGCGGCTGAAGCCCTATGTTCCTCTAGGAATCAAAGGAAACAATAATAATAATTTATTATCATTAATTCATTAGCTGATAGGTACATACACACATAGAATGCTAAAACTATTTATAAACAAACCTCTTGATGGTGAAAATTCTTCGCCGGTAATTTCAGCATTCTTTTCATCCCTAGACAAATTGATTGATCTTCTGATTGAGTTGTTTCGTCTTCGACCACGTCTACTCCTCCTATTACTGTTATTCATCAGTGAACGTTTGAAATTATTATTAGTAGTAGAATGACATGGTGTATAAGATCGCCTATTATTATTAACATAAATATTCTGTGATTTGAATGATATTAATGAATTTAAAATATTAGATAAATATGGTTTAGCAACATCATTTATCCAACTCTCCAACCAAATAATATCATCATGCAGCATTTCATTCTCTCTATCTACACTGTAACATTGTTTCGCATTAGACATAATTAACTTCAAATCATTTAACATATCATCAGGCGTATATTCACATTGAAGTTGACCACGTAGAAAACGTTGCTTTGATGCATTCAATTTAATTCGTGCCGTGATAAGCCTTTGTTGAATTATTGATAAATCCATTGGATTTTCATGCATAATCTCATGATAACGTGGATATTTAAATGAATTTACAGGTTTAAGAAAAAATAAACTTCTAGGATTACTTGATAAAGTTTTGATCATACTTAAACTTCGAGTAAGCCAAGATCTTAGAAGGAAAAAACAACCACTTCTAGTTAAGGTTGTATTTCTTGACGGGGGTGGTGACGGCGGCTGCGACGACGTTGATGTTAGCAATTTCTCTTCTTGCATCACATTGAATCGATTACGTAATCTGGGACTCTTTACCTCATCACTACCACCACCACTAGTGCTACTATTGTGATTGTCCACATAATGATTTGTAGACTCTGTACTTATTATTGACAAACTGGCTAATCTTGACGACGATCTTCGACAAACTTCATTCGTTCGCTGCTGTTGTTGTTGGCGGTGTTGCTGTTCAGTAGACTGAAATCTACTACTGAATTTCCGCTTCCTACCAAAATATTGTATTCTACTTTGAGTACGTCGACTTCTTCTTCCAGTGACAACATGACGAGTCTTAGGAGGATTCGATGAAGACGAAGAGGAAGCAACCGTGGATAACATGGGAAGACTAGTGTTCTTTTCTGAATTCAGTGGAGATGGAATACTGACACACTTCAGAACTTTATACCTTTCTAGAATATCAGACTATAATAAAAAAATAAAGTTTAAGACAAACTTATATACATATCAACAAGATTTATAAAGAAAACACAATACACCTCTAAGATGACTTGAAACTCTTCCCGGTGGTATCATTCACAAGCTGTACAATCGTATATATACACATTAACGACAAAAGGAATGTTTCCGAAAATTTGTTTTCATTCAAGTATTGGTTTGTAGGGATTTAGTTGATTGGTCACATGATTTCATCATGAGCTGACATCAGTTAGAGAACCATTGAAAAACCTGCAAGCGGTATTGAATAGCTGTTTCGTCCCAGTTTAGGACTCTTCATCAGCACGCACCTACTGGGGTTCGAACGCTGGACCTTCTGATTACAAGGCGAGCTAGCTCGTAGACCATTAAGCCACTGGGATCCAATCCAATGGCCAACCCATGAATTCTAACTTCTGCCAATTCACGATATAGCGCAACCGCTAGCCAATGTCTTCGTCGAGTATTTGTCCTCACACCTGACCTGCTGCACCCCACTGGTCACGACTTCCCACTGGAACCCCTGGTAACTAACTACCAGGTAGGGTGTGAGGATACATACCGAAGACATTGGCTAGCGGTTGCGCTATATCGTGAACTAGCAGAAGTTAGAATTCATAGGCCATTGGATCGAGTCCCAGTAGCTTAATGATCTACGAGATCGCCTTGTAACCAGAAGATCCTGGGTTCGAACCCCGTCAGTGGTGGGTGCGTACTGCTGAAGAGTCCCAAACTAGGACAAAACAGCTGCCCAGTACTCCTTGGCAGGTTTTTCAATGAATCTCTAACCAATGTCAGCTCATGATGAAATCCTGTAACCAATGTGTTTATATAATTGTAAATTTTTTAGGTCACAAAAAATGCAGAAACCGATTGTTCCGCTTCTCATTAAAAATAAAACTTTCTTCGCGGCTGAACTTCAATTGACTTTAATTAATTAATTTTTGATCGCAGCTTGATTCCACACGGTATTTTTGGTACAAGCAGGGAATTTTCAGCATGGATATCGGTAGGTCGACCATAGATATCAGGTGTGCGTTGTCAGGGGATCAAACCTCGGACCATGTGCATGGTGGGCGAGAGTCCTATCCACTGTGCCACCGACGCACAGTGATTAGGACGTGGGTAAGCTATCACTTCTGACTACCTCATCAGTGTGCATCTATCAATTCACCTGCTCGTGTGAAGCTAGGTATGTTGGCCCTTCCGAGCACGTTCATTACAATCCGAACATATCATAGAACACTCACCCTCTCATGGTTTCATAAAGAAGAAAAAAGTTCCCCACCCAGCCACAGTAGCTCTATCCTGAAACACCTCATATCAAATCTGGACACCAAGTTAACACCCACAAAGTAACTTCAAAGACATCTAGAGAATACGTGGGAATCTTGTTAAAAGAATATGAATCATACCTCTTCAAGCCACGGAAGCAATGGTAATTGATCACATGTTAGAGTTCCTGTACTCTACATACAAAAGGAGTTTGTTCACTCATCGAATCTACAATAGATCTGATCTCTCTATCTTAACACTGAATACGTAACGTTTCTGCTTTTTATTTCTTATTTGTAATATTTTCTTCCTCACCCCTTTCAATTAAACTTTACACCCCTTATCACCACTGTTGTTAATTTGATGACTCGTTCAATTTCAGTTGAATTCTACTCAGCCTTGTCAATTATATTACGTCACTGAGTTTATATATCTAATTTTATTTTGGTCTCTACCAAATTAACGCTCTCCACGTTACTGGCAGCCTATTTGACATCTGGGCTACCTTTCCATGCATCTATATATTGCATCTAATTACTACTACGTAATTTGTGATCTAAAAAATCTACACATATAATGTCACGTCTTTGGAAATAATCTTTAAATCGATAAGATAATTTACTATATATATATATATAATTGTTCCCTTGGGGCTTCAACCGCACGTCTCAACTTGCCACTTCTGTCTTCCTTCTGCTGTACTTTTCACCTGCATCCATGTTACTCCATACTCTTTCAACTCATCTTCACACGCTCTCCTCCATGTCACCCTTGCAATGACGACCCACCCGCCGATTCCCTTTCGGTCTGGTTCCACTCGAGAAATCGCCTGACGCACTATGTTACCAAGCGCCCTCCTCAGCCACGAGTGTCCGATCCATCCCCACTTTCTCCTGCATATTTGTTGGGCGATTGATTCTTGATTTGTTTGTTTGTTCCCATAGTTTCTTGTTGGTGATTCTTTCCGGCCCGGTCATCTGATCTTCAGCATAGATCCATCGAAGACAGTTGTTGGTTGATAAAGGTCTGCAACAGGTTGTTGGAAATATTCTTTGTGACCCGCCCGCCAAGTTTCTCATCCGTATAGAAGAACTGATTGACTTGACGTTGTTTGTATTGAAAATCCGACCGAATTTTGTTGTTGTTGATGATGAGTGACGAATATTTCCAGATTGGTTTCAGGTTGATGAATGTGTTTCCCGCCTTCCCGATTCTTGCTCGACTTGACATCCTCATCCGTTCCGACTGCCAGTAGTTGAGACAATGCTCCCTAGATAAGTGAACGAAGTAACCTCTTTCAAATCCCTCCCGTTATATATATATATATATATATATATATATATATATATATATATATATATATATAAAGTTATTTAAATGGGAGGAATTTCCTTCGATTAACCACTGGGACACAGATTTGGAAGCTACTCCACCTCCTGAGGTTTTAGCCAGTCAGTCAGTATTACTAGTCTTCATTCTAGGTGTGTGACCCCTTCACCGACTGCATAGAAAAATGCTGGCGGTTGCTGTTGAGTAATACACCTAATGAGGATTTAAACCGAACAAAATAAACAACCATAATTCACGTAAATACATCCAAAAAATAGTTAATTTGACAAAAGATGCTTAAGAGATATGACATCGATACCCCAGTAACTGAATGAAGGAAATATCGATTAGCCAGCCGTGACTGAAATAAAGCCACCTGTTATATAGGAAATCAATTCGTTTGAGGTATTCGACGTGTATAATTCTTCTGTGATGGTGGCTGACTTTCTTAGTGCTCAGAAGCTTCTGTGATAAGATGAATGGTGACAGCGGTGGTAATCCCATGTGCAACCTTTCATCTTTTTCTAACTGACAACCAGCTGGTAAACTGGTTACAGTTTTAGTGAATAATTACCAAGTGTACGAATTAAAGTATTTTTTTGGTTTGTAGAAGTTAGACAAAAACATCCAGTGACGTATGCTACATAGATGCATATGGGTAGGAAGCGGTCGAAAATTGAAATCAACATTTGAAGTCAATGGTTGGATGTAGTGGCGTACGCCTGCAATAATCTAGCTTACTAGAGGTCAAGGTGAGGAACTCCCAGGGACTATGAGTTTTGGCATATGGGTACTTATGTTGATCGGGCGTCCATAATAAGCATCGTGAGGATATGGATGACCTGTCGGAGGGCAGGTTGACCAGATCAACTAAGAAAGGCTGGATTGACCCAAGGGATAGGAGACGCCTGATGTATGGAAGTGGGATAGAAAACCGCTCTCAGTGGCGCGCAGATGTATCCACTCTTTCTGATTCATCATGCCTAATAAAATTCTATTGTTCTTCCATATTATTATTATGTTTGTCTCATGTTTCTGTTTATTATCTCTCTTTACCCTATCCTATTGCTTTGTGTGCTATATGGATGGAAGTGTAAACAAGTTGAATAGGTATACTTCTGGGAAAAGTTCTACGTTTAATTGAATTTTAGATTTCCCAGTCGATGGACTGGACCGAAGTGCTCGGTCTCAGGTTGACATGTCGGCTTCTTGTGCAGACGCTTCGACGATGTCTGGGAATTTAGTTAGTATTTAATTGGTGGATGGTGACTAGCAGTGGAATCCAGGATGCGCATTTCGTCCTATTTGCGACTCGTCAGCTCACGGATGTACCTGCATTTCCCCAGTGAGTGATGAGGTCCCCACCGAGGCTCAAACCCAGTGACCATAGTTTCAAACGCCAAAGCGTTATCCAATAGACCACTTGGGCCACGAGAGGCACCTCTTGTGAAACGGGTCATGTTAATTAAACTGAATTTTAGATTTTCCCGTCCATTGATTGGACTGAAGTGCGCATCCTGGATTCTACTGCTAGTCGCCATCTACCAATTAAATTCTGATTAAATGCCCAGACATCGTCGAAGCATCTGCACAAGAAGACGATATACCAACCTGAGACCGAGCACTTCAGTCCAATCAATCGACGGGGAAATCTAAAATTCAATTGAATTAACATGACCCAAGTGGTCTATTGGATAACGCTTTGGCGTTTGAAACTATGGTCACTTGGTTCGAGTCTAGGTGGGAACATCATCACTCACTGGGAAATGCAGGTACATCCAGCTGGCGGACGAGTCCCAAATAGGACGAAATGAGCATCCCAGATTCCACTGCTAGTCACCATCCACCACTTAAGTTCTACGTTAAATCTAGTCAGTCAGCCTATATACATGCGTTTGTACAGCTTGACAGTGTGATATCTCTGAAAAGAGTAACTCTTCGCTGAACATCTTTTCTTTTGTATGATTTGATAAACAGCTCATCACCGGTAGTATCAATAAGGTTATCGTTTATTTAAAACAATTAGTTCCCTTTATGAATTTAGATAAAGCAATAAGAAGACGTAATTTGTGTTAATCGTGTAATGTATTTGCGCAACACATCTCGAACAATCTGATCACACACGAACTTGTCATAGAAATATATATGAAATTAATAAAGAGGTAAGAGGTGAGAAAATAAACCACTCAGGTCAAGTTAAACGGACATATTCAAGGTCAAAATAACAATGGGTCTTGGTGTTCTGACTACCTTATATCTCCTGATGAACTTGTCTGGATAACTGTTATCAACCAGAGTTTGTGTCAACTTTCTTTCTTCTTCATCAAGCGTGTCTTCAGTACATATTCGTCGGATTCTACTGAAGAGACACCTTACTAAGGCTCTTTTGTACCGAAAAGGGCAGAAACTGTGGTAATAAGGATACTGTTCTGCCACCTCAATCTGTCTGTAGAAGAGGAAGATAATTGTTTATCTTTCCTAGACATATTGCTTAGTCGACTGACGACTTGATGGGTCAATAAAAAGATCTATTTATAGAAAACCTACCTGGACAGGACAGTATCTTAATTACCACAGTTTCTGCCCTTTTCGGTACAAAAGAGCCTTAGTAAGGTGTCTCTTCAGTAGAATCCGACGAATATGTACTGAAGACACGCTTGATGAAGAAGAAAGAAAGTTGACACAAACTCTGGTTGATAACAGTTATCCAGACAAGTTCATCAGGAGATATAAGGTAGTCAGAACACCAAGACCCATTGTTATTTTGACCTTGAATATGTCCGTTTAACTTGACCTAAGTGGTTTATTTTCTCACCTCTTACCTCTTTATTAATTTCATATATATTTCTATGACAAGTTCGTGTGTGATCAGATTGTTCGAAATGTGTTGGGCAAATACATTACACAATTCAGACAAATTACGTCTTCTTATTGCGTTATCGTTTATGTCAATAAATCATTTTGATGTTTATACCAATATACTACTCGAATACGAAAACACTGTACATAGCAGAACAAAGATCCATGCCGCCAATTGGTTGACGAAATTCTATACACACACACACAGTAATCAGGTCTTCAGATCAAAGGCAGCTCGAAGGATTGTTTATAAATTTCCTATGACCAAGGAAAGCTGTCTATTCGACTATGACTATCCGCCCTAAATGGAAGCAAGCTTCTTCTAGCAATATGGTATGAATTTCATGTGTCCGTCACCGAGTGGAAGACCTATGCTTTTTACCTGGTGCACTTCTAATGAAATCAACCTCTACAGTGTGTCATCTAGGAAATAGAAATTACATAATGGTAAGTACACCTTGGCCAAATATTCTAAACTTCGATTGTTTTCAACGGTGAATATATAGACGAAACAATATGTAAGGGAGTAATGCCTTATAAATAAAAATATACGGATCACCAAAACACATAAAATGTAAATCCATCAAATTGTGAAAGATCATTACAACTTGGATAAGTTTATTTTAAATATCACACAATCATGTAATACTAACAACTGGATGATGTTTCGAGCATAAATGAATGCCACTCATACACATATCAATTAGTCACACAGCTTCACAATTTGTTTTATATATATTTTCTCTCTCTCCAACTTCTGTTTGTTACCACTTCTAGTGTGTCCGGCATAGTCGTTACGTCATTCCGATTGCACATGTGCAGTGTTGAATCGATTAATATCTCGCTCAACCCAAACAACTGTAATACTGTTTAATACTTTCATTCTATCCCTTTCTACTGTGTGATTACATTCAAGTGAATGCAATACAACGACTGAGCTCTGTTTTTTCTAGGTTACTTTTTTGATTACAGCTTGATTACACACCGTATTTTTTCGTACAGCATGTGATATCGGTAGCCCAAATTTTGCAGGTGTGCGTCGGCAGGGGATGGAACCCTGTACCATATGCATGGTCGGTGAGAGTCCTAACCACTGTGCCACCAACGCCTGCTGATTTAACTCAGCAGGGTCAATTACACTATGTCTAGTTAGATTTTTATGTTCCAATAATCCAAAGGAAGGCAATCTATTAGTTTGATCTATGTAATTGACCAAACTCACAGTCATTACATGGTATTTAGTAAATTATATTATTTTCCTTAATTGGATCTTTGGGGGGTCATTAAGCCGACAAATTTGATCTCTCTTTGGTTGCTATGAATGCCATCCTAATTCCAGCCTCATTGAGAATCCTTCTTTATTATACGGCAATTCTATATTAGCCTTATCATTTTCATTACTAATCATAGTTTTTCTATGCTTCTTCATATATTTCTAAATAAATTCTGTTGGATAGTTACTCACTAGTAATATTTTCTTTGTGTCTTTGATTTCATTATTTAAATCTCTCCTGATGAATTTACTAGTAAGGTTCCTGGACGACCAATTATACAGACATATAACTAAATCCACCTATTTCATACATTTATTCCCCTTAATGCGTGGCCGATAAATGCTACCTTGTCGTATTGGTCGGGCTTGAATACCGCAGTGACCCAACATAACATGCTAAACTGACTGGGACTCTGTCCCTGCAGATCCAACCATGTCAGGAAGGTTTTCTGGATAGCGGTTAAACTAAAAGCAGTTACCATGGGGTACATGGGCTCCAGAATCCAATCGGATCAAATGGCGTATGAACCCATATGGGTCACCAGGAACCATGGGAATGCAGCTCCTGACGCTTCTCCGCTGCCTTGGGGATTAGACTCTAAGTCAAAGGCTCAGTGGGTAGTCCCTTAATAAAACCACCTGCTTCGGTCTGGGCGCCCAGGCAGTATCTCAGCCTTCACACAATAAATCAAATGAAGCAACAGCTCAAATCGATGGCGCGAAACGTTATCGGATATATGGCCAAGAATCGTAATTAATGGCGAACGTGTTGCAATTTCCTTCTTTCTTTCCTTCCCGATGATAGTTAACGAATACTGTTTGAACTTGTTAAGCATGACTGTTTTCCTTCCAGATGAAGTTCTTTATCCGTTCTCTACTTATATATATATATTTTTCTCTTCTTTCTTTTTTTCTTTTGATCTATGTTGTTTTATTATTATTGTGTGGCACAGCCTTCTTGGTACCATAATATTGTACCAAGTTTTTATGCGTTTAAATAAATAAAATAAATAATAATTCCGCTTAATGAATTTGAAAAGATGTTGAAAAGCAACGGTTACCCTCAAAGATTCATTAACAAGTACAGAAGAGATCTGAAATTTCAAACGTTAAACAAATCACAGTGGAGAAAAAGCCCAAAGCACATTCAACTTGATTATAAAGATGAAAGTATTGCAGCAATGGTCAAGAGAAGATTGAGGACGTCTCTAGGCAGAGGCTATTTATCCTGCAACTAAGTTCGTTCCAGTCTATCGAACAACTTGCACTTTGGTGCAATCAAAACTCCATAAATATCCTTCTCATGTTAAATCCAACAGTATATACAAATTTACATTTACGATTTTCTGAACATGTACCAAAGGCAACAAATGCTCTAAATAGTGGCATCGCCAGGCATCTCCTTGACACGAGTCATGAGGTGGACGTTGCAAGATCGTTCAAAATTATCAACAGGTAAAAGAGTTCAATTCTCCTCAAGTTTGATGAAGCGATTTCCATCAAGCACCTGAAACCTGATTTATGCATTCAGAAAGAAACAGTTGTCAGTCTTTCTTTGCCAACCTGGTCGGTCACTGGATATTTTCACCTCTGTTTCATCTTATTACGTAATGTTCAAAATTTCTATTGTGTATGATCATTATTCTTCGGGATAAAGTATTTATTATTATTACATATTTTATTACTGTATGCATATATTGATTGATTTTCAGTTTGACCACCACCTGCTAGCTCTTTTCCAGTCTGACCAATCCTATGTCAGCTAACATTGTCGAGGAAGGCGATGATTAGGCATACGTAACACATGTCCTAACCATTTCAGTCAATGTAATTTCACAGCCTCGTCAATTGATTTCCCCTCCTTACCTAGAACTCGACAGACGCCCCATCTCAATATTGCACACCTTATTATATCACTTCACACGGGAGATAGAGCGCAGGCACCTATGATCAAAGACAGCTCGCCAGCCTTTTCATGTCTTCCACTCTCAATGGCCAGGTCTCGCTCACAGCCATAAAGAAGGACTTACTTACTTTTACTTTACTTCGGCAATCTCCTACGAGAGGATGAGCCGGCTTCATGAACGTCTCGAAGTGGACTGATGAGCAGTACACTCGGCCTTTGGTCGATAGTCGGATATCACGTCTACGCCTACAGTCCAAGTATTTATTAGAGTCAGTGCTGGTTTGCTATAAACGCTGGTAGCATATAACCCACCAACCATCATCTTCTACAGTCTATATCATGAAATTGTGGGATAATATATTCAACCACAGAAAAGACAACAAAAAAAACAAAAACCAGAATGATAATAATGATAACTTACACTATCAACCATATTTTCAATACAATATAATCCTAACTGACAAACTAATTGAGCATTTTGCACAATAATTGAATCAGGTAGATTATAACGTTCTGTATTTTCTAGTAATTGTATAAAATCCGATTTTAAAGATTCTGGTTGACGATAAAATCCATTCAGGAGACGATTTAATATGAAAGTCAAGTCGATTGGAAATGCATTAATAAATAAATAATCTGGATAAGCTGCTAAATCAACCGGTTGTATAAAATCATCACTAATCTCCAATGTCATTACCTAAACGAAAAATAAATAAATAAGAAAAGACAATATTATACGAAAAAGAGAGTATGATAGACGAAGAGTAGACAGATCTTTCAGTGAGCCCCTTTAATTGTGAGGTTATAAACAAAAGGGGAACTTTTAGGAATATGGTCAGCAAATCTAGTAGATGCTCCCCGCTTCCTATGTACTTGTTGCTGCAAGTGCAGATAAATTGATAAATGCAGCTGGACTTGTGTTGAGCAGAATACTCATCTATGTTTGAACGAGTTAATGAGCACATCGTGTTGTAAAGTGGAATGAGTCTGTCCGACGAGAAATGTTCTTTTCAATGATCCTTTAATTCTGTTTTCCGTTCTTATTAATACTTCTTCGCCTTTTTACGCTAGACATTTCTTTTTAACTATTTCAGGTTTAGATGATATTTCTTCCCCATATTTTGGTATCCACTTTCGATGAATGCTAGTTCCTCTGTTACAACAGAAGATAAGGGCCAGGCAACAGATCGTTTATTAAGGAACTCAACACATATTTATATATTTTCATGTACATTATTACAGTCTTCTGATTGGTTATTTTTCACTGAAAGTTAATCTTTCATCTCTTTGTGACTGTTTCTTGAATGTCAGATCATCTATGTGTTAACTGTATCCGCCTACACAAAGTCTTTGTTCTTATTTTTCTCACGACCAATATTTGGGACATAGACATTGACGTAAATTGCCGTCTACCAATTTGGCTAGCTCTCATCACACCTCTTCGAATTTATCTTCTGAAAACACAGTGCCCCAGCTCTGCTGAAGAGCGTTTTTATCAGGTTGAGTTTATATGCTATTGGCAAGTTCAAGTTTCTTTCCAATAGATGGATTTTTCAATTGTCGTATCATTTCTTCATGTTATGTTAAGATCTAGGATGTATAACTGACTGACTAGTTTATGATCCATTATCAATGCCAAGTGACAGTGAGTCGCATTGAGGTTTTCGACCATCGTTGGATGCGTGATCCACATTAATGTAAACCAAAAACATGTCATTGATACACCTGCAGTAATAGGTGGCTTTCTTTATTTCCGGTTTCATTCGAGTCTATTCAAGATGAACCTTGAATATGTCAGCAAGAACAGGACCCAAAGGTGAACTCATAGCCACCCCGTCGATTTGCCAGCACAGTTGGTTTTTGAATCGAAACTGGCACCGGAGTTAAATCGATCAGACGAGTTGTGTATTATATATATATATATATATATATATATATATATATATATATATATATATATATATATATATATATATCAGAAAACCTCGTGGAGTACTACAGCGGGACTTCAAAGTTACCTCGAAATATTTTGGAAATATAAAGGAAGGCACTGCCGTTATGCGGCTACACTGTGCTCTGACATTGGGAATACGATAAAGAGTATAACTTCTGGATGCTGTCACAAGTTGAAGTCTGTCCTTCCATAGACAGACAATTAATATATTCTGATATCACCATTATTTAGTTGCTTCATTGGGGAAATCTTTAAGAAATATGTACAGGTACAGCTGGGTTACAAATACTTTTCGAAATATATCAGTGATAGTTTTAAAAAAGAAATTACACTTATTTAACTAAATCTCATACACCATATCTGGTCAGAGACACATGTTCACGACGGTCCATGTCTGACAATGAATTCAATACTGACTAATTAAAATCATTCTATGTCTATACAAAAATAATCATCATTAGCTGAAAACCGGTTTAAAGCATTCTGAACAAGCATCTTAGATTGGTTGGAGGACATCATCATGAGCTGACATCGGTTTGAGAACCATTGGAAAACCTGCAGAGAGTACTGGACAGTCAGTTGTTTCGTCCTAGTCTGGGTCTCTTCATCAGTACGCACACATCGGGGTTCGAATCAAGGACCTTTTGGTTACAAGGAGAGCTCGTAGACCATTAAGGTCATCAATTTTCTGTTTAATTACGTCTTTTTTTGAGAACGATTTTGAGCCATATCACTAATTGTCTCTAGTCATCGGTTCTTACCATCCTGAGCATCCCAAACCAGGAAGTCTACACCTCCTTGGCTCAAACTAAGGGCCAATGATTTTATGGACTGATTGAAAGTGTTGGTTTGACCAACACTAGCTCTTTCTTAACCTGATCTTATGTCAAATTATACTGTCCGTCGAAGAAGACGACAAGCAGACATGCGTGACACATATCCTAGCCAACTCAATTGATGTAGCTCGATAACCTCATCGATTGATATTCCCTCGTTACCTAACCTTGACGATTAACTTAAGTATTAGTAGCCATATTAAACCACCTAAAACGGGAGATAGAACACAGACGCCTACGATCAAAAAAGCTAGCCAGCCTTTTTATGTCATTCACTTCCAATGGTCATATCTCACAGACATAAAGGAGGATGATGCGTACTGCAACTTTATGCAAATATCCCTTGATCGATAACTGGCTGGATATCACGTCCACATCAAAGATAACGTAGGTTGGCGAATACTACATGAGGCTTCAGAATTAGTGCTGAGATTTCGTCAACAAACAGCCCGTTGGAAATGATGCTGCAACTTCACAAATAAGCGAAGTGGTAGTCAACACTCTCTATCACACAAGTAGAATAGTCCCGGGAATCGAACCCCTAACAACATGCGTGGCAGGAGAGCATTCTACCGCTGTGCCACCAATGCACAATAGAATAGTGCAATAGTCCTAAATTGACGACACTGCAGCAAAGCACCTTTAGAGGAATTAAATATTTGTTTCAATCATCATATATACAAAAACAATATCCGAACGACCAATAAAGCAAAGAAATCCCTGGTGATAACTGCTACATTGCCAGTTACCCAATCATCCCTTTTTTTAACTTTAACATCGATGATATAATGGAGTCAGCTCTGAAGGACGTGCGTGGTGTAGATCTGGTTCCTAGAGAAAAACGTTTTGATCTCGATTATGCAGGTGATATTGTCTTACTGTACAGTAGCATGAAACTGTCTAAATCGCACTTAATCAGTTGGCAACCAGTGTCTTCAAGTATAGTATGTGCTCTGTGCCGTCCAAGTGCAAAGTACTGTTACAAGATTAGCTGTCAGGAGCCTGTACCTGCACTTACTCTTGCAGATAAACCACTCGAAGTCGTCGGTAACGTCGTGTATCTGGGTAGTTGTATGAATGCTCACAGAGATGTGACTGCCGAGATTTCCAACGGAATCATAAAAGCAAGAGTGGCATACGCTAATTTGAGCCACCTCCGAATCCGTCGTGACGTTAGCATGGTTGTCAAAGGTCTGGTTTACAACGCTTCCGTGTGTGCAGTCTTGCTTCACGCCCAAGAAACTTGTCCCCCTCCCCGAGCTGAGGATATGCGGTGACAATGCGTATGCGACCATCTCTGTTTCCGTTCAACTGCTTGCGTTCTTTGGAATCATCGTGTGAGTAATTCTGAGGTCCGATGGCGTGTGTCTGGACACAGTAGAGTCCACCATTCATTAAATGTCGTCATCTGGAAACACCAGCTTCGGTAGTTGGGACATCTGCAACGAATGTCATCCTAGAGGCTTCCATACTGGTCCCTGATCGCTAGCCGCCAGCCTTGAGACGGGATGGAAAAAGCAGAGAGTTGGTCAGTCAGCCCATAACGCAGTGTCACGGGATGAAGGATATTTGTGGTAGCTTAGCATCAGTTAATGGTTCATCACTACTCTCTGGCTGGCGTCCAAGAGATAGCTCGAATCGATGGCTCCTAACGTTATCCGATATGTCCAAGAATCGCAGTCACCGATGGCAAACAGGCTGCAATTTCCTCCTTTCCTGCCTTTCTGACAATGATTTGACGAATGTTATTTGATCATGTTAAATATAGCTCCTTCGTTTCTGGATGAAAGCCTTCTATTCATTCTTTACCTACGTTTTTCACGTATGCTATTGTCCTTTTAATATCCTGGTGTGGTGCATCTTCTTGGTGCTTATACTGAACCAGCTATTGTGTAGTAAATAAAATAGAATAATGATAAAGTAACGCATAAATGCATAAAAGTGCAAAGGCAATTGTAATGCAAAATAATAAATAAGCGCTGTAGCACAATAATCAATAATCAACTCCTCTACCTGAGCAATACAGTCAACAATACGTTTCATTTCTGATAGATAATCACCATCTGATTGATTAGTTACATTCCAATATTTTGAAGTCCCATAGAGAAGACACAGTTGTTCATGTGAAATATACACATATCCATTAAGTAGACCTCCGGACAAAGTATATTCTGCAGTGAAAAAAAGAGCAACAACAACAACAAAAGTGAACGAACTTACAATTTAAAAATAAAAACTCAAGTGATTCAGTGAAGCGACTCTTTACAGCGAATTCATTATCAAGCAGAACAATCGTATACATATATATGTATGACTAGTGCATCAGTGGCACAGCGGTAGGAATGCTCGCCAACCACGCCTGATGGGGTCCGGAGTTCGATCCCCGACTGACGTACACCTTTACCTCGGTGAGGCCAGACTGGTAAAGAGACAAGGTTAGGCATGAGGGGTTGGCAACCTCATCTTGTAAAATTAAACACCAATGCTATCGAAACTTCAGGCCTCTAGCTTAAAGCCCGAGTGATTGCTGCTACCTTGACGTGGTGGTCAGGCTTGCACATCGCCATGACCCAACAAGTTACACTGGCTGGAACATATGTTCTTGCAGGTCCTACCATACCAGGAAGGTTGTTATGATAGCGATTAGACTAAAATCAGTTGTAAGAATCTTTCTTACACTATGCTGGGGGTCTGAGGGCGAAGTCGTACTGCTGGGGAACAGGGGTGTAACAGCAGTGAGGTGTTTCCCTCAGATGGCCAGCATGCCAGCCAGCTATGCTATCTCTCCACTTTGCTGGAGAGAAGGAGTTAGAAAAGGTCAGTCCCGAAAATTGTACATCCCGACTTACCTTACGGTGGTCTGTAACCGGCAGTAAGTTTACTAATACGTAACCAATCCCAGAAACCAGTTCATACAGGCCGTGTGTGACCGGCCTCAAGCAGTTGTTCCCTGGGCTCTGCGATCACACAACACTAACCCTTTCTCTGTTTCAAGCACCCGAAGATTTAATGAACTTCCACGGTGTGGGCGGCCGGGAAGTAACAACCGGCCACACACTTCCAAAAGCACACGAAGCCTTCCTGAACATTATTTCCCCTAACTCACATCTAGCTCAAAGCCATATGTTTCACTGGGTACGTTAAAGAATAAATAATATAATACATATTATATTATACATGAAATAATAATAATATGAAATACAAACAAAAGGCCTATGAAAATAATCACAGTTCAGTGTGAATTGGCAAAACCACTAACGTCATATTTAGAGAAATACATAGGATGTATACACTGACTGACTAATTAGTTTCAACGTAGAACTTTGCACAGATGTGCAGCAATCTGAGATGCCACACTCCTTCCATGTAGCACATAAAGCAAGAGAAGAGAAAGTAATGAGAGATTCAACAAAATGGAAACAATAAACACAAGTGTGAGTGAGGCGAAAAGAATAGCAATAATATGAAAGCATAGAGCCTTACTATGTATGACAAATCACAAATCCATGAGTAACTGAAAACGACTTTCAGCCACATCACTATTTGTCTACAGTCACTGGTTCTTAGAATCCTGAAGACTCTAACCAGTTAGTTAGGAAGTCTACACCTCCTTACCTGGCTGGCTGGTTGGCTTAAACTAACTGTGATGGATTTGAAAACATTTATTTCCCGATACGAATTTAAAACAAGCAATAAAGGGTAATAAAACAGGATTTAATTAATTCATCAAATTTCGGCAGAACTCGTCAGCTGAATACTCTACATACACGGATATATATACTTTTGAAATTACATTGGGAGATATAAGACTGATAAGTAAACAAACTACATGGAATTAATCATGCAGAAAGACAACAATCTGGGAAAGACCAGTCGCCAATCCTTGACACTTCAAACTGCATATATCAGTTTGAGTGTGTTTGTGGCAGCAAATACATAGGTCGTACGGAAAGGCGATTGTCTACTTGCATGATGGAGCATATGCCGAAATGGTTAAAAACAGTTGGGTGCAAAGTGCCAAAATCTTCAATAACAAAACATCTTGTAGATTACGGACATGATATCGACGCAGTCAAGTCATTTACCATTGTCAGCCAACAAAGAAACAAGAAGATGCTTGCAATTGCAGAGGCTTGTGCAATTCGAATTTATAAATCAGCTCTCTATATACAAAAGGAGATGGTCGTGACTCTTAATCTACCGTGGTAATACGTTTTATTCTCTACTTGTTATTATTCTACCTCTTCTTCTTACTATTATTGTTATTATTATTACCATTATTATTCCATTATGGGTAAATTTTGTTTTGATAAAGTCTCACAGTGTTATACAGTAATGTTTACTGATGACGTTTCGAGCACAATTTATTGCTCATAATCATATCAAGGTAATCACACGACTTCCTAAATTCATTTATATAGTTCCATTGTTTTTCTCTTGATATGATTGGTAATAGTATTTTCCATATTTCAGGTATGAGTGACGAGTCATTCCTATTGCATGTATTGGGTGTAGACTCGATGAACAAGGATTGCTCTTGTGGAGCTGAGTACGTTGGCCGTACCATGCGCCGACTTGAAAAACGCGCTCGTGAACACTATCCAGCCTGGCTAGTAAAAGGAGAACGAAAACGGGTAAATAGTTCGGTGACAGAACACCTGGTGAATTCAGGACATTCAGCGCCACTCGAAAAATCCTTCAAAATCATTTACAAGATTCGATCAAACCCATCAAAGGGAGTTAAATCAAGACATCTGGGCATAGCCGAGGCGCTAGCTATACAAAAGCTCAAACCCACGCTTTGTATACAAAAGAAATACGTCCAACCCCTGTCCTTGCCATGGCCATCGTAAACAAGTAATTTTTAGTAGTCACCATCCCATCGCCTTTCTTATCTAAACTTCCTGTTTATTCATGTTATTTCAAGTTTTTCTTAATCCCTGTTTACACTACCATATTTTCTTACCCGAACTTAGTGTTTATTTTGTCATTTTACTATTTCTACACATTTAATTCCTGATTGCATAAACAATTATTCATCACATTAGTTTTTATCCAAACATCCTGTCTATTTTGTTATTTCTACATTTCTAACCCCTAATTGCACAATGTCAGTCTTCTTAGTTATTTTAATGCTATTTTGTTTGTTTTATCCATCCCCCTGTTTATTATGGCATTCTAATTCCCAATTTTAATTTTTATTAATTTGACCCTTGACCGGATATTATTCTGGAACTTTCCCATCCATTTGATATAAATACACGAACGTACAGCCTAGATGATGACTTCGTCGAAAAGAAAATTTTCTTCGCTGCAACTGTCTTCTTATTTACTCCTATGACCCAATGTGTATATTCCGTGATTCAGTAATCAACCTCTCTCTCCACCTACCTAGATTACTTTTTAGAATTTTAACCCTCTCCCACCCTATTGTGTGGTTGTGTGTTAGCGTATGCATTGCAATTGCTGAGCTTTTTTCTAAATTACTTATCTTCTCAGGGTCAACCATTCTTACCTTAGCTGAATTCTTATGCTCTGACAATCTGACTACCCCTGACCTACTAGTTTGACCTATGTAGTTGACCTCACAGTCATTGCATGGTATTTTGTAAATAATATTATTTTGTCTAATTGGGTCAACTGGGTCCTTTAACCTACAGAGCTTGTCCCTGAGTGAGTTTGTAGGTTTAAATGCCACCCTAATTCCTATTTTATTCAGAATCCTACGTAGTGTCTCAGATGTCCCCTCTTTATATGGTACAACTGTGGATGATTTATATTCTCTTTTATTTATGTTATTATTACTAGTTCCATAATTATTTTTATTTTGTTTTTGGCCTTTAATGATCTTCCTAATGAAGTTTATAGGATAGTTATTCAACACCAACGCTTCTTCTATCTGTTTTAATTCATCATTTAGATCTTTTTTTTGTGCTACTTAGTGCCACTGCTCGGTTTGTTAAACATTTAACTAAGCCTGCCTTAACAGTTAAAGGATGAGACGAATTAAAGTCTAAATATCTATTAGAATGCGTTGGTTTTCTATAAACACTAGTGTGTAGTATGCCTTCTTCTATTCTTTTTATCTTACAATCTAACATAGCTAATTCTCCTTGCTCATTTTCTGATTCAAATGTGAATTTTATTCCCTCTACTTGTGAGTTTATATGTGTCAGGAAGCTAGAGATATGTTCTGTTTTTAGCACCGTGAAAGTGTCATCCACATATCTCCACCATATTTTTGGAGTAGGGTTAAACGTATTAAGAGCACTACTTTCCCAGCTGTCCATAAATATGTCTGCTACGATAGGGGATATTGGTGATCCCATTGCTACAGCTAAGTGTTTTGATAATTCATACGTGGGGGTATTTCTAAAATCTACTATTGGTCTTATGGGGTAACCTGGCTTATGTATTTTAATAGTACCATATATTCTACTAGCATTATTAGTTTTAGGCATTAAATTAAACCATTTAGACTCACCCAGTGATAGCTTCATTCTGCGTATTAGTTCCGCTGTAGATTTCTTAACCTTATTCATTATTGTGTCTACAGGCTTCTTAATTTCCTCATATGGACCCGTTTGAATATGTTCAGCAACTTTTTTGATGTAGTCAGATTTATCCAAAACTACGGTGGCGTTTCCTTTGTCAGCTTTTGCGATGACAATGCTTTTAACCTGTTTAAGACTAATTAAAGCTTCCCTTTCCGACTTTGTTAAGTTTGATTTTGTTTTCTTTTGATTTTTTAGGGTTAATGCACATTGTGCTCGAACCTCTTCTGCTGTAGTCTTATCTATTGAGTTTAGTGCTGCTTCTATGTTAGGAATGACGTCCTCTGGTTTTAATTTATTAACTGTTACGTTGAAATTTAGTCCTTTTTCAAGTACTTTTATCTCATTAGAGTTTAGTTCTCTTGATGAGAGGTTGATCACCCACTTTGTTCTGTCAATAGAGGATGAAGCATTGATATCAGTTTCATTTGTTGTGTTCTTTTCTTCTATTAGTTTGCTGAATTTTTTGATTTGAGTGATTTTTGATTTTCTTAATGCGGATTCTCAAGATTTGTTGGATGTTTCAACAACAATTATGTAATCTTTGTCATTGATCATACATCTGAGTTTGTGTTTGAGTTTTTCAATTTGATTTCGTATATTATTCAGTTTTACAGTAACTCGATGTAATTCTTCTCTTAGACATAATTTACTGACATGTTCTGCGGCTGATGTTATTTTGTTTGAAGTAATTGGAGTACGTAGACGTAAATATTTTGGAATTAGATGGCTTTTTAAACATCGACTGTTAAAAATCCGATGATTATGATGATTATTATTATTCTTGATTCATCTAAAACTATGCTTTATCAGTGAGATTATCTTAACTCACTTCAACACTATTAAAACTGTTATTATAACTATTACTATTGATATTAGTCTGTTTGCAATTCTCGTTATATTCCCTAATGACTAATTGTTTATCTAAGTGATGTAATTGAAGCGTAATGTAATTTATCTTAATTTTGATCTCTCATACTCTCTCTCCCCTTATCTATTTGAACATGACCTGAGAAACATTCGCACGTATCTTTCTGCATGATTAATTCAATGTAGTTTGTTTACTTATCAGTCTTATATCTCTCAATGTAATTTCAAAAGTATATATATCCGTGTATGTAGAGTATTCAGCTGACGAGTTCTACCGAAATTTGATGAATTCATTAAATTCTGCTTTATTAACCTTTATTGCTTGTGATGGATTTCACTGACTGACGAAGGCATATTTTGGTTTGACCACCATAAGCTTTCTTCCAGTCTGACTCTACTCGGCCAGCCAACACTGTGGGTCGAATAAGGCGATGACTAGGCATACAGCATATGCAACATATGTCCTAACCATCTCAATCGCTGTCGATTCACAACCTCATCGATTGATTTTCCTCCCCCCCCTTACCTAGAACTCGACCGATGCCTAACCTCAATATTACTCACCCTACCCATACCACTTAACATGGGAGATAGAACGCAGACACCTATAGGATGTAGAGAACTTGATAATAAATTCGTTGAAAAGAGTCTCTTCACTGAATCACTTCTTTTGACTTTCTATATATCCCAATGAGAATTTTCCATGAATTAAAAACAAAACTAACAATTCTACTGGGGTAGTGGCGTGTTCATTAGCAGTGGAACAGATTCACTCGACTGACTGACTGGTTTCAACATACAACTTTGCACCGATGTGCACCAGTTCGAGTCGCCACACTTCACGTAGCACATAGAGCAACAGAAGAGAGTAGGAAGAAATGTAAAACAGAGATATGAGGCAAAAACAATAGTAATATCGAAGAACCTTATAGTTTTATTGGATATTATAAGTCACAAGGAGCGGATGCATCTACGCCATTGACAACGATGATTTTCAGCCATACCACCAATCTTCTCCAGCTTTCATTGGTTTTTACCGCCCCGAGAACCTCAACCAATCGGGAAGTCTACACCTTTCTATGTGGCTGGCTTAAACGAACAGTTGTGAATTTCACTGACTGATGAAGCCATGCTTTGGTTTGACCATCACTGGCTCTTTCCCAACCTCATCCTATGTCAGCTAACAGATTCACCGATGAACCTCTGCTGCTTGCTGAACGTGTGAATCACGTGTGAATATACCCAACACACATACAATAAAGTAATAAACAAAGTTTCACACACACACACACAGTGTGTGTGTATGAGATGAATACAGGCCACATACCTAAAGAGGTGGTGCTATCTTCCTTTGATGTTGTTGTTGGTGGTGTTAGTGTTCCACCATTCATCATTTCACTACTTTCTGGATACCATTTATACATATCCCATGCATTTAATTGATCATAATTCTCTGGTAACTTTTCTAATGATGTCATAATGCCATCATTACCGTGTTGAAGGTTATTCATATTATCTATTATTGTATTATTATTACTTAGAGATGGTTCATTCTCATCTAACCAACGAACCAAATAAGAAGTTGTTGATGCGTATAACACCGATGGGTCAATTGTCATTTTTGATGTACTCGGTTGTGATATCAGCGTATCTGTTGTATTCATCATTAGACTTTTGATAACATAACCACGCCACCATGAATCACCAACTGGACATATAAATAAGTCACCTAGGTAAAATGTACAAAAAATAGAAAAAGAGAGAGATGTATTAACACAATATTCAAAGTGTACAATTCCAATCATTCATTCACTCATTCTGTGGCGTGTGCTGCTAATGTAGTGAGAGCTGTCTGCTAGGCAAAATTAGTAGACAGCAATTTACGTCAGTCAGGCCCAAATCTTAGTGATGAGAAAAACAAGAACAAATAATTTGCGTGGGTGGATACGATTCGTAGATTTATGGCATGACCTTGAAAGAGATGACAGATTAACTTCCAGTGAGAAAACAACCAATCAGAAGACACTGTTTCTCTGTTAATAATAACGACCAATAATGTAGATAAAAATCTATAAATAAGACTTGATTTCCTTGATAAACGATCTGTTGCCTGATCCTTGTCTTCTGTTGTTACACTACTACTGTGATAGGATTCATGTAGGAACTGGTTAGTTCGCATGATTCCATTACTCAAAGATGGCAATGAAGTTGGAAGTACATCGAATATTAAATACTTCTTTAGATTGTGTATTTCCTATCGCTGTTTCCTGGTCTTCCCACATGATGTTAGCTTCTAGGAAGATATTTCGTATAACGTTCCACATAAGGAAGTTAAGACAATCTGGCAATCATTCTGTGTGTAGTTTCTAAGTTTGTTAATTCTTATATTCTGCCTACCTTTCTTTACTGCTACACATCATCCCACCTACACCTTTTCTAGGCTAATTAAGAAAGACTTTGTTACACACTGCTTGGGGTGACTGGAATGTCGCTAAACCAACTTCGTAATACTTTTGTAGATAGACACATAAACTCCTGAAGGGAATTAGGAAATATTATCCAGTCAGACTCTGAGAACCCTCTCTGGACAAGCCTCTTTCTCCATGGTGCAGTATCTCATCAGGTAGGTGAAACTATAAGCAACTCTATATACTACTCTATATGCCAGGACGATTAAGTAGAAGAACTCTACAATACCTTACTTGGAAGGTACACATTTTATGTAATGAAGAGAGTATACGACAAGGCATCATCAACTTACTGTGGGAATCCAAGTGAACGACCCTAAATATATTTTTTAATTGTTATATTGTTTTTAAAAGAATGCTTACAATGAACACAGAATATTCTTTTCGATAACTTCATCATCAGGCTTTACAGTTATATGCATCCATAATAGTGAATGAATTAGTGTCATTAACCACAATAATGTTGTTTAAATAACACCGAATCAATTAGTAATAAAATCAATGGATTACAATTCCATAGCATCAACACTAAAATACACACTGAATATCAGAAAAATCAGTGGCTGGCTAGCTGACTCAAAGTAACTCCTATGGATTTGTTACAGGATTTCATCATGAGCTGATTGGTTGAAGAACCATTGGAAAACCTGCAGAGAGTACTGGACAGTCAGCTGTTTCGTCCTAGATCAGGACTCTTCATCAGTACGAACCCACAGCCACGCCAAGGGTCGAACCCAGGACCTTCTGGTTACAAGGCGAGCTAGCTCGTATACCATTAAGCCACCGGGACCCGATCCAATGGCCAGCCCATGAATTCTAACTTCTGCCAATTGACGATATAGCGCAACCGCTAGCCAATGTCTTCGGCGAGTATTTTTCCTCACATCCAACTTGCTGACTGATGAAGCCATTTTTTTGGTTTGACCACCATAACAATTCAAAGCTGATAAACATAACACATCTCTATCAATCCAAAAGAAAACATACTCATACAAAAATAGCGCTGAATTCCACACAACTACATTTCTGATATAACAAAATAACCAGCCTACCTACCTGGTTTCCATTTTCTTTTCAAAGCTGCATCAAATATCCGACGAAGAAAAATAAATTCTAAAATTCCATCAACATCATGGTAAGTGACATAGATGGTTGTAGGCTGGTGTTCTTTACAATTGTGAGAATAATATCCATCACCGGAGCTATTATTATTATTATTATAACACTTTAAATTCTTGTAAGGTTGCTCTTGTTCAATTTCCAGGTGTAGCGTGATCAATCGAACAAAACTGTCCCCACTGTCATAGGCTGATGAAGATGGCAAAGGTGAGTGTGTACATGTATTCGTGAAACTAGTCGATGCGACTGGACATTCACTTTTCCCTGATGATGAGGATGATGACGTCGACGACGAGGACGAGGCGGAGGACAATGGAAATTTATGATCTTCATCATTGCAGGTGGAATTTAAATCTTTCAAGTTAACTAATTGTTGTGATTGTCGAAGACACTTCGTAGTATATGAATTTTTTCTTGTCTTCTTGTAACGTGTATTGGGACGTGATGAATGCGATTGACTACCAGCAATACGTACAATATGATAAGTGATTTTGACCACAGTACAACATAAGAATTGCTATAAAATAAAACAGAGGAACAGAAGAGTATGAGTATGCATGTATAAATATGTTAATACATTATTATTATCATTATATCCTTTAATTCCTAGAGGAACATAGGGCTTCAGCTGCGCATCTCCATTGCCTTCGGTTTTCTGCCAACGTTTTCACCCCGCTCCAAGTCTGTCCACATGCTTTCATCTCCTCTTCACATGACCTCCTCCAAGTCACCCTCACGCTGACGACCAACTCGCCACTTCCCTTTCACGTTCCACTCGAGCCATGGCTTGTCTAGTGATGTCACTCACTTGATGGTTTCGTCAGCGTATGGCCAGCCAATCCATCTCCATTTCTTCCTGCCTATTCGTTTCACAATCGGTTCCTGATGGGTTGGTTCGCTCATCGCCAGAGATACCTCCCTGTTTCTGATCTTTTCTAGCCGGCCATCTGATCTTCAGTATTGAGCGAAGACAACTGTTAATGAAGGTCTGAAGTTTGTTTGAGATGCTCCTCATGACTCGCCAAGTTTCTCATCCGTATAGAAGCACTGATTTTACATTGGAGTTGAAAATCCGGATCTTATTTTCATTTTTAAGCTGAGTGCTGTTGACGTCCACACAGATTTGAGAGTAATGAAAGCTTGTCTTGCTTTTCCGATTCTAGCTTTGATATCCTCGTCCGTACCGTCCGGCTGTAGTTGAAATGATGCTTCCCAAGTAGCTGAAGAAGGTTGTTTCTTTCAGGTTCCTCTAATTTGTGCTGGCTGATTTTTGTCTGTTGTTGTTGTTGGCCAGAAATCTTCATGACCTCCGTTTTATCTGTGTTCACTTAAGGGGAGCAACCCAAAAGGTCACTTCTCTCTAAACTTCATCTTAATGTAACAATTCCTTTCTCAGGCATAAGGCTAGCAACGCCACCCTGTACACAAAGTTGCTACAGAAACTTCAGCACGATGAATCTCTTCGCATGTTAATACATTCGTTCCCCTTTGCGTAGAATAAGACAGTACCATTATTGTTTATTTCGTTGACTTCTTCTTATCATCTTCGTGAGTACAGCCTTGAGAAATCAACATTAAGTTTATGTGCAGAACAATTCTCCAACATACTTGCTAATTTTAACATGATCTCTCAGTTAGTGACAGGAGGCTAAAAACTCAATACCCAGTGACAGGGTCTTATCATAAAGCTGATATCGATAAGAGAACCATTTGGTAACCAATCAGTAAGTGATCTTCAATGAAACTGTTTTGTATTTCTTTATTACTCAGTTTCATTGAAGATCACTTACTGATTGGTTATCAAATGGTTCTCTTCCAGGCTGGGGTCCTAGGGACGGTAAAAATCTATGGTTGGAAACAATTGGTGACATGGCTCAAAACCGTTCTCAGTGGCCAGCGCAGATAAATCCACTCACTGTGACTTATGATCTTCAATGAAACTGTCTTGTATTTCTTTATTAATCCTTTGTCTCACAACTCTGCTCACTGTTTCTATTATGCTTTTCTTGTACTTTCTTCTCTTGCTTCGCGTGCTACACGGAATGTGGCGACTTGAACTTCCGCACATTTGTGCAAAGTTCTATGTCGAAAACAGACAGACAATCAGTAAGTACCGGACAGCCAGCTGTTCTTATCCTCCTAGTCTGAAACTCTCAAGCGGTACGAACCCACCGCCAAGCTATATCATCATACCACACAACTATATTATACCACATGACACAAGGAACACAATGCCGCTAGATATGGTCAAAGATGGCTAATTTTTTTCACACCTTTCACTTCCAGTAGCCATGTCTCCGAGTCATAATGGAGGACGGAGTCATTTGACTGATAGTAAAATATCCGGTCTACACCAGAGAGGATATAAGTTGGCGAATGCTACACAAGCCATTCATATCCGTAATGAGGTTTCGTCAACAATCGGTCTTTTAAGGTTTAGGCAACGTCTCAAGTAAGTAAGGCGGTCGACATGCTCTACCACTTTACTCCTTATCATGAAACTAGGAATCAGTGTAGTCTAGTCCTGAATCATCGTCTTACATCTGACAGGAGAACTATGTTACTCTCATATCCTAAGTCATCAAGACTATTCCCAGGTTACAAGTCAATCCCTAGGTCGCTGAAGTCAGTTCGGGTCAGCTCCATTTGTACATCTATAATGACAGTAAACAGAGATGGGGATAGTAGGCACCCCTGACGGACAACACTGCTTATCACCACACTAGATGACAACTTCCCATAAGCTCTACAACTACTGGATAAGTTCGAGTAGAGTGCCTGGATTAGTGTGTTATACTTCGTCAGCACCCTCTTCCTGGCAAGACATTGATACAGCACCCCTCGGTCGACAAATCAAATGTCACCTTCAGATATAGAAATATGGCGTCTTAGAAGACAGTTTTTTCATGTGTCCGTACGAAGATCTAACCCCTGGCTACGACCCACCGCTAAGCAAGTCGAGATGTAGAACTTTAGACTACGACATTTTCTTACCTCGTCAGAGTTGAGAGACAGAATAGCCAGATTATTGGCCATTCGAGGGAAACACCTTAGATCTTTATTCCCTGCCAGTACGATTTCGCTTTCAACCCCCACCCCCGCAATATAGTGCGATTGATTAATACTGTGATGGTAACTGTTTTTAGTCTAATCACACTCCAGACAAGGCAAGGTAGGACCATTTATTTCAACCAGTGTACCTAAATAGATCTTTGCGACAAACAAGCCCGGACACCGCTTCCACGTATTAGCTCTCTGTCAGAAAGCAGTTGTAGAACCTTCATACCAACTAGCAGTGCTTGTCAGTCATATCGAAATTAACCAAACACCACATGACCACTTTACTCCCTCAAGGCCGAGGTCATCATCATTATACTCAGCGTGACTCAACTCAGACACTCGAATCCTGGCTTCCTGCCTAGGCGAAGTGGTTATACACGGATCATTGATTCTAAGGTTTAAGTCTAACTATAACACGCGAATATAATATTGTCCATCATAAACAAGAAAATGTAACAGCGGACATATTACATTACAATAAATTATGGTATTTGACTGCTCTTATTACTATACTACTCGTAAGCAACTAGTAACTTTAGCTCACTTTTCTCATTTACTTTTGACTGTCAGTATGCTTTCAACTTTAAGTGTGTGTGTGTGTGGGGGGATGTAACGTGATAACCGCACACACACACACACATCCATAGGCATACAATTCTTTCCTGATTACCATGTACCTTCATTTCCTTAACTTCCCATCACTGTTATTATTATTATTATACAGGTAAGTTCTCCACGTCCTAACTTTCGGCTGGATAACACGACTGATAGGAAATCTATTGATCTTGCGCAAAGTCGAATACTATTCAAAACTCTTACATCTTTTTTAAACGATGCATGCAGATTGTAATTTGGAGGGCCTCATTATCGCTACTTGACATCGCCTGACCGACATAGGGAATGCACTTGCATTGTACAGGTACTAGATGATTCGACTAGTTCGTGTGATTTTGATGGTGTAGCGCAATGCAGAGAGTGCGTCGGCGATACGGCAGTAGAATAGTCGCCAATCACTCAGGTGGTTCGGGGTTCGATCCCCGGCCGACGTACTCCTTTACCTCACTAAGCTAGTAATAAGACTGGTAAAGAAGAAAGGTTGGGCATGAGGGGCTAACAACCCCATCCCGTAAAAATTACTACCACTGCTACCAAAACTTTAAGCCCAATGTTCCACTAGGAACGTGAAGGAATAAAAAAGCGCAATGCATAGATGTAACTCATTGGCTTAATCAATAAGCTTTCAGTTAATAAGTCCCGGGTGTAAGTTCTGCTCCACCTTCGTCAGCCTGGACGACTGCGTAGTATTTCCGTAGCAATCATAAAATAGGTGGGGTTCATAGGCCAGTATTCCCATAATGTTAGGTTTCATTTGATTTATTCCACTTAACCTTTTGCATCATTGTGCGTCAGTAACACAACAGTTAGGACTCTCACCGACCATCCACATAGTCCGGAATTCGATACCCTGCCTAAACACACCTGATATTTATGGTCGGCCTGCAAAACTTGGGCTACCGATATCACATGATGAGAATACCATATTTGTACCAAGAATACGGAGTGGAATCAAGTTATAATCAAAGATAAATCATTATTATCCAGGATAAGAATAGTTATAAGTCATATGACCGTAAATGATGAGTGAGAAAGGAAACCTTAGTGAAAAAGTCAATGAAATCAAGAGTTCTCTTCACGGGTAACGATAAAATTGACTATAATCTCAGTTAACTGTCTGCATCATAGGTCTTATTTACTGGAAAATTAATCAGTGCACGACTTTAACCACTTGTTACCCAATGTATACACAAAGGACGTAGGCACTAATAATCTAGGAACTGATCATCACATATATACACAAACATTCACTTTATAAGAAGCAGGGAAAACTTCAAACTTACAGGTATACCAGGCCAAACTATCCAAGGTGATTGCTGCTGCTGTTGTGGCGATGACCTATTATTTCCCTCTTTGGCTAAACTTTCCATCAACGGTAGACTTCCACATTCCCAGGCTTTAGATAAGTAATCTTGATGACCACGATATAGGTAGACAACACGATCACCCGCCTGTGGTAGATACGGTGAAGCAGCAGGCGCCAACGTTGATAACCAATCAAAGTAAGGACCATGCCAACGAATTATATTTGTATACGGTAGAATAAAATTATTCTCATTGACTCCTTCTTCTTCACCTTCACAGTTAGGAGAGAGGTAACAGTCTAATGGGATTCTAGATAAGGGTAGTCGACTACCTGTCTGTAAAAAAAAGGAAATATATACGCATACAACTTTATAAGAATATTGATATGAACAACAAAAATACGAAAACGACACCAACGAGACGGTAGTCAGAGACGCTTAACTTTCTTTATGACTTGAAAAAACGGCAGCACAACGACACGCGGTGGCATCTGGTAGTTTCACAGTGTTTAGTAGGACCAGAGATATATGCACTTTTTCTTTCCTTCACGTTCCCAGTGGAACATAGGGCCTCAAGCTAGTGGCTTGAAGTTTCTGTAGCAGTGTTTATTTTTACAGGATGGGGTTGCTAACCTCATGCCCAACCTTCCTCTTTACCAGCATTATTTCTGGCTTAGCAAGGTAAAGGAGTACGTCGGCCGGGGATCGAACCTCGGACCATGTGCATGATCGGCGAGCGTCCTAACTGCTGTGACACCGACGCACAGATATATCCACTTTTTCATACAAAACTCTGGTGAAGACAATATCGGAGAACCGAATCCAGACAGCCAGTCCTTGTCTTAAGAGGGACTCACACATTCTAGAAAGCGTTCAAAGAAAGGCAACACGTAGGATTCTTGGAAACCTAGACAGTTTAAATCTCTTCCCCTTTATCATACCGTACGTAGGCAGAGAGATATCATTACAATGTTTTAAAACTTTACATAATATGACTACGGGGACCTGATGTTTTTTTCTCTTTTCACCTTCCCACTAGGCCGGAACACTTCAGAGAACATGGCAGGAGACTTTGAAAGCCTAGGACGAACTATATCTCTGAGTCATACAATCCTGGAACAGACTCCCAGAAGAATTGGTGGCAGAGCCCTTAATTCATTTGTTCAAGAAGGATTTGGAAAAGAACAGAAATTTATTAGAAAACAAGGACTAACATAGGCTTCCAGCCTTCTATCTTCAATCAAAGAATCTGAATGTGTATATTCTTAGTCTGAGAGCGAACGACCCAAGGATTTAGCGTATTCAATACCAATGCCACTTAAATATGTTAGATGACACAGGAGTTCCTTGCATCATAAATAATATCCGATTTCACATGTGATTCGTGAGTGACAGTTAAGTGTACTATCAGACAATCTATCCTGTTATCAAAGCAATGATGAGAAATTCTCACAAAATGATTCACATAATCAAATATTATTCAGGCGTAATATGTTCACCAAAAAAAGCATTTAAAACCTAATAAGCAAAACCAATCGAACAGGGCCCTTGATTATGCATTTGAGGGATGGGAGGGGAGAAGTTCAAAGGTAGATTACTTACTAACGATACACAAGGTCAAGGGTTCGATCCTCAGCCGATACACTACTTAACCTCGCCTAGCTAATCATAAGCCCGTTGTTGAAGAAGGAAGGTCGGATTGATGAAACTACTAAGATGAAGCTCTATATTCCACTGGAAACTCAAAGGAATGATTTCAAATAACAAGCAGGATGCATTTGGGATAAATACTACTTTACTGTCAAACAATATCAGGTTGTTGATTGACTATAAAAAACGTCAAGATGTCCTTTTGCTTCCTGGAAATCATCAGCAACCCTGAAGGAACAGAACTATGGTATTCAGCTCGCCTTCCTAAGCCCTCCTCACATCATAAGTAACTTCCTATTTACTTGCAAAACGTAGTTTTTGATACAATTTAAAGTGCATCATCGGGAGCGTATTACCTCGACTAGTGGACTCTGTGGTGCGTCGATGGCACAGAGGTAGAATGCTTGCCGACCACACATGTGGTCCGGGGTTCGATACCCGGCCACGGACTCACTCCTTTACCTCGCTAAGATAATAATAAGAATGGTAAAGAGGGAAGGTTGGATATGAGGCTAGCAACCCCATCTTGCAAAAATAAACACCACTGCTACCGAGACTTCAAGCCTCTAGTTTCAAGGCCTATGTTCCACTGGGAACGTATAGGACTAAAGAAAGCAGTGGATTCTGTAGCGGAATACCACTCTAACTATTTCAACCAAGGAGAAGTCGAGTAGTGTAATTATCCTTTCATCACAAAAAGAGTGTGATTTCACAACTATCTACAATAAAGGTCACTTTGATTTGATAAATTTCTTTTTACAACTACTTAAACTATTTATAACTCTTTAGAAGTTTTGTTTGTCACCACATAAAGAAGAAACATATCCATTGATATAAGAATAGAACTTTAGCACTGTGGTAGAGGTATAAATTCCATCATAGAGAAATCTCATTGTGTTATACAGTAAAATCTACTAATGATGACGCCTTGAGTACAATTTATCGCTGTTCATAAACAAACATATCAGGTTACTACTCACACAATTTTCTAGCTTTTCGCCATTTGATTGACAGTAATATTTTCCATATCTCTCATATTAGTGATGAGTCATTCCTATTGCATGTGTTGGGTGAGTAGACTCGATGAACAAAGATCCAGCACGTCTAATTCCATCTACCTATATTACTTTTTGAATTATAACTCTGTTCGATTCGACTGTGTGTTAATGTATGCACTGCAATAGCTGAGTTTTTATTTTTCTATCTAAATTACTTATATTCCTGAGGTGTCATTCAAACCTTAGATAACTTCTTGTGTTTTGATAACTTAAATATCTTCGATCTACTAGTTTCACCCACATGGTGAATTATATTATTTTGTCGAAGTGGGTTAACAGAAGCCTTTAACCGACAGACACACATCCAGTACATACGGGAAGCACTCTACTATGTCGTTCCAACTACATCTAGTTTTCGCACGCATGAAGATATCAAAACCAGAATAAGTACAAAAAACAACGAAATCCGAATTTTTAAGACCCATGTTAAGTCAGTCAGTCCTGATATACACGTCAGAAAATTTTCTTTCGAATTACGAAAAGCATTTCCAATAAGTTACAGACTTTTATGAATAACTGCCACGTTCGCTGGTTCCATATTGAAGATGGAATGTCTGGTCAAAAAAAAATTAGCAACAAGAAACTATGGGAATAAACTAATCAAAGACCTATTAATCAACAAATATACCAAAGGTGGAGATGGACTAGGCACACTCTGAGAAAGCCGTAAAATCACATTGCGCGCTAGCCAGGACATCGTTAGAGTAGAACCCGAATGAGAAACGACAAGTTAGGTGTAGTTGATTCGTGGTAGACATGCAGCAGATCGTGACAGGAGATGTGAGATTACAGGTAATCGAGTGACAACCTGAAGAGGAACACAGAGAATAGGACAAAGTGGAGATGTGTTGTTGACGCCCTACGTGTTCCACTCGAAACCCTAGGAAACAATAATAATAATGATAATACTCTCCTACACTTCAACAGTTTCGAATCCCACACTTGATTATTCATTAATGTCCAACTCATCGGTTGTGTCTGCCTGTCTGCCTGTTTTAGACATAGAACTTTACACCGATGTGCACGAGTTCAAGTCGCCACACTCCCTTCATGTAGCCCACACAACAAGAGAACCAAGTAGAAGAAATGCTCAATAGAGACAGTAAACAGAGGTGTGAGACAAAGGAATAGTAATAACGAAGAACAAAACAGTTTCATTGGAAATCATACGTCACAAGGAGTGGATGGATCTGCGTTAGCCATTGAAAACAATTTTGAGCCATGTCACTAATTGTTTCCAGCCTTCATTGGTTTTTACCATCTCGAAGACCCCAACCAGTCAAGAAGTCTACACCTTCCCACGTGGCTGGCTTAGACTAACTGTTGTAGATTTCATTGACTAGTGCCATGTTTTGGTTTGACTGTCGCTAGCTCTTTTCCAGCCTGACCCTATATCAGCTAACATTGCCCATAGAGGAAGGCGATGACTAGGCATACAGCATACGTAACAAATGTCCTAACCATCTCAGTCGATGTAATTTCACAACATCGTCGATTGATTTTCCCTCCTTACCTAGCACTTAACCAAAGCCTAACCTCAATATTGCTCACCTTATTATACCACTTCACACGAGAGATAGAACGCAGGCCCTATGATCAAAGACAACTAATCTTTTCGGGTCTTCTACTCTCAATGGCCAGGTTTCACAGCTGACCATAAAGGAGGACGGAGCAGACTGATGGGCAGTACACCTGCCCTTTGGTCGATAGCCAGCCGGATATCACGTCTACGCCAGAGATGGCGTAAACTGGCATATGCGAAACTAGCCCTCTGTATCGGTGCTGAGATTTCGTCAGAGATCAACGCGTTAACACTGGCTGATGGTACTTCCCAAATAAGTGAAGCGGTCAACGTGCTCCACCAACCACTTCGCTCCCTATTTCTAAACTAAGAGACAGTGTAGTCCTGTCAGTCCTGTAACATCATCTTACATTTAGCGGAAGCCAATCGCAGGCCAAACATTCATACAACGTAGTTTACCCAGTTACGGGCTGTATATGTCACACAATTATTACATAAGGAATAATGATACTCTACGTGGTTGTTTTGAGACTTCAATAGGCCAAGGGGAGTTTCGAAACTATACCTCGAATTTGTTGGTTGTCGTTCATAGTGTGATTAAGCTAATAGGTCACAACACCCATACACAGATACACACAGACCTTCAACATACAAAACACTGAAATACGGATTGTCATCCGATCTAAAGGTATAGTTACTATTTTAAAAGATGAATAAAAATTGTATGCATAACAAAAGTTTCCCACCTGATAAAATTTAATCAAATTATGATGACATATGCACAAATTTAATATATATATATATATATATATATATAAGTGATAATGTAAGAGACAAATGTGATGAGAAACATGAAATAGTGAAATGAAATAACAACGTAGTCACCGACTGTGCGTTATCTCTCTACAGAGGAATGAAATCGACTCAGATGTACAGTATACCATTTCTATGCATTCTGAAGGTCTGTCTGTCTGTTTGAAATCAACACAGTACTTGGCACCGAAGTGCACCAGTTCGAGTTGCCATGTTCCAAGTAGCACACAAAGGTAGACAAGAAGATGAGTGAAGAGAATCAATAAAGTTTGACAAGTATAAGAGTGAAACAGAATGGGTAATGGTGGAACGACAATGACCCAACAATAATATAACACTAACTATTTATTCTTAATCAATCCGCATTCATAACAAACACACCATAGAATACGAAAAAGGAGTATGTTGGAAATAAATTATACATAACAATGTTAATAATAATAATAACAGCGATGATAATAATAAAAATAATGATAACAATGATGGCAGTAATTCTAATTATGATGAAATTTAATTTAACATATATAATGGAGAAGATTTGTAGGCTCGTGTGTGAATGATTTTGATGTAGTTGTGTTGTCTAAGCTACCTGGATAGTGTACTTCCGAAGCTTTCATTACCCCAGCACTAGGCAACCTCTTCAGCGCATACTTCAATTTGTTGAAATGAGCTTTTCGATTTCTCCACGAGTTCAATATTCATTTGTATGCCGACAGATAACCACGGACATCAATTCGACTGGGACAACCAGCGTTCTAATATTAGACAGAGGAAACACCAAGAATGCTAGAAAATTTCTGCAAGCCTGTTATTCCAGTGATTAGCCAATCAATAGACACATCGAGATAGACAAAATTTGCCAACCGATAAGAAGGAAACCTCACACACCAGGGATCAAACTTAAGGTAAAGTAAACAATCAATACCGATACAAGTAGTCTAGAGGGTGTGAAAACACACAAAAACAACCGATCACGGTGTTCAAAGTCACCAGGAGAGATGACTAATAAACTCGAGGGGAAATCTAAAAGCTCATTTCAACAAACTGAAGTATGCTCTGCGGATGCTGTCTAGTAGGGCAATGCAGGCTTTGCGAATAAACCATCCAGTTGGCTCAGAGATCCCAACTAAATCAAAATTTAACATACAAATATAAATGTACATACATCTGCAACGACAGAAGACGTAAGACTTGGTAAAGGAATCTTTATATGAGATTTAGTGTCTATATATAGTCAAATTATGTACACACCTTATCTTCAACGCCGCACCAATTGCATAGATCTTCCGTGAGTTGTGTTACTTCTCGCCTTCCTTAATATTGTCTTTCACTGTGTTCCTTTCACGCCTCCACAAAGCTGTATCATTTAATTTCCTTGACATTAAATCTATCTTCCTCCCATTTTTGGCGTTTTCATGCCGGCAGATGAACGTCTCTTTACATACATTATTATAATCATTATTACTCCCTTGGGTTCCTAGTGGAACTTGCCACTTCTGTCTTCCTTCTGCTGTACGTTTCACCTGCATCCATGTTACTCCATACTCTTTCAACTCATCTTCACACGATCTCCTCAATGTCACCCTTGCACTCACGTCCCACTAACCGCTTCCCTTTCGGCCTGGTTCCACTCGAGAAATGGCTTAACGCACTATGTCACCAAGCGCCCTCCTCAGCGAGTGTCCGATCCATCCATCTCCACTTTCTCCTGCATATTTGTTGGGCGATTGATTCTTGATTTGTTTGTTCCCATAGTTTCTTGTTGGTGATTCTCTCCTGCCCGGCCGTCTGATCTTCAGTATAGATCCAGCGAAGACAGTTGTTGATAAAGGTAAGGTCTGCAATAGGCTGTTGGAAATATTCTTTGTGACCCGCCCGCCAAGTTTCTCATCCGTATAGAAGAACTGACTGACTTGACGTTGTTTGTATTGAAAATCCGACCGAATTTTGTTGTTGTTGATGATGAGTGACGAATATTTCCAGATTGATTTCAGGTTGATGAGGGAATGTGTTTCTCACCCACCACCCGATTCTCGCTCGATTTGACATCCTCTTCCGTTCCGACTGCCTGTAGTTGAGATAATGCTCAATGCTAGATAAGTGAGTGAATGAAATAACCTCTCTCAAATCCCTCCCGTTGATGGTGATTGGCACTGGATGTTGCTGCTGTTTTTGTTGGTTGGTTGGTTATTTTTTTATAACCTCCGTCTGTCTATGTTCACCCGGAATCCTGTCTTCGCCGGCTGCTTCTTCGACCAGTTTGTCGGTTTTCGCTTGTAAGCCTTCGATTTTGTGTGACACCAGACATAAATCATCCACGCGCGAAATCCAGGTCTTCCAGGTTCTTCACGTCGGTCCAGGTCGTACTCGAGTAGGTTTCCAAATTACTTCACGGTCAACGCTGTCAAAGGCCTTCTCAAAGTCTATAAAGTTGAGGTAGAGGTTTGATCGCCATTCCATGCTTTGTTCGATGATGATGCGTTGAGTTGCAATTTGGTCAGAACATGATTCGCCTGACTTTCCTGAATCCAGCTTGTTCCGGTGGGGCGGAGTCCTGTCTCCAGTGCGTCCTTTAATCTCTCCAGGATGATGCGATTCAGGATTTTACTTGGCGTAGACAGGAGTATGATTCCTCGCCAGTTTTCGCAGGGTCCTAAGTCGGCCTTCTTAGGTAGTTTCACGAGGTAACCTTTCCTCCAGTCAGTAGGCATACATACTACTGATAACTTTTATCAGTACACAGGCCACATTTGAACCTGAATCAATCTCACTGATTGAATGATTAGATGGACAACAGCGCACTTTGATGCGACTATAATTAGTATTACACTTGATATAATTTAGGAGGAGGGTTGCTTAAAACTTAGGCTACCAACACTAAAAACTTCCAATCAATATTTATTACATATAATTCCTCCTATCCAATTTATTTGAATCTACAAGTATTGGTTTGTAGGGATTTGGTTGATTGGTTACAGTATTTCATGATGAGCTGACATAAGTTAGAGAACCATTGAAAAACCTGCCAGGGAGTACTGGACACCTGTTTCGTCAACCTAGTTTGGGACTCTTCATCAGTGCACACCCACCGGGATTTGAACCCAGGACCTCCTGGTTACAAGACGAGCTCGTATATCATTAAGTAACTGGGTCCCAATCCAATGGTTAACCCATGAATTCTAACTTCTGCCCATTCACGATATAGTGCAACCGCTAGCCAATGTCTTCGGCGAGTATTTGTCCTCACACCCAACCTGCTGCACCTTACTGGTCACGACTTCCCACTGGAATCCCAGGTAACTAGCAGGAAGGGTGTGAGAACAAATACTTGCCGAAGACATTGGCTAGCGGTTGCACTATATCGTGAATGGGCAGAAGTTAGAATTCATGGGCTAACCATTGGACCGGGTCCCAGTTACTTAATGGTATACGAGCTCGCCTTGTAACCAGGAGGTCCTGGGTTCAAATCCCGGAGGGTGCATACTGATGAAGAGTCCCAAACTAGGCTGACGAAACAGCTGTCCAGTACTCTCTGCAGGTTTTCCAATGGTTCTTCAACCAATGTCAGCTCATGATGAAATCCTGTAACTTATTTGAATCTAGTAAAATATGATCTCTAACACAGTTCTATCTACGCCAGGGAGTTTTTATAACGTTTAAAAACTGCTGATTCGCCAATACATGAGATAACTACTCCTAGATTGTGCCGTTGGTTTAAAAAAAAAGGCGTACTCCTCAACTCTTTATAATTGACATTCAACAAAAAAGTTGTGTATGTATTTGTCCAAGGAGAAAAAGAAGACGAAATATCATTATATAATGGATTGGGTTTGCGCTTCAGGTCAGAGAGAACTATGTCACACGATCTACTACCGTTAATTTTTTTATTCCTTCACGTTCCCAGTGGAACATATGGCTTCAAGCTAGAGGCTCAGCCTTTCCTCTTTACCAGCTTTTTTATTACTGGCGGCTTAGCGAGGTGAACGAGTGCGATGGCGGCCGGGGATCGAGACCGCGGACCATATGCATGGTCGTTGAGGGTCCTAACTGCTGTGCCACCGACGCACTCTTGACAATGGTAAAATTACCTCTTACACACTTCCCTGTCTGTCTGTCTGGATTCAACATAGAACTTGGCACCGAAGTGCACCAGTTCGAGTTGCCACCTTCCAAATAGCACACAAAGGTAGACAAGAAGATGAGTGAAGAGAATCAATAGAGTTTGACAAGTATAAGAGTGAAACAGAATGGGTAATGGTAGAAAGGAATATGAAAGATTACAGAGACTGAATACATCTGGGCTGCCATTGACAACGATTTTGAGCCATGTCACCTATTGTCTCCAGCCATTGATTCCTAGAGTCCCGAGGGCCCCAACCCGGGAGTCTGCATCTCCCTACCTGACTCAGTTTAACTGTCAAGGATTTCATGGATTGATGCCATGTTTTTGTTTGGCCACCACTGGCTCTTTTCCAACCTGAACCTATATCAGCTAGCAATGCCCGTCGGGGGAGGCGGTGGTTAGGCATGCGCAAGCGTGACCTAGCCATCTTAGTCTATGTAACTTTATAGCCTCGTCGATTGATTTTCCCTCTTTGCCCAACACTCTACGCCTAACGTCAACATTACTTACCTTGTGAAACCACCTAACGTGAGACAGAGATCGCAGACATCTATGATCGAAAGCAGTCAACCTTTTCATGTCTTCAACGCGTATTGGCCATGTTTCAGAGCCATAGAGAAGGACGGAGCGAACTGATGAGCAGTACACACGTCCCTTGGTTGATAACCGGATGTCACGCCTACGCCAGAGATGGTGTAAGTCAGCGAAAGCAGCTCGAGCTTTTCGGATCCGTGCTGAGATTTCATCGCCAATCAGTCCGTTGGTGCTAATACAACTTCCCAAATAGGTGAAGTGGTCAACATGTTCTATCACTTCACTCCCTATCACTAAGTTAGGAGTTGACGTCGTCCAGTCCTGTAGCAGCATCTTACATTTTGCAGGGGCGAATCGCATGCCAAACATACGAAGATTGCTGCTCAAGGTGTTCAGAAGACTCTGCATTTTGTCAGCATCCTCCCCTAACAGGACTATGTCATCTGCATATTCTAAGTCCATAAGATTATTCCCTGGTAACAAGTCGATTCCTAAGTCATTACGTTCAGTTAAGGATACTTCCATTAGCATATCTATGATGAAGTTAAACAGAAATGGGGAAAGTGGACATCCCTGTCGGACACCACTGGTTGTTACCAATTCAGATGACAATTCCCCATAAGCCCTTACACGACTACGTGAGTTTGAATAGAGTGCCTTGATTAGTGCAATGTACTTTCTTGGCACTCCCTTCACAGTCAGACATTGCCATAGTACCTTTCGATCCACGGAGTCGAAGGCCGCCTTCAAGTCAAGAAATATGACAATTGTTGGACGCCGAAAAGTGTGTCTATGTTCTAGAATCTGTCGAAGAGTGAAGATATGATCTATGCACCCTCTACCTGGTCTAAAGCCTGCTTGATTTTCCCTTGTCTGTTCCTCCCGAGTTCTGCTTAGTCTATGCATGATTACTGAGCCTAGGATTTTAGAGACTATGTTCGTTAGGCTGATCCCCCTATGATTATCACACGAGGACTTGTTTCCCTTCTTGAATATCGGTATAATAAGTGACTTACCCCAGTCTGATGGTACTGTCTCTGATTCCCAGACTTTGCCTAGTACCTCAGTTAATCTACAAACTAGTATGTCACCCCCATATTTAAACACCTCCGGAATAATTCCGTCGGGTCCTGCCGCTTTGCCTCGTTTCAAATTACTGATAGCTTTTGTAACCTCACCTACAGACGGCGGACCAGTGTCTATATCCCATTCGGGTACGTGGTGGATGGCGGGGAGGTTCAGTGTGGCTGTAGGCAAGTTAAATTGTTCCTCAAAGTGTTCTTTCCAGCGTTCAAGGCGTCTATCCTGAGAGCTAATTAAGGAGCCATTTTTCTCAGAAATAGTCTCACTTATGAATTGCCTTCTCCCGCCCGATTCTGTGATGAGTCTAAAGAGTTGCCTAGTGTTGCCTATCGCCGATGCTTTTTCCATCTCTTTGCCTTTGTCACCCACCACTGTTCACGGTCCTTGCGGAGACTTTTAGTAAGTTTCCTTTTGTGCAGCTTTCGCTCCTCATTGAATTCGGAGCTCGCCGGAATAAGTCTTCTAGCATCTATCAGTTCGGATGAGGCAGTCGAAATCCAGTGGTTTTTACTCACCTTTGGATTTGCCTTATTCACAGCTTTTACAGCTGTATCTATAGCTGACTGAATATTCTTCCAGGCTTCTCCAGGGTGAGCACAGCTGTCGAATTCAGATATGCGTTTAGCTAGTTCTTCCTCAAATAGGGATTTAGTTTCCTGATCGAGCTGGGGACGTGATGGTTTTACCGCCAGCTGTTTCCTACGTCCGTTCAGTCGTAAGCACACACGAGCCCGGACCAGTGCGTGATCGGTATCTACACACGTGTTCCAGAAGGAGCGACAATCTCCTACCGACCCACGCCAACGATAGCTTATTGCTATGTGGTCTATTTGTGTCCAGCGTTGGTTTGATGAAGGGGGTCTCCAAGTCAAACAGTGTCTCTCCTTGTGGCTCGGGATGCCAGGGTCTTAGCTAGTGATGCTTGTTGTCCTATTTGACAAAGTGTCCTAACATTGAATGCTCCTATATGAAATTGGTGGCGTGGCTTTAGGAGGCTGTCGGTGGTGGTTGTTTGGCTTCCGCCGTTTTTAGTAGACACAGAGTGAAGAGAAAGTGAAGAGCCATCAAGTAGAGGAGTTGCGTCACTGGGGGAAAGGCAAGGTAATAGAGATGAAGATGAAGACAAAGATAAGTGAGGATTAGAGAGGTTTTGTGTGCGTTTTGGATTGTGAGGGCGATTGTTACTTCCCGGCTGCCCACACCGTGGAAGTTGGTTGCGTGACCGCAGAGACCAGGGGACAACTGCTTGAGGCCGGTCACACGCGGCCTGTTTTTGTTCGTTCTTTGTTGTTTTGTGTGCCTCAGTAGCATACTTATCACTCCCGCCCTGTGACACGGCAGCAGGAAGCGCGGTCGTTGTTAATCCGGGCCACGGCCGATCCGGCATGAAACTTTGTGAATTTGTTTGGATCATGGTATTGGATGAGGTAGCTGCTTTTTGTTTAACCGCTATCCAAACAACCTTCCTGGCATGGTAGAACCTCAGGAGATAAGTCTCAGCCAGTATAGCTTGATAAGGTCATTGCGGTGTTCCCTATAATCACTTGATGTCGTATTTTTTGGTGACTGTCAGCACCTCAAACGATGATGAACATAAATAAACCGCATAACCGCAAACCATCATTGAGGATGACGAATGAGGAGGAGAAGGAGGGAATATCATGCAAAAAATTAACGCTGAAACTTCTGTACATTACACAAACACTGTTCATAATAAAGCTGTTATTAGTATTACTATTATTATATGCGAATATAATGATAAGCGGTGATGGTGATGATTATGTAATATGACGAGGAGGTGGTTGGCATGCATACTGATCAGATCAGAATGATAACACGATCAATGAACAAAATACACAATGACAAACAAATAAATAAATAAACAAACACTATGAAGAACAAATGGCAATGAACCATGATACTACATCCACGGGGATGGGAGTGAGGGGATGTGATGTAATCATTTCATCAAATGAGTAATATCAACTTTAAACATTACCCGAATATTCGAACTGATTGACTGAAATAAATTTATACACACATGTATAAAATGTATAAAATTCACTTATAATGATGAAATATCAGTGCATTAATACAACGAATTCAGCGAAGAAAATTCTCTTTTTCGACGATTTCATTTTCATACTTGTACAATCCTACATGTACACATGTCTGCCTTTTTTCGACATAGAACTTTACACCGATGTGCACGAGTTCAAGTCGCCACACTCCCTTCATGTAGCCCACACAACAAGAGAACCAAGTAGAAGAAATGCTCAATAGAGACAGTAAACAGAGGTGTGAGACAAAGGAATAGTAATAACGAAGAACAAAACAGTTTCATTGGAAATCATACGTCACAAGGAGTGGATGGATCTGCGTTAGCCATTGAAAACAATTTTGAGCCATGTCACTAATTGTTTCCAGCCTTCATTGGTTTTTACCATCTCGAAGACCCCAACCAGTCAAGAAGTCTACACCTTCCTACGTGGCTGGCTTAGACTAACTGTTGTAGATTTCATTGACTAGTGCCATGTTTTGGTTTGACCACCGCTACCTCCTTTCCAGCCTGACCCTATATCAGCTAACATTGCCCATAGAGGAAGGCGATGACTAGGCATACAGCATACGTAACAAATGTCCTAACCATCTCAGTCGATGTAATTTCACAACATCGTCGATTGATTTTCCCTCCTTACCTAGCACTTAACCAAAGCCTAACCTCAATATTGCTCACCTTATAATACCACTTCACACGGGAGATAGAACGCAGGCACCTTTGATCAAAGACAGCTAATAAGGCTTGTCATGTCTTCCACTCTCAATGGCCAGGTCTCGCTCACAGCCATAAAGGAGGACGGAGGGGACTGATGAGCAGTACACCTGCGCTTTGGTCGATAGCCGGAGTTGGCGTAAACTGGCATATGCAAAACTAGCCCTCTGTATCCGTGCTGAGGTTTCGTATGTGTATATACGAAAGATTAAACACAATAACAATCAGTTTTCTTGTGTATTTGTGTTAAAGTTTGACAGTGAGTGGGGGAACATTAAAGTGTGATAAATTTGAGGTTAACGATTGAGTCACAGAAATGAACAATATCTTTCGTTGATGATATGCTACTCACAAAAAAGAGAGCTGAACAGTCTTTGGGAAGATTTATTTACATACAGGAAAGCGAAGTTGAGAGGACAATTGTGACCAATATTCACAGTTTTGTACTCAAAGACAGAAAAAGGAATCTAATCCGTTCTCTCTCACTCGACATGGGTCTGGAGAATATGTATTGAAGACAGCCTTGATGATTATTTTTGTTGTTATTGTTCCCTTAGGTTCCCAGTGGAACATAGGACTTCAACTGCACGTCTCCACTTGCCACTTCTGTCTTCCTTCTGCTGTACGTTTCACCTGCATCCATGTTACTCCATACTCTTTCAACTCATCTTCACACGATCTCCTCAATGTCACCCTTGCACTCACGTCCCACTAACCGCTTCCCTTTCGGCCTGGTTCCACTCGAGAAATGGCTTAACTCACTATGTCACCAAGCGCCCTCCTCAACCATGAGTGTCCGATCCATCCATCTCCACTTTCTCCTGCATATTTGTTGGCTGGCGATTGGTTATTGTTTTGTTTGTTTGTTCCCATAGTTTCTTGTTGGTGATTCTCTCCTGCCCGGCCGTCTGATCTTCAGTATAGATCCAGCGAAGACAGTTAGTTGTTGATAAAGGTCTGCAATAGGCTGTTGGAAATATTCTTTGTGACCCGCCCGCCAAGTTCCTCATCCGTAAAGAAGAAATGGCTGACTTGACGTTGTTTGTATTGAAAATCCGACCGAATTTTGTTGTTGATGATGATGAGTGACGAAGATTTCCAGATTGGTTTCAGGTTGATGAGGGAATGTGTTTCTCGCCCACCACCCGATTCTCGCTCGATTTGACATCCTCGTCCGTTCCGACTGCCGTTAGTTGAGACAATGCTCCCTACATATGTGACAGTGTTGATGATGGCCTCAAACAACTGGAAAAAACATTCACCGAGAACGAGTATCCACTACGATTCGTTGAGGCTAATAACGAATTACGTGGATGAAATACAGAGATTGATAAGTTGGCTAAAATTGAGTTGCACTGAAACTTAGAACTAACTTAAGAGTGACACTGAGAGTGAGGTACTCAAAATTTGTCCCAGAGAATCACACTGAGGAAAAACATTCTTCTTCCCTGCCACTTTACGAATCACCTAGTCTAACCTTAATGTCGAGGAAATGTTACCTCGACTGTCTAATTCCATGTGTATGTATATGTTCACCTGCTATTGCGGAGCTAGGTACATAGTACTCGTCGAGAAACATATTCCACCGCGTTCCAGAGCACCTTCCCGTTTTGGTTGAGCAAAGGAGAATTTTCTTTCCTTCACGTTCCCCGGTGGAACATAGGGCTTCAAGCTAGAGGTTTGAATTTTCTGTAGCAATGTTTACTTTACAGGATGGGGTAGCCTCATGCCTAACCTTTCCTCTTTAACAGCATTATTCCCGGCTTAGCGAGGTAAACGAGTGGGTCAGTCGGGGATCGAACCCCGAACTATGTGCATGGTAGGCGAGCGTCTTAACCGCTATGCCACCGACGCACTAAAGGAGAATGTAAAGGTATCAACTGACCGATATCGCGACATTTTCTTCATACTGAGCACGCAGCATCTGATACATTATTTAATATAGTCTGTAACGTTTGTCGAAAAGAGACGTGAGTGTATTTGCTTTATATAGCGCAGGCTTTGCCAATACATAACACTAAGCAAGAACTTTGTGTACAAAAACAATTTGTACGATCCCTTTCGTTATAATAGTCTTGATTTAATTTACTATGTAATTCAAATAAGAACTTTGTAATCCTTCTTTATTCCATGTTCCATTTTTGTTTTATTTTATTTCACAACATGTTATCATATTCTAACCCCCAAGTATACTATTTTGACAACATTTCACCCATCTTATGCTTATCTCCACCATATTATATTCACCTGTTCACATTTCCGAATGTACTTCATTTGTATAAAGCAAGAACAACAATTGTACCAAGATAATATAGGCTCATCTTTTATTATTATTTCGAGGATTCTTCTCAACTGGTTACAACCTGAACGTTAAAAAATATGAATTACATTAAAGATATGAACATACTTTTCCACGATCACAAGGAGTAATTCCTTGGTAGGAAGTAAAAGTAACATTAGTCCGGAATGATTTAACTGATTAGGAGTTACAAACACTGACTATTTATAGAATAATTAGACAATCAGGCATGGAAACAAGAAAACAGAGTTGCGTATATACGTGTGTGTGCATAGAAACAAGGTTTAGCTAGAAAGAGCATAACAAAAAAGTAGATCACGTAACTAAAGAAAACGTCTTATCTAATAGCCAACAGAAAAAAAGGAAAGAAAAGAAACAAGGTAGGGTAAGTCAATGTTTAGATGAGAGAGTAGAGTTTTCTAAACATGAAAAAGGGTGACTCATGAAAGTTGTATATTGTTTTTTATCACCATGGCAGTTCAAGATTCACCATTGTCTCTTTCTACGTAGATAGATTTGGTTTAAGTCGTTTGATGGCAATAGCTTCAACAAAGTGTAGCAAGCTAGGTTTCTTTTGCCTGTTGATTATTTTGAACGACTTCAGGTTGTCTACAATATGACCAGTGTCCAATAGATGACCAGCAATCGCACTGTTTAATGCTTTTGGACCTTTCAGTCTCAGGTTCTTTGGTATGTGTTCATAAATGTATGTACTTCATTTTCCGAATACTCATTTCACACATGTCTATTGAACTTTAGGCTGAAGCGGCTTTATTCACAGGAATGACCATGAGTTGATGTTAGTTAGAGAACCATTGAAAGCCACCAGGGAGCACTGAACAGCTAACTGTTTCCTCCTAGTTTGGGACTCATCATCAGCAACCACTGGCCACAGGACTTTCGCATCCAGGACCTCTCGGTTACAAGATGAGCTTGTAGACTATTCATCAGCCACTGGAAGCTGATTGAATGGCCACCCCATGCATTCTAACTCCTGCCAATTTGTTTATCTATTAAGTCATTCATATGTCTAATCAATTGTGACTGATAACCATATACACCAATATCATCGCACTTGAGTCTCGGCTGACAACTGCTATCTTGCCGTGGTGGTAAGGCTTGAATACCGCAGTGACCCAACAAGCTAAACTGGGTGGGACTCATGTCCCTGCAGGTCCTACCCTGTCAGGAAGGTTGATTGGATAGCGGTTAGACTTAAAGCAGTTGCCATGGGGTACATGGGCTGCAGAATCCAATCGGATCAAATGGCGTATGAACTTATATGGGTCACCGGAAACCATAGGAATGCAGCTCCTGACGCTTCTCCGCTGCCTTGGGGATTAGACTAAAAGTCAAAGGCTCGGGGGATGGTCCCTTAAGAAAACCACCTGCTTCGGTTTGGGCGCCCAGGCAGTATCTCAGCCCTCACACAACATTGTGTGGCGCATCTTTCTTGATGCCATATTGTACCAAGTTTTTTTCTGCTTTCAAATAAATAATATATAAATTCATCGCACTTGAGTATTCCCCCACGCACTATCAAACTTTAACACACATACGCAAGAAAACTGATTGTTATTGTGTATAATAATTCATAAACACACATACAATTGTACAAGTATGGAAATAAAACCGTCGAAAAGAGAATTTATATCTAAATGGGGAAATAACTAGTGTTATACGATGATATTTACACCATAAAGTGAACACAATATTAGTAGTAGATAAATAATGCTTACCATGACAGCGTAATCAACACTACGAACTAGACGGCGTTTAAGACGTTCTCTTCTCGACAATAGGGCTTCATTCTTTACAGTTTCAGTCACTTCCGCTGACTTGCCGAATTGACGACTAGACGATTCAGGCATACATGTATCACGACTCGTAGAATCTTCGTCTATTCTACTACTATCATCATTAGATAGGCGTAGAAATCGACGAGAACGACGTGCAGATGAACATCTTCTTTCAATTTCTGCTTTTTTAGCTCTTGCTTCAGCTTTTTTCGCCTCTCGAAGAAGTCTTCTCTTCAACAGGAGACGACGTTGTTGACGCAGGGAACGTCGAACATTCCCTTCCATATTCGATCCACTTTGATTAGTTTCTGTATAACCAGAGGAAAGAGATGCATCACCAATATCATCATACAATATCATTTCCATATTGGTATCATCTTGATCAAGTTCTATTTCTAGGCTATCTAAATCATTAGAATTTATCTGATCAGCATCATTTGAAGCGGATATATCAGCTCCATTCATCATGGCCACTTGACGTCGAGTTCTTCGACGACGTTGTCTTCTCCACCATCCGATATCAACATCAATGTGTGCTGACCATTCAGATTCTTCAGAAGAATCATCTTGACCTTCAGCATCATCTTGATCATCTGTTGGTGTTGTAAGACAGACTGAAGGTTGACTAGGATTAACTTGTAGCAGTGTTGAAGACCTAGTAGACACACGAAGAGTACAGCCTGAATCTTTACCATCCTAAAGAGAGAGAAAGAGAGTGAGAAAATGTAAAATAACAACTGGTCGCAATGCAGGAATACTGACATTTGGCATCATTTATTAGAATCTACTAAGGTATCCTTTCACAACCTCGCCAGATACTAGCTTGCTAGTTTTCTAGCCGGTCCCAAGCCTGGGTAAAGAGGGAGGGTTGGGGCGCGGTGCTAGCAACTCCACCCCTGTAAAACAACCAAATCGCTACAGAAACTTCAACGAATAAATATATTAAAAATTCTAAAAACATAAAAAATAGCCTTACTTTTCGCTGGAATCGGGGAAGTGAAATGACGCAGGCTGGTGAAAGCTAGCCTTCGGGAAGCCAGTCAGCCGATGTGCCTTCTTTCGATGAAAGCAAAAGTAAGGATGGGTACCTGGAATGTTCGTACAATGTACGAAACTGGAAAGGCTGCCCAGATAGCCGCTGAAATGAGAAGGTACAGAATAGAAGTGTTGGGAATCTGCGAAAGCAGATGGAACGGAACTGGAAGGTGCCAACTACCTACTGGAGAGACAGTAATCTATTCCGGCCACCCAGAGGACAACCATGAGCACACCGAGGGAGTGGCCATCATGATGTCACCAACAGCAACCAAAGCTCTCATGCAGTGGGAACCAATCTCCTCCAGGATAATGACAGCCAGGTTCAACTCAAAAGGAAGGAAAGTTACAGTCATTCAATGCTATGCGCCTACAAACGTCTCAGAACAAGAGAAGAAGGAGGCGTTCTACAGACAACTACAAGCAATAATGGACAACGTCCCAAATGGCGATATCAAAATCCTGATGGGCGACATGAATGCGAAGCTGGGAGGAGACAACACAGGAAGAGAACTCACCATGGGTCGTGAGGCCCTCGGCGAAATGAACGACAATGGTGAACTCTTCTCAGACTTCTGCGCCTTCAATGATTTGGTGATTGGCGGTAGTGTGTTCAAACACAAGGATATACACAAGACGACATGGATTTCACCAGATGGAAACACCAAGAACCAAATAGACTTCATCTCAATTTCAATTCAAGACACAAGGTCAAGGAGAGGAGCAGATGTGGGTTCAGACCACTATCTAGTAGAAGGGACTTTCAAGGTGAAACTAAAAGCCTCGAGGATAGCTGGGGATAGGCCACAATGCAAGTTCAACACTCAATTACTGAAGGACACAACCACAAAAGACACCTTCACTGCAACTGTCAGAGCAAAGCAGGAAACACTACGCGACATCACTGAAGAATCATGCGTGGAAGAACATTGGAAGTCTCTGAAGGCGATTCTCAACGAAACGTGTTCAACGGTTCTAGGAAGAAAGAAGAGACAAGACAAGGAATGGCTCTCAACGGACACTTGGAAATTAATAGAAGAGAGGAGAATGGTGAAAGAGAAAATGATTCAATGCAAGGACGGACAGGAGAAAGAGACGATGAGCTCAACTTACACAGCACTGGACAAAGAAGTGAAGAAAAGTGCTAGGAAGGACAAAAGACGATTCTACGACAACCTCGACACTGAAGCTGAAAAGGCAGCAGGCAAAAGGGACCTGAGGACACTATATCAGATAACCAAATCTCTATCCGGGAAGAGATCAACACAAGCGAAACCTATAAAAGACAGCCAAGGGAACCCAATTACCAAGGAAGAAAAACAGATTAAACAATGGGCGGATCACTTCAAAGGACTCTTGAACCGACCATCACCTGCAACCCGTCCAGAAATACCAACAACAGCGCGCACAAAACTGCAAGTTGACACCAATCCTCCAACGAGAGCTGAAGTCTTGAACGCAATCAAGCTTCTGAAAGCTGGAAAAGCAGCCGGACCAGATGGAATACCCCCTGAAGCACTGAAAGCGAACCCAGAGACTACAGCAGACATGCTGACTCCATTATTGCAAAAGGTCTGGAAGGAGGGAAAGGTGCCTACTGACTGGAGGAAAGGTTACCTCGTGAAACTACCAAAGAAGGGAGACTTACGCCCTACTCTGCAAGAACTGGCGAGGAATCATGCTCCTATCGACGCCAAGTAAAATCCTGAGTCGCATCATCCTGGAGAGATTAAAGGACGCACTGGAGACAGAACTCCGACCAGAACAAGCTGGATTCAGGAAAGTCAGGCAATCATGTACTGACCAAATTGCAACTCTACGCATCATCATCACAGAACAAAGCATGGAATGGCGATCAAACCTCTACCTCAACTTTATAGACTTTGAGAAGGCCTTCGACAGCGTTGATCGCGAAGTAATTTGGAAATTACTCGAGTACTATGGCGTACCCCAAATATTCATCAACCTTATTCAACAGCTGTACGACAACGGCACATGTCAAGTGATCCACAACGGAAAACTCAGCAAGGCGTTTGGAGTAAACACAGGAGTCAGACAAGGCTGCTTATTATCACCAATGATATTCCTAATTGTGGTGGTGACTGGATTATGCGTCAGACAGTGGGAAACGAGAAGACAGGAATATCCTGGACCGACGTGAAGAACCTAGAAGACCTGGATTTCGCGCATGGATGATTTATGTTTGATGTCACACACAATCGAAGACTTACAAGCGAAAACCGACAAACTGGTCGAAGAGGCAGTCGGCGAAGACAGCACTCCAGGTAAACATAGACAAGACGGAGGTGATGAACATAACCAACAACATCCAACGTCAATCACCATCAACAGGAGGGATTTGAAAGAGGTTATTTCATTCACTCACTTATCTAGCGAGCATTGTCTCAACTACAGGAAGTCGGAACGGACGAGGATGTCAAATCGAGCGAGAATCGGGTGGTGCGAGAAACACATTCATCAACCTGAAACCAATCTGGAAATCTTCGTCACTCATCATCAACAACAACAAAATTCGGTCGGATTTTCAATACAAACAACGTCAAGTCAGTCAGTTCTTCTATACGGATGAGAAACTTGGCGGGCGGGTCACAAAGAATATTTCCAACAGCCTATTGCAGACCTTTATCAACAACTAACTGTCTTCGCCGGATCTATACCGAAGATCAGACGGCCGGGCAGGAGAGAATCGCCAACAAGAAACTATGGGAACAAACAAACAAAGCAAGAATCGATTGCCCAACAAATACGCAGGAGAAAGTAGAGATGGATGGTTTGGACACTCGTGGCTGAGGAGACCGCTGGGTGACATCGCGCGCGCGTCAGGCCATTTCTCGAGTGGAACCCGAAAGGGAAGCGGCGTGTGGGACGTGAGTGCAAGGGTGTCATGGAGGAGATCGTGTGAAGAGGAGTTGAAAGAATATGGACTAACATGGATGCAGGCGAAAAGTACAGCAGAAGACAGAAGCAAATGGAGACGTGCAGTTGAAGCCCTATGTTCCACTAGGAACCCAAGGGAGCAATAATAATAATAAAGGTATCCTTTCACGGACACACAATACTACAAGCCAGTAAGCGGGTGAATTATGGAGTCTTAAAACAGAGAGAGTGGAATTAAAATACACTCCTAATATTCAGGTTAGATAAATTCAAATTGTACTTTCATTCCTGGACAAGTTTTGAAATAAAAAATAATATGATTATGAGTTATATTATATTGTGCTCAAAACGTCATCAGTATTTAATACTGGATCAATGTGTGCTTTTAGCTCTATCCACACACACACCAATAAGGAAACATGTTTCTTTGCATCGGTGGCTCAGTAGTAGTGTGGTGAGAGCAGACTGTTAGCCAAATTGGTAGACAATTATTTACGTCAATGTTTGTGTTGCAAATATTGTTCGTGATAAAATATGAACAAGACTGATTCAACAAACAATCATAGCAGACTTGGCGTAGGCAGATACAGTTAGCATATAGATGACCTAACATTCAAAAACAGTCACAAAGAGATGCAGGGTCAAGTTTCTGTGAGAAACAACCAATCAGAAGACTGTGTTTGTTTGCTTGAATGAGCTATAACAATGTACATGAAAATATATAAATACGTGTTGATTTCATTAATAAACGATCTGTTGCCTGGCCCTTGTCTTCTGTTGTTACAGTAGAAAATTCGTCAATCACACATGTGCAGTTCGGGGTTTTATCCCTAGTTGACGCCCCCCTAAATCGGTAATGAATGTACCAGTTTCGCTGAGGGTTTTACATAATTGTATGTAACAGCTCTAGGATTGCTATACATGTAGTACTGTAGCGACAGAAGACAAGGGTCAGGCGACAGATCGTTTATTTAGGAAATCAAACAGATACAGATTTTCATGTACATTATTAAGATTACTGTAAGCATTTTACCATTGTACCATGCGCCGACTTGAAAAACGCACTCGTGAACACTACCCAGCCTGGTTAGTAAAAGGAGACCAAAAGCGTGTATACAGTTCAGCGACAGAACATCTAGTCAATTCAGGACATTCGGCGCCTTTTGAAAAATCCTTCAAAGTAATATACAAGATTCAACCAAACCTGTCAAGGGGAGTGAAATCAAGACATCTGGGCATAGCCGAGGCGCTAGCTATCCAAAAGCTCAAACCCACGCTTTGTATCCAAAAGAAAGACATCCAACCGCTGTCCCTGCCATGGCCATCATAAACAGGTAATTTTTTAGTAATGACCATCCCATCGCCTTTTTTATCTAAACGTCCTGTTTATTCATGTTATTATAAGTTTTTCTTAATCCCTGTTTACACTACCATATTTTCATACCCGAACTTCGTGTTTATTTTGTCATTTTACTATTTCTACATATTTCTGTTTGTCTGTCTGTTTTCGACATGAAACTCTGCACATATGTGCGGCAATTCAAGTCGCCAAACTCCATGTAGCACACATACATATTTAATCCCTGATTGCATAAGCAATTATCCATTACATTAGTTTTTTGTCCAAACACCCTGTCTGTTTTGTTATTTCTACATTTCTAACCCCTAACTGCACAATGTCAATCTTCTTAGTTATTATGATGCTACTTTGTTTGTTTTATCCACTCACCCCCCCCCTGTTTATTATGGCATTCTAATCCCTAATTTTAATTTTTATTAATTTGACCCTTAAACGGAAATTATTCTGGAACTATCCCATCTATTTGATATAAATACACCAATGTACAGCCTAGATTATGATTTCGTCGAAAAGAAAATTTTCTTCGCTGCAATTGTCTTCTTAACAAACAAAAACAGTCTTCTGATTGGTGGTTTCTCGCTGAACGTTAGTCCTTCATCTCTTTGTGGCCGTTTAGTGAAGTTCAGATTATATATCTGCAAACTGTATCCGCCTATGCAAAGTCTGCTGTGATTGGTCGTTGAATTAATTTTTGTTCTTATTTTTCTCACGACTAATATTGGGGACGTGAACACTGACGTAAATTACTGTCTACCGATTTGGTTAGCAGTCAGTTTCAAGGCAAATACCTAGATATGCATACCCCAATCTCTGAGACAAACTACTGGAAGGATCAACCAGTTTATTCACGTGATGATACACCCATTGACTGGGCATTTATATATCTGTTTCCAGGAGAACAGAACATACCTATCCCTGATTCGTTTGAGACAAGACTAGCATGCAGTATCATCCTGTGACGCAGACACTTTAAAGGCCTGTCCCTTGGTCGACCATCCGCACCGCTGGTACACAATAATAATACATACGTAAGCCTAGTTACACCTATCAATGATCGGATCAATCAGTAATGCACTGCATAGACAGGCCTGATAGAGCACATCTCGCATACAAGACCAGTCAAACGCTTTATTATTGTCAAGGTTAGCAGGCATAGCAACGCTATTGAGACACAGGCCCCAACATTCACCAAATTAAATGAAATCGTTGACCTAGCTAACCAATTCGGCATGTGAATAGCCTCTGCAAGTTCAGCAAGACTATAGAAAACCATCCACAGTCATTCAAAGCGAGATATGAGAATGGTATAACTCACATTCATACCGTCTATGTAGCCTCTGCTTTAAATAATTAAAGTAACTCCTAAATCTCGCCTGGCTAGAATTCCGTTAAAAAGGAAAGCTTGGGCGTGAGATTAGTAACCTCAACCCGGAAAAGATAAAAACACAGCTACCGAAACTTAAGAGCTCAACCCTGAAGACTTATATTTTAGTGAGAACGCAAAAGAATTTAATAATAATATGACGTCATATTTCTTGAAAAGAAAACTATATACAACTCCACCAATCGAAAGATAATTTGCCAGTGTCTGCTTGCGGAGAACTACCCATAAAGTAATCAGATGTGTCGCAAGGTTATCACCTCATGTGACCATCCTATATACGGCTGTTCTAAAAAGGAATAACTCTGCCTACTTTAAAAGAATCAGTAACTATTTAATTCAATTCGCACATTCCCATCGACTGATTGAACCGAAGTGCACCGCCTCTGTCGACATGTCGGACCCTTGTGAGGATTCTTCCACGATGTTTCAGAATTAAACTTGAAGAAATCTGGTGAATGTTGACTAGCATAAGAGGTAGCTTTCGTGACACAAAGTGGTTTAGTGGATAAAACTTTTGCATTTGAAACTATGGTTACTGGATTAGATAGAGTCTCAGTTGGAACACTATCATTCATTTACTGAGAAATGTAGTTGCATCCAGCTGATGAGTCCTAAAAAGGAAAGAATGCGCGTTATCCTGGATTCCACTACTAGTCAGCGCCCAACAAAATAATAGAATAACTCCACCCACATTTAAGTAACTAATTCACTGTTTGAGAAAACAAACCTAATTGATTCAGAGTACGAAGACAGTACCCCCCCCCTGAACCTCCTAAGATGAGAATTTCACATGCTTTCAGACTGTCGAATGTCAGAGGACTTGGCATAACTATTCGCACCAAATGTAAGTAAGAAGTATCAAATAAAAATGATTGAATGGATCCACTGTTTCAGTATTCGGGAAGTTGAATTAATTTAAAGCCCCTGGTTTAGGCATAAAGCCTCAACTCAGTTGACATTTGTCGGGTATATTTAAATTACTAGTAAATTTTTAAGTGAAAAAGTTACGAGAGTCGATTAGAAGGTGAACACCCACCAAATGAGGAGTCTGAAACATATTCTGTCTACAAAATTATTACATTACTTGAATCATGGTACATTAGATGAAGTTGTAAACGAAGCACCAACAGACAGACCGAAGAAAGTCCATTCTCTACCATATTTTGAAATAAAATTCTGCATACAGGTTTGATCACAATCACTGAGAAACCCACTAGGGAGTACTGGACAGCCAGCTGTTTCGTCCTAGTTTGAGACTCTTCGCGGTACGCACCCACCACCGGGGCTCGAACCCAGGACCTTCTGATTACACGGCGAGCCCGTGAATTTTAACTTTTGCCAATTCATCACATAGAATGACTGCTTCGCAATGTCTTCTTCAACGAGTTACTGCCTCACCTTCAATCTGCTGCACCCTACTGGTCACGGCTTTCCAGTAGAACCCCAAGTCACTACTTGAATATAAGGCCAGTCGCTAGTAAGCATCAGATCGATTTTCAAGTATTCGTTTTTGGAAGGAATTTTGTTTGATTGTTTGACGGATTTCATCGTGAGCTGACATCAGTTACATGAAATCCTCCAACCAATCGAACAAAATCCCTACAAATTACCAATACTTGAAAATCGATCTGATGCTTACTAGCGACTGGCCTTATATTCAAGTAGTGACTTGGGTATTCTACTGGGAAGCCGTGAACAGTAGGGTACAGCAGTTTGAAGGTGAGGCAGTAACTCGTTGAAGAAGACATTGCGAAGTAGTCATTCTATGTAATGAATTGGCAAAAGTTAAAATTCATGGGCCATCGGATCGAGTGTCAGTGGCTTAATGGTCTACAAGCTCGCTAGCCTTGTAACCAGGGTTTAAACTCCTATGGTGGGTGCGTACTGACGAGTCCCAAACTAGGACGAAACGGCTGTCCAATACTCACAGGTTTTTTCATGAGTTCTCTAACCGATGTCAGCTTTTTGGTTGCAGCAACTTAAACTTCTATTCTTCTTGTTTTCATTAAAACAAAAAGGTATGCAAAAATGACGAACCAGAAAATACTGACGTTATCTATTTCCTTAACCATATTCTTCACGATGACGATATTACAACTTACAATTTGATCTGAACTGATATTTGTGATGATGGTGGTTGTCACATTTGATACATTTTCATCTGCCAATTGCTTTTCATCATCAGATATTTCATGTTTTAGTATATCACAAGAATTTGGCGTATTATTGATTTTTGGCTGTGATGTTTTAGAAGAAGTTGGAGAAAGTAATTTCTGTGATGATGATATCTGGGATCGGTGGAAACAATTCCCTTCAGGTTGCATAATAATTATTTGTTCAGTTGAATTCTTGGAAGCAGTAAACTAACAAAAGTAATAAAACAAAAAAGACATCCGTATGTGAAAAGGATGGATTCAAAATCAAGTTATGCATAATTTTAATTTTATTGAATTACTTCATTAGACATCTTATGACTTTAAATTGCTCACTCAGTGTACAGGAGATAAATTTGAATGAATGAACCAATTAATATAGGAGGCCAATTGTAGAACCGAATAGCTCACCGGTAACGTCTGTGACTGCAGGCAGCACTCGGTGACGTGGATTCGAATCGCAGAAGGGACATAAGTTCCTTCGAGGTTGCAAACACGCCTCGATGATGGATGCCAACTAGCACAAAACCTAGGTCACATAGGGCTTCCTGCCGATTGCCTCCAACCATCTATTATCAACACTTCACAATGCACCGTGGTGGTAAGCCGCCTAGAATGATAGCCATATTGCTAGCTTGACTGATAGAATTCAGTCTGCAGTGAAGATAGGACTAGACACACTACACTAGTTAATGACTAGTATGCAATCAAAAATATCCCATACAGTCCTATAAGGTCAATCGGGAGCCTAAATAGCTCAGTGGTAACGTCTCTGACTGCAGCACTGGGTGACGCAGGTTCAAATCTCAGAAGGGACATGAGTTCCTTCAAGGTTGCAGATACACCTTGCTGACTGGTAAGTGTCAGAAAGCATGACACCTAAGTCCATGAATCCCTCTCAATTACTTCAGACCATCTAACATAAATTATCTAAAAGCTGTACTCTTAGAACTCTAATAATGTAGGTTTTATGCACCTGTTTCCCATCCTCCAGCGAACCCAAACAGCAGACGCAAGATATCACATTATGTGAACCGACAAAGAGATGAAACACATAATTTTGTTACGTTTGTATTTCTTGATATATATTATTATTATATCCTTTAATTCCTAGAGGAAAATAGGGCTTCAGCCGCACGTTTCCATCGCCTTCGGTTTTCTGCCAACTTTTTCACCCCACTCCAAGTCTGCCCACACGCTTTCACCTCCTCTTCACATCACCTCCTCTAATTCACCCTTGCATTGACGACCAACTCGCCGCTTCCGGTCCGGGTTCCACTCGAGCGATGGTCTATTGTGTGATGTCACTTGATGATTAGTTTCCTCAGAGTATGGCCAATCCATCTCCATTTCTTCCTTCATATTTGTTTCACAATCGGTTCCTGGTTGGTTCGCTCATTGCCAGGAATCCCTGTTTCTGATCTTTTCTGGCCGGACATCTGATCTTGAGTAATAATGAGCGAAGACAATTGTTAATGAAGGTCTGAAGTTTGTTTGAGATGCACTTTATGACGCGCTGGCCAAGTCTCCGATCAGTATGTTGAGTAGCACTGACTTCACATTTGAGTTGAAAATCCACATCTTATTTTTGATTCTGAATTCTGTTGACCTCCACACAGACTTAAGAGAAATGAAAGCTTGTCTTGCTTCTCCTATTCTTGCTTTGATATCCTCGTCAGTTCCGTCGGCCTGTAGTTGAAACGATGCTGCCCAGGTAGGTAAAGGAGGTTTATGGAAACACTTCAATGAATCGGTGATTTTTTGTAGCCTAATTATAACCTAAACATAATCGTTTTAATGTAGCCAATAATTTTTACACAGAATGCAATTACAGTATTTATAGAGAAATAATCTGAGAATAGCGTAACTAACGAAAACGACACATTTAAGCAAGTTCAGCTATGGGTCGTCACAAGCTTAAACACGCCAAATTACAAAGGCGACAAGTTTCGATGCGGGGAAGGATTTGTCTCTTGATATTTTGTCTTTCTTAGCGCCGACGGTTGAAGGTGGTTAGAATCTGGGATTTTGCGAAGAAATGAAAGAATTATACCAGTAGAGCGAGCAAAACAGACTTTATCTATCAATTTATGCATTCTATTTTATTTTATAAAATTATTTAAAATATTTTTACAAATATCTCACTTACATCATCGCCAAAAGATACAACAGGTTCACCGCCAGCACAAAAGAAATTTCTCTCCTCTTCATATTTCCGATTTTGTTCAGCAATTTTTAAACTAAATAATTGGGAAATAAACAACAGCAGATATAGTAAGTATGCTGTAATCCGACAATCAGCTGCTAATATAGATATCCACTTTACTATGTATGGGGAATTGGTTGGACAATGCTCAGTCATCTCTTATAACTGTTTTTGTTTGCTGGAATCCCTCTACCTGAACAACACAAGTAATCCACAATCCATGAAAACTTGCTGAATAAGACGGTACTATATACGAAATAATAAAAGTCACCGAATCAGATTGGCGATAAATGTCAAGTGCTTTAGGATTTTGGTTCAGTCTACGACTGATAACAGTAATATTATTGTTCTCTTGGGATACGATTGGAGCATATGGGCTTCAACTGCCCATGTCCACTCTGTCCTATTATCGGCATTCCTCTTCCGCTGGATCCAAGACTGCCCATATGCTCTCATTTCCTCCCTATACGACCACCTTCTACATGACAACTTCAGACCGACGTCCGACTAGCCATTTCCTATTCGGGTTCCACTCGAGCCATGACTTGGTGTGCGAGATCACTAAACAGTCGCGTCAGCTACTGTCTGATTTATCTCCACTTCCTCTGGTTTACTTGTTGAGCAATAGGTTTTTGGCTGGTTTATTCACTCAGTTTCTTGATGCTAAATCTTTTTAGTTGTCTAATCTTCAATCGAAAGCGAAACCAGTTGTTGAAAAACTTCTGCAGTGGTCTGTTAGAAATGCGTGTCGTGACGCAATGGCTAAGTTTCTGACCCATATAGAGAAGAACTGTTCAACTTAACATTTGGTGTTGAAAATCAGAATTTAGTTGTTCATTCTGAGTGAATGGCTTGAAACTGAATGGCTTGCTTTGAGATCCTCATCCGTACTAACTGCCCGCAGTTGAAATGATGCTTCCCAGATAAATGACGGAAGTGACCTCTTTCAAATTTCTCCTGTTGATGGTAACTTGGTGCTTATTATTGTTGACTCAATGTCTTCATCAGTGTCTTCTCTGTGTTCTCTTGAAGTCCTGTTCTTCTTGACAGTCTTTTTTACCAACTTGCTGTCTTCCGCATGTAAGTCCAAGAGTTTAATGTCTGTCTACAATTGCAACGGATCATATTAATTATTGAATTAATATGACCCGTTGAAAAAGAGGCGGCTCTCGTGGCCCAAGTGGTCTAGTGGATAACGCTTTGGCGTTTGAAACTATGGGAACTGGGTTCGAGCCTCAGTGGGAACACCATCACTCACTGAGAAATGCAGGTACATCCAGATGACGAGTCCCAAATAGGACGAAATGCACATCCTGGATTCCACTGCTGGCCACCATCCACCAACTGTATACTAATTAAATACCCAGACATCGTCGAAGCATCTGAACAAGAAGCCGACATGTCAACCTGAGACCGAGCACTTCGGTCCAATCAATCGACGGGAAAATCAAAAATTCAATTCAATATTTAATGTCTGTCTGTCTATCTATTTTCGACATAGAACTTTGAACATATATGCGGAAGTTCAAGTCGCCACACCCCATGTAGCACGCAAACCAAGAGAAGAAAGTACAAGAATTGCATAATAGAGATAGTAAACAGAGGAGTGAGACAAAGGAATAGTAGTAACGAAGAACGAAACAGTTTCATTGGAAATCATAAGTCACAAGGAGTGGATGCATCTGCGCCAACCATTGAGAATGATCTTGAGTCATATCACCAATTGTTTCCAACCGATCGATTGCTGCTACCTTGGCGTGGTGGTCGGGCTTGCACATTGCGATGACCCTACAAGCTACACTGGCTGGAACGAATGTTCCTGCAGGTCCTACCATGAAAGGAAGCGATTAGACTAAAAGCAGCTACCAGCATCGTGTAAGAATCTTTCTTATACTATGGTGGGAGTCTGAGGGCTAAGTCACACTGCTGGGGAACATGGGTGTAACAGCAGTGAGGTGTTTCCCCCAGATGACCATCATGCCATCCAGCTATGTTGTCTCTCCACTCTAGAGAGAGAAGGGAGAAAAGGTCAACCTCAACAATTGTACATCCCGACTTACCCTACGGTGGTCCGTAACCGGTGGTAAGTTTACTAATACGTAACCAATCCCAGAAACCAGTTCATACAGGCCGTGTGTGACCGGCCTCAAGCAGTTGTCCCGTGGGCTCTGCGGTCATGCAACACTAACCCTCTTTTTGTTTCAGGTACCCGAAGAATTAATCAACTTTCACGGTGTGGGCAGCCGGGAAGTAACGACCACCCACACACTTCCAAAACCACACGAAGACTTCCCTAGAGTTGAACAGACACTAAACATAAATCATCCGGAAAGCCCACACCTTCTAGAGTTTCCTTATCGATCCGACGTATTCCTGTGTTTTCTCGCTGCACAATCCAGTCCACCATAATTGGGAATATCATCGTTGATAGAAGCCAAACAGTCTAGTCTTACTCCTACATTCCCTTCAAATGCATCACTGAGTTTTCTGTTGTGGATATATTTACACGTGGCATTATCATATAGCTGGTGAATGAGGTTAATAAAGATGTGAGCACTGCATTCCATAGTATTGAAGTAGTTTCCAAATCACTTCGCGGTTCAGTGCTTTCGCTCTATTCAAAGTCGATGAAGTTGAAGTAGAGATTTAACTGACGCTCTTTGCTTTCTTCCATGAATATATTGATGCGTAGAGTTTCAATTCGATCAGCATTTAATTTGCCTTTCCTGAATCCAGCATTTTTCAGAGGGCGGAGTTCACTTCAACCGAAGTCCACCAGCTCCGGCAAAGTGGATAAGAACCACAAACCTTTCAGGATTAAGTATTAAGTAAGCTAAAAGGCTTTCCCTGGAAACATATGACTGACTGTTTGACTGCTTTCAACGTAGAACTTGGCACGAATGTGCAGTAGTTCGAGTTACCATTCTTCCTCCCTCCATGTGGCACACAAACCAAGAGAAAAAAGTTCACAGAGATTCAAAACAAATGGAGATAATAAACAGAGATATGATGCAAAAAGAATAAAAATATCGCAGAACGATATAGTTTTATTGGATAAGTCACAAGAAGTGGATGGATCTGCGCCAACCATTGAGAACGATGATTTTCAGCAATATCACCAATTGTCTCCAGCCTTCATTGGTTCTTACCATCTCGAAGACCCCAACTAGTCAGTCTGAAAGTCTACGTGGCTGGCTTAAACGAACCGTTATGGATTTCATTGGCCAGTGAAGCCATGTTTTCGTTTGACCACCACTAGCGTACTCTTTTCCAACCTGATCTATTCTACGTAAGCTAACATTGCCCGTCAGTCGAGGAAGGCGATGGCTAAGTATACAGCATACGTAACACATGTCTTAATTATCTCAACAGATGTAATTTCAGAGCCTTGTGAATTCATTTCCCCTCTTTACCTACCACTCAACCGATTATTATTTATTATTATTATATCCTTTAGTTCCTAGAGGAAAATAGGGCTTCAGCTGCGCACCTCCATTGCCTTCGGTTTTCTGCTAACTTTTTCACCCCGCTCAAAGTCTGCCCACATGCTTTCATCTCCTCCTCGCATGACCTCCTCCAAGTCACCTTTGGACGACCAACTCGCCGCCTCCCCTTCGGGTTCCATTCGAGCAATGGCTTGTCTAGTGATGTCACTTGATGGTTTCCTCAGGGTGTGACCAATCCATCTCCATTTCTTCCTTCATATTTGTTTCACAATCGGTTCCTGGTTGGTTCGCTCCCAGAGATCTTTGTTGCTGATCTTTTCTGGCCATCTGATCTTGAGTATTGAGCGAAGACAACTGTTAATGAAGGTCTGTAGTTTGTTTGAGATGCTCTTTATGACGCGCTGACCAAGTCTCTGATCCGTATAGTAGCACTGACTTCACATTTGAGTTGAAAATCCACATCTTATTTTTGATTCTGAGTGCTGTTGACTTCCACACAGACTTAAGAGAAATGAAAGCCTGCCTTGCTTTTCCCATTCTGTCTTTGATATCCTCGTCAGTTCCGCCTGTAGTTGAAACGATACTTCCCAGGTAGGTAAAGGAGGTTGTTTTTTTCAGGTTCCTCCCATTTATGCTGATTGTTGTCTGTTGTTGTTGTTGCTGTTGATGTTGGCGAGGAATCTTCGTCACCTCTGTTTTATCTATGTTCACTTGAAGTCCTATCTTTAATGCTTCTTCTGCCAACTTGTTGCTTTTCACTTGCATATCCTGTAAACAATATTGCTACAGAATCTTCAGCACGATGAACCTCTTTGCACCAAAACTCAACCGATGCCTAACCTCAATATTGCTCGCCTTATTATATCACTTGACACAGGAGATAGAACGAAGACACCTATCATCAGGGACAGCTAGCCTTTTCATGTCTTCTACTCTTAATGGCCAGGTTTCACTCACAGCCATTATAAGGAGGATAGATAGAACTGCTGAGCAGTACACACGCCTCCACAACACATAAAAAGAAACTAAGTCATAAACCTATGATGTAAAAAAGGAATCGCATACTTCAATTCTTCTCCTTCAAATGATTCTATTAAGGGTGTTTGATTAGTTAACCATGGTGAACACCATAAATACGTTTTACCATGTACTGGTTCATTATTTGATAATTGTGGTAATGGACAATAATCTGGTGGAATATTTGAACAAAATTGAATATCATCCACAACGATATCTTCATCAGCTGAAGAAGAAGAAGTGAAATAGTGAAAATAGAAAAAATATATATACAAAATAGAGTAATGAGAGGAGGGAGTTCTTATTCAGCTTAGTTGAAACAATTCAAATAAGTGTTCATTAACTTCATACATTTATGCCCCTTTATGAATTTAAACAAAGGAAAAATGAAACTAATAATATGAGGCCATTGTTTACTTTTATTTCGTCTTCCGACTCTCTTCAGCTGTTTTATAACCTGAAAAGTGGATTATATGTAACCGTACATAGAATTTTGTCATACTCCCAAGAATCAACACGATTTTTGTTAACAGAGAAACAAGTTTATGTAAACAATGTTCAGAATTCCCACTTCGATAATTTATGAAAGAAGTTAAGGTTGAAACGAAATACCCGATTAGTTCTTTTATTAGATATATTTTTATGTATTGGTTTTGTAAGGATTTTGTTTGATTGCATGGAAAATTTCATCATGAGCTGATATCAATTAGAGAACCACTGGAAAATCTGGGAAGTACTAGATAGCTGTTTCGTCCTGGTTCGAGACTCTTTATCAGTGCGGACTCACCGGGGTTAGAATTCAAGGCCCATTGGATCGGGTCCCAGTGAATCAATGGTCTACGAGCTCACCTTGTAGAAGGTCCTGGATTCGAACCCCGGTGAGTGCGTACCGCTGAAGAGTCCCAAACTAGGACGAAACAACTGTCCAGTATTTTCAGGTTTTCCAGAGGTTCTCTAACTGATGTCAGCTCATGATGAAATCCTTCATGCAATATTAGATATATCACACATGTGAAACAGTATTATTTATTGGATGACACAGTTTTATGATTGTATCAATTATAATAATCACTAGACTTCGAAACCCATGCACTCTGATTGACTAAACACCCAAGTCCTCAATAAATAACTTTACAATTCACGATTAAGAAATAACATGAACAAACAGAGATGTTGACTGAGTGTTACATTACTTTGTATTGTTTGAGGTTTTTCTTTTTCAGTCGTTCTTGGGAGTGTTTCCACCAGTGTCCCATTACGTCATATTTAAAGTACTTGTCTTTTCTAACACTCATTCTTAGCGCCAATACATACAGTTGGAAATCTGCAATTTCCCGTTCCTACTGATTCAGAAATTCTATAACTTATAATTCGATTTTGTCTAGGATTTACTCAGTCGAAGAGGACAAGCTCGTTTTATCCTGCTGGTGGGCGGGGGCTTCAACATAAAACTTTGCATAGATGTGCACCAATTCAACTTGCCACACACTCTCTCTCTCTCCTTGTAGCACACAAAATAAAAAGACAGTAAAGACAGACTCAAACGAGAAGTAATAAGCAGAAGTATGAGTGAGGGGAGAAGAACAGTGTTAATATGGAAGCAAAAATTTTTACTGTACCTGACAAAGAATGAATGCATCTCCATCAGCCATTGAGAAGAATTTTGAGCCATATCACCGACTGTCTCCAGTCTTCATTGGTCTTTACCATCGTGAAAACCCCAACCAGACTGGTAGTCTATACCTCCCTACATGATTGACTCACATTGATTAATGAAGCCATGTTTTGGTTTGACTAACACTAACTAGCTCTTCTCCAACATGATCGATCCTATGTAAGCTAACATTTCCCATCGATAAAGGTGATCGATGGCTAGGCATGCGTAACAAATAACCTAACCATCTCAATCGATGTAGCTTCACAACCTCATCGACTGATTCCCCCTCCTTACCTAACACACCCAACGCCTAACCTCATTATTACTCAACCTATTAATACACCAACTAACATGGTAGACAGAATGCAGACACCTATCATCCTGCAAGTATGTCCGTTCTTTCTTTATTCATCAAATCAAAACAAAGCGAAACACATTAACTCGAATTACCATTACAAGATTCTAAGCTTCCGAGCACTAAGAAAGTTAGACACCTTTACAGAAAGACTACAAGCGCCAAATACCTCAAAGAAAGTGATGTTCTATGCAAGTGACTGCATTTTAGTTACGACCAGCTAATCAATACCTCATTCAAGTAGTCACTGGGGTATCTATGTCATTTCTCTTAAGCATCTTATGTCAAATTAACTATTTTTCGGATGTATTTACGTGAATTATGGTTGTTTATTTTATTCGGCGTAAATCCTCATTAGATGTGTTTACTTCGCGACAACCACCAGTATTCTTCTATACAGTTTGCAAAGGGGTCATACACCTACTTTGAAGACTAGTAATACTGACTGACTGACTGACCAAACCTCAGGAGGTGGAGTAGCTTCCGAATCTGTGTTGCAGTGGTTAATCGAAGGAAATTCCTCTCCCGTTTAAAAAACTTTACATCAAAGGAAAGAAGTTCAGAGAATAGTTTCTCCTTTTAGAGATAACATTCTTGAGCTCTAACAATTGCATTTATATATAGAGGGAGAGAGAGAGAGGAAATTATCTCAGAAAGGAGGAGTATTTCCAAAGAAGTGCTATTATATATGTCAACTTTTCATATCACAAATTACGTAATGTAGAAAGCCTTATTCTGGTAGAAACCAGAATTAAATAAGTTAAGTGACGTAATATAATTGATAAATACTTTTGATTGAAAACTAGTTAGTAACCACTGTAACGTATCTAGTCCTCTGTTTGATGCAGACTGAATTCTATCTAGGACTAGATACATTACACTAGTTACTAACGAGTATCCTATAGGAGGTCAATCGCGAGGCCGAAAAGCCCAGTGGTAACGTCTCTGACTGCAGCAATATGTGATGCGGGTTCAAATCTGAGAAGAGTCACAAGTTTCTTCAAGGTTCCATATATGCCTTGCTGACGAGTCTGTCTGTCTGTGTGTTTTCAACATAGAACTTTGAACATATATGCGGAAGTTCAAGTCGCCACACTCCCGCCTTGTGGCACACAAACCAAGAGAACAAAGTAGAAGAAATGCATAATAGAGACAGTAAACAGAGGTGTGAGACAAAGGAATAGTAGTAACGAAGAACAAAACAGTTTCATTGGAATCATAAGTCACAAGGAGTGGATGCATCTGCGCCAGCCATTGAGAACGATTTTGGGCCTTGTCACCAATTGTTTCCAACCATTGTTTTTATCACCCTGAGGACCCCAACCAGGAAGTCTACACCTTCCTACGTGGCTGGCTTAGACTAACAGTTGTAGATTTCATCGACTGGTGGCAAGTTTTTGTTTGACCACCGCTACCTCTTTTACAGCCTGGCCATATATCCGCTAACATTCCTCGTTGAGGAAGGCGATGACTAGGTATGCATATGTAACACATGTTCTAACCATCTCAGTCGATGTAATTTCACAGCCTCGTCGATTGATTTCCCCTCTTTACCTAGCACTCCACGCCTAACCTCAATATTGCTCACCTTATTACACGTACCACTTCACACGGGAGATAGAACGCAGGCACCTTTGATCAAAGACAGCTAACCAGGCTTTTCATGTCTTCCACTCTCAATGGCCAGGTCTCACAGCTGACCATAAAGGAGGACGGAGCGGACTGATGAGCAGTACACCCGCCCTTCGGTCATTAGTCGGATATCATGTCTACTCCAGAGACGGCGTAAACTGACAGGCATATGCGAAACTAGCCTTCTGTATCGGTGCTGAGATTTCGTTAGAGATCAGCCCGTTGGGGCTGATGGTACTTCCCAAATAAGTGCTGACGAGTGCCAAATAGCACAAAACCTAAGTCCAAGGCTTTCTATGACCAATTGCCTCCAACTATCTTATATAAATAATTGACAAGACTGAGTAGAATTCAACTGAAATTGAACGAGAGACGTCAAGTTAATAACAGTAGTGATAAGGGGTAGGAACTTAATAGTTGGGATGAGGGGAAAAAATAATACAATTCAACAACAACAAAAAAAACACAAGAGTTACTTTTCCAGTGTTAAGACAAACAGATCACATCCAATGTAAATTCGATGACTGAACAACCTCTTTTTGTATGTAGAGTACCGGAACTCTAACATGTGATTAATTACCATTGCTTCCGTGGCTTGAAGAGGTATGATTCATATTCTTTTAACAAGATTCCCACGTATTCTGTAGATGTCTTTGAAGTTACTTTATGGGTGTTAACTTGGTGTCCAGATTAGATGTAAGGTGTAAGGATAGACCTACTGTGTTGAAGAATGTTTTCTTCTGATGAGTGAGATAGGTGGTTTGGTTTCTCGGTATTTCTGCCGATGATGAGTCTCCATTAAATTGTAAAGTCAAGTAGAAGTCTTTCGGAAGTAAAAAGTGTGGGCGGTTTTAATGGTTTAGACTTCATGAGGATTTTCTGATTTAAATCGCTGAACAGGATTCACCAACACAGCTGCAATAAGCGGTTAGATTATTTAAGGTTAACCTATGCAAAACACACATACAGATTTTCTTATGTTTGATACCAGAACAGGAGAATTAGACATAGGGGAAACTAGTACAGCATTTAGAAGCAGATAATATATGGGTATCACGTATGCACTCTACAACACTATACACAGAATTGTTTCAGCGTTAGATATATAGCGTAAATTCAGCCAATTCAAAATTGAGAGTACTTTAAGAATACCTTCTTTATACGTCCACTTATGCCTCCCACCACCCCACAAGTAGGAAAACTCCTACAATAAAAGCTTCAAAATGACAGATACTACTTAAATTATGCTTATCACTCAATAAACAACAACAACAACAGTGACAACAACTCACTTTCTTCATCCAATGTTACTGATGGCAATAAATCCAGAGGTTCTACTAAATGACTACGACCTGGTATTTGTTTTTGACGTCTAGATGGATATGGAAATCCTCTGAAATTTGTTAAATAACCTGGTGGTAATCGATGAAATGGTACACCGCTTGGAGCATGTATAATCTCGTATAGAACACAAGGTGGAGGTGTATAACGAACATTACTAATGTTGCCATCAGATGGATCTAATATTCTGTTGTTGCTATTATTATTATTATTGGAGTCAATACCATTATTATTGTTATTATTATTATTACTATTAATACTATTGTTCTGTAACCTTCTTCGTGATGAATTAACTCTGGTATTCGATACTGGAGTGATAGTTTGTGGTGCTGGAGGACTTCCTAATACGTGTAAAGTATTCTCATAGATACGAAGTAGATTGGAATCACTGTTGTTATGCGTTGTAGACATCTGTGGTACAACTTCTCTCCATTCGGCTGTATCTAATTCCCAGTGAAGGAATTGTTCATCAACGAATGGTGTTGATGACTCAACGTTATTGGACTAAAATAAAAGTTAGAGAAAATACACCAAAAGAAATATGATTAGTTGTCAGTGTGAAAAACACTTCTATAAAATACAGATAACAAAAATTGTCTGAGGGATTGACTAACTGATTGATTTCAACATAGAACTTTCTACAGAACTGTTCAACTCGCCAAAATCCATGTAGCAAAATAAGTGGTAGATGAAAGAGAGGAAAAGGGGGATGTCAAAAAGGACTAGAATAATATTTAATTCAATTTTAGATCCTTTTATCGATTGATTGGACCAAAGTGCTCGGTCTCAGGTTAACATGTCGACTTCTTCTGCAGATGCTTCGACCCGTTGCACAAGAGGTAGCTCTCGTGGCCCAAGTGGTCCAGTGGATAACGCTTTGGCGTTTGAAACTATAAGGCACCGGGTTCGAGCCTCGGTGGGAACATCACTCAATTGGAAATGACGAGTCTCATATAGGACGAAATGCGCATCCCGGATTCCACTGCTAGACACCACCTATCAATTGACTACATTAATAAGCAGAAAGATAGAAATGGGGAGGAAGATATTTCGTTTAATATTCTACGTAAGGATGACAAAACAATCTGGTATCATTCAATCCCTACCTACTTTTACACTTTGTTAATTATGGAACTTTCCTACCCAATACACGAATGTACAGCCTAGTTGATGACTTCATAGAAAAGAAAATTTTCTTCGCTGCAACCGTCTTTTTAATAATTAATATGTTAATTCTCTTATTCTACCTGTTCTTCATTATTGTACGCCCAGTTCAATCTGTCCTGAGCTAACTTAAGAAAGATTTTGTGTGCATATTCTCTTATCAGACTCTGCGAATTCGCTGTATACACAACACTATCCTTTATTTATTTTATTTATTTAATCGCATAAAAACTTGGTACAATATTATGGCACCAAGAAGGATGCGCCACACAATAATAATAAAACAATATAGATCAAAAGGAAAAAAGAAGGAAAAGAAAAAAAGTATAAGTAGAGAACGGATAAAGAACTTTATCTGGAAGGAAGACAGTCATGCTTAACAAGTTCAAACAGTATTCGTTAACTATCATCAGGAAGGGAAGAAAGAAGGAAATTGCAACACGTTCGCCATTGATTACGATTCTTGGCCATATATCCGATGACGTTTCGAGCCACCGATTTGAGCTATCTCTCGGACCCCAACCGGGGAGTCGTGACACACCAACCGATGCTAATCTAGCACAAAAATCCTTCATTCCACGACGCCACGTCATGGACTGACCACCCTTCCGCCTTTTCCATCCAATCCCAGGGCTGGCTAGCGAACAGAGACCTGTACGGAAGCCTCTGGGATGACATTCGCAGCACATGTCCAAGCCACCGGAGCCGGTGTTTCCAGATGACGACACTCAGTGAATGGTGATCTCCACTGTGTTCAAACACACGCCGCCGAACCTCAGAATTACTCATGCGATTATGCCATCGAACGCAAGCAATCCTGCGAAGACAGCGATATCTCATCTCAAATAGGTGGAAATAGGAGCAACTATAAAAGTCAACATGATCGGATGACTAAGTACAAAAACTTTACCATAACTTAATTTGGAGCACATATTTTACGTGATGAGAAAAGTGTAGGGCAGGACATTACCAACTTATTAAGGAAGTCTCAGTTAACGGCCTTATTTTCCTTCATTATGGTACTGATGTTAATGATTATTATTATTTTATCCTTTAGTTCCTAGAGGAACAAAGGGATTCAGTCGCGCGTCTCCATTGCCTTCGGTTTTCTGCCAACTTTTTCACCCCGCTCCAAGTCTGCCCACATGCTTTCATCTCCTCTTCACATGACCTCCTCCAAGTCACCCTTGGACGACCACCTCTCCATTTCCCATTCGGTTTCCACTCGAGCAATGGCTTGGCGCGTGATGGATGTCACTTGATGGTTTTCTCAGAGTATGGCGAATGCATCTCTATTTCTTCATGCCTATTCGTTTCACAATCGGTTCCTGGTTGGTTCGTTCATTGCCAGAGATACCTCCCTGTTGCTGATCTTTTCTAGCCGGCCATCTGATCTTGAGTATTGAGCACAGACAACTGTTAATCAAGGTCTGTAGTTTGTTTGAGATGCTCTTTATGACGCGCCAGGTCTCTGATACTTTCACTTAATTTTACATTCATATTGGACAATATTATCGATGTAAGTGCCCTGTTTTAATTATTACCACTATGGTGAAAAAGTTACATGCAATGCACCATACAATAAAACTAATAAAACAACGACGTATGGGGAAAAATAGGTAGACAATGAATAAAGGGCTTCCATCCAGAAACGAAGGAGCTATATTTAACATGATCAAATAACATTCGTCAAATTATTGTCTGAAAGGCACGAAAAGAGGAAATTGCGGCATGTTTGCCATCGGTGATTGCGATTCTTGGACATATCGGATAACGTTAGGAGCAACCGATTCGAGCTATCTCTCAGACCCCACAATCAGGTAGTTGTTGTGATGCACCACTAATCGATGCTAACCGAGTACAAATGTCCTTTATCCCACGACGCCACGTCATGAGCTGAATGACCAAATCTCTGTCTTTTCCATCCCGTCTCAAGGCTGACTAGCAGTCAGAGACGGGTATGGAAGCCTCTGGGATGATATTCGTAACACATATCTAAGCCACCAAAGGTGGTGTTTCCAGATGACGACATTCAATGAATGGTGGCTTCTACCATGTCCAAACATACTCTATGATGCCAAAGAATGCAAGCAATTTTAGGGAAACAGAAATGGTCACATATGCAGTCACCGGACATCCTCACCTCGGAGGGGACAGGTTTCGTAGGCGTGAAGTAAGACTGCATACACCGAAGCGTTGTAAACCAGACCTTTGACAACCATGCTAAAGCCACGACGGCGCCAGGGGTGGCTCAGATTAGCGCATGCCACCCTAGCTTTTATGATACGATTGGGAATCTCGTCAATCACACATATGTCAGCACTCATACAGCTACCCAGATACACGAACTTGTCGACAACTTCAAGAGGTTTACCTGCAAGAGTGAGGTACAAGTACAGGCTCCCGGTAGCTAATCTTCTAACAGTACTTTGCACTTAGACACTGATTGACAGCTGATTAAGTGCGATTTAGGCGGTTTGCATGCTATTGCACAGTAAGACAATATCGTCTGCATACTCGAGGTAGAAAAGTCCTTCTCCAGGAAGTAGATCTACACCGCCACCACCAAGTATTTCCTTCAGAACTGACTTCAGAGTTAGGGGGAAATGAAGAGATTGGACAACCCTGTCTAACCCCACAGTTAATCAGCACCCTTGCCTCGAAGAAACAGCAGTTTTGGTTCACAAATAGGTGTACATGAACCTACACATGTCTGACACAAATAGATTTTGAATCACACCGTCTTGTGAACATCGTTATCTATATAATACAATATTATTCTAATTTTCACCTCCCTTTATGTTAGTAAGATAATTAAAATTGTTGTTTATTGCTATTTTTGGACTCTTTAGTAGTATTGTCCTCTGAAGCTTTTAGGGATCGAACCCAGAACGTTAATGTCACGACTCAAGTAGCCATTCAGCAAGTCAGATTAACTGACTGGCTGAACTGAAACAGGAGCCTTAGTGTTTGCGTGATTGCACAGGGCCAAGAGGACCAACTGCTTGGGACGGATCATCACACGCTATCTCCTCTCCTCTCCTCATCTCAAATTTAAATGACGCGCCCAAATAACAGTAACCTCACCTGAGAAGTGTAAGATGTAGATTCTTCTGATGGAGAAAATAATGACATGACACCACTCTTTGTAACCACAAGGAATCCAACACCTTCAGCTGTAGGTAATACACGGCAGGCGGTTATTCGCTGTAATTTAGTATTACTATTTGTTGCACCACCACCACCACCTCCTCTTGTTCCCGAAGTAGAAGAACGAGATTCTGTCAGTGTACGAAGAGATGATGAATGATTAGACGTATAACTAGTACTACCAGTACCAGTAATATTCTCACTTGTTGTATTCGTCGTCTGATCTACCACCATCAACCCTGATTGTTCACGAGTATTTCTCCGGATGAAAGGATTTGGAATTCCACGAGGCCATATCGGTTGATCATCTGTAGGATCGTTAAAACGCCATACTAAGCCTTGTGTAACATCCAGTTCACTAGGAGGGAAACGATGATGAAATAGTAGAGGCTGTTCTATCGATGATGCAAGACCACCAGTTGTTGTTGTTTCAGCAAACAGATGACTTTCTTCATCATACTGTTTTTTATGCTGTTCATAACGTCGAAGATTTGAAATATTCCACAATTGAAAACGACCGTCAACTCCACCTGTGGCTAAAATATTTTCATCGAATGGTGATGGAGATACAGCATGAATGGCGCCTTCATGTCCCTGAAATAATGAATAGAAATCATAAACACACATCATAGACTACACAAAAAGTGATAAGATAAGAGGATGTATCTGGCAATTATTAACCAATTGGCTGATTAATTACCCCATAGACAACGCCAAGTCTGGCAAGGTAGATATACGCTGAGTAAACTAACTGGATTGCACCTTTTTTAAATATTTTTATTATAACTTGAATTCACACATTATTTTAGTACATGTATGGAATTCTCAGCATGTGATATCGATAGCCCAAAGTTTAGCAGGCCGACCATTGATATCATGTGTGCGTCGACCGGGGATCGACACCCGGATCATGCGCATGACTGGCCAACATTCTAACCGCCGGGCCACCGATGTGCATGCAGATCGTGCAGACACACATATGCTGGCGATATATTATCGCCTTATATTTTGATGTGAAACTGTGTTCACGATAAGCATGAATGAATAGTAACCGGAATTACGAAAAAAAATAAGTGGATTTTGTTAACTACATAAGTGTTATTAAGGTTAACGAATAACATACTCTCCAAAATCCATATCGAAATAAACTGTTTTATTTGAAACCAATTCAGTAAATATTCAAGTGTTGGTTTGTAGGGATTTGATACTCGCCGAAGACATTGGCTAGGGTTTGCGCTATGTCGTGAATTGGCAGAAGTTAGAATTCATGGTCTGGCCATTGGATTGGGTCCCAGTGGCTTAATGGTAGACGAGCTCGCCTTGTAACCAGAAGGTCCTTGGGTTCGAACCCCGGTGGGTGCGTACTGCTGAAGAGTCCCAAACTAGGATGAAACAGTTGTCCAGTATTCCCAGGTGTTCAAATGGTTCTCCAACCAATGTCAGCTCATGATGAAATCCTGTAATTAAGCAAATCTTTACCAACCTCATTCAACAGCTATATGACAATGGTGCGTGTGAACTGATTCCACAAGGAAAACCTCAGTGGTACCTTTGGATTGAAGGAGTAAGACAAGCCTGCCTACTATAACCCACGATGATATTACTAACAGTGGTGGACTGGATTATACGGAAGACTGTGAGGAAGAAGACAGAGCTGTGTTACGCCTAACGGCCCAGAAGATCTAGAAGATCTGGATTTCGCGGACGGTTGATGTCCAATGTCATACAAACTTGAAGACATACGGGCGAAAACCAACAAGTTGGAAGAAAATGTGAGCGGTGAAGACAGGACTTTAAATAAACATAGAGGAAACAGAGTTAATGAAGATAACTTATCTTTGTCAACGGGATATACATGAAAAAAGTTATTTCCTTCATCTATCTGAGAGGCATCGTTTCGACTACAAAAGGCACGGATAAGAATAGTGCCAACCGAACAGGAAATAAAAGACAGACATCTATCACTCTGAAGTCAGTTTGGAAATCAACTGCGATAAGCACAAAGAACGAAATTCGGAGTTTCAACACTAATGTTAACTCTGTCAATTTTTCTATATGAGTCGCAGATATGGCGCGGGTATCACCAAAAGCATTCCTAACCGACTTCATACATTTATCAACAGCTGCCTTCGCTCTATAGTGAGGAATACGTATCCTGCCATAAAGAATTATTTTATTTTTTTTATTTTTGATTTACAGCTTGATTCCATACTGTATTTTCGGTACAATTATGGAATTTTCAGCATGGATATCGGTAGCCCGAATTTCGCAGGCCGACCATAGATATCAGGTGTGCGTCGGCAGGGGATCGAACCTCGGACCATGTGCATGGTCAGCGGGAGTCCTAACCACTGTGCCACCACTGACAAGAATTGTCATTAGTATACAGATGCAGAAGCATCGGTGGCGCGGCGATAGAATGCTCTCCAACCACGCCCAATGTGGTCCGGGGTTCAATCCCCAACTGACACACTCCTTTACCTTCCTAAGCCAGTAATAAGACTGGTAAAAAGACAAGGTTGGGCATGGGGTTAGCAACCACATCCCGTAAAAATATAAACCACTGCTACCGAAACTTCAAGCCTCTAGCTTGAATTCCTATGATGTTCCGCTGGGAAAGTAAAGAAATTTTAAAAAAATACAGATGCAGATTGATGCAAGAGGTAGCCACAACTGCAAACATTTTAAGTTATTGGCTACAGAAGTAGGAGGAAGTGTTTATTTCTCAAATCTGGACCAGACTGCTTACGTTGTGGTAAGGGAATAATCTCAGAGTTTAACCTTCAGAAAATCAGCAACCTATCAGAACAGTTCACTAACCGTTAACCTAGCCAACCGTAACTGTGGTTAAAAATGTATAAATATAGCGTGATTCTCTTTAATAATAAAGTCCGTTATCAAGTATCTTGCCTTCTCCCGTTATAACTGGTGTCACTACCTCCAGACAGTGAAGATCCCATGGCTCGCTGCTCTCAAAGATGGAGACATCATGATCTCCTACTCGGAACTTCGATGCTGTCCCCAAGTCTTTCTTGGTGGGCATCAAGGACCCGACGGCGAAGGTAGATGTGCTAGGGAGGCTGCTGAAAGGTTGGGAAAAGGTGGCGTACGACAATGTGGAGCAGTTAACACATAAAGTACTAGCACGACATACACCTCAGAAGCTTGGAACAGTGCCTAAAAGGCAACAGTCAGTTAAGCACTATAACACAAAAGACTAGAGATATGTAGTTGCGTAAACAAAATGACGCAACGGCTCAACTATTTCTCTTCACACTCTGGATATATACACACACATATCCAGAGAACTTTAGAATTTAAATGAAACAGACAACTCATGAAAAATGTTGAAACAAGTAACAGAGCTTAACATAAAGCAGAGATTTAATGAATTCATCAAATTTCGGTAGAACTATTCTGTCTGTCTGGTTGCAACATAGAACTTGGCACCTAAGTGCACCAGTTCGAGTTGCCACCTTCCAAATAGCACACAGAGGTAGACAAGAAGATGAGTGAAGAGAATCAATAGAGTTTGACAAGTATAAGAGTGAAACAGAATGGGTAATGGTAGAAAGGAATATGAAAGATTACAGAGACTGAATACATCTGGGCTGGCCATTGACAACGATTTTGAGCCATGTCGCCTATCGCCTCCAGCCATTGATTCCTAGAGTCAGTCCCGAGGGCCCCAACCCGGACGGAAGTCTGCATCTCCCTACCTGGCCGACTCAGTTTAACTGTCAAGGATTTATTTCATGGATTGATGACGTTTTTGTTTGGCCACCACTTACTCTTTTCCCACCTGCACTACCTATATCAGCTAGTAATGCCCGTCGGGGGAGGCGATGGTTAGGCATGCGCAGCACGTGACCTAGCCATCTCAATCCATGTAACTTTATAGCCTCGTCGATTGATTTTCCCTGTTTGCCCAACACTCTACGCCTAACGTCAACATTAATTACTCTATTATACCAACTAACGTGAGAAAGAGATCGTAGACATCTATGATCAAAAACAGTCAACCTTTTCATGTCTTCAACTCGTATTGGCCATGTTTCAGAGCCATAGAGAAGGACGGAGCGAACTGGTGAGCAGTACACACGTCCCTTGGTTGATAGCCGGATGTCACGCCTACGCCAGAGATGGTGCAAGCTAGCGAAAGTAGCTCGAGCTTTACGGATCCGTGCTGAGATTTCGTCGCCAATCAGCGGATGCTTCAACAATCCGGTATCCAATCCTCAACGCTTCAAACTGTGTATGCCAACTCTAGTGTGTTTGTGAAAGCAACTAAAGAGTTCTCTACTGAAATTTCATCAACTTATTAACTCCTTAAATTAATTATTAACTTTCGTTGCTTATTTTTAAATTCTTTCTTATGGTGAAATAAATATTTCTTACGAGAAACTAATTTCAGATGACAAACACTACCGTGAAATTCTTACAAATTTATTTATCTTGTGATGAAAACCTGCTGAAATATACAAATATGCCTGGATAACTGACTGATTGACAGACTCGTTTTAACATAAAACTACTCTGCACAGGTGTGCACTATTTCGAGCACATAAAGCAAGATAAAAGAGAGTAATGAGAGATGCTTATTTTCACCAATGATATTCCTAATTGTCATGGACTGGATTATGCGTCAGACAGTTGGAAACCAGAAGACAGGGACCGACGTGAAGAACCTAGAAGACCTGGCTTTCGCGTGTGGATGATTTACGTTTGATTTCACACAAAATCGAAGACTTACAAGAGAAAACCGACAAACTGGTCGAAGAAGCAGCCGGCGAAGACAGGACTCCAAGTGAACATCGACAAGACGGTGATGAAAATAACCAACTAGCCAACAACAACAACAGCAACATCCAGTGCCAATCACCATCAACGGGAGGGATTTGAAAGAGGTGACTTTATTCACTTATCATCTAGGGAGTATTGTCTCAACTACAGCTGGTGGAACGGATGAGGATGTCAAACCAAAAATCAGGAAGGCGAGAAACACATTAATCAAACTGAAATCAATCTGGAAATCTTCGTCACTCAGCACCAACAACAAAATTCAGTCGGATTTTCAATACAAACGTCAAGTCAGTCAGCTCTTCTATACGGATCAGAAACCTGGCGGGCGGGTCACAAAGAGTATTTCCAACAACCTGTTGCAGACCTTTATTAAAAACCAACTGTCTTTGCTCTATACTGAAGATCAGATGGCCGGGCCGGAAAGAATCACCAACAACGAATTATGGGAACAAACAAAGCAAGAACCAATCGCCCAACAAATATGCAGGAGAAAGTGGAGATGGGTCGGACACTCCCTGAGGAGACCGCTGGGTGACATCGCGCGTCAAGCCCTCGAGTGGAACCCGAAAGGGAAGCGGTGAGTGGGACGTGAGTGCAAGGGTGACATGGAGGAGATCGTATGAAGAGTTGAAACAGTATGGACTGACATGGATGCAGGTGAAAAGTACAGCAGAAGGAAGACAGAAGTGGCAAGTGGAGACGTGCAATTGAAGCCCTATGTTCCACTAGGAACCCAAGGGAGCAATAATAATAATAATGACAGATTCAACAAAAGAGAGAAAATAAACACAAGTGTGAGTGATACGAAAAGAATAGTACTAATATGGAAGAAGAAGAATAGAGTTTCATTATGTATGACAAATCACAAAGAGTGAATACATCTCCATCAGCAATTGACAACGATTTTCAGCCACATCACCATTTGTCTACAGACACTGGCTCTTAAAATCCTGAGGACTCTAACCAGTCAGTTAGGAATTCTACACCTCCCCACCTGGCTGGCTGGCTGGCTGGCTGGCTGGCTGGCTGGCTGGCCTAAACTGACTGTTATGGATTTCATTGACTGATGAAGCCATATTTTGGTTTGACCACCACGAGCTTTCTTCCAGTCTGATCCTACTCAGTCAGCCAACACTGTGGGTCGAATAAGGCGATAACTAGGCATACAGCATACGTAACACATGTCCTGACCATTTCAATCGATGAAGCTGTTTCACAACCTCGTCGATTGATTCCCCCCCCCTTATTTAACAGTCGACCGTTGTTTGACCTCAATATTACTTTCCCTATTACACCACCTGACACGGGAAAAAGAACGCAGACACCTATGATCAAAAATAGCTAGTTTGTCTTTCCATGTCTTTCATTTTTAATGACCATGTTCCACTGACAGCCATAAAGGAGGAAGAAGCGAATTGGTGCTGTGCAGTACACACATCCTTTGATCGATAGCCGGTCGAATTTCACTAATATAAGGATAAGACTTGGGTACTGTGGTAGTGTATGACTCCATTACAGATAAAATCTTATTTTGATAAAATCACACAGTTTTGAGCACAAATTATTGCTCATAATCAATTTTTACTCATGAAGCAATAAAATTGTGTGAATATGCCTTGATATGATTGTGAGCAATAATTTGTGCTCCAAACATTAACAGTAAACATTACTGCATAACACTGTGAGACTTGATCAAAATAAAATTTTATCCATAATACAGCTGGATTTCACACCTATTAAACCACAAAATGGCGTAAAATATGCAAATATACCTTTTCAATAGTTGGTTTGTAAGGATTAGATTTGTTTCTACGAGTTGATCACGGATTGATATCAGTTAGAAAACCATTGAAAACCGCCAGGGAGTACACCGGGCAGCTGCTGTTTCATCCTAGTTTGGGAATCGTCGACACAGTAGAGGTTAGAATTCATGAGCTGGCCAGTGAATCAGATTACAGTGGTTGGATGGTATACGAGCTAGCTTGACATGTAGCCGGAAGATCCTGGGTTCAAACCCGTTGGTGGTGGGTGAGTACTGCCGATTTGTTCCCAAACTAGTGGGATAAAACAGCTGTCCAGTACTCCATGGAGGTTTTCAATGGTTCTCTAACTGATATCAACCTGTGATCAACTCGTAAAATACAAATATACTTGAAGGGATAGAGGGAGAGAGAGAGAAGCTGTAAATAATATGCTGAATACGGCGCATGTAAACAAATCACAACACATTTTTCGCTTACATCAATCACTGTAACCAATTGTCCACTATGTCCAAAATAGATATAAACAGATCCATTCTTCATGGAAGAGATTAAATATTGATCGTGTATAGACCAGACTAATAAACAGGGACGACATTTCACTCTAAAAAAAATAATACAAAATAAGTTTGTTTTTAATTGGTGGATGGTGAGACTAACAGTGGAATCCAGGATGCGCGTTTCGTTCCATTTGGAACTCGTCAATGCATGTACCTGTATTTTTGTTTATGTTTTCTTTTGATTTAGAAAATGTAAATACGAATGTATAGGTGTCTGTTTTAAATACACCACCACAGTGAACAACAAGAATACTTCGTGGTCTGTTTGGAATTTTGTCTACCAGAAGCTTCTACCGTTACTATATAACATATAAACGCACCAACGTTAAGTCAGTCAGTCAGTCAGTTCTTCTATATAGGTCAGAAACTCAGTAAGCCCGTCACTAAAAGTATTTGTAACAGACTACCACTGGAAACTTTTATCAATAATTGTCTTCGCTTGCTCCATAATGAGGATTAAATGGCCGAACAGAAACAACGAACAACAAGCAACACTGCAGACGAACCCAATCAAAAAGTATGTCGAAGATTATTGAGATGCATCGGATACACGTTGAGGAGACCGTTAGGTGATATCGCACATTAGGCAATCCAAATGAGAAAGGACAAGTTGGGCATTAGTCTGATACTAACACGGAGGAGATGACAGCCTATGGGTAATCGTAGCTTTAACTGAGGAAGACTGCAAAGAATCGAACAAAGCGGAGATGTGCTATTGAAGCCCTCCTATGTTCCCAACTCGGAATCCAAGGGAACAACAATGACACATTGGAAACACAATTTGCTTGTGCTTCTTCATTTTCCTTTCATTTTTGCCATGTTGTTTTAAACAAGCATCTTTTACTAATTCCACCTATCTGCTATTTGATATTCTTGCAGCTGATATGCATAATTATACCTTAATCTATATACTACTTATAAATCTCGTCAGTAGTACACGCCACATTACTATTCACCAGTCAGAAATGTCAATTATATAAGCCAGTAACCCGGAATAGAGAACAAAAAGCTTTCATGTGAAAGAATATACAACAAACCACTAACCTTTTACCAAATTGTAACTTCATACTTCTCCATTGGCCAGCTTGAAGTTTCCATAAGCAACAACTTGCACCAACTGAACTGCCAGTAGCTAATTTTAGTCCACAATGACTAAATGCTACACTGTTCACACTTTCCTACAACAAAGATTATATAATGAAATAAGAAAGAAAATAAATGAGACAAGTTAGATAATAATGACCGACTGTCTCTTTCACTTTAAGTCGACTGTTATTACAGATTCATAAGTAGAGAAAAATACCGGTTAATTAATTAATCAGTCAATACCTACTAACATACTCTTCAGTAGTCTGAAAACAGTTTGGAAATATCTTCTACATTCAATCAGTTTCAAGAATAAGATTCCGATCTTCAACAATAATGTTAAATCAGTCACTGCTTCTATATAGACCAAAGACTTGATCAGCGAGTTAACAAAGGAAATTGCAGGCTTATTTCAACATCTGCCAACTTCTCTGGTTCCATATTGAAGATCAAATAGCCGGTCGGTCAGAAAGAATCAGCAACAAGAAACTATGGTAATATACCAACTAAGAACCTATTCCTCAAAAAATATGTAGAAGAAAGTGGAAATGGACCAGACACACGCTGATGAGATCGTAGAGTGATATCGCACACCAGCCAGGCAATCGCTAGGGTGGAACTCAAATGGGGAACAATGAGTTCGACGTTGGTCCGAGGGTGACATGAAGATTATGCGAGGAAGAGATCAGAGACTATGAGAGAAATTTTGGGGCCAGTTAAAGCGGAGTGAAGAAAATAAGACAAAATAGAGATGTGCCGTTGAAGTCCTATGTCTGATGAAGGAAACTGAAATGAAAGTTTGAAAGAGCTGAAGGGCAGAACTTCAAAATAATCTGCATTTCAGTCTAAACAGAACATCTCTCAGTTGTGAACACCAATTATACTCTTGTACTTCGTCGGGTTCAGCGACTACCACCCATCTCTGTCTTAAATAAACAAACTGACGAGTCCAACATCCACCCATACGATTTTATCAGTTCAGTCAGATAATTTAGTTACACAAAGTCCAGAAACGAAGAAACGGTTTTATTTTTTTTCTAAGCTTTACAATCAAAATTTTACTTTGCTTCGTTCTAAAGTGTACACAGGACTTCAACAGCAATTGAAACTTCTTGCATTTGGCTCCCTCGAATACATAGATCACTAATACATGTAGTAGCTTCTAACATCAAATTGAGGAGGAAAACCTCCATTGCGATAAATGTCCATTCGCAATTAAAAGACCATATTATTACCATCATGATTATTATTCGTCCCATGGGTCCCGAGTGGGACATAGGGCTTCACAGTAGCACATCTTTCACTGCCGTCTTTTCTACCTGGCTCGACAACTGCTCACATCACAAGCTTTTATGTCCACTCCGAAAAAAATCACTAACGTGTTGAAAACTATTTTCAAAGTGGTCTCTTTCACCCCAAGTGAAATCAAGACAGACAGTCACACTCTGTGTAGAGTCACAGTCACTTCCTCTTTCTGTAGGATAAAATATATCAGTAACTCGTTCAAAAGCTTTCACACATTTCATCTTATCTAACTGCATAGTTTTAAGTTTGTTGAAAGCTTACTCATCACCTAGACACATTCATGTTCTACCTAATAACTACCATTCAATCATATGATAGAACCAAATTTAATGTAATAACGTCTTGGATAAAATACCATTCTAGTTTCAAGTTTACCGACGGATTGATATGAATTAGAGAACCATTAAAAAACCCAGCGAGTACTGAAGAGCTATTTCAAACGTAGAAGAAGTACCATCAGCCAGCGCCAACAGGTTGATCTCTGACGAAATCTCAGCACCGATACAGAAGGCTAGTTTCGCATATGCCTGTCAGTTTACGCCGTCTCTGGAGTAGACATGATATCCGACTATTGACCAAAGGGCGGGTGTACTGCTCATCAGTCCGCTCCGTCCTCCTTTATGGTCAGCTGTGAGACCTGGCCATTGAGAGTGGAAGACATGAAAAGCCTTATTAGCTGTCTTTGATCAAAAGTGCCTGCGTTTTATCTCCCGTGTGAAGTGGTGAGCAATATTGGGGTTAGGCTTTGGTCGAGTGCTAGGTAAAGAGGGGAAATCAATCGACGGGGCTGTGAAATTACATCGACTGAGATGGTTAGGACATGTGTTACATATGCATGCCTAGTCATCGCCTTCCTCAACGAGGAATGTTAGCGGATATATGGCCAGGCTGGAAAAGAGGTAGCGGTGGTTAAACAAAAACTTGGCACCAGTCAATGAAATCTACAACTGTTAGTCTAAGCCAGCCACGTAGGAAGGTGTAGACTTCCTGACTGGTTGGGGTCCTCAGGGTGGTAAAAAACAATGGTTGGAAACAATTGGTGACAAGGCCCAAAATCGTTCTCAATGGCTGGCGCAGATGCATCCACTCCTTGTGACTTATGATTCCAATGAAACTGTTTCGTTCTTCGTTACTACTATTCCTTTGTCTCGCACCTCTGTTTACTGTCTCGATTATGCATTTCTTCTATTTTCTGTTGCTTTGTGTGGTACATGGAGTGTGGCGGCTTGAACTGACGCACATTTGTGCAAAGTCCTATGTCGAAAACAGACACACAGACAGAGAATAACCTGCTAACTGGAGGTTACGCGCTATACTGCCAATAAACTGCACCACCATCTGTCCACACCATGACTTTCATACGTTGTTGAAAACTGCTGTGGATTTCATGAACTGATGAAGCCATCTTCTGGTTTGACCACCACTAACTAACCCTTTTCCAACCTGATCGATCTAACCTATGTCAGCTAACATTCCCCGTCGAGGAAGACGATGACTAGGCATAACAGCATACGTAACACATGTCCTAACTATCACAGTCGATGAAGCTGTTTCACAACCTCGTCGATTGATTTCTCCTCCTCACCTAACAACCGATGCCTGACCTCAATATTACTTACCCTATTACACCACCTGACACGGAACAATGAACACAGACAGCTAGCCTTTCCACATCTGTAGAATAAAAAATTTAACACTTTGAAAGTAGAGACTGTATGATACCAGATCGTTTTAACTTCCTAACATACAATGTCAAACGAAATATATTTCTGGAAACTAGTATGATGTGGTTAGACCAAGAAAGTTATTTAGCATTCGACTCAGTTTCGACTTCAGTGCCACCTATGATACTAGAATCATGCGAACACACTTGAGTTTGAGAGTGAAATTAACCACCTGACTGACATTTGCAGGGACTACTAATTTCTGATTCAGAACAGTTTGACAGAGAAGTAACACACATAGAAGCAGTCAGATCATCAGCAAACTTAATAAAATTGCCTTCAGCAGAATGCAGCAAGTCATTTAAGAAGAAAGATGACAGAAAAGAAGAGAGAACATTACCTTGTAGAGTACCAGCTGGAGTAAGTGAAGCAGTGAAGGACTTTCCATTGTGAACAGTGTACTACTTTCTGTCAGAAAAATAAGAATGCAACCACTTTATTAGTCCACCAACCAGTGCTTGTGTCACAGTAACTAAGCGACTCCCAGTGAGACTACAAATATCTATCGGTAAACTAAAAGTATTTATGGATATCTCATGATAAAAACTTGATCTTTTATAAACCTCAGCAGATAGCCTGAAATAGAAGTGCTAATATCAATGATCCATTAATGTAAGTCTATTGTACAGATCATGGCATAACAATTCGTCAATTACTGTAGCCACTTTGAAATGTAAACAGTTTGAAAGGGTGAAATTTTCACCCCGGTTTTCTTTAGAAACCATATTAATTCATACCTCATACGGTAATCAAGAAAGTGAACTGAATTTTCACGTAAAAAATATATACTACTGATTGATTTATATGAGTAGTTAGAGCTGGATACCACTCACATCAACCAGTGGTGTGATTTCTTTTTCTCTCAGCAATTAGTACACTGAACTTACCTCATGAGCAGCCAGTATACCAGCTGGTTCTGGTTTTAATGGATTCGTGAATTGATACAAACGGATATTCTGATCTGAACAACCAGCTGCCACTAAAAGTCCACCTAGAGTAATAAAAAATACATATATCAAAGAGGAGCACATTTGATATGATAACCAGGCCGTATGTAAATAACATATTTAACGTTAGAAAGAATTCAGTTAAACTACAGCAACTGGACTTAATGTGATTTATACTCATTGAAATAATTTCAGTAACACTTAAGTCTCGGATATATATTCAAATAGAACTTGGGAACTTTAGTAGAGTATAGTTCCATCACATCCTAGATACTTTCTCGTGCGCGCCCAAACGTGCTCACTGGTCTCAAAGTAATCTCTCAGCGACCAACAAAACCCAAATAAGTACAACCAAGGCATTTCAATGCATATACAACATCCAAAGAAATGACAGCTTTCCTCTCTCTGCATGCTCGGTGTATGTCACAGCGTCACAGATACCACTCTTCAAAAATACTTTGAAAACACCACGAATCTCTTAGTAAATCACACCAAAGATGAGATGAGTTTCACACCACCACCAAGACGGACGAGAGAGGGGATAGCTGGCTTTGTAATATGTTAAATGTTAACATGGAGGACTTTGAGACGGCGTTTACCTCCTTCTCCCTTGACACCTTTTTCCACGATCACACACATGATTCAAATTGACCTGTAGACAACAGACACGAAATGTCCACATGGCAGAGGTGAGATCTTTTAAAAACCCTCCAGGAGGAGAAACCACCTACTGAGGTGAGGACATTACGAAATAATCACTTCTAATGAGTCTGAGTTGAATAAAACTCTCTCGGGCTTGCACATCGCAATGAACTAAACTGCCTGTAATTAACGTTAGTTGACGAAGGTCATACCATGCCAGAAAGGTTCTTTGGACAGCAATTAGACTAAGCGCAGTCATCGTCATAGTGTAAGTTTGTTTACAATATTTTGAAGATCTGTAGGCAAAGTCGTACACAGCTGGAGAATAAGGGTGTATAGAAAATCAAGCAAATGATTCAGTGAAGAGACTCTTACCAATGAATTTATTATCAAGCTGTACATTGGTGTATATACATACGGGCTTTTTCAAGAAATTATATTTCCTGAGGGGATTGAAACCAACTTCTATACATTCTATGAACTATGCTATGTATATATGACATTATTCGTTTTGCCACATGACATCTAACTATGATTAGAATCGGAAACATTTTAATTACATTTCATACTACTATTATTATTTTATATATTCACATCTTGGTTCCAACCTCCTGACAGGTTATAATTTCTTTCTTGGCGCGTCACGAAGGGCACTTCGAACAAACTACAGACCTTCTTCATCAACACCTATCTTCGCTCAATGATCAAGTGCGTCGGTGGCACAGTGGTTAGGACTCTCGCCGACCATTCACATGGTCCGGGGTTCGAGCCCACGCCGACGCACACCTGATATCTATGGTCGGCCTGCAAAATTTGGGCTACCGATATCCATGCTGAAAATTCCATACATGTACCAAAAATACAGTGTGGAATCAAGCTGTAAATCAAACAAAAAAGATCAGATGACCGGCCAGAAAAGATCAGCAACAGGGATCTCTGGCAATGACCTAACCAGCCAAGCAGGAACCGATAGTGCAACAAATACGCAGGAAGAAATGGACGTGGACTGGATTGGCTATACTCTGAGGAAACAAACCGTCACCAAGTGACATCACACGACAGGCCATAACTAAAGAAAATTATATATATATATATAATTTTCTTTAGTTCCTAGAGGAACATAGGGCTCCAGCCGCACGTCTCCATTGCGCTTGGTTCTCCACCAATATTTTCACCTAGCTTCACATCTGCGCACATGCTTTCATCTCTTCTTCACATGACCTCCTCTATGTCACCCTCGCACTGACGACCAACTCGCCGCTTCCTGTCCAGTCGGGTTCCACTCGAGCAATGGCCTGTCGTGTGATGTCACTTGGTGACGGTTTGTTTCCTCAGAGTATAGCCAATCCAGTCCACGTCCATTTCTTCCTGCGTATTTGTTGCACTATCGGTTCCTGCTTGGCTGTACAGCTTGATAATAAACTCATTGATATCAGTCTCTGTTATGTACTCGTCGAGTAGTTAATAGTCCTAATGCGGAAAGAGGGAAATCAGAAGACCACCAGGTTTACGATGATACTTGTATTTTCCAGACAAGGAAAATAAATGTCACACTAGTGTGTGAGTGAAATGGTACGAATGTACGAAAAAGCGTGTGAACAAAGAATACAGTATAAAAGTATATATGAAAATGGCTAATACACATGAACCAATAAATAGCCAGTCTTAACATGATTGTTTGTAATGTCATGTGACAACAAGGTCATACATGTTTATTTAGTTAGTGGACAGACAAAAGCATATTGTCAGTTATAATGAAATATCGATCCATATACACATAGCAAAATATAATAGACTGTCACAAACAAAACACACATCATGTGGATACATATCAGTCTCTTTGCTGAATCACTTGTTTTGATCTTTTATATATCCCAGTGGGAATAATACACAAGTAGGCGGGTGTTCCCCCCGCCCCTCAGATAACTAGCATGCCAGTAATGCTGTATCTCCACTCTAGACAGCGAGGGGCTAAGAATAGGCTAACTCCTAAAATTGTACATTCCAATTTACCCTCCGCTGGTCCTTAGCCTCAAGGTGCAGTACGATCTGAATATGGACAAAATACCAAAACACAATTCGAACAAGCCGTGAAAGCAGATCGAAAAGCTGGAGACCTGTTGATAAAATTCAACTCATGCTATTCGAATCTCAACTTCATAATAAAACATGAGGAAAATGATACTATTAAATTCGCAGATGTTTGTCGAGTGAAAAGGACTGATGGCACAGTCGAAAGATCTACATTTAGAAAGTATTCACGGACAGGATAGTACATACACATCAAAAATTCTTTTCCAATCCAGTATAAAAAGAACTTAGTCAGAATACTGTTCAATACAGCACGAAAACTTTGTTCTGACAGTACAACTGAACATGACATAAAAGCTCTGAAGGATGTTTTATCTAAGAATGGATATCCTGAGAAATTCATTAATAAATACTCTTAAGAAATGAGTCCCATTAAAACTATCCAAACAGTTCCAGAGAAATCTGTCTCAATCAATTTGCCATTCAAAAGACATGATGTGTACAAGAAGTAGTCAAATGAAGAATTAATAAAGCTGTCAAGAGAATTGTAGAGTCTGCAAAACACCACCAAGCACATGCTTCAACAATTTGGGAAAGACCAGTCGCCAGTCCTCAACACATCACACTGCGTATATCATTTTGAGTGTATTTTTGGGAGCCAGTACGTAGGTCTTACAGAAAGTCAACTTTCCACTCGCATGATGAAGCATTTGCCAAAGTTGTGGTTGAAAACAGCTAAATGCAAAGTGCCAAAAACCTTAATGACAAAACATCTTGTGAACTACGAACATGACACTGACACACTGTCAAGTCATTCACACCGTTTTCAGCAGACACACAAACAAAAAGATGCTTGCAATTGTGAAGGTTTGTGCAATTAGAGTTTATAAACCAGGTGTCTCATTCTACAAAAAGAAACGGTGGTCACTCTAAATCTACCATGGTAATATGTTTTACTTATTAACTGTTATTATTAACACTTTGTTCTACCCCTCATTATTATTCCTGATTCATTTAATACTATCTTTCGTCAGAGGTATTATCTCAACTCGTCTTGCTATCCATTATTCATTTCACAATTCTTGATATAATTTAGTCCTTTCTCTAGTGACTGACTAACTGTTTATTCCAGTAATGTAAGTGAAGTGTAATGCATTTTATTTTAATTTCAATCTCTCACACTTCCTTCCCCTTATCTATCCGAACATGACCTGAAAAAAATTCACACCTGTCGTTTTGAACGATTTATCCAAAGTAGTTTATTTGCTTATCAGTTTCAAATCTCCCAAAGTATCGTATAAATATATATATATATCCCTTATATGTAGAGTATTCTAGCGAAATTTAATGAATTCATTAAATCCTGCCTTGTTAACCCCTGTTTTTTTCTTTCCTTTACGTCCCCCAGTGGAACATAGGGCTCCAAGCTAGTGGCTTGAAGTTTCTGTAGCAGTGTTTATTTTACAGGATGGGACTGCTAGCCTTATGCCCAACCTTTCCTCTTTACCAGCATTATTTCTGGCTTAGCGAGGTAAAGGAGTGCGTTGGCCGGGAATCGAACCCCGGACCATGTGCATGGTTGGCGAGCGTCCTAACTGCTATACCACCGATGAACTATTAACCCCTGTTGCTTGTCTTAAATTCATATCGGGAAATAAATGTTTTCAACTACAATCAGTTGCTGCGAGACGACGCAACAATAATGCTTTTCCTGTTTCAAGTAATCCAAGAAAAAATTAACTTCCACGGTGTGTAGGCAGCCGAGATGGAATAGCCACCCACAGGCTTACAAGAACCACACACAAACACATAAATACAAAGCTCAGTCACAGTCATTCTTTGGATTGTTTCATGTAAAGATAACAATGGTAAACTTGAAATTTTAAGCAACAAAATGCTCATAACACTTAGGCCGATTATCTCAAATACAGACTATCCGATTTTCTCTTTGAAAATAGCATGTGTGTATACGGAAAGATATTCTTTTTGTCATAAAAAGAGCTTACCGGGACTAATGTCAATACACGCAATGGATGGCCAAAATACATTTGGAGTACCTTCAGAAGCTGTTGTAAAACGAATCGCTGGAAGTAATTCAACATTACAACATATCCATCTGTTTTCAGAACTATTCGTTGCGCTACCAAACTCATCAGCAGAATGATAATGATGATAATGATAATTACAGTAAACAGTGTGAATATATGGTATTATGTGCAGAAAGCCGCCAAAAGATGATACTATAAGCATACCAGAAGGATGCTTACGCTCACTGGAATCAGATAAAACTAGAAAAAAGGAATAAAATAATAATGTGATGACAAAAACGTCAAATTGAATACAAAATAATACAATCAATGAAAAGTCTTATCTTTTTGACTGATGACTATCTCAAACGATTATTATGATTTATCGTATTTTACCACATTTTCTTTTATTCACTTCTGACGAACTGGGGTGACATAACATATTGCTACTAAAAAAACATCTGCGACTACAGACGTAATGGCGTATATAATAAAAAGTTAGAATAAAATGAGTAACTTCCTAATTGAAAAGATAAACACATTAAAAATGAAAGACTATCACTATTGATAGATATAAAACAGAATAATTAACGAAACAGATATGCTTGAATTAATTTCGGGAATAAGAATCAAAGTATGTGTAACTTCTTACCGTCATCTTTAGAAAGCACCACTTTTGGTACAGTAAGAAAACCAAGACCAGATAACACCCGATTATTACGTGAACCGCGTACAGATACTACTGGTTGACCAGTTTGTAAACACCATACAACTAAACAACAATTTGAATCGATTGAGGCTAGTAAGTGATTATCTGCAGATATAGCAAGCTCAATTATTTCTGCAACATGACCTCGAAGAGTATGCCGTAAAGTACAGGCTGATGCACTTCTTGAACCTTTTATGGACCAGATTTTTATAGTGTAATCATCCGAACCCTAGAGGAATAGGATATTCGATTTTAAAATGAAACTATTTGCAAGACAGTACCGATTCAATATATTAAAATGTGACAGTAAATCAATAGAAAAAGATGGTTTCACATATGAAGTGGGTATCAAACTGTATCAATTAAAAATACAAAGTACTGCACAGCTGTCTGATCCTAGTTTGGAACTCAGCGACTAATAAGTAGATCTGACTTAATAACCGAGTTTCTACATAGAACTTTCCACGGAAGTCTAGCAGTCAGAGTTGCCACGCCCTATGTAACAAACAAAGAATACCACGGAAAAGCATTAAGGTTAAGTGTATGGGGGAGATCACAGAGAATGATTCCATCAGCGCCCTTGAGAACAATTTTGAGGCAAATCACCAATTGCCTCGACCAATGCTTCTTAGGATCCTAAAGACCCCAAACAGGAAGTCTACATCACCCTAAGTAGCTGGCTGACCTAAAATAACTGTTATGGGTTTCATTGACTGATGGAGCCATCTTTTGGTTTGACCACAACTAACTAACCCTTTTCCAACCTGATCTAACCTATGTCAGCTAACATTCCCCGTCGAGGAAGACGATGACTAGGCATAACAGCATATGTAACACATGTCCTAACTATCACAGTCGATGAAGCTGTTTCACAACCTCGTCGATTGATTTCTCTTCCCCACCTAACAACCGATGCCTGACCTCAATATTCCTCACCGTATTATACCACTTAGAGTTCGAGTGGAGTGACTTCATCGGTGTGACTTATTTTCCCTGCATTCCTATCACGGCCAAACATTGCCATAGTACCTCGGTCGTCGTCAGAATCTAATGTTGCTTTCACGTCAAGAAATTTGGCGATTGTTGGACACCGGTAAGTATACCTATGTTCCAGAATCTCCCGAAGGGTGAAGATATATTATCCATACACCCTCTTTCTGGTCTAAAGCCTGCCTGATTTTATCTTGTTTGTTTTTCCCAAGCACCACCTAATCCACCCATGAAAATCGACTCTAGAACTTTAGAAACCATACTAGTCAAGCTAATTCTCCTGTGATTATCACGATAAGACTTGTCTCCCTTCTTCTACACTGGGATAACCAATTGCTTGCACCAGTCTAATGGGACTATTCTTGATTCCCAGGCATTGTCTAACACTTCAGTTAACCCAGACAGCAAATTATCACTATCATCTTTCAACACTTATGGAGTCATTCCATCACGTCTTGATGATTGCCATGTTTGAAATTAGAGACAGCTTTTGTAATCTAAGTAATATACAGAAAACCGACGTCTGCATTCCATTCAGGAAGGTGTTAGATACTGGGAGATTTGAGCGTGGCTGTAGGCCAGTGAGATTTTCCCCCAAAATGTTGCTTCCATAACTGCAATGTGGAATAGATCAAATAATCGTAATTGTGTGAATTAAAAACAAGACAATTCCAACAGTTGGTGTGATAACAGGTAGCAATTTTGCTCAGAATATTGCCAAAAAACAAAAACTTACCATTGTGTGTAAACTACTGAAATATAATTATAATCCATAATTGCAGTCGTATATCCTGAGAGCTAATTACGGCGATATCTTTGTCGGAGATTGTCTGATTTATCATTTGTCTTTTGCTACCTATTTCTTCGTTAAGCCTAAATAGTTGCTTGGTGTTAGCTGTCTCCGATGCTTCTTCCATCTCGTTCCATTCTGCTGCCTACCACTGTTCACGTTTATTGTAAAGCCTTTTTTCCTGTTTGTCCTTGAGCAGCTTTCTCTCTTTAAGTTTCAAACTCATAAGAACCAGTCCATCAGTTCAGATGAAGTAGCAGAAATCCACTTGAATCTCCTAACCTTTGGTTTTAGATTTTCAACAAACATAACCGTTGTTTCTACAGCTGACTGGATATTATGCTGTTTTGCTGTTTACTGTCTCTAATATCCATTTCTTCTACTTTCTTTTCTTGCTTTGTGTGCTACATGGAGTGCGGCCGCACATATGTGCAAAGTTCTATGTCGAAAACAGACAGACAGACTGGATGTCAGTTTAAGATACGCTCAGCATCTTGATCGAGTTGAAGGTGTTACAGCCTCATTGCAATTTTTTACGTCTCTTTAGTCGCGAGCACAAACGTTCACGGACCACAGCGTGATCCGAGTCTAGACACACGTCAATAATCCGAAAACTTAACTACTGAAATGCACATTTCTACACGGATAGGAGCCTGAAAGCTGTATGGTAACTACTCTTTTCATGACATTTGAAGAATTAACTTCACATCTGTAACCGACTAAACTACTTTTCGAATTTTTCATATGCTTAAATTACATCCATATGTCTGATATGTAGGTGGCAACTAGTGTCACATCAGTTATGTTCACACACCATCAGCAATCTTGCTACACAATCTCTAAGGTCTTTATTTTCTGACATTCATTGGCAGAGCTTTGCAGCAACTCCGGTTGAATCATATTAAGTCAACACGTAACTAAATAGTGTCCAGGCCCTGCCTAAAGTGTGACCCAAAATCCATCCCATTCCGTGGCAAAACAACTGCTTGCATAAGACTTAAAGATGACACTGGAAGCTGAAGCAGTAAAAGCTTTCTTTGTTTTATTTACTGCATATACCACCAAAATCAAGTCAATCAACCGATAAAACAAAATTTCTGTTAACTGTACCGTGAAAACATATTTGCCACGTTTGTCAAACTCCAAACAGTATATAGCAGTACGATGAGCGAGGATATGAAACTGAAGCTTCGAGCATCGATGTAGGTGATTCAACAACAATTTTTTTGACTTGTTGTATTCACTCAAGCCTATACTGAATTCTGAAAACACATAAGACAGGTATTTAAAATGTGTTACCTGTTCCTTTGGCACGAAACGACCTTTTCATCCTACCTGGAAGGAAACATATGGGTAATAAAGAAATTAGGTACTTTGAATTCCCATCAAAGTTTTCGCATGTGATGAGCAACTTTTGCCATCGTGCACCAACTTCATCAATAGCTCATAATATTCTACCAATAAAGACGGGCTACTCAAGCTATGGAGACTATCCTAAAGCAGTGATAATTAGAAATGAAAATGAACAAACATAGTTGTCATATGTATTGTGGAATAATAATCCAGCTGTGTTGATTCGCTCAGGTAACAACTACAAAACTATCATAAATTAAAAACACTTACTTTTTTCTCGTCAATAAACTTTTTTATCAACTAAAAGGAAAGGAATTTTGTTATGAAAAGAAGGAATACCTCAGCTGCACTTGAACAGCCTTCGTTTTCTAAAAGCTTCACAATGAGGAAAAACACCTCTATTCCATAAGAAATTATAAGGTAACAAACCAGCTTTTAAATCCATTGAACTGGTAGACCGTTAGACTAAAAGTATCTGCATTAGTAAGACCGTCTGAGAAGCGCTTTCAAAGAATATTGCGCCCAGTTTTCGATCATGCTGATATGCATTAAAACACCATCTTGCTGTCCAATCCAGTATCGTTTTTCCACGCAGGTGTAAACCAATTTGATTTTTCTGTGCTCGCTTCTTGATTTTGAGGTGGAGGTTCCTGGTGTTCGGTAAACTTCTGCGTAGTTCACCCAGCGACTCGTCTGATGTAGATTTGGTTAGCTCCAAAAGGACTGGTGCTCGGATTAATTATACATTGTTTGCAGTGCAAAGTGTGCTAATCTTTTGTCGCTGCTGTGAATAGAGTCGGTCGTTTCACCAGTTAGTCCCCCGGTGTCGTCGTCAAAAGAAGAGAAACAATAATTATTAATAATGATAGCAGATATAACTAGTGCATGCTATGTAGACTAAAAGACAGAAAAAGAAATAAAGAAAACGTGAAAGCAGACAGCTAATTAAATTTGGAGCTGATGCCAGTTTCATGACGATTTGGTTGAATCTGTATAAAATCTTGCACAAAACACAGCCTTCATAATGCATTTGTGGTCTGAAATATTCATTAAACTTTATATCTACGAACGATTCACATTGAATAATCGAATTGATGATGCCTGTAAACTAGCGTCCCTCATATACAAAAGTGAGAATAAGTTATTATTTATGTAGTTCTCGAATCTAACACAGATTTCCCTTTCGAGATAGATGTATTCGGACTTAAATCTCAAGCATAGTACTCAGCTACGAATCCCCTATGAATGCCAATGAGGAATAAAGTTCAGAGGTGATACTCCGCTACAGACGACGATTTCTTTGGTCCAGGTCAGCAGGCTAAACACTATTTCTAAAATTTTAAGCTTCGTGAGCAATCTTATACGAAGCGTTTTTTCAAATGTCGTACTGAAAACCCCAAACAATACATGGAGCTTCTTGTTATCTTAAAACGGAGCCTAGCTTTATATTGTCATCAGGTTTACTCGATGATGCTTGTAGCATGATAATTAGTTTCCAACTGTGCTGAACTATATTGCATGTTGTTGTATTGTATCATCGTTGTCGCTTTTTGCCCTTTTTCTGTTAACTGTTTCCTTTTGTTGGTGTTGTTCTCATTGTTTTGTCCGTTATTTTCCGATTTTGAGGGGAGCAACCCAAAAGGTCGCTTCTCTCTATACTTTATCTTAATGTAACCATTACTTTCTCAGGCGTGAGGCTAGCAACCCCACCCTGTAAACAAAATTGCTACAGAAACTTCAGCAAAATGAACCTGTTTGCACCAAAAGAAAAAGTCTGTGTGGGGACATGGAACTTCCGAACTATGTACGAGACAGGGAAAGCTGCCCAGATCACAAACGAGATGAAAAGATACTGAATCCAAGTACTGGGAATATGTGAAAGCAGATGGAATGGGAGTGGACTCACCAAATTGTCAACGGGTGAGTCAGTGATCTACTCCGGTCACCCAGAAGATAACCACACGCACACCGAGGGCGAGGCTATCATGATTTCACCAACGGCAACGAAAGCCCTGATGCAATGGGAGGCGATCTCGTCCAGGATAATGACCGCCAGATTCAACTCCAAAGGAAGGAAAGTGTCAATCATACAATGTTATGCACCCACAAACAACGCAGACCTCGAAAAGAAAGAAGATTTCTACAGACAACTACAGGCAACAATGGACAATACTCCAGCTGGCGAAATTAAAGCACTAATGGGAGACATGAACGCCAAACTGGGACCAGACAACACAGGAAGGGAACTCATCATGGGTAGAGAAGCTCTCGGAGAAATGAATGAAAACGGAGAACTCTTCGCCGACTTCTGTGCCTTCAACGAACTAGTGATTGGTGGCAGCGTATACAAGCACAAAGATATCCACAAGGCTACATGGGTGTCACCAGACGGGCAAACCAAAAGCCAAATCGACTTCATCTCAATGCTGCTCAAGGAAGTAGAGGCGCAGCCTACTGGACACAAAAGCAAGAAGAGGAGCAGACGTTGGCTCAGACCACTATCTCGTACAAGGAACAATCCAAATCAAATTAAAAGCTTTCAGGGAAAAAGGAGCTCCAGATAGACCACAAGCCAAGTTCAACACTCAAAAGCTGAAGGACCAGGCTACAAAGGACATCTTCATTGCAAGCATAAAGGACAAAGCCGAGACACAAATCAACACCAGAGAAAAGGTCAGTGTCGAAAAGCACTGGAACAACTTGAAAACGGTGTGGAGTCAAACCTGCATAGAAGTTCTAGGCAGAAAGAAGAGACAGGACAAACAGTGGCTCACTACGGACACTTGGAAACTAATAGAAGAGAGAAGGACAGTGAAGCAAAAGATTATCCAGTGCACTGACGAGCAACAAAAACAGGAGTTGAATGCAAGCTACAATACACTGAACAAAAGAGTGAAGAAGAGTGCCAGGGAAGACGAAAGAAAATATTATGAAACCATGTCTAGTAAAGCAGAACAAGCTGCAGTGCAGGCAAAAGAGACCTCGCCACACTTTACCAAACAACTAGGCACCTTTCGGGCAAAAGTTCGTCACAGATTAAGCCAATGAAGGACGACAATGGAAAGTCAATCACCAAGGAGGTGGAACAAAGAAAGCGCTGGGCTGAACACTTCAAAAGACTTCTAAATCGTCCGCCACCTACAACGCGCCCAACAATACCAACAACGGAAGCAGAACTACCAGTGAACATTGACCCCCCGACGAAATAATAGTATATTTCTTCCTGTTCATGCAGGAACATACCTATTGTACAGGCATGGATAAGTTGTTATATAAATTACACATAATTTGATACGTGATGAATTTACAGTTTGGTTGTTCTTTCTGTCATTAGAGTCAGTCGGAACAGTATGCTATAAAGTCCGTTTGTGTAGCACATAAAGAGATATAGAAATATTGTCTTCGCATTGACAAAAAACCCAGACATCAGATGAATGTAATACGGGTATCTGAGAAAAAAAGCTTGAAGTCAATTCTCCTATATAACTTTGTTGTGAACAGCACCTTTGGCTTTGATGTATTATGTTGAGATCAGTGATATATATATATTCCACTTTTTCAGCAGTCTTATCGTAGTTTCATAACAGGGAAGAAATTTGATCGTGGAGGCGAAAACTAGATAAGGTCATGTTAAGTTATTTTAATGCATCAAATGGGGCCGAGGTCGATTCCAGAATTCTCCATTTGCGCCATTTGTGTCTGCATGGCGGACTGTACTCGGAAGTTAGGTAAAATGTTGAAAAACTGTTTGAAAACCAGTTGCTTCTTCATTTCAGATCATGAATACTCATTTACAGCATGTTCGCCAGTGTCTTCAAATGGTATAATTGGATCGTTCATGGAATTTGATTGATTATGAGATAAATGGTTTGGAATTAATCACAGCAGTTAGAATACAGTTAAACGTGCATAGAAGTACTTTTGATTCAGCATCCGGTGAATTTTTTATTCTTTTTGATCTGGTGCCAGAATAACCGCGTATTCCTCGTCGGACAATTTCGCCTCAAAGGATGACATGGAGGTGTCGCTGTCCAACTGCCACCTGCCAGAGGTCTTCAAAACTTGAGCAGAATTGAGACAGGAGATATTCGTGTCAATGCTGTCGACTACTTTAGGTTGCGAGAGTTTAGCCTCAATCGCGGTAACACGTGTCTCCATTTTTGATATGCTTCCACGCAAAGCCCTTAACTCTTCCAGAAAACCAGATGTGAAAACAACTGGCTCCTCAGTCCTCAGTCACACGTCCACGGGAACCGGAATGTAGGCGTTTGATGTGGAACCGACAGACAACAAGCCTTCATTTGTGCTCAAAAGTCCTGAATGCAATCAAGATGCTAAAAGCTGGGAAAGCACCAGGACCAGATGGAATACCAGCAAAAGCTTTGAAAATAAACCCAGAGACAACAGCGGACTTGATGACGCCACTGCTGGAGGTGTGGAAAGGCGGCAAAGTACCCGAGGATTGGAAGAACGGATACTTATTCAAACTACCAAAGAAAGGAGACTTAAGTCAATGCAAAAACTGGCGTGGAATTATGCTCCTGTCCATTCCAAGCAAGATACTAAGCCGCATCATCCTGGAGAGAATCAAACACGCCAACCTAGATGAAAAACTTCGACCGGAACAGGCAGGATTCAGGAGAAACAAGTCATGTATTGATCAAATCGCCACTCTACGGATCATCACTGAGCAGAGCTTGGAATGGCAGTCACCTCCCCACCTTACTCAACTTCATCGACTTTGAGAAGGCCTTCGACAGCGTCGATCGAGAGGTCATTTGGCAACTACTTCGCTACTACTGTGGGGTCCCATCGACAATTATACATCTCATCCAACAGTTATACGACAATGCTGCATACCAAGTAATCCACAACAGGAAACTTGCGGAAGCCTTCCAAGTGAGGACGGGAGTGAGGCAAGGCTGTCTACTATCACCAATGATCTTCCTGATTGCAATCGATTGGATAATGTGACAGACAACGGCAACCAATGAGGGAACAGGCATAAAATGGACTGACACAACAGACTTGGAGGATCTGGATTTCGCCGATGATATATGTCAGATTTTCCACAAACTCGAAGATATGCAAGTGAAAAGCAACAAGTTGGCAGAAGAAGCATCAAAGATAGGACTTCAAGTGAACATAGATAAAACAGAGGTGATGAAGATTCCTAGCCAACATCAACAGCAACAACAACAACAGACAACAATCAGCATAAGTGGGAGGAACCTGAAAGAAACAGCCTCCTGCACCTACCTACCTTGGAAGCATCGTTACAGCTACAGGCGGAACTGATGAGGATATCATAACCAGAATCGGAAATGCAAGACAGGCTTTCATTACTCTCAAATCTGTGTGAAGGTCAACAGCGCTCATCATCAAAAATAAGATCCAGATTTTCAACTCCAATGTAAAGTCAGTCAGTGCTACTATACGGATCAGAGACTTGGCGAGTCATAAAGAGCATCTCAAACAAACTTCAGACCTTCATTAACATCTGTCTTCGCTCAATACTACTGAAGGTCAGATGGCCGGCCAGAAAATATCAGCAACAGGGAGGGATCTCTGGCAATGAGTGAACCCACCAGGAACCGATTGTGAAACAAATAGGCAGGAAGAAATGGAGATGGATTGGCCATGCTCTGAAGAAACAAGGCATCAAGTGATATCACTAGACAAGCCATTGCTCGAGTGGAACCTGAAGGGGAGGCGGCGAGTTGTTCGTCCAAGGGTGACTTGGAGGAGGTCATGCGAGGAGGAGATGAAAGCATGTGGACAGACCTGGAGCGGGGTGAAAAAGTTGTCAGAAAACAGAAGGCAATGGAGGTGCGCAGCTGGATCCCTATGTTCCTCTAGGAACTAAAGGATACAATAATGATAATATGAGCCATGACATATGAGCCATGTCTTCACTATTTTTGCCAGGATCTTAGTCATGCTGGTGGTAAGACTTACAGACCAGTATTCTGGAGGATGTTACCCAGCTCCTTCTTTGAAGTGCCTGTTACCACCACATTTTCAAGGTGGTCAGCTATTGTTTACGCCTGAGAGACACTCTGACGAAGTCAACCAGTAGAAACGCCTGTTAAATATCAGCTTCCTATAAAGCATTGGGTACAGTCCATGGGGTCCAAATGACTTCACGACCCCTTGTTTGCTTGGCATGAATCAAACATGGATCGTTTTTCAGTGGAATAGTCTGAGTTGTTGCTATGTTCGTTACCGACTTCTGTGTAGATACCCAGTTGAAGAAAAGTGCCATCGCCCGTGCTATGCTTTGGTCCACATCCATCAGCCAGGATGAATTCACGTTGGTGAAGATGCTGGCTAGCCTATGATTCGTCTTGTATCATAACATTGTCTCCAGTTAAGACAATGTGACTAAATTTGTTCGCTGCACCTTCAACAAAACATCCCAATGACCTTGGCGACCTGTTTGACATCTGGGCTACCTTTTCCTGCATCTACATATTGCATCTAATAGTCATGTTTTCATTCCTAATTTTAATAAAATATGATCACAAATCGCATAAAATACAGTAATTGATTCATTAAACGTTTTTAAACCATATGACTTTCATGCATCTAATAAATCTAAGAGAAAACATCACGCTGGCTGGCAGCGTGCACTTAAAACAGACACCTTTATATCGTACGACTATTCCTATTATTGCCACTTCAAACTGCCGTTCACTTCCCAACAAAATTATTCATATCCAGTCTCTCTTATCATCTGATACCTATTACAATACGACGATTGTTGCATTACAAGAAACATGGCTCCATGAACTCTATGATGACAATCTGGTTTCCCTAAATGGTTTTGCATTGTTTAGACAAGATCGACTATGCTCCAGAAACAAAAGAGGTGGAGGTGTTGCAACTTTCATTCCTTCACAATAGTCAAATTCAAAAAATGTATGTTTATCTTATTCTAATGATTTTACTGATCGCATAACAGTCAAATGTCGCCCGAAACACTTATCCAAGTTTAAATACGTCTTCATCTAAAACAGTTATGTTACTCCTGGCTGTTCTGCTTATGAAAATGCAGTTGAAAATTGAACGATCAATTCATGGTTGTTTGCTCAAAATCAACTTCCCCAATTTTTGCGGAGGCATCAATACGACAGTCATCGTCTCATCGGTCGCTGTTCAGAAAGAAGTCAGCAGTAAACCATCAGAAGTAATACTGTGATTTATTATTGTAATATTTGTTCACAGACCTTAGTTGTAACATTTTTTATATGTTGGTGTTACAATAAAGAATTCTCGAGTGGTCAATCGGTGTTTTGGTTTTCTCGTCCGTTATTACTAAGCGTTTCTGAGAAACTTCAAGGAACAGTGTGAGTCCGAGTGCAGCCAGAGCTGGGCATTAACGGTTTATGAGACGTAGCTGACAGTTTCTGACGGTGGAAACAGATTCTGGCGCATCCAGACAGTCGGTGACAGTTTGCATAGTTACCGTTCATCTTTCCTGGTGCCGGCCAAGTCCTCTTTGAACAAGCAATATCTGGAACGTTTTTGGAATTGGGTCAAGTTCAACAATGCCTGGGTCAAAGAAGGGACAGAGTGTCTTGGATGCAAGCAGGAAAGTAAGTCATGGTGACTTGTCCGTTACTTGTAACGATGCGTTGGATGTTAAGCATGACATGGTTGATGTTACTGTTTCGCCATTCAGGGATAATAGGAACATCAAACTCCCTAAATTTGAACCACGGTGTTTCGATGGAAACCCGGCTGATTATTTACAATTTGTAAAGGAGTTTGAGATCATGCTGAGTGGTTTTTTATTAACTGATGAAATGAAGTTAATGTATTTGATGAGGTATTGCACTGGAATTGCTGCAAGAGCTATACAGTGTTGTAAGTTTATGAAGCCAAAAGAGGGCTGCGACGAGGCTATGAGCATACTGCGTCAAAGGTTTGGAAGACCTTCTGTGGTTGTAGGGAAATTATTCGAGGCTGTTAAGGGTAATGGTGGTCAACTACAAGATGACTCCCAGGCACTCACTGAGTTTTTAGATAATTTGCTAATTTACAAGAATGCATTGACTTCGATGAATTGCATGAGTGACCTCAACTCGAGTTTTATCCTAGAAGTAATGGCAAGACGCCTACCTACTCGACTGCAAAGGAAGTGGGTGAAGATAAGCTCCCGTATAGAGGATGAGGGTATCTAGCCGAAGTTTGATGATATCCTGAAACTGGTAAAAGATAGTGTCAATCAATCTATGAGCAAGTTTGCCAGTCTATTACATCTCACCCCTAGAATAGAGCAGTCTGAGAGCAAAATGCAATAATTGATGATGAACAGGCCTCAGAGAGGTGGATATCGAGAAGGCTCCATGATGTCTAGTAATGCATATAGATCTAGTGAGTGTAACAGGTTTCGTAGTACATCCTCAACAGATAAGTTACAAGATGCAAGACAAACACGGTTGTGTTTTACACGTTTGCAAGAGGTGCATACAAAGGTGAACTGTGAACCAGTGAGCAAGTTCAGTGATAAGCTAAATGTAAACTCCAGGCTCGACTCCGAATTGTGTGACGATAACGGTGAGGTCAAGAAGTCTGTAGTTGCAACTGGTAAGCCATTGTTGAATAGAGTGTCACAGAATAGAGTTACTGCTTCAGAGTGCTGTTCTGACTCCAAAAGTTTACAAAGTATAACTAGTCAGAGTGAAGATATAAAACCTTTAATGATTTGTGAGGAGGAACCAAAATTGTCTACTTCTGTTATTGAAGAGTTTGAAAATGATGAAGTTGACGGTAAAGTGAATATTCGTGGTAATGATCATGATACTTCACATTTGTCTTTGGTTGTTCATGATGAGATGAGGGATATGCCTACTACTGCTAATTTAAATAAAGGTTCTGTGCAACTTCAACGTGGAGTAGAACTGAACGCAGATGCAGTTCCAGAAGGTGTGCATACTTGTGAGACAGTCAGTGTAATTGATCAGCGTGTAGCCCACCTATCATCAGGTGATAGTGCTAAACCCGAACTAGTGAAAGACAGCAGTGGTGGTAATCTTGCAGTTAGACAACTATCTGAAAGCCAAAAAAGAACAGCTTCTAATCCACCGCTAAGTTCATCACCTTGTGTCACTCAGTCATCGTTGGTGTTTTTATCCACAATGAAATAGACGTCCATGAACTCACGTGCCTTATGCAATGACTATGATAGTATTGGTGCGTTTGAAAAGACGAAAGATATTGCTCAGTTTAGTTAGAATAAGCCAAGTGTAAACGAGAGAGTAATTGTTAAATTGACTTGCACGAATAAAGGCATTTCTAGTTTCAAGTTACTATTTGAATGTTATTATCTTTGGTGTAAATTACTCTGTTTCTACACTTGGGTGATCAGATATGTCGTGTGTTTGTTCGTCATCTATATTCTACGATAAAATGACATGAGCGTGTTGCCGTTCAGATTTGAGGATATAGCTCATAGAAGCAAGTATGCAAATGAACTCTGCGACGATTTTCCAACCTAGAGCGTCAACCTGAGAAGGGTTGTAGGCGTACTGCTGTAAGTCCTACAGTTCTTCAAAGTGTAGCGCATCAATGAGCAGTCCGATGTGCTCGGTGTGTGATTTTGTACATATGTTCATATTGTATATACTGAATTGGTATCATTTATCATCTAGCTGTTGGTAATACTGTTTGTGTCCGGACGACTTCCACCTGGATCATCAACCTGAGAAGTAATGTAGGCGTACTGCTGTAAGACCTACAGTTCTTCAAGGGTAGTTTGTCGTGCCAGAATCCACAACATTTGATGTGTTGATTGTACATATGCTTGTGTTGAATAATTGTGTGAGTTCCAATTATTGCAATTGTTGGTCAATCTTGTTTGTGTCCAGACATTCCACAACTTACAATCGTCAACGTGAGAAGGGTTGTAGGCGTACTGCTGTAAGTCCTGCGATTCTTCAAAGGAATTCCATTAAAACTTGATCCGCGAGGTTATTTGCACTGTTTGCATATATGTGTGGTGTCATATCAATCGGTGTTTTTTGATTCATTGTGTTTACTCGTTGCTTTCGTACCTTGTTGTTATTGTGTATTTTTGTCAAAATTTTCGTCGTGATTACTTCTGAAGTTGTTTCGAGTCTTCTACATTCGTGAATGAATTGATTGATGTTAAAGACGGCAGATGGGTCGTATATGCCGGGGAGGCTAGGCTATTGCTGAGAATGAAATGCACACGGAGATAATTGTTAGGTGCGGTCCGACACGCCGAGGAGCGAGAGTGTAGACGACTGAGGCTCGCATGCGTCACCGCTACTAGAACTGAGGCAGAATGAGTGACAAGCGATTGCAGTGGTAATTGGTAGTGAGTAGATAAGAGGATGTGCGTAGAGTATCGTGAGGTACTGCTATGGTCACGTTGCCTTCTGCAAGAGTCATTCTAGCAAGTGGCGATTGTGTCGCAAGAGGATGTGTCAAGAGGGTGCCTTTAACTGGAAGGCGAAGGTCGTCATTGATGTGTGAGATTGTGCTGTGGGTATGCTTGTGGTGTGTTGGCTTTTCTGTTTGTTTTCCATTTCAGCTCTGTCCGTGTGACCCAGGCTCTCGCAATGGCATCCAAGTCAACGTGTATTGGTCGTGATGGAAAAAGGGATGGACGGATATAAGTTCGTCACATTATCTTAGGAAATTTGGGTTGTAGTTTGTGAGGTGTTTATGACGTTCGACGAGCGCACATCTTTCCACGTGATGTTATGGTGAGTCATATCTTTTTCCTGTTGTCGGTTTATGTCCGTTTTATTCCACTTGTTGTGTTGGGTATACGTTTTACAAACGAAACTTCTTGTCTGTTTGAGGGTAAGTATCTTAAGCGTTAATGTTTTATCTAAAATTATGAATATAGGCAAAAACAACAGGTGTAGTATTTAAGCTTATACATAATTTCGGAGGCTCTCAGATAGGAACTAGGACTATTATCGTTTGCAAACCCTTGTAGTTTGTCGTTAAGCACTCTTTTGAATGAGGCCAATGTACCTGCTTGACGCATTTCCATTGGTAGTTTATTCCATATCTGTGCATACTTAATCAAGTAAAACTTTTGCCTGGTAGCTGTTTTACATTGTTCGATAGCTACTGTACCCTTAGTGTGTCTTAGTTTGTAGCCATTGTCATCTGAAAGTCGAATGCCATTATTAGAGGTAAAAACGAAGTGGTTTAGAAGCTTATAGTAGAGTGTTAAGTTTGGTCTCAGGTGTCTTAGCCATAGTGTTTCTAATCCTAGGGTGTCACATCTAGTGGAGTAGTTCGCACCATTTTCGGTTCCGAGCAATTTTGACGTGAAGTAACTCTGCACTCCGTCGACTTTCAATTTGTCCTCTATGCGTATACTACTATACATGAATGATCAGTAATCAAATAAAGGACGCACACAAACCTTGTACAACAGAATTCTGGACTCATTTCTGTAAAAGTTCCTGAGTAGAAAGCCGATAAGTCTGCGTGATTTTGACACTTGTTTGGAGATATGTTCAGAAAATGATAAGTCATGTGAGTATTTCAGTCCTAGGTCCAATACAGATTCCAGTCGTAAGAGTGAATGGCCTTGAATTGTCAGGTAAAGTTCTAAATTGTTGCAACCTATGCAGAGCCAGCCACATTTGTCGACATTAAACTGGAGTTGCCAGGTGCCACACCATCTATGCATTTTTTCTAATTCTTGCTGTATGGCGTTTACTGTTATTCCGAGATCTGTGTTCTTGCATTTATAGGTCACTTTTAAGTCATCTGCATATAGTATTGGTTTACCAACACTAGAGCATTCACAGATACTGTTTATATATATTATGAATAGGAGTGGGCCTAATACACTTCCCTGGATTACACCACTACACACTGGTTTAGGCCTTGACATTATCGAGCCAACACTCCTTATCTCACTTCGACCACAGAGAAGTGATTTTATCCAGCTTAGGAGAGGGCCACATATCCCTAGTGAGCATAACCTGCTGACTAGCAGATTATGGGGGACTCTATCGAAGGCTTTTGTTATATCGAAATATAGCACATTTACTAGTACTCCTGTTGTCCCTGCTTCGTGTAACTTCGTTGAAAAAGTCTATGTGACAAATCACACATGATCTCTTTTTGAGGAATCCGTGTTGTGATGGATTGATAAGTTCATGTTATAGTAAGTTGTCTGACACTTGGTCTTTAACCACTTTCTCCATTATTCGTGATATTACCGGTGATATATTAATAGGTCTATAGTTGCATGCACTGGTTTTGGCCCCTGCTTTGTGCTTAGGTAATATGTATGTGGTTTTCCACACTTCAGGATAAGTTCCAGTTTCCATTGACAGAGTAAATATTCTAAGTAGCAAGACTACCATATCCGTGCTACCATTTTTGTATATGACAGATGGTGTGTCGTCTGTTCCAGTACTGTACTTTGACTTCAATGTCTTAATCGCTGAGTCTATATTTTGTATATTAAAAACTATTTCTCCTAATTTGTGGTTACTTTTGCAGCTCATTTTGGAAATTTGGTGTTATAATAATAATAATAATGTATATTCTCATATAAACATATAAATTTACATGAAAATGCATGCCATTTTTACAGGCACGATCAAGTATGATATAATATCAAATCGTAGATTGTCTACAAGTTAATAATGTTTCAACAGTTAAATATTTGATATATATATATATAAATACACATTATCTGAACTAGGCTGTATAGTTATTGAATTGTACAGTTGTCCTCCAGGTTCCGTGGGAAAATCGACTTCGCTTCGTATTCATCCCATGGCAATGGATAAAGGCACACACGGGGCGTCGTTATGTGTCATCGCGATGTTGTGCTTGGGTTGTTCTACGTTGTTTTCAGGTGTTTTTTTATCTGAAATACATTATAAATACTATATTTTAACGAAAAAACTTAGAAAAATGGTGGAAAGTAGACGCTTTCAGCAGTTTGAGTGAACATGTATCTGTCGCCGAATTTCGTTATTTATTTGCATGTGGAATGTTAAACTCTGTGTAAATTGTTGATTACGTTAAGAAAAATGAAATAAATTAGGTAAATGAGGTATATTTTGCGAAGTGGTGTTTTGAATCTCTGAGTTATGAAAACTTAGTAATAGTCAGAAGAGTTTACAGCTATAAAGGAGCGTTGGTTGATTTATTCGTAAGATAACAGTTAATAAACAAAGTTTTCCTAAAAGGTACCTTGGTTTGGAGTATTTTTGTATAACTAATTATACGGTAACAGATATTTTACTGTTGTTGATTTGCAGGCTGCAATTGTAGTTTACGAAATGGTTCACTTCATTCGGAGGCTTTGCCGAAACGCAGTCGAAGAATTTGCCTCTCGAAGTGGGAATCTTTATGATATAAAATTATTTATGAAAATAAATGTTCCTACAAAGATTTAACGGTGTTCTTTCACTTCTAATTCCCTTTGATTGTCGAAAAAATTGTGATGTAGCCGGTTTCGGAATGCGTAATGATTTAATTTGAAAGAATGATAGTTTGCGCAACATAAGAATACTAGGAAAATTTTCTTTCAATAGGATATACCTGTAACACGTTATTTTCGATGTACGTAGCCGTCCTACATTTGTTATTATGTATACGTAGTAATCGCAAAACAAACCTAAGCTCAACGTATATTTTATCGCAACCTCTGATGAAAGATAATCTTTTACGCAGCCGGATTGAATGGAACTGAAACATTTCATGGGAGGATTGATGATGCACTGAGGAAATAATAACGGTTTACGATTATCACGCATTTTACACAAGGAATTCTACGTTACCTATCAACTGCGTTAACTATGCAATGTCCTCAAAATGATAATTAAGAGAGATATAGGTATTCGACATAAATGCATGTATTTACAAAACAACAAAGGTCAAACCGTACACATTCACATTAAAAAGGGTTTATAACAATTCAGTGGAAAAAATCACAGTTGTAGTTTTATTATAGCCACACCATAGTCAAATTAAAGTCCACTAATCGTTTTACCCACAATGTGTGGATCAGTTTCCCTTAGGTGATTGTGACACTGGACCCGTCCTTATAGCTTTCAGCACCACCTGATCCTTCAGAAGAAACTGGTTATGATCGTATGGACTACGCAACCACAACTACCTTCTCAAGGTTAACACCCATAAACTCACCACTAGAGCTAACTTCTTCACCATTAAATATTGCAAACTTTGGAACCAACTACCCTCTGAGATAAGATCCTGTGAAAGGCCTGACAGTTTCAAAAGGAGCCTAGAAAAACATATAAACATGTCCACCCTAGCCCGCCTCAAAGATCTCAACTGCTGGTAGAGTGGAGAGACAATGGCATTTCAATATTTAACTACAGAAAGTACACTAGTTCCCAGACTAACATAATAATACTTAGTAATTATGTAGGTTCAATACTTGAAATTCGATTGTCATTAAAATACTTAAAATGATTAAAATAGCTATGCGGCAAGTGTTCTCTTGCTTTACCATGCTTGTTTCCCTTATAACACTCAGTTATTGAGCCTAATGTATTCTTTGATAATACGAATTATGACACTGACTATGCTCTTATTATACATAGATTGATTTACTTTACGACTACCTGTAGTACTAACTACCCTTCTGTGGTATTGTTAAACAAATGCTGAAATTTTGTTGGTTCTGTTAATATCTTTTTATAATATATGTAGACAGGTTACTTTGCAATGTCAAATGTTGACTATATATAAGACTGTCATGATAATTTAGTACACTAAGTCCTGCCAACCGACCTTACCTTCAGTTCATACTACCTACATTGATCCCTAACTATATTGTTCTACTGAATCTTGCTTCACTAATCACAAAACCTATTCTTTTTATTCTTTAAGGTTCTAACTTCTTGTAAAGTAATCTGTTCATTAGGACGCATGCATACATATATAATGCTCATAAAGATGTACGCGGAGACCTATTGGAAGCACTCATTAAGAAAGCTAGGGAGATGGAATATGGGGTACGAACATGTCTGGTACAAAGCAATATATTCGCGGTAGCCATAATAATCATAGTCTCAGAGCTTAACATCAAAAAAGGAGGGAGGGTGGCGTTAGCTGATCAGTAGATATGGTGGGGGTCACTAAGGTGAATCGCCCCATTCTGCAGGAACAGCAATATACAAATTAAAGGCTCGAGATATTTCTGATTTTTATGAGGGCTAAGATATTTATCTTGAAAAAGATAATAATGAACGCCTTGACAGATCATGCTTCTACCTTTAAATATGTACCATTCGCTCAGCCTATTGTTGAGATGCGACCATGTAGGATCTGCACAGTTTTATGGGGCATCTTATAAACTAACTTGCTGTCCATTGACTGATCTTTAAATACCACTTCACAATGTCTTATCTCATTCATTTTCCAATAACGTCTTTACTTGATCCTCATTATATCCCATTAAACCTAACATTTTACAGCTCTTTATGACTTATTATATTCCTACTCTCTGAAGGGTACGGTTGTACATTAAATGCACAAAAAGGTATAAAACAAAAACAACTGGCACAACTGAGGATAAATGTATTAAAACCAAAAGTGGACATCATGATAGTACGAGATATACGTGTAGCATTATACATTGCAAATGAACGTTGTCAGCCTAGGGAGTTTTCTATTTTTTAATGCATTTATTAATGATACTTGCACTTACCTATTTCATTACAATTTAATGATTCACCTCAGCACTTTTACTTTTCTAAAACAGCTTTCAATCCCTTGTAAACGTTGTACTTACCTCAATATTGGTTGGTTATCGTATGCCGACAACCACGGATGAAAACGAAACCAAGTCGATTTTCCCGCTCAACCTGGAGGACAGCTGTACAATTCAATAACTATACAGCCTAGTTCAGACAATGTGTATTTATATATATATCAAATATTTAACTGTTGAAACATTATTAACTTGTAGACAATCTACGATTTGATATTATATCATACTTGATCGTGCCTGTAAAAATGGCATGCATTTTCATGTAAATTTATATGTTTATATGAGAATATACATTATTATTATTATTATCTTTCCGTGCAAAGATTGAGATTGTATTCCTTTGACCACTTCCGGCGACACTGAGAAATATCTAAGGATATATACATATCAGGTGAATTAATCTTACCTCAGGTGAACGATTCCTAATCTTAGCAACAATGATTATGTGAACAAGGGAGGGAACAATAGTAGAATCGGTAAGATTAGCCCGTATATTACATAATAGACTTGAAGAATCCAAGAAATTCGGATTTATGTTTCAGAGTTCGTCTTCTACAAAATACAAATATTACACAAATGCCTCTCCTCTCTGTCCGTTAAAATCAACTGAAAAAGACTAAATATTCAAACTGTATACTTCTTTGATTAAGTTACCCAATAATATTCACCATTCACTTTTTTAGTGGGTCCACATGCATATCACATCTGTAAAATTTATACATGCGTTAACTTGTCTCCTTAAGCTGAAAAAATGCAATGTTTATGCGAATATCCGGGTGAGTATATACGTTGTCTCGTGTTATATTTTCCGCGACTAATTTTTTTTCGTCTTTCATTGGCTAGAATGGTGGCGGTCAATTGCAGTTTGAATTGTCCTTGGGTGGGTGCTGTCGGGTGCTGTCTTGGCGTGGTTGTGTTTGCGTCGTTTGCCAGCATATGTGATTACTATAAACGTGTATTAGACTATTGTAACGCTTTGTTTTTCTTTGTTTGTGCATGTACTAGGCTTTATTTGTCGTACAATTCGTTGTTTGGTCTATTGGTTGCTTGCGATGTCAACGAACCGGTGGGTTCTTGTGTTTTTCTTTAATTTAGGTTATACGTGCGGTATTTTCTTGATGGCTATCGATCATCCCTGTATTTCAATGTTGTTTTTTTGCGATTTATCTTGGAATAGTTGTGACATAGATGGATCCTAATTGATAATTTTATTTTAGTCCGTTGCAGGTAGTCAATTCGAGTGACAGGAGCACAGATTTAAGTTGAATTTTTGCTGAATACACACTTGGAAAGCGTTTCCTCAGCTGGGATGAATTTGAGAAGTCATTAGCAGAATTTCAAAAAGTGTGGAAGTCATTTAATGCTAACAGTGTAGTTATTCTACACTCACTATGTTCATAATTGCAGCAAAACGATACCGGATGACAGGTTTAAGTACGCTTATGTTGGTTTTAAATGCACTTTTGGAGTGAATCGTACAAGACCTGGATTGAAATTGAAAAACAAGTCGTAAGAAGAAGTGTAATATGATTTCATGAATAATTCAGGTCTAAATGTTGCAATTGCTCGTCTTCATTTCGCGTGGTTTTGCATTATAGTGAATACATAATTGCTTCCCACAATATGGTGCATAACCATCCATGCAGCAGGGTGTACATGCAGAATGACCCATGGTATATACGACTAACAGTTGAAGAGAAAGAAAATATTGAACCACTTCTTCAGCAATCCCACTCATCCGATGAAATAATAATGCATGTTAAGGAGAAGTACCAGAAGGATATAACTCGCATTGACGTTAAAAATATGAAAGCCGCAGTGAATAAAGGTAACGTTGACGTACTTGTTATATACTTAAGGTATTTCAAGCCGTCGTGACATTTTTGAATTCCTAAAATCTCGTGGGAAGTTAATGGAGTATTATTCCGATGAACCGATCAGGAATTCACTAACAAGAATTTGTTTTGCAACTTATGAGCAAATGGAATTGTATAAACAGTTCCCTGAAGTTGTTGGTATCGACTCGACGTATAATACGAATAAGGGGAAGTAAGTTTACCAATTCATTAGTCAGCGTGCAGGTATTCTTTGTTCCAGTTACTTGTGACGGATAATTTTGGTCGTGGACGACCAGTTTTATTTGCGTGGACTAGAAAAGAATTCAAACGTGATGTAGTTTGGATATTAGACTGTTTCCGGCAAATAATGGAAGACGCCTCCAAAACAGAATCCTTCATTATGGATTGTGCGCAAGCTGAAATAGCAGCCGTCAAGTTAACGCACAGACAAGCGCACATTGTTTTGTGTTCTTTCCATGTTTGCCGAGCTTTCTGTCGGAAAGTAAGTTTTTCGAAGCATACTTTACATTTTATTCGTAGACAAGAAATCCCATTGTGAAGAACTACTTATGCCGTCTAGTGCAGTGTAAAAGGAGATCAGAGTAATGCCTCTATTGTTCTCATTTTGCAGATTTAATTTCTACTTCAGAGTTATTAGCAGATTGGATGCTAATGTCAGTCAATATCTACAACGTCGTTGGATGCATCGACGAGATTTGTGGGCAGCATGTTTCAGAGACAACGTGCTGACTTTTGGGAATGATACAAATAATCGCGTCGAGAGTTCCCACAAGCAAATGAAACGGTACTTACAAAGATCAGATAGTTTGCATAAAAGTATGCTGAAGGTGTTTAAATGATTTGCTTTTGGTCCATTTCAGAAAGCCGTATTTCACAGGTATATTTGCGTTTTTATGACTACGTTTTTAATGTATAATGTAATGTAATAATCAGTTCATAGTTATCTTAACGTTTTTTGTTCCACCTTTTGTAGTTAACCATGTGATGCATAATTGTAAACAATGGACGTGGTCACGCAACATGTTCGCATCTCAAAGTACGTCAGCAGTTATCACTCGAAATCGAAGTGACATATACGATACCACAAAGAAGATTATCATTGCGGGTATGAACAGAATTAATGACAAATTTGGAGAAGTGTTTGCCAATACTGATGCAGACGGAGTAATCGCAGGAATCAATCGTGTTCTTAATATGTAAATAAACTAAATTTGTATCATGATGAAAATAAAATTTTCATGTAAATTTTGTTGTCTTTCAATTCATGTGTTCACTTTGTGAGCACGGCATGCTAGACCGGTGCTCTCTAGGACTTTCACTACTAACAATACGTAAGTGTAATTGTGTAGGAACGATGTCGGTCAGCATACGTGTTAAATTATAAGTATTTCAGTTAGCTAACGTGCATACGTATCATAGTCATATACAAGTCTTTAGGGACAATAGTAGGCATAACTTAGGCACTGCATTCGAGTCCCAGTTCTTATACGGTTACGTGTATTCGAAAGTATTGCATTACTAATGTTTCACTTAAAGCGTGATGTCAATCCATATGACTAAGGCTGTTGACATGTAGCGTAAATTAAAGTCTACACCAGACAAATTATTGAATTCGTTGAGCTTTAACAATCGTATTTAGATTTAGCGTACACTAAAATATGCCACCAATTACTTCGTCAGTTCTTATTAACAAGTCATGTCTGCACCTAGTCATCATGACAAATATATCTACACTCAGATATAATAAGAAAGGTCTGGTAAGCAGGATATTAAATGTATTTAATGAAAAAATAATAACAAGCAAATGTCTTTACGCAGTCGATTGTCGGAATAATTTGTGCAATGTCGAATCTCTGTGACTGGGGTGATTGACGTTACCAGATATCTACAAATAAGTAAACAAAGTATTTTTAAATAGCTGAAGTAAGGAAGAAGTAATATTAAAGGAAAACGATTTATATCTGCCTACCTTTGCTGAAAATGGTTCATTCTCCTTTCTCATTCTTTGGTAATGACATCATTCTTCTGGGGTTTTCACTGCCACCGTACATTTGGTTAAGTACTATGTCCTTGGAATGTGAGTATACATTTGCAATGTTTAATGCCAATCATATTGGTGTAAACATAGAAAATATGACGTTTTCCATGAAAATACAGCTTTGTTCCAACATTGGTGTTGTTGTGTTTCTAATAAAAGCAAATAGACTGTAAGCAAGCAACTAATAGGCACAAAGAGTAAGTCTCAGCTTTAATAAAGGCATATCCAGTTAACATAAAATGAAGTGTAATAGTGCACAAATGAAAAGACCATAGTGAAGTAGATAAGTGATATTACAGTGAGAGGTAAATTGAACTATCTGCAACCTTACAATTTGGAAGACAACCTGACATGTAAGATCTCTCACAAATTTCTATAGAGCCTGTGGGGTGCCATGGATGGTTTGGCGTCAATCGTAGCTTTGAAAGGATGACTTACAAATGCAAAAGGTAACAACCAACGAAATTGCAGTAGTATTTTCTAGCTGTTCAGCATTTTTTCCTTTGATGTAGTTTCTTATCAACAGTTTGCAGTAATCAGAACATCACAAGTTGCTTACAGATAACTTGTTTAATAATAACTGCTTTAAATATATCAGCCATAAGTGCATCTTCTACATATTTCATAGCCACAATTAAGTCATTAAGGATCTCAGATTATCTTAGTGATGTGAAGCAAAATAATTTTTAAGATTGATATAACCTATGTAACAGGTGTAGTAGTTGTACGACACAGCCGCTAGCTACTAATCGACAGAAATCTGGTACTAATTTTAAGTACTCTGACATTTGAGAAGGACTATTTATACTATTCTTCCAGACACAATGAACACTGATGTCAATATACTCTGATGCCATTTCATGCACTGAGCAATGAAGGCCTTGTGAAATTTTATGTGTAAATGTCAATTAAACTATTTTTACATCTTCGCCCAAGCACTTTTAACTAGGAACTTCATCAAAATAGATATAATCACCAGGAAATTCAGCAGCCTATCTCATTCATCGCATAATGTCGCCGATGTGTTATGAGTTATCCATTAATGGATAACTCATAACATGACAATTGTCATCACGGATGATAACAGAAAAGTTTAACATGTTCAAAGCACACATCTAACCTATGCCTGCATGCTATTTCTCTTTCATAGGCCAGATTCTAATAGATTCACTGGAATGACAACAGCCATTGCCTGCAGTATATTTACAACCTTAAGATCTGAAACAACTCGCAAAAAAACAAACCCTCAACGCACTATAATGCAAATAATAGTCTTTCTATGCGAACTTTCTTAAAAAGGATGACTTCTTCATTGATAATTCGTCCGAGCTATAATATACAATTTTACGCTCTACTAAGAACAAAATACAGCAAAATACTGCCATCCGGCTACAGAAGTCTAAAACTAGTCAAATATAATCTGTTTCCAAAAAAATAGGTGATTATAACGTCTGTTGACGTGAGCGCGGTAACCGATGGCATTGCGCGATAACACCTGGTGTCGGCCTATATCCTCACTCGAATATCCCTGGCGGTACGTTCGAAATTGGCTCCCAAAATGGTTTGAGTGCAGATCTCACTCCTGTGATACAGGTGAAAGATGTTCTGTTAGAGAACTCTGAGTTCTGTAAACTAAACCTCCTTTTGAAAGATATGCAGAGGCAAGTAAGTGAAATTCAGAAAAAATTAGATCAGTTTGATAGTATGTCACTGCCAATCTCAAATACCACGGAGAGCCGGTCTGATATTGGTCAGGTTAAGTGTTTACTGGATGTAACTCAAAATAAGCTTTTGAATTTAGACCCAATAGCCTGTCTTTTAGAAAGGCATCCTAAAATATCTCCAGACAACCTAAATAAAGCTGAAAATCTGATTGACTGCTTGGCTACGGAGGTGATGAAGCGTATAACCTCTTCTCACCAAGCTATAGTTTACAACGTCCCAGATTCTCTGCCCCTGAAAACTGTAAGACACAAAATCCTGATTTGTTGCGGCATGGCTAGTGTTCCATGTGAATGCAAACGACTTCGTAAAAAGTCTAACCAGGCTAATTGCCCAATCATTTTTAAATTCAGTAATTCCCTTGATGCTAGTAAGTTTACTAAATGTCAGGATCACTTAAGACTGAATAGCAGTTATAAGTCTATAACCGTAGCTCAGGATAAAACACCGTGTCAGCGCAGAATAATGCGTAGTAATAACCTGGTCACCTCCTCTAGCTTAGATTTACCAAAAAAGGATCGTGCACAGCAACAGACACCTAGTGCTGAAACTAGCATTCAGCAAACTACACAACAACCACACCTGCCAATGGAACTAGGAACTGATTTAGATACCAGTACCCCTGTAAATAAAGCCTCATCGAAAGATGTTAAAATGACTAGAACTTCTGCAAGTTGTTCTAAGAAATTTCCCCCCAAACGTAGTAACCTCACCACGATGAACAAATTTCGCAGGGTTGAGACTAATGATGGGGAAGAATACTTTGTATTCAATAAGCCTGCTGAGAGTAAGAATGCCAACAAACCATCACTTGTTACGAAAAACTCCTCTCGAAACATAAGTATATCTGGAGGTGTTCCGCATGCTCCACCTTATAGAAAGTCAGGCTCCAAGACTCCTAAAGTCTTGCAGCCAAAGCACCTTCCTTCACAATTCCCTTTAAGTTATAAAAACAACCCGAAGGTGTATACCGGTATGACGAATAGCAGTTGGATGGGTAGACCTTCTGATGCTATGCCTTTTAACCGTCAACCTAGGCCCAACCTGTACTACCCTTATATCCAGGAACACATGGTAAATTTTCCAGGTGTCCCGAATCACTGGTACGACCCATGGCACCTAGGACCACCTCATTGCACTCCAACCCGATGTACAGACACCCAGTCCGACCTCCTTTTCATTCATAAATTCTTGCGGTGCTGACGCACAAATAGATTTAGGTTATGGTGACATTTTAAGCCAGTTTGTAGTATCCCGTGACTTATTCACGATATTGCTAATTAATGCACGTTCCTTAATCAATAAGATATCTGAACTAAGGACATTATTATTAGTCGCCAAGCCTACTGTAGCTCTGATTACTGAGTCATGGTGCTCATCCTCTGTACTTGATGTGCATATAGGTATCGATGATTACACTGTACACCGTGCAAACAGAGATTGCAAGCGTGGTGGAGGATGTCTCATATATATACATAGCTCATTTGTAGTCAGTAAGGTGGAAGATGAAACAATGAATAATGTACCTGACTCACTCTGGGTTGTCTTACATGGAGATAAGTACAAACTTCTCATAGGCTGTGTTTATCGAGCACCAAGCTCAACAAAAGAAACTGATGCGTTATTAGCTAAATCGTTTGCACACGCATCCTCGTTTAGTGCTAATTACAAAATAATTGCAGGGGACTTCAATCTTCCAGAAGTCAATTGGCTAACTAGTTCCGGCCCCCAACGCTTCGACGAATTACTTGCCACTATAGACTGTTATGGATGGCAACAACACGTCCAGACACCTACTCGTGGTGACAACATGTTGGACCTTGTTTTTTGTCATGACACAATCCCAGTATCCACGTATGTTGGTAATCGATTTTCCAGTAGTGACCATAGAATGGTACTCTGCTCTCTGCCTTTCTCACCACTAAATACAGGAAACAAACAAGACTCAGGAAGCACAATATGTCGTAGTTACAAATATACAGACTGGGGATTAGTCCAAGAACTTATTCGACTCTGTCAATGGGATGACTATTTTACCACTGACTCCCTGGAGGCCTTAGTAACCCTGTTTTACAGGAATGTTACCCTTTGTCTAGATACAGTTGCTCCAAAGAAAATAGTGAAATTAAGTAGACACCGAACTGAATATATTCCAAGGGCACACCGTAATAAGTTAAGGAAACTGAAGAAACAGTACTATTCCACTAAGGACATATCACTATTGCTCTCAATCCACGAGTCTCTTGAATCTCTCAAGCGCCTACGCTCTCAAAAGGACCTCGACGAAGAGTTAACGGCACTTGAAAGTACCTCCAAAGTTTATAACTTAACGGCACTTCTTAAAAAACGAATGCAGTCGGCGAGGGAAATCCCATACTTACTTCACGACAAAGTAATCTACAATGAACCTGCCACTATCTGTGAACTCTTCAGTGATTGGTTTGCAAACTTTAGTTTAGAAACACATATGCCTGGTGAAACCGCCCCCCTTACTATCTCTTCCCTTGAAAGCATTGTGTTCACTAATCAGTTAATAGTACAAGCAATTAAAAGCCTTAAACCTTCCACTAGTACGGGACCGGATGGCCTCGCTTCGATAATTTTCAAAAACAGTGGGTGTGATATACCCTTGTTACTTCTTAAATTCTTCTCAATATCTATGGACACTGGCACTTACCCTAGTGAGTGGAAAACTAGCTTCATAATTCCACATTACAAATCTGGTGATAGGGCAAACGTCCGCAATTACAGACCCATAAATATAACCCCAGTTATCTCACGAATCATGGAGAAAGTTGTAAAAGATCAATTGTCAGACTACCTAATTAGGGAAGATCTTGTTACAAGGTCTCAACACGGATTTCTCAAAAATAGATCCTGCGTTACTTGCCACTTCGACTTTTTCAACTGCATCACTAGTAGTCGCGAAGCACGTAAGCTAGTCGTTGTTCTCTACTTCGATATATCTAGGGCATTTGACATGGTATCTCACAGTATTCTCTTTGAGAAGCTGTACTCTTGTGGAATTCGCAACCCATTACTGAACTGGTTAAAATCATTTCTAAGCAACAGGGTACAAATAACCAAAGTTGGATCTGTATTGTCTCATCCTAGGCAGATCTCAAGTGGGGTCGTGCAAGGTAGTGTCCTAGGTCCACTTTTATTCACAGTCTACATTAACAGCATTTGCAAGTGCTTCACCTTAGGCAAACCATTCCTATATGCTGACGACCTCAAAGTCGTCTACTCCTGCTACACTCATGAATTAAGCGATATGGTTACTAAAATACATCTTGAACTAAGTAGTCTTGCATCATGGTGTGCTGAATCCTGTCTAAATTTTAACATTGACAAATGCGGCTGGATTTGTATCGGCAACAGTAACCTTGATCTAACTCTTGAAATAAATGGGCGAAAACTAGCTAAGCTCAACTCAGTCGTAGATCTCGGTATTAGATACTCTAGTAACCTAACGTTCGCTGAACAGACTGATTATGCCAGACGTAAAACGCGAAGGCTGATAGGATGCATAACACGCAATTTCTTTTGTTGTGAAACTAGGGTTTTATTATACAAAGTATGTGTCCGACCTATCTTAGAATACTGCCCGTTTATTCTTAGCGGACTAAGACAAAATGACAAGCTTAAATTAGAGGGAGTGCAACGGCAGTTTACCTCAAGAACTCTTGGTTTAGAAAGTGGTCTGGAATACCATGAGCGATGCGAAAGACTAAGATTAGAACCCCTCTGGAAAAGACGCCTTAAGCTAAACCTTATCTTTTACTATAAGCTAACTAATCTTCTCTTGCATTCCTCCGAGCCAATAACTAAACCTACCGCTGTCATCAGTTACAATCTTAGAAATCATCACAACCTAGCTGCTATGGAGCACTGTCAGACTTACGTGCGGTACAACTTCTTCTTAAATAAGTTTTCAGTCATTTGGAATAGACTACCAGCTAATGTGCGCGATGCAAACACACTTCCAGTGTTCATCTCCTCAGTCACCAGACTACTCAAAGATGACAATGCACTTTTGCGCCTGACTCTTACACCTTCTTTTTCACCCTACATAGATATTTTAAGTTCTTTAAACGTGTAGTTACAACAAACTACAATTATAAATTTTAATATTATTGGAACTAGATGATTAACATTTCTACACAGGACAGTAATATTTAGTTTACACATAATATAAAAGTTAGCATAACGGGACTAGTTAGTTTGTGTACCAAAATAACCACAGTTACTAAACAGAATATATATGTATATATTTATTAATCACTCCTTAAGGACTCCCGTTGCTTTCTTTTGCGTTGCTGTTGTTTGTCTTCTTTTTTCTCTCACCATTTCAGCTTCCATTTGACTTTTTGAATGAGAATGAATAATGTGGATATTTGACCATTTACAATGACAAATGATCTGCAAACATTATTGGTCCCGTATCTTTCAGTTGCCTGGTTAATAACGAATTAACTTTCTCCACGACGCAACCTGGATTACATTTGTGGAATATACTCTTATACCAATGGAAAAGTATCAATTTGTAATACAACGTCACGATTGTAGCTTATAACATAACTGATCGTATCTGTAAAAATAGCTTCCTTATTACCCAATTTGGATATAAATCAAATCAAAAATAAGATTCGGATTTGTACACACCCAAGTTATATTGAGGAATTACTTCAAGCTTTATTTTTTCCCAAGTATTTTTAATCCATCCAAAACTTACTTGGGTTTTTTTGTTAATGCGAAGACAATATTCCTATATTTCATGATGTGCTCCATTGAATGACTTGTTATATTGTGGAATAACTTCAAGCTTTATTTTTTCCCAAGTATTTTTAATCCATCCAAAACTTACTTGGGTTTTTTTGTTAATGCGAAGTTAATATTCCTATATTTCATGACGTGCTCCATTGAATGACTGGTTATCATATTGTTCCCACAGACCTAAGACAAAAACGCCAGCAACCATGTAACTTAACCATAAACCAAATTTATGAAATTTATATAATGCTTATCCATGCCTGTATATTTGGTGTGTCCTACACAAGTAGGAAAAAATGTGTATTTTATTAAAACATTATTATTAATTATGATTGCTAATCGTATATGTAATTTATCATATTGATGATGCCTGTAAACTGGCGTCTCTCATGTACAAAATGAGAATATACTATTATTATTATTATACATAGATTGATTTACTTTACGACTACCTGTAGTACTAACTACCCTTCTGTGGTATTGTTAAACAAATGCTGAAATTTTGTTGGTTCTGTTAATATCTTTTTATAATATATGTAGACAGGTTACTTTGCAATGTCAAATGTTGACTATATATAAGACTGTCATGATAATTTAGTACACTAAGTCCTGCCAACCGACCTTACCTTCAGTTCATACTACCTACATTGATCCCTAACTATATTGTTCTACTGAATCTTGCTTCACTAATCACAAAACCTATTCTTTTTATTCTTTAAGGTTCTAACTTCTTGTAAAGTAATCTGTTCATTAGGACGCATGCATACATATATAATGCTCATAAAGATGTACGCGGAGACCTATTGGAAGCACTCATTAAGAAAGCTAGGGAGATGGAATATGGGGTACGAACATGTCTGGTACAAAGCAATATATTCGCGGTAGCCATAATAATCATAGTCTCAGAGCTTAACATCAAAAAAGGAGGGAGGGTGGCGTTAGCTGATCAGTAGATATGGTGGGGGTCACTAAGGTGAATCGCCCCATTCTGCAGGAACAGCAATATACAAATTAAAGGCTCGAGATATTTCTGATATTTATGAGGGCTAAGATATTTATCTTGAAAAAGATAATAATGAACGCCTTGACAGATCATGCTTCTACCTTTAAATATGTACCATTCGCTCAGCCTATTGTTGAGATGCGACCATGTAGGATCTGCACAGTTTTATGGGGCATCTTATAAACTAACTTGCTGTCCATTGACTGATCTTTAAATACCACTTCACAATGTCTTATCTCATTCATTTTCCAATAACGTCTTTACTTGATCCTCATTATATCCCATTAAACCTAACATTTTACAGCTCTTTATGACTTATTATATTCCTACTCTCTGAAGGGTACGGTTGTACATTAAATGCACAAAAAGGTATAAAACAAAAACAACTGGCACAACTGAGGATAAATGTATTAAAACCAAAAGTGGACATCATGATAGTACGAGATATACGTGTAGCATTATACATTGCAAATGAACGTTGTCAGCCTAGGGAGTTTTCTATTTTTTAATGCATTTATTAATGATACTTGCACTTACCTATTTCATTACAATTTAATGATTCACCTCGGCACTTTTACTTTTCTAAAACAGCTTTCAATCCCTTGTAAACGTTGTACTTACCTCAATATTGGTTGGTTATCGTATGCCGACAACCACGGATGAAAACGAAACCAAGTCGATTTTCCCGCTCAACCTGGAGGACAGCTGTACAATTCAATAACTATACAGCCTAGTTCAGACAATGTGTATTTATATATATATATCAAATATTTAACTGTTGAAACATTATTAACTTGTAGACAATCTACGATTTGATATTATATCATACTTGATCGTGCCTGTAAAAATGGCATGCATTTTCATGTAAATTTATATGTTTATATGAGAATATACATTATTATTATTATTATCTTTCCGTGCAAAGATTGAGATTGTATTCCTTTGACCACTTCCGGCGACACTGAGAAATATCTAAGGATATATACATATCAGGTGAATTAATCTTACCTCAGGTGAACGATTCCTAATCTTAGCAACAATGATTATGTGAACAAGGGAGGGAACAATAGTAGAATCGGTAAGATTAGCCCGTATATTACATAATAGACTTGAAGAATCCAAGAAATTCGGATTTATGTTTCAGAGTTCGTCTTCTACAAAATACAAATATTACACAAATGCCTCTCCTCTCTGTCCGTTAAAATCAACTGAAAAAGACTAAATATTCAAACTGTATACTTCTTTGATTAAGTTACCCAATAATATTCACCATTCACTTTTTTAGTGGGTCCACATGCATATCACATCTGTAAAATTTATACATGCGTTAACTTGTCTCCTTAAGCTGAAAAAATGCAATGTTTATGCGAATTTTATTACTACCATTTCAAAGCCCGCCTCAGTAACGTGTACTACGTACTAGCCGCAGCGTTTGCGCAAAGTAAAATCTACCAATCACAATATGCATACATGACCTTGAAGTGCTCAGCCTCTCCATAAGGTCGTGTGTGCCTTTATCTATTGCCTTCATCCCATGGTTGTAGGCATACGATAACCAACCAATACTGCGGTAAGTACAACGTTTACAAGGGATTGGAAGCTGTTTTAGAAAAGTAAAAGTGCTAAGATGAATCATTAAAGTGTAATGAAATGGGTAAGTGCAAGTGTCACTAATAAATGCACTAATAAAGGAAACTCCCTAGGCTGACAACTTTCATTTGCAATTTATAGTGCTTCCTGTACAGTTTGCAATATCATGATGTCCACTTTTTGTTTTAATACATTTGTCCTCATACCGGGTTTTTTATTTTATACCTTTTTGTGTATTTAGTGCACAACCGCACCCTCCAGAGAATAGGAATAGAATAAGTCGAATCAAATTCATAAGGAGCTATAAAATGTTAGGTTTAATGGAATATAGTGAGGATCAAGTAAAGACGTTATTAGAAAATAAATGAGATAAGACATTGTGAAGTGGTATTTAAAGATCCGACAATGGATAGCAAGTTAATTTATAAGATGCCCCATAAAACTGTGCAGATCCTACATGGTCGCATCTCAACAATAGGCTGAGCGAATGGTACATATTTAAAGGTAGAAGCATGATCTGTCAAGGCGTTCATTATTATCTTTTTCAAGATAAAGATCTTAGCCCTCATAAATATCAGAAATATCTCGAGCCTTTAATTTGTATATTGCTGTTCCTGCAGAATGGGGCGATTCACCTTAGTGACCCCCACCATATCTACTGATCAGCTAACGCCACCCTCCCTCCTTTTTTGATGTTAAGCTCTGAGACTATGATTATTATGGCTACCGCGAATATATTGCTTTGTACCAGACATGTTCGTACCCCATATTCCATCTCCCTAACTTTCTTAATGAGTGCTTCCAATAGGTCTCCACTTACATCTTTATGAACATATTATATATGCATGCATGCGTCCTCTGGTGTCATTGCAAAACCACTCACTGAGGAGTTCACTTATAACCTGTGGATCGTTGAATATCATACCCTTATGTTCCAAGATGCTTTCATTATCGTGTTTACTGCTTTTTAGACGTTTCTGCAATATCCTACAAAGTTCCTGAGTTTTGGCGTTACCCATTAGCGCTTTATTTTCCTCATGTTGTGACTTCATTTTGTGTTTCTGCTCAAACAGTTTAAGAGTTTCATGTATTTGGTTTAACGCATTAAATTCCTTAAATACATGGTATTTCCTTTCCAATTTCTTTAGTTTTAGTCGCGTTTTCCGGTCAATAAGTGGAGTTGGTGTCTTTAGGGCAGATTTTAGGGGCGCGATTGTGTCTCTTGCTGAGCCAAATGTTTTGTAGAAAATCTCAAGTGATACTTCTAAGTCATTGTTGATGAAGTATTCTTCCCAGTCAGAACTTCTCAACAGATCTGATAGGAATTCCCAATCAGCATTCTTATAGTCCGTATATTGATAGCGCACCGGGGAATTTTTAGGTGTGTATTTAGTTGTAAGTCAGAGGGGTAGCGTGCAGTACAATATGTTGTGATCACTGTTATCGAGTTTATTTCCCACCTCTATCGAGATGGTCTCTATGTTATGACAGAGAATTAAGTCAAGAGTATTTTGGTTCCTTGTAGGGAGGCGTACTCACTGCTTCCATACTCCTACGCCTATAGCTTCTAGCAGGTCATCATGGATTCTAGGTCCTGTACAGATATCCCAGTTTACTCCAGGTAAGTTGAAATCTCCACATACTACTTTGTAGTCGAAGTCCAGCGTGGCTACATGCTCTAGTATTTCTCCGATAGTGATATCAGTCATTTCAGGGATATTGGGGGGTCTGTATATACATCCCACGAGAATTTTACTTTCGTTTGTGTGGATGCTTATCCACTTAGATTCTGGGAGTTTGTCAGTAGTTGGGTCATTGAAAGTGTTGGAGTTAGTGGATTTAGAGGCACATATTAAACAGCCGCCTCCTCTTTTGTCAACTCCATCGTTCCTATAGATGTCGTAGTTGTCTATTACTAGCTTTGTGTCAGATATATCAGTAGCAAGCCAGGTTTCAGTCGCCATTATTAGTGTTGGCCGTTCTATGTATGCCAGGAAGCGAAGCGTTGTTATTTTATTAAGGAGAGGTCTAGCGTTCAGGAGTATAATTGTTAGTAAAACAGAGTTGTTGGAGAAGAGGTTAACATGGTTACTTGTTACTATCCCTACGTTATGTTTCGAGGGGCTCTGAGGTGAGACAGAGTCAGTGTGTGTAGGGTTTCCAGGATGAATAGTGCTGGGAGTGGGCCTATTGTTTCCTTGTCAATCACGTCTGAAAAACCGTTAATTTCCAGGTCTCGCTACGCTGGGCTTCACGCTGTCACTCGAAGATTTCCAGAGAGGCCTAGAATTAACCGACGCAAAAACCAGAACACTGTTTGATAACTCAAGAATTCTTTATTCTATCGCTAATGTATAACCAGGAAGGATGGTATACATTACAAAATGTGAGTGGTCATGACCGAATATTCACAGCTTGTTTTCAGGCTCGTGGATAGAAAGAGATTACACAATAAATAAGTGGAGTTTTAGAAAACTCCGATTCCTGAGTCTTCCGATGGGAGGATGTGAATTATTAGGAAGAGATCTCTCGTGAAACGGAACATCAGCTAATGATACTGTCGGTCAGTTTGCTTAGGTTGAAGTAGCAGGTGAATTGGAATTCTACTCCTGGACCCAATCAACTAGGTGAGAGTTGAATGGAACAATGTATTAAACCACAATGCCACCTCATTCAGTCCCATAAAACTGGATGTACCAGGATATCAGCCACATGTGCTACTGTAGGAGAACGGATGAGAACGCACCTCGTGCATTCATGGAAGGAAAGCCAATAAAGCTTTGTCGCAACAAATTATTCTGCCGTGAATAAGACACGCTGGTGAACCTATGACAGTGATACTTCGTCGCTACTATCTTCGAATCGAAGGCAGCGGACAATAACGAACTGATCCGTTGATTTTCGAAGAGATGTATTCTGCGTGAACTTATTACTACTCGTGGTTCTGCCACAAACCTACTCTCTGACAACTTAAATCACACGGGTATATATCCGTATATATATACATATAAATAATATATGCATAGGTACTCTTAGTTTATAAACTATTTGCTCACCTGTTCTGCAATGTGCATTAACCCATATACAACTAAGTATCACTCATTCATTCTAAGTGGGAACAGTCCTCCATTGCAATCCAAAAGATAGGACTAGTTTTGCTGTCTGTGGTTCATCAAAACACTAACTCACGTGACTTGAGTGGGATAAGGTTGAATCGCGAATACAGGGTGAGGTAATATTCGTCGACAATTCACTTCCGGGAATTAACTATATTCCTGGTTAAAACTAGCCAACCAGAACTGAGTTAAGCCTCTAGGGTGGAGTTTTGATGTGATAATTTAAGAGCCTACTGGTACGAAATGATAACACAAAAAGATTAGTGTAGTTATCTCTTTATTACCTTATGTCTGTCTGTCTGGATTCAACATAGAACTTGGCACCGAAGTGCAGCAGTTCGAGTTGCCACGTTCCAAATAGCACACAGAGGTAGACAAGAAGATGAGTGGAGAGAATTAATAGTGTTTGATAAATATAGGAGTGAAACAGAATGGGTAATGGTAGAAAGGAATATGAAAGATTATAGAGATTGAATACATCTGCGCCATTGACAACGATTTTGAGCCATGTCACCTATTGTCTCCAGCCATTGATTCCTAGAGTCCCGAGGGCCCCAACCCGGGAGTCTGCATCTCCCTACCTGACTCAGTTTAACTGTCAAGGATTTCATGGATTGATGCCATGTTTTTGTTTGACCACCACTGGCTCTTTTCCAACCTGAACCTATATCAGCTAACAATGCCCGTCGGGGGAGGCGGTGGTTAGGCATGCGCACCACGTGACCTAGCCATCTTAGTCTATGTAACTTTATAACCTCGTCGATTGATTTTCCCTCTTTGCCCAACACTCTACGCCTAACGTCAACATTACTTATCTTGTGAAACCACCTAACGTGAGACGTTATTACCTTATAATTTCCTTTGAGATTATTATTTATTTAAACGCATAAAAACTTGGTACAAAATGGCACTAAGAAGGATGCGCCACACAATAATAATAATAATGATTGTCGGAAGGACTACATTTCGAGGAGTATTTCTCTAGATATTGTCCTACTTTGGACGGGAGGACTCAGTATGATTTCCCACATTGTTGTTTATGGTCTTTCACAAGATATCATTGATTATTAGGCAATAAGAATGTATAATTGAAGTCTGAAGACTCTTATGTTCTTGATAACTATAAAGTGTATTAGCATTGAAATTTAAAAAAAATTATTCCTACGTGTTAACTTCTCTATAATCGTGTAGTCTAACGGTAGCTTACAATTAGAAATGGAAACGTTCAACACGTTTGCGTCGTGTAGAATAATAATGCCTCACTTATTACCACAACACACTAATTACCGAGACTATATAATGTCTATGCAACGCCTAAGTATACATTAATTATTCTGCGTAAACCGTGAGGAGAATGTTTAACTCAATTAGGGCTTTTGCGTTCATTGTGCAGATGCATCAACGATATCCAATTACTTAAGTTCAAGTAAACTGGTGGACGATGACTGTTAGTGGAATCCACGACACCGTTGAGGCATCTACACACTATTCGCCGACATCCCGACGTGAGGCAGGCGAAGGACATCGGTCGAATCAATCAATGGAAATGTCGAGGTTGAATTCAATAAATACTGATACGTGTGGGAGTCCAACAGGGACTGTAATAGTCTGGTGGTTAACGCATATAGATATATATATGCGTAGTAAACCTAATCTCATGCATACAGACATACATTGTGGTTCTATTGATATCCACATGCGTTGACTTTGTCTGGTGCTTTTTTGCTTGTCTTGTCTTTTCTATCATCCTTGTAGTGGAAATCGTAAAGACTTACAGGACTTTGTGCCACTTACTTACTTACTTACATACACCGCATCAATATTCAGGATGTTTGCATGTGATAGCTCAATTTCCCTAAATGTTGATGTGCTACCATTTGAGGACTCCCGAGTAACGCCATGTACGGACAGTAATCACGATATGAAAAGATGATACAACTGGTGGTTTTCAAGTTTAGCAAAGGTAAAATACAGGAAACTATGTATAAGAATAAAAGTAAGGTAGGAAGGACACAAGTTACTGGAGGCATCATTGTTTAATAGCACGCGATAAGTTTCGATGAGAGTTTGTTGCTTCATTCAATTCATTATGTGAGGGCTGAGATACTGCCAGACCGAAGCAGGTGGTTTAATTAAGGGACCACCACCACCCCCCCGAGCCTTTGACTTGGAGTCTAATCCCCAAGGCAGCGGAGCAGCGTCAGGACCTGCATTCCCATGGTTTCCGGTGACCCATATGGGTTCATACTCCATTTGATCCGGTTGGATACTGGAGCCCATGTACCCCGTAGTAACTGCTTTTAGTTTAACCGCTATCCAGAAAATCTTCCTGACATGATAGGAACTGCAGGGACATGAGTCCCAGTCAGTTTAGCATGTTGGGTCATTACGGTATTCAAGCCCGACCACCACGACAAGATAGCAGTTATCGGCCGGGTGGTGTTAAAAGCAACATAAGAATAATAGACTATGTGATAAATAGGATATGCGTTGCATACTGCATTTGAAGTACCTTGACTACCAATACAAGTCGTGTACTCAGAGAACCTACGTTTGCTAGATTGTTTCCTTATTACAGCACAAACACATGTTCAGCGACTATTTGATTAACAATCGTCAATACCAATATAAGAACAACAACCAGACCAAACCTAACCGAAATACTATACGCAAGGCTTGATGACTCACTGAGGAAATAATAACAGTTTAAGTAAGTATTGATATATTACCTATCATTCTCGTTAACTCTGAAATGTCTTCAAAACGATTAGTAAAAGAGACAAAGTTAGTCGACATAAATGCATTTATATGTAAAGAAAAAAATAAACCAACTTAAAAATAATTCAGAATGAAACAGTACATATCTAAACTAAAAGCAGTTAACAACGATCCAGTGAAAAATTCACAGTTGTGGAGTTTTTTATAGCTGCGTCATAGTCATCATAAAGTCCACTAAACACTATATCCGCAACATCTGCATTAGTCTATCTCCGTTGGTAGTGGTGTTGGACCAGTCTTTGCAGTTTTCGTCACCACCAGATCCGTTCGGAAAAACGTCCAGATGTACACCTCTCAAGCAGAGATTGAGATTGTGTCCCTTCGAATACCTTCGACCGTATTGAGAAGTAGTATCTGAGGATGTATACATATTAGGTAAATTAATCCTACCTCTGATGAACAATTACTTATCTTAGTTAGCCACAGTAAATGTGTGAACAACCCAGCTACCAACGATTTCGGATGCCTTGCAGATTTTTGGCGCATTTGCATGAGCAGTGATTAGTTAGAAATCAACCAATGGGAGTAACCCAGATGTACTTCTTCAACCAATGATAGCCAGGAAGATCGTAACACCTAGGGTCTGGAAACTTACAATGACAGCTAACTTTGCTGAACTGCGTTACAATGAATCTTAATTAGCCACTAGTAATACATAAATCCATATAATATACTCTTTTAATATAAGCAATCAATTAAATATACTTTTTCATATATGAATACATCATAATAGGCCTCTTCATCAGAAGTCTTTTACTGAACTGGACTTGTTGGAAAAGAAGCGGTTGAATCCGTAGTTTGTAGTTCGACTGCGGTGAGTTGCATGCGTGCTTGCCAACCTCCTTGTTTACGAATTTTTCGAAGTAAGTAATTGATTGCATACTTCTATGTTTTATATTAGAACTATTACAGTACTGCCCATTTTTACTATTATGCAAAGCGTATAAGTTGTGTAGACTGCAGGAATCCGCCGGAAGAATTTCAGACTACGTAAGTTTATTTATCAATCTTCTGTGACGATGCAGCGGAAGCTAACTTTGTCGCAAGACGATACAAGTCAACGTTCGATCGACGTCTCAAAAAAATACAATCTGGAGTGGAAGAAGCATTTAGAAGGTAAGCTTGTTCTTTCATATTAATGTACACAGTATCCCCTGCTACCGCGCGGACTTTGAAAAGGGAGTTAATTTTACACGCTCTTGTTTATTATTGGCTTTTGTTGTGTTATACACTCCAAAAGTCTACACATTAACTTTAAATCAGTTTATTCTGATCGAAGTTAGTTTACGTTTCAGATTTGAGTCTATTAAATTATGGGAAGTTGTGTTCTTATAACTTAATAGCTATATATCTATCCATCTTTGTGCACTCACTAGCTTTTATCACTGATATATAAAGGATATATGTATTTGAAGTCGTATTTAATCTTTTCCTGGTTCGTTTTAAGTAAAATGCCTATCAAAAGAAACCGCTGCGGAAGGGCTATGTGCCAGTTTCCAGTGGATGAGGGAATGCAGTGTGATAACTGCAAGAGATGGTTTCACAGTATGTGCACGAACCTTACTCCTTCATCATACAAACGCTGCTGCAAACCTCTAGCAAACTGGTTGTGCAACGACTGCTGTAGTACAACTAAACTCCGTATTACAGAAGCCATCGCTACTCTCAGTGGGGCTTTAAAGCTCATGGACTGCAAGCGTCCTGTACCACAGAAGAATACCGACTATTGCTCAGATAACCATGACGTGACTAGCGTCATTGACAAAACAGCACATGCCCCTGATGCGTCCTTGCCAATAAGTGAGTGCCCTACAGCACAGAAGAACACCCACCACATTCTAGACACCCAGACTGCCCCCATGATACTGGATAAGCCCTCCAGTGACAGTAATGGAAGTAAGGAGTAAGGAAGAAGTAATATTAAAGGAAAACGATTTATATCTGCCTACCTTTGCTGAAAATGGTTCATTCTCCTTTCTCATTCTTTGGTAATGACATCATTCTTCTGGGGTTTTCACTGCCACCGTACATTTGGTTAAGTACTATGTCCTTGGAATGTGAGTATACATTTGCAATGTTTAATGCCAATCATATTGGTGTAAACATAGAAAATATGACGTTTTCCATGAAAATACAGCTTTGTTCCAACATTGGTGTTGTTGTGTTTCTAATAAAAGCAAATAGACTGTAAGCAAGCAACTAATAGGCACAAAGAGTAAGTCTCAGCTTTAATAAAGGCATATCCAGTTAACATAAAATGAAGTGTAATAGTGCACAAATGAAAAGACCATAGTGAAGTAGATAAGTGATATTACAGTGAGAGGTAAATTGAACTATCTGCAACCTTACAATTTGGAAGACAACCTGACATGTAAGATCTCTCACAAATTTCTATAGAGCCTGTGGGGTGCCATGGATGGTTTGGCGTCAATCGTAGCTTTGAAAGGATGACTTACAAATGCAAAAGGTAACAACCAACGAAATTGCAGTAGTATTTTCTAGCTGTTCAGCATTTTTTCCTTTGATGTAGTTTCTTATCAACAGTTTGCAGTAATCAGAACATCACAAGTTGCTTACAGATAACTTGTTTAATAATAACTGCTTTAAATATATCAGCCATAAGTGCATCTTCTACATATTTCATAGCCACAATTAAGTCATTAAGGATCTCAGATTATCTTAGTGATGTGAAGCAAAATAATTTTTAAGATTGATATAACCTATGTAACAGGTGTAGTAGTTGTACGACACAGCCGCTAGCTACTAATCGACAGAAATCTGGTACTAATTTTAAGTACTCTGACATTTGAGAAGGACTATTTATACTATTCTTCCAGACACAATGAACACTGATGTCAATATACTCTGATGCCATTTCATGCACTGAGCAATGAAGGCCTTGTGAAATTTTATGTGTAAATGTCAATTAAACTATTTTTACATCTTCGCCCAAGCACTTTTAACTAGGAACTTCATCAAAATAGATATAATCACCAGGAAATTCAGCAGCCTATCTCATTCATCGCATAATGTCGCCGATGTGTTATGAGTTATCCATTAATGGACAATTGTCATCACGGATGATAACAGAAAAGTTTAACATGTTCAAAGCACACATCTAACCTATGCCTGCATGCTATTTCTCTTTCATAGGCCAGATTCTAATAGATTCACTGGAATGACAACAGCCATTGCCTGCAGTATATTTACAACCTTAAGATCTGAAACAACTCGCAAAAAACAAACCCTCAACGCACTATAATGCAAATAATAGTCTTTCTATGCGAACTTTCTTAAAAAGGATGACTTCTTCATTGATAATTCGTCCGAGCTATAATATACAATTTTACGCTCTACTAAGAACAAAATACAGCAAAATACTGCCATCCGGCTACAGAAGTCTAAAACTAGTCAAATATAATCTGTTTCCAAAAAAATAGGTGATTATAACGTCTGTTGACGTGAGCGCGGTAACCGATGGCATTGCGCGATAACACCTGGTGTCGGCCTATATCCTCACTCGAATATCCCTGGCGGTACGTTCGAAATTGGCTCCCAAAATGGTTTGAGTGCAGATCTCACTCCTGTGATACAGGTGAAAGATGTTCTGTTAGAGAACTCTGAGTTCTGTAAACTAAACCTCCTTTTGAAAGATATGCAGAGGCAAGTAAGTGAAATTCAGAAAAAATTAGATCAGTTTGATAGTATGTCACTGCCAATCTCAAATACCACGGAGAGCCAGTCTGATATTGGTCAGGTTAAGTGTTTACTGGATGTAACTCAAAATAAGCTTTTGAATTTAGACCCAATAGCCTGTCTTTTAGAAAGGCATCCTAAAATATCTCCAGACAACCTAAATAAAGCTGAAAATCTGATTGACTGCTTGGCTACGGAGGTGATGAAGCGTATAACCTCTTCTCACCAAGCTATAGTTTACAACGTCCCAGATTCTCTGCCCCTGAAAACTGTAAGACACAAAATCCTGATTTGTTGCGGCATGGCTAGTGTTCCATGTGAATGCAAACGACTTCGTAAAAAGTCTAACCAGGCTAATTGCCCAATCATTTTTAAATTCAGTAATTCCCTTGATGCTAGTAAGTTTACTAAATGTCAGGATCACTTAAGACTGAATAGCAGTTATAAGTCTATAACCGTAGCTCAGGATAAAACACCGTGTCAGCGCAGAATAATGCGTAGTAATAACCTGGTCACCTCCTCTAGCTTAGATTTACCAAAAAAGGATCGTGCACAGCAACAGACACCTAGTGCTGAAACTAGCATTCAGCAAACTACACAACAACCACACTTGCCAATGGAACTAGGAACTGATTTAGATACCAGTACCCCTGTAAATAAAGCCTCATCGAAAGATGTTAAAATGACTAGAACTTCTGCAAGTTGTTCTAAGAAATTTCCCCCCAAACGTAGTAACCTCACCACGATGAACAAATTTCGCAGGGTTGAGACTAATGATGGGGAAGAATACTTTGTATTCAATAAGCCTGCTGAGAGTAAGAATGCCAACAAACCATCACTTGTTACGAAAAACTCCTCTCGAAACATAAGTATATCTGGAGGTGTTCCGCATGCTCCACCTTATAGAAAGTCAGGCTCCAAGACTCCTAAAGTCTTGCAGCCAAAGCACCTTCCTTCACAATTCCCTTTAAGTTATAAAAACAACCCGAAGGTGTATACCGGTATGACGAATAGCAGTTGGATGGGTAGACCTTCTGATGCTATGCCTTTTAACCGTCAACCTAGGCCCAACCTGTACTACCCTTATATCCAGGAACACATGGTAAATTTTCCAGGTGTCCCGAATCACTGGTACGACCCATGGCACCTAGGACCACCTCATTGCACTCCAACCCGATGTACAGACACCCAGTCCGACCTCCTTTTCATTCATAAATTCTTGCGGTGCTGACGCACAAATAGATTTAGGTTATGGTGACATTTTAAGCCAGTTTGTAGTATCCCGTGACTTATTCACGATATTGCTAATTAATGCACGTTCCTTAATCAATAAGATATCTGAACTAAGGACATTATTATTAGTCGCCAAGCCTACTGTAGCTCTGATTACTGAATCATGGTGCTCATCCTCTGTACTTGATGTGCATATAGGTATCGATGATTACACTGTACACCGTGCAAACAGAGATTGCAAGCGTGGTGGAGGATGTCTCATATATATACATAGCTCATTTGTAGTCAGTAAGGTGGAAGATGAAACAATGAATAATGTACCTGACTCACTCTGGGTTGTCTTACATGGAGATAAGTACAAACTTCTCATAGGCTGTGTTTATCGAGCACCAAGCTCAACAAAAGAAACTGATGCGTTATTAGCTAAATCGTTTGCACACGCATCCTCGTTTAGTGCTAATTACAAAATAATTGCAGGGGACTTCAATCTTCCAGAAGTCAATTGGCTAACTAGTTCCGGCCCCCAACGCTTCGACGAATTACTTGCCACTATAGACTGTTATGGATGGCAACAACACGTCCAGACACCTACTCGTGGTGACAACATGTTGGACCTTGTTTTTTGTCATGACACAATCCCAGTATCCACGTATGTTGGTAATCGATTTTCCAGTAGTGACCATAGAATGGTACTCTGCTCTCTGCCTTTCTCACCACTAAATACAGGAAACAAACAAGACTCAGGAAGCACAATATGTCGTAGTTACAAATATACAGACTGGGGATTAGTCCAAGAACTTATTCGACTCTGTCAATGGGATGACTATTTTACCACTGACTCCCTGGAGGCCTTAGTAACCCTGTTTTACAGGAATGTTACCCTTTGTCTAGATACAGTTGCTCCAAAGAAAATAGTGAAATTAAGTAGACACCGAACTGAATATATTCCAAGGGCACACCGTAATAAGTTAAGGAAACTGAAGAAACAGTACTATTCCACTAAGGACATATCACTATTGCTCTCAATCCACGAGTCTCTTGAATCTCTCAAGCGCCTACGCTCTCAAAAGGACCTCGACGAAGAGTTAACGGCACTTGAAAGTACCTCCAAAGTTTATAACTTAACGGCACTTCTTAAAAAACGAATGCAGTCGGCGAGGGAAATCCCATACTTACTTCACGACAAAGTAATCTACAATGAACCTGCCACTATCTGTGAACTCTTCAGTGATTGGTTTGCAAACTTTAGTTTAGAAACACATATGCCTGGTGAAACCGCCCCCCTTACTATCTCTTCCCTTGAAAGCATTGTGTTCACTAATCAGTTAATAGTACAAGCAATTAAAAGCCTTAAACCTTCCACTAGTACGGGACCGGATGGCCTCGCTTCGATAATTTTCAAAAACAGTGGGTGTGATATACCCTTGTTACTTCTTAAATTCTTCTCAATATCTATGGACACTGGCACTTACCCTAGTGAGTGGAAAACTAGCTTCATAATTCCACATTACAAATCTGGTGATAGGGCAAACGTCCGCAATTACAGACCCATAAATATAACCCCAGTTATCTCACGAATCATGGAGAAAGTTGTAAAAGATCAATTGTCAGACTACCTAATTAGGGAAGATCTTGTTACAAGGTCTCAACACGGATTTCTCAAAAATAGATCCTGCGTTACTTGCCACTTCGACTTTTTCAACTGCATCACTAGTAGTCGCGAAGCACGTAAGCTAGTCGTTGTTCTCTACTTCGATATATCTAGGGCATTTGACATGGTATCTCACAGTATTCTCTTTGAGAAGCTGTACTCTTGTGGAATTCGCAACCCATTACTGAACTGGTTAAAATCATTTCTAAGCAACAGGGTACAAATAACCAAAGTTGGATCTGTATTGTCTCATCCTAGGCAGATCTCAAGTGGGGTCGTGCAAGGTAGTGTCCTAGGTCCACTTTTATTCACAGTCTACATTAACAGCATTTGCAAGTGCTTCACCTTAGGCAAACCATTCCTATATGCTGACGACCTCAAAGTCGTCTACTCCTGCTACACTCATGAATTAAGCGATATGGTTACTAAAATACATCTTGAACTAAGTAGTCTTGCATCATGGTGTGCTGATTCCTGTCTAAATTTTAACATTGACAAATGCGGCTGGATTTGTATCGGCAACAGTAACCTTGATCTAACTCTTGAAATAAATGGGCGAAAACTAGCTAAGCTCAACTCAGTCGTAGATCTCGGTATTAGATACTCTAGTAACCTAACGTTCGCTGAACAGACTGATTATGCCAGACGTAAAACGCGAAGGCTGATAGGATGCATAACACGCAATTTCTTTTGTTGTGAAACTAGGGTTTTATTATACAAAGTATGTGTCCGACCTATCTTAGAATACTGCCCGTTTATTCTTAGCGGACTAAGACAAAATGACAAGCTTAAATTAGAGGGAGTGCAACGGCAGTTTACCTCAAGAACTCTTGGTTTAGAAAGTGGTCTGGAATACCATGAGCGATGCGAAAGACTAAGATTAGAACCCCTCTGGAAAAGACGCCTTAAGCTAAACCTTATCTTTTACTATAAGCTAACTAATCTTCTCTTGCATTCCTCCGAGCCAATAACTAAACCTACCGCTGTCATCAGTTACAATCTTAGAAATCATCACAACCTAGCTGCTATGGAGCACTGTCAGACTTACGTGCGGTACAACTTCTTCTTAAATAAGTTTTCAGTCATTTGGAATAGACTACCAGCTAATGTGCGCGATGCAAACACACTTCCAGTGTTCATCTCCTCAGTCACCAGACTACTCAAAGATGACAATGCACTTTTGCGCCTGACTCTTACACCTTCTTTTTCACCCTACATAGATATTTTAAGTTCTTTAAACGTGTAGTTACAACAAACTACAATTATAAATTTTAATATTATTGGAACTAGATGATTAACATTTCTACACAGGACAGTAATATTTAGTTTACACATAATATAAAAGTTAGCATAACGGGACTAGTTAGTTTGTGTACCAAAATAACCACAGTTACTAAACAGAATATATATGTATATATTTATTAATCACTCCTTAAGGACTCCCGTTGCTTTCTTTTGCGTTGCTGTTGTTTGTCTTCTTTTTTCTCTCACCATTTCAGCTTCCATTTGACTTTTTGAATGAGAATGAATAATGTGGATATTTGACCATTTACAATGACAAATGATCTGCAAACATTATTGGTCCCGTATCTTTCAGTTGCCTGGTTAATAACGAATTAACTTTCTCCACGACGCAACCTGGATTACATTTGTGGAATATACTCTTATACCAATGGAAAAGTATCAATTTGTAATACAACGTCACGATTGTAGCTTATAACATAACTGATCGTATCTGTAAAAATAGCTTCCTTATTACCCAATTTGGATATAAATCAAATCAAAAATAAGATTCGGATTTGTACACACCCAAGTTATATTGAGGAATTACTTCAAGCTTTATTTTTTCCCAAGTATTTTTAATCCATCCAAAACTTACTTGGGTTTTTTTGTTAATGCGAAGACAATATTCCTATATTTCATGATGTGCTCCATTGAATGACTTGTTATATTGTGGAATAACTTCAAGCTTTATTTTTTCCCAAGTATTTTTAATCCATCCAAAACTTACTTGGGTTTTTTTGTTAATGCGAAGTTAATATTCCTATATTTCATGACGTGCTCCATTGAATGACTGGTTATCATATTGTTCCCACAGACCTAAGACAAAAACGCCAGCAACCATGTAACTTAACCATAAACCAAATTTATGAAATTTATATAATGCTTATCCATGCCTGTATATTTGGTGTGTCCTACACAAGTAGGAAAAAATGTGTATTTTATTAAAACATTATTATTAATTATGATTGCTAATCGTATATGTAATTTATCATATTGATGATGCCTGTAAACTGGCGTCTCTCATGTACAAAATGAGAATATACTATTATTATTATTATACATAGATTGATTTACTTTACGACTACCTGTAGTACTAACTACCCTTCTGTGGTATTGTTAAACAAATGCTGAAATTTTGTTGGTTCTGTTAATATCTTTTTATAATATATGTAGACAGGTTACTTTGCAATGTCAAATGTTGACTATATATAAGACTGTCATGATAATTTAGTACACTAAGTCCTGCCAACCGACCTTACCTTCAGTTCATACTACCTACATTGATCCCTAACTATATTGTTCTACTGAATCTTGCTTCACTAATCACAAAACCTATTCTTTTTATTCTTTAAGGTTCTAACTTCTTGTAAAGTAATCTGTTCATTAGGACGCATGCATACATATATAATGCTCATAAAGATGTACGCGGAGACCTATTGGAAGCACTCATTAAGAAAGTTAGGGAGATGGAATATGGGGTACGAACATGTCTGGTACAAAGCAATATATTCGCGGTAGCCATAATAATCATAGTCTCAGAGCTTAACATCAAAAAAGGAGGGAGGGTGGCGTTAGCTGATCAGTAGATATGGTGGGGGTCACTAAGGTGAATCGCCCCATTCTGCAGGAACAGCAATATACAAATTAAAGGCTCGAGATATTTCTGATATTTATGAGGGCTAAGATCTTTATCTTGAAAAAGATAATAATGAACGCCTTGACAGATCATGCTTCTACCTTTAAATATGTACCATTCGCTCAGCCTATTGTTGAGATGCGACCATGTAGGATCTGCACAGTTTTATGGGGCATCTTATAAACTAACTTGCTGTCCATTGACTGATCTTTAAATACCACTTCACAATGTCTTATCTCATTCATTTTCCAATAACGTCTTTACTTGATCCTCATTATATCCCATTAAACCTAACATTTTACAGCTCTTTATGACTTATTATATTCCTACTCTCTGAAGGGTACGGTTGTACATTAAATGCACAAAAAGGTATAAAACAAAAACAACTGGCACAACTGAGGATAAATGTATTAAAACCAAAAGTGGACATCATGATAGTACGAGATATACGTGTAGCATTATACATTGCAAATGAACGTTGTCAGCCTAGGGAGTTTTCTATTTTTTAATGCATTTATTAATGATACTTGCACTTACCTATTTCATTACAATTTAATGATTCACCTCAGCACTTTTACTTTTCTAAAACAGCTTTCAATCCCTTGTAAACGTTGTACTTACCTCAATATTGGTTGGTTATCGTATGCCGACAACCACGGATGAAAACGAAACCAAGTCGATTTTCCCGCTCAACCTGGAGGACAGCTGTACAATTCAATAACTATACAGCCTAGTTCAGACAATGTGTATTTATATATATATATCAAATATTTAACTGTTGAAACATTATTAACTTGTAGACAATCTACGATTTGATATTATATCATACTTGATCGTGCCTGTAAAAATGGCATGCATTTTCATGTAAATTTATATGTTTATATGAGAATATACATTATTATTATTATTATCTTTCCGTGCAAAGATTGAGATTGTATTCCTTTGACCACTTCCGGCGACACTGAGAAATATCTAAGGATATATACATATCAGGTGAATTAATCTTACCTCAGGTGAACGATTCCTAATCTTAGCAACAATGATTATGTGAACAAGGGAGGGAACAATAGTAGAATCGGTAAGATTAGCCCGTATATTACATAATAGACTTGAAGAATCCAAGAAATTCGGATTTATGTTTCAGAGTTCGTCTTCTACAAAATACAAATATTACACAAATGCCTCTCCTCTCTGTCCGTTAAAATCAACTGAAAAAGACTAAATATTCAAACTGTATACTTCTTTGATTAAGTTACCCAATAATATTCACCATTCACTTTTTTAGTGGGTCCACATGCATATCACATCTGTAAAATTTATACATGCGTTAACTTGTCTCCTTAAGCTGAAAAAATGCAATGTTTATGCGAATTTTATTACTACCATTTCAAAGCCCGCCTCAGTAACGTGTACTACGTACTAGCCGCAGCGTTTGCGCAAAGTAAAATCTACCAATCACAATATGCATACATGACCTTGAAGTGCTCAGCCTCTCCATAAGGTCGTGTGTGCCTTTATCTATTGCCTTCATCCCATGGTTGTAGGCATACGATAACCAACCAATACTGCGGTAAGTACAACGTTTACAAGGGATTGGAAGCTGTTTTAGAAAAGTAAAAGTGCTAAGATGAATCATTAAAGTGTAATGAAATGGGTAAGTGCAAGTGTCACTAATAAATGCACTAATAAAGGAAACTCCCTAGGCTGACAACTTTCATTTGCAATTTATAGTGCTTCCTGTACAGTTTGCAATATCATGATGTCCACTTTTTGTTTTAATACATTTGTCCTCATACCGGGTTTTTTATTTTATACCTTTTTGTGTATTTAGTGCACAACCGCACCCTCCAGAGAATAGGAATAGAATAAGTCGAATCAAATTCATAAGGAGCTATAAAATGTTAGGTTTAATGGAATATAGTGAGGATCAAGTAAAGACGTTATTAGAAAATAAATGAGATAAGACATTGTGAAGTGGTATTTAAAGATCCGACAATGGATAGCAAGTTAATTTATAAGATGCCCCATAAAACTGTGCAGATCCTACATGGTCGCATCTCAACAATAGGCTGAGCGAATGGTACATATTTAAAGGTAGAAGCATGATCTGTCAAGGCGTTCATTATTATCTTTTTCAAGATAAAGATCTTAGCCCTCATAAATATCAGAAATATCTCGAGCCTTTAATTTGTATATTGCTGTTCCTGCAGAATGGGGCGATTCACCTTAGTGACCCCCACCATATCTACTGATCAGCTAACGCCACCCTCCCTCCTTTTTTGATGTTAAGCTCTGAGACTATGATTATTATGGCTACCGCGAATATATTGCTTTGTACCAGACATGTTCGTACCCCATATTCCATCTCCCTAACTTTCTTAATGAGTGCTTCCAATAGGTCTCCACTTACATCTTTATGAACATATTATATATGCATGCATGCGTCCTCTGGTGTCATTGCAAAACCACTCACTGAGGAGTTCACTTATAACCTGTGGATCGTTGAATATCATACCCTTATGTTCCAAGATGCTTTCATTATCGTGTTTACTGCTTTTTAGACGTTTCTGCAATATCCTACAAAGTTCCTGAGTTTTGGCGTTACCCATTAGCGCTTTATTTTCCTCATGTTGTGACTTCATTTTGTGTTTCTGCTCAAACAGTTTAAGAGTTTCATGTATTTGGTTTAACGCATTAAATTCCTTAAATACATGGTATTTCCTTTCCAATTTCTTTAGTTTTAGTCGCGTTTTCCGGTCAATAAGTGGAGTTGGTGTCTTTAGGGCAGATTTTAGGGGCGCGATTGTGTCTCTTGCTGAGCCAAATGTTTTGTAGAAAATCTCAAGTGATACTTCTAAGTCATTGTTGATGAAGTATTCTTCCCAGTCAGAACTTCTCAACAGATCTGATAGGAATTCCCAATCAGCATTCTTATAGTCCGTATATTGATAGCGCACCGGGGAATTTTTAGGTGTGTATTTAGTTGTAAGTCAGAGGGGTAGCGTGCAGTACAATATGTTGTGATCACTGTTATCGAGTTTATTTCCCACCTCTATCGAGATGGTCTCTATGTTATGACAGAGAATTAAGTCAAGAGTATTTTGGTTCCTTGTAGGGAGGCGTACTCACTGCTTCCATACTCCTACGCCTATAGCTTCTAGCAGGTCATCATGGATTCTAGGTCCTGTACAGATATCCCAGTTTACTCCAGGTAAGTTGAAATCTCCACATACTACTTTGTAGTCGAAGTCCAGCGTGGCTACATGCTCTAGTATTTCTCCGATAGTGATATCAGTCATTTCAGGGATATTGGGGGGTCTGTATATACATCCCACGAGAATTTTACTTTCGTTTGTGTGGATGCTTATCCACTTAGATTCTGGGAGTTTGTCAGTAGTTGGGTCATTGAAAGTGTTGGAGTTAGTGGATTTAGAGGCACATATTAAACAGCCGCCTCCTCTTTTGTCAACTCCATCGTTCCTATAGATGTCGTAGTTGTCTATTACTAGCTTTGTGTCAGATATATCAGTAGCAAGCCAGGTTTCAGTCGCCATTATTAGTGTTGGCCGTTCTATGTATGCCAGGAAGCGAAGCGTTGTTATTTTATTAAGGAGAGGTCTAGCGTTCAGGAGTATAATTGTTAGTAAAACAGAGTTGTTGGAGAAGAGGTTAACATGGTTACTTGTTACTATCCCTACGTTATGTTTCGAGGGGCTCTGAGGTGAGACAGAGTCAGTGTGTGTAGGGTTTCCAGGATGAATAGTGCTGGGAGTGGGCCTATTGTTTCCTTGTCAATCACGTCTGAAAAACCGTTAATTTCCAGGTCTCGCTACGCTGGGCTTCACGCTGTCACTCGAAGATTTCCAGAGAGGCCTAGAATTAACCGACGCAAAAACCAGAACACTGTTTGATAACTCAAGAATTCTTTATTCTATCGCTAATGTATAACCAGGAAGGATGGTATACATTACAAAATGTGAGTGGTCATGACCGAATATTCACAGCTTGTTTTCAGGCTCGTGGATAGAAAGAGATTACACAATAAATAAGTAGAGTTTTAGAAAACTCCGATTCCTGAGTCTTCCGATGGGAGGATGTGAATTATTAGGAAGAGATCTCTCGTGAAACGGAACATCAGCTAATGATACTGTCGGTCAGTTTGCTTAGGTTGAAGTAGCAGGTGAATTGGAATTCTACTCCTGGACCCAATCAACTAGGTGAGAGTTGAATGGAACAATGTATTAAACCACAATGCCACCTCATTCAGTCCCATAAAACTGGATGTACCAGGATATCAGCCACATGTGCTACTGTAGGAGAACGGATGAGAACGCACCTCGTGCATTCATGGAAGGAAAGCCAATAAAGCTTTGTCGCAACAAATAATTCACCCGTGAATAAGACACGCTGATGAACCTATGACAGTGATACTTCGTCGTTACTATTTTCGAATCGAAGGCAGCGGACAATAACGAACTGATCCGTTGATTTTCGAAGAGATGTATTCTGCGTGAACTTATTGCTACTCGTGGTTCTGCCACAAACCTACTCTCTGACAACTTAAATCACACGGGTATATATCCGTATATATATACATATAAATAATATATGCATAGGTACTCTTAGTTTATAAACTATTTGCTCACCTGTTCTGCAATGTGCACTAACCCATATACAACTAAGTATCACTCATTCATTCTAAGTGGGAACAGTCCTCCATTGCAATCCAAAAGATAGGACTAGTTTTGCTGTCTGTGGTTCATCAAAACACTAACTCACGTGACTTGAGTGGGATAAGGTTGAATCGCGAATACAGGGTGAGGTAATATTCGTCGACAATTCACTTCCGGGAATTAACTATATTCCTGGTTAAAACTAGCCAACCAGAACTGAGTTAAGCCTCTAGGGTGGAGTTTTGATGTGATAATGTAAGAGCCTACTGGTACGAAATGATAACACAAAAAGATTAGTGTAGTTATCTCTTTATTACCTTATGTCTGTCTGTCTGGATTCAACATAGAACTTGGCACCGAAGTGCAGCAGTTCGAGTTGCCACGTTCCAAATAGCACACAGAGGTAGACAAGAAGATGAGTGGAGAGAATTAATAGTGTTTGATAAATATAGGAGTGAAACAGAATGGGTAATGGTAGAAAGGAATATGAAAGATTATAGAGATTGAATACATCTGCGCCATTGACAACGATTTTGAGCCATGTCACCTATTGTCTCCAGCCATTGATTCCTAGAGTCCCGAGGGCCCCAACCCGGGAGTCTGCATCTCCCTACCTGACTCAGTTTAACTGTCAAGGATTTCATGGATTGATGCCATGTTTTTGTTTGACCACCACTGGCTCTTTTCCAACCTGAACCTATATCAGCTAACAATGCCCGTCGGGGGAGGCGGTGGTTAGGCATGCGCACCACGTGACCTAGCCATCTTAGTCTATGTAACTTTATAACCTCGTCGATTGATTTTCCCTCTTTGCCCAACACTCTACGCCTAACGTCAACATTACTTATCTTGTGAAACCACCTAACGTGAGACGTTATTACCTTATAATTTCCTTTGAGATTATTATTTATTTAAACGCATAAAAACTTGGTACAAAATGGCACTAAGAAGGATGCGCCACACAATAATAATAATAATGATTGTCGGAAGGACTACATTTCGAGGAGTATTTCTCTAGATATTGTCCTACTTTGGACGGGAGGACTCAGTATGATTTCCCACATTGTTGTTTATGGTCTTTCACAAGATATCATTGATTATTAGGCAATAAGAATGTATAATTGAAGTCTGAAGACTCTTATGTTCTTGATAACTATAAAGTGTATTAGCATTGAAATTTAAAAAAAATTATTCCTACGTGTTAACTTCTCTATAATCGTGTAGTCTAACGGTAGCTTACAATTAGAAATGGAAACGTTCAACACGTTTGCGTCGTGTAGAATAATAATGCCTCACTTATTACCACAACACACTAATTACCGAGACTATATAATGTCTATGCAACGCCTAAGTATACATTAATTATTCTGCGTAAACCGTGAGGAGAATGTTTAACTCAATTAGGGCTTTTGCGTTCATTGTGCAGATGCATCAACGATATCCAATTACTTAAGTTCAAGTAAACTGGTGGACGATGACTGTTAGTGGAATCCACGACACCGTTGAGGCATCTACACACTATTCGCCGACATCCCGACGTGAGGCAGGCGAAGGACATCGGTCGAATCAATCAATGGAAATGTCGAGGTTGAATTCAATAATTACTGATACGTGTGGGAGTCCAACAGGGGACTGTAATAGTCTGGTGGTTAACGGTTTGGCGTTTGAAACGGTGATTACTGGGTTCAATCCTCAGTAGGAACACCGTCACTATGGAATGTAGGTACATCTGGTGATGCGTCTCAAACAAGACGAAATGCGTATGATGGATTTCGTTGCTAGTGATCAGCCGCCGAATTTACTTCAAGATAAGGAGACTAGTTGCATGAATATATGGAAAAACGAAGAGAATACCGATATATATATATATATATATATATATATATATATATATATGCGTAGTAAACCTAATCTCATGCATACAGACATACATTGTGGTTCTATTGATATCCACATGCGTTGACTTTGTCTGGTGCTTTTTTGCTTGTCTTGTCTTTTCTATCATCCTTGTAGTGGAAATCGTAAAGACTTACAGGACTTTGTGCCACTTACTTACTTACTTACATACACCGCATCAATATTCAGGATGTTTGCATGTGATAGCTCAATTTCCCTAAATGTTGATGTGCTACCATTTGAGGACTCCCGAGTAACGCCATGTACGGACAGTAATCACGATATGAAAAGATGATACAACTGGTGGTTTTCAAGTTTAGCAAAGGTAAAATACAGGAAACTATGTATAAGAATAAAAGTAAGGTAGGAAGGACACAAGTTACTGGAGGCATCATTGTTTAATAGCACGCGATAAGTTTCGATGAGAGTTTGTTGCTTCATTCAATTCATTATGTGAGGGCTGAGATACTGCCAGACCGAAGCAGGTGGTTTTATTAAGGGACCACCACCACCCCCCCGAGCCTTTGACTTGGAGTCTAATCCCCAAGGCAACGGAGCAGCGTCAAGACCTGCATTCCCAAGGTTTCGGGTGACCCATATGGGTTCATACTCCATTTGATCCGGTTGGATACTAGAGCCCATGTACCCCATAGCAACTGATTTTAGTTTAACCGCTATCCAGAAAATCTTCCTGACATGATAGGAACTGCAGGGACATGAGTCCCAGTCAGTTTAGCATGTTGGGTCATTACGGTATTCAAGCCCGACCACCACGACAAGATAGCAGTTATCGGCCGGGTGGTGTTAAAAGCAACATAAGAATAGTTGACTATGTGATAAATAGGATATGCGTTGCATACTGCATTTGAAGTACCTTGACTACCAATACAAGTCGTGTACTCAGAGAACCTACGTTTGCTAGATTGTTTCCTTATTACAGCACAAACACATGTTCAGCGACTATTTGATTAACAATCGTCAATACCAATATAAGAACAACAACCAGACCAAACCTAACCGAAATACTATACGCAAGGCTTGATGACTCACTGAGGAAATAATAACAGTTTAAGTAAGTATTGATATATTACCTATCATTCTCGTTAACTCTGAAATGTCTTCAAAACGATTAGTAAAAGAGACAAAGTTAGTCGACATAAATGCATTTATATGTAAAGAAAAAAATAAACCAACTTAAAAATAATTCAGAATGAAACAGTACATATCTAAACTAAAAGCAGTTAACAACGATCCAGTGAAAAATTCACAGTTGTGGAGTTTTTTTATAGCTGCGTCATAGTCATCATAAAGTCCACTAAACACTATATCCGCAACATCTGCATTAGTCTATCTCCGTTGGTAGTGGTGTTGGACCAGTCTTTGCAGTTTTCGTCACCACCAGATCCGTTCGGAAAAACGTCCAGATGTACACCTCTCAAGCAGAGATTGAGATTGTGTCCCTTCGAATACCTTCGACCGTATTGAGAAGTAGTATCTGAGGATGTATACATATTAGGTAAATTAATCCTACCTCTGATGAACAATTACTTATCTTAGTTAGCCACAGTAAATGTGTGAACAACCCAGCTACCAACGATTTCGGATGCCTTGCAGATTTTTGGCGCATTTGCATGAGCAGTGATTAGTTAGAAATCAACCAATGGGAGTAACCCAGATGTACTTCTTCAACCAATGATAGCCAGGAAGATCGTAACACCTAGGGTCTGGAAACTTACAATGACAGCTAACTTTGCTGAACTGCGTTACAATGAATCTTAATTAGCCACTAGTAATACATAAATCCATATAATATACTCTTTTAATATAAGCAATCAATTAAATATACTTTTTCATATATGAATACATCATAATAGGCCTCTTCATCAGAAGTCTTTTACTGAACTGGACTTGTTGGAAAAGAAGCGGTTGAATCCGTAGTTTGTAGTTCGACTGCGGTGAGTTGCATGCGTGCTTGCCAACCTCCTTGTTTACGAATTTTTCGAAGTAAGTAATTGATTGCATACTTCTATGTTTTATATTAGAACTATTACAGTACTGCCCATTTTTACTATTATGCATAGCGTATAAGTTGTGTAGACTGCAGGAATCCGCCGGAAGAATTTCAGACTACGTAAGTTTATTTATCAATCTTCTGTGACGATGCAGCGGAAGCTAACTTTGTCGCAAGACGATACAAGTCAACGTTCGATCGACGTCTCAAAAAAATACAATCTGGAGTGGAAGAAGCATTTAGAAGGTAAGCTTGTTCTTTCATATTAATGTACACAGTATCCCCTGCTACCGCGCGGACTTTGAAAAGGGAGTTAATTTTACACGCTCTTGTTTATTATTGGCTTTTGTTGTGTTATACACTCCAAAAGTCTACACATTAACTTTAAATCAGTTTATTCTGATCGAAGTTAGTTTACGTTTCAGATTTGAGTCTATTAAATTATGGGAAGTTGTGTTCTTATAACTTAATAGCTATATATCTATCCATCTTTGTGCACTCACTAGCTTTAATCACTGATATATAAAGGTTATATATATTTGAAGTCGTATTTAATCTTTTCCTGGTTCGTTTTAAGTAAAATGCCTATCAAAAGAAACCGCTGCGGAAGGGCTATGTGCCAGTTTCCAGTGGATGAGGGAATGCAGTGTGATAACTGCAAGAGATGGTTTCACAGTATGTGCACGAACCTTACTCCTTCATCATACAAACGCTGCTGCAAACCTCTAGCAAACTGGTTGTGCAACGACTGCTGTAGTACAACTAAACTCCGTATTACAGAAGCCATCGCTACTCTCAGTGGGGCTTTAAAGCTCATGGACTGCAAGCGTCCTGTACCACAGAAGAATACCGACTATTGCTCAGATAACCATGACGTGACTAGCGTCATTGACAAAACAGCACATGCCCCTGATGCGTCCTTGCCAATAAGTGAGTGCCCTACAGCACAGAAGAACACCCACCACATTCTAGACACCCAGACTGCCCCCATGATACTGGATAAGCCCTCCAGTGACAGTAATGGAAAGACTGCCTCGAAGAAGAGGCGTACCAGGGGTCGAAAACCTGCAGCTCCAGTCGCCCAGGGACTGGCGGAACAAGCCTCATCCACACCGGTGAGCAGCAGACAGATAAATCCCACTACGATTAGCGAGGGGAACGCCAATGAATGGCTTAATGTAGTCTCTCGCAAAAAGCGAGATTAGGACTACACCGCCCAAGAAGGATAGAAACACACTTACGCCGCAGAGCAAGAAAGTCACGGCGAGCAAACCTGATCTCTCTGACAGGTCTCTCATTCTCCACAAAGTGGAAGAGTCACTGGCCCTCGATCCTAAGGCCAGATTCGAACATGACCTTAACTTGGTCAAGCCCCTTTTAGACAAGCTACTGCCACAAACAGTATCAGGCATTACTATACACAGCGTATACAGAACAGGCCATAGGCCTGACCCTACAGTAGGTCAGCCTGTACGTCTCCTCAAAGTCGTACTAAACTCGAAAGAAGAGAGGGATGCTATTCTAAGCAACTCGTATTCTCAAAGGATCGGGGATATATGTCCGCGCAGACTTAAGCCTAGCAGATCGTGTCAAAAGTAATTGATTGCATACTTCTATGTTTTATATTAGAACTATTACAGTACTGCCCATTTTTACTATTATGCATAGCGTATAAGTTGTGTAGACTGCAGGAATCCGCCGGAAGAATTTCAGACTACGTAAGTTTATTTATCAATCTTCTGTGACGATGCAGCGGAAGCTAACTTTGTCGCAAGACGATACAAGTCAACGTTCGATCGACGTCTCAAAAAATACAATCTGGAGTGGAAGAAGCATTTAATAATAATAATCACTTTATTCCACAACAATAACAATTTGCAGCATGGAATTTTCAGCGTTTCTTTTACATATTGCAATGGTTTAGCTCTGTTTATAAATATATAAATGTATAAAATGTAAAAATATTGATAGTTAATGGGAAAAAATAAAACCCCAACAAAATCACACCATTGCTAGGTCATAGTGAATAATAAATAAATAACATAACAAATAACACATAAATTAATATGCATCATTACATTTTATAGTTTAGTTAATGATTTAAAAGTTGTAAAAGTTCTTTTCTGATATTTGTCTCTTCACACAATACTCGTGCCAAATATGGTACGGTCGAATTTTTATATTTTGTAGTACGAGCATAAATGTTTATGAAATTTCTTCTGGTCTTACCCGAAGAGATACAAGGAAACAATTGTGAATAAAGAGGATGTTCACTATCCGATAAGATAACTTTAGCTAAGTGTTTACAAGAATTCATATGCCTATTGACAACAGTGTCATTTAGTTGAGTCAAAGGGATAGCACTGACCCTACTTACAGCCTTCAATGTTCTTCGTAGTATTATATGGTCTTTCTTGAGTAGCCCAGGGAAGAATAATGGAGAACAATAAAGAATGATGGGTAAAACACATGAATTAATAAATTGTATGAGAAGAGGTTGGGTTATGCCTGAGTGCCTCAACTTCTTTATGTAATAAGTCAGACGGAAAACTTTCTTAGAAACAATAAGAATATGAGACGACCAGCAAAGGTTTTAAGAGAAACTAATGCCAAGATAAGAAACACTTAACTTACTCTATCATGGTACCATCAATATTACAACAATCATGAGATTGGATTAATCCATGCATGTCTTTTTCACTTCTCAAGCTGAAATCAACAGTGTTACATTTAGTTGGATTTAGTTTAAGACCATTTGAGCCAGACCAATCCTTAACTTCAGCTAAGAAGCCATTCATATGGGAACAATCTGATGTGGAAACTACAGGGACAGAAACGGTCAGATCATCAGCATACTTAATGAAGTTAACTTTGGGTGAGTTCGGAAGGTCATACAAAAAGAAAGAAAAGAAATGGAGAAAGTACTGCACCTTGAGGCACACCACTTTCAGTAAGCTGAGAAGTGGAGCGCTTTCCAGCCAAAACAGTATGCTGTTTCCTATCCTTAAAATAAGAAGACAGCCATCTAGTTCCCCAGGACTCTGTTTGTGCTGAAAACATCTTTCCTAATAAAAGTGTCCTAGGAACAGAGTCGAAAGCTGCAGTATAGTCTAAAAAAGCTGTACGAACGAACTTAGCGCCCTTATCAAGGCAGGAAACAATAATGTGGTGTAGTACAATGGCTGCATCTAATGTACTTCTTCCACACTTATAAGCAAACTGCTCGGGGTCAATAAAAGCTTTTAAAGAAGGTTTAAGAATATTCAAAAGAAGTTTCTCCATAGTTTTCAAAAAAGGAGATGTTATAGCGACCGGTCTAAACTATATCTGCTCCAGAAGATGATTTCTGTACAGGTACAACCTTGATTTCTTTCCAGTCAGCAGGTACCGTTTCCCTGTTAAATGATGCGTTAAAGATTTGAGTAAGAGGATGACACAAGATGTCTGCACACTTTTGAAGAAGAATGCTTGGTACACCATCTGGACCAAGGCTGTGTGTTGGATTTAATGATTTCAAACATAATAGTACATCCTTTTTAAAACCCGGAAAATGCCCATTTTCTTGACTAGGTACATCAGGTACAACCATATTAATTTGTTTCTTGATAAATGATTTGTTTAAAGCATTAACATCATAATAAGCATCAGCAGACATGTTTTTTACTTGTAAGTTTATTGAAAAGTTTCCAAATGTTTGAAGGATTTTTACATGATAAAAAGTTTTCATTATATAGTCTGTTCAACCTTTCTATTTCAATTTTTGTAAGGGTGTTTATTTTACGGACACCAGTATTATCACAATTCTTATACAACTTCTCTTTTAGTCTTCTAAGATTTTTCAGTTGCAAAGAAGAGATTCTGTCAAATCTCGAAAACAGTGTTTCATATGGACAGCAAATTTCCAAACATAACTTCAAATAATCGGCTATATTAGAGACAGTAGCATCCAACTTATCGTCAGTAAATAGTTCCCAGTTGGTATCATACAACATGCTTCTTAGTGCTAGAATGTTGTCATGGGAATATGAACGTTCATGTATCTTCCTTGTTAAATGACTAAACAATTTTTGTTGTAACTTGCCGTACACTTTCGGTAAAATACGAATAATGCAGTGGTCAGAGTTTAGCAAAGAAGCTCTCCTTCTGTGGTGATTTTAATTCATGTGATCACAGCTTTCTTACTTCACTTGGTCATGAGAATCTAGTGAAGTTTAATACACGTCTGGACAAATCATTAGACCTGGTTTTCATAAATGACCGTGATGTATATGAAACCCGAAGGAGAGCTCCTTTGCTAAACTCTGACCACTGCATTATTCGTATTTTACCGAAAGTGTACGGCAAGTTACAACAAAAATTGTTTAGTCATTTAACAAGGAAGATACATGAACGTTCATATTCCCATGACAACATTCTAGCACTAAGAAGCATGTTGTATGATACCAACTGGGAACTATTTACTGACGATAAGTTGGATGCTACTGTCTCTAATATAGCCGATTATTTGAAGTTTTGTTTGGAAATTTGCTGTCCATATGAAACACTGTTTTCGAGATTTGACAGAATCTCTTCTTTGCAACTGAAAAATCTTAGAAGACTAAAAGAGAAGTTGTATAAGAATTGTGATAATACTGGTGTCCGTAAAATAAACACCCTTACAAAAATTGAAATAGAAAGGTTGAACAGACTATATAATGAAAACTTTTTATCATGTAAAAATCCTTCAAACATTTGGAAACTTTTCAATAAACTTACAAGTAAAAAACATGTCTGCTGATGCTTATTATGATGTTAATGCTTTAAACAAATCATTTATCAAGAAACAAATTAATATGGTTGTACCTGATGTACCTAGTCAAGAAAATGGTCATTTTCCGGGTTTTAAAAAGGATGTACTATTATGTTTGAAATCATTAAATCCAACACACAGCCTTGGTCCAGATGGTGTACCAAGCATTCTTCTTCAAAAGTGTGCAGACATCTTGTGTCATCCTCTTACTCAAATCTTTAACGCATCATTTAACAGGGAAACGGTACCTGCTGACTGGAAAGAAATCAAGGTTGTACCTGTACAGAAATCATCTTCTGGAGCAGATATAGTTTAGACCGGTCGCTATAACATCTCCTTTTTTGAAAACTATGGAGAAACTTCTTTTGAATATTCTTAAACCTTCTTTAAAAGCTTTTATTGACCCTGAGCAGTTTGCTTATAAGTGTGGAAGAAGTACATTAGATGCAGCCATTGTACTACACCACATTATTGTTTCCTGCCTTGATAAGGGCGCTAAGTTCGTTCGTACAGCTTTTTTAGACTATACTGCAGCTTTCGACTCTGTTCCTAGGACACTTTTATTAGGAAAGATGTTTTCAGCACAAACAGAGTCCTGGGGAACTAGATGGCTGTCTTCTTATTTTAAGGATAGGAAACAGCATACTGTTTTGGCTGGAAAGCGCTCCACTTCTCAGCTTACTGAAAGTGGTGTGCCTCAAGGTGCAGTACTTTCTCCATTTCTTTTCTTTCTTTTTGTATGACCTTCCGAACTCACCCAAAGTTAACTTCATTAAGTATGCTGATGATCTGACCGTTTCTGTCCCTGTAGTTTCCACATCAGATTGTTCCCATATGAATGGCTTCTTAGCTGAAGTTAAGGATTGGTCTGGCTCAAATGGTCTTAAACTAAATCCAACTAAATGTAACACTGTTGATTTCAGCTTGAGAAGTGAAAAAGACATGCATGGATTAATCCAATCTCATGATTGTTGTAATATTGATGGTACCATGATAGAGTAAGTCAAGTGTTTCTTATCTTGGCATTAGTTTCTCTTAAAACCTTTGCTGGTCGTCTCATATTCTTATTGTTTCTAAGAAAGTTTTCCGTCTGACTTATTACATAAAGAAGTTGAGGCACTCAGGTATAACCCAATCTCTTCTCATACAATTTATTAATTCATGTGTTTTGCCCATCATTCTTTATTGTTCTCCATTATTCTTCCCTGGGCTACTCAAGAAAGACCATATAATACTACGAAGAACATTGAAGGCTGTAAGTAGGGTCAGTGCTATCCCTTTGACTCAACTAAATGACACTGTTGTCAATAGGCATATGAATTCTTGTAAACACTTAGCTAAAGTTATCTTATCTGATAGTGAACATCCTCTTTATTCACAATTGTTTCCTTGTATCTCTTCGGGTAAGACCAGAAGAAATTTCATAAACATTTATGCTCGTACTACAAAATATAAAAATTCGACCGTACCATATTTGGCACGAGTATTGTGTGAAGAGACAAATATCAGAAAAGAACTTTTACAACTTTTAAATCATTAACTAAACTATAAAATGTAATGATGCATATTAATTTATGTGTTATTTGTTATGTTATTTATTTATTATTCACTATGACCTAGCAATGGTGTGATTTTGTTGGGGTTTTATTTTTTCCCATTAACTATCAATATTTTTACATTTTATACATTTATATATTTATAAACAGAGCTAAACCATTGCAATATGTAAAAGAAACGCTGAAAATTCCATGCTGCAAATTGTTATTGTTGTGGAATAAAGTGATTATTATTATTAAATGCTTCTTCCACTCCAGATTGTATTTTTTGAGACGTCGATCGAACGTTGACTTGTATCGTCTTGCGACAAAGTTAGCTTCCGCTGCATCGTCACAGAAGATTGATAAATAAACTTACGTAGTCTGAAATTCTTCCGGCGGATTCCTGCAGTCTACACAACTTATACGCTATGCATAATAGTAAAAATGGGCAGTACTGTAATAGTTCTAATATAAAACATAGAAGTATGCAATCAATTACTTTTGACACGATCTGCTAGGCTTAAGTCTGCGCGGACATATATCCCCGATCCTTTGAGAATACGAGTTGCTTAGAATAGCATCCCTCTCTTCTTTCGAGTTTAGTACGACTTTGAGGAGACGTACAGGCTGACCTACTGTAGGGTCAGGCCTATGGCCTGTTCTGTATACGCTGTGTATAGTAATGCCTGATACTGTTTGTGGCAGTAGCTTGTCTAAAAGGGGCTTGACCAAGTTAAGGTCATGTTCGAATCTGGCCTTAGGATCGAGGGCCAGTGACTCTTCCACTTTGTGGAGAATGAGAGACCTGTCAGAGAGATCAGGTTTGCTCGCCGTGACTTTCTTGCTCTGCGGCGTAAGTGTGTTTCTATCCTTCTTGGGCGGTGTAGTCCTAATCTCGCTTTTTGCGAGAGACTACATTAAGCCATTCATTGGCGTTCCCCTCGCTAATCGTAGTGGGATTTATCTGTCTGCTGCTCACCGGTGTGGATGAGGCTTGTTCCGCCAGTCCCTGGGCGACTGGAGCTGCAGGTTTTCGACCCCTGGTACGCCTCTTCTTCGAGGCAGTCTTTCCATTACTGTCACTGGAGGGCTTATCCAGTATCATGGGGGCAGTCTGGGTGTCTAGAATGTGGTGGGTGTTCTTCTGTGCTGTAGGGCACTCACTTATTGGCAAGGACGCATCAGGGGCATGTGCTGTTTTGTCAATGACGCTAGTCACGTCATGGTTATCTGAGCAATAGTCGGTATTCTTCTGTGGTACAGGACGCTTGCAGTCCATGAGCTTTAAAGCCCCACTGAGAGTAGCGATGGCTTCTGTAATACGGAGTTTAGTTGTACTACAGCAGTCGTTGCACAACCAGTTTGCTAGAGGTTTGCAGCAGCGTTTGTATGATGAAGGAGTAAGGTTCGTGCACATACTGTGAAACCATCTCTTGCAGTTATCACACTGCATTCCCTCATCCACTGGAAACTGGCACATAGCCCTTCCGCAGCGGTTTCTTTTGATAGGCATTTTACTTAAAACGAACCAGGAAAAGATTAAATACGACTTCAAATATATATAACCTTTATATATCAGTGATTAAAGCTAGTGAGTGCACAAAGATGGATAGATATATAGCTATTAAGTTATAAGAACACAACTTCCCATAATTTAATAGACTCAAATCTGAAACGTAAACTAACTTCGATCAGAATAAACTGATTTAAAGTTAATGTGTAGACTTTTGGAGTGTATAACACAACAAAAGCCAATAATAAACAAGAGCGTGTAAAATTAACTCCCTTTTCAAAGTCCGCGCGGTAGCAGGGGATACTGTGTACATTAATATGAAAGAACAAGCTTACCTTCTAAATGCTTCTTCCACTCCAGATTGTATTTTTTGAGACGTCGATCGAACATTGACTTGTATCGTCTTGCGACAAAGTTAGCTTCCGCTGCATCGTCACAGAAGATTGATAAATAAACTTACGTAGTCTGAAATTCTTCCGGCGGATTCCTGCAGTCTACACAACTTATACGCTATGCATAATAGTAAAAATGGGCAGTACTGTAATAGTTCTAATATAAAACATAGAAGTATGCAATCAATTACTTACTTCGAAAAATTCGTAAACAAGGAGGTTGGCAAGCACGCATGCAACTCACCGCAGTCGAACTACAAACTACGGATTCAACCGCTTCTTTTCCAACAAGTCCAGTTCAGTAAAAGACTTCTGATGAAGAGGCCTATTATGATGTATTCATATATGAAAAAGTATATTTAATTGATTGCTTATATTAAAAGAGTATATTATATGGATTTATGTATTACTAGTGGCTAATTAAGATTCATTGTAACGCAGTTCAGCAAAGTTAGCTGTCATTGTAAGTTTCCAGACCCTAGGTGTTACGATCTTCCTGGCTATCATTGGTTGAAGAAGTACATCTGGGTTACTCCCATTGGTTGATTTCTAACTAATCACTGCTCATGCAAATGCGCCAAAAATCTGCAAGGCATCCGAAATCGTTGGTAGCTGGGTTGTTCACACATTTACTGTGGCTAACTAAGATAAGTAATTGTTCATCAGAGGTAGGATTAATTTACCTAATATGTATACATCCTCAGATACTACTTCTCAATACGGTCGAAGGTATTCGAAGGGACACAATCTCAATCTCTGCTTGAGAGGTGTACATCTGGACGTTTTTCCGAACGGATCTGGTGGTGACGAAAACTGCAAAGACTGGTCCAACACCACTACCAACGGAGATAGACTAATGCAGATGTTGCGGATATAGTGTTTAGTGGACTTTATGATGACTATGACGCAGCTATAAAAAAACTCCACAACTGTGAATTTTTCACTGGATCGTTGTTAACTGCTTTTAGTTTAGATATGTACTGTTTCATTCTGAATTATTTTTAAGTTGGTTTATTTTTTTCTTTACATATAAATGCATTTATGTCGACTAACTTTGTCTCTTTTACTAATCGTTTTGAAGACATTTCAGAGTTAACGAGAATGATAGGTAATATATCAATACTTACTTAAACTGTTATTATTTCCTCAGTGAGTCATCAAGCCTTGCGTATAGTATTTCGGTTAGGTTTGGTCTGGTTGTTGTTCTTATATTGGTATTGACGATTGTTAATCAAATAGTCGCTGAACATGTGTTTGTGCTGTAATAAGGAAACAATCTAGCAAACGTAGGTTCTCTGAGTACACGACTTGTATTGGTAGTCAAGGTACTTCAAATGCAGTATGCAACGCATATCCTATTTATCACATAGTCTATTATTCTTATGTTGCTTTTAACACCACCCGGCCGATAACTGCTATCTTGTCGTGGTGGTCGGGCTTGAATACCGTAATGACCCAACATGCTAAACTGACTGGGACTCATGTCCCTGCAGTTCCTATCATGTCAGGAAGATTTTCTGGATAGCGGTTAAACTAAAATCAGTTGCTATGGGGTACATGGGCTCTAGTATCCAACCGGATCAAATGGAGTATGAACCCATATGGGTCACCCGAAACCTTGGGAATGCAGGTCTTGACGCTGCTCCGTTGCCTTGGGGATTAGACTCCAAGTCAAAGGCTCGGGGGGGTGGTGGTGGTCCCTTAATAAAACCACCTGCTTCGGTCTGGCAGTATCTCAGCCCTCACATAATGAATTGAATGAAGCAACAAACTCTCATCGAAACTTATCGCGTGCTATTAAACAATGATGCCTCCAGTAACTTGTGTCCTTCCTACCTTACTTTTATTCTTATACATAGTTTCCTGTATTTTACCTTTGCTAAACTTGAAAACCACCAGTTGTATCATCTTTTCATATCGTGATTACTGTCCGTACATGGCGTTACTCGGGAGTCCTCAAATGGTAGCACATCAACATTTAGGGAAATTGAGCTATCACATGCAAACATCCTGAATATTGATGCGGTGTATGTAAGTAAGTAAGTAAGTGGCACAAAGTCCTGTAAGTCTTTACGATTTCCACTACAAGGATGATAGAAAAGACAAGACAAGCAAAAAAGCACCAGACAAAGTCAACGCATGTGGATATCAATAGAACCACAATGTATGTCTGTATGCATGAGATTAGGTTTACTACGCATATATATATATATATATATATATATATATATATCGGTATTCTCTTCGTTTTTCCATATATTCATGCAACTAGTCTCCTTATCTTGAAGTAAATTCGGCGGCTGATCACTAGCAACGAAATCCATCATACGCATTTCGTCTTGTTTGAGACGCATCACCAGATGTACCTACATTCCATAGTGACGGTGTTCCTACTGAGGATTGAACCCAGTAATCACCGTTTCAAACGCCAAACCGTTAACCACCAGACTATTACAGTCCCCTGTTGGACTCCCACACGTATCAGTAATTATTGAATTCAACCTCGACATTTCCATTGATTGATTCGACCGATGTCCTTCGCCTGCCTCACGTCGGGATGTCGGCGAATAGTGTGTAGATGCCTCAACGGTGTCGTGGATTCCACTAACAGTCATCGTCCACCAGTTTACTTGAACTTAAGTAATTGGATATCGTTGATGCATCTGCACAATGAACGCAAAAGCCCTAATTGAGTTAAACATTCTCCTCACGGTTTACGCAGAATAATTAATGTATACTTAGGCGTTGCATAGACATTATATAGTCTCGGTAATTAGTGTGTTGTGGTAATAAGTGAGGCATTATTATTCTACACGACGCAAACGTGTTGAACGTTTCCATTTCTAATTGTAAGCTACCGTTAGACTACACGATTATAGAGAAGTTAACACGTAGGAATAATTTTTTTTAAATTTCAATGCTAATACACTTTATAGTTATCAAGAACATAAGAGTCTTCAGACTTCAATTATACATTCTTATTGCCTAATAATCAATGATATCTTGTGAAAGACCATAAACAACAATGTGGGAAATCATACTGAGTCCTCCCGTCCAAAGTAGGACAATATCTAGAGAAATACTCCTCGAAATGTAGTCCTTCCGACAATCATTATTATTATTATTGTGTGGCGCATCCTTCTTAGTGCCATTTTGTACCAAGTTTTTATGCGTTTAAATAAATAATAATCTCAAAGGAAATTATAAGGTAATAACGTCTCACGTTAGGTGGTTTCACAAGATAAGTAATGTTGACGTTAGGCGTAGAGTGTTGGGCAAAGAGGGAAAATCAATCGACGAGGTTATAAAGTTACATAGACTAAGATGGCTAGGTCACGTGGTGCGCATGCCTAACCACCGCCTCCCCCGACGGGCATTGTTAGCTGATATAGGTTCAGGTTGGAAAAGAGCCAGTGGTGGTCAAACAAAAACATGGCATCAATCCATGAAATCCTTGACAGTTAAACTGAGTCAGGTAGGGAGATGCAGACTCCCGGGTTGGGGCCCTCGGGACTCTAGGAATCAATGGCTGGAGACAATAGGTGACATGGCTCAAAATCGTTGTCAATGGCGCAGATGTATTCAATCTCTATAATCTTTCATATTCCTTTCTACCATTACCCATTCTGTTTCACTCCTATATTTATCAAACACTATTAATTCTCTCCACTCATCTTCTTGTCTACCTCTGTGTGCTATTTGGAACGTGGCAACTCGAACTGCTGCACTTCGGTGCCAAGTTCTATGTTGAATCCAGACAGACAGACATAAGGTAATAAAGAGATAACTACACTAATCTTTTTGTGTTATCATTTCGTACCAGTAGGCTCTTACATTATCACATCAAAACTCCACCCTAGAGGCTTAACTCAGTTCTGGTTGGCTAGTTTTAACCAGGAATATAGTTAATTCCCGGAAGTGAATTGTCGACGAATATTACCTCACCCTGTATTCGCGATTCAACCTTATCCCACTCAAGTCACGTGAGTTAGTGTTTTGATGAACCACAGACAGCAAAACTAGTCCTATCTTTTGGATTGCAATGGAGGACTGTTCCCACTTAGAATGAATGAGTGATACTTAGTTGTATATGGGTTAGTGCACATTGCAGAACAGGTGAGCAAATAGTTTATAAACTAAGAGTACCTATGCATATATTATTTATATGTATATATATACGGATATATACCCGTGTGATTTAAGTTGTCAGAGAGTAGGTTTGTGGCAGAACCACGAGTAGCAATAAGTTCACGCAGAATACATCTCTTCGAAAATCAACGGATCAGTTCGTTATTGTCCGCTGCCTTCGATTCGAAAATAGTAACGACGAAGTATCACTGTCATAGGTTCATCAGCGTGTCTTATTCACGGGTGAATTATTTGTTGCGACAAAGCTTTATTGGCTTTCCTTCCATGAATGCACGAGGTGCGTTCTCATCCGTTCTCCTACAGTAGCACATGTGGCTGATATCCTGGTACATCCAGTTTTATGGGACTGAATGAGGTGGCATTGTGGTTTAATACATTGTTCCATTCAACTCTCACCTAGTTGATTGGGTCCAGGAGTAGAATTCCAATTCACCTGCTACTTCAACCTAAGCAAACTGACCGACAGTATCATTAGCTGATGTTCCGTTTCACGAGAGATCTCTTCCTAATAATTCACATCCTCCCATCGGAAGACTCAGGAATCGGAGTTTTCTAAAACTCTACTTATTTATTGTGTAATCTCTTTCTATCCACGGGCCTGACGACAAGCGGTGAATATTCGCTCCCGACCATTGACATTTTGTATAGAATACCATCTTACCTTATAATAGAGGTTTTTTGTATTTCCCAATGAATGAAAAAACAAAACGAGATTGTTTTTACTGACGTTTCGCTATTTAATGCTAATAGCTTTCTCAAAGTATTATTAAACCGGAATTTACAAAATCTCAGCATATATATAACAAAGAATTAGGGGGTGAGAAAAATATAGACTTAGTTCAACTTAAAAGGACATATTGAAAGTCAAAATAATAATGAAGATCGTTCAAACCAAATATCAAAGGTAATAGTATATCTGTTATTATATCAAAATAAAGTTTACTAACTTGATCATCGTTCGTTACTCTGGGGTCATTTTTGGTTGTCAAGTTCGAGAATAGGTAAAGGTAACCAAACTAAGTGTAGAATGTGAAATACTTGATTATCGTTCGTCAGTATGAGGTCATTTTGGTTGTCATGTTGGGGAGTAGGTAAAGGTAACTAAACTAAGTGTAGGCTGTGAAATACTTGATCATCATTCATCAGTCTGGGTCGTTTTTTGTTGTCAAGTTAGCGAACTGGTAAAGATAGTAAAACCAAGTGTAGATTGTTGGATTTTGTCAGTGTGTAGAATTATGAAAGTAGTGTGCGTTTACATAGTGAACTTGCTCACCACATTTGCGTTGATTTTGCTACTTCATGGGGGAGGGTGTTGTAGCCAGGTTAGATTCTGTTTCAGTCCATCATTCCTATTCAGGCAATTTGGATTCCACTTGATATGAAGTGCTTCTGATATTAGACGTTCTTTGTGGTTTCTGAAGTTTTTCTGGATTATTTCAATATTGTCAAAATCAATTTTGTGGCCTGATTCTATAGCATGTAGACCTATGGCTGATGATTTTTGAAGTTTTTCCAGTTCAACTGGATTTCTTGGTGGTCGAAGAGAAGCTCTACGGTGTTCATTTCTTCTGATTTTGATTTCTCGAGATGTTTGTCCGATGTAGATCGCATCACATTCCGAGCATTTTATTTTGTAGACACAATTAGATAGAGAATCTTTCGGGATTTGGTCTTTTATATGGACAAGGTTGTTTTGAAGTGTGTCCGATGTTTTGAAGAAAACTCTAATGTCGAGTTGATTAAGTACTCTTCTGATATCGTCTGATGTCTCTGCTCTATATGGAATGACGACTGTTGAAGTCCATGTTTTCGGAATGCATTTTCGGCCATACTTAATGTTTGTGTTGATTTTGTTGATGAAGTTCGTTGGGTAGTTGTTTTGCTTGAGAGTTTTAGTGATGTTTGAAATTTCTTCTTCTTTTTCTTGCTCATCTGTTATCAGGGAGTGTGCTCGTCTAAGAAGACTTGAAACAACTGAAATCTTTGCGCTGATGGGGTGTGATGATTTGAAGTCTAAATATTTGTTGGAGTGGGTTTTCTTCCTGAATATGGATATACTAAAATGTCCGTTTTCCTTTCTCTTAACTAGGCAGTCTAGAAATGGAAGTTCACCGATGTCTGATTCTGCTTCCGAAGTGAACTGGATTTTGGGAGATACACAGTTTATTTTCTCCAGGAATGAATTGTGTAGATCCCGTTTTAGTACTACAAAAGTATCATCCACATATCTTAACCATATTTTAGGAGTGAGTATGCTTGAAAAGATATTATTTTCGAATTTATTCATGTAAAGATCGGCGACTATTGGGGAGACTGGTGAACCCATAGCAACACCATTTGTCTGTCTATATAAACTCCCTTTGAATGTAAAATAATTACTTTCCAGACAGAATTTTAGGCTCTTAATTATTTCACTGGTGTCCAGTGGACATCTTTGTGATAGCGTTGTATCTGATTCTAGTAGACTGGAAATGATGTCAAGACTTTCGGTAATAGGGATGCTAGTATATAGTGAGTTAATATCATAGCTTACCATAATGTCTTCTTTATCAATTTCTCGGTGTTCTATTTGGGATTTGAAATCATATGAATTTTTTACAATATTTTGAGTGTCCTTTTGTAGTGGTTGTAGTATCGAGAGTAAGTATTTAGAAAGGTTGTATGTTGGTGAGTTGGTGAAATCTATCACTGGTCTTAGTGGGACTGTGGGTTTATGTATCTTTGGTTGACCGTAGAATCTTGAAGGTATATAAGATTTTGGTTTTAGTGTAAACCAGAGCGAATTTCCAATTTTGGGTTTCATTTCTTGGAGTAGTCTGTTTGTATTTAGTTTCATTTTGTTGAATTCGGCGGATTTCTTCTTCTCTTCAATGAGTAAGTATGGTCCTTCAGATAGGTGTTCAATCGCTTTCTTTTCATAATCCGTTCTGTTCATTATCACAGTGACGTTCCCCTTGTCGGCCTTCGTTATGACGATGCTTTTGTCTTTCTTCAAATTTCTTAAGGCTTCATATTCTTGTTTGGTGAGATTAGATGTTATGTTTCGTTGTGTCATTAATATGTGTGATATCTTTTGACGAGCAGATTGTGATTCTTCATTGGTGAGTTGTTGTAGAGCAGGTTCAATCATAGGTGCTATTTCCTGGACCAATAATGGCTTTCTAGTTATATTGAAATTCAAACCTTTCTGTAGTAATGAGATTTCATTTTCGGTTAGTATCTTGTCTGACATGTTATGTATGGCTCTAATATTCCCCATATCATTTGTTGAGGTTTTCTTTGGTTGTTTCTTTTCTTTGAGTTTCGAGAATTTTTGTATATGTCTTCTTTTAGTGACATTATGAAAATGAGATTCTCGTTCATTGAACAATTTTTGAAAGGATTCATAGATATGATTTGTAACAAGTAATGTTAAGCAGTCATCTATATTTTTGATTCTCATTCGATAAGATTCAAGTTTGATGTTGCATATATGTATACGTTCTCGTAAAAATACTTTGGAGGTATGATTTGCAGCAAGTATGGATTTGTGTGAATATTCAGGAGGTTTAACAAGTAGTGATTTGGGAATAATTCCACTTTGCAGACAGCGTAAATTGAAAATACGATGATTATAAAAGTTACATTTATGTTTCGATAGAGTAATCCGGTTTTTAATTAGATTATATATATCCAAACCAAGTTCACTTTTAACGGTTTGAAAAAATTTGGGCATTGGGTATATGTTAAACCTCCTGAATATTCACACAAATCCATACTTGCTGCAAATCATACCTCCAAAGTATTTTTACGAGAACGTATACATATATGCAACATCAAACTTGAATCTTATCGAATGAGAATCAAAAATATAGATGACTGCTTAACATTACTTGTTACAAATCATATCTATGAATCCTTTCAAAAATTGTTCAATGAACGAGAATCTCATTTTCATAATGTCACTAAAAGAAGACATATACAAAAATTCTCGAAACTCAAAGAAAAGAAACAACCAAAGAAAACCTCAACAAATGATATGGGGAATATTAGAGCCATACATAACATGTCAGACAAGATACTAACCGAAAATGAAATCTCATTACTACAGAAAGGTTTGAATTTCAATATAACTAGAAAGCCATTATTGGTCCAGGAAATAGCACCTATGATTGAACCTGCTCTACAACAACTCACCAATGAAGAATCACAATCTGCTCGTCAAAAGATATCACACATATTAATGACACAACGAAACATAACATCTAATCTCACCAAACAAGAATATGAAGCCTTAAGAAATTTGAAGAAAGACAAAAGCATCGTCATAACGAAGGCCGACAAGGGGAACGTCACTGTGATAATGAACAGAACGGATTATGAAAAGAAAGCGATTGAACACCTATCTGAAGGACCATACTTACTCATTGAAGAGAAGAAGAAATCCGCCGAATTCAACAAAATGAAACTAAATACAAACAGACTACTCCAAGAAATGAAACCCAAAATTGGAAATTCGCTCTGGTTTACACTAAAACCAAAATCTTATATACCTTCAAGATTCTACGGTCAACCAAAGATACATAAACCCACAGTCCCACTAAGACCAGTGATAGATTTCACCAACTCACCAACATACAACCTTTCTAAATACTTACTCTCGATACTACAACCACTACAAAAGGACACTCAAAATATTGTAAAAAATTCATATGATTTCAAATCCCAAATAGAACACCGAGAAATTGATAAAGAAGACATTATGGTAAGCTATGATATTAACTCACTATATACTAGCATCCCTATTACCGAAAGTCTTGACATCATTTCCAGTCTACTAGAATCAGATACAACGCTATCACAAAGATGTCCACTGGACACCAGTGAAATAATTAAGAGCCTAAAATTCTGTCTGGAAAGTAATTATTTTACATTCAAAGGGAGTTTATATAGACAGACAAATGGTGTTGCTATGGGTTCACCAGTCTCCCCAATAGTCGCCGATCTTTACATGAATAAATTCGAAAATAATATCTTTTCAAGCATACTGACTCCTAAAATATGGTTAAGATATGTGGATGATACTTTTGTAGTACTAAAACGGGATCTACACAATTCATTCCTGGAGAAAATAAACTGTGTATCTCCCAAAATCCAGTTCACTTCGGAAGCAGAATCAGACATCGGTGAACTTCCATTTCTAGACTGCCTAGTTAAGAGAAAGGAAAACGGACATTTTAGTATATCCATATTCAGGAAGAAAACCCACTCCAACAAATATTTGGACTTCAAATCATCACACCCCATCAGCGCAAAGATTTCAGTTGTTTCAAGTCTTCTTAGACGAGCACACTCCCTGATAACAGATGAGCAAGAAAAAGAAGAAGAAATTTCAAACTTCACTAAAACTCTCAAGCAAAACAACTACCCAACGAACTTCATCAACAAAATCAACACAAACATTAAGTATGGCCGAAAATGCATTCCGAAAACATGGACTTCAACAGTCATCATTCCATATAGAGCAGAGACATCAGACGATATCAGAAGAGTACTTAATCAACTCGACATTAGAGTTTTCTTCAAAACATCGGACACACTTCAAAACAACCTTGTCCATATAAAAGACCAAATCCCTAAAGATTCTCTATCTAATTGTGTCTACAAAATAAAATGCTCGGAATGTGATGCGATCTACATCGGACAAACATCTCGAGAAATCAAAATCAGAAGAAATGAACACCGTAGAGCTTCTCTTCGACCACCAAGAAATCCAGTTGAACTGGAAAAACTTCAAAAATCATCAGCCATAGGTCTACATGCTATAGAATCAGGCCACAAAATTGATTTTGACAATATTGAAATAATCCAGAAAAACTTCAGAAACCACAAAGAACGTCTAATATCAGAAGCACTTCATATCAAGTGGAATCCAAATTGCCTGAATAGGAATGATGGACTGAAACAGAATCTAACCTGGCTACAACACCCTCCCCCATGAAGTAGCAAAATCAACGCAAATGTGGTGAGCAAGTTCACTATGTAAACGCACACTACTTTCATAATTCTACACACTGACAAAATCCAACAATCTACACTTGGTTTTACTATCTTTACCAGTTCGCTAACTTGACAACAAAAAACGACCCAGACTGATGAATGATGATCAAGTATTTCACAGCCTACACTTAGTTTAGTTACCTTTACCTACTCCCCAACATGACAACCAAAATGACCTCATACTGACGAACGATAATCAAGTATTTCACATTCTACACTTAGTTTGGTTACCTTTACCTATTCTCGAACTTGACAACCAAAAATGACCCCAGAGTAACGAACGATGATCAAGTTAGTAAACTTTATTTTGATATAATAACAGATATACTATTACCTTTGATATTTGGTTTGAACGATCTTCATTATTATTTTGACTTTCAATATGTCCTTTTAAGTTGAACTAAGTCTATATTTTTCTCACCCCCTAATTCTTTGTTATATATATGCTGAGATTTTGTAAATTCCGGTTTAATAATACTTTGAGAAAGCTATTAGCATTAAATAGCGAAACGTCAGTAAAAACAATCTCGTTTTGCTTTTTCATTCATTGGGAAATACAAGAAACCTTTATTAGAATGAATATCATATACCCAGTGCCCAAATTTTTTCAAACCGTTAAAGGTGAACTTGGTTTGGATATATATAGCATCTTACCTGTTGTAGAGACAGACGATATGTTGTTGAATTTAGGAAATGCATTAAATAATAAATAAGTTATAATCATGATCCTAGTAGAAATATTTAGAACCATTATATATTATTATTATTTATTAATGTTGCCTATTTACATTTGTTGTGTTTGTAGTTGATATTGATTCTATAGTGTATACGATTACGTACGGTGGGTACTCTTCTTCATGATGCTGACGATGATGAGGGAGGCGAATTAACAAGTTCATCTCTACAAAATCATGACAAAGAAGAAAACTATGATGAATGATATTTTGCCAAAGAGATGAAATGATACACTAACTTAGCTGTGTCAGCCTATTCAGTGGTATTCAATGTATGTGATTATGACTTTTTACTGAGTCACAGATTGAAATTAGTCATCGAAGCATTCAACACCGGTGGACCTCACTAGTAGTAGCCAGAAGTGTGGCCTGATTTCCAATGAACTACATCATTGCTACTGTACATTTATAGCTATCGAGATCCTAAGAGTCTTCACACTTCAATTGTACATTTATTTTCTTATTTTTGATTTACAGCTTGATTCCACACCGTATTTTTGGTACAAGTATGGAATTTTCAGCGTGGATGTCGGTAGCCCAAAATTCGCAGGCCGATCATACATATCGCGTGTGCGTCGGCGTGGGCTCGAACCCCGGACCATGTGCATGGTAGGCGAGGATCCTAACCACTGTGCCACCGACGCGTTCTTATTGCCTAATAATTAATGATGTTAAAAGTCAATCTGAACGAAGAAAATTCTTTTCAATAATTTCTCTTCAGGTTCTTAAAATTATAAAATATAATATTTGTGGTCGTTACAATAAAGGCCAGTTATGCTCTTCTTCATGCATATACCATTTCAACTGTTCCTGTGGTTCAAGTTATATAGGGCGTACGATTAGGCAGGTCAGTCTACGGGTTCGAGAACACTTACCAGCTTGGTTCAGAAGGGGGGAAATTAAGTGCATAAAAAGCTTGATCCTGTCACACTTGGTCGATACTGGACATCGCATCGATGTCAACACAGCTTTCAGGGTTATATACCGAATTCCGAAGTCGTTGTCACGTACAGTTCGCTTACGTCTCCTACACATGACTGAAGCTGTTGCAATAAGATCGACTAAACCGGAACTTTGTATCCAAAAAGAACACGTCCAGACGCTGTTCCTACGGTGGCCAACCTTGGACTGTAGATTTTTCTTCTCACCAAGAGTCCTCCTTACCCTTAACCCTCTTGGTTTTTTTCTTTACTTTTACTTTGCTTATTATTATAAATATTATTATGATAGTTATTATTTTTATTATTCATAATTTGTGCCCTTTATGCGAACATTCCCTCAATACTATCGAATTTTTCATTTATACTATCTGGACTTATTATTAGTGATATTATCTGTTTTCTCAATATATGCCTCCACCTGTTTCATTTAACATATTCGTTATCTCATTATGAACCTCTCACTGCAGTCTTACTATCTCCTGTTAAACTCAGACCACTTTGTATTAGCCACTCAATGACCTGACACCTTTTATAACCTTGAACTGATTTGTCAATTTTCCTACCCCACACTCTACAAATCTATTATGATTAATCACCACCATTGCCTCCCGTTTTCCAATATTTCTAATCGATTTCAGCCTAGCACGATGTTTGTCACACAAATATGACTAATTATTTTGACACCCCATAACTAATCTGTTATTCAAGTGTTGGTTTGTAGGGATTTCATTGGTTTCAGGATTTAATCATGAGCTGACATTAGTTAGAGAACCATTGGAAAACCTGGGAATACTGGACAGCTGTTTCGTCCTAGTTTGGGGATCTTCAGCAGTACACACCCACCGGGATTCCAACCCAGGACCTTCTGGTTACAAGGTGAGCTCGTATACCATTGAGCCACTGGGACTCAATCCAATGGTCCTTGAATTCTAACTTCTGCCAATTCACGACATAGTGCGACCGCTAGCCAATGTCTTCGGGGAGTATTTGTCCTCACACCCGACCAGCTGCACCCTACTGGTCACGACTTCGCACTGTTATTCTACGTTAAGAATATATCCGCCGCATAACTGGCCTTTATTGTAACGACCACAAATATTATGTTTTATAATTGTAAGAACCTGAAGAGAAATTATTGAGAATATTCGTCGTTCAGATTGACTTTTAATTCATAATATTGGGAATATTTCACACTATCAAATTGATGATATCTTGTGCTAGACTATAAACAACAATGTCGGAAATCATACTGAGTCCTCCCGTCCAGAATAGGACAATATCTAGAGAAATACTCCTCGGAATGTAGTCCTTCCGACAATCATTATTATTATTATTGTGTGGCGCATCCTTCTTAGTGCCATTTTGTACCAAGTTTTTATGCGTTTAAATAAATAATAATCTCAAAGGAAATTATAAGGTAATAAAGAGATAACTACACTAATCTTTTTGTGTTATCATTTCGTACCAGTAGGCTCTTACATTATCACATCAAAACTCCACCCTAGAGGCTTAACTCAGTTCTGGTTGGCTAGTTTTAACCAGGAATATAGTTAATTCCCGGAAGTGAATTGTCGACGAATATTACCTCACCCTGTATTCGCGATTCAACCTTATCCCACTCAAGTCACGTGAGTTAGTGTTTTGATGAACCACAGACAGCAAAACTAGTCCTATCTTTTGGATTGCAATGGAGGACTGTTCCCACTTAGAATGAATGAGTGATACTTAGTTGTATATGGGTTAATGCACATTGCAGAACAGGTGAGCAAATAGTTTATAAACTAAGAGTACCTATGCATATATTATTTATATGTATATATATACGGATATATACCCGTGTGATTTAAGTTGTCAGAGAGTAGGTTTGTGGCAGAACCACGAGTAGCAATAAGTTCACGCAGAATACATCTCTTCGAAAATCAACGGATCAGTTCGTTATTGTCCGCTGCCTTCGATTCGAAAATAGTAACGACGAAGTATCACTGTCATAGGTTCATCAGCGTGTCTTATTCACGGGTGAATTATTTGTTGCGACAAAGCTTTATTGGCTTTCCTTCCATGAATGCACTAGGTGCGTTCTCATCCGTTCTCCTACAGTAGCACATGTGGCTGATATCCTGGTACATCCAGTTTTATGGGACTGAATGAGGTGGCATTGTGGTTTAATACATTGTTCCATTCAACTCTCACCTAGTTGATTGGGTCCAGGAGTAGAATTCCAATTCACCTGCTACTTCAACCTAAGCAAACTGACCGACAGTATCATTAGCTGATGTTCCGTTTCACGAGAGATCTCTTCCTAATAATTCACATCCTCCCATCGGAAGACTCAGGAATCGGAGTTTTCTAAAACTCTACTTATTTATTGTGTAATCTCTTTCTATCCACGGGCCTGACGACAAGCGGTGAATATTCGCTCCCGACCATTGACATTTTGTATAGAATACCATCTTACCTTATAATAGAGGTTTTTTGTATTTCCCAATGAATGAAAAAACAAAACGAGATTGTTTTTACTGACGTTTCGCTATTTAATGCTAATAGCTTTCTCAAAGTATTATTAAACCGGAATTTACAAAATCTCAGCATATATATAACAAAGAATTAGGGGGTGAGAAAAATATAGACTTAGTTCAACTTAAAAGGACATATTGAAAGTCAAAATAACAATGAAGATCGTTCAAACCAAATATCAAAGGTAATAGTATATCTGTTATTATATCAAAATAAAGTTTACTAACTTGATCATCGTTCGTTACTCTGGGGTCATTTTTGGTTGTCAAGTTCGAGAATAGGTAAAGGTAACCAAACTAAGTGTAGAATGTGAAATACTTGATTATCGTTCGTCAGTATGAGGTCATTTTGGTTGTCATGTTGGGGAGTAGGTAAAGGTAACTAAACTAAGTGTAGGCTGTGAAATACTTGATCATCATTCATCAGTCTGGGTCGTTTTTTGTTGTCAAGTTAGCGAACTGGTAAAGATAGTAAAACCAAGTGTAGATTGTTGGATTTTGTCAGTGTGTAGAATTATGAAAGTAGTGTGCGTTTACATAGTGAACTTGCTCACCACATTTGCGTTGATTTTGCTACTTCATGGGGGAGGGTGTTGTAGCCAGGTTAGATTCTGTTTCAGTCCATCATTCCTATTCAGGCAATTTGGATTCCACTTGATATGAAGTGCTTCTGATATTAGACGTTCTTTGTGGTTTCTGAAGTTTTTCTGGATTATTTCAATATTGTCAAAATCAATTTTGTGGCCTGATTCTATAGCATGTAGACCTATGGCTGATGATTTTTGAAGTTTTTCCAGTTCAACTGGATTTCTTGGTGGTCGAAGAGAAGCTCTACGGTGTTCATTTCTTCTGATTTTGATTTCTCGAGATGTTTGTCCGATGTAGATCGCATCACATTCCGAGCATTTTATTTTGTAGACACAATTAGATAGAGAATCTTTCGGGATTTGGTCTTTTATATGGACAAGGTTGTTTTGAAGTGTGTCCGATGTTTTGAAGAAAACTCTAATGTCGAGTTGATTAAGTACTCTTCTGATATCGTCTGATGTCTCTGCTCTATATGGAATGACGACTGTTGAAGTCCATGTTTTCGGAATGCATTTTCGGCCATACTTAATGTTTGTGTTGATTTTGTTGATGAAGTTCGTTGGGTAGTTGTTTTGCTTGAGAGTTTTAGTGATGTTTGAAATTTCTTCTTCTTTTTCTTGCTCATCTGTTATCAGGGAGTGTGCTCGTCTAAGAAGACTTGAAACAACTGAAATCTTTGCGCTGATGGGGTGTGATGATTTGAAGTCTAAATATTTGTTGGAGTGGGTTTTCTTCCTGAATATGGATATACTAAAATGTCCGTTTTCCTTTCTCTTAACTAGGCAGTCTAGAAATGGAAGTTCACCGATGTCTGATTCTGCTTCCGAAGTGAACTGGATTTTGGGAGATACACAGTTTATTTTCTCCAGGAATGAATTGTGTAGATCCCGTTTTAGTACTACAAAAGTATCATCCACATATCTTAACCATATTTTAGGAGTGAGTATGCTTGAAAAGATATTATTTTCGAATTTATTCATGTAAAGATCGGCGACTATTGGGGAGACTGGTGAACCCATAGCAACACCATTTGTCTGTCTATATAAACTCCCTTTGAATGTAAAATAATTACTTTCCAGACAGAATTTTAGGCTCTTAATTATTTCACTGGTGTCCAGTGGACATCTTTGTGATAGCGTTGTATCTGATTCTAGTAGACTGGAAATGATGTCAAGACTTTCGGTAATAGGGATGCTAGTATATAGTGAGTTAATATCATAGCTTACCATAATGTCTTCTTTATCAATTTCTCGGTGTTCTATTTGGGATTTGAAATCATATGAATTTTTTACAATATTTTGAGTGTCCTTTTGTAGTGGTTGTAGTATCGAGAGTAAGTATTTAGAAAGGTTGTATGTTGGTGAGTTGGTGAAATCTATCACTGGTCTTAGTGGGACTGTGGGTTTATGTATCTTTGGTTGACCGTAGAATCTTGAAGGTATATAAGATTTTGGTTTTAGTGTAAACCAGAGCGAATTTCCAATTTTGGGTTTCATTTCTTGAAGTAGTCTGTTTGTATTTAGTTTCATTTTGTTGAATTCGGCGGATTTCTTCTTCTCTTCAATGAGTAAGTATGGTCCTTCAGATAGGTGTTCAATCGCTTTCTTTTCATAATCCGTTCTGTTCATTATCACAGTGACGTTCCCCTTGTCGGCTTTCGTTATGACGATGCTTTTGTCTTTCTTCAAATTTCTTAAGGCTTCATATTCTTGTTTGGTGAGATTAGATGTTATGTTTCGTTGTGTCATTAATATGTGTGATATCTTTTGACGAGCAGATTGTGATTCTTCATTGGTGAGTTGTTGTAGAGCAGGTTCAATCATAGGTGCTATTTCCTGGACCGATAATGGCTTTCTAGTTATATTGAAATTCAAACCTTTCTGTAGTAATGAGATTTCATTTTCGGTTAGTATCTTGTCTGACATGTTATGTATGGCTCTAATATTCCCCATATCATTTGTTGAGGTTTTCTTTGGTTGTTTCTTTTCTTTGAGTTTCGAGAATTTTTGTATATGTCTTCTTTTAGTGACATTATGAAAATGAGATTCTCGTTCATTGAACAATTTTTGAAAGGATTCATAGATATGATTTGTAACAAGTAATGTTAAGCAGTCATCTATATTTTTGATTCTCATTCGATAAGATTCAAGTTTGATGTTGCATATATGTATACGTTCTCGTAAAAATACTTTGGAGGTATGATTTGCAGCAAGTATGGATTTGTGTGAATATTCAGGAGGTTTAACAAGTAGTGATTTGGGAATAATTCCACTTTGCAGACAGCGTAAATTGAAAATACGATGATTATAAAAGTTACATTTATGTTTCGATAGAGTAATCCGGTTTTTAATTAGATTATATATATCCAAACCAAGTTCACTTTTAACGGTTTGAAAAAATTTGGGCATTGGGTATATGTTAAACCTCCTGAATATTCACACAAATCCATACTTGCTGCAAATCATACCTCCAAAGTATTTTTACGAGAACGTATACATATATGCAACATCAAACTTGAATCTTATCGAATGAGAATCAAAAATATAGATGACTGCTTAACATTACTTGTTACAAATCATATCTATGAATCCTTTCAAAAATTGTTCAATGAACGAGAATCTCATTTTCATAATGTCACTAAAAGAAGACATATACAAAAATTCTCGAAACTCAAAGAAAAGAAACAACCAAAGAAAACCTCAACAAATGATATGGGGAATATTAGAGCCATACATAACATGTCAGACAAGATACTAACCGAAAATGAAATCTCATTACTACAGAAAGGTTTGAATTTCAATATAACTAGAAAGCCATTATCGGTCCAGGAAATAGCACCTATGATTGAACCTGCTCTACAACAACTCACCAATGAAGAATCACAATCTGCTCGTCAAAAGATATCACACATATTAATGACACAACGAAACATAACATCTAATCTCACCAAACAAGAATATGAAGCCTTAAGAAATTTGAAGAAAGACAAAAGCATCGTCATAACGAAAGCCGACAAGGGGAACGTCACTGTGATAATGAACAGAACGGATTATGAAAAGAAAGCGATTGAACACCTATCTGAAGGACCATACTTACTCATTGAAGAGAAGAAGAAATCCGCCGAATTCAACAAAATGAAACTAAATACAAACAGACTACTTCAAGAAATGAAACCCAAAATTGGAAATTCGCTCTGGTTTACACTAAAACCAAAATCTTATATACCTTCAAGATTCTACGGTCAACCAAAGATACATAAACCCACAGTTCCACTAAGACCAGTGATAGATTTCACCAACTCACCAACATACAACCTTTCTAAATACTTACTCTCGATACTACAACCACTACAAAAGGACACTCAAAATATTGTAAAAAATTCATATGATTTCAAATCCCAAATAGAACACCGAGAAATTGATAAAGAAGACATTATGGTAAGCTATGATATTAACTCACTATATACTAGCATCCCTATTACCGAAAGTCTTGACATCATTTCCAGTCTACTAGAATCAGATACAACGCTATCACAAAGATGTCCACTGGACACCAGTGAAATAATTAAGAGCCTAAAATTCTGTCTGGAAAGTAATTATTTTACATTCAAAGGGAGTTTATATAGACAGACAAATGGTGTTGCTATGGGTTCACCAGTCTCCCCAATAGTCGCCGATCTTTACATGAATAAATTCGAAAATAATATCTTTTCAAGCATACTCACTCCTAAAATATGGTTAAGATATGTGGATGATACTTTTGTAGTACTAAAACGGGATCTACACAATTCATTCCTGGAGAAAATAAACTGTGTATCTCCCAAAATCCAGTTCACTTCGGAAGCAGAATCAGACATCGGTGAACTTCCATTTCTAGACTGCCTAGTTAAGAGAAAGGAAAACGGACATTTTAGTATATCCATATTCAGGAAGAAAACCCACTCCAACAAATATTTAGACTTCAAATCATCACACCCCATCAGCGCAAAGATTTCAGTTGTTTCAAGTCTTCTTAGACGAGCACACTCCCTGATAACAGATGAGCAAGAAAAAGAAGAAGAAATTTCAAACATCACTAAAACTCTCAAGCAAAACAACTACCCAACGAACTTCATCAACAAAATCAACACAAACATTAAGTATGGCCGAAAATGCATTCCGAAAACATGGACTTCAACAGTCGTCATTCCATATAGAGCAGAGACATCAGACGATATCAGAAGAGTACTTAATCAACTCGACATTAGAGTTTTCTTCAAAACATCGGACACACTTCAAAACAACCTTGTCCATATAAAAGACCAAATCCCGAAAGATTCTCTATCTAATTGTGTCTACAAAATAAAATGCTCGGAATGTGATGCGATCTACATCGGACAAACATCTCGAGAAATCAAAATCAGAAGAAATGAACACCGTAGAGCTTCTCTTCGACCACCAAGAAATCCAGTTGAACTGGAAAAACTTCAAAAATCATCAGCCATAGGTCTACATGCTATAGAATCAGGCCACAAAATTGATTTTGACAATATTGAAATAATCCAGAAAAACTTCAGAAACCACAAAGAACGTCTAATATCAGAAGCACTTCATATCAAGTGGAATCCAAATTGCCTGAATAGGAATGATGGACTGAAACAGAATCTAACCTGGCTACAACACCCTCCCCCATGAAGTAGCAAAATCAACGCAAATGTGGTGAGCAAGTTCACTATGTAAACGCACACTACTTTCATAATTCTACACACTGACAAAATCCAACAATCTACACTTGGTTTTACTATCTTTACCAGTTCGCTAACTTGACAACAAAAAACGACCCAGACTGATGAATGATGATCAAGTATTTCACAGCCTACACTTAGTTTAGTTACCTTTACCTACTCCCCAACATGACAACCAAAATGACCTCATACTGACGAACGATAATCAAGTATTTCACATTCTACACTTAGTTTGGTTACCTTTACCTATTCTCGAACTTGACAACCAAAAATGACCCCAGAGTAACGAACGATGATCAAGTTAGTAAACTTTATTTTGATATAATAACAGATATACTATTACCTTTGATATTTGGTTTGAACGATCTTCATTGTTATTTTGACTTTCAATATGTCCTTTTAAGTTGAACTAAGTCTATATTTTTCTCACCCCCTAATTCTTTGTTATATATATGCTGAGATTTTGTAAATTCCGGTTTAATAATACTTTGAGAAAGCTATTAGCATTAAATAGCGAAACGTCAGTAAAAACAATCTCGTTTTGTTTTTTCATTCATTGGGAAATACAAAAAACCTTTATTAGAATGAATATCATATACCCAGTGCCCAAATTTTTTCAAACCGTTAAAGGTGAACTTGGTTTGGATATATATAGCATCTTACCTGTTGTAGAGACAGACGATATGTTGTTGAATTTAGGAAATGCATTAAATAATAAATAAGTTATAATCATGATCCTAGTAGAAATATTTAGAACCATTATATATTATTATTATTTATTAATGTTGCCTATTTACATTTGTTGTGTTTGTAGTTGATATTGATTCTATAGTGTATACGATTACGTACGGTGGGTACTCTTCTTCATGATGCTGACGATGATGAGGGAGGCGAATTAACAAGTTCATCTCTACAAAATCATGACAAAGAAGAAAACTATGATGAATGATATTTTGCCAAAGAGATGAAATGATACACTAACTTAGCTGTGTCAGCCTATTCAGTGGTATTCAATGTATGTGATTATGACTTTTTACTGAGTCACAGATTGAAATTAGTCATCGAAGCATTCAACACCGGTGGACCTCACTAGTAGTAGCCAGCAGTGTGGCCTGATTTCCAATGAACTACATCATTGCTACTGTACATTTATAGCTATCGAGATCCTAAGAGTCTTCACACTTCAATTGTACATTTATTTTCTTATTTTTGATTTACAGCTTGATTCCACACCGTATTTTTGGTACAAGTATGGAATTTTCAGCGTGGATGTCGGTAGCCCAAAATTCGCAGGCCGATCATAGATATCGCGTGTGCGTTGGCGTGGGCTCGAACCCCGGACCATGTGCATGGTAGGCGAGGATCCTAACCACTGTGCCACCGACGCGTTCTTATTGCCTAATAATTAATGATGTTAAAAGTCAATCTGAACGAAGAATATTCTTTTCAATAATTTCTCTTCAGGTTCTTAAAATTATAAAATATAATATTTGTGGTCGTTACAATAAAGGCCAGTTATGCTCTTCTTCATGCATATACCATTTCAACTGTTCCTGTGGTTCAAGTTATATAGGGCGTACGATTAGGCAGGTCAGTCTACGGGTTCGAGAACACTTACCAGCTTGGTTCAGAAGGGGGGAAATTAAGTGCATAAAAAGCTTGATCCTGTCACACTTGGTCGATACTGGACATCGCATCGATGTCAACACAGCTTTCAGGGTTATATACCGATCAGGAAACTAAATCCGTATTTCAGGAAGAACTAGCTAAACACATATCTGTGTAAGACAGCTGTGCTCACCCTGGAGAAGCTTGGAAAAATTTCCAGGCAGCCATAGATACAGCTGTAAAAGCTGTGAATAAGGTAAACCCAAATGTGAGTAAAAACCACTGGATCTCCAGCGCCTCATCCGAACTGATAGATGCTAGAAGACTTATTCCGGCGAGCTCCGAATTCAATGAGGAGCGAAAGCTGCACAACGGGAAACTTACGAAAAGTCTCCGCAAGGACCGTGAACAGTGGTGGGCGACAAAAGCCAAAGAGATGGAGAAAGCTTGAGGATAGGCAACACCAGGCAACTCTTTGGACTCATCAGGGAAACGGGTGGGAGAAGACAAATCATTAGTGAGACAATCTCGGAAAAAAATGGCACTATAATTAGCTCCAGGATAGACGACTGGATCGTTGGAAAGAGCATTATGAGGAGCAGTTTAATTTGCCCACAGCCACGCTCAACCTTCCGAGCATCCAACACCTCCCTGAATGGGATATAGACACAGGTCCTCCGTCACTAACTGAGGTTACTAAAGCTGTCACCAATCTGAAACTAGGCAAAGCAGCGGGACCTGATGGAATGACGCCAGAGGTATTTAAGTACGGTGGAGACAGCTTACTGTCCGGATTAACTGAGGTACTAGGCAGCGTCTGGGAATCAGAAGAAGTCCCATCGGGTTGGTGTAAGTCACTGATTATCCCCATATACAAGAAGGGAGACAAGTCTTCCTGTGATAATCACAGAGGGATTAGCTTGACTAATATAGTATCTAAAGTCTTAGGCTCAATAATCATGCGTAGACTGAGTGGTGCTCGGGAAGCACAAACACGAGAGAGCCAGGCAGGCTTTAGACCAGGAAGAGGGTGTATTGATCATATCTTCACCCTCCGACAGATTCTAGAACATAGGCATTCCTACCGGCGTCCAACAGTCATTATATTTCTTGACCTAAAGGCAGCATTCGACTCTGTCGATCGGGAAGTTCTCTGGAGATGCTTGGCTGTAAAGGGAATTCCGAGAGAATATATTGCACTGATTAAGGCACTCTACTCGTACTCATACAGCCAGGTGAGGGCTTACGGCGAGCTGTCATCTGAACTGATGACGACCAGTGGTGTCCGTCAAGGATGCCCATTATCTCCTTTTCTATTCAACTTCATCATAGATGTGTTAATGGACTTAACCCTAGGTGACTTCAGTGACTCAGGGATTGACTTGCTACCGGGGAATAATCTCGTTGACTTGGAATATGCAGACGATATAGTCCTTCTAGGCGAAGACGCTGACGAAATGCAGAGTCTTCTAAACACCTTGAGCCGCAATCTACGAATGTTTGGCATGCGATTCGCTCCCGCCAAATGCAAGATGATGTTACAGGACTGGACTACATCGACGCCTAGTTTAAAAATAGGAAGTGAAGTGGTAGAGCACGTTGACCGCTTCACTTATTTGGGAAGTACCATCAGCCCCAACGGGCTGATCTCTGACGAAATCTCAGCACGAATACAAGGGGCTCGTTTCGCATTTGTTAGTTTACGCCGACTCTGGCGTAGACGAGATGTTCGACTATCGACCAAAGGGCGGGTGTACTGCTCATCAGTCCGCTCCGTCCTCCTTTATGGTTGTGAGACCTGGCCACTGAGAGTGGAAGACATGAAAAGACTAGCTGTCTTTGATCATAGGTGCCTGCGTTCTATTTCCCGTGTAAAGTGGCATAATAAGGTGAGCAACATGGAGGTTAGGCGTCGAGTTCTAGGTAAACAGGGGAAATCAATCGACGAAGTCGTGAAGCTACAAAGACTGAGATGGTTAGGACATGTGTTACGTATGCCAAGCCATCGCCTCCCTCGACGAGCAATGTTAGCGGATATAGGGTCAGGCTGGAAAAAAGCTAGCGGCGGTCAAACAAAAACTTGGCATCAGTCAATGAAATCCACAACAGTTGGTCTAAGCCACGTAGGAAGGTGTAGACTTAGCTAAAGTTATCTTATCGGATAGTGAACATCCTCTTTATTCACAATTGTTTCCTTGTATCTCTTCGGGTAAGACCAGAAGAAATTTCATAAACATTTATGCTCGTACTACAAAATATAAAAATTCGACCGTACCATATTTGGCACGAGTATTGTGTGAAGAGACAAATATCAGAAAAGAACTTTTACAACTTTTAAATCATTAACTAAACTATAAAATGTAATGATGCATATTAATTTATGTGTTATTTGTTATGTTATTTATTTATTATTCACTATGACCTAGCAATGGTGTGATTTTGTTGGGGTTTTATTTTTTCCCATTAACTATCAATATTTTTACATTTTATACATTTATATATTTATAAACAGAGCTAAACCATTGCAATATGTAAAAGAAACGCTGAAAATTCCATGCTGCAAATTGTTATTGTTGTGGAATAAAGTGATTATTATTATTAAATGCTTCTTCCACTCCAGATTGTATTTTTTTGAGACGTCGATCGAACGTTGACTTGTATCGTCTTGCGACAAAGTTAGCTTCCGCTGCATCGTCACAGAAGATTGATAAATAAACTTACGTAGTCTGAAATTCTTCCGGCGGATTCCTGCAGTCTACACAACTTATACGCTATGCATAATAGTAAAAATGGGCAGTACTGTAATAGTTCTAATATAAAACATAGAAGTATGCAATCAATTACTTTTGACACGATCTGCTAGGCTTAAGTCTGCGCGGACATATATCCCCGATCCTTTGAGAATACGAGTTGCTTAGAATAGCATCCCTCTCTTCTTTCGAGTTTAGTACGACTTTGAGGAGACGTACAGGCTGACCTACTGTAGGGTCAGGCCTATGGCCTGTTCTGTATACGCTGTGTATAGTAATGCCTGATACTGTTTGTGGCAGTAGCTTGTCTAAAAGGGGCTTGACCAAGTTAAGGTCATGTTCGAATCTGGCCTTAGGATCGAGGGCCAGTGACTCTTCCACTTTGTGGAGAATGAGAGACCTGTCAGAGAGATCAGGTTTGCTCGCCGTGACTTTCTTGCTCTGCGGCGTAAGTGTGTTTCTATCCTTCTTGGGCGGTGTAGTCCTTATCTCGCTTTTTGCGAGAGACTACATTAAGCCATTCATTGGCGTTCCCCTCGCTAATCGTAGTGGGATTTATCTGTCTGCTGCTCACCGGTGTGGATGAGGCTAGTTCCGCCAGTCCCTGGGCGACTGGAGCTGCAGGTTTTCGACCCCTGGTACGCCTCTTCTTCGAGGCAGTCTTTCCATTACTGTCACTGGAGGGCTTATCCAGTATCATGGGGGCAGTCTGGGTGTCTAGAATGTGGTGGGTGTTCTTCTGTGCTGTAGGGCACTCACTTATTGGCAAGGACGCATCAGGGCATGTGCTGTTTTGTCAATGACGCTAGTCACGTCATGGTTATCTGAGCAATAGTCGGTATTCTTCTGTGGTACAGGACGCTTGCAGTCCATGAGCTTTAAAGCCCCACTGAGAGTAGCGATGGCTTCTGTAATACGGAGTTTAGTTGTACTACAGCAGTCGTTGCACAACCAGTTTGCTAGAGGTTTGCAGCAGCGTTTGTATGATGAAGGAGTAAGGTTCGTGCACATACTGTGAAACCATCTCTTGCAGTTATCACACTGCATTCCCTCATCCACTGGAAACTGGCACATAGCTCTTCCGCAGCGGTTTCTTTTGATAGGCATTTTACTTAAAACGAACCAGGAAAAGGCGAAGTTTAAGAATAGGGTCCCAAGCGATGCGAACGCACAATGACCTTGAGCCGACCAATCAGAAAATAGGACGATTTTTGCATAAAATTTTACGTATATTTACACAAAAATGCATGAAAAAAAGATTAAACGGATTATATTTCTCTGATATGACTTAAAAATACTTTCCAGTTGCGATGAAGAGTAACAGTTGCTAATTTGGACTAGTTTCTGTAGATGTATTCACCAAAGAGACTGAAGGTGTGTTGTTTTGAGAATGGTTCATCTCTCTTCTATTGCTGTGTAGTCCTCTCCTAAGCCCTCGGTTTAGTTACTATGGTTCCAGTAAGAGCGTTGGCGACTACATACAAGGGAAATAAGGATAACAAAAGAACTTCAAATAAACGAAAAATCTATTCCTAATCGCTACCCTAACCCTAACCCTAACCCTAACCGTAACCCTAACCCTAACCCTAACCCTAACCCTAACCCTAACCCTAACCCTAAACCCTAAACCTAACCCTAACCCTAACCCTAACCACAATACTCGCCTTAACCCCTATCCTAACCCCAACGAGATGTTAACACATTGTCCAAACAGTGATAAAAGTGTTATCTGGGTGAAACTTGCTCCTTATTTGATGAATAGGGTTGATATTTCAGCTATGATAATGACAGGAACCGTTAGCCAATGACTAGCATGCGTTCAAGGTCATTTGAGCGTTGAAGGTTTTGGGACCCTATTCTTAAACTTCGCCCAGGAAAAGATTAAATACGACTTCAAATATATATAACCTTTATATATCAGTGATAAAAGCTAGTGAGTGCACAAAGATGGATGGATATATAGCTATTAAGTTATAAGAACACAACTTCCCATAATTTAATAGACTCAAATCTGAAACGTAAACTAACTTCGATCAGAATAAACTGATTTAAAGTTAATGTGTAGACTTTTGGAGTGTATAACACAACAAAAGCCAATAATAAACAAGAGCGTGTAAAATTAACTCCCTTTTCAAAGTCCGCGCGGTAGCAGGGGGTACTGTGTACATTAATATGAAAGAACAAGCTTACCTTCTAAATGCTTCTTCCACTCCAGATTGTATTTTTTGAGACGTCGATCGAACATTGACTTGTATCGTCTTGCGACAAAGTTAGCTTCCGCTGCATCGTCACAGAAGATTGATAAATAAACTTACGTAGTCTGAAATTCTTCCGGCGGATTCCTGCAGTCTACACAACTTATACGCTATGCATAATAGTAAAAATGGGCAGTACTGTAATAGTTCTAATATAAAACATAGAAGTATGCAATCAATTACTTACTTCGAAAAATTCGTAAACAAGGAGGTTGGCAAGCACGCATGCAACTCACCGCAGTCGAACTACAAACTACGGATTCAACCGCTTCTTTTCCAACAAGTCCAGTTCAGTAAAAGACTTCTGATGAAGGGGCCTATTATGATGTATTCATATATGAAAAAGTATATTTAATTGATTGCTTGTATTAAAAGAGTATATTATATGGATTTATGTATTACTAGTGGCTAATTAAGATTCATTGTAACGCAGTTCAGCAAAGTTAGCTGTCATTGTAAGTTTCCAGACCCTAGGTGTTACGATCTTCCTGGCTATCATTGGTTGAAGAAGTACATCTGGGTTACTCCCATTGGTTGATTTCTAACTAATCACTGCTCATGCAAATGCGCCAAAAATCTGCAAGGCGTCCGAAATCGTTGGTAGCTGGGTTGTTCACACATTTACTGTGGCTAACTAAGATAAGTAATTGTTCATCAGAGGTAGGATTAATTTACCTAATATGTATACATCCTCAGATACTACTTCTCAATACGGTCGAAGGTATTCGAAGGGACACAATCTCAATCTCTGCTTGAGAGGTGTACACCTGAACGTTTTTCCGAACGGATCTGGTGGTGACGAAAACTGCAAAGACTGGTCCAACACCACTACCAACGGAGATAGACTAATGCAGATGTTGCGGATATAGTGTTTAGTGGACTTTATGATGACTATGACGCAGCTATAAAAAAAACTCCACAACTGTGAATTTTTCACTGGATCGCTGTTAACTGCTTTTAGTTTAGATATGTACTGTTTCATTCTGAATTATTTTTAAGTTGGTTGTTGATTTTTTTCTTTACATATAAATGCATTTATGTCGACCAACTTTGTCTCTTTTACTGATCGTTTTGAAGACATTTCAGAGTTAACGAGAATGATAGGTAATATATCAATACTTATGTGAAATGCGTCAGTCTTAAACTGTTATTATTTCCTCAGTGCGTCATCAAGCCTTGCGTATAGTATTTCGGTTAGGTTTGGTCTGGTTGTTGTTCTTATATTGGTATTGACGATTGTTAATCAAATAGTCGCTGAACATGTGTTTGTGCTGTAATAAGGAAACAATCTAGCAAACGTAGGTTCTCTGAGTACACGACTTGTATTGGTAGTCTAGATACTTCAAGTGCAGTATGCAACGCATATCCTATTTATCACATAGTCAACTATTCTTATGTTGCTTTTAACACCACCCGGCCGATAACTGCTATCTTGTCGTGGTGGTCGGGCTTGAATACCGTAATGACCCAACATGCTAAACTGACTGGGACTCATGTCCCTGCAGTTCCTACCATGTCAGGAAGGTTTTCTGGATAGCGGTTAAACTAAAAGCAGTTACTATGGGGTACATGGGCTCCAGTATCCAACCGGATCAAATGGCGTATGAACCCATATGGGTCACCGGAAACCTTGGGAATGCAGGTCTTGACGCTGCTCCGTTGCCTTGGGGATTAGACCCCAAGTCAAAGGCTCGGGGGGGGTGGTGGTCCCTTAATAAAACCACCTGCTTCGGTCTGGCAGTATCTCAGCCCTCACATAATGAATTGAATGAAGCAACAAACTCTCATCGAAACTTATCGCGTGCTATTAAACAATGATGCCTCCAGTAACTTGTGTCCTTCCTACCTTACTTTTATTCTTATACATAGTTTCCTGTATTTTACCTTTGCTAAACTTGAAAACCACCAGTTGTATCTTCTTTTCATATCGTGATTACTGTCCGTACATGGTGTTACTCGGGAGTCCTCAAATGGTAGCACATCAACATTTAGGGAAATTGAGCGATCACATGCAAACATCCTGAGCATTGATGCGGTGTATGTAAGTAAGTAAGTGGCACAAAGTCCTGTAAGTCTTTACGATTTTCACTACAAGGATTATAGAAAAGACAATCAAAAAAGCACCAGACAAAGCCAACGCATGTGGATATCAATAGAACCACAGTGTATGTCTGTATGCATGAGATTAGGTTTACTACGCATATACATATATATATCGGTATTCTCTTCGTTTTTCCATATGTTCATGCAACTAGTCTCCTTATCTTGAAGTAAATTCGACGGCTGATCACTAGCAACGAAATCCATCATACGCATTTCGTCTTGTTTGAGACGCATCACCAGATGTACCTATATTCCACAGTGACGGTGTTCCTACTGAGGATTGAACCCAGTAATCACCGTTTCAAACGCCAAACCGTTAACCACCAGACTATTACAGTCCCCTGTTGGACTCCCACACGTATCAGTAATTATTGAATTCAACCTCGACATTTCCATTGATTGATTCGACCGATGTCCTTCGCCTGCCTCACGTCGGCATGTCGGTGAATAGTGTGTAGATGCCTCAACGGTGTCGTGGATTCCACTAACAGTCATCGTCCACCAGTTTACTTGAACTTAAGTAATTGGATATCGTTGATGCATCTGCACAATGAACGCGAAAGCCCTAATTGAGTTAAACATTCTCCTCACGGTTTACGCAGAATAATTAATGTATACTTAGGCGTTGCATAGACATTATATAGTCTCGGTAATTAATGTGTTGTGGTAATAAGTGAGGCATTATTATTCTACACGACACAAACGTGTTGAACGTTTCCATTTCTAATTGTAAGCTACCGTTAGACTACACGATTATAGAGAAGATAACACGTAGGAATAATTTTTTTAAAATTTCAATGCTAATACACTTTATAGTTATCAAGAACATGAGAGTCTTCAGACTTCAAGTATGCATTCTTATTGCCTAATAATCAATGATATCTTGTGAAAGACCATAAACAACAATGTGGGAAATCATACTGAGTCCTCCCGTCCAAAGTAGGACAATATCTAGAGAAATACTCCTCGAAATGTAGTCCTTCCGACAATCATTATTATTATTATTATTGTGTGGAGCATCCTTCTTAGTGCCATTTTGTACCAAGTTTTTATGCATTTAAATAAATAATAATCTCAAAGGAAATTATAAGGTAATAAAGAGATAACTACATTAATCTTTTTGTGTTATCATTTCGTACCAGTAGGCTCTTACATTATCACATCAAAACTCCACCCTAGAGGCTTAACTTGGTCCTGGTTGGCTAGTTTTAACCAGGAACATAGTTAATTCCCGGAAGTGAACTGTCGACGAATATTACCTCACCCTGTATTCGCGATTCAACCTCATCCTACTCAAGTCACGTGAGTCAGTGTTTTGATGAACCACAGACGGCAAAACTAGTCCTATTTTTTGGATTGCAATGGAGGACTGTTCCCACTTAGAATGATTGAGTGATACTTAGTTGTATACGGGTTAATGCACATTGCAGAACAGGTGAGCAAATAGTTTAAAAACTAAGAGTACCTATGCATATATTATTTATATGTATATATATACGGATATATACCCGTGTGATTTAAGTTGTCAGAGAGTAGGTTTGTGGCAGAACCACGAGTAGTAATAAGTTCACGCAGAATACATCTCTTCGAAAATCAACGGATCAGTTCGTTATTGTCCGCTGCCTTCGATTCGAAGATAGTAACGACGAAGTATCACTGTCATAGGTTCACCAGCGTGTCTTATTCACGGCAGAATTATTTGTTGCGACAAAGCTTTATTGGCTTTCCTTCCATGAATGCACGAGGTGCGTTCTCATCCGTTCTCCTACAGTAGCACATGTGGCTGATATCCTGGTACATCCAGTTTTATGGAACTGAGTGAGGTGGCATTGTGGTTTAATACATTGTTCCATTCAACTCTCACCTAGTTGATTGGGTCCAGGGGTAGAATTCCAATTCACCTGCTACTTCAACCTAAGCAAACTGATCGACAGTATCATTAGCTGATGTTCCGTTTCACGAGAGATCTCTTCCGAATAATTCACATCCTCCCATCGAAAGACTCAGGAATCGGAATTTTCTAAAACTCCACTTATTGTGTAATCTCTTTCTATCCACTAGGCTGAGAACAAGCTGTGAATATTCGGTCCCGACCATTCACATTTTGTATAGAATACCATCCTACCTGTTGTAGAGACAGACGATATGTTGTTGAATTTAGGAAATGCATTAAATTATAAATAAGTTATAATCATGATCCTAGTAGAAATATTTAGAACCATTATATATTATTATTTATTAATGTTGCCTATTTACATTTGTTGTGTTTGTAGTTGATATTGATTCCATAGTGTATACGATTACGTACGGTGGGTACTCTCTTTCATGATGCTGACGATGATGAGGGAGGCGAATTAACAAGTTCGTCTCTACAAAATCATGACAAAGGAGAAAACTATGATGAATGATATTTTGCCAAAGAGATGAAATGATACACTAACTTAGCTGTGTCAGCCTATTCAGTGGTATTCAATGTATGTGATTATGACTTTTTACTGAGTCACAGATTGAAATTAGTCATCGAAGCATTCAACACCGGTGGACCTCACTAGTAGTAGCCAGCAGTGTGGCCTGATTTCCAATGAACTACATCATTGCTACTGTACATTTATAGCTATCGAGATCCTAAGAGTCTTCACACTTCAATTGTACATTTATTTTTTTATTTTTTATTTATAGCTTGATTCCACACCGTATTTTTGGTACAAGTATGGAATTTTCAGCGTGGATATCGGTAGCCCAAAATTCGCAGGCCGATCATAGATATTGGGTGTGAGTCGGCGTGGGCTCGAACCCCGGACCATGTGCATGGTAGGCGAGGATCCTAACCACTGTACCACCAACGCATTCTTATTGCGTAATAATTAATGATATTAAAAGTCAATCTGAACGAAGAATATTCTTTTCAATAATTTCTCTTTAGGTTCTTAAAATTATAAAATATAATATTTGTGGTCGTTACAATAAAGGCCAGTTATGCTCTTCTTCATGCATATACCATTTCAACTGTTCCTGTGGTTCAAGTTATATAGGGCGTACGATTAGGCAGGTTCGTCTACGGGTTCGAGAACACTTACCAGCTTGGTTCAGCAGGGGGGAAATTAAGTGCATAAAAAGCTTGATCCTGTCACACTTGGTCGATACTGGACATCGCATCGATGTCAACACAGCTTTCAGGGTTATATACCGAATTCCGAAGTCGTTGTCACGTACAGTTCGCTTACGTCTCCTACACATGACTGAAGCTGTTGCAATAGGATCGACTAAACCGGAACTTTGTATCCAAAAAGAACACGTCCAGACGCTGTTCATACCGTGGCCAACCTTGGACTGTAGATTTTTCTTCTCACCAAGAGTCCCCCTTACCCTTAACCCTCTTGGTTTTTTTCTTTACTTTTACTTTGCTTATTATTATAAATATTATTATGACAGTTATTATTATTCGTCATAATTTATGCCCTTTATGCGAACATTCCCTCAATACTATCGAATTTTTCATTTATACTATCTGGACTTATTATTAGTGATATTATCTGTTTTCTCAATATATACCTCCACCTGTTTCATTTAACATATTCATTATCTCATTATGAACCTCTCATTGCAGTCTTACTATCTCCTGTTTAAGACAGACCACTTTGTATTAGCCACTCACTCAACTGACACCTTTTATAACCTTGAACTGATTTGTCAATTTTCCTACCCCACACTCTACAATTCTATTATGACTAATCACCACCATTGCCTCCCGTTTTACAATATTTTCCAATCGATTTCAGCCTAGCACGATGTTTGTCACACAAATATGACTAATTATTTTGACACCCCATAACTAATCTGTTATTCAAGTGTTGGTTTGTAGGGATTTCATTGGTTTCAGGATTTAATCATGAGCTGACATTAGTTAGAGTACCATTGGTAAACCTGGGAGTACTGGACAGCTGTTTCGTCCTAGTTTGGGGAATCTTCAGCAGTACACACCCACTGGGATTCGAACCCAGGACGTTCCGGTTACAAGGCGAGCTCGTATACCATTAAGCCACTGGGACCTGATCCAATGGTCCTTGAATTCTAACTTCTGCCAATTCACAACATAGTGCGACCGCTAGCCAATGTCTTCGGGGAGTATTTGTCCTCACACCCGACCAGCTGCACCCTACTGGTCACGACTTCCCACTGTTATTCTACGTTAAAAACATATCCGCCGCATAACTGGTCTTTATTGTAACGACCACAAATATTATATTTTATAATTGTAAGAACCTGAAGAGAAATTATTGAGAATATTTGTCGTTCAGATTGACTTTTAATTCATAATATGGGAATATTTCACACTATCAAATTAATTAATTGATTTTTTTTTATTTTTGATTACAGCTTGACCCCCACACCGTACTTTTGGTAGAAGCATGGAGTTTTCAGCCCAAATTTCGCAGGCCGACCATAGATATCAAGTGTGCGTCGGCAAGGGCTCGAACCCCGGACCATGTGCATGGTTGGCGAGAGTCCTAACCACTATGCCACCGATATCTTGTGCTAGACTATAAACAACAATGTCGGAAATCATACTGAGTCCTCCCGTCCAGAGTAGGACAATATCTAGAGAAATACACCTCGAAATGTAGTCCTACCGACAATCATATCCAAGTGAGTACTTCCAACATCGAATATCGTTGGAAACTTCTCATTCTCAGCTTCTCACATACACGACTGCCTCTAAGAATAAATGAGAAGAATTGCAGTAGTGGTATTAAACTTGTTTCTATAATATGAGTTCGACTTCATCGTTGTGCTATTTTTCAGCATGTATCATAATCCACACACACACACCCAATGTCATGCTCACAAACAAGAGTGGACATTTCTTAAGGTGCATTAGTTAGTAGTGTCTCATAATCACTGAAAGTGTCAAGGGTCCGTATAAATGCATCCAATTAGTAGTAGTGTAACAACAGAAGACAAGGGCCGGTAACAGATCGTTTTATTACGGAAATCAGCACGTATTTATATATATATTTCATGTACATAATTATAGCTTTATTCAAGCAGAAATACAGTCTTCTAATTGGTTGTTTCTGGTTTCTCGGAAAGTTAAGCCATATATTTGCGAATCTTATTTGCCCATGTTAAGTCTGCTGTGATTGATTGTTGAATCAGCCTTGTTCATATTTTCTCATGGCCAATATTAGTGACCTAGGCATTGACGTAAATTAATGTCTACCAACTGGCTAGCAGCCTGCTCTCACCACAGTAGTACTGTAGCGATCTTTAACTGTATGCTGACCCATCATAGTGTCTCATGCATGTTGATGTTGTCGACTTCTCTGCTTTCCAACCATAACACAGAAAGTAGTATGTTTCCTCCCTTATCACACCGAAAGTGTGTGCGGGTTTGCGTATTTACCCATGCTTGCCTCCTCGTGTCGTATATTAGAGTGACACTAAGACTCAGTAGCAATAATCATGGGTTCACGACGTATATATATATACGTTCAGTGTGAGTACTTTGAGCATTGATACTTCGTTTAATATAGATAGATAGACAGATATAACACTAATAAGCTGTTAATAAGGATTCGACAAAGTTGACAGTTGAAATAATGTTTGAAGTATTTGAGGCCGTTAGTCAGGTTCAAGTGTGTGTGGTTTGTGCTGCGTGTTATATAACTACCCCCTGTATTAAAGGAAGTGTCAATATCATGTTCACCCACCATGTCAATCGAGTAACTTTCTGATTCTTTTCGGCCGGGAATCGAACCCCGGACCATGAGCATGGTCGGCGAGCATCCTAACCGCTGTGCCACCGACGCACATACAGGTGTGAAAATGTATGAAAGGAACATATGAGAGTGGCAATAGTGAATTAATTATTAAAGTTAAAGGAAACTGAGAGTAGAATCGGAAATTTAAAAAAAATGTAAGTTTAACTGGGAAGGACTTGTGGAGGGGTTAAGACCAAGTTTGAATCAGAGACTGGACAAACTTCTCTGTATATGGATTTCGGAGTTGTATCGACGAAGCCATACAAAAGAGCCAAAACCTGATGCCCTATGTACCATTTGGCCTCACGTTGTAGATGATCTTGAAAGACGACTCTGGTGGATCTACGTGGCTTGAGTTCACCAAGTGCTCGAGAACTGAGCTAGTTATTGTCTTACATTGTCATTTTCCTAAACATGCCGCAGATAATGTTCAGAAAGTGTGAGCTTTGTGCGGCCAATATAACTAGCAGGTGAATTTATAAACACACATTGAAATGGCCCAGAGTGGTAGTTTATCTTTCACACATCCATTGATCACTTGTCGGCCATAGAAATTCATCTTTAGCTCAGTCGCAAAGAAGGTTTTCCACAGTGATCTACATACGCGATTCTTCAGGATCTCAGCTATGGTATCACCGTTAAATTCAATGCTCATAAATAGAAGTTTCTTCGGCACCATCTAGGTTTTTTCAGGCTTTTGCTTTAACTTCATGATTTTCTCGATAAATGTTAGAGGATATCCATTCTCTATGAGAACTTTTCTGAGTCGACCCAGTTCCCCATGGATTGTGTCACTGGAACATAACTCTGGTGTCTCCTCGTTTGCGGATAAATCTTTCGCCTTTTACTAAAGATTTCCATGGGGAGGCACAATACAATGAGTCTTGTCTCATTTTTCCCAGGTCTGTCTTCGGACGGAGTATTTTGTGCGTCGGTGGCACAGTGGTTAGGATTCTCGCCAACCATACACATGGTCCGAGGTTCGATCCCCTGCCGACTCACACCTGATATCTATGGTCGGCCTGCAAAATTTGGGCTACCGATATCCATGCTGAAAATTCTATACTCGTACCAAAAATACGGTGTGGAATCAAGCTGTAATCAAACAAAAAATTTTTCGAGGATAAGGAGTGGATCCGGTTTCTCTTTCTTCTCAAATAGACCCAAAAATTAAAGTTCGTGTATTGACCATTCCATATTGGCTTCTTGTAGGTCGATCTTTGAAGAGAACCCTCAGATCTGCAATTTAGAAAAATATCCAAATAATGGCATTCCGAGTTCATCTGTGATTCCGAGGTGAATTGGATGGTATGATGGCAGCTGTTGAACTATTTAGTTATCATTTCGATGTCGGTATTCTCGTCACATGTGATGAAAGTATCATCCATGTATCTTTGGTACAAATGGGAACCATCGATAGTAGGCCGTGAAATACTATTCTCCGGACTTGCCAAGAAGCAGTCTGCAAGTGAAGGACCCAATGATGACTCCATTGGCACTCCATTTGTTTGTCTATAAATCGTGTTGTTGAACTTGAACTGGACATTTGAAGTGCACCACAATACTAGTTCCTTTAAATAGTGGATCAGAATACGCGCGTCTACATTATTATCCTCAATGAATTTGCATATAAAGCAAATAGTTTCAATGAAGGGAACATTGGTGAAAAGGGAAGTAACATCCATGGATATAATTTTCTTCCCGGATACATTAGCATCACTTATTGAATCGACAAATTCAAATGAATCTGAAACGCTATGCTGGTAGAGATAATTTCTGATAGGCTGGAGGATGTCTGCGAGCCATTTGGGTGTAGCATGATATGGGGAATTTATCATATTGACTTCGATGTAAAGTCCAGTTTGAAGCCCTGATTCATCAGGCCGGTCACTATCCAATGGAACGCTAAGCATCTCATTGTCAGCAGGATGATACACAAATTTTTTCTCAGTCTTCGTTTGGTGTCGCATGATAAACTGCGATGATAAGCGGTCGAAGTAGGACCTGAGGGTGATGCAGAGGTTTGAGAAGTTTGGCTAACTGCATCGATTTCTGGACCAGTCTTTTGCCGAGATTGGATTAAACTGGTATCATGCTGAAGGTCTGTTAGTCACTGATATTCTGAAGCGATTCCATATAACTTTGCAGTTAGCTGCTGCTGTGTTCTGTTATGGATGAACGCAGGGGATTGAGTATTTGATAGGATCCCACATATTTTGGTATTGACTGTTTAAACTTGCATATATGGTATGTTATCATTCTCACACATTTTGGTATTGACTGCTAATTTTGTATATATGGCATATTATCATTCTCACACATTTTGGTAGTGACTGTTAATCTTGTATATATGGTATATTATCATTCTCACACATTTTGGTAGTGACTGCTAATTTTGTATATATGGTATATTATCATTCCCACACATTTTGTTACTGACTGTCAACCTCGCACATATGGTATATTATCATCTCTCACGCACTTTGTTATTGGCTATTAAGATAAATTATTTCAAATGCTGTTAGCTGTCCATATTGTTGTAAAATGTATAAATACCATGGCTTTCTTTATCGTTGTTGCACTTCAATACACAGTCACAGTCCAGCCTTTGTCTTTTGATATTTGCGTGCTTTACTAAATCGGAAGGTACGACAAGCAGATAGGCAGATTAGTTCAGGCGCAGACAGAGCAAGGTGAAAACGTCTTCATTCAATTCATTACAGTTATAACAAATTGGCGACGGGGTTTTACCTTAATTCATTGCAGTTATAGCAAGCAAACGACGACAGTTTTTATTCTGTTCAGCGCAACTATATAACATTTTTGACTGTGTTAATTACAACCCAATTACAATGTCTATCTCTCTGGACGATCTCAAATCTATCTTGCAGCAGCAGCAAGTTCAGAATGAAGCAGCTCAACTAAAATTAATCGAAGCTCTCACTCAGAAGCTGTCCATTCAAGTTCCATCAACATCTCATTCTGACAAATATGAAAGCATCTCAAATTCCATCAGTGAGTTCAACTACGACCCAATATCTGGTCTCGTATTTGATGCATGGTTCAATCGTTACGAAGACGTTTTCCGTATTGAATGCTACATGTTTGATGATGCTGCCAAAGTCCGATTGTTACTAAGAAAACTTGGTACTGTTGAGCACAACAGATATGTTAACTTCATTCTGCCCAAGAACCCACGTGAGTTATCATTCGATGAGACAGTCACCGTTTTATCACAAATCTTTGGTGAACAGTCATCCATGTTTAATATTCGGTATCAATGTTTTCAGTTGACAAAAATGCCTTCCGATGATTATGTCACTTACGCTGGCAAAGTGAACAAGGAATGTGAAAGGTTCAAACCACACGAAATGACATCAGATCAGTTCAAGTGTTTGATTTTTATTTGTGGGTTGAAGAACCCAGAAGATACTGACATACGAACTCGACTTCTGTCACTTGTGGAACAAGACCCGAAAATGACTTTACAAATGGTGACAGCAGAATGCCTACGTTTAATCAACTTGAAGCACGATACTGCTATGGTGGAGTGCAAACGACAGTCGTCTGAATTTGGTTCGATTAACACAGTGAAAAGTCCTCCGATCACCGTTAAGCACACAGAACGTCAGTCTCAAAATTCAGCTAAACCTCCTTCAGTGTGCTGGCACTGTGGTTCGTGGCATTTTGTCAAGTTCTGTCCTTTCAAGAAACATAAATGCCGTAATTGTCACCGTTTTGGACATAAGGAGGGTTACTGTACACCGCAGAAAAATTCTTCGGTGAGGAACAGAAGTAGTCGTTTCAAGCCGAAACAATCTCCTCGAGTACAGACCGTTTTCACTACTTCCAAAGTCGAGTTCGCCAGCAAACGTAAGTACATAACACTAGATATTAACGGCAAACGTATTCGTCTTCAGTTGGATACGGCATCAGATATCACCGTAATTTCCCGAACTACGTGGCGCAAACTTGGTTGCCCACAGATTCTGCCGACCGAGCATGTCGCCAAGAATGTCTCTGGAGATATACTGAAACTCGTGGGTGAGATAAATTGCCAGGTTCAGTTTGGTGAGCATCACTTCAATGGTGTATGTTACGTTACAAACTACCATGATTTGGATTTGCTTGGTCTTGACTGGTTAGACAAGCTCCATATCTTTAATGTACCATTAAATTCAGTATGCTCTAATGTTTCGTCTTCACCACACAACGTTGTTCCCGGAGATGTATCTGATCAATCTCTCTTGCAACGCCGTCGTCAAAAGCACGCTTCTGTCTTCCAGGACAAACTTGGTTGCTGCAAACTGTTTGGCATCCAGCATATTCGTAGCCCCCCGTATCATCCCCAATCGAATGGACAGACTGAACGTTTCGTCGACACCTTTAAGCGTGCTTATGCAAAAGCGAAGGGGGAGGGAACAACAGAAGAAATTTTGGATAAATTCTTGCTGCATTATCGTACGAATGAAAAAGGACAGTTATGTGTCAGACACACAGATCACGCTCTATCCAGTACCACGCAAAGGTCAACTCGACAAAGAAGAGCTCCGAAACCTTTTCAAATAGATCCAAAAAGCAAGTCCTACACTCTTTACGGGGGGAGGTGATAGGATCCCACATATTTTGGTATTGACTGTTTAATCTTGCATATATGGTATGTTATCATTCTCACACATTTTGGTATTGACTGCTAATTTTGTATATATGTATCATTCTCACCATTTTGGTAGTGACTGTTAATCTTGTATATATGGTATATTATCATTCTCACACATTTTGGTAGTGACTGCTAATTTTGTATATATGGTATATTATCATTCCCACACATTTTGTTACTGACTGTCAACCTCGCACATATGGTATATTATCATCTCTCACGCACTTTGTTATTGGCTATTAAGATCAATTATTTCAAATGCTGTTAGCTGTCCATATTGTTGTAAAATGTATAAATACCATGGCTTTCTTTATCGTTGTTGCACTTCAATACACAGTCACAGTCCAGCCTTTGTCTTTTGATATTTGCGTGCTTGACTAAATCGGAAGGTACGACAAGCAGATAGGCAGATTAGTTCAGGCGCAGACAGAGCAAGGTGGAAACGTCTTCATTCAATTCATTACAGTTATAACAGTATTAGCACTGTGAATTAATTGTGCGTGAAGGATTTCAACTTGATACGTTCACAGAACTATAGCTATAATATATATATATAGGCTGTGTTTATCGAGCACCATGCTCAATCTACGAAACTTGTACACTATTAGCAAGGTGGTTTTCACACGCCTCCTTGTTCAGTACTAATTATAAAATAATTGCAAGGGACTTAAATCTTCCAGAAGACAACTGGCGGAATGCTTCCAAACCAAACGCTTCGATGAAACACTTTCAGCCATTGGTTACAATGGCTGGACACACACAGTACATTCAAACACCTACTGGGAGTGACAACAAGTTGGACCTTCTGCTCTGTCACAATATAATTCCTGTTTCTCTCTATGCCTATTTCGTTACTGAGTGCGAAAAACAAACGATTCACTGAGCATGGAGTGCCGTAGTTATAGATACAAATTATAAGGATAGAAGGCTCTTGCCGCTTATGTTTATCCTTGGGATATATATCTCTGCAGAGATCCAGTTTCTCATTGAAAGCGTTCACTGCTGCAGCCGTTACTACTGGATCAGATAAGGAGTTCCAGTCGTTGAACACTCTGTGAGAGAATCTAAATTCCACGCGTATTTTATTCGACCTCAGTTTGAGCACCTTGTTGTGGTGACCTCGCAAAATGTATCCTAGAGAGAGAGAGAGAGAAAAGGTTTGAAAGGTCAATTCCTAAATCACCTTTTAATATGCGGTAAGCCAAAATTAAGTTGCCTCCCTTCCTTCGGTATGATAATGAGAAGAGATTTAAGTGCTTCATCCTCTTATCATAAGGAAGGTGTGAGATACCACTAACTAATTTGATTCCTACCTTCTGTACTCTTTCCAGGATATGTGCCTCCTTTTTGAAACATGGACTCACCTCTTGTATGCAGTATTCTAGATGAGATTTGACATGTGTTGCATAGAGTATTCGGAACATACCCTTGTCTAATCGTTTGGAAGCCCTTCGAAGTGTCCATAGCATTCGAAAAGCCTTAGCTGAGGCTCGATTACAATAATCCGTTGTTTTTTTAAGTCATGGCTTACAATAATTCCTTTTGTCCCCTAACATCTGGCAGTCCTGTGTGTCCTAGGGAGTACGACGTGTAGGACCTCTGACCTAGGTGCATTACCACGCTCTCTTGGAATTAATTTCCAGACTCCAGAGGTTTTATAGTACCAGTCTATCACCGTTATTATTTACAGTTTTAATATCGTCCGAAAATAAAAACGAAGATGAGGAAAGAATTTACTGCAGTTCATTTACGTTTAATGGGAATAGCAGGCGAGCCAAGTACAGTTCCCCTAGGTACTCCACTTAGTACTGCTTTCCACCCTGACAGTACACCACTAACACTTACTTTGTGCCTTCTATCCATCAAGCAGTCTCTAAACCACTCACACAGGCGTTAGTTTAATCCAAAACGTTTAAGTCTACAAATGTAGAGATTGGAGTCCCACCAAATGGACGACAGTATCACTACTGACACCCTAGAGGCTTTAGTATCCCTGTCACACTCACTGTAAATCTCAAGATGATTATAAAGTTACTTAAACACCAAGATGAGTACATTTCAAGGGATATAATAATATTTCACCCAATCTAAGAGTCATCTGAAACTCTGAACAGTCTGCACTCTCAAAATAACCTAAACGAAGAGTTAAATGCACTTAAAGGTACTTATAAAGCTTATAATCTTACAATTCTTCTTAAACAATGAATGTGGTCGACAAGCGACATCTCTTAAATACTTCACAACAATGTAATGAATTTACAATAACCTTGTAACCATTTCCGAACTTTTCAGAGACTGGTTTGCGAATTTTAATTTAGAAGTATGCACATTTTACCAACTACTCTCCTATTACGTTTCCATTCACCAGTAAAAGAAGCCTTAGATCTTCTATTTGTAGCAAAAATGTCATCTTTGTCCCTATAGGGTATTTCTGTTTCTCCCATTAAGTCAGTAATTTGTAGATTTGTGAAGAACAGTTTAGCTAATAAGGGGATACAGTAAGTAGACTTGCCATTGACGTATTATAATGCCTTTTTTTTTCCTTCACGTTCCCAGTGGAACATATGGCCTAAAGCTAGTGCCTTGAAGTTTCTGTAGCAGTGTTTAATTTTACAGGATGGGGTTGCTAGCTCCATGGCCAAGCTTTTCTCTTTAACAGCATTATTTATAGCTTAGGGAGTAAAGGAGAGCGCCGATCGGGGATCGAACCTCGAGCCATGTGCGCATGGTAGGCGAGCGTTCTAACCGCTGTGCCACCGACGCACTTGTTAAAAATAAACTAAGGGCAAATATCATCCATATATTAATACTGTCAACAGAAGATTGAATACCTCACTAGGCAGAACTTAACCTGAAGTTAGTTCCCGTTTATCGGGTGACATAGTTTTTAGTGCAATCAAAAGTCGACAGGTACTCTTCTCATGTCAACTACAACCGTGTATACAAATCTACAGGTTATCTGAAGAAGCAATTACATTGCGAGAACAGAAAGAATGACACACCTTCGATTTTTGAACATATAGCAAAAAGCCGATGTCTCAAGGGAACAACTGTTTACAGTAATACCATTTCCAGACATCTCTCATCAACACCGGTGGTAAGGTTAACCTCTCAAAAAATCCTTTAAGATTATCAGTTTAGTTCAACTCAAGTTTGCCGAAGCAATCTCTATCAAATACCTGAAATCAGATTTAGATGTTCAGAAGAATAGCAATTATCAGTCTTTCTTAACCCTAGTATCCCTGATTGTCTCTATTCTCTCTTTCATTTCATTACGTAATATTTGGTGTTAACCCTTCCACCTTCCCTTTATAGTGTCACTTTGCTTGCCGCTTGTTTCTGTGATCTGAGTTATTATTATTATTGTATCCTTTAATTCCTAGAGGAACATAGAGCTTCAGCTGCACATCTCCATTGCCTTCTGTTTTCTGCCAACTTTTTCACCCCACTCCACGTCTGTCCACATGCTTTCATCTCCTCTTCACATGACCTCCTCCAAGCCCTCCTTGTACTGACAACCAACTTGCCGCTTCCCTTTCAGGTTCCACTCGAGCCATGGCTTGTCTAGTGATATCACTTGATGGTTTCCTCCGAGTATGGTCAATCCATCTCCATTTCTTCCTGCTTATTTGTTTCACAATCAGTTTCTCATTGGTTCGCTCATTGCCAGAGATTCCTGTTGCTGATCTCTTCTGGCCGGCCATCTGATCTTGAGTATTGAGCGAAGACAATGAATGAAGGTCTGAAGTTTGTTTGAGATGCTCTTTATGATGCGCCAATTCTCTGATTCGTGTGGTGAGTAGCACTGACTTCACATTGGAGTTGAAAATCTGGATCTTATTTTTGATGCTGGGTGATGTTGACCTCCACACAGACTTAAGAGTAATGAAAGCTTGTTTTGATATCCTCATCAGTTCCGCCTGTAGGTGAAACGATGCTTCCCAGGTTGGTTGGTAAAGGAGGTTGTTTCTATCAGGTTCCTGCCATTTATGCTTCTCGGCTCTCTGAGCTAAGATCATGTGTAGTATCGTGATCTGAGTTGAATTAACTATATTGTTACTCAACTTTTTACTTACTCATCCAGGGTGTTGTTGATACTCCGAATGAGATTTCCTCTATATATACGCAAACATCCACATGGTATAAAGCAAAGTACTTGAGGTGCAACACTTCAGAATTAAGTACCATTTCAGAATTCATAAAAGAGGCATTTCCGTTCGATCCGTTAGGAGCGAAGATATGCTGAACTCCTCTTATCATTCTACCGCTAAATGACTCACTGAAATTCTTGAAACAGTAGGATTTTTTTTTATTTCATCTATGTGAAAATAGTCTTTCGGACACTTTTGACTTTGTCAGTTGCAGTGGTGGAATTAATGCAACCGATAAGCATATGACTTTATTAAATGTTTGTCCTTTATTTACTATTATTTATCTGTGTGATTAAATCGACCTAAACTGCATAAATATTGGAGTGCCAACTATCAAATTAACTATCTGAAGCAGTTTTTATTGAGATGCACGTTTAATGTGCAGTTTACATTTAACGATGTCATTTATAATCAAAAGGATGGAGTCGCCATGGGGTCTCCATTAAGACCCCGCCTAGCAGATGGCTTCATCGCCAGCTTTGAGAGTGTGCTATTGAAAGAAAAAATCTCAAGTCTGCATTTGTATAAGCGATATATTGACAACACCATCATTATCTGTGATGAAAATCGTCCAACTGCTAAGCTTCTTGGAAAATTCAATGGTTCTCACCCATCTATGCCTTTCACAATCGAAGAGGAGCTGAATTCAGCATTCCACTTCTTAGATGTGATGCTAAATAGAAGAGAGGATGGCGTGGAAAAAAGGTCGATTTACCGAAAGCCAATATTTACAGGGCAGTACACTACCTCCAACAGTTGGGTACCTCTAGGAAGGATGAGAAATCATACCCGTTCTCTATGCTCCAGTAATCGGAAAATCTGCTCTATAGATAGTGTTGATATAGAACCAGAAAAATGCATAATTCTTGTGAATAATCGATATCTTAGAAGGTTTATTGACAGAAATATCACTGTGCTAGAGAAGATACTGTTTACGAGTTTGGTATTCAAAGGTGACACAGTTGCTGAAATAATTAAAAGTTGTGTAACGGTAGGTAATCCGCCAGAATTATTGGCCACAGAATTCGTCAATGAACATTGGATACTGACACTCACTGTTTCAGTAAACTTGTTTAGGTGAAGGCTTCCGGTCAAGCATCCACTCCATTTGGTATGCTGTCGTATTACTTTGGTTCGCTCTTGCTCGACACCTAGCTAGTTAAGCAAACATCTTACACTCCTATTAGGTCTCGAAATATGATTCGTAATTTGAATGATCAATTTTGGTGTTTTGCTTTGCCTTTGGCCTACGCGAAACGAATACTATAGAAGTTGTGGATATTAGATCTTGCGTTAGTATACTTCGTACTATTCGTGAACGTCGATACCTTAAGCCTCTAAAGTTGTTTATCTACATGTTGTATAAAGCACTGTTTTTATCCAGCTGACCCATATTTAGTATTCGACAATCAGTCAAGGATAAAAAGCCAATTACATCCACCTCTATGTACGTATTCGCATTCACATGCACCTTGTAAGCCTGTTCTTAGTAAACGCGTAGCTGAACACTATCCCGTTTGGTTAAAGAAGGGCGAGCAAACTGTGACGAAGTCTTTAATTTTTGAACACCTTTTGGAGTCCAGTCATTCAGTTCCAGGTGATTTATCCTTTAGAGTTATCTACAAGGCGTCCAAATCCAATCACCCCAGGAAAAATTACGTTTTCTCCAAATATGCATAGCTGAAGATCTAGCTATGCACGCACGGAAACGTAAAAGATGTTTACACAAAGGAATAAGAAGACATTATTCGTCTGAATTGTATGTGTAACATTTCGAACAATCTGATCACACACGCGGAATTGTCATAGTGTAACAGTAGAAGGCAAAAGACAGGATCCAAGGTATATTTACCGTAAGCCAAACAGCTGTTTTTATATATCTACAGTTTATATTCTTTAACCAAACAGTGAGCGTGTGATTTCGTTGTACATCAAACGTCATGAAATACAATGATCAAATATACAAAGTATCTTTTTTTTGTTAATGCAGTATATAAGTGTGAGAAATGTATTCTGTCTCTAACATCAAATAAAATCCTCAAATAGATATATATATCGTATTCTGGTGTCAATGCCGAATTGAACTGTGGGAACATGTGAGAATAACATTCCATTGGCACAAATTGTCTGCAACACCCCACAACAATAGAAAAATATATATGAAATTAATAGAGTTAAGAGGTGAGAAATAAACCACTTAGGCCAAGTTAAAAGGAGGACATATTGAAGGTCAAAATAACAATGAAGATCGATCACTAAACCAGATAACAGAGGTAATAGTAATAGTACATCTACGCTGACTGGTATCAAAACAAAGTTTACCAAGGAAGGCAGATTTAGGGTGATGACGAATTGTTGCTTTGATCGCATAAAGCTGGTTTAAACTTACTGATTGTCAGCTAGGGATTCCACACGCCTTAGGATACGCTCCAAACACACGTTGTATAGATAGGTTTAAAAGATGTGTAAACGTCAATTTTATGTCATATCTCCTCTGTAATATGTTTCTATTCTATTTGCTTCTGAAGCCATTTAGGAATAATCTGTGAAGCCAGTTCTTACTTTCAGAGATCGACATGTCCTCCGTGTGTATCTGTTTCCACACGTACATTCATGTTGGTGAATACAGTGGGATGTGACATCATTTTCACATCTTTGAAGGGCTTAGATTAGACAACCTACCTGGACAGGACAGTATCTTAATTACCACAGTTTCTGCCCTGTTCAGTACAAAAGTGCACAAGTGAGGTACCTCTTCAGTAGAATCCAACGAATATGCACTGAAAACACACTTGATGAAGAAGAAAGAAAGTTGACACAAACTCTGGTTGATAACAATTATCTAGACAAGTTCGTCAGGAGATGTAAAGTAGTCTGAACACCAAGAACCAGTCTACAACTCGCCCCTATGAAAGACGTTTACATCAAACTACCCTATATGCGGCAGAGCAGGTTGATAACCAGACGGAGACTGAACGTTGCTGTTAAAAAGACTTTTTATGCAGCTAATATCATAATTATAGAGAATAAGAAGTCAATACATCCATCTAAGCCCTTTGAACATGCCAGAATAATGTCACATCCCACTGTATTTACCAATTTGAATATACGTGTGGACACACATACATATGGAGGACTCGTCGATCTCTGAAAGTAAGTGCTGGCTTCAGAGCATATTCCTAAATGCCTCCAGAAGTATGTAGATTCCCCAGAACCCGTTATTGGTGACAACAGGAGACCTAACTCCTCTACTGCGAAACATATTACGGAGGAGATAGGACATAAAATTGACGTTTACACATCTTTTAAACCTATCTATACAACGTGTGTTTGGAGCGTATCCTAAGGGAAGAACCTGAAAGAAACAACCTCCTTCACCTACCTGGGAAGCATCGTCTCAACTACAGGCGGAACTGACGAGGACATCAAAGCCAGAATCGGAAAAGCAAGACAAGCTTTCATTACTCTCAAATCTGTGTGGAGGTCAACAGGAATCAGCATCAAAAATAAGATCCGGATTTTCAACTCCAATGTGAAGTCAGTGCTACTATACGGATCAGAGACTTGGCGAGTCATGAAGAGCATCTCAAACAAACTTCAAACCTTGATTAACAACTGTCTCCGCTCAATACTCAAGATCAGATGGCCAGAAAAGATCAGCAACAGCTTTATGCGATCAAAGCAACAATTCGTCATCACCCTAAATCTGCCTTCCTTGGTAAACTTTGTTTTGATACCAGTCAGCGTAGATGTACTATTACTATTACCTCTGTTATCTGGTTTAGTGATCGATCTTCATTGTTATTTTGACCTTCAATATGTCCTCCTTTTAACTTGGCCTAAGTGGTTTATTTCTCACCTCTTAACTCTATTAATTTCATATATATTTTTCTATTGTTGTGGGGTGTTGCAGACAATTTGTGCCAATGGAATGTTATTCTCACATGTTCCCACAGTTCAATTCGGCATTGACACCAGAATACGATATATATATCTATTTGAGGATTTTATTTGATGTTAGAGACAGAATACATTTCTCACACTTATATACTGCATTAACAAAAAAAAGATACTTTGTATATTTGATCATTGTATTTCATGTCGTTTGATGTACAACGAAATCACACGCTCAGTGATTGATTGTAAAATATATACTCGACGAATTTCAATAATAGCGTCTCAGCCGTCAGAACGCTCCAATGAATGCTATTCGTTGGCTGATGGCACCCGTCATTCTCATAGCTAAAATATCAACACTATTTAACAACTAAGTAGCAAATTTCACTTAGATCACGTCGTTTAGTACTGTTTGGACATTGAACCACTGTGCCACCGATACACAATAAAGGCAAATGAAAATAATATTAGAAACTGTATTGGAGTGCATGTGTATGTTGAGATGATAGTCCATCAGTTAATATAGTCAAACAAATGTGTATAGAGTGTATAGTCAGAAAAAGTGGGATGAAATGTGTGAATGAACAGTTGGGTGATATAGTGTTGTTTTATAGTTAAGAGAATACAAGTGTCAACTGCTCTGTGACGCTAGTTATATCGGTCGTACCCAAAGGAATTTATCTTTACGCACTCGTGAACATATTCCTGTTTGGCTTGGGAAGAGAGCAACCAAATCATAAAATAGTGCAATTCTGTCTCATCTAGTGGATAGCGAACACAGCATCAAAGTAGATGAGTCATCAGGGAAACGGGTGGGAGAAGGCAAATCATAAGTGAGACTATTTCTGAGAAAAATGGCTCCTTAATTAGCTCTCAGGATAGACGCCTTGAACGCTGGAAAGAACACTTTGAGGGACAATTTAACTTGCCTACAGCCACACTGAACCTCCCCGACATCCACCACGTACCCGAATGGGATATAGACACTGGTCCGCCGTCTGTAGGTGAGGTTACAAAAGCTATCAGTAATTTGAAACGAGGCAAAGCGGCAGGACCCGACGGAATTATTCCGGAGGTGTTTAAATATGGGGGTGACATACTAGTTTGTAGATTAACTGAGGTACTAGGCAAAGTCTGGGAATCAGAGACAGTGCCATCAGACTGGGGTAAGTCACTTATTATACCGATATTCAAGAAGGGAAACAAGTCCTCGTGTGATAATCATAGGGGGATCAGCCTAACGAACATAGTCTCTAAAATCCTAGGCTCAGTAATCATGCATAGACTAAGCAGAACTCGGGAGGAACAGACAAGGGAAAATCAAGCAGGCTTTAGACCAGGTAGAGGGTGCATAGATCATATCTTCACTCTTCGACAGATTCTAGAACATAGACACACTTTTCGGCGTCCAACAATTGTCATATTTCTTGACTTGAAGGCGGCCTTCGACTCCGTGGATCGAAAGGTACTATGGCAATGTCTGACTGTGAAGGGAGTGCCAAGAAAGTACATTGCACTAATCAAGGCACTCTATTCAAACTCACGTAGTCGTGTAAGGGCTTATGGGGAATTGTCATCTGAATTGGTAACAACCAGTGGTGTCCGACAGGGATGTCCACTTTCCCCATTTCTGTTTAACTTCATCATAGATATGCTAATGGAAGTATCCTTAACTGAACGTAATGACTTAGGAATCGACTTGTTACCAGGGAATAATCTTATGGACTTAGAATATGCAGATGACATAGTCCTGTTAGGGGAGGATGCTGACAAAATGCAGAGTCTTCTGAACACCTTGAGCAGCAATCTTCGTATGTTTGGCATGCGATTCGCCCCTACAAAATGTAAGATGCTGCTACAGGACTGGACCACGTCAACCCCTAACTTAGTGATAGGGAGTGAAGTGATAGAACATGTTGACCACTTCACCTATTTGGGAAGTTGTATTAGCACCAACGGACTGATTGGCGATGAAATCTCAGCACGGATCCGAAAAGCTCGAGCTGCTTTCGCTGACTTACACCATCTCTGGCGTAGGCGTGACATCCGGTTATCAACCAAGGGACGTGTGTACTGCTCATCAGTTCGCTCCGTCCTTCTCTATGGCTCTGAAACATGGCCAATACGCGTTGAAGACATGAAAAGGTTGACTGCTTTCGATCATAGATGTCTGCGATCTCTGTCTCACGTTAGGTGGTTTAATAAGGTAAGTAATGTTGACGTTAGGCGTAGAGTGTTGGGCAAAGAGGGAAAATCAATCGACGAGGCTATAAAGTTACATAGACTAAGATGGCTAGGTCACGTGCTGCGCATGCCTAACCACCGCCTCCCCCGACGGGCATTGCTAGCTGATATAGGTGCAGTTTGGAAAAGACTAAGTGGTGGCCAAACAAAAACATGGCCTCATCAATCCATGAAATCCTTGACAGTTAAACTGAGTCAGGTAGGGAGATGCAGACTCTCGGGTTGGGGCCCTCGGGACTCTAGGAATCAATGGCTGGAGACAATAGGTGACATGGCTCAAAATCGTTGTCAATGGCCAGTGCAGATGTATTCAGTCTCTGTAATCTTTCATATTCCTTTCTACCATTACCCATTCTGTTTCACTCTTATACTTGTCAGACTGTATTGATTCTCTTCACTCATCTTCTTGTCAACCTTTGTGTGCCATTTGGAACGTGGCAACTCCAACTGGTGCACTTCGGTGGCAAGTTCTATGTTGAATCCAGACAGACAGATAAGTCACTTACAGTTGTGTATCGAGTAACGAACAGCTGTACGACAACGGAACATGTCAAGTGATCCACAACGGAAAACTCAGCAAGGCGTTTGGCGTAAACACAGGAGTCAGACAAGGCTGGCTGCTTACTATCACCAATGATATTCCTAATTGTGGTGGACTGGATCATGCGTCAGACAGTGGGAAACGAGAAGACAGGAATATCCTGGACCGACGTGAAGAACCTAGAAGACCTGGATTTCGCGCGTGGATGATTTATGCTTGATGTCACACACAATCGAAGACTTACAAGCGAAAACCGGCAAACTGGTCGAAGAAGCAGCCGGGGAAGACAGGACTCCAGGTAAACACAGACAAGACGGAGGTTATGAAAATAGCCAACCAACAACAGCAACAGCATCCAACGTCAATCACTGTCAACGGGAGGGATTTGAAAGAGGTTACTTCATTCACTCACTTACTTTTCTAGGGAGCATTGTCTCAACTACAGGAAGTCGGAACAGACGAGGATGTCAAATCGAGCGAGAATCGGGAAGGCGAAAAACCCACACATTCATCAACCTGAAATCAATCTGGAAATCTTCGTCACTCAGCCAGCATCACCAACAAAATTCGGATTTTCAATACAAACGTAAAGTCAGTTCTTCTATACGGATCAGAAACTTGGAGGGTCACAAAGAATATTTCCAACAGCCTGTTGCAGACCTTTATTAACAACTGTCTTCGCTGGATCTATACTGAATATCAGATGGCTGGGCCGGAAAGAATCACCAACAAGGAACTATGGGAACAAACAATGCAAGAACCAATCGCCCAACAAATATGCAGGAGAAAGTGGAGATGGATCGGACACTCGCTGAGGAGACCGCTGGGTGACATCGCGCGTCAAGCCCTCGAGTGGAACCCGAAATGGGAGCGGCGTGTGGGACGTCCAAGGGTGACATGGAGGAGATCGTGTGAAGAGGAGTTGAAAGAATACGGACTAACATGGATGCAGGCGAAAAGTACAGCAGAAGATAGAAGCAAATTGAGACGTGCAGTTGAAGCCCTATGTTCCACTAGGAACCCAAGGGAGCAATAATAATAATAATCGAGTGCCGAACAATCTCCCCAAAGTCACACGACTACGCCTCCTAGCCATAGCTGAGGCTTTAGAGATTAATAGAGAGAGACCAGACCAATTTGTACAGAAAAAACTTATTCACTCTCCTTGTCTACCCTGGCCCACTATAAGGTCACCAGGATCATAATTTTTTCGTACTATTATTATCATTATTATTATTTTGTGATATATCATGTCTTTATTATCCATTTCTCCACCCAGTTTATTTCACCTCATTGTTACCCTTATTTTGTCAACCTTTATGATTTTATACTAAACCTACCAATTCTGTAGCATTTGATTACAATTTACAAATTAGCCTCTTTTTTATCATTATACATTATCGGTCAGCCCTCACATCCAGTGCCTCCGTTTTTAACATGTCTTTGCATATATTTTGTGGTTATCGCATTTTCTCACCCCAAGGGCACTTGTATTCTGTTAACTATAAAACAACACTACATCACCCAATTGTTCATTCACACACTTCATCACATTTTCTGACTAAGCATCCTATACACATTAAATTGACTATGCTAATTAATGGACTATCATCTCAACTTACACATGCACCCAATACAGTTTCTAATATTATTTTTATTTGCCTTTATTGGCGCTATATGTACTCTATTATTCATGGATTTATAACTGTAGAGCCTGAAGAAGAAGTTATCAAAGACAATTGTTCACTCAAAATCTTGTTTTAATGTCCTTTAGTGTAAACCAAAATCACACGCTCAGTGATTGGTTAAAGAATATAAACTATATAGATATAAACAGCTGTTTGATCATTTGAAAATATAACTTGGCTTCCGTGTCTTGCCTTCTGTTGGTATAATATGATAAGCACGAAGATAATTAAAGTGATGTGTAACGACAGTATACAAGAGTCAGGTAACAGATCGTCTATTGAGGAAATCAAGAGATATTTATAGATTTCTGTATATCGTAGAGAAGTTTTGTAGCTCAGGTGGATGATTTTGATGTGGTTGTGTTTTCTGAGCTGGCTGGATGGTTGATTTGCGAAGCTTTCATTGCCTCACCACTAGGCAAAATCTTCAGTGCATACTTCAGTTTGAAGTGATCTTTCAGATTTCTCCACGAGTTTATTAGTCATCTCTCCTAGTGGGTGACCTTTGACGTGACTGGTTGTTTTTGTGTGTTTTCATACCACCTAAGTTACTTGTATTGGAACTGATTGTTTCTTTGGCTTGAACGCTGACCCTTTGTGTGTGAAGTTTCTTTCTTATCGGTTGATAAATTTTGTCTATCTCTATGTGTCTATTGATTGATGACTCACTGGAATGCCAAGCTTCTAAAAATTCCCTAGCATTCTTGTTGTTTCCTCTGTCTAATATTTGAACGTTGTCCCAGTCGAATTGATGTCCGTGGTTGTCTCTATGTAGTGATATGAGGGAGTGGTTGTCATGTCTTTTGACGGCTAGCTTATGATCGTGGATACGAAGACGAAGGGGACGTCCACTTTGGCCAATGTAGTGTTTTCCGCAGTTGTTACAATTTATTTTGTAGATGATGTTGGTTTTATCTTCGTTCGCTGTTGAATCTTTTGGTTGACATAGAATTGAGTGAAGTGACTTTGTTGGTTTGCGTATGACGCCAATTCCTAAAGGTTTGAAGAGTCTTGTAGTGATTTCTGAGACATCCTTTATATATGGTAAGGCGATTTTCTTTGTGCTTTCCTTAGAGGCTTTTGGTTTGATAGGTTGACTTGAGGGTATATGTCTTTTGATGAAATTCCGTGGATATCCATTCTTTTGGAAAAACAGCTGTCCATGAGATATTTTTATTCAATTTTCTTTTCAATCTCTTATATTCCTTTCTACCATTACCCATTCTGTTTCACCCTTATACTTGTCAAACTCTGTTGATACTCTCCACTCATCTTCCTGTCTACCTCTGTGTGACATTTGGAACGTGGCAACTCGAACTGGTGCACTTCGGTGCCAAGTTCTATGTTGAATCCAGATAGACAGACTGTGGTAGAGTAAAGTTCGATTATCGGGAAAATTTATTTTGATCAGCTTTCAAAGTGTTATAAAGTAATATTTACTGAGGACAACGTTCAGAGAACAATTTAATCCTGCTCATAATCACATCAAGGTGCTACTCACAAAACTCTCCGACTTCGTTCATATATATCCACTAGATATGATAGAGAAGATTTGTAGCTCAGGTGGATGATTTTGATGTGGTTGTGTTCTCTGAGCTGGATGGTTGATTTGCGAAGCTTTCATCACCCTACTGTGTGACATCTTCAGAACATACTTCAGTTTGAAGTGAAATTTTAGATTTCTCCACGAATTTATTAGTCATCTCTCCTGGTGACCTGACCTCGAAAGAGATCGGTTGTTTTTGTATGTTTTCACACCCTCTAGGCTACTTGTATTGGAACTGATTGTTTCCTTAACTTGAACTTTGACCCTCTATGTATGAGATTTCCTTCTTATCGGTTGGTAAATTTTGTCTATGTCGATGTGTCTATTGATCGATGATTCACTGGAATACCAAGCAGTCTTCTAAAAATTCTCTAGCATTCTTGGTGTTCTCTCCTCTGTCTAATATTTGAACGTTGTCCCAGTCGAATTGATGTCCGTGGTTGTCTGTATGCAGTGAATGATATGAGGGAGTGGTTGTCATGTCTTTTGACGGCTAACTTATGATCATGGATAAGAATACGTAGTGTTTTTCTCAGTTGTTACAATGTATTTTGTAGATGATGTTGGTTTTATCTTCTTTCGTTGTTGAGTCTTTTGATTGATACACAGCCAGTTGAGTGAAGTGATTTTGTTGGTTTGTGTTCGACGTCAATTCCTAAAGGTTTGAAGAGTTTTGAGATGATTTCAGAGATGTCCATTATATATGGTGGGGCAAATTTCTCTGTGCTTTCTTTGGGGGCTTTTTGTTTTATAGGTTGGCTTGGAGTATATGTTTTCTGATGAAATTCCGTGGATGTCCATTCTTTTGGAAAACAGACGTCCATGAGATACTTTTATCCAATTTTCCTTAAGGTAGGATTCCTGCAATGAGTCCTGGCTGACCCTCTTGAATAGTGTTTGTGTGCAATTCCTTTTGTGTGTTATTGGACTGTTGCTATTGTAATTCAGGATTTGGTCTGTGTGAGTTGATTTTCTATAAACTTGAGTTTCTATGGGTTTCTATGGGTTGTTCGCTTGACTAAGACGTCGACAAAAATTGGATTTTGTCCTCGGATTCCTCTTCTCTTGTGAATTTGATGTCGTTGAAGACGTTGTTGTTTGAAGAAGTTGTGAGTTTTATCTAACTCGTTTCTTTTGATCATTACAAATGTGTCGTCGACGTAGCGTATCCAAATCTCGGGTTTGATCTTTGGTCGAATTATGTTTTCGTGTCTTTGCATCACTGCTTCTACAATCAAACCTGATATTGGCGATCCCATGGGTGTTCCTTTGACTTATTCACATATTTGGCTGTTGAATTGGAAGTATGTTGTTAGGCATAGATTGATGCATTCCATCCAGCTTGTGTGTTGCATTTTTGATTGTTGTGGAAGTTGTTCGTCGTTGCTAAGTAATTCCTTCATGGTTTCTTTTGCTAGTTTTTGTCCGATAGAGGTATATAATGCTGTCACGTCGAAGGATACCATTATTTCTTATTCATCTATTTGGATGCCTCTGATTTTCTCTAGGAATTGGATAGCAGAGTTGATGGAGTGATCACAAGATTCCGTTAGGTGTTTTAGTTTTCTGTATAATTCTTTGGATAAATTATAAGTTGGAGTTCCTGGGAGTGATACAATTGGTCGTAACGGGATATTTGCCTTGTGTATTTTGGGTCTGCCGTAGAATCGAGGTAGGACTGGTCCGTTGGATTTCATTCGCCATTGGTCTTGTTTTGTGATCTGTCCAGTTTTGGTAAGCTTGTTTAAGGTCCTTTGAATCATTACTCAAATCGTCAAACTTGAACGAGGAAACACAGGAAGAGATACGCCAAACAATTGTAGCAATGGTCAAACAGAAAAGACAACACACACAACTCAACGCTCAAGAAATAAAGGCCCTCAAAAAGCTGAAAAATAGGAAGGACATCGTCATTCTACCAGCCGACAGAGGAAGAACAACAGTAGTCATGGACAGAGAAGAATACACCAAGAAAGCTGAAGAACTACTCAAAGATGAGGATGTATATCAGCAACTCCCAACAAATCCCATACAAACATTGGATAACCGCATCCAAAATAATATTAATGATAATAATAGTACGAAAAAATTATGATCCTGGTGACCTTATAGTGGGCCAGGGTAGACAAGGAGAGTGAATAAGTTTTTTCTGTACACATAGATCTGGTCTCTCTCTATTAATCTCTAAAGCCTCAGCTATGGCTAGGAGGCGTAATCGTGTGACTTTGGGGAGATTGTTCGGTACTCGATACACAACTGTGAATGACTCATCTACTCTGATGTTGTGTTCGCTATCCACTAGATGAGACAGAATTGCACTATTTTATGATTTGGTTGCTCTCTTCCCAAGCCAAACAGGAATATGTTCACGAGTGCGTAAAGATAAATTCCTTTGGGTACGACCGATATAACTAGCGTCACAGAGCAGTTGACACTTGTATTCTCTTAACTATAAAACAACACTATATCACCCAACTGTTCATTCACACATTTCATCACACTTTTTCTGACTATACACTCTATACACATTTGTTTGACTATATTAACTAATGGACTATCATCTCAACATACACGTGCATTCCAATACAGTTTCTAATATTATTTTCATTTGCCTTTATTGTTTGTCGGTAGCACAGTGGTTAGGACTCTCGCCAACCTTGCACATGGTTCGGGTTCGATCCCCTGCCGACGCACACACGATATCTATGGTCGGTCTGCGAATTTTGGCTACCAATATCACATTCTGAAAATTCCATATCTGTACCAAAAATTCCGGTGTGGAATCAAGCTGTAATAAAAGAAAAAAATATGTACTCTATTAATCACGGATTTATAACTGTAGAGCCTGAAGAAGAAGTTATCGAAACCACAATTGTTCGCTCAAAATCTTGTTTTAATGTCAATATGGGGATTTTTCATTTACTAAACGACATTGAATACAATGTTCAAATATATACATAGCATTCTGTTGCTTGTGCAACACTGAACTATGGCAATAATATTCAGACGATAACACCAACAAATATACAATGATTCTTACTGTGAGAATAATATTCCGTTGGAACCCATTGTCTCTATCATACCACCACAATGTGTAAAATATGGACTGAGCGATTCCTAGTGCCACTTAACACCTTTTACCATAGTATAAATACCACTGGAATGGAAGCTTGAAAATGAATTCGTTGAATAGAAATAGTATTTCTTCGCTGAACAAAAACCGTTCAAGCGTTAGTTTACAGGATTTCACTATGAGATCAGTTGGTGAAGTAAATCAAATCTCTGAAAAACAACACTTGAATATCAATCTAATGGATAAAACTCACAACTTCTTCAAACAACAACGCCTTCAACGACATCAAATTCACAAGAGAAGAGGAATCCGAGAACAAAATCCAATTTTGTCGACGTCTTAGTCAAGCGAACAACCCATAGAAACCCATAGAAACTCAAGTTTATAGAAAATCAACTCACACAGACCAAATCCTGAATTACAATAGCAACAGTCCAATAACACACAAAAGGAATTGCACACAAACACTATTCAAGAGGGTCAGCCAGGACTCATTGCAGGAATCCTACCTTAAGGAAAATTGGATAAAAGTATCTCATGGACGTCTGTTTTCCAAAAGAATGGACATCCACGGAATTTCATCAGAAAACATATACTCCAAGCCAACCTATAAAACAAAAAGCCCCCAAAGAAAGCACAGAGAAATTTGCCCCACCATATATAATGGACATCTCTGAAATCATCTCAAAACTCTTCAAACCTTTAGGAATTGACGTCGAACACAAACCAACAAAATCACTTCACTCAACTGGCTGTGTATCAATCAAAAGACTCAACAACGAAAGAAGATAAAACCAACATCATCTACAAAATACATTGTAACAACTGAGAAAAACACTACGTATTCTTATCCATGATCATAAGTTAGCCGTCAAAAGACATGACAACCACTCCCTCATATCATTCACTGCATACAGACAACCACGGACATCAATTCGACTGGGACAACGTTCAAATATTAGACAGAGGAGAGAACACCAAGAATGCTAGAGAATTTTTAGAAGACTGCTTGGTATTCCAGTGATTCATCGATCAATAGACACATCGACATAGACAAAATTTACCAGCCGATAAGAAGGAAATCTCATACGTAGACGGTCGAAGTTCAAGTTAAGGAAACAATCAGTTCCAATACAAGTAGCCTTCACTTCAAATTGAAGTATGTACTGAAGATGTTGCCTAGTGGTGAGGCAATGAAAGCTTCGCAAATAAACCATCCAGCTAACTGAGAGAACACAACCATATCAAAATCTAATGAACACTAGCGACTGACCCTATTCACCTAGGTAGCTATTTACCTGGGTCTTTGTGGTTTTGGGAATTCATGACTAGTTGAGTACAGCAGGTGATTGGGGGCGTGAGGACTCCCCAGTGGTGACACGCCTCGTGATCGCACTAATATGGTCAATCGTCAGGAGTTGTAATTTATGAGCTGGCTACTTGATCGGGTCCCAGTGGCTGATGAATGATCTACGAACTCGCCTTCTAACCGGAAGGTGCTTAGTCCAAACCATGGTGTAGTGGTGGATGCGTACTCCTGAAGAGTCCCAAACTAGGATACTTGGGAGTAGTCGGCTGTCCAGTACTCCCTGGTGGGTTTTCCAACGGTTCTTTAATCGATACCAACTCACAGTGAAATCCTCGGATAAAAACTTTATCTTTCCTAATGAAACAACAATTCTTGATAGTGTGAAATATTCCCATGTTATGTTTTAAAAGTCAATCTGAACGAAGAATATTCTTTTCAATAACTTCTCGTCTTCAGGTTCTCACAATTATAAAATATAATATTTGTGGTCGTTGCAATAAAGACCAGTTATGCGGCGGATACATTTTTAACGTGGAATAACAGATTAGTAGTTATGGGGTGTCAAAAGAAATAGTCGTATTTGTGTGACAAACATCGTGCTAGGTTGAAATCGATTAGAAAATATTGTAAAACTGGGGACAATGGTGGTGATTAGTCATAATAAATTTGTAGAGTGTGGGGTAGGAAAATTGACAAATCAGTTCAAGGTTATAAAAGGTGTCAGGTCATTGAGTGGCTAGTACAAAGTGGTCTATCTTAAACAGGGGATAGTAAGACTGCAGTGAGAGGTTCATAATGATATAACGAATATGTGAAGTGAAACAGGTGGAGGCTTATGTTGAGAAAACAGATAATATCACTAATAATAAGTCCGGATAGTATAAATGAAAAATTCGATAGTATTGAGGGAATGTTTGCATAAAGGGCATAAATTATGATAAACATTCCCTCAATACTATCGAATTTTTCATTTATACTATCCGGACTTATTATTAGTGATATTATCTGTTTTCTCAACATAAGCCTCCACCTGTTTCACTTCACATATTCGTTATATCATTATGAACCTCTCACTGCAGTCTTACTATCCCCTGTTTAAGATAGACCACTTTGTACTAGCCACTCACCTAACACCTTCGATAACCTTGAACTGATTTGTCAATTTTCCTACCCCACACTCTACAAATCTATTATGACTAATCACCACCATTGCCTCCCATTTTACAATATTTTCTAATCGATTTCAGCCTAGCACGATGTTTGTCACACAAATATGACTATTTCTTTTGACACGCCATAACTACTAATCTGTTATTCCACGTTAAAAATGTATCCGCCGCATAACTGGTCTTTATTGCAACGACCACAAATATTATATTTTATAATTGTGAGAACCTGAAGACGAGAAGTTATTGAAAAGAATATTCTTCGTTCAGATTGACTTTTAATTCAAAATAAAAAGTCGTTTGACGAAAGAATTCAAACAAAAAATGTTTATTATTTCTAATCATAAAGAAAAATACTAGTAAACAACAATTTTGTATGTCTGTGTGCGTGTATGTATGTATGTATGTCTGTGTATGTATCAAGGTAAATTTTGTTGAACATAACCTTCATTGGTTATCAATGAATCTAATTCTTGAAGTTCACTTTCATTTGTCTGTCTGTAGTATGCTGGTAAATTAGTATAATGTTCATATTTATTGACAAGTAAACGTGTTAAACGCAAATAAAATTCTGGACTATAAGGTGTATAATCCATGTATACCCTTGATTCTGTTAGATAACCAGACCATTTGAAAGGTTTGGCTGGTTCTATTTGTGTACCTTCATGCCATTCATTAAAAGATACTATGCCTATACCATCTGGTTGACTATTCAATGCTTGATTGAATACTCTAACATAAGTATCTCCAGATTCACGTTCTTTACTGGCTGCACCATTCCATGGACGAACTGATAAATCATGATAACCTGGACCAACACTGGGATAAAAGCCAACCTTGTATTCTGAACATTGTTGCTTTAAATTACTCCATACATCAGGAGAACTAAAAGGCAGAGAATTAAGTGAGGGGGATTGAATAGAGTATCAAATAAAACGTATCGAGGTAATCAAGTAATATAATTAAACGACACAATACAGGTTTGTGTGCGTCGGTGGCACAGCGGTTATGACTGTCGCCGATCATGTACATGGTCCGGGGTTTGATCCCTTGCCGACGCACATTTGATATCTATGGTCGGCCTGCGAAATTTGGGCTACCGATATCACATACTGAAAATTCCATACCTGTACCAAAAACCATGGTGTGAAAACAAGCTGTAATAAAAATAAATAATAATTATTGTTCCCATAGATTCCGAGTGGAACATAAGGCATCAACAGCACATCTTCAATTTGTTCTAGTTTTTGCTCTCCTCTTTAGCTAGCTTCACGATCGGCTATCGTCTCTCATCTCCTACTCTTCCCATGATATACCTTTCACCCTCGAATCAATTCACAACTGATCGTTTCCCATCTCGGTTCCAATATAGCTATGACCCGCCAGCACAATATCATTCGACTGTCTTCTCAGAGTATGCCCAATCCATTTCCATATTCTCTGGGATCTTCCATATTAGTTTATTTATTAGATGTATCACATAGTGAAACAGTATTATTTACTGGATTTAACAAGGCAGAAATAAAAGTGACCGGCATTCAAACCCACAAACTCAATTAGAAACAAGTCTTGTCGGTTAAAGGATCAATCCTGACAGTGGAGCCTTTGAAACAAAACAATTTAGTTTATCTAATACCCTACCTGCAATGATTGTCAAGTCAAAATACATAGGTCAAACTAGTAGAACAAGCGCAGTCAGACTAGCCGAACATAAAAATCTAGCAAAATCTAGATTGGTTGATCCAAATAAGATAAGAAATCTAGAGAATAGTTCAGCTATAGCACTACATGCAGTTACACACAACCATACAATAGGATGGGATAGGATGACAGTTTTAAAATATAATATCACAGGGTATAGGGTGAGATTGATAACAGAAGCTTTGTTTATCGAATCAACTGCAAACACGTGTAATAGGAATGAGTAAACACCTGTCCCAAATATCTGGAAAATTCTACTACTCCTACGACGACAAATAGGAGAGAACAAAGAAAACCATAAAACTCAAGTTTCAAAGTTGTGTGATTACAATTGATTTGATTATGACCAACAAATTTTTTTGGAAACTGTGTCATCCAGTAAATAATGCTGTTTTACTCTGAGTGTGATACATCTAATAAACAAACTAATATGGAATTACTTAACACCACAGTGCCCAAGTTTTACACATATATTACTCTGGGATCTTCGTTGATTGGCTCTCACAGTTTATTGTTGTCAGTTCCTTCTGACAGGCTATTTGATCTCCAATATGGAGCCAGCAAAGGCAGATGTTGGCTGTTGGAAATGTTTTCCGTGACGCGCACTCCAAGTTTCTGATACGTCTAGACGAAGTGACTTCACATCTGTTTTGAAAATTCAAACCTTGTTCTTTATGCTGACTGAATGGAGAAGGTTTCCAAACTGATTTCAAGTTTATGAAGGCGCATATTGCCTTCCCGATTCTGACTGGATATGACATCTTCATCAGTGCTCTCCGCCTGTCTGTAGTTGAAGCCGCGCTTCTTTGCCAGATGAGTGAAGGAAGTAATCTCTGTCAGATCTCTCCTGTTGGTAGTGATTGGTGCACGTTATTGCTGTCAGTTGGTTGGTTGGTTGGCTATCTTCACCATCTCGATCTTCTCTATGTTCATCTGGAGTCCTGTCTTCGGTGCCAGCTTCCTAAGCCGAATTGTCAGTTTCCACCAATAAGTTTTTGAGTTTGTGTATTAGACGTATAAGACTCAATGATGAGGTAATTGAAATGTCTTTAAGTCTGTGAACACATGTTTAGTGTTCGTAGAAATGGGTGACAGAACCACCTCTTCTCAGTATTACTCTTATATGTTAGAATGATCTGTTAAGATTTTGAACAATAATGAAAAAACAAAACACGTAGTTCAGCCAAGAGTCTGTTTTTGGAGATGAATTCATTCACTTAGCTAGCTGTACAATCGCAATTATATATACTTATTTCTTGTATATGTGTGTACAGCAGGTTGGTCCGATGAGAATAAAAATAAATTAGGGTTATTATTGTCAAGACATTTCAAAAATGTGATGAACAATCAAAGTGTAACTAGTGGTGGGAAGAGGTAAAAAGTTTGCTAAGAGGGAACTGGTGATGTGTCGTCAAAAGAACATATTTAATAACACATTAAAAAAAGAAGTTGAATAAGCGTAATACAGATATTTAATGAGATGAATAGTTTAGTGAAAGAGTGGTAATTGGGCTGAGCATAGTAACAAAAGAAAAATATATTTTCCACTACCATCCATGTGAAGTTAGTGCTACTATACAGATCAGAGACTTGGCACCGCGTCATGAAGGGCACTTGGAACAAACTATACACCTTCATCAACAGCTGTCTTCGCTCACTACTACTAAAGATCAGATGGCCAGAACAGAACAGTAACAGGAAGGGGGATCTCTGGCAATGAACGAATCAACCAAGCAGAAACCAGTTGTACAACGAATATGCAGGTGGATTGGTCATACTCTGAGGAAACCATCAAGTGACAGGCCCTCGAGTGGAACCCGAATGGTAAGCGGTAAGTTGGTCGTCAGTGCGAGGATGACATGGAGGGGGTCATGTGAAGAGCAGATAAAAAAGAAATCTGAATAAAGCAAGAAGAATGATAATTTTCACAGAATAAAATGGTTCCATCGTCGTTTATTCCGCTGGCTTCTCATCAGCTCAGCTGCTTACAGGCCAAAGTCATTACTAAGCATATCTACAGAACAAATTTTAACATACTTGCACAGACAGTTCACTTTTAAACAAAAATGAATCAATCAATATATGCATACAGCAATAATATATGTAATCATAATAAATACTTTATCCCGAACAATAATGATCATACACAATGGAAACTTCCTGTTATGTACTCGTCGCCAATATGTTATGGTTTCGTTGTCGATATTATGATGTGACCGAGTGTAAATATGCACTAATGAGATATAACGGATGATAACGTACAGACTGGTACAGCTGAGTACTTAATTTGTCCTGACGCGTAGGTGGCAAATCAGAAGATCATCACGTTCACAACAATACGTGTATTTTCCAATAAGGAAAATTAACTGTCACACAAGAGTTTGTGAGTGGAAAAGTACTAAAGAGTACGAAAGGTGTGAAAATGTGCGAATTAACTGTACAATACAAGAGTATATGTGGAAGTGACTAACGTACATAGACCAATAAGATAGACAGTAGTTTTTCTTACCACCACTGGATTCTGATTGGTCGTAATATCATGTGACAAAAAAGTCATACAATGTTTATTAAGTTAATGGACAGACAAAGCATATTGTGAGTTATAATGGAATAGCGATCAATAGACCCATAGTAAAATATATCAGACTGTTAACACAAAGCAGACATCATGTGACTACATATCACTTTCGGCATTACGTAATCAAATGAAAGAGAAGTGACAATATCCAGTTACCAGGGCAAAGAAAGACTGATAACTGCTTTTTTCCTGAACGCATAAATCAGGTTTCAGACATTTGATGAAGATGGCTTCTGTGAACTTGGGGAGAATTGAAGTCTTTTGCTTATTAACAATTTTAAACGATCTTGAGACGTCCACCTCATGACCCGTGTCAAGCATAAGATAACTGGCCTGGTAACTGGATATTTTCACCTCTCTTTCATCTGATTGCATGATGTCGAAAGTTTCCATTGTGTATGATCATTATTGTTCGGAACAGTTTAATATTATTATCTATATTATTATTGTATGCATATACTGATTGATTAATTTTTGTTTTAAAAATGAACTGTCTGTGCAAGTATATTAAAATTGGTTCTGTAGATATACTCAATAATGACTTTGGCCTGTAAGCAGCTGAGCTGATGAGAAGCCAGCGGAATACACGATGATGGTACCATTTGATTCTGTAAAAACTATCATTGTTCTTGCTTTATTCAAAGTCATTAAGGGGAATCAACGTATAAAAGAAGTCTAGTCATAGATTAATCTCACTGTCCTACCTGGCTTCAGATATTTTATGACCAACGAAATAAGTATAACCACCGTTGAATCCAGATTCAGAAAGGCTTTTACAATCATCTTTTCGAGTAATAATCCAATTAAATATGTATCATATGGTTTGCCTCTTATACTTGTGGCTTCTTCACCAGGCTGTAGAATCTAAAATAAATCAATAATGAACAGAAATAATAATAATAATTTTTAACTGGTTAATATAATGGGATTTGAATTATTAAGTTTGTGCACAATTACACCGAATTCTTTCAATGATTTTGGAAGTGTAATTAATGTCCACCAACAAACACACAGCGACGGCATCGAAATCCTGTACGAAGCTCTGTATATGACTTCTACTTCTAGGTCATAGGAGAATAAATTGTTCTGATTGGTTGACAATGGGCTGAAGGTCAAGCAAACTGTCCAATGAGGTTGTTTCGTATCTACAACGTAAACTTAATCCAAACTTTTACCTCTACAGTTAGCCATTGACTTAAAGTGTTGATTTCACCTTTGACCACTTCCTATCAGTCTGCATCAGGGTACAAAATTACTGAACAGCTATTTTTGTCTTAGTCAGCTGCATCTCAGCAATGCGTACACGGTAATTAATTCCCTAGAATTATTAGCCTACAGCTTTCATGACTGTTTAACATTGGATGACGACCTACACTGTTTCAGTCAGCTGCTTTAAACTGAAGATAAGCAGCGATGCAACTTCGCTAATCAACAAACTATTGTGTTACGTCAGATTATTCATGCACCAATCACAACTTCAACATGGGTGGTCCAAATATTTATTTCGTATTTTGGATGTTATCACTATTATTCTGCTTTGTTGCGTCGGTGGCACAGTGGTTAGGACTCTCGCCGACCATGCACATGGTCCGGGGTTCGAGCCCACGCCGACACACACTTGATATCTATGGTTGGCCTGCGAATTTTGGGCCACCGATATCCACGCTGAAAATTCCATACTTGTACCAAAAATACGGTGTGGAATCAAGCTGTAATCAAAAAATAAATAAAAAATAAAAAATTGTTGGCAGCCTGCCTGTTTAAAACGTTAATGCCTTCATCATTATATGGCATCTTCTTTCTCTTCATGTCCATGCTGAAATGACTTCTTCTTCGGACATTCAGAAAAGGCAGTTTCTAAAAATTCCTGCTTCGATGTCACCTTTTAGTGTCAGGTTCACATGAAGAAAGTTTTCTTAGAAACAGTTGTGATTTTTTGGAGATGGAGGCTGTTCCTTCATGTTTTTGTCCATGAGTCTCAGTGCCTAGCCGTTCCTCTAGTAGGGTTTCACGCAATAGATTGAATTCACTCTCTATCGTGTCTTTCGAAAGGATTTTTCAAATCCTGTAACATAATGTACATACTAGGTCTTGCTCTTTTAGATCAGTGGGATGAAACTCTGGAAGTCGATAAACTGTCCAGTCCATGTTGGTTTCCGATATATTGGTCTGTGAATCGTGTAGTCTTGCCTTCTAATTTCGAATTGGTCAATCGTTCTAGATTATGCCTTACATTACACGCAATATCCTTTCGAAAGCAAATTTTACCAGTATGTGATTGGTCAACTTATGAATTATTTGCTAAATATAATTACGACTGTACGACAGCTTGTGAAAATGAATCGTCAGAAAGAAATTGCTGTCTACGTCTTTTCCTTATAACTGAATAAATGAGATACTTATGACACACCCTTAATTCTAATTTCCACCTCATTTCAAGTCAACACAAATAATAGTGGTTCCTAAGGCATCAGATGTAAGTAAACTTTCATATGACATAACTGATGAGTGATCTACAGGAAGTCATTAACTGAGAGCTATTCATTCCTCCTGTTCCTAAATTAGCGAATAACTACTGTTGCGTATTTGCTCCTTATTACTATGGACAACACTACTTTACATTAAGGCTAACACTGAAAACTCAAAGATTTATAGACCTTAAAAGGAATTCATGCTCTAGTCGAATTGTAGATTGATATGTTCTTCATATAAGTATAAAACTTGGGCACTATGGTAGAGTATAACTCCATTATGGATAAGATTTTATTTTGATAAATCACACAGTGTTGTACAGTAATATTGACTGATACTGTACAACCCTGTGTGATTTATCAAAATAAAATCTTATCCATAATGAAGTAATATGTTCTTCCGCTTAACTAATAAACACATGGAGAGCATACAGAGTGTTTTCATCTGACAACTGTGATGACAACCAGTGGTATCCGTCAACGATGCCCACTGTCTCCATTTCTGTTTAATTTTATCCCAGATATACGCACTAATGCACTTAACCCTAACTGACTTCAGTGACTCACAAGTTGACTTTTTACCAGGAAATAATAGTCTCGTTGATTTAGAATATGCAGATGATATAGTCCTCCACCCTAGGTGAGGACACTCGGTGATAAAATGATGAGTCTCCTGAACACCTTAAGGAGGAGCAATCTTTGGATGTTTGGCATGCAGTTTGCTCCCCATGTTAAATACAAGAGGATGCTAGCTACAGGATTGCACTGAACTACATTGACTCCTTTGTTAAAGATGTTCAGGAGTGAAATGGTTGGTGGAGCGTGTTGACGACGACTACTGCATTTATTTGGGGAGTTTCATCAGCCGGTGCCAATGGGCTGATTGCTGACGAGAACTCAGCATGGATACAGAAGGCTCGTCCGGCAGTTATGAGATAACTTGCGCCATCTCTCTTTTGGTAGACGTGATATCCGGCTGACTATCGATTAAAGGACATGTATGCTGCTTAGCAGTTGGCCCCGTTCTACTTGTTTGCTGTGAATCATGGAAGATACGAAAAGATTACGCGTCTTTGATCATAGGTGCTTGCAGTCTACATCCCATATTAGGTGATGCAACAGGGTAAACAGTATTGAAGTTAAACGTCGAATTTTAGGTAAGGAAGGAAAATCAATCAACAACATAATGAAGCTGCAAAGATCGGGATATTTAGGACATGTATTACGCATTTCTAGCCATCGCCTTCCTCGACGGCAAATGTTAGCCATAGACATAGGATGGATCAGGTTGTAAAAGAGCCAACGGTGATCAAACCAAATTATGGCTTCATCAGTCAATGAAATTCACAACGGTTAGTTTAAGCCATGTAGAGAGATTTAAGCTTCCTGGTTGGGGTCGTCGGAACTGTAAAAAGCAATGACTGTAGACGATTGGTGATATGGCCCAAAATCGTTCTCAATGGCTGACGCAGATGCATCCACTTCTTGTGACTTATAATTTCCAATAAAACTATATTGTTCTTCCATATTTTTTATTCTTTTTGCCTCATATCTCTGTTTACTGACTCCATTTTGCATTTCTTTTTACTTTCTTCCCTTGCTTTGTGTGCTACACTGAGAGAGGTTGGCAGCTCGAAATGGTGCACATCTTTGGAGAGTACTATGTTGAAACCAGTTAGTCAATTCTGATGAATGATAAGTGAAAATCTTGATGAAACTGAGACCCAGTCATCAGTTATGGCATTTATTAACTTGACTGTCATATTTCCAAACAGTCAGTCATCCAGAATTTAAGAGGAAAAAGAAAAGTCTCATTCAATGCACATATGAAATAAACATATGGTTTTTTAAAATTATAAAGTGTTATTTTGAGGCATTTGACTGGTTACAGGTTTGATCACAAGCTTATATCATTTGGAGAACTAATGGAAAACCAGGCAGTATTCGACAACTGTTCCACATTCTAGTTGGTGACTCTTCAGTGGCGCGCACCCACCGAGGTTCGAATCTAGGACGTTTTAGGTTAAACGACAAGCTTGTAGACTATTCAACTATTGGGGCTTAATCAAAATGGTTCATTAATTTCAAATTCTGTCAATCCTGTAGCCATTCAAACTCCTACAAACCAGTACCCTGATGCTCACTAGCGACTGGCTCTAAAAAGGTTACCTGGGAAGTCGTACCTAGTGAGGTCCACCATATCAGGCGGGAGGACAATTACTTACCCGTGGCATTGGCTGACAGTTGCGCTAAATGTAGCAAATTGACGGAATTTGGAATTCATGAACTATTAGGTACAGTCCTTAGGAGTTGAATGGTCTACGAGCTTGCCTTGTAACCTGAAGATTCTCGGTTCGAACTTTTAGTAGGCTGGTCATATCAAAGTGTCACAAACTTAGGCCAAATAGGTTTCTAGAATTTCCTATCTTTTCAGAAAATGGTTCTCCAACTGATGTTTTTCTTGTGATGGTAGAGTTAAATTGAATGCGTAAAATAGTTACAAAAAGTTATTAAAGCAGTTTAATTTCCCACGGTTAGGGCTGCAGAACACATTCCTAATTGGCTGCATAAACTAATAAAATCACCTGATTCGAATCAACCTGGAAACACATGCCATACTTCATCTATCGCAAAGCAAATCATATAAATGGGTCATAAAGTTGGTTCCAACAGGGCATTCCGAATAATGTCTTTTACGCTGAGTACAGAAGATTTGTAGACTGATTTCAGAGTGATGAAGGTCTGTACTGCTTTTCCGAATCTGGGTGGCTTTGACATCCCTATTCATTCCTCCAGCTTGTAGGTGAAAAGATGCTACCTAGATAAGTGAAGGAAGTAACCTCTTTCAATTTTCCTCCGTTGACAATGATTGGTGCTTGATGTTGTTGTTGTTGCTATTGGTTGGTTGTCTTCAACACTTCCATCTTCGTCATGTTCACGTTAATTCCTATCTTCACTGCCAACCTTTCCTCACAACTTGTTGCTTTCTGCCTGTATATCTTCGAATTTGTGTGACATGAGACATAAATCCTTCGCCAAGTCCAGATCTTTTAGAGCCTTTTTATCGGTCCAACATATTTCTGACTTCCTGTTCCCCAAAGTCTGTTGTATAATCCAGTCCACCATAATTAGGAATACTATCGTATGTGTTTAAAGGCAGTCTTGTCTTACTATTGTATTCACATAGAACGTTTCGCCGAGTTTTCTGTTGTGGATCACCTGATATGTGGCAGCGATTGCTAAAGATTTTGGCATTGCACTGTGTAATGGTGAAGTAATTTCCAAATTACAATTGCCAATGTGTGATACGTACAACAGATCAATAAATACAGAACCGAAGATCGAACGGCTTGTATCACATTCACACCATGGAATATTTATGTAGAAAACTGTTACACATAACCCAAGATATATCATAATAAGTATGAATAAAGTTGACATGGCGAATCATATTGGGTTTCTTGTATGGTGACTGGCAGTGGAATCCCGAAGTTGGTAAAGCTCAGCCCTATTTGGGACTCGTCATATGAAACTGCCTGCATTCAAAATGAGTGATTGTACTCGAACCCAGTACCCATTGTTTCAAACTCCGACGAGTGATGCCCTAGACCACTTCGGTCGCGAGAACCATCTCTTGCGCAGTGAGCACCTAGATTCTACTGTTAGTCACCATCATCCATCAAATTCCTTCAAGTTAATCTTCAGACATTGTTGAAGCATCCGTACTAGAAGCCCAGATGCCAATAGAGACCGAACATTTCATTCCAACCATTCAAAGCGAAAACCAGAGTTGAAATTTAGAAAAAAACTTAAGTTTTTAAGTATTAACTAACTTGTTTCCATTGTGATGGCTTTATTCTATAAGAATCATACACATAAACCACCGGTAAAGTGACGCTTGGATTGGTATCAGACTCAACAAGAACACGATAATACGCTGGATGAGATGTGTATCCTTTCGTATGTATATACTTTAAATCTCTGACAATTGTGCTGATATCTCGTTTCGCATAAGGTTCCAAATGTAAACAAATCTGTACAAATAAAAGAAAAAAAACCAAAGTGGCATGATATAAAATCTCTGAGTTCCAAACTATGAAATGCAACAAGCAGTAGCCTACTTAATATGTATTAAAGTAGTAAGCAAAGAAATACAAAATTAATTCATGAAACACATATTGACGTTTTTTGGAATTCTATATAACTTGGAACCGACAGAGATATTAGGCTATGAAGTCCACTCCAGTAGCTGAATATGAACGTACGTAAAGGCAGCTGGGACTAGACAGCCTTAATTATTATGTCAGAGTGTATTTTATTTGTCATCGATACACTGACAGCTGTGTATTATTGAAATACTGTCCGATTACTTTCGACGTAGAAATTTGCACTGATGTACAGCAGTTGAGCCGCCACACTTCACCCAGCACACAGAGCCAGAGAAGAAATGCAAAATGGAGACAGTAAACAGGGATACGAGACGAAAGGAATAGCAATAACGAAGAACAATATAGTTCCATTGAGTATTATGAGTCACAAGAAATGGATGCATCTGCGTCTGCCATTGAGAACGATTTTGAGCCATATTACCAATTGTCCCCAGACCAAATTGATGTTGACCGTTCCGAGGACCCCAAACAGTCAGTCAGGAAGTCTACAGCTTGCTGCGTGGCTGGCTTAAATGAACTGTGGTGGGTTCTGTTGACTGATGAGGCCATATCTTGGTTCGACCACCACCAAATCTTTTCCAACCTGATCCTATGTCAGCTAACATTGCCCACTGTCGAGGAAGGCGATGGCTAGGCATGCGTAACACATATCCTAACCACTTAAATCGATGTAACTTCACAGCCTCATCTATTGATTTCCCCTCTTTATCTGGCACTCGACCGATGCCTCACCTCAATATTGCTTCCCCTATTATACCATTTCATACGTGAGATAGAACGTATGAACCTATGATCAAAGACAGTTACCCTTCTTATGTCTTCCACCTTCGATGGCCCGGTCTCACAGCCATAGAGGAGGATGGAGTAGACTACCAATATCCACGCTGAAAATTCCGCAATTGTACCAAAAATACGGTGTGGAATCAAGCTGTAATCAAAAATAAAATAAAAATAAATACTAAGCAGTACATTACATTGGTGGTTTCTGTTACTGCCCTGATGGTGTGCGTGTTATTGTCCTCGGAAGTTGTGCGGACATTCAGTGTCAACGTCTTACTAACATTTTTAGTTTTTCTTTTCCTAGTAGTGTTGTCTCGATATCCAAATCATGTATTGGTATGAATGTTAAATCCACACCTACTGCCATCATTTCTAGTTTTTTGAAATTAGTGGAAAAATGACTTTTACTCAACGTTGGACCTTCCGTGAAAAGTTTCAGTTACCCTAAAAAATTTACATATAAACAGAGTAGATGTACTTTATATGTGGCTGCTCCTCTGTTTAGACAGGGGAGCTAAATATGTTCACTGTTCTTTCCTAGACTACACATTCGCCTTTGACTCTGTTTCCAGATGTCTTTTGTTATGTAAGCTTTCCATGAAACAGGCTGAGTCCTGGAATGTTAATTGGTTGCACTCTTACTTCTTAAAAACAGTGCAGTTTACTGGATATAAAGGTAAACCTTCTTCTGCCTTGCTTGCTGAAGTTAATGTCCTTCAAGGTGATGTTCTTACTCCTCGGTGTTTTTCTTTCTTTTTCTATGACTTGCCTTGTTTGGAAGAAATCAACTTTGTTAAATGTGCTGATGACTGGACTGTTTTGTTGGCAATTACTTCCTGAGCAGACTGTTCCAAACTGACAAGCTTTCTGTCGGACACCAGCCAGCGGTCTACGCTTAATGCTCTTATTATTATTATTATTGTATCCTTTAGTTCCTAGAGGAACATAGGACTTCAGCTGCGCACCTCCATTGCCTTCTGTTTTCTGACAACTTTTTCACCCGCTCCAGGTCTGTCCACATGCTTTCATCTCCTCCTCGCATGACCTCCTCCAAGTCACCCTTGCACTGACGACCAACTCGCCGCCTCCCTCTTAGGTTCCACTCGAGCCATGGCTTGTCTAGTGATGTCACCTAATGGTTTCCTCAGCGTATGGCCAATCCATCTCCATTTCTTTCTGCCTATTTGTTTCACAATCGGTTCCTGATTGGTTCGCTCCCAGAGATCGCTGTTGTTGATCTTTTCTGGCCGGCCATCTGATCTTGAGTCCTACTGAGCGAATACAGCTGTTAATGAAGGTCTGAAGTTTGTTTGAGATGCTCTTCATGACTCGCCAAGTCTCTGATCCGTATAGTAGAACTGACTGACTTTACACTGGAGTTGAAAATCCGGATCTTATTTTTGATCTTGAGTGTTGTTGACCTCCACACAGACTTAAGAGTAGTGAAAGCTTGTCTTGCTTTTCCGATTCTGGCTTTGATATCCTCGACAGTTCCGTCGGCCTGTAGTTGAAACGATGCCTCCCAGGTAGGTGTGTAGGTGAAGGAGTTTGCTTCTTTCAGGTTCCTCCCATTTATGCTAGCTGATTGTTGTCTGTTGTTGTTGTTGTCGTTGGCCAGGAACCTTCATCACCTCCGTTTTCTCTATGTCCACATAAAGTCCTATCTTTTCTGGATGCTTCTTCTGTCAACTTGTTGCTTTTCACTTGCATATCTTCCAGTTTATGGGAAATCAGACATATATCATCGGCGAAATCCAGATCCTCCAAGTTTTTGTGTGAGTCCATTTTATACCTTTTTCCTCATTGCCCGTCTTCTGTTGTATTAACCAGTCTACTGCAATCAGGAAGATCATTGGTGATAGTAGACAGCCTTGCCTCAATCCCGTCCTCACTTCGAAGGCTTCCGTAAGTTTCCTGTTGTGGATTACTTGGCATGCAGCATTGTCGTATAACTGTTTAATGAGATGTATAATTCAAGTGTTGGTTTGTAGGGATTTGATTGGTTTCAGGATTTAATAATGAGCTGACATTAGTTAGAGAACCATTGGAAAACCTGGGAATACTGGACAGCTGTTTCGTCCTAGTTTGGGGATCTTCAGCAGTACACACCCACCGAGATTCCAACCCAGGACCTTCCGGTTACAAGGCGAGCTCGTATACCATTAAGCCATTGGGACCCGATCCAATGGTCCTTGAATTCTAACTTCTGCCAATTCACGACATAGCGCGACCGCTAGCCAATGTCTTCGGCGAGTATTTGTCCTCACACCCGACCAGCTGCACCCTACTGGTCACTCACGATGTATAATTGTCGATGGGACCCCGTAGTAGCGAAGTAGTTGCCAAATGACCTCTCGATCGACGCTGTCGAAGGCCTTTTCAAAGTCGATGAAGTTGAGTGAGAGAGGTGACTGCCATTCCAAGCTTTGTTCAATGATGATCCGTAGAGTGGCGATTTGATCAATACATGATTTGTTTCCCCTGAATCCGGCCTGTTCCGGTCGAAGTTTTTCCTCCAGGGCTTGTTTGATTCTCTCCAGGATGATGCGACTTAGTATCTTGCTTGGAATGGACAGAAGCATAATTCCACGCCAGTTTTTACATTGACTTAAGTCTCCTTTCTTTGGTAGTTTGAATAAGTATCCGTTCTTCCAATCCTCGGGTACTTTGCCCTCTTTCCACACCTTCTCCAGCAGTGGTGTCATCAAGTCCGCTGTTGTCTCTGGGTCTATTTTCAAAGCGTCTGCTGGGATTCCATCTGGTCCTGGTGCTTTCCCAGCTTTTAGCATCTTGATTGCATTCAGGACTTCTGATTTCGTCGGGGGGTCAGTGTTCACTGGTAGTTCTGCTTCCGTTGTTGGTATTGTTGGGCGTGTTGTAGGTGGCGGACGATTTAGAAGTCTTTTGAAGTGTTCAGCTCAGTGTTTTCTCTGTTCCACCTCTTTGGTGATTGACTTTCCATTGTCGTCCTTTATTGGCTTAATCTGTGTCGAACTTTTGCCCGATAGGTGCCTAGTTGTTTGGTAGAGTGTGGCGAGGTCTCCTTTGCCTGCAGCTTGTTCTGCTTTACTTGCCATGGTTTCATAATATTTTCTTTTGTCTTCCTTGGCACTCTTCTTCACTCTTTTGTTCAGTGTATTGTAGCTTGCATTCAGCTCCTGTTTTTGTTGCTCGTCAGTGCACTGGATAATCTTTTCTTTCACTGTCCTTCTCTCTTCTATTAGTTTCCAAGTGTCCTTAGTGAGCCACTGTTTGTCCTGTCTCTTCTTTCTGCCTAGAACTTCTATGCAGGTTTGACTCCACACCGTTTTCAAGTTGTTCCAGTGCTTTTCCACGCTGACCTTTCCTCTGGTGTTGATTTGTGTCTTGGCTTTTTCCTTTATGCTTGCAATGAAGATGTCCTTTGTAGCCTGGTCCTTCAGCTTTTGAGTGTTGAACTTGGCTTGTGGTCTATCTGCAGCTCCTGTGTCCCTGAAAGCTTTTAATTTGATTTGGATTGTCCCTTGTACGAGATAGTGGTCTGAGCCAACGTCTGCTCCTCTTCTTGCTTTTGTGTCCAGTAGGCTGCGCCTCCACTTCCTTGAGAGCATTGAGATGAAGTCGATTTGGTTTTTGGTTTGCCCGTCTGGTGACACCCATGTAGCCTTGTGGATATCTTTGTGCTTGTATACACTGCCACCAATCACTAGTTCGTTGAAGGCGCAGAAGTCGGCGAAGAGTTCTCCGTTTTCATTCATTTCTCCTAGAGCTTCTCTACCCATGATGAGTTCCCTTCCTGTGTTGTCTGGTCCCAGTTTGGCGTTCATGTCTCCCATTAGTATTTTAATGTCGCCAGCTGGAGTATTGTCCATTGTTGCCTGTAGTTGTCTGTAGAATTCTTCTTTCTTTTCGAGGTCTGCGTTGTTTGTGGGTGCATAACATTGTATGATTGACACTTTCCTTCCTTTGGAGTTGAATCTGGCGGTCATTATCCTGGACGAGATCGCCTCCCATTGCATCAGGGCTTTCGTTGCCGTTGGTGAAATCATGATAGCCACGCCCTCGGTGTGCGTGTGGTTATCTTCTAAGTGACCGGAGTAGATCACTGACTCACCCGTTGACAATTTGGTGAGTCCACTCCCATTCCATCTGCTTTCACATATTCCCAGTACTTGGATTCCGTATCTTTTCATCTCGTTTGCGATGTGTGCAGCTTTGCCGGTCTCGTTCATAGTGCGATTAATTAATTAATTGTGTTTGTTGAGTTGGTTGGTTTAATAGCGGAACTTTCGTCGTTCTTATGGACAACTTCTTCAGCGGAAGTTTTAGCATAAAATGAACTGATTTAAATTCTCCATGAATGATGATGGAATTATGTCTACTGGCAACCATTTACGTGACCGGTAATCGATTTACATCTGTACTGATCATTTTTTATTGAGTTAGATTTTGAACTTTCTCGTCATATGTGATTTACTTTTTATCAGTTGGTAAAGCTCCACAGTTAAACCAATCAGCTCAATCAGCACAACTAGTTGCAAATCATTTACCTGAGCTATAAATATTCTCCATTATTAATGGTCTCTCCAAATGTCAGACAGTTAATTTCACCTTCAGGAATAAACGTGATCTTAATAAACTTATTAGTGTTGACACGATGCTTGTGGCTTAGATGGCACTGAAATAGAAACTAAGTCTAGAATAAAATACTGCCGTAGAGTTCGATCCACTGACCTTTCTTAGTCTCCTCATAACCTGTCCATTGTTTAAAAATTGCTACGTCTAACCTGCTCTACATTAGAAGGCTAAGACAATTTGAATTCACTCAACCTTTACTTGTACAATTTGTTAACCCTTGCATTTTACCTGTTATTTTTTAATGCTCCCGCTTAGTCTTTCCAGGGTTACTCAAAAAGGACTATTTCATATTTCGAAGGGTATTAACGGTCGTTAGTATAAGAAGTTGTGTGCCACTTAGTCAGCTCATCACTATCAAAGTCGACAGACACATTAACTCAAGCTAGAAATGGTCTAAATCCACACTGTTTGAACCTCAACAACACTCTTATTTAGAAAATCAAAACAAGTGATTCAGCGAAGAGACTCTTTTCAACGAATTTATCATCAAGCTGTACAGTCGTATATATATATGGTTTTTAATAAGTTATATCCGGTGAGGGAATTGAATCTTAGGTGTGAATGCATAAAATAATAATAATAATCATATGAAGTTCAATTAAAACTAAAATGTTTGTGATTATAATCGTAGTTAAATGTCAAGTGGCAAAGCAGATTAATGTCATATATAGAATAATTCATAGGAGGGATAGAACTTGAAAAAGGATGTGCAATTATAGGATTAGTAGGCAAATCGAATAAAACAAAAACGTTACGTAATATTGTGTGAAATTTAATAGCATAGAATTTATCGTTGTAAAAAGAGAATTGATTTAGAATGACAAGTGGAACAAGTGAAATAATACCGGGGACAGTTCAAAGTGAGAATAGTAATAATAACAATTGACTTAATAAGGAAGAGTATACAAATTGAATAGACAAAATGAAAAATGAAAAATTGGTAGAGCTAAAATATGATTGGGGATTACTATATTTTAGCATAGAGGGATTAAGACCATGAAAGTTGGAGGGGTTGAACGAACTTTTTCTGTACACAGAGATCTGGCTTTTCTGTTTCGATAGCCAAAGCTTCAGCAATACAGATGAGTCGGGTACGTAGGGATTTAGGTAGATTGCTCTTTGCCTTGTAGATGACTTTAAAGGCGGAGGCTATAGAGATAGGGTGATCATTTTCGACCAGATGTTCTATGATCGCGCTTCTTATTGCTCCACTTCCACCTTTTCGTAGCCATGCAGGATAATGTTCTTGCACCCTCTTGGACAAAACTCGAGTCGAACGACCGATATACCTAGCTCCACAAGAGCAGGTGAATTGATAAACGCACATAGAGTTGGTCAACATTGGGATCTTGTCCTTCAGGTTATTGAACAATAATGGTCGGCTAGTAAAAGCTATTCTCAGAGAGGCAGCAGGGAATGTTCTTTTCAGGGACTGTGATATCCTTCGTTTCATGATATCGGAAGCTAAGTCCCCTTTGAATTCTAAGCTCATGTAAAGTATTTTCTTGGGAGCGGTTGATAAGTCACGTTTTGTAGGCTTTGAATGTATATTCTTATCTATAAAACGTGGTGGAAATCCATTTTCCATTAGGATTTTCCTCAAAGTGTATAACTCATCTTCCACAGTATCAGTGCTACATATGCGCCGAATACGAGTGGCAAGCGACCGGACCAGGTTTCGTTTTCGACCAATAGGTACCCAGCTATAGAAATTTGTCAGTTGACCATTCCATAACAGCCTACGATAAATCGATCTCTTCAGAGTTCCATCGGTCCTTCTTGATAAGTTCACATCGAGGAAATGAATGCTAGACTCGTTCTCCATTTCGAGTGTGAATTTTATCGCAGGATGGCACTCATTAAATACACTTAATATATTATTCAGGTTACAATCAATATTACAAATAATAAAGGTGTCATCTACATACCTTTTATATATTTGAAAGCTTTGGATCATAGGCTTCAGGGAACCATTTTCTAGACTGGACATAAAAACGTCTGCAAGGAGAGGACCCAAGGGAGAACCCATCGCAATACCATCCTTCTGCCTGTAGATTGTTTCATTGAAAGTAAACTGTACATTCAATGTACATCTCAAAAGTAGTTCTTTAAGATCTGTAGTAGGTATCCCTATGTTCAATTTGTTGTCTTCAATATATTTGCATATAAAACATATGGTCTCTGTCAGTGGAACGTTCGTAAATAAGGATTCTACATCCAAAGACAACATTTGTTTATTCGACGCATTTATATCCTGTATACATTCAACAAATTGGAAGGTGTCCCGAAGGGAATGATTAGATAGTTGCCCCCTGACTGGTTCGAGGATTTCAGCTAACCACCCAGCTACTGGATGATAGGGCGATCCAGACATATCCAAGATAGGGCGAAGTGGAACTCCAGCTTTGTGTATTTTCGGTAGACCATACAGTCTTGGTATTAGAGATTCTGTTGGTCTGATCTTTTCGTATAATTCTTCACGAATGAGATGATTGTTAACACGCCCTGACAAGGGTACAGGTGTTGTTATTATGGATCTCAAAGATTATATCGATAAAATGTCATGTCTTCTTTCAGACAGCAGTAAATTCTCGAAACCCAACGAGAAAAACAAGACGGAATTAATTGAGAAACAACTTACCGATACTTTAAAGAGAATGAAGAACAATCATCTCATTCGTGAAGAATTATACGAAAAGATCAGACCAACAGGATATCTAATACCAAGACTGTATGGTCTACCGAAAATACACAAATTCAATTTGCATACTCTTCCTTATTAAGTCAATTGTTATTATTACTATTCTCACTTTGAACTGTCCTCGGTATTATTTCACTTGTTCCACTTGCCATTCTAAATCAATTCTCCTTTTTACAACGATAAATTCTATGCTATTAAATTTCATACAATATTACGTAACGTTTTTGTTTTATTCGATTTGTCTACTAATCCTATAATTGCACATCCTTTTTCAAGTTCTATCCCTCCTATGAATTATTCTATATATGACATTAATCTGCTTTGCCACTTGACATTTAACTACGATTATAATCACAAACATTTTAGTTTTAATTGAACTTCATATTATTATTATTATTATTTTATGCATTCACACCTAAGATTCAATTCCCTCACCGGATATAACTTATTAAAAACTAGCTGTATATACGACTGTACAGCTTGATGATAAATTCGTTGTTGAAAAGAGTCTCTTTGCTGAATCATCACTTGTTTTGATTTTCTAAATGTTACAATAGGAATTTTCCATGAGTTAAAAAATAGCAAACACTCCGATTCACAAACCTCCCTCGCCTTACATTTCAACTAGTAGGACTGAAACTGATTGTAAAAGATTAAATGCTTAACGATACCTTATTTGGTTCAACCATGTTCTGTGTGTTCAACATGAAACTTACAAATTGCTGTATAATTAGCTAAAAGAATGCATGAAGTTTTCAGCATGTGTCACAATACTACATCTAATTTACTCAAAATACCATAAATAAAAATAACCCCATTGGAACCTTTCCACATTTACAGTGAGAATAATTTTTTGATTTTGATTTTTGATTTACAGCTTGATTCCACACCGTATTTTTGGTACAAGTATGGAATTTTCAGCATGGATATCGGTAGCCCAAATTTTGCAGGCCGACCATAGATATCAGGTGTGTGTCGGCGTGGGCTCGAACCCCGGACCATGTGCATGGTCGGCGAGAGTCCTAACCACTGTGCCACCGACGCAAATGTGCAAAGCAGAACATGGGAATAATAACTCTAATAATAATAATAATGATAGTAACAGTGGGTTTGTTTTAAACAATATTGTCGATAGAGTAGGTCAATTTTAGCATTTTATAGAATATTGAATCTAATGTTCTCTAAACATAACCTGGTGAGAGGGAAAACTAAAATTAACAATTAATACAGAGCTTAAATGGTGTTTACACTTGTGAGAAAATGAACAAATAAAAGATTGAGAGGATTATAAATATTTTCAAGTGTTGGTTTTGTAGGGATTTGGTTTGATTGTATGGAGGATTTAATCATGAGCTGACATCAGTTGATTATAAATATAACAAGAATAATAACTGTACAGCATGGTGATATAAGGATGGAGAAAATTGTTTATTTATTAACGGCAAAAAGGTTAGTTAGTTAGTTAGTTCGTGTGTGACACAATTTTCACCACATAAAATATGTGCTAAATATGGCATCCCGGAGTTTTTATGCTTGAACGTGTGCGCATAAAGTCTTTTAAAATGAAGACATACAAGGTGAAAGCTGTGCGCAAAATAGATGCTCATAGTCTGACAAAACGCCTTCAGCAAATTTGCTACATGAAATCAAGTGTCTACCAGTGACGATGTGAACAATATGGCCTAATGGAATACCACCATTTGCCCTACTGACCGTCTTCAATATTTCTACGAAGTATGACATAGACTTTTTTAACCATCCAGAAAAGAATAAGGGTGAACAGTAAAGAAGACTAGGTAAGATGCAAGAGTTGACAAACTGTAAGAGGAGAAGGGGATGACTGAGTTATGCCTTAAGTTCTTAATGTAAAATGTCGGACAGACTATTCACCTAGAAATCGCTAAAACGTGGGAGGACTAGGATAGATCATAGGAAAGAATTAGTCCAAAATACCCAACGTGTGACTTGATTTCTGTATCAATATCAACCGTGATAGGAACTAACAGCTTCATTGTTTAACTATCTTTTACATCGAAGACTGAAATTAACAGTTTGACATTTGAAAGTACTTTGTTTAAGCCTATTACACAACTCGTAAAAACAAATCTAATCCTTACAAACCAACTATAGAAAATTAATCTGATGCTCGCTAGTGACTTCCTACAGGTTGGAGTTTCCTGGAGTGAGAGTTCCAGTGAGAAGTCGTGACCATTGAGGTCCATCCAGTCAAGAATGTGAGGATGGATGTCCCAATGATGACACTGGTTTTTGGTTGCCCTAAATCACGAATTGGTAGAAGTTAGAATTCATGCGCTGACCATTGAGAAGTCGGGTCCCAGTGGCTGGATGGTATACGAGCTAGCTTGACTTGTAAGTGGAAGCGCCTGTGGTGCGTGCGCACTGCGAATGATTCCCAAACTAGGAGGAAACAGTTAGCTGTTCAGTACTCCCTTGTGTTCAATGGTTCTCTAACTGATATCAATCCGTGATCAACTCGTCAAAATAAATCTAATCCTTACAAACCAACCACTGAACATTAGACAAAGACAATTTGTTGACTCCTGATAGAAATGCTGAAAATTCCACATTGTATCATAAGTACAATTTTGAAATAAAGCAAATTATTATTAATGTTATTAGTTTTGAATGTTTTCATTGTTGAATTGATCAACACTATCATGTATCAAAGTATACTTGTATCGTTTCCGTCCAAATAAAATTATACGAATGACGTATCATCCATCACCCAAGTTTAAATTGTAACATTATTCCATATTAATAAAGTTAAAATATTATTTGTCACTTTTATTTACTCGTTTCCATAACATTAAATCAACGTCAACTACCATTTATCATTATGATTCTCTAATTTTGTAGATTTTACCATGCCATACAGTTAGTGTGGATGGATAGCAGTTAAACTGAAAACAGTTACCGTTATAATTTAATTGGTTTACAGTTAAATGGAACGGGGACGGGTGGAGTCTGAGAGTCGATTAAAACTGTCGACAACACCTGATCCAGTGTAAATGAAAGTGAACACTGATGTTACCAACATCAGCATGTAAAAGCTCTTATACAGTGTGAAACAATCTCCCCCAGGATAATGACAATAAGATTCAACTAGAAAGGAAGGATTGGCAGCAACATCCAGCGCCAATCACCATCAACGGGAGGGATTTGAAAGAGGTTACTTCATTCACTCACTCACTTATCTAGGGAGCATTGTCTCAACTACAGGCAGTCGGAACGGACGAGCATGTCAAATGGAGAGAGAATCGGGAAGGCGATAAACACATTCACTCATCAACCTGAAACCAATCTGGAAAGCTTCGTCACTCAACTCAGTATCAACAACAAAATTCGGTAGGATTTTCAATGCAAACGTCAAGTCGGTCAGTTCTTCTATACGGATCAGAAACTTGGCGGGCGGGTCACAAAGAATATTTCCAACAGCCTGTTGCAGACCTTTATCAACAACTAACTGTCTTCGCTCTATACTGAAGATAAGATGGCCGGGCCGGAAAGAATCACCAGCAAGGAACTATAGAAATAAACAAAACAAGAACCAATCGCCCAACAACAACAAATATGCAGGAGAAAGTGGGGATGGATTGGACACTTGTGGTTGAGGAGGCCGCTGGGTGACATCGCGTGCGTGTCAGGCCATTGCTCGAGTGGAACCAGGCCGAAAGGAAAGCGGCGAGTGGGACGACAGTGTGAGGGTGACATGGAGGAGATCGTGTGAAGAGAAAGGAGTTGAAAGAGTATGGAGTAACATGGATGCAGGTGAAAAGTACAGCAGAAGGAAGACAGGAGTGGCAAGTGGAGACGTGCAGTTGAAGCCCTATGTTCCACTAGGAACCCAAGGGAACAATAATAATAATAAACTACTCAAAACAGAGGAAGAAGGGAAATCTCTATAGATACAACTGCAAACACTAATAGACAACATGGTCCAATATCAAGAGTTGGCAGAGGATGGAATTCATGAACTATTGATTAGAGTCCCATTGGCTGAAAGATCTACGAGCTTGCCTCGTAACCAGAAGCTCCTAGGTTGGGATATTGGCGATGGATGCGTAATACTGAAGAAAGCCTCAGACTAGGCTGACGAAAGAGATGAAAAAAAGGTGAGTACGACAAAAAAAACAGGGAACACAACTCGACTAATTGCTAACTTCCTTACTCTCTCTCTGTCTCTCCACATCTCACTTTACTCTACCACACCCCTCTCAGTACCTTTATTCTTTAGTGGAAATCAAATGAAATCACAAAAGTAAAATGTTTAGCTAACTACAAAAAACACAATTATGATTGATAAATACATTTGAAACTATGACAACGTAATTATCTTATCAGATTTAGAGGGAAATTGAATAAAATATGAATGAGTGATGAAGTAGAGTTGAGGGTGAGGAGAATTCGACGATAAACATATATGAAAGGGAACAGAATGGAGAAGAGGAAATTAACTCTCATCTGATAATTAAATTGTACTAAAATACAAATAGGTTACACCTATCAACTTTAAATTATTCGATAATTACTAGGCAGTTTTGCATATCCACGAAAAAAAACTTCCAGTCAATTGAATTTATGGAAAAGGTTTCCTCTATTCAACTCTCCTCTATGTTCAGCCTTAAAATAAACAAACAAAGCTGGAAAATTCTCAACTTAGTCAAACCATCGGTCATTTTGACATTTATAAAAAGATACGTAGACGACACTTTCGTTATCTGAGATAATAACGTAGTTCTTGATGATGATGTCTTGTTTGCCTTCAACAACTGTCATTCTTCTCTTTACAATTCACCATAGAAAAAGAATCTGAACTAAGCATTCTGTTTCTTGATGTGTGCCTCAGCAGACGTAATGATGGATCTCTCAAAAGATCTATCCACCGGAAACGTACATGGAACGCACAACTAACTAATTTTTACAGTTGGGTGCCTATTTCCAGGAAAAAGAAACCTAATTCATTCGCTCTGCTTTAGGATAGGGAAAATTTGTAGTTCTAATTGCGTTGACTCAGAACTTGACTTCTTAAAAGCCACGCTCGCAGAAAACGGTTACCTGAACCGGTTTATTGACAGGAACATGAAAGAAAAGCAGTCTAAACTGGTCACCGACTCCGTTCCAAAGAAAATCTTATTCATGGACTTGAAATTCAAAGGTGATCAAGCTTCAGATATGCTCAAAAATCGTCTCTCTAAATCAGTTAGTAAGACGTTCCCTGCAGCTAGATTACATATGATATTCACGAGCAGCAAATTGTTCTCTACCTCTGTAAAAGATAAGCTCCCCCGTCTGACCGCCCCCATGTGCATCTGCCAGTTCACCTGCTCCTGTAGAGCAAGGTACATTGGCCGTAGTCAGAGATCGCTCTCCACACGGATACGAGAACATATTCCAGCTTGGTTTTACAAGGGAGAAAGGAAATGTGTGCGAAGCTCTATTCTGGAGCACCTGATCTACTTCTGTCACTCAGTCAACCCTGACCATGATTTCAAGATCATGTATAGACTTCATGCTAACTTCCCGCGTTTTCTTCGTTACAGACTTCTAAAGAAAGCTGAGGCCTTGACGATTCATGATTGTACAAGCTGATTGTACAGCTTGATAAAAAATTCGTTGAAAAGAGTCTCTTCGCTGAATATTGTGTTCTAAAAGTAAAAATGTTTGCTTGTAAGTACTTGTGGTACAGTGTGGAATTTTCAGCACATATCTACAATATTGCATCTAATTTCATCGTACATTTAAAAGGAGTATTATAAAAAAAATAAAATATATAAAAAAAACCAAAAAAAGAAACAGAAATAACCGAAAAAAAATGCAAATAAAAATACTGAGTAAAAAAAGAAGATCAACACAAATAATGAAAAAAATATATTTCAGTATTAGTTAGTGGAAGCTACGATATGTGTATGCGCGGTAAACAGTAACAGCTATAATCATACGGGAAATTATGAGATGTTCTTAAAAAAAAATGTTTATAGCCAAGATGATCAGTTAATTTGATTGAACAACACTAAGCAATCATAAGATAAACATTTCAGGTTTTTTTTTGTCAGTACTAATGCGGTTGTTTGTAGTGGCAGTGTGAGGAATCATTGACTGATGAAGCCATGTTTTGGTTTGACCACCACTAACTAACTATTTTCCAACCTCATTCATCCTATGTCAGTGGATAACATTTACCGTCGAGGAAACACAGTGACCAGGCATGGCTAACTCAGGTCCTACATACCTCAATCAATTCACCTTCACAACTCGTTGATTGAATTTTCCTCCTCACTTAATACTCGACGGCAAACCTCAATATTACTTGCCAGTATTATACCACCCACTCAGACACCTATGATGAAAGACATCTAGCTGGCTTTTTCATATCATTAACTTCCAACGACTACGTATCGTAGTCATAAAGGACAACACCGAAGTAGTTAGCCAGAAGTCGGCTGGTTTCAACTGATTCGGCTCTCTCTGGGAACACCTCTAGCGACCTGGAAGCCAAATGAGTGAAATAACCATCTGATATTTAGATAACATCAATCAATCTGGTTGACATGACTGCAATCAAACTACTCATTTCAGTTAATTAGTAGTATATTCTCCAGCGAAATGATATTGCCTAATTAAAATCGAAGAGGTGAGAAATAACAAACTGTGTACTGCTAGAAACATTCTATTACTGAATGCATTATACAGTCCTAATTAGATGGAAATGAATATAAAAGACCCATATGGACATTAGAAAGAAGATAACAAGAAGTTCAGCAAAGATGGCGATCTTTTCGGCGATTTCATTCTCAAAAGCAGCTGTACAATCGCATTTATATAGATTATTTTACATGAATACAATTATTATTTATTTATTTTAATTCCACGTAATAACGAAGGCGGTAATAATTTTCAACTTGATATGAAAGTTTGAAGGTACGAGTGTAGATTATTGATTACAAGAGGCTTAGAGAAAAGATTTCATACGATTAGAAAATAGTTACAACGTATGCAAAAATTAATATTTCATAACTGGAGAAATCATTTTAAGTCAAATAGGTGATAATTGTTTTCAACTTGATATGAATTACAAGAGGCTTAGAGACGCAGGGATAGAACGAATTACAGGTGTGAACAAAATGAGCATGGAAACAAATTGAAGTCAAAGTTTTTCAACTTGAGATGTAAGTTAGGAGGTGTGAATACAGATTACAAGAGGCATAGAAACAAAAAATTACACAGGATCAGAATATAATTGTAAAAATGGTTATTCTAAACGGATTACAAGTGTGATTAGGAGGAGCATGGAAACAAAATTAAAATAACTGTTTTTATAACTGAAAAAAAATTAGGTGGATCTAATTAAGACTGAGGGACTAAGGATCAGACACACAGCGAACGAAAAAATGCTCAAAAGGTTAGGCGAGAACGAAGAAGGACGAAGAAGACAGAAGAAAACGGAAGCAAAGGGAACATACCAAGCTAGGTCCATGGTAGTTATAGAGGTTGGACTAATTTCTTTTGAACACACAGCTCCGGCTTCCCGATGCATATTGCGAGGGCTTCTGCAGTACAAAGAAGTCGGAAACATACTGCTCTTGGTAGGTTTCTGTTGACTTTGTAAATCACTTTGAAAGAATCAGTTGAGATTTTGTGGGAGGTGTTGACCAGATGTTCAATAATGCCACTTCTGATTGAACCGGTGCCTGCTCTTTGCAGCTACGCTGCGTAGTGTTCTCTAACACGTTTTGAAGGGACGCGCATACAACGACCTATGTACCTAGCTCCGCACGAGCAAGTGAACTGGTATATGCACAATGAATTGGTCATATGTGGGAGTTTGTCCTTCATGTTGTTTCGAAGTATCGGATGGCTAGAGAATGTCACTCTTACTGTTGCTGCAGGGAAGGTCTTCTTTAAAGAGCTGGATATTCTCCTCTTCAGGATATCAGCTGCCAAATCTCCCTTGATATTCAGATTAAGATACAGCGTTTCCTTTGGCGCTGAATCGCATTCTTCTCTTTTAGGTTTCAGTTTCATGTTCTTTTCGACAAAACATGTCGGGTAACCATTTTGAGCCAGGATATTTTTGAGGAATAGGAGCTCCTCTTCCATGCAATCACTGCTGCAGTTTTTTCTAATGCGATGAGTTAGCGCGCTGATGAGAGCTCGTTTTCGGCTCAAAGGTATCCAACTATAGAAATGCGTTAGTTGGCTATTCCATGTCGGTTTTCTGTGGATGGACCTCTTCAGAATTCCATCATCTCTTCTTGTCAATTCCACGTCCAGAAATGGAATCTTTGAATCGTTTTCTAATTCCATTGTGAATTTAATCGAAGGATGGGAAGTATTAAATTCTTGTAAGACGCAGTTGAAGTCCGAGTTATCGTAGCAGACTATCGCAGATTATCGTCAACGTACCTTTTGTATAGTAGTAATTTGTTTATTGTTGATTTTAAAACTCCACTCTCCAAACTGGCCATAAAGCAGTCTGATAAAAGCATGATTTTTGCATACGTTGTAACTATTTTCTAATCGTATGAAATCTTGTCTCTAAGCCTCTTGTAATCTATACATTCGTACCTTCAAACTTTCATATCAAGTTGAAAATTATTACCGCCTTCGTTATTACGTGGAATTAAAATAAATAAATAATAATTGTATTCATGTAAAATAATCTATATAAATGCGATTGTACAGCTGCTTTTGCGAATGAAATCGCCGAAAAGATCGCCATCTTTGCTGAACTTCTTGTTATCTTCTTTCGAATATAAAAGAAACAATAACAATGAACACAACTCGCGTAATTTTTAACTTCCTCAACTGCACCCCACCTCTATGTACCTCTATTTTATGGAAACAATCAAATAGAATTACACAAGTTATAAAAATGATTGATAAATACAATTGAAACTATGACAACATATTTATCTTATCATGTTTAGGTAGAAAGAGAGAAAGAGGAATTCACTTATGTTAATTGACTAAAAATATACATATATAAATATATAAAAGACAATCCCAAGTTAAATAATGAGATGAAGTTGAGGGTAGAACGTTGCGAAATATAAAAAAAACTAACTCTCATTTGTTGACGAATTGTAGAAAATACGACTATTATTAGAAGCTGTTCGAGGATAGAGGGAAAGAGAGAGAGAGAGCATCAATTTACTTCCCTGTCTTACGCACCGTGTTATGTTACACCCAATACCTATTTTGGGAAGAGATGTAAAGATACGCTCAAATACGGGTAATTATGCAGCTTATCCCTTATTATTTTTTTTTTCGAATTAGCGCCACCTTTATCCACTAGGTATTATAGGGCGTTTCAATAAAACAAAAGTCAAAATTTACTAGCATGATTTCATGAAAATTTTCAACTATAATAGGAATAATCCAATTACCATTCACAAAAGAAACTATTTGTAGACATTGTTTGAAAAAGAGTTCAAACACACACACACACACACACACACGGTAGCACTACTCCTATGTTGAAGAGAATGAAGCAAAAAAACAACCCAATAACTGTCTTCAAACTCGAGTCATAACACCAACAACAAGTCAGCATCATAGACCACAAAATATCCATCCTTCAATATCTGTCTGTTTGTCTGTTTTCGACATAGAACTGCTTTGCACCGATGTGCGGCAGTTCAATTCGCCACACTCCCTCCTTGTAGCACACAAAGCAACAGAAGAAAGTACAGGAAATGCATAATAGAAACAATAAACAGTGGTGTGAGACAAAGGTATAGTAGTAACGAAGAACAAAATAATTTCATTGGAAATCATAAGTCACAAGGAGTGGATGCATCTGCGCCAGCCGGCCATTGAGAACGATTTTCAGCCATGTCACCAATAGTTTCCAACCATTGGTTTTTACCGTCCCAAGGACCCCAAACAATCAGGAAGTCTACACCTTCCTACGTGACTGGCTTAGACTAACTGTTGTAGATTTCATTGACTGGTGCCGCCGTGTTTTGTTTGACCTCCGCTAGCTCTTCTCCAGCCTGACCAATCCTATGTCAGCTAACATTAGCCATTGTCGAGGAAGGCGATGACTAGGCGTGCACGCGTAACACATGTCCTAACCATCTCAGTTGATGTAGTTTCACAGCCTCGTCGATTGATTTCCCCTGTTTACCTAGAACTCGACGCCTAACCTCAATATTGGTCACCTTATTATACCACTTCACACGGGACATAGAACGCAGGCACCTATGATCAAAGACAGCTAATCTTTTCATGTCTTAGCTGTCATCCTTCAATATACAAAAAAAATTTCTCTGAAATAACAGCTAGTATATTATGACCGTTTAAAATAGATGTAGCACACAAGCCAGTCAGCCAGCCTAATCACTTCATTCGATATTGTGTAAACCAAAAGATCCAACAGGAGAACCAGATAAAAGTAATACCATGTACAATATAAATTGCATGTATGAACTGTAACTGACATTATTACATAGGTGAAAGTGAGCGTCCCCTTCGAATCCGAATCCAAGAACACAAAATAGCTGTGAAAACGCATGATATATATATATATATCTTCTTTCGTATCAATGCATGTAGATAATTATGGACATCAATTTAATTGGGATAATGTGGAAATTTTAAATCGAGGAAACGCCAACAGTGTCAGAGAATTTCTGGAAGCCTGGTACTCAAGTAAATTAGCCAGCGATTAACAAACACATTTTTGCAGACTAGATTTATCAGCTAATAAAAAGTAAATCATCACATGTGACAAGAAAGTTCAAAGTCAATAAAAATGATCAATGGAGATGTAAATCAACTACCAATCACTAGGATGGTTGCCAGAAGAGACAACATCGCTGAGATATCAGTATTAAGCGAGAAATTACTGAAAAATGTTCACTCCTTGTCTTAAAGGGGACTCACATATTCTAGAAAGGATTCAAAGGAAGACATCACGTTTGACTCTTGGAAATGACTAATTTACAATACGAGGATAGACTAGGCAGTTTAAATGTCTTCTCTATATCATACCGTAGGCAGAGAAGAGATCTGATTACAATGTTTAAAATTTTAAATAATATGTGACTACAGACCAGATCTATTCTCTCTTTTCCTTCCCATCAGGTGTTCCGAACACCTTAGAAAACATAGCAGAAGAGTTCAAAAGCTAAGGATAAACTATACTGCTGTGGAGTTATGGTTCCCAGAAGAAATGGTGGCTGCGCCCTCAGTTGACTCATTCAACAAGGGTTTAGACATTTGATCATGAGCTGACTTAGAGAACCGTTGGAAAACCCACCAGTACTTCACAGGTGTTTTGTCCTAGTTTGGGGCTGTCTTCATCAGTACGCACCCACTGAAGTTAAGACAAGCATATAAATTTACTAGAAAAGGATTAGTACAAGCTTTAAAACTTCTAACCTCAATCAACAAATCTGAATGTAACTCATTTCAAGAATATGTACATATTGCCACCGATAATATGTACTCCACAGACGAAAGTTGTTTTGATTCAAAATTTCATTTAATAAATACTATACAAAAATATCTAACTTGTCATTAAATCAACATAGAAACGTAAAATGACGTTATCATGAGCGGGGATATGCAATAAAGCCACTCGTTATATACTCTTTCGTGTAATTCAACACTTTATTTGTACCCTATTTAGATTGAAATGCAACTAAGTAGGAACCAAGGCATTATACACTTACTGACGAGTTGTGAACAGTAATGGAACACAATGCCTGGTAAGCTAATAGATAGGAAGCATTAAATATGATGACGATGGTGATTATGTGTTACGCTTGACTACCACTCATCGCCTTCCTCGATGTGCAATGTTATCCACTGACATAGGATGAATGATGTTGTAAAAGAGTAAACTAGTGGTGATCAAACTAAAACATGGCTTCATCAGTCAATGAAATCCACAACAGTTAGTTTAAGCCAGCCAGCCAGCAACGTAGAAAGGTGTAGACTCCTTATTGGTTGGGGTCGTCAGGATGGTAAGAAGCATTGAAGGTTGGAGACAGTTGTAGATATGGCTCAAAATCTTCGTTGTCAATGGGTGGTGTAGATGCATTCACTCACTCTTTGTGATTTCTTACATGTAATAAAACTTTATTCTTCTTCAATATTACTGTTCTCTTTCCCTCACTCATACTTCGGTTTTTCATCTTTCTTGTGAATCTCTCTTTATTCTGTTCTCTTGCTTTGTGTGGTACATCCAATAAGATTGGCAACTTTAACTGATGCACATCTGTGCAAAGTACTTCTGTGTTGAATAGAGTCAGTCAGTCAGCTACTTGGACGAACTGGTGACAGTATGAATCAAATGCACGATTTTCAGAGTGCATAATTCAAAGAGTAAAACGTTTAGGTTTAGATCACCTGGATCTAGCTAGCATGTACTACTGGTTGATATCAGTGGCATACAACTACTACTTATTTCAATCACAATAAATAGTATGCCGTCTTATCATCATCTATGGCATCAAGTAGGTCATAAACATTGTGATTTGAATAATTTAGTTTCCAAAGGCGACTACAGTGGAAATTTCACCTCACAAACTGTTTACTTTGCAAATTTCGAATTTGATTTATCATTTCCGATGCAACGGTTTATACAAATAATAGTAATGCCTACCTAATTGATTTGTAAACCTACTGTTCTAATCATTATTAGCAACAACAACAACGGCACAATACGATACCACCGAACCCTCAACGCAAGAACATAGACCACTGATGTAGAGTGCTTTTACTGTAACGAATCAACGGCGAGGATGCGCTGAAAGCACTTGCTTAAATAAGCGTGCTTCAAATGGCTTTGTGAGACATTAATCACATCACATAAGTTAAAACAGTCAACGAACCATAGGGTTCCAAGGTCATAGGTGGGGAAGGGTAATACAAACAGTACTCCACACTATAGATAACTGAAGTATTTTAGAAAAATTAGGTCCAAATAACAATTTCAGCCTGGATGAGTTAGTCAATGGCATCAACGGATTTAGAATATCACTCCGATTTCTATCAACTGAAGTCAATTATTATCACACAGCGATGTCTTCTGAAGCTTCCTTAGTTCATCATTATTTTTGTCATATTCCTCAGGTATATACGCTCAGTGAGTCAGTGGCACAGCGGTAGAGCGCTCACTGATCACGCAAGTGGTTCGGGGTTCGATCCCCGGCTACGGACGCACTACTTTACCTCACTAAATTAACAATAAGGCTGGTAAAGAGGGAAATTTTGGCATGAGGCTAACAACCCATCCTGTAAAAATAATCACCACTGCTACAAAAACTTCAAACCTGTAGCTTGAAGCCTTATGTTCCACTGGAAAAAAAATATACACAGCAGGCTTGTCCCTGTTTGTGTATGCGTGTAGTGAGACAGCCAAAAGATCCTCGGAAATGTAAATACAAATAAGATATTTTCGACCAACAGAAATATAAGATGGTTTAACTATTCTATGCATTTTTAAGCACTATCACACTCAGATAGGTAATTTAAATAGTGAAACTGGATAATCTGAAGAAAATTGATCTAGGACAACAAGTTGTGAGTGGTTTTCAAGAGGCCTATCAACGCTTGCATATGTAACCATGCAGATCTAACGGATACGTTGATTTTTTTAAATTAATAACGAATGCTGTTCAGTATTTAGGGTGCAAAACTCATCCAGAAGAGTGTCTTAGACTACACCCCAACTAATGATTCCTCAGCTCAAATCAAATCTAACCTTAATCTAGCCCTAATCTTAGTCTAATTCTAACTCCAATCTTACCTGAAATTAAATCTTATCTAACTTTAAATCTCTGTTGAGATAGCATCAAGATCCTCAATTCAGGCGACAGTCATTTGAAGGAATATCGACATTCTTATAAGAAACTGACAAAGATTCCATTGGGCAGTGAAAAGAAACTGAGTGGCTTTCCTGTGGAAGAAGAATGAAAAGTAGTGGGTTCGGCGTCTGACAGTGATATGGAAAAGATCGTGTAAGAAGGACATGATCGTTTGTGATTAGTTGTGTAGCCGAATGAAAGGTGATGGCAGTGAACAGAGTGCACTAGAGATGTAAGGCTGAGTGCAAGAAATGAATAACGATGGTAATAGTCTATCCACACTAATAGAGAGAGAAAAGCATCCAATTACAGTAGTAAATATCTGATTTGCTTTTTACGAATTGATCATGGATTGATATAAGTTAGAAAGCAGCTGTTTCATCCTAGTTTACGAATCACCGGCAATCTGCACCCAACACAGGCAGTTCGAACCCAGGACCTTCCAGTTATAAGACAAGCTGGTTCGTATACTGTCCAGTCACTGGGACCCGATTCAATGGCCAGCCCATGAATTTCACCTTCTGCCAATTCGTGATTTAGCGCTACCACCAACCAGTGTCATCAGTGAGACATCCATTCTCACACACTTGACTAAATAGACCCTACTGGTCACAACTTCTCACTAGAACTCACTTCAGGAAACTTTATCCTGTAGGAAGTCACTAGCGAGCATTAGATTAATTTTCGAATGTTGGTGTGTAACTGATATCAATCCGCGATCAACTCGTAAAAAACAAATCTAATGGACAACGATGGTAATAATTTGTCTACGTTAAAACAGGGGGAAAAGCTTCGAGTTATATTAGTAAATATCCGATTGGTTATTTATTTGTTAATGCATGAAACTGTTTCTCTCGGACTTGAATACAAAAAAGAATCTGATAATCAATATGTTGGTAATTTTTGAATAATTCAATAATTAATATATGACCCGTTGCACAAGAGGTGGCTCTCGTGACCCAAGTGGTCTAGTGGATAACGCTTTGGCGTTTGAAACTATGGGCACTGGGTTCGAGCCTCGGTGGGAACATCATCACTCACTGAGAAATGCAGGTACATCCAGCTGACGAGTCCCAATTAGGACGAAATGCGCATCCTGGATTCCACTGCTAGCCACCATCCACCAATTGTTGGTAATTTTGTTGAAAAAAGTTCTTAATTCTTATTGGTTTCTTTTAATCTGATCTATTGATGAGTAAACGGTTATATGCACTTTCATGTACTTGGTAATCTGTTGCTACTAAGTTTTCTAAACTGGCTACATCTCAACATAATACTTCGCATACAAGTGAGGACACTATATACTTTAAAAAAAATATTGTTAATATAAATTGATATTAAACCTCAGGTAATATCAAACCGATTAATGAATATAGAATATCATACAATTATTCCCCTTAATGAATTTGAACAAAAAAGCAAGAACTACAGTTTTAGCAGAATAAAATGGTACCATCTTTTATTTCGTTGCCTTCTCGTCAGCTGGCTGCTTACATGGCAAAGACATTATTAAATATATCTACAACAACAATTTTAACATACTTGCTTAGAGTTCAGTTTAAACAAAAATCAATCGATCAATATACTCATACACTAAAAATATATACATATATAAATATGCAATATTAACCACTATTCCGAACAATAATAATAATCAAACACAACGGAAACTTTTAGCATTTCACATTCGGAGGAAAGAGAGGTGAAATTATCCAGTTACCAGGGCAAAGAAAGGCTGATAACCGCTTCTTTCTGGACGCATAAATCAGGTTTCATGCGCTTGATGGAAATGATGTGGTTTTGTTCTCTGAGCTGGATGGTTAAATTGCGAAGCTTTCATCACCTTACTGGGTGACATCTTCAGCGCATACTTCAATTCGTTGAAGTGAGCTTTTAGATTTCTCCACGAGTTTATTAATCATCTCTCCTGGTGACATTGGACGTGATTGGTTGTTTGTGTGTGTTTTCACACCTTCTAGGCTACTTGTATTGGAACCGGTTGTTTCTTTGACTTGAACTTTGACCCTTTGTGTGTGAAGTTTCTTTCTTATTGGTTGATAAATTTTGTCTATCTCGATGTGTCTATTGATTGATGATCCACTGGAATGCCAAGCTTCTAAAAATTCTCTAGCATTCTTGTTATTTGAAATAATAGAAAAGATTTGTAACTCAGGTGGATGATTTGCAATTGATAGTGTTCTCTGAGCTCCTTGGTTTAATTGCGGAGCTTTCATCGTCTTTCTGGACGACATCTTCAGCGCAGTATTTAGGATAGGGTCATGAGGTGGACGTTGAAAAGTCGTTCAAAATTATCAATAAGCAAAATAGCTCAATTCTCCTTAAGTTTGCTGAAGCCATTTCCATCAAGCGCATGAAACCTGATTTATGCGTCCAGAAAGAAGCGGTTATGAGTGTTTGTTTGCCCTGACTGGTAACTGGATAATTTCACCTCTCTTTCCTCCGAATGTGAAATGCTAAAAGTGTCCATTGTGTTTGATTATTATTGTTCGGAATAGTGGTTAATATTGCATATTTATATATGTATATATTTTTAGTGTATGAGTATATTGATCGATTGATTTTTGTTTAAACTGAACTCTAAGCAAGTATGTTAAAATTGTTGTTGTAGATATATTTAATAATGTCTTTGCCATGTAAGCAGCTGACGAGAAGGCAACGAAATTAAAGATGGTACCATTTTATTCTGCTAAAACTGTAGTTCTTGCATTGTTCAAAAAATATAGAATAAATCAACGAAAATTTAACAGTTCCACACACCGATATCATAAGTAAAACCGTGTAGTTTTTCGTCACTTGACACATACAGTACAAATTAAGTGGAGTTAAGACACGGCCGAAATCTATATCAAACTCATTCAACAGCTATATGACAATGCCTGCCGTGTGTCAGTTGATCCACGACGGAGAACTTAGGGAAGCTTTGGAAGCGAAGGTAGGAGCGAGTAAGACAATACTGCATACTGTCGCCGATGATATTCTTAATTCTGGTGGAGTGGCTTATGCGACAGACTGTAGGAAGCGAGGATACAGGAAGGCGCTGCACTGAACGATAAGAAGACTCTGAAAAAGATCTGGATTTCATACTTGGATGATTGATAATTAATGTCAAACAAAACCGAAGACTTACAAGCGAAAACCAACAAAGTGGCTGACGAAGTAGTTAGTGAAGACAAGAATCTAAGTGAAGATAGAGAAGACGGAGGTGACGAAGATAACAAACCCAAAGCAGCAACAACAACAACCAACACCAATCACACCAGTCAACGGGAAAGATTTTCATGAGGTTACTTCCTTCACTTTATCTAGGAAGTATAGTTTCAACTACAAGCGACAGCACAGATGAAGATGTCAAAATCAGCCAGAATTCGAAAGGCAAGATATGCCTTCATTAACCTGAAACCAGTTTGGAAATATTCTGCGCTCAGCCAGCTTAAAAACAACAAAGTTTGGATTTTCAACACAAATGTCAAGACAGTCACTGAATCTATACGGATAAAAAATTGGCCTGAGTGTCACAGAAAACATTTCCAATAGCCAGTTAATGAATATTATCAACAACTATCTTTTCTGGCTCCATTATTATTGTATCCTTTAGTTCCTAGAGGAACATAGGGCTTCAGCTGCGCACCTCCATTGACTTCGGTTTTCTGACAACTTTTTCACCCTGCTCCAGGTCTGTCCACATGCTTTCATCTCCTCCTCGCATGACCTCCTCCAAGTCACCTCTGCACTGACGACCAACTCGCCGCCTCCCTTTCGGGTTCCACTCGAGGGCTTGTCTAGTGATGTCACTTGATGGTTTCCTCAGCGTATGGCCAATCCATCTCCATTTCTTTCTGCCTATTTGTTTCACAATCGGTTCCTGATTGGTTCGCTCATTCCCAGAGATCCCTGTTGCTGATCTTTTCTGGCCATCTGATCTTGAGTATTGAGCGGAGACAGTTGTTAATCAAGGTTTGAAGTTTGTTTGAGATGCTCTTCATGACTCGCCAAGTCTCTGATCCGTATAGTAGCACTGACTTCACATTGGAGTTGAAAATCCGGATCTTATTTTTGATGCTGATTGCTGTTGACCTCCACACAGATTTGAGAGTAATGAAAGCTTGTCTTGCTTTTCCGATTCTGACTTTGATGTCCTCGTCAGTTCCGCCTGTAGTTGAGACGATGCTTCCCAGGTAGGTGAAGGAGGTTGTTTCTTTCAGGTTCTTCCCATTTATGCTTATTGTGGTCTGTTGTTGTTGTTGCTGTTGATGTTGGCCAGGAATCTTCATTATCTCTGTTTTATCTATGTTCACGTGAAGTCCTATCTTTGATGCTTCTTCTGCCAACTTGTTACTTTTCACTTGCATATCTTCCAGTTTATGGGAAATCAGACATATATCATCGGCGAAATCCAGATCCTCCAAGTCTTTTGTGTCAGTCCATTTTATGCCTGTTCCCTCGTTGGTTGCCGTTGTCTGTCGCATTATCCAATCAATTGCAATCAGGAAGATCATTGGTGATAGTAGACAGCCTTGCCTCACTCCCGTCCTCACTTCGAAGGCTTCCGTAAGTTTCCCGTTGTGGATTACTTGGCATGCAGCATTGTCGTATAACTGTTGGATGAGGTGTATAATTGTCGATGGGACCCCGTAGTAGCGAAGTAGTTTCCAAATGACCTCTCGATCGACGCTGTCGAAGGCCTTTTCAAAGTCGATGAAGTTGAGATAGAGAGGTGACTGCCATTCCAAGCTTTGTTCAATGATGATCCGTAGAGTGGCGATTTGATCAATACATGATTTGTTTCTCCTGAATCCAGCCTGTTCCGGACGAAGTTTTTCATCTAGGGCTTGTTTGATTCTCTCCAGGATGATGCGACTTAGTATCTTGCTTGGAATGGACAGAAGCATAATTCCACGCCAGTTTTTACATTGACTTAAGTCTCCTTTCTTTGGAAGTTTGAATAAGTAACTGTTCTTCCAATCCTCGGGTACTTTTCCCTCTTTCCACACCTTCTCCAGCAGTGGTGTCATTCTGGCTCCATACTGAAGACTAAATGGCCAGCCGGAAAGAATTAGCAACGATAAACCCTAGCATCAAACCAACCAAGAGCTGATTGCTGAAGAAATATGCAGAAGAAAATGAAAATGGAGTGGGCGCATGTCACTGAGGAGACCAATGAGTGACATCGCGTGCTAGTCAGGCCATTGCTGGAGTGGAATCCGAATGCGAAACGACGAGTTGGGAGTAGTTAGTCCAAGGGTGACATAGAGGAGATCGTATGACGAGTCGATCATAGTCTACGGGTAATCGTGGGCCAAACTAAAGACAACAGCAGGAAACAGAACAAAGTGGAGAAATACTGTTGAAGCTCTGTGCTCCACTCGGAACCAAAGGGAACAATAATAACAATAAAGGGGCAGAGATATATTATTATCCATAAGGAATAGCGAAGAGAAACAGAAAACAGTAAATGTAAATATTACGCATCATTTGAAGCTACTTATTTGATGATGATTAAAATTAGAATTCAGGACACACATTTTACTCTGTGTGGTGTAGATCAACTGAATGCTTCTGTGTTCCCAGTGAGCGATAGCGGAGAGTCGAATGCATCAGCTATTACTTCAAACACCAATGAGTTATCCGGTATGTCACTAGGTTATATTAATAACCTCCTATTGATTTATTTGGATCTAACTGATTTAGTCGTGATCCCTCCTCAGAAGATATTCAGTTGTTGCAGGGCACAGTAACAGCTAATCTACTGAAGCTTCATGGCCTAAATGCTATAAGTAAAGATAAACTTGACTCATTAAAACCGTCAGATTGTAAATTCCCACATATGTATGGGTTGCCAAAAATACATAAACCCAATAATCCTCTACGTCCTATATTGTCAATGTGCAAATCCCCAACGCATAAACTTGCTAAATGGTTAGTGGAATTATTGAATCCAGTCAAAACACAATTCTGTAAGTATGTGTTAAGAGATACATTTGAATTGGTTGATGTTCTTGATGATAGTAATATTAATATTATGAACAAGAATATGTACTCTTTTGATGTAAACTCGTTATTTACTAATGAGCCTTTGATCAAAACAGTTGACATTTTGTGTGATTATATTTCCACAAACAATTTTTTCATCCCGTTCCCTATATCTTACTTAAGGGATTTATTACTTCTATGTACTAACAATGTTAGGTTTACGTTTGAAGGCGATTGTTTCCGCCAAGTTGATGGTGTTGCTATGGGCAGTCCGTTAGGGCCCCTTTTAGCAGATATTTATATGTCGTACATTGAGAATTTATCGGAAGATTTAATCGAAAATGTGCCACTTTATAGAAGGTATGTAGATGATATCGTAGTCATCAGTGATAAGCCTTGTTCTGCCACCTCAATTTTAAATCGAATGAATGAAGTTCAGAATAGCATATCACTTACATCTGTCTAGAAGAGGAAGATAATTGTTTATCTTTCCTAGACATATTGCTTAGTTGACTGACGGCTTGATGGGTCAGTGAAAAGGTCTACTTATAGAAAACCTACCTGGATAGGACAGTATCTTAACTACACAGTTTCTGCCCTGTTCGGTACAAAAGAGCCTTAGTGAGTGAGGTGCATCTTCAGTAGAATCCGACGAATATGCACTGAAGATACGCTTGATGAAGAAGAAAGAATATTGACACAAACTCTGGTTGATAACAATTATCCAGACAAGTTCATCAGGAGATATAAAGTAGTTAGAACACCAAGACCCACTCTCCAACTCGCCCCTAAGAAAGACGTGTACATCAAGCTACCCGATATGGGACATCAAAGCAGCTTGATAACTAGACAAAGGCTGAACGCTGCTGTTAAAAAGACTTTTTATGCAGCTAATATCATAATATTAGAGAATGTAAAGCCATTATATCTATCTAAGCCCTTCGAACATGCGAAAAATGACGTCACATCCCACTGTATTTACCAATTTGAATGTACGTGTGGACACACATACATAGGGAGGACTCATCGATCTATGCAAGTAAGGGCTTCAGAGCATATTCCAAAATGGCTCCAGAAACAAATGGAATCATCAAAACCTATTAACGGTGAGAACAGGAGACCTAGCTCTTCTATTGCGAAACATATTATAGAGACAGGTCATAAAATTGATGTTAACAGATCTTTTAAACCTATCTATAAAACGTGTTTGGGGCGTATCCTAAAGTTTGTAGAAGCCCTAGCAATTAGAAAGTTCAAGCCACCTTTATGCGTTCAAAAACAATTTGTCATCACATTAAATCTTCCTTGGTAAATTTTGTTTTGATACCATAGCAGATGTACTATTACCTCTGCTATTTGGTTTAGTGGTCTTCATTTTTATTTTTTGACCTTGAATATGTCCTTTTAACTTGACCTAAGTCTATTTTCCTCACCTCTTACCTGTTTATTAATTTTTTATATATATAAATATTCCTATGACAAGTCCGTGTGTGATCAGATTGTTCGAAATGTGTTGCGCAAATACATTACACGATTCAGACAAATTACGTCTTCTTATTGCTTTATCTAAATTCATAAAGGGAACTAATTGTTTTAACTGATAAGTCTCAGTTTTGGAAGTGGGTTCCTGGAATATTAACTAAAAGTCAATTCTTTGCCGATATTTTGATTTTACTACGTTTCAATACCAAACAAGTGTGAAGGCTGATGACATTACCCAGTCACCCAGATAGATAAAAGTAGATCCATTGAATGTAAACTGGGTACTTGAGTCAAGGGAAGTAACTATAATTCACTGTGCTTTAGACACCACTTGTAAGTGATATAAATCAGAAGACCTGCTAATTTTTTCAGTTCATTGTGGTTTAAGGATGTTGCAGGATTGCCTCATGAGCTGAAATCAGTTAGGGAACCATTGGAAAACCTAGGAGTACTGAACAGCTGTTTCGTCCTGGTTTTTGGGACTCTTCATCAGTATGCATCCTACAGGGTTCGAAACCAGTAGTATATACTCCGAATAGCTCCTCACGATCTGCTAGCTCTACACTAATTATAATTATACTAATCAAGTGATTATTTTATACCATAAGAATTATCAGTTTCAGGCAAGTGTTTCGCATCTTCCTTGTACATTTATCAGTTCAACTGTTCTTGTGAAGCTATCTGCCTACATTTTGTGTATGTATGATAAGGCAAGTTCATCGTCGAATTTATGAACAGCCCCACACCCCCACCCCCACTCCATCTTAGTTTCGCAAAGATACGAATAAAGCTGCTATACTCAGCTCAATACTAGCTCATCTCGCCAATTCTCGACATTAAGTTGACACTAACAAAGCTTTCAAAATTATTTATCGTATATTATCCAACCTCTCGCATGGTCTACAAGTACGATCTTAACGCATACAACAGAGGTATTTGGAATTCATTTGAACAAGCCAAATCACTGTGTGCGTCCGAAAGAAATTTTTCCAGCCACTTTCTTTGCCATGGCCAACTACCATACAAACGATTTCCCCCCCCCCCCCTTGTAAATGTCTTTAGACTCTGTTATTTTATTACGTTTTAGAATTCTAGCTAATCCAGTCAACTTGTTTGTATCTAACGTAATTCTACTCAATTGTTTTATTCTTCTTAGTCATCATTGCTATTTTACAAATTTCTTGATTATGTAATAACTTGTTGCTAACACCTAAGAATCAGCTTATCTTGACTTCTATAATTATTTCCATTCTTCCGCCAAAAGTTAGATATTTTGTTGCTAAAGCCTAGTAAATAATAATTGTTTCGATGATTTCTAATCTCTTATTTTCATCCCCACCTATACCTTAAACTGATAATTCTTAGTCACTAAAATACTCACATGATCGATAAACATTTGATGTAAAACACTGTATACTAGTATAGGGCCTATGATTAGGAAAAAAATTGAAAAAGGATATTCAAGTGTTTATTTGCAGATATTTGATTTGATTGGTTACAGGGATCCATCATGAGCAAACAATGTTTGGAAAACTACTGGAAAACCACCTGAAAATATGGGAGAGCCGGCTGGTTCGTCCTATGTTTGAGACTGTCTTCATTAGTACACACCCACAGATAGGATTCGAGCCCACGACCATCCCGTTACAAGGCTAGCAGGGCTTGTAGACCATTCAGCCACTGGGACCCAAAACAATGGCCACTCAATGAATTCACACTCCCGACAATTCACGATATAGCACGATCAAAAGTCAATGTTATCGCTGGTGAGTATTTGTCTTCATATCCGACCATCTGATGCATCCCACTGGTCACGACTTCCCACCACCATTAGAATCCAGGTAACTACCTACCAGGTACCCTATCTGAATAGGATCAGTCGAGCTCACCTGTCTGTCTGTTTTCGACATAGAACTTCCCACTGATGTGCGGCAGTTCAAGTCGTCACACTCCCTCCATGTAGCACACAAAGCAACAGAAGAAAGTTCAAGAAATGAATAATAGAGACAGTAAGCAGAGGTGTGAGACAAAGGAATAGTAGTAACGAAGAACAATGTAGTTTCATTGGAAATCATAAGTCACAAGGAGTGGATGCATCTGTGTCAGCTATCGAGAACGATTTAGAGCCATGTCACCAATAGTTTCCAACCATTGGTTTTTACCATCCCAAGGACCCCAACCAATCAGGAAGTCTACACCTTCCTACGTGACTGGCTTAGACTAACTGTTGTAGACTTCATTGACTGGTACCATGTTTTTGTTTGACCTCCGCTAGCTCTTCTCCAGCCTGACCAATCCTATGTCAGCTAACATTAGCCATTGTCGAGGAAGGCGATGACTAGGCGTGCACGCGTAACACATGTCCTAACCATCTCAGTTGATGTAGTTTCACAGCCTCGTCGACTGATTTCCCCTGTTTACCTAGAACTCGACGCCTAACCTCAATATTGGTCACCTTATTATACCACTTCACACGGGAGATAGAACGCAGGCACCTATGATCAAAGACAGCTAATCTTTTCCCGTCTTCCACTCTCAATGGTCACGTCTCACAGCCATAAAGGAGGAAGGAGCGGACTGATGAGCAGCACAATTTGCCCTTTGGTCGATAGTCGGATATCTCGTCTACGCCAGAAACGGTGTAAACTGGCATATGCGAAACTAGAGCTCTGTATCCGTGCTGAGGAGCTCACCTTGTGACCGTAAGGTCATGGTATCGAACCCTAGTGGTTGGTGCGTGTTAATGAAGACAGTCTCAAACTAAGACAAAACAGCTGACTTTCCCGTACTTTCAAGTGGTTTTCCCGTAGTTCTCCAACCAATGTCAGCTCATGATGGAATCCTGTGAAAATTCATACAATTATACATGAACTATTTCGTATAAAACTATGCAGTAAATATTACTGCCGCTCAATGTGAGACTTTTTCAAAATAAATTTTCTCCACAATATGTGTAAATGAGAATTTTGCAAAACATTAAAAACTCATAAAGTGAATTTCAAACTTTAAGGGGGGGGTTGGAGTAATCCCCTTGACTCTTCATCATAGAAATTCGTGATACGTTTTCAAAGTATTGGCAACGGTTAAGCTGTCCTCTGTCTTTTCACATCACAGCCATACAACATGCCTACGTTGCATATTTAACACACGACTAGCTAGAGTAGGAAATAGCCTTGTCCCTGCCAATTTATTAGACATTTGAATAGAAATATTGATGAAAATAAAAAAAGTAACTAAATGTCAAGCAAAAAACGGTAAAAAAAACAGTTCAACATATCTCTACATACCTTTATTGCATACTTATTCGCTATGTTTAATAATGGCAATATTAAATCATCCACTGGTTTGCCATTATCATCTGCCATTCCTGGTGGATACCATGAAACAACTAGAACACCTAGAGAGTAAAGAATAAAAAGACAGGCTAATGTTGTAATAACAAAAAAGGAATAATGATGAGTGAATAGTGATGAAATGAAAACATAAATCACAGCAAGATTCAATATCACAGTACACTAGATGATTGAAGGCAATCGGCAAACAGGAAGCCGCCTTGCTTGAGCTAGGTTTCATGCTAGTTGGTATTTACTAATCAGTCTGGAAGTCTTCGTCACTCAGCATCAACAATAAAATTCAGTCGGATTTTCAATACAAACGTCAAGTCTGTTCTCCTATACGGATCAGAAACTTGGCGGATGGATCACAGAGAATATTTCCAACAGCCTGTTGCAGACCTTCATCAACAACTAACTGTCTTCGCTGGCTCTATACTGAAGATCAGATGACCGGAAAGAATCAGCAACAAGAACGCATCACGCAACATATATATAGGAGAGAGTGGAGATGGATTGGACACTCATGGCTGAGGAGGCCGGTTGGTGATATCACGCGTCAGGCCTTGAGTGGAACCCGAAAAGTAAGTGGCGAGTGGGACGTCAGTGAAAGGGTGACATGGAGGGGATCGTGTGAAGAGGAGTTGGTTGAAACAGTATGGACTAACACGGATGCAGGTGAAAAGTACAGCAGAAGGAAGACAGAAGTGGCAAGTGGAGACGTGGAGTTGAAGCTCTATGTTCCACTAGGAACCCAAGGGAACAATATTAATAATAACATCAAGGTGTATCTGCAGGTACCTTGAAGGAACTCATGTCTCCCTCCTGATAGCCAAACCCGTGTCACTCAATACTGCTTGCAGTCAAAGACGCTACCACCAGTGAGTTATTCGGCCTGGCTATTGACCTCCTGTAGGGTAACTGTATTGGATACTTTTGAATGGACATTAGTAGGTAACTAGCGTGTCTAATCAATAGTGTCATAGTACATTGTAAGAATCACTGTATTCCATACAGCAATAACAACGATTATACAGAATGGAATTTGCAGCATAGGTATATATATATATTACAACAATTTAACACTTTTAATAACTATACAGTTGCATAAAATTAAAAATAATAATGATAATAATAACAATAGCAACAAAACCACAGAAACATAATGGACTATAAATAGATAATACAAGCAAAAATAATAATAATCTTTGCTTATACTTCGTATATTTAGTAACTTATTTAAAAAGTTTGTAAGTTCTTTTCTGATAACTGACTCTTTCTCTCTCTTCACACAAAACCCACCCTAAATATAATGGTGAGGTAGAATTTCTTATATTTTGCAATGTAAGTATAAATTCTTATGAAATTTCTTCTGGTTTTAACCCGTTAAAGATTAAAGAGAATGTTCAAGGTATCAGATTAAACAGTTTTAGCTAACTCCTTGCAATAATTACAAAATTTCTGTCTACAAAACCACTAAAACCTACTTACAGTCTTCAGTGTTCTACTGAATATGGCATAGTCTTTTCCGAGAAGTCCAGCGAACAATCAAGGGGAACAGTAAAGGAAAAGAATGGGTGAAATACATGATTTCGGATTGTTATCAGTTAGAGAGAACCATTGAAAACCAGCTGGGAGTACTGGACAGCTGCTGTTTCGTCAGCCTAGTTTGGGAATCATCGTCAGTACGCACCCACCACCAGGGTTCGAACCAAGGACCTTCCAGTTATAAGGCAAGCTCGTAGACAATTCCACCGCTTGGACCTGATTCAGTGACAATTCAAGAAATCCCTATAGTTTCTACTTGATCTGAATGCAATTTTTATGCGAGAAGTGCAAGTTCAACACTCAGAAACTGAAGTACACAACCACAAAGGACACTTTCATTGCAACTATCAGAACAAAGCAGGAAACACTACGTGACATCACTGAAGAATAAGGTGTGGAAGACCACTGGAACTCTCTGAAGGTGATTTTCAACGAAACGTCTTCAACGGTTTTAGGAAGAAAGAAGAGACAAGACAAGGAATGGCTCTCAACGGACACTTGGAAATTAATAGAAGAGAGGAGAATGCTGAAAGAGAAAATGATTCAATGCAAGGACGGACAGGAGAAGGAGACGATGAGCTCAACCTACACAGCACTGGACAAAGAAGTGAAGAAGAGTGCTAGGAAGGAAGGACAAAAGACGATTCTACGACAACCCCGCCACTGAAGCTGAGAAGGCAACAGGCAAAAGAGACCTGAGGACACTATATCAGATAAGCAAGTCTCTATCCGCGAAGAGATCAACACAAGCGAAACCTATAAAAGACAGCCTAGGGAACCCCATTACCAAGGAAGAGAAACAGATTAAACAGTGGGCGGACCACTTCAAAGGACTCTTGAACCGACCATCACCTGCAACCCCTCCAGAAATACCAACAACAGCGCGCACAAAACTGCAAGTTGACACCAATCCTCCAACGAGAGCTGAAGTCTTGAACGCAATCAAGCTTCTGAAAGCTGGAAAAGCAGCCGGACCAGACGGAATACCCCCTGAAGCACTGAAAGCAGACCCAGAGACGACAGCAGACATGCTGACTCCATTATTGCAAAAGGTCTGGAAGGAGGGAAAGGGAGACTTATGCCCAACTCTGCAATAACAGGCGAGGAATCATGCTCCTGCCGACGCCAAGTAAAATCCTGAGTCGCATCATCCCGTAGAGAATAAATGACCCACTGGATGCAGAACTCCGATAAGAACAACCTGGATTGAAGAAAGGCAAATCATGTTCTGACCGAATTGCAACTCTACGCATCATTATCACAGAACAAAGCATGGAATGGCAATCAAACCTCTACCTCAACTTTATAGACTTTGAGAAGGCATTCGACAGCGTTGGTCGCGAAGTAATTTGGAAATTACTCGAGTACTACGGCGTGCAGCGCCTAAATATTCATCAACCTTATTCAACAGATGTACGAAAACGGCACATGTCAAGTGATCCACAACGGAAAACTCAGAAAGGCGTTTGGAGTAAACACAGGAGTCAGACAAGGGTGGATATTATCACCAATGATGTTCCTAATTAAGGTGGACTGACTGGATTATGCATCAGACAGTGGGAAACGAGAAGACAGGAATATCCTGGACCGACGCGAAGAACCTAGAAGACCTAAATTTCGCGCGTGGATGATTTATGTTTGATGTCACTGTCACAAAATCGAAGCCTTAGAAGCGAAAACCGACAAACTGGTTGAAGAAGCAGCCGGCGAAGACAGGACTCCAAGTGAACATACACAAGACGGACGTTATGAAAATAACAAACCACCATCAACAACAACAGCCACGGCATCCAGCGCCAATCACCATCAACGGGAGGGATTTGATGAGGTTACTTCATTCACTCATTTATCTAGGGAGCATCGTCTCAACTACAGTCAGTTGTAACAGACGAGGATGTCAAATCGAGCGAGAATCGGGAAGGCGAGAAACACATCCATCTACCTGAAACCAATCTGGAAATCTTCGTCTCTCAGCATCAACAACAAAAGCCAGTCGGGTCTCCAATACAAACGTCAAGTCAGTCAGTTCTTCTATACGGATGAGAAACTTGGCGGGTGGGTCATAAAGAATATTTCCAACAATTTGTAGCGCTCTATCAACATAACATAACATAACAATTTCGCTTTATTCCAGAAACAGTACTTGTGGTACAGTGTGGAATTTTCAGCACATATCTACAATATTGCATCTAATTTCATCGTACATTTAAAAGGAGTATTATAAAAAAAAAATAAAATATAATAAAAACCAAAAAAAAGAAACAGAAATAACCAAAAAAAATGCAAATAAAAATACTGAGTAAAAAAGAAGACGAACACAAATAATGAAAAAAAATATTTCAGTATTAGTTAGTGGAAGCTACGATATGTGTATGCGTGGTGAACAGTAACAGCTATAATCATACGGGAAATTATGAGATGTTCTTAAAAAAATGTTTATAGCCAAGATGATCAGTTAATTTGATTGAACAACACTAAGCAATCATAAGATAAACATTTCAGGTTTTTTTTTTGTCAGTACTAATGCGGTTGTTTGTAGTGGCAGTGTGAGGAATCATGCATAATACAAAATTTTTAAGATGGTGATAGTGGCAATAACAAACAAGATTGTCAGTTAAATAGTGCCGAACAAAGAACAACCACAAAACTAATGTTACATGATGGTTAATGACGGGACAATTTTTAATAATCATAGTGATAATATAGTCGGACCCAGTAGATGTACAAAGAAGGAATAGAATAAAGAATAAAAATGTAAGCCAATGATAATAATTTTAAGCAGCTAAGTATGTTTAAGAAGGTTGTTCACTATAGAGTACAAATAAGAGAGTGTAAGGGGGAAAAAAACAAGGGCCAAAATTATGTTATTAACAACAAAGCAAGTCATAGGTTTCACGTCTAACATTGTCTCTGTCACTTAGAACACGGGCCAAATATGGTATCGTTGAGTTCCTATACTTGGTTGTGCGAGCATATATTATTTTATACTGATTTCTGGTTCTACCTGATGAGATGCAGGGAGAGAGTTGGGAATAGAGGGGGTGTTGGGGGTCAGAGAGTATGGTTTTAGACCATTTCTCACATGTATTCAGATGCTTATCCACTAATGTTGTGACGAGCTGACTGAGTTTTACACCGCTAGTCCTGCTAACTACCTTCAACATCCTTCTCAGGATGGTATAATCCTTTTTCAGTAACCCAGGAAAGACTAACGGGGAACAGTAAAGTAGAATAGGTAGGATACGAGAGTTGACAAATTGTGTAAGCAGAGGTTGAGGGACTCCAGTTAGTCTGAGTTTCTTAATGTAGTAGGTTAGACGAAACACTTTCTTGGAAATCATTTGGATATGAGATGACCAAGTAAGGTCGGAAGATATAACTAATCCGAGGTATTTTGCATTAGACTTTGTTTCAATTATAGTCCCCTCGATTCTACAGACATCATGAGTGCTTACTAGTGTTTGTAGATCTCGTTTATGCCTAAAGGAGAAGTCGACAGTCTGGCATTTTGAGGGATTCAGCGTTAGGCCATTTATTTTAGACCACTGACTGATGTCCGACAGGAAGCTATTTAATTTGAAGCAGTCTGACTGAGACTTAACGGGAAGCGAAACAGTCAGGTCATCTGCATATTTGACGAAGTTGATTTCGTCTGAGAGAGGTAAGTCATGTAAGAAGAAGGAAAAGAGAAACGGCGAGAGAACAGCACCCTGAGGAACACCAGCTTCAGTAAGCAAAGGAGAGGAAGCTACACCATTATATACCGTGTACTGCATCCTATTGGAGAAGTAAGAGTGCAGCCAGTTGATAGCCCAGGACTCAGTTTGTGTAAGGCTAAGCTTGTTTAACAAAAGGCCTCTAGGTACAGAGTCAAAAGCAGATGTGTAATCAAGGAAAGTACAACGGACATACTTGGCCCCTTTGTCTAAGGAGGATACAATGTTGTGATGAAACACAGCAGCAGCATCCAAAGTACTTCTACCCTGTTTGTAAGCAAACTGCTTTGGATCGTTTGAGAAGCTTAGGGAGGGAATGAGTTTTTGTAACAGTAATTTCTCCATCAGTTTCAAAAAAGGAGAGGTAATGGCAATTGGTCTAAACTTAACACTATCTCCAGAACCAGACTTGGGTACAGGGATGATTTTAATATCTTTCCACAGAGAAGGTACATTATTATTAGAAAAAGAAGTATTGAAAATGCTTGTAAGTGGGTTACTTAAAATATCAGCACATTTCTTTAAAACAATGGCAGGTATACCATCAGGGCCTAGACTCTGGGAAGGTTTAAGAGATTTCAAACATTTAAGAACATCAGAAGTATTGAAACGATGAAAGTCACTGGTCGTGTTATTAGTTAAATTGAAGGCAGAAAGGACATTTGGAGGGCGGACAAAAGATCTATTGAGAGTATTTACATCAATAGAAGAGGCAAAATTATTATGCTTACCACAACCAGTAATTTCTCTAAAAAGCTTCCATATGTTTTCTGATGTTTTACAAGATAGTATTGTTTGATTATAAATGTTGTTTAGTCTCTTGATTTCAGATTTAATTTGGGTGTTTATCTTCTTAAGACCAGATTTATTCTTTGTCTTGTACAGCTTCAACAACTGTCTTCGCTCTTTACTGAAAATCAGATGGCCGGGCCGGAAAAAATCACCAACAAGAAACTATGGGAACGAACAAACAAAACAAGAACCAATCGCCAACCAAAAAATATACATGAGAAAGTGGAGATGGATTGGACACTCATGGCTGAGGAGGCCACTGGGTGACATCGCGCGCACCTCAGGTCATTGCTCGAGTGGAACCAGGCCGAAAGGAAAGCGGCGAGTGGGACGTCAGTGTGAGGGTGACATGGAGGAGATCGTGTGAAGAGGAGTTGGTTGAAACAGTATGGACTAACATGGATGCAGGTGAAAAGTACAGCAGAGGGAAGACAGAAGTGGTAAGTGGAGACGTGCAGTTGAAGCCCTATGTTCCACTAGGACCCCAAGGGAACAATAATAATAATAAAACTTCACAATCATTGTCTAACTAAACTAATCTTCTAATGCAGTCAAAAATATCATGCATGATCTGATCCACCAATCAATTTACTGCTATAAAGAAACAATCGAAATCACAGTGAATATATACATATATATGTATATACCCTTGATGAATCCTGTTATGGGTATCGTAAAATACCAACATGAATGATAATATATATAACCAGATAACTATTACAAAAATATAGAAAATAAAAACGTGACAGAGAAGAACTGTACACTAGCGTTTATGAAAAAAGCCAACTCATTCCGCTAATCGATATTTAGACTTGAATTCAACTCATCCATCATTATCTGTCTGTGAAACCAGGCTTAGTTAAGTGTGTGTGTGTGTGTGTGTGTGTGTCTAACAAATTAAGCAATAGCACTAAATAATACATCAAAAGAAAAACACCTCAATGATGAGATGAAACGGATAATGGAAGAAGAATGGCTGGTTGGTGTTAAATAACTATGCAACTATTCCTATACAATTCATTAGGAAAAGTGTCAAAAACGAAATAAATATAATGGTGAAGCTAATAATAATAATAATAATAATAATAATAATAATAATAACATGACATAGATAAGAAAGAATATGAGGCATCTACAATAGAAGCTTACTATATAAGGAGGTGACATCTGAGACTCTACGTAGTACTCTTAATTAAGCAGTAATTAGGGTGTCAGTCAAGCCTACAGACTTACTCAGGTAGGACAAGCTCTGTAGGTTAAAGGACCCTGAATGTTGATCCAATTAGATAAAATAATATAATAATTTACGAAATACCCTGCAATGACTGTGAATGAGGTCAACCACAAAGGTAAAATCGATAGGTCGGTGTAGCGAGATTATCAGAACATAAGAATATAGCTAAGGTTATAGAGATTCACCCCGTGAAGATAAGTAATTTAGAGAAAAAAAACACATCTATTGCACTACACGCAGTAACACACAACCACAGAATAGTGTATGAGAGTGTGGAAAGTGTAAAACGTCATATAGGTAGGCGGGGAGAGAGAAAGAGAGAGAGGTTAAGACGTAGTGAATCTTTGTTCATTATGCACTTGGTATGGAATTTGTTCATTAAATCTACACCCGACATATGCAATAAGAGTGACTCATCATCACTAACACCAGAGATATGGAAAAATATTACTACCAATCAGATCTAGGGTTGACAAAAAATGAAAATATATGAAGCTGTCATCACCCTACTGGGTGACATCTTCAGCGCATGCTTCAGTCTGAAGTGACCTTTCAGATTTCTCCACGAGTTTATTAGTCATCTCTCCTAGTGGGTGACCTTTGACGTGACTGGTTGTTTTTGTGTGTTTTCATATCTTCCAGGTTACTTGTATCGAAACTGAGAAAATCAGAGGCATCCAAATAGATGAATAAGAAATAATGGTATCCTTCGACGTGACAGCATTATATACCTCCATCGGACAAAAACTAGCAAACGAAACCATGGAAGAATTACTTAGCAACGACGAACAACTTCCACAACATTCAAAAATGCAACACAAAAGCTGGATGGAATGCATAAACCTATGCCTAACAACATACTTTCAATTCAACGGCCAAATATATGAACAAGTCAAAGGAACACCCATGGGATCGCCAATATCAGGTTTGATTGCAGAAGCAGTGATGCAAAGACACGAAAACATAATTCTACCAAAGATCAAATCCAAGATTTGGATACGCTACGTCAACGACACATTTGTAATGATCAAAAGAAACGAGTTAGATAAAACTCACAACTTCTTCAAACAACAACGTCTTCAACGACATCAAATTCACAAGAGAAGAGGAATCCGAGAACAAAATCCAATTTTTGTCGACGTCTTAGTCAAGCGAACAACCACAGGGGAATTAGAAACTCAAGTTTATAGAAAATCAACTCACACAGACCAAATCCTGAATTACAATAGCAACAGTCCAATAACACACAAAAGGAATTGCACACAAACATTATTCAAGAGGGCCAACCAGAACTCATTGCAGCACTCCCATCTTAAGGAAAATTGAAGAAAAATATCTCGTGGACGTCTTCGAAGAAAGAATGGATATCCACGGAATTTCATCAAAAGACATATACCCTCAAGTCAACCTATCAGACCAAAAGCCTCCGAGGAAAGCACAAAGAAAATCACCTTACCACATATAAAGGATGTCTCAGAAATCAATACAAGACTCTTCAAACCTTTGGGAATTGGCGTAATACGCAAACCAACAAAGTCGCTTCACTCAATTCTATGTCAACCAAAAGACTCAACAGCGAACGAAGATAAAACCAACATCATCTACAAAATAAATTGTAACAACTGCGAAAAACACTACATTGACCAAAGTGGACGTCCCCTTCGTCTTCGTATCCACGATCATAAGCTAGCCGTCAAAAGACACGATATCCACTCCCTCATATCACTACATAGAGACAACCACGGACATCAATTCGACTGGGACAACCAGCCTTCAAATATTAGACAGAGGAAACAACAAGAATGCTAGGGAATTTTTAGAAGCTTGGCATTCCAGTGGATCATCAATCAATAGACACATCGAGATAGACGAAATTTATCAACCAATAAGAAAGAAACTTCACACACAAAGGGTCAGCGTTCAAGCCAAAGAAACAATCAGTTCCAATACAAGTAACTTAGGTGGTATGAAAACACACAAAAACAACCAATCACGTCCAAGGACACCAGGAGAGATGATTAATAAACTCGTGGAGAAATCTAAAGGCTCACCACAAACTGAAGTATGAGTTGAAGATGTCACCCAGTAGGGTGATGAAAGCTTCGCAAATTAACCATCCAGCTCAGAGAACACAACCACATCAAAATCATCCACCTGAGCTACAAATCTTCTCTATCATATCTAGTGGATATATATGAACGAAGTCGGAGAGTTTTGTGAGTAGTGCCTTGATGTGATTATGAGCAGGATTAAATTGTTCTCTGAACGTTGTCCTCAGTAAATATTACTTTATAATACTTTGAGAGGTGATCAAAATAAATTTTCCCGATAATCGAACTTTACTCTACCACAGTCTGTCTATCTGGATTCAACATAGAACTTGGCACCGAAGTGCACCAGTTCGAGTTGCCACGTTCCAAATGTCACACAGAGGTAGACAGGAAGATGAGTGGAGAGTATCAACAGAGTTTGACAAGTATAAGGGTGAAACAGAATGGGTAATGGTAGAAAGGAATATGAAAGATTACAGACACTGAATACATCTGGGCTGGCCATTGACAACGATGAGTTTGAGCCATGTCACCTATTGTCTCCAGCCATTGATTCTTAGCGTCAGTCCCGAGGGCCCCAACCCGGGAGTCTGCATCTCCCTACCTGACTCAGTTTAACTGTCAAGGATTTATTTCATGGATAGATGAAGCCATGTTTTTGTTTAGCCAACACTTACTCTTTTCCAACCTGCACCACCTATATCAGCTAGTAATGCCCGTCAGGGGAGGCGATGGTTAGGCATGCGCACAATGTCACCTAGCCATGTCAATCTATGCAACTTTATAGCCTCGTCGATTGATTTTCCCTGTTTGCCCAACACTCTACGCCTAACGTCAACATTACTTACCTTATTAAACCACCTAACGTGACACAGAGATCGCAGACATCTATGATCGAAAGTAGTCCACCTTTTCATGTCTTCAACTCGTATTGGCCATGTTTCAGAGCCACAGTGTCCATGTAATACTCTGATATCGTGTATAAAATAGTTTATATTTGAGTACAATGACGTTTAAAGTTCACTAGCTGGCATTGTTTTGATAATCAAAATTTAAAGTTTCATACATTTTGTTTTTTATTTTTCATAACTTTGCAGACAAGCTGGTGGAGTATTCCCACTGTCACTCCGATATCTTAGCCAATAAAAGCCGAAGTTGAACAAGAATAAGAAGTGACAGAGATTTCTGTAAGTCAAAGAAATACCACCCCTTGATCTTGTATTACTTAAGAAACATTATTCTTGTGCATCAGTTGGACAGTTAAATAGCATTTGTTTGTAGGTGGTAATTGTGGTACTCTAAGCGAACAGTTATTGGTTACGTAAGGGTACAAAAAATGTGAAAACTGTGCAAAAAAATGCATATAACCATCTTGAGTAGCTATATAATTAACAGATAAGTGAGCAATCAATAAATCGAAACTACAGATATACAAACTACTTTAGCTTCAAGTCCCTTACTAGACTGAAATCATACATTTGGTCCCCCTTGATAAGTTTCAGTAACGAAAGAAAGAAAGATCTGATTTGCTGTTACAGAACCATTGAAAACCATGACTGAAGGACTGGACAACTGTTTCTTTCTAGTTTGGAACTCATCGGCAGTACGCATCCACGACCACAATTCGAACCCAGGACCTTCCGGGTACAAAACAAGTCAGTAGACCATTCAGTCGCAGGGACCTAACTCAATGGTCTTCATATGAATTTGTTATATACACCTAGTTTAGCCTTAAACCTTAAAATAACTATTTTAAGGAGTCGTCGCGCACTGGCGTAAGCCCTTTGCTCTTCTCCCTGTTTGAATCGCCGGATTCCTTTTGGCGGATAATGCTTTTGACGTATCACGGAATCACTGTGTTTTCAAGGTCATTTTGACTTTATATATAAACAGCATTTCTGTCTAGCATTTCAACTGTTATTTGAAACAGTAAAAGCTCTCTTATCGACGTCCGGTCTCTTCTTCTGTCTTTTCGGGCTGCCGGTATTATTGCTGTTGCTGCTGGTGTTGTTGAGGTGCGATTAGGACAGATTGACCAGCGCATTAAGTTAGTATTCGCTCATAGTCTACTAGGTCGTAGTTTCGGTCAGAACAGAATTTTAACTTCTACCCATTCGTGATTTTAGCGGGGCCACCAACCAATGTCATCAGTAAGTATTTTTTCTCACTCCCAATCGAGTAGAACCCACCGGTTACGACTACTCATTAGAACTCCAGGTTACTTCATACTGCAACCAATCACTAGCAAGCGTCAGAATCACGAGTTGGTTGAAGTTAGAATTCATGGGCTGGCCACTGAATTGACTCCCAGTGACCCAATAGTTTACCAGTTCGTTTTATAGCTGGAAGCTCCAGGGTTCAAAATTCGGTGATTGTACACTGTCGATGAGTCATAAACTAGGACGAAACAGTTGTGCAGTCCTCTAGTACTGGTTTTCCAATGGTTTTCTAACTGATACCAATCCGTGATCAAACTTGAAACAAATCCAGGCTGCTTTTACGAGTTTGACCACGGAGTTCTGGATAGCTGTTTCATCTTAGTTTGCGAGTCATCGGCAGTACGCACTCACCACCAAGGTTCGAATTCAGGGTCACCTAGTTACAAGACAAGCTATCTCGTATACCATTCAGCCAGTTGGACCCGAATTCTCAATGAGCAGCCCATGAATTTAGTGATTTAGTGTAACCACGAACCAATGTCATTGGTGGCACATCCATCCTCACACTTGACTGGATGAACCTCACTGGTCACCACTTCACACTCAAATCGCTACAAACACATTCTTCAAAACTACTTTAATGTTTGTTTTTAATTCAAATTTGATTTTTTTTCGTTGATTAATCGGGTTGATATTGTTTGGCCCTCTGTGCTGAAAAGTCAGCTCCGAGTACAGACATTTCATTGCTGTCTGAGGATTAACTTGAAGTAATTTTAATGAATGATGACTAACAGTGGAATTTAGAATGAGCATTTCCTCCTATTTGTGAATGTCTCGTCAGCTGGATGTGCCTGAATTTACTCAGTGATTGATTGCTGTCCCACTGAAATTCGAACCTGATACACAAGTGGTTTCAAATTACTTCATTGTTTATCTTATAAATTTATCTACACTTACATTTATTCAATACATACATAAACAAAAATCTTCAACATTGAATAAGAAGGATGTAAAATACTACATAAAAAACTACCAAGAAAACTTACCAATACCAGCAAATTTAACCATTTTCATATGACTATGAATAATACTTTGACTTTTTGATGAATATGGTCCTAATTTTGGATAAAAAGATGATGCAATTAAATAGGGTGGATAATGCGGTTCAGTTGAATAACCAATAGCAACTTTTGCATTCCAATGTCGTAAACGTGGATGATTCCAATGTGTCCAATTGTTGTTATTCATTATATCGTTTGTTGAGTAATGCTTATTGTTCGATGATATCTTTGGTGCATCATACCATGCATAATAGAATCCATGAACACGATAACTGACCTGTATGTTTTCATTCAATGGTAATTTCCAATAATCTGGTTGATTATTCTCAGGCAAGTTGAAATGATTCTAAAGATACAATAGAGGAAATTGTTAGTAGAAAAATGAAAGAACTATTATGCGTCGGTGGCACAGCAGTAGAGTGCTCGCCGACCACACAGATGGTCCGGGGTTTCGATCCTCCGGCCACGGACGCAGTACTTTACCTCGCTAAGGCAGTAAGAAGACTGGTAAAGAAGGAAGGTTGGAAATGAGGGGGTAGCAACCACATCCCGTGCTTCGGTGGCACAGTGATTAGGAATCTCGCCGACCATGCACATGGTCCAAGGTTCGATCCTCTGCCGACGAACACCTGATATCTATGGTCGGCCTGCAAATTTGGGCTACCGATATCCATGCTGAAAATTCCATACTTGTACCAAAAATACAGTGTGTAATAAAGCTGTAATCAAAAATTAAAAAAATGATAAAAATAAAAGAAATAAAAATTAAATCAAAGGATAACTAAGACAGAAGGGATACTAGTTTTTGATTTGAATGAAGCAGGAATTAAAAATAAACTCTTGGGCAAGATGGTCTCGTCCACCTTAGAAATATGGATTTCTTCATGAGCTAACATTGGTTGGAGAACCATTGAAAAACCAACAAGGAAGTACCGGACAACTAGCTGTTCTTATCGTCTCAGTCCGTGACTCTTCGGCAGTTAGCACCCACCACGACATCAAGGTTTGAGCCCAGGACCTCCCGGTTACACTGGGACTCAATCCAGTGGCCATCCCATGGATTCCAACTTCTGTCAACTCACGATACAGAGAGACCACCAGCCAGTGTCATGGCTGGTGAGTATTTTACCTCACACCCGACCATCCGCTGTACCCCACTGGTCACAGATTCCCACTAGAACCCAATAAAATGCCAACAAACAATCACTTGAATTATATATATATATGTGCGTCGGTGGCACAGCGGTAGAATGCTCGCTGACCACGCAGGTGGTCCCGAGGTTCGATCCCCGGCCACGGACGCACTACTTTACCTTGCTAAGGCAGTAAGAAGACTGGTAAAGACGAAAGGTTGGAAATGAGGGGCTAGCAACCACATCCTGTAAAAATAATCACCACTGCTACAGAAACTTTAAGTCTCTAGCTTGGAATCCTATGTTCCACTGGGAATGTATAGAAATTGTATATGTATATATGGGCTGATAAAGTTACGAAGGAAATCATTCCTATAATATCTATGATAATTTCACCACAACATAAAGTGCTTCATTTGTTGATAATTGACTTCATACAATGTGAAAAACTCTTTTCAATGATCTCCTTCCAACTCATGTTGGTTCATTAATTTATACCTTTATGAAACGGTTGGCAGGACACACCAGAATTTTGTTCTTCCCCCTATGCCTCCCTCAGAGTCCAGACGTCTACTATTTATGCGCAGTCATGAAATTCAATTCGACTTTAATAACCTATCTTATCGCTAGGTTTTATTTTATTTTTTTTATTTTTGGTAACAGCTTGATTCCACACTGTATTTTTGGTACAAGTATGGAATTTTCAGCGTGGATATCGGTAGCCCAAAATTCGCAGGCCGACCATAGATATCTGGTGTGCGCCGGTGTGAGCTCGAACCTTGGACCATGTGCATGGTCGTCGAGAGTCCTAACCACTGTGCCACCGACGCACATGGAGTAGCAATGAGATGTCCACTGAGTTCCACACAGCTGGATATTTCCATAGTAAATCTATAGAACAAAAGTTTGAGAGGTAGAATTAGAGAAACAACATTGTTGTTTACTTTGTAAATGGCTTTAAATGATGAGTTAGTTGAGATGCTGTGGCAGATATTGATGAGGTGTTCATTTATGGTACTTCTGACTGAACCAGTGCCTCCTCTTTTCAGTCATACGAGATGATGTTCTCTAACATGTTTTGATAAGATCCTTATAGAATGACCTATGTACCTAGCTCCGCTTGAGCAGGTGAACTGATATATGCACACTGAAGTGGTTATATGCGGAAGTCTATCCTTCACATTACTCTGAAGCAGTGGGCGGTTAGAGAATATCACTCTTAGAGTTGCTGCAGTAAAAGTCTTCTCTAGGGAATTCGAGATTCTCCTTTTAAGGATATCTGCTCCTCTGAATTCTAGATTCAAATAAAGTGTTTTCTTTGGCCCTGAAGTGCATTCTTCCCTTTTCGCTTTTGTTTTATGTTCTTCTCCACGAAACGCGCTGCGTATCCATTTTGAGCCAGGATATTTTCGAGAAGTAGAAGCTTTTCTTCTCAGACGTCATCGCTACAAATTCTTCTGATAACGTGGGCCAGCGAAGTGAGGTTAGCTCTCTTACGACTGATAGATATCCAACTGTATAAGTTTGTCAGTTGGCCAATCCATGTTGGCTTCTTATGGATAGATCTTTTGAGAGTTCCGTCATGTCTTGTCAATTCGACGTCCAGAAATGGGATCTTTGATTCACTTTCAATTTCCATTGTGAATTTAATTGAAGGATGGCAATTGTTGAACTCCTGTGAGGAACAATTTAAATCTGAATCGTCCTGACAAACTATAAAAGTGTCATCGAAGTATCTTTCGTACAGCAGCAATTTGTCCATTGCTGGTTTTAAGATCCCATTTTCTAGGCTGGCTAACCTGGGGAATCTTAGATTTCCTGAATGCTAACTGAAAAGACTGTAGTTGATAAGAAGTCTGATATCTAGCTGTAAAAGTCGTTGATCATAGGTGTCTGCGTCCTACGTCCCATGTTAGCTGGTCTTATAATAGGGTGAGTAATATTGGGGTGAGGCATCGGTTGAGTGTTAGGTGGTGTGGAGGGAAAACTAATTGATGAGTTCGTGTAGTTACATCGATTGAAATGGTTAGGACATGTATTACGCCTGTCCAGTCATCACCTTCCTCGACAAAGGGTAATGTTAGCCGTTAATATAGGATGGATGAGGTTGGAGAAGAGCTAAATAGTGGTGGTCAAACCAAAACATAGCTTCATCAGTCAATCGCATCCAAAACAGTTAGTTTGAGCCAGACACTTAGGGAGGTATAGACTTCCTGACTAGTTAGGGTTCTGAGGAAGGTAAACATCAATGGAGGCTGGAGACAATCGGTGATATGGCTCAAAGTGATCGTTCTCAATGGCTGGTGCAGATGCATCCACTCCTTGTGACCTATAATACCCAATAAAATTAGATTTTTCTTCGATATTACTGGTCTTTTTGTCTCATATTTTCTGTTTACTGTCTCTATTTTGCATTTCTTTTTACTTTCTTCCCTTGCTTTGTGTACTACATGTAGGGAGAGTGACGACTTGAACTGCTGCACATCGGTTCGAAGTTCTATGTTGAAAGCAGTCGGTCAGTAACTACAACAATTGATTAAACTTTATCAACTTAACCTCTTGATTCGTTTCATCCTACTACCCTAATGTAACTATTTTGTTCAAAAAGGAATTTAGAAATCGAAAATTATTTCGTTGTAGAGGGAAACAACGTGAAATACGATCTATTACACTTCTAAAATTGTTTGACTTTCTTACTGCAGCTAATAATGAGTTTAAGTAGTACCGGCAGATTAACACTGCTCGACACTTTAGTGAGAAAGTGAATTTATAGCGAGTAACGTTTTTAAAATATTATTATCTTCTTATTCCATCGGGTTCAAAGTGAAACATAGGGCTGTAATAGCCCACCTCCACTTTGTCCTGGTCTCAGTCATCTTATATTTAGTTGGCTTTACAATTGATCATGGGCTCTCGTCTCCATCTCATTCTTTCTGATTCGGGTTCCACTCGAGCGCTGGTTTGTTGCACGATATCACCCAACATTCTCCTCAGAGTGTATCTGATCTATTTCCATTAACTGCTACATATTTATTGAGCAACAGATTCGTGGTTGACTGGTTGGTTCCTACAGTTTCTTGATGCTAATTCTTTCTAGCCGGCTATTTAATCTACACTATGGAGTTAGCGAAGGCAGCCGTTGGTAAATGTCTGAATTAGCCAGTTGGAAATGGTCTTCGTGACGCGTCGGCAAACTTTCTGACCCATAGTGAAGAAATTACTGACCCAACATTGTTGGTGGAAATTCGAATTCTATTCTTTATGCTGCGGAGTGCAGAAGATTTGTAAACTGATTTCACAGTGACGAAGATTTGTCTTGCCTTTCCAATCCTGGCTGGTTTTGACAACCTCATCTCTTCCTAAGTAAGTGGAGGATCTGGCCTATTTTGAAATTTATTCTGTTGGTAGAGATTGGCGTTTATAGATATTTCTGGTTGGTTGTCTTCATCACTTTCGTATTCTACATGTTCACGTGAAGTTCTGTCTTTACTGCCAGCGCTTCTTGATAACTTGTGTCGGTTTCCACCTGCAAGTCTGACAGTTTGTGTGACAAAAGACATAAATGGTTCAGATCCAGCAGAGTCTTCTTAACGGTTTAACTTATTCTTGTATTCTGGCTACCATGCACAGTCTCCGGCATAATCCAGTCCACAACACAATTAGGAATACCGTCGTAGATGATAGTAGCCAGACAGCCATGTCTTACTCTTGTCTTTATTTCAAAGGCTTCGCTAGGGTTTCCAGTGTATAGCACTTTGTATTTAAACTATTGCTAAAACAATTATAAATGAAGTCTGAATACCTTTCTGTAAGACTTAATAATCCAGTAATAACAGCAGACATCCTATTGAAACATGCATGTACATTAGTGTTTATCGGGCCTTTCTAATCGCGCGATATAATCAGAGGAGTAGATGGACAACACTGTGCTCAAAGAGATGCTTTAAAGTCGAAACGTATCCACAACTACTAGGAGAACAAAATATTGCTGTTGTGCTTGAAACGTCATCAGTTAATATTACTGTACCTGGACAGATGTGAAGAACCTAGAAGACCTGGATTTCGCGCGTGGATGATTTATGTTTGATGTCACACAAAATCGAAGACTTACAAGCAAAAACTGGCAAACTGGTCGAAGAATCAGTCGGCGAAGACAGGACTCTAAGTGAACATAGACAAGACGGAGGTGATGAAGATAACCGACCAGCAACAACAGCAACATCAAGCGCCAATCACCATCAACGGGGGGATTTGAAAGAGGTTACTTCATTCACTTATCTAGGGAGCATTGTCTCAAATACAGTCAGTAGGAACGGACAAGGATGTTAAATTGAGAGTCGGGAAGGTGAGAAACACATTCATCAACCTGAAACCAATCTGGAAATCTTCGTCACTCAATATCAACAAAAAAATTCAGTCAGATCTTCAATACAAACGTCAAGTCTGTTCTTCTATACGGATCAGAAACTTGGCCAGCGGGTCACAAAGAATGTTTCCATCAGTCTGTTGCAGACCTTTATTAACAACTAACTGTCTTCGCTCTATACTGAAGAACAGATGTCCGGACCGGAAAGAATCACGAACAAGAAACTGTGGGAACAAACAAAACAAGAGCCAGTCGCCAACTAACAAATATTCAGGAGAAAGTGGAGATGCATGGATTGGATACTCGCGGCTGAGGAGGCCGCTAGGTGACATCGCGCGCACCTCAGGTCATTGCTCGAGTGAAACCAGGCTGAAAGGGAAGCACGTGGCGAGTGGGACGTCAGTGCAAAAGTGACATGAGGGAGATCGTGTGAAGAGGAGTTGAAACAGTTTGGACTAACATGGATGCAGGTGAAAAGCACAGAAGAAGGAAGACAGAAGCAAGTGTAGACGTGCAGTTGAAGCCCTATGTTCCACTAGGAACCCAAGGGAACAATAATAATATAATGATAACACTGAGAATACAGTTGCTGCCTTTCCTCCTATCACTTTCTCTAATAGATAAATTTCAAATCAGTGGCCTTCTAAGACAATTATTTACTTAAGTATCAATATCTAGGCATAATCTCAGGTCATATACAAAATTTTGTTTTAAACTATTAAAACTGATCAATAACCTTTAACTAGATTGAATGAATGCTATGGCAACCAAAACAAAATTCATTCACATTCGTTCACTTATTTTATCATCTTTAGTCATGATTCTTATGTAAACATATTTTACTCTTTATTCTAAATATTTATATATGGCGGTATATAAAACTGAACAACTAGGCGAACTGATCCAGAGATTATTTAATTCATTTCGAACTTTCTCGTCGATTGACTGAACGGAAGTGCTCAGTCTCAGGTTGAAAAGTTGGCTCCTTGTTCAGTACACAATTACTGATTCACTGGGTAATACAAGTACGTCCGGTCGACGACAAGTCCCAAATAGGACGAAATGAGAGTTATCCTGATGGATTCCACTGTAGTCACTATCCACCAATATATTTTTTTAATACTTTGATTATAGCTTGATTCCACACAGCACTTTTGGTACAATTATGAAATTTCCAGCATGTGATATCGGTAGACCAAATTTCGCAGGCCGACCAATAATATCAGGTGTGCATCGGCAGGGGATCAAACCCCGAGCCATGTGCATGGTCGACGAGGGCTCTAACCGCTTTGCCACCGACGCACGCAGATTGCATTAAAGCAAATTGCATGCTATTCTATTGAGTCTATGAGTGTGGAGAAAAAATGCGATATACTATATGTCAGGAGAAGTCGTCCACTTTATTACTTGCTGAAGCTGGTGTCCCTCAAAGCTCTGTCCTTTCTCCTTTTCTGTTTTCTTTCTTCTTGCTTGACTTGCCTCACTCTGATGAAATAAACTTAACTAGGCATGCTAATGATCCTGACTGATTCAAAGCATGTTAATTCCCATTAAGATTGTACTAAGATGAACAGCTTCAGATTAGAAGTCAGCAAATGGTCATCGTCTAATGGTCTCAAATTAAATCCTTCCAAATGTTAGACTGTTAATTTCAGTCTCCGATGTAAAAGAAGATTAAACGATGAAGTTGTTAATTCCTATGACCGTTGTAAAATTGATGGTAGTGATATAAAAATCAAGTCAGACGTTAAGTATTTTGGATTAATTCTTTCTTATGATCTATCCTAGTCCTCCCACGTTTTAGCGATTTCTAGGTAAATAGTCTGTCCGATATTTTACATTAAGAAGTTAAGACACTTAGGCATAACTCAACTATCCCCTTCTCCTCTTAAAGTTCGTCAACTCTTGCATCTTACCTATTCTTCTTTACTGTTCACCCTTATTCTTTCCTGGATTGTTCAAAAAAGACTATGTCATACTTTGTAGAATTCTGAAGACGGTCAGTAGAGCGAATGGTGGTATCCCATTAGGTCATATACCAAAGGGTGGGTGTACTCCTTATCAGTCCGCTCTGTCCTCCTTTATGGATATGAGACCTGGCCATTGAGAGTGGAAGACATGAAAACATTAGCTGTCTTTGATCATAGGTGCCTGCGTTCTATCTCCCGTGTGAAGTGGTATAATAAGGTGACCAATATTGAGGTTAGGCGTCGAGTTCTAGGTAAACAGGGTAAATCAATCGACGAGGTTGTGAAGTTACATAGACTGAGATGGTTAGGACATGTGTTACGTATGCTGTATGCCTAGTCATCGCCTTCCTCGACTGATGGGCAATGTTAGCGGATATAGGGTCAGGCTGGAGAAGAGCTAGCGGAGGTCAAACCAAAACACGGCGGCACCAGTCAATGAAATCTACAACAGTTAGTCTAAGCCAGCCACGTAGGAAGGTGTAGACTTCCTGATTGGTTGGGGTCCTCGAGATGGTAAAAACCAATGGTTGGAAACTATTGGTGACATGGCTCTAAATCGTTCTCGATAGCTGACACAGATGCATCCACTCCTTGTGACTTATGATTTCCAATGAAACTACATTGTTCTTCGTTACTACTATTCCTTTGTCTCACACCACTGTTTATTGTCTCTATTATGCATTTCTTGAACTTTCTTCTGTTGCTTTGTGTGCTACAAGGAGGGAGTGTGGCGACTTGAACTTCCGCACATATGTACAAAGTTCTGTATCGAAAACAGACAGACAGACAGAGATATTAGGTCATATCATTGAACTCGTGATTGATAGGCACATGATTTCATGCAGCAAATTCTCTGAAAGGATTTTGTCAAACTGTGAGTATCTACTTCGTGCACAGCTTTCACTTTGCATCTCTTAATGTTAAAAGACTTTATGTGCACATGTTTAACTTTAAATATTCCACGATACGATATTTAGCACGTATTGTATGCGATGAAACTGGTGTCAGGCACGAACTAAATAACTAACCTTTGTTCCGCTAGTAAATAAACAATTTTCTCCGTCTTTACACCATGAAGTCTTATTGTTATTATTCCTATGATATTTAAAGTCCCGTTGTTTGTTTCTTTGTTTATTTTTCAGAATTTAGAGAAAGAACAGATTGAGTGGAGAAATATGCATTCCTTTTCAATTAGTTCCTCATCATCGGTTAGCTCTACACTAATATATAGTTTTTTATACAGTACAATATTTTACGAACCCCCTGGTTAATTCAGTTAATCAGTTTTTCGGTATAGGCTGGGGTGAAATAAGGAGGTTAAAAGTCATCCAAACAAGTAACTAATAGATGTTAGTAACAAGATATGTAAGTTTTAAACTTCGCCGATGATATATGTCTGATTTCCCACAAACTGGAAGATATGCAAGTGAAGAGCAACAAGTTGACAGGAGAAGCATTACAGATAAGAGGGATTTCAGGTGAACACAAAGAAAACAGAGGTAGCTGATGAAGATTCCTGGCCAACAGCAACAGCAGCAACAACAACAGCAGACAACAATCAGCCAGAATAAATGGGAGAAATGTGAAAGAAGTAATCTCATTTACGTACCTGGGAAGCATCGTCTCAACTACGGGCGGAACTGACGAGGATATCAAAGCAAGGATCGGGAAAGCGAGGCAAGTTTTCATTACTCTCAAGTGTGTGTGGAGTTGAACAGCACTCAGCATGAAAAATAAAATCCGGATTTTCAACTCCAATGTGAAGTCAGTCATTGCTGCTATGTGGATCAGCGACTTGGCGCGTCATGAAGAGCACTTCAAACAAACTACAGACCTTCAACAGTTGTCTTCGCTCAATACTACTGAAGATCAGATAGCCGGCCAGAGAATATCAGTAACAGAGATCTCTGAGAGCGAACTAACCAGGAATCGATTGTGCAACAAATAAGCAGGAAGAAATAGAGGTGGATTTGCCATACTCTGAGGTGACCATCAAGTGAGTGACATCACTAGACAAGCCATGGCTCGAGTGGAACCCGAAAGGGAAGGGGCGAGTTGGTCGTCAATACGAGTGACTTGGAGGAGGTGATGTGAAGAGGAGATGAAAGCATGCGGGCAGACTTGGAGCGGGGTGAAAACGTTAGCAGAGAACCGAACGCAATGGAGACGCGCTTGGGATAGACAGGGGCACGATACCGCGTCAGTTCTTGCATCGACTTAAGTCTCCTTTTTTTTGGCAGTTTGAATAAGTAGCCTTCCTTCCAATCCACAGACACGTTGCCCTCTTTCCACACTGTCTCGAGCAGTGGTGTCATCAAGTTCGCTGATGTTTTTGGGTCCAGTTCTAATGCTTCTGTTGGGATTCTCCTTTTATACTTTGCACATTTTGGACATTATTTCTACTGTAAATGTAGAAAGGTTCCAGTGTAGATAATTTTATTTATATCTTAAGTAAATTAGATGCAATTATTGTGACAAATGCTGAAAATTCCATGGAATAAAGCAGATTATTATTTTTACTAGTGTTATTATCTCCCTATGCAATGAAATTACTTTGCACTCGTACTGTAATATACGTACCCTTCATAAATAATAGTAATATCGATTCGAATCGCACACAAAACTAATATGATTTCATAATTTATTTGTCCGTTTATTTTGTTAACTCACATTACTCAGTCTTAAAACTCATATTGACTTAACCGACCTTATGTTGAATTTTCATATCAATAAATAATTTGAGGAATTCAAATTGAACCAGACTATTTAAAACTTTGTATAGTAAACTAGTAAATCGCATATTTTATCTTGGTATTTACTGTGTCTTAATTTGATCGAAATGGATACATCGTTTCAATGTTAGGTGTAGCGAAAAATGATACTGGATGGTTTTAGGTAATCGATCGTAGGAAGCCTTGTCTGACCTAAGTTTCGTGCTAGTTAGCCCTCACTAGTCGTCAAAGTGCATCTGCAACCGCCTTGAAGGAACGCACGTCGGTGGCAAAGTGGTTAAGACTCTCGCCGACCATGCACATGATCCGGGGTTCAATCCCCTGCCGACGCACACCTGATATCTATGGTCAGCCTGCGAAATGTGGGCTACCGATATCACATGCTGAAAATTCCACACTTGTACCGAAAATATGGTATGGCATCAAGCTGTAGTCAGAGAAATGAGAGTTTTATGTAACTAAGCAATTGTAGTGCACTAAACGAAAAGCGCGGAACTTGGCGCGTCATAAAGAGCATCTCAAACAAACTACAGATGGATTGGCCATACTCTGGGAAAACCATCAAATGACATCCATCACACGCCAAGCCATGGCTCGAGTGGAACCCGAAAGGGAAGCGGCGAGTTGGTCGTCAGTGTGAGGGTGACTTGGAGGAGGTCATGTGAAGAGGAGATGAAAACATGTGGGGAGATGTGGAGCCAGGTGAAAACGTTGTCAGAGAACCGAAAGCAATGGAGACGCGCAGCTGAAGCCCTATATTCCTCTAGGAATTAAAGGATATAATAATAATATAATCAAGCTGTAATCAAAAATCATATCCCCTTTCTGATATTCCAAACCCCATTACCCAGTGCTGCCTGCAGTCAGACATGTTACCACTGAGGTATTCGGCCTCGTGATTGACGGCTTTATTGGATATGTTCTATTGGACGATAGTTAGTAACTAGTGTAATATGATCTAGTCCTTTGTTATGTGCAGACTGAATTCTATCAGTCACATTGGCAATGATACTCTACAGAGAATATTCATGAGAAGAAAAATTATTCCCATCCTAGAATTAACACGAATGAAACAAGTTGTTCAGTAAAGAGTCTCTTTTCAGCGAATTAATTTTCTTTACAAGAGTTTATTTATGAGGATTTATTATGTTTCAGGTTTTGATCACAGATTGATTTCAGTTAGAGAATCATTGAAAACCAGAAAACACTGGAGTGCTGGAAAGCTGCTCCTATCGTCTTAGTTGGGGACTCCTCATCAGTACGTACCCACCGGGTTGATAACCCAGGACCTTCTGGTGACAAGGCAAATTCGAAGACAATTCAACCACTAAGACCCCGATCCAACTGGAAAAGAGTACTCAACTAGAATAAAAACAGCCGTCTAGTACCTCCATGTGGTTTTCCAGCGGTTCTTCAACCGATGTCAGCTCATGATGAAATCCTGAAACTAATCAAATCCCTGCAAAGGAAAACTCGAATATTCATCTGATACTCACTTTTGGTACTGGTACTATTCAGGTAGATAGTTACTTTAGTTTCCAGTGAGAAGTTGTGTGACCAGTGAGGTACGGCAGGTCGGATGTGAAAACAAGTATTCGCCAGCGATGACAATGACTGGTGGGTGTGTTATATCATGAATTGGCAGAAATTGGAATTTATAGGGTGGCCACTGGATCGGGTTTCAGGTGATTGAATGGACTACGAGCTCGCCTCATGACCGGGAGGTCCTGGGTTCGAATCCCGGTGAGTGCACACCAACGGAGAGTCCCAAACTAGGACGATAGAATCAACTGGCTGCCTAGTACTCCCTGGGGGGGGGGTTCAAAGGTTCTCTTACTGATGTCAGCACATGGCGAAATCTTGAAATCTCATGTTTTCTAAAAGCTCATGAGCATATATGAGTCAGAAAGGGTCAGAGAAATAAAATAAGCAAATCATTTAGGTGTAAAATAAAAGGGCTGTTACCGGGAAAATAGAAGTGGGTGGAAGATTTTCTTTTATATGCATAGTTCTGGTACTTCTAACTGAATGGCTAGGACTTCTGCAATGCAAAGAAGCCGGAAACGTATTGTCTTTGACAGGTTGTTCTTCAGTTTTGTAGATTATATTGAAGGAGGCGTTTGTTGAGATGGAATGACCAGTGGCGACGAGATAATCCATTATAGCACTCCTTATGTGGTGGTGTGATACAGACAATGTGTTCCAACGGAATATGATTTTCATATACTCCCATAGTTCAATACGGCATTTAGCAACAGAATACGATATATCTATTTGAACATTTTATTTCATGTCGTTTAATGTAAGCCAAAATCACACGTTCAGTAATTGGTTAGAGAATATAAACTGTATATACATCAACAGCGGTTTGATCAATGGAAAGTAAACCTTGGCTTCCGTGTCTTGTCTTCTGCTGTTAAACTTAAACGGCCATTACTTGATTTCAGCAGCCACACTGGATAGTGTTCTTTGACCTTTTCTGACAGTTTGCGCGTCGAACGACCAATCTACCTGACTCCACAGCAACAGGTGAACTGATATATACATATGTCAGTGGTCAGATGCGAGATCTTGTCCATTGCTCTTCCAGGGAACAGCGGACGACTGGAAAACATTACTCTGAGTGTTGCAGCGAAGAAGGTTCTTCTTATAGAAGTGGAAATTCTTCCCTTAAGAAAATAACTGAGTCGGTCACCTTTGAAGTCGAGGTTCATATAAAGTATCTTTTTCGGCACATATGGCGTTTCTTGCTTTTGTATTTTCTGTTTGTCGTTTTTGTCAATGAAATTTCGTGGACATCTATTTTGCATGAAGATTTTTTTCAGGGAGTGTAGTTCTTCTTCCAGGGTATCGGAACTGTAGATACGTTGAACGCTAGTGGCAAGAAATCCAATTAAGTTTCTTTTTTTGACTGATTGGTACCTAACTGTAGAAGCTTGTCACTTCGCCGTTCCATATGGGTTTCTTATGGATGGACCTCTTTAAAGTTCCGTCAGCTTTTCTTGTAAGTTCAACATCAAGAAAAGGAATTTTGGATCTGTTTTCTATTTCAAGAGTAAACTTTGTAGCTGGAAGGCAGTTGTTGAATATTTATAATAATTGATTAATATCGTGATCATCATCACAGATAATAAAGATCGTGGAAAACACCCACATGGACATTAGAAAGACGACAACACGAAGTTCAGCAAAGATGGCGATCTTTTCGGCGATTTCATTCTCAAAAGCAGCTGTACAATCGCATTTATATAGATTATTTTACATGGATACAATTATTATTTGTTTAATTCCACATGGTAACGAAGGTGATAATAATTTTCAACTTGATATGAAAGTTTGAAGGTACGAATGTATAGATTACAAGGGGCTTAGAGACAAGATTTCATACGATTAGAAAATAGTTACAACGTATGCAAAAATTAATATTTGATAACTGGAGAAATAAGTTTAAGTCAAATAGAAGGTGATAATTGTTTTCAACTTGATATGAATTACAAGAGGCTTAGAGACGCAGGGATAGAACGAATTACAGGTGTGAACAAAATGAGCATGGAAACAAATTGAAGTCAAAGTTTTTCAACTTGAAATGTAGGTTAGGAGGTGTGATAATAGATTACAAGAGCCTTAGAAACACAAAAATTGCACAGGATTAAGATATAATTGTAAAAATAGTTATTTCAAACGAATTATAAGTGTGAACAGGAAAAGCATGGAAACAAACTTAAAATAACTGTTTTTATAACTGAAAAAAAAATTAGGTGAATTTAATGAAGACTGAGGGAATAAGGATCAGACACACGGCGAACGAAAAAATGCTTAAAAAGAAAAGAGAGAACGAAAAAAGAAGAGGAAATAATAATACATAAATAATAATAAAATAATAATAAATGATAATTGTATCCATGTAAACTAATCTATATAAATGCGATTGTACAGCTGCTTTTGAGAATGAAATCGCCGAGAAGATCGCCATCTTTGCTGAACTTCGTGTTCTCTTCTTTCTAATAAACATTTCGTCCACATACATACTGGAAATTATCAGCAGTTGATTTGAGTGAAGCATTCTTGAGGTTTGCCATGAAACAGCCCGCTAGATGTTTTACTTATTTTATTTCTCCAATTCTTCCCGACTCATATATCCTCCTGAACTCTTAAGTAACATCAAATTTCATTTGTTTCTGTTTGCTTCCTGATTATTATTATTATATTATTATTATATCCTTTAATTCCTAGAGGAACATAGGACTTCAGCCGCACGTCTCCATTGCCTTGTTTTCTGCCAACTTTTTCACCCCGCTCCAAGTCTGCCCACATGCTTTCACCTCCTCTTCACATGACCTCCTCCAAGTCACCCTTACGCAGACGACCAACTCGCCGCTTCCCTTTCGGGTTCCACTCGAGCCATGGCTTGTCTAGTAATGACACTTGATGGTTTCCTCAGCGTATGGCCAATCCAATCCACCTCCATTTCTTCCTGCCTATTTGTTTCACAATCAGTTTCTGGTTGATTCGCTCATTGCCAGAGATTCCTGTTGCTGATCTTTTCTGGCCGGCCATCTGATCTTGAGTATTGAGCGAAGACAGCTGTACATGAAAGTCTGTAGTTTAATTGAGGTGCTCTTTATGAGGCGCAGTGCAAGTCTCTAATCCGTATAGTAAGTAGCACTGACTGACTTCACATTGGAGTTGAAAACCCGGATCTTATTTTTGATGCTGAGTGCTGTTGACCTTCACAATTACTTGAAAGTTATGAAAGCTTGCCTTCACTCCTGATTCTTGCTGTGATATCCTCGTCAGTTCTGCCTGTAATTGAAACGGTGCTTCCTAGGAAGGTAGGTAGGTGAAGGAGGTTGTTTCTTTCAGGTTGCTTCCTGATTGCAACTCACTTAATAAATTATTGATATGAAAAAGGAGAGAAGTTCCATTTCCTGGGCTTGGGTATCCAACGAGATAAAGATTTTTTTATTTTTTTTATTTTTGATTACAGCCTGATTCCACACTGTATTTTTGGTACAGGTATGGAATTTTCAGCATGGATATCGGTAGCCCAAAATTTCCCAGGCCGACCATAGATATCAGGTGTGCGTCGGTGTGGGCTCGAACCCCGGACCATGTGCATGGCTGGCGAGAGTCCTAACCACTGTGCCACCAACGCATAGATGACGAAATCATAAGATATATACACAGAAAAGAGACCTGTAGGGCGGTTTATCTTAACTTCAAAAGCTTCTGCCCTATAAGTTACAAAAAGGGATTGGTGAGAACATTATTTGATTGTGTGAGGAAACTGTGTTCAGAAGAAAAGATTGAGGAAGAGCTATGCATTGTGTAGAAATGCCTATGTGACAACGGTTACCCACAAAAGTTCATTGACAAGTATGGGAGACGTCATGTTGAAAAAGTGAAAAGCAGCACAGTAGATAAAAAGCCTATCTTTCTGCAGCTTGCATTCAAAGAATAAGATGCAGACTAAACGCTGCCATGAAGAGAACATATCCAGCCGCCAAGCTTGTATGTGTTTATTAAACAACTAGTTGTTTGAGACAATCAAAAGTGGACAAATACCCACCTCATGTTACCTCCAACTGTGTCTACCAATTTACATGTACGTGCCAAAGCACATACATTGGAAGAGCAGAGAGAAAGGTTAGTGTCCGCATTTATGAACACATACCAAAGAACCTGAGACTGAAAGGTCCAAAAGCATTAAACAGTGCTATTGCTCGTCATCTATTGGACACTGGTCATATTGTAGACAACCTGAAGTTGTTCAAAATAATCAACAAGCAAAAGAAACCTAGCTTGCTACGCTTTGCTGAAGCAATTGCCATCAAACGACTTAAACCAAATCTATTTACGCAGAAAGAGACAGTGGTGAATCCTGCACTGCCCTGGTGATAACAAAAAGATACACAACTTTCATGAGTCACCCTTTTCATGTTTAGAAAACTCTACTGTCTCATCTAAACATGATTCATCCTACCTTCTTTCTTTTCTTTCCTTTTTTCTATTGGCTATTTGATAAGATGCCTTCTTTAGTTACGTAATCTACTTTTTTGTTATGCTCTTTCTAGCTAAACCTTGTTTCTATACACACATACATACTCAACCCTGTTTTTTGTTTCCAAGCCTAATTGTCTAATTATTCTATAAATAGTCAGTGTTTGTAACTCCTAATCAGTTAAATCATTCCGGACTAATGTTACTTTTAACTCCTACCAATTACTCCTTATGATCGTGGAAAAGTATGTTCAAGTCTTTAATGTAATTCATATTTTTTAACGTTCAGGTTGTAACCAGTTGAGAAGAATCCTCGAAATAATTAATAAAAGATGAGGTCATATTATCCTGGTACAATTGTTGTTCTTGCTTTGTTCAAGTTTATTAATTGGGAAGAATTGTATGAAGTTTTTAAATTATTTGTCTTAATACGTAATTCTATCAGCCTGATTCAACTACTTCTTATATGTAATGATGAATAGTATCAATTTAATCTTGTGATGATTCATCTCTTTTTTTACTATCCACTTTAACTACAGAAAAAAAATTGTATGTAAATGCGACTGTACAGCTGAAGAAAATAAATTATCACGTGTTCGTTTTGAGGAATTTGATTGATTACAAGATTGAGATTACGAAGTGATATCAGTTAGAGAAACACTGGAAAACTATCTTGGAGTATTGGATAGCTTTCATCATCGTCCTGGTTTGGGACTTCTCATCAGTAGGCATCTACCGGGGTTCGAGCCCACAACCTTCCTGTTACGAGGCGACCTAGTAGACCATTCAACTCCTGTTTCATGAATTCTAACTTCGGCCAACTCGTGATATGTATTTAGCGCAATCGCCTGACAGTGTCACAGGCGAGTACCTTTCTTCGTGCCTGACTTGGTCGACCGCGTTGATCATATGACTTCTCACTGGAAACCCAAATAACCACCTACCTGAATAAGGCTAGTAGCTAATGAGTATTAGATTGATTATCATGTGTTAGTTTTCGGCGAATTGTTTGGTAACAGGATTGAGATAACGAACTGGAAATGGATTTGTCGAAAAGAGACTCTTCACTGAATGACTTGTCTCGATTTCATCATCAACATATCACCAGCAACAATAATAATAAAAAGTACTTCCTGAAAATATACTTACAGGAGGCGGACGGAAATTTGAGACCACTTTATATGGCTTATCATTTGAAAAATAATGTCCCATATACCTGAGAAATTGAATCAGAAGTAGCACAGAGAGGAAGAGTAGGAGAGCTGATCGAATTAAACGCCATGGAATCATTTGATGATGAAATTCACTAGGAAAGAACGAAAATATAGAAAAGCAGAAGTGGGTAAGATTTTCAACTAATCATTCAGTCTATGAATATATTACAATAAACCACGTCTATTTACACATCATACAAAAGTTAAGAAACTTCACAATTATCGGAGTCTTCTTGCTAAAGAATTTTTTTTTTGATTTACAGCTTGATTCCACATTGTATTTTTGGTACAAGTATGGAATTTTCAGCATGGATATCGGTAGCCCAAATTTTGCAGGCCGACCATAGATATCAGGTGTGCGCCGGCGTGGGCTCGAACCTCGGACCATGTGCATGGTCGGCGAGAGTCCTAACCACTGTGCCACCTGACTTCGCCTCTGCCTCTATGTATGTGCACCAGTTTCTGACAGTAGCTGCACAACCAGTTACATTGGGCGTACATTTAAGCATATTCATCATCATATTTCCTATCATCATTCTGTATAGTGACTAATCAAAGGACATATAAGATCTGTTCCTGGGCGTCTGTTTTAGCACACCTTGTAGATAGATAGTGAGCATAAAGTTGATGTTATTACAGTATTTAAAGTTATTTTTGCATTTTTATGAAGCTTTCTACCGTATCAACCCTGAAAATACAATACAATATTGTCGGGTAGCTAAATTCACTCAGTATCGTCTATTTCAAGGGCGGTGAGTCACGCTTCACGTGGTCCATCGTTCGATCCCAAACCGACACACACTGAGCCCGAATAGCTCAGTAGTAACGTCTCTGACTGCAGCACTGGGTGATGCGGGTTTGAATCTCAGAATGGACATGAGTTCCTTCAAGGTTGCAGATACGCCTTGCTGACGAGTGCCAGCTAGCACGAAACCTAGGTCCAAGGCTTCCTGTGGCCGACTGCCTCCAACCATCTCATACCATCAAATCAATGCGCACCGTGAGGGTGAGCTAGCTAGAATGGTGGTCACATTACAACCTGACTGATAGAATTCAGTCTACAGTGATCAGAGGACTAGACGCATCACACTAGTTACTAGTGTCAAATCAAAATATACACTTCTAAACCCTACGTTTAGTCGGTAGTATGACAGGTTGGGTATGAGGCTAGTCAACACACCTCGCAAAAAACGGAAAACCACCACTAGTAAAACTTGAAAGCTCAAGCTTGTAGTCCTATGCTCCACTCCGGACACAAAGAAATAAACACATTCACTAACTTACTTTTATGAATTTGTTTGTAGGGAATTGATTTATTTCAAATTTTGATCAGAGATCGATATCAGTTAGAGAATTATTGAAAACAAACAGGGAGTACTGAACAGCTAGTGTAACAACAGAAGACAAGGGCTGGCAACAGATCGCTTTATTACGAAAATCAACACGTATTTATATATATTTTATGTGCATTAATAAGGCTTATGCAAGCAGAAAAAGGCAGTCTTCTGATTGGTTGTTTCTCGGAAGTTAAGCAGACAAACACAGTCTTATGATTGGTTGTTTTCGATATTTCTCGGAAAGTAGAGCCATCTATCTGCGAATCATATTTGTCCACATTTAAGTTTGCTGTGATTGGTTGTTGAAACAGCCTTGTTCATATTTTCTCACGGCCCATATTAGTGACCTAGACATTAACGTAGATTTGTGTCAACCAATCGGCTAGCAGCCTGCTCTCACCACACTAGCTACTTCGTCCTAGTTTTAGATTCATCGGTATTACGCACCCACCACCGACGTTCAAACCCAGGACCTTCTGATTACAAGGTAAGCCTGTAGACGATTTAGCCACTACGACACGACTCAATGATCCTTACCCTAACCCATCAATCCATGATCAAAACTTGAAAAAAAAATCAAATCCCTATGAAACAAAACTCTTGAAAAGAAATCTGATGCTCACTAGCGACTGTAAACTACAGGACGAGGCCGTCTGGAGCTTTATTGAGAAGTTGTGACCAGTGAAGTTCACCCAATCAGGAGTGCAAATAAATACTCGCCAATGACATAGGATTGTAGTCGAGTTAAAATCACAAATTGATAGAAGTTGGGATTCATGAGACTTAGAATCAGGTCGGGTTCCAGTGGTTGAAAGGTCTACAAGATCATCTTGTAAACTGGAGCTCCTGGATTCCTAACCCGGAGGACGCATACTGCCGACGTGTCCAAAACTAGGACGAAACAGCTGTCCAGTACTCCCTGCTGGTTTTTCAGTGGTTCTCTAACTGATATGAATCCCCTATTTATTGTTACTTTAATATGTTATGGAAAAAAAACTTCACAATTTCATAATGACTTCAACAAGAACAAGTACATAAATGAATTCAGGTCTCCTCCATTCCTCATCAGTCATATACACCCAGTACAATTCCAAAATCCATTTCAGGCAATCAGCCTAATACATAAATATCCACGATTCTACTTGATTTGTTGAACCTGATTAAATGAAAGCTAATTGAAAACTAAGACTCTTTGCTTAGAATTTAGGCGTTCACTAATTCAGCTGGCCTCCTACATTAGGTTTTCACTGAATTCTATAGGAAGGTGAAGTGACCACACAGATGGGATGATGTGCTTTTGTGGTTCCGTAGTAGAATGCTCTTCAACCATATATCTGTGGTCCGGTGTTCGATTCTCGGTCAACTCATTCCTAAACGGATATAGAAGGCTCGTTTGCCATTTGCCAACATAAACCATCTTTGGCATAGACGTGATATACGGCTGGCTGTCGACCAAAGGATGTGTGTACTACCCAGTAATTCGCTCCATCCTCCTTTCTGGATGGTTGTGAGATGTGACCATTGAGAGTGGAAGACACGAAAAGGTTAGATAGTTGTCTTTGAATATATAGGTGTCTGCGTCCTACGTCCCATGTTAGCTGGTCGTATAATAGGGTAAGTAATTGGGGTGAGGCATCGGTCGAGTGCTAGGTGGTGTAGAAGGAAAACCAATGGATAAGTTCGTGTAGTTACATCGATTGAAATGGTTCGAACATGTATTACGCATGTCTTATCATCGCTTTCCTCGACAATGGGCAATGTTAGCCACTAATATAGGATGGATGAGGTTGGAGAAGAGAGAGTTAGTAGTGGTCAAACCAAAATATGGCTTCCTCAATCAATCGAATCCACAACAGTTAGTTCGAGCTAGCCCGACACGTAGGAAGGTGTAGACTTCCTGACTAGTTGGGTCCTCTGGACGGTAAGCAGCAATGGACGTTGGAGATGATTGGTGACATGTCTCAAAAACATACTCTTTGTCATTTGTCATATCAATAAAAAAAACTGTATTGTTTTTTCTTTATACTCATACTTCTGTTTATTATCTCTCTTTCGAGTCTCTCTTTACTCTGTTCTCTTGCTTTGTGTGCTATATGGAAGGACAGTGACAACTGGAACTGGTGCACATCTGTACAGAGTTCCGTCAGTTAATCAGTTCTAAACCCAACTTTAGACGTTAGCAAGCGCAGAAAAGAGGGAAAGTTGGGCGTGAGGCTGACCAGAACCCTCACCCTGTAAAAAAAATACACCATATTGTTACTGAAACTTTAATACTCATGCTTAAAGACCAACATTCTACGCAGAACTCAAAACAAAGAAAAGATGAAATGTTAAAAACAGAAAAAATAGGTGCCAGAGACGGTTAAGTTAGCCTTCACGCAGCAATAACCACCAATCAACAAATGGCCTTGAACGAACCAATCACATTAAAAGGGGTATTTTTAGGTATAAAATGTATAAAAATGCTACACAGACTACTTTACTTTAAGATATGATAAAAACGACTTTCAGGTTTCCATAGTTATTAAAGTGTTCAACTTTCTGTTTGGTATTCTTTTGATGAATCACTTCCATAAAGTGATATCATACAAACCAATCAGCGGAACGCTAGTTATTTCTCACGACTACGGCTGTATTTCCTCTTTATTAGGACTGTTTTGTCTATATATGTACGATAACACCTCCTCCCAACAGAGAAATGACTGTCTGAATCTTCCAAGATGTAATATCGCTACAGTGTGCTGGTACCACTGAACGTTGGAAACGGGATTATTTTCCTTTTCAGTAGATGTAACTCTCACAGAATGTTTTAGAACCCAGTAATGACAAATATACAAAATCTGGGGTAGTAACTAATGCGATCTAGCAAAATATGTTCTTCGTCTTCAACAAATTTCTCAACGGTGAACACGTCCATCAGGCGATCTACTGAGGCTTTTTATACTGATGATACCATCACAGGAATAAATTCTTTCCTTCCCCACATCAATCCCACATTTAAGCAGTACTGAAGAACTTGGTCTACACCGAATTTCAGACGTAATTGCGTTAGAGCAAGCATTGCACTCAGATCAAGTAGAATAAAAATGTGGACTGACGTGAACAAACTCATTAGTCCACTCAAGGTTATTGGTGCTGACACAGCAATTCGTTGGTAGTTACTGAAGGTTACATTTTAACCTGGCCCCAGAGACTTATTACCACCAAAAAGGAGTCATCCAAAGACATGTATGTACAAATACAACTTCTCAGTGAATTAAATAGGATAACATACCAACCAGAATAAGCTGTTACTCATGTAGCATTAGTCGTTACACTCTCTATATAATGTATATGAGTTAGTAAGTAAATAAAAACTCATGACTAAGCTAATTTTGAATTTTATGTAGATAAAAATTGCGACTCTACGCATCATCATCGAACAGAGTGTAGAATGGCAGTTAAATCTCTCCTCACCTCAACTTCATCGACTCTGAAAATACCTTCGACAGAGGTGACTGTGAAGTACTTCGGAAACTATTTCAACATTATGGAGTGTCCCAAATTTGTATCGACCTCATTCAACAGCTACATGACAATCGCACATGTCAGGTGATCCGCAACATAAAACTCAGCAATGCCTGCAAAGTGAAGACAGAAGTAAGATAAAGCTGACTACTACGGCCGATGATACTGCTGATTGTAGTGCACTGAATAATGCTGAAGATTGTTGGGGGCGAAAAAAAAAGAATACACAGGATCGATAAGAAGACTAGATGATCTAGATATCATGGGTGGTTTATGTTTAATGTCACACAAACTCGAAGACAACAACCGGAAAGTTAGTAGTAGAAGCAGATGGCGAAGACATAACTTCAAGTGAAAATAAAGAAGACGGAAGTGATGAAGACAGTTAACCAACAACCAGAACCAATCACCATCAACGGGAGAAACTCGAAAGTGGTCACTTTCTTCACTTATCTATCTAGAAAGCATCGTTTTAATAACACGTTGTCGGAACGAATGAGGATATCAAAACCAGCCAGGATCGGAAAGGCAAGACAGACCTTCATCAATCTAAAATCAGTTGGGAAATCTTCTGCACTCAGCACAAAAACGAAATTCCGATTTTCAACACAAATCAGTCAGTTTTTCTGTACGGGGTCAGGAACTTTCAATGAGCGTCACTCACAGAAAGCATTTCCAACAGCCAGTAGTCAGTCGTAAACTTTTTTCAACAACTGCCTTCACTAGCTCCATATTCAATATCAAATGTCCAGAAAGAATTATCAACAAGAAACTTTGGAAACAAACCGATTGCTTAAAAAACATGTGGAAGAAAATGGAGATGGGTTGGATACACGCCATTGAGGAGACCATCGAATTACAATGCACGCCTACCAGGCCATTTCTCGAATACAACCCGAATAGGAAACGACGAGTTGGGTGTGAGTTTGAAGGTGACATAGGAGAGATCGTATGGTGAGGAGATCAGAGGATATGAGCAATTGTAGAGCCAGCTGAACAACATTACGGTGGTTAGGACAAGGCGTAGACGTACCATTGAAGCCTTATGTTCCACTCAGAACCTGAGGAAACAATAATAGTACAATGATAATAATATCGATAAAGAACAGTGATTGAGGGGAAAAATAAAAAATCATGCCACTCTGCTTGAAATTCTCTTTTTTTTCTAATCAAGTAGATACTTAGAAATTTTATAATTCTGGCACATTGTCCAACTTGGTCAGCCAAAGGAGAAAAGAAGAATAGTGGCACCTCAATCCTCGAACGCCTTGTCAACTATGGACGCCACCCACCGCCGCATGAGTGCTTCACAGTGCTACACAGATTCCCTCACAATCGCATGAAAAGTCTTCGAATACGCCATCTGTAGACAGTTGGATCATTGGCTATTAGGGATCTGAAATCAGACCTCTGCATTCAAAAGCACTACATACATTCACTCGCCCTACCAAGGCTACCATAACGTTCTTACTATAATTTTGCTTCTTTTTATTATGTAGGTTTACTATTACTATTATTATCGTTATTATTTTATCATTATTGTTCCATATTTTATTATCACTCCAATACTGCTTATAAATACTATTGCATTTTCATACAGCTTTTATAAAAACACTTTATCGTCTTTCCACTGGTTTTTATCCACTCTATGCAATCATATCGATTAGTCATTTTCTCACACACTTATTACGTCATACCGACTTCTGCCTCTTCTTTTCTAATTTCCATTTAGTTACTCCTTCTAGGTTATACCTTTCATTGTGTAATACAATTTTTCTTCACTGTATACATCTTTTTCTTATAATTGAATATGTAAATGATTCCATTCACCTAGAAACATGTTGATGTCGTTTAGAATAATAAAACTAGGGAATTACTGCAAGAAGTGAACTTATCAACTCAGGTGGAGAAAAATTAGTGAGCAGTTACAGTATACTTGCTCTCCTGCTCCTTCTAAAAAAAAGAGACTCTTGCCTCTGTTCACAAGATGTCGTTGTAAGGCTATTGTAAAACGAAAAATAGTTTATTCAACTTCTTAAGTGAACATAATGGTCACTCCACATTAAAACTATTTCACTCCTTATAATTAAATTCAAACAATATGCATATTATCCATTATATAACACGGGAGTAAACTGTATACCATATATACTCAAAGTCCCCCACCCTGGTCTCCCCCCCCACGAAGGTATTCAGAACACTATGCACTGTATCAATATCTTCCCAAATTAAGTTTTTTCCCAAGCTGGCAAGTTGTTTATTTTGAATGATCATAAGTGAACAGACTTAATTCCCTCATTAACCAGACAGATAGTGTGGCGATAGGCAAACACCTAGTCACTTGGCGTGATAAACGCATGGAGATGATAACCTGTTTAACAGCTAAGTGCCGCTTATCTAGCTAACGGATCACCCGGCTACTAATCTACAAGCTGATAAAACTCTAAGGCATTAGTTTTAGCTCCATTTTTTTAACACATTTATGCATATAATTCAAATTCAAGTGTTGGTTTGTAAGGTTTTAATTGGTTAAAGGATTTCATCATGAGCTGACATCAGTTAGAGAACTATTGGAAAACCTGGGAGTACTGGACAGCTGTTTCGTCCTAGTTTGGGACTCTTCGTCAGTACGCACCCACCGGGATTCGAACCAAGGACCTTCTGGTCACAAGGCGAGCTCATAGACCATTAGGTCACTGGGATCCGATCCAATGGCCAGTCCATGAATTCTAACATCTGCCAATTCATGACATAGCGCGACCCCTAGCCAATGCCTTAGGCGAGTATTCATCCTCATACCCAACCTACTGCACCCTACTGGTAACAACTTCCCACTAGAACCCCAGGTAACTGCCTACCTGAATAGGGCAAGTCGCCAGGGAGCACCTGGGGTCCTAGTGAGAAGTCGTGACCAGTAGGGTGCAGCAGGTCGGGTGTGAGGAGAAATACCCGCCGAAGACATTGGCTAGGGGTCGCGCTATGTCATGAATCGGCAGATGTTAGAGTTCATGGGCCATTGGATCGGGTCCCAGTGGCTGAATGGTCTATGAGCTCGCCTTGTGACCAGAAGGTCCTTGGTTCGAATCCCGGTGGGTGCGTACTGACGAAGAGTCCCAAACTAGGACGAAACAGCTGTCCAGTACTCCCAGGTTTTCCAATGGTTCTCTAACTGATGTCAGCTCATGATGAAACCCTGTGTACAATTCTATTTGAACTTCCCGACTGATTGATTGATTGATTGTGCCGAAGTGCTCAGCCTCAGCTTCACATGTCAGCTCCTTGTGCAGATGCATCGACGATGTCTGCTGATTATTTAGCTTGAAGCAAACTGGTGGATGGTAACTAGCAGTGGAATCCACCAGGATAATGCTCATTTTAGCTGTCCTATTTGGAACTACACTTCAGCTGGATGTACCTGCATTCCCCATTGAGTAAATGATGGTGTTTCCATTGAGGCTCAAACCCAGTCCCCATCAATCCAAACGCTAAAGAGTTATGTACTAGACTAATTGGGCCAAAACAGCCACCTCTTGTACAGCGGGTAATAGTAATTACATAATTCAATTTGAACATTCCCGTTCATTGACAGGGCGAAATACGCATCCTGGATTCCATTACTAGTCACTGTCCACCAACCTACATGTATATCTAGTTTAAATAGGACCATTTTGTTGATGAACATCCACAGTTAAGCTAAAAAAATTTCCAATAAGCCTACTGTTGATTAAATGGCTGACTAATAAACTGAAATACTTTGAGCTAGACAGTTTATCTGTGAAGTTTTTATTTTCCTTCTAGGCAGCATCTTCAGCGCATAATTTTTTTTTGATCACAGCTTGATTCCATACCGTATTTTTGGTATAAGTATGGAATTTTCAGCATGGATATCGGTAGCCTAAATTTCGCAGGCCGACCATAGATATCAGGTGTGCGTCGGCGTGGGCTCGAACCCCAGACCATGTGGATGGTCGGCTAGAGTCCTAACCACTGTGCCACCGACGCACAAAGCAATAACCGCGCCTCAGATAAACTTCATTCGCTACGGTACCGCCACTGCGCAAAGTATTCAATTTGAAATGAGAGTTTAGAATTCCGCATGAGTTTATTAATCATCTCCCTTGGTGACCTTGGACGTGACTGGTTGACGTTTCCAGTGATTCGTAAATCGTTAGACACATTGAAGTAGACAACATTTAGTAATCGATAAGAAAGAAATCTCACACACACACACACACAAAGGGTCAAACTTCAGGTCAAAGGAAACAATCAACAATCAAAAACTCAAGTGTCAAAGTGGTGTGATTATAATTGATATGATTATGAACAGCAATAAATTTTGTTCGAAACGTCATCCAGTAAATAATATTGTTTCACTGACTGTGTGATACATCTAATAAACAAACTAATATGGAACAATCAACACCAATACAAGTAGCCTAGAGGGTGTGAAAACACACAAAAACAGGCAGTCACGTTCAAAGTTACCAGGAGAGATGATTAGTAAATTTGTGGAGAAATTTAAAAGCCTAATTCAAATTGAAGTTTGCGCTAAAGATGTTGCCTAGTAAGATAATAAAAGCTCGGCAAATAAACCATCCAGCTCATAGAACACAACTGTATCAAAATCATCCATCTGAGCTACAAATCCAAACTGGAATCCGTACAGAAGTATGTCAATTTATGATGTCTCACTTCTAAAAAGCTCACATACAAGAATAGAAGGTATACATAGAATTTCTTTTTATTCCTTTATGTTCCCAGTGGGACGGTAGCAGTGGTGTTTATTTTTAGCTGATGGGGTTGCTAGCCTCATGCTCAGCCTTCCCTCTTCACTAGTCTTATCACTGCCTTAGCGAGGTATAGCAGTGCGTCCGTGGCTAGAGATCGAATCCCGGACCAAATGCATGGTCGGCGACTATTCTACCAGTGTGCCACCAACGCACGTAGAACGATGCTACAATATAAGTGGACAATAAGGATTTTGAATACAAGACGCAGAGAATACTACTGTACTGCTGTAGGCGATCTCATCCTATATCAATGAGGGTCTACAACTATTTAGTTTTGAATAACTTCACAATCCCAACTAGACAACTAGTATTTCTCTATATAGTAAAGACAAATCTGTAGACTTTGTAGATTATTCATATGTTGTAGTATAAATAATCGTAATTCTTCCAGACTGACACAACTTCAGTTAAGCTTGATAAACAAGGTAGACAGTTTTACATGCATAACACTCAGCTTAGTGACCTCAGCCAAAGGAACAAAACAACCACATAGTATGATGTTCCCTACTTGGAGAATAGTCGACGCCATGTCTAACCTAAGTATCGCCTACTTACTCACTGTACACGAAGTAAACAGATAATCAAGCGTACTTATGATAAAAACCTATAGTCTGTTAGCATCCTCTGCTTTCAATAGTCTCAACCTCACTTAGTCTGTCAGTTCACTACTTTTCTAGCAGGTCTTAAGCCCAGGAAAAAAGGGAGATCGGGCATGCCGCTAGCGATTGTATTCCCAAAAATCAGTCCAATCGCTAAAAAAACTTCGAAGCACAAAAAAAACAGACCAATTTATCGATGGAATTCGAGAGATGAAATGACATAGCAGGCTGGTGAAAATCTACCTTTGGGAAGCCAGTCAGCCGATTTGTTTTTCTTTCGATGAAAGCAGAAATCAGCATTAGGACATGGAGCGTTCGTACAATGTATGAAGCTAGGAAGGTTGCCCGAGTTGCCGGAGAAATGAGAAGATACAGCATAAAAGTACTAAGACAGCAAGTGAGATGGATGTGGAATTTTCAAATTCCTAACTAGAAACTCAATAATACACTCTAGTAACCTAAATGACAACGCAAGCACACTGAGGGAGTCTGTCTGTCTGTTTTCGACATAGAACTTTGCACGAATGTGCGGAAGTTCAAGTCGCCACACTCCGTGTAGCCCGCGAAGCAAGAGAAGAAAGTACAAGAAAAGCATAATAGAAACAGTGAGCAGAGGTGTGAGACAAAGGAGTAATAAAGAAATACAAAACAGTTTCATTGAAGATCATAAGTCACTGAGGGAGTAGCTATCGTGATGTCACTAACAGCAGCCAAAGCTCTTAATTAGTGGAAACCAGTCTCAGAAAAGTGGAGACGCAACCTGCTGGACACAAAGTCAAGATGAAGAGCAGATATGGACTCAAGGTACTCTATAGTCTAGGGAACCTTTAAAGTTAAGCTGAAAGCCTTCAAAAACAACTGGAAACAACTTAATAAACAACGTCTTCAACGACATCAAATTCACAAGAGAAGAGGAATCCGAGAACAAAATACCATTTTTGGACGTCATAGTCAAGTGAACAACCACAGGGGAATTAGAAACTCAAGTTTATAGAAAATCAACTCACATAGACCAAATATTGAATTACAACAGCAATAGTCCAATAACACACAGAAGGAATTGCATATAAACACTATTCAAGAGGGCCAACCATAACTCATTGCAGCACTCCCATCTTAAGGAAAATTGAAGAAAAATATCTCATGGACGTCTGTTTTCCAAAAGAATGGATATCCACGAAATTTCACCAAAAGACATATACCCCCAAGCCAACCTACCAAAGCAAAAGCCACCAAGGAAAGCACAAGAGAAAATCGCCTTACCATATATAAAGGATGTCTCAGAAATCACTACAAGACTCTTCAAACCTTTAGGAATTGACGTCTCACATAAACTAACAAAATCACTTCACTCAGCTGGGTCTGTGTCAACCAGTATAAAACGATATCATCACTCTATTTCAAAGGTCCTCATCAGCTGCACACCACTATATAAAATAACAATGGTTTTTTATTCAAAAGTGTTAATAACATACTTCAATATTTGAATGGTAAGTGTAAGCCTAAAGGTGAGTACTTTTTATAAATAGCCATTGTGATTTTAGGTAGTGATGTGCAGCTGATGAGAACTTGTGAAATGTAATGATGACATCATTTTATACTGTGAATTTGGCCTTTCTTTAACTACCACAGTGTAGTTTCACACTACCTTACCAAGAGCTGTTAATTCATTCCTTTACATTCCTAGTGCAACATAGGGCTACAAGCTGGAGGCTTGAAGTTTCAGTAACATTGGTGTTTATTTTTATGAAATGACGTTGCAAGCTTCATGCCCAACCTTTCTTCATTACCAATCTTATTACCGGCTTAGCGAGGTAAAGGAGTGCATCCGTCGGGAATCGAACCTTAAACCATATGCGTAATTGGCCAGCATTCTACTGCTGTATCACCGATTGACTAACGGGCCGTTTCCAAAGTAGAACTTTGGGTTGATGTGCACTAGTTCCAGTTGCCACACTCTACTCGATGTACCACTCTCTCTCCCTCCCTCTCTCTCTCTCTATATATATATATATATATATATATAGAGAGAGAGAGAGAGAGATAATAAACATACACGTGTGGCAAAAAGAATAGTAAGGTAGAAGAACAACAGAATTTTATTGGATATGATATATTTGAGTTCAACGTTGATTCGGTTACTGGAGGTCACCAAGTTAGGCAATGTCCCTTTTTGCGCCTAAAGTTAGTGCTAACTAGGAACAGATGATTATCTGAACAGGATTGTAGAACTGTAGTTGTGCTACCAGCGCACAGAGCTTTTAATAATAGGCAGTAAAATAAGCCAGAGTACTTACTCCTTATTGCAAACATTTTATATTTTGTTGTGTGAAATAATATCTTGCACATACTACTTATGAGCATTTCTGAAGCAACTCATCAAAATTCTGGCGCAAAATAGTCGTAAAAATGTGTTGAGACTAATATGGACAGAATTACTCACAAATGAAGCTATTTCAGCACAGAGAGGACAATCTTAAACAGTACTACAGAAGAAAAGTTTTGTGACATTGTCATTCTTACATGTTATCATTCGATTACACTGAGAAATATATCATCCCAATATCCTAAATAAGTATTCATCTTATTTTCAAGAATTAGTTTGTAAGGTCTTGTCCGCTGATATCAAATAGAAAACCGTCGGAAACCAGGGAGTACTAGACAACTGTTTCCTTCCAGATTGAGACTCTTCATCACTGCGCACCTACCGGAATTCCAATTTAAGAACATCCGATCACAAAGTGAGATCGTAGACCATTCAGTCACTAGGACCCGATCCGACAGCCAATGAATTCGAACTTCTACGAATTTATGATTTTAGCCCTACCGCCAGCCAATGTTCGCTACAGGGTGAAGTTGCCTGGAGTTTTTGTGAGAAGTCGTGACCAGCAGAGCTTTAGAGTCGAGCGTGAAGATAGATACTTGCCGAAGACAGTGGCTGGTGATCACGATAATATCACCAAACTGGTAGAAGTTGGAATTCATGGGCCATTTGATCAGGTTTCGCTTGTTGAATGGTCTACGAGCTTGCTTTGTAACCGGAAGGTCCTGGATTCGAATCCCAGTGGCTGTATATTGCTGAAGATTTGTCTCATTTTCTTTTTAAATATAATCTTTCTCTTGAATCACATCTCGTTCAAATGCAATGCAGCCTACATTATACGTCTCTGTAAAGAGCGGTGGTTCATCCCTAGGAATCTACTGTTGTAGCATTCGCTTATTATGATTTCCATCAGGGTTGGGTGTCAATCGAGTACACCCTGTCTAGTTTTTGTTAAATTACTTTTAATATACAAAAAAAACATAATCGATGTAGCTTAACTCTTCAAAGTGATGAAACGCAACAGGGAGACTCCCTTTCAGGTTGTTGAATTCAAAGTTTGAAGGGTTAGACATTACAAAACAAAAATCTGTAACTGTCTTCAATCCATACACACATCTCACTGAAATATTGTTAGATAACAATTACCCACTGAGATTTATTAGACGTTATGGAAGTGTCAACCATACAGCTTTACCAATCCAATCATTTCCCAAAAAGGATGTTTACATATCCTTGCCGTTCAGAGGTGATCAACAAAGTCTAGTCACTAGACAAAGACTAAAGGCCGCAATTAATAGAACCTATTACGCAGCTAAACTTATCTTCATAGAGAAAACGAAAATTATGCTGTCCTGTAAACCCTCACATTATCTGAACGATAGTGACACATCCCACTGTGTTTATCAATTTACATGTATGTGTGGAGACACGTACATAGGGAGGACCCATCGATCTTTGTAGGTTAGGACTACAGAATATATTACAAAATTGCTGCACCAATAAATAAAACCTGCATGTCTCTGCAAGTTAGGGCTACAGAACACATTCCAAAGTGGCTGCAACAACAAATGAAATCGCCAGATACAATTGACCCGGGAAATAGATGTCCAACATCATCTATAGCGAAGCATACTATAGAGACGAGTCATAAGGTTGATTTTAACAATGCCTTTAAGCCGATATATAAGACAAGGTTGGGTCGCCTTAGCCTTTAAAAGACTTAAACCTGTCTTATGCATCCAAAAGTTATTTGTTATCACCTTAAACCTGCCTTGGTAATCCAACTTAGAACCAAGGACCAACTTTACTTCATAATATTTTCAAACCCTTTCTTTGCCTTTTTTTTTCCTCCCTTTATCTTTCTTACCCACACTTATTGCGTTTCCCTACCCATTATTTTGTGACCTTGACCTGTACACAATCTGACCTGTATTGTAATTATTCATGCTTTCTTACCTTATATAAAAACTGTGTATGACAAGTACGTGTAAGATCAGAATGCCCGAAATGTGTTGCGCCAATACATTACACGTTTCAGATAAACTACATCTTCATATTGTTTTGTCGAAATACACACTTGTATCAATACACTTCTACAGATTCGCCAATCATCAACATGGCCCCCCATACACACACAAACACACGAAAATATGTGCAGTCACACAAATAACCTTGCAGAAACACATCGACGCTGACTTATATCAGTATTACAAAACGAACATGATAAAGTTCCACTCTTTTGCCGAGATTCGTAACCACACCTACGACACTAGTAAAAATAACAAGGCTATCATAAACACGTGAATAAGTAGTGAAGACAGGACTCCAGGTGAACGTAGAGAAGGCGGAATTGATGAAGACAGTTAACCAACAACAACCAGAATGAATCACCATCAACGGAAGAAATTCGAAAATGGTCACGTCCTTCAATTATCTAGGGAGCATCGTTTTAACTAAACGTAGTCGGTAGAAATGAGGATATCAAGGCCAACCAGGAATGGAAAGGCGAGACAGACCTTCATCAGTCTCAGATCAGTTGGGAAATCTGCACTCCACAGCACAAAAAATAAAATTCGGATTTTCAATACGAATTTTAAATCAGTTATTTCTTCTATATGGGTCAAAAACGTTCAATGCGCGTCACGGAAAGCATTTCCAATAGGTCACAGCAGATTTGGATTAACAGTTACCTTCGTTCTGTATTGAAGATTGGGTGTCCAGAAAGAATTAGCAACAAGGAACTGTAGGAAAAAACTAACTAAGGAACTATCACTCAATAAATGTGTAGGAGAAACTGGAGCTGGATCGGGCAGACGGTGAGAAGATCAGCAAATGACATCGCGCACCTTCCAGGCCATCGCTCGAGTGGAACCCAAATGGGAAACGACAAGTTGGGCATGGCTTCGAAGGTGACATGTTGCGTCGAAGACACAGTAGTTAGGACTCTCGCCGACCATGCACATGGTCCGGGGTTCGACCCCCTGCCTACGTACACCTGATATCTATGGTCGGCCTGCAAAATTTGGGCTACCGACATCACATGCTGAAAATTCCATGCCTGTACTGAAAAATATGGTGTGGAATCAAACTGTAATCAGAAATAAAAAATAGATGGCGAAGTTAAACTTTCGACACCACTAACTACCAATCAGCGAATTATCCAATGAGATTCACGAACGATGTCGAATTATCCACTGAGGCTCACGAACGTAGTTCAATGTTGCATAGCGCTTGATTCATTTCAAATGCGTGGCCTTACAAGGTTACGGTTGCAATTCGAGGAGGATAGTGTTTTCCAGTATTGCCTGAATTTAGGGTTGCTCCGGAAGGAGCAAACTTGTTCGTATGGTGGTATCATGACTTTAAAAAGCTATAGCAGATCAACTGGTGGATTTGTTCATCGTTGTGCTATATGTTTGAAGCGTGCTAGCATTATAGAGGGTAGGCTGATTATTTTAATATTTCGTAGGAACTTTTTTCGCTAGGTCGCATCTCTCCCTAACCCAGATTTTATAAATCTGCAACTACTGGGTGTTGAAACAGCCTGTCTCAACAGTTCAGTGGTACCAGTATTGCAGAGACATCGCATCATGGAAAATGAAGAAAATCACTTGTTTGCTGGGTGGAGAAGACGTTATCGTGCATGTCGATGAAACAGTGCTGGTAAAAAAGAAAGGGTTTTGGGGCAGATTGAAAAATAGGATAAGGGCTATAAATGGATCTCATTTATAGTCATTTAGATGAATATATGTACAGGATGTGGTGTAACTTCTCTATTGACAGTCCCATGCTAAACTGGGAGATGTTTCTCTCACATGTTCGAGAAAGACATCCCATGTAACTTTTTTATTATCTATTTTATGCAATTTTTCTATAAATATACATTTCCATTCATCATATATGCCTCTTTAATGTGATTAGTCCCGTCAAGGTCGTTTTCTGATTGGTTGTTAGTGGTGTCTAAAGTTTAACTTTGCCAAATAGATTGTGTGGTGAGGAAAAGATCAGAGATTATGAGAAATCGTGGTCCCAGCTAGAGTGGCTAGCAGGAAGTGGAAATGTGCTATTGAAGCTCTATATCCCATTCCGAGCCCAAAGAAACGATAATAATAATGATATCATTAAAACCAATATTATACAAATCCACACAAAATGAAGAATTACTACATGACATAAAAGTAAAATTTGAACACCGCAGTAGAACAGAATTCCGTATTAGATAAATTTACTTGGTATAATATTCACAGTGATACAGTCATTATATACTGCAATACACTATTTGTATTACTTTGTATCACAGTGCGTTTTCTATCACATAAACTTATCTATTATGGAATGCATTACTACTCCAATACCATACCAGCACACTGCTCAGTCGTGTAACCATAATAAATCAATAAAAACACAAGAATTTTGATAAATTGGTTGAGTATTACAGTCAAAATGGCACCACTGCCACGACCACCACTAAATCATGAGAAGGACAGAAAAATCAATCGCATTCCATCAACACACATACGTAAGAAAGACTTAACATCAATCGTACAGCCAATTCAGTCGTTAAGAAATAAGGTGCTAATTGATATAATGAACAGAGGTTGATAACGATATCTCATCAATAACAAGTTAGATGGTTCTGTGCACACTTAACTCATTTAATCTATCTGATTGTTGTAAAACATAGAAACACAGCAGAATCAAAAAGTTACACTACGACATGACTTTCAGGTCTTCTTTATATCGTACATTTTAAAATATAACTGACATAGAACCATTGGTGAACCTGGGAGTGCTGAACAGCCAATTGTTTCATTCTAGTACACACCCAGCACCTCCAGGTTACAAAGCGAGCTCGTAGACCATTCATCAGTCATTGGGACTGGGACCCAATGGTCCATGAACTCTAACCACTGTCAATTCACGATATAGCACAACCACTGGCGAGTATTTGTTCTCACACCCGACCCTATGTACCTCACTAATCACGACTTCTCACTTGAATCTAGGTAACTAACTACCCATCTGAATAGAGTCAGTCGCCAGTGAGCATCAGATGGATATTCAAGTGTTGGTTTGCAGGATTTCATCATGATCTGACATCGGTTAGAGAACCATTAAAAAACCACCTGGGAGTATTGCATAGCCAGTTGTTCCTATCGTCCTTGTTTAGGACTCTTTATCAGTACGCAGCCACTACAGGACCTGTCTTCCAGTTACAAGGCGTGCTCGTAGATCGTTCGTTCCAACCAATGGTCCGTGAATTTCAAGTTCTGCTCATTCGCGCTATCCAGTACTCCCTGGTTTTCCCCAGTGGTTTTCTAACTGATGACATCGCTCGTGATCAAACGAGGAAATACTACCACTACTACTATTACTATTTTGTAACGTCTACAAAAAAACACCAAAAAATGACACCAATGTCGTCAGTCACGACAGTGCATTGTTAAGCTGGACTTTCAACGTAAAACTTTGCACAAAACTGTAACAGTTTCATTAAAATTGCACAACTGTATCGAACGGAATAACGAATAAGCATTCGCACACTGCAGCATAACATAACATTGGAGAGCAAAACAAAAACGAAGCACTAAAATGCGGTTTTTTCAAAACTTATGGATATATTTTAAAATTTTCACAGATTATATGTAAGTGGTGTTGAGGATTACAAAAACAAAAACAGAGAGTAGGGTTAGATCTGCACAAAGGCTAAAAAATGAATCATATAAGTAATATAAACATGAAAAAAGGGAAAATCAATGGATCCTTTTCCTATACATACTAATTTGAGGTAAACACAGTTTACTTGTAATAAGCACAAAGAAAGATGCTGCCGTGTATGTGTTATTTTGGTTAAACTATATCATCTATGAGATGTAGACACACCTCTAAGGAGGAAATATGTGTATTTATCACTAAAAGTCAATTTGATGAAAGGATTTCTCTATGCACGATTGATTAATTAAACAGGTTTCGTAGCCTTGATAGACGGGAGAAGAAAATCTTCTAACTCTTTATACGCCGTGTCTAAATCATTATTGATGATAATTTTTGTATATAATTTTTTGCCTTCTTCAGTTTCTGAAAATTCAATATCTTTACGAGCTCTTTCAATTCGTTTAGACAAGGTTTCTTCAGTTTCTGTTCCACGAGCAAGTAAACGTCTATTCAAATCATCAATAGACGGTGGACGAATAAGAATGTATTCAGCATTTAACGGTGGTTGAATTGCACGAATACTTTTAACGCCTTCTAATTCGACATCTAAAATACATATCCGGCCAGTATCCAGTACCTAAAATCAAAAAAAAATTAACAATAAAAATCGGGAAAAAAACTAGAAATTGCATTTAGTATGTAAAACCTTTTATCAGCTTAAAATATAAAACCCTTGTTGTTATTAGATGGTTGGAGGCAAGTGGCCACAGGAAGCCTCGACTCACCTAGATTTCGGGCTAGTTACTACTCGCCATGCAGCAAGGCATATCTGCTACTACCCTGAAGGATCTCATGCCCCTCCTGAGATTCGAACCCATATCACTTAAAGCTCCAGTCAAGGACGTTACCACCACTGAGCTATTCGGGCTGGCAACTGACCTCATGTAGGACTACTGATTTGGATACTTTGAGTGGATACTAATAACTACTATCATGAGTCAGTGGTAACTTCTTTGACTGCAGCTTTGAGTGTCACAGGTTCGAATCTCAGGAGAGATATGAGTTTCTTCAAGGTAGTTGAATATAAGGCCTTGATGACTGACTGGTGAGTGCCAGCAAGCACGAAACCTAAGTCAGTCAAGGCTTCTTGTGGCCAATCGCCATTTAAAACCTTGCTACTCAAGGCTCGATCTCAAAGAAGTTATACTGCTGTCAATTACTTATGTCTCATATTTTCACTATGGCCACTTATTGAAACATCTTTCATAAAACCCAGAAAAGTCTTAATTATGTATCCTTATTGAAAGTCGATCTAGATATTACCTCTGGGCTTTAAATTCCATATCTTTTACAATAAGCTAGACTGAATTCACCTTAAAATTCAATCGGGAAATGTTTGACTAACTGTTTGACTTAAGACCTACAACCAATGAAAGTTGACTGGAAGCCAGATTTATGGACTTAGCTATTAAAGTAGCCATTAGCCAAAAGTTTGACGAAAATACTTTGCGCGGTGTATCAAAAAGTTACCAATGAAATGACAAAGAACGAGACCTGATAAAGATTTTACTGCAGTAGCGTTAATCAGAAAACACTATATTTCAGAGATATTTAGTGATAATACTTATTTTTCGGATTAATCAATAAAGAAATGAAACAGAAAACTGGTAAGGTTATTATTCAAGTACTTAAGTTTAATCATATTGAGTAGTTGAGTGCGTAACAGAACAATTATTCTTGCGACTAAGTCATATAAGAGAATGGGAAAGAATTCACCTACCACAAGCTAAGAATATTTAACTCTATGAAAGTAATTCGATGAGAAAAGTAAATTTCCCTTAACGTGAACGTGTTACGGAGCTTTGTTGTTAAAAATCACTCTTATTAGGTAAAGATACAGTCGTTAAGGCGAAAAAAAAATATGCACATGTTAGATTCATTTCTAAACTAGTGTCAATCCAACATACAAAAGTGGGTGATTTAAACTGATATACACGAGGGGATCAACTTCAGCAATATACTGCTAAGTGGAGCCAAAAAACGGAGTAGACCATGTTTCCATCTTTTGACAGACAATAAAAACAACCTCTGGTACTCGTCATACTTCTTGACCGAAAAGTGGTATTGAACTTCGTCAATTAGGAGACAATGCAACACCTAACTGCAAAAGGAATTACTAAGTATGTTGTGCTAGCTAATGTACTCTGATGTAACCTACGTAGGTACGTAAGAACTTAAACAAATTTGAAGGTAAAAGCGGATATACCCAGGGATGCTGGATACTCCTATCCTTACTTAAACATATTTCAAACGTATTAATAGAACTACATAACCGATTTTGATATTAATTGCAACAGTTGGAGTGATCACAGGTAGTAACTTAGTTCGAAATATTACCAAAAACAAAAACTTATCATTACGTGTAAACTATTGAAATATAATTATAATTTATTTGACCTAATCCACAATGCTCAAATTTTTAAGGTTACCAGGAGAAAAAAACGATGTAACCTTTATGAGTGAGAAAGATTACAAAATGCAAGACCCTCTTCTTACTATTAACATTTGTAAAATCGCTGGCAACAGAGCTACGTAATGTTGGTTTGCATCTCTGAGCTATCATCACTTACCACGAAGTCTCAAATATATTGTGCTGATGAGAGCTCAAGTCTAGAGATTATTGTCGATTGTTTCGAGAAACAGAACATAAGATTTGAATATCATTCAGTATGTGGTTCACCTCTGTCTTAGAGCCATCTGTAAAGAATCTTGGTCTAACACTAGAAAGTGAATAGGCTATGCTGACGACATTAGTCATTTTGGATATCACAAGCCCCAATGGACTGATGCAAAACAAAACCTGAGACCAGGAGCAGTGACTGCTAGATAAGAGGCTACAGATGAAAGGGTCTATGCACTGCAAAGCAACTCACTCTATTATATTCTACTTTTCAGGCATAACCACCAGAAAGCAAATATGAGAAGACTACAGATCTTTTCATCACATATTCTTTGTCTATTTGCACAAGTTTAAGGAATCAACATAGACGACAGTGCGGAGATAACACGCAGTGTCAAAGGAGTAAAGTCAGCCAATCTGTTAGGTTTTACATCTACAAGGATCTTAATGACTACACGTTTGTTCGTAGATTCACTGCCTACCTAGACTAGGCATATCAGTAGGAGTTGGATTAAACAGGAAACGCCACACGAAGTTAAAAACTGCTAATATAATAGCTTAATTTAAGCAGTGTAATAACAAACAACTCCAAGCTGGTTTATGTGATACAATACAAGGTTGAAACAAACATTGCAATGCTCCTGATGTTGTAAAAAATTATATTTGTAAAATCTCAGCGATATTGAAATGAGTAATTCCACCGTTTCGTTCGGAAATCTGGTCCGAACTTCTTCAGGGAAATTAATCAAAATTAACATAACAGGTTTATATATAAAAGGAACATCTTAAGTTTTTAAAAACTTTGTCCAATCATGATTTATAAAGCAAATATTAACAAGTATGATAAACAAAGTTGTACGAGTTGTGATCAAAATTTGACCTCAGACTTACAAATATTGATCTACCTTTGTTAAACACTTTAAACACAGTGTGTATGTGTGTGTGTGCGGATAAACAGTTGTAAAACAATGTCTTAACGTCTCCATGAGTAGATATAGACAGTCGGGAAACTTTGACCAAGTATTATTAGTTAGTGATACATATCCATTCTTATTTATTAATCAGGATTTCCTATGCGTCATCTAACATCACACCTTCATGTCTGTTCAAACTGTTAGTATCTAGAATTTTATGATTAGACGTATTTTCAAAATTATGGTGTTTAGGATTAGAGTTTAGTTGAACAACCCCGTCAAACTTATTACTTTGTCTTCTTTCTGAAAATTCAGCTGATTTATTCGACCTACTGAAGTTGTCAGGTGACTGGACAGCTACGAATTTAGCATACGCATTCTGCTGCAGACAACGGAGAGTGGAAACACGATGATTGTGCCAATTACATAGTTTCTTTGTTAATTTAATTCGATTACAAAATAAATCAAATGAACTGTAGTCAAGATTTGATAGAATAGTTCTATAATATTTGGGCGCCGAGTGAGAAGTAGACATTTGTAAAAAATTATATTTGTAACAAATTTTGATCACAACTCGTACAATTTTGTTTATTATACTTGTTAATATTTGTTTTATAAATCATGATTGGACAAAGTTTTTAAAAACTTAAGATGTTCCTTTTATATATAAACCTGTTATGTTAATTTTGATTAATTTCCCTGAAGAAGTTCGGACCAGATTTCCGAACGAAACGTTGGAATTACTCATTTCAATATCGCTGAGATTTTACAAATATAATTTTTTACAAATGTCTACTTCTCACTCGGCACCCAAATATTATAGAACTATTCTGTCAAATCTTGACTACAGTTCATTTGACTCCTGATGTTGCATATGTAAATGAAACATATAGACAGTTAGAGAAGTCCCCAAACGGACTTAAGATATAAAACAATAAATCAGAAGCAGGGGACTAAATTCATTTTGATAGTAAACTGTCTGAGATAAAAGTTTTCATTTATGTCTGAGAGGAATGATTGTGAAGGCAGTGTTTATGTATAAATACAAGATGCTTAAATATTCGGAACTTAATGGCATTAAACGATGCACAAAAATTTGTGACCAACAAGTAGGATAGAGTCTTAATGATACTATCCCTAATATTCACCAACTTGGACGATTACATTAGCTAAGTATAAGCAATATAAATTTATTGCTTATAGCAACAGGTTTCATTGGAAAGTATTAATACTTTCAAACGATATCATTTACCACTCAAGTATGCAACCAAGATTTCAACAGACAAATCAGTAAACGGTATTCATCTAAAATGAAAAGTGATTACCGAGTGTACAGCATATCTTGAAGTCCCATAGATATTTCCGGCGAATTCTGCGTGCTCCAAAAACTTCCCTTCAGAAATTTCCCGTAAGAATGTATCTCTATCAGTAAAGTGATAATCTATGCCATCTTTCTCCCCGGGTCGTGGCTTTCGTGTTGTGTGAGACACACTAAATGCAAAACTTGTCGGATACTTCTTCATTAGCATTTGAAGAAGTGTGCTTTTACCAGCTCCAGAAGGACCTGAAAATACGTATATTGGCAGCTTATTCATTTTTTAAGGCCGTAGAAAGGATTGTCGATATCAGATGTAGTGGGAGGATACGGACGACAGTCACTACACCCCAAGCTAGCCAAGAACGAAAAGACAGACCATTATTCTAACCACGGCCTCCAAGGACTTGCACACTTTTATTTGAAATGTGAAGTACTAAAACAAAAGATTAATGAAACCATTCACATCAGTAAGACATTCAGAGCATTAGAAAAGAAAATAAAGTCTTCCGAGTTAGTTTTTAGTAGTTAACTCGAGCATCAGGAGCCGAGCTCTGAACTTACTACGTGGTCAACAAACAGAAGTTACAGATGATAAATGGAAGATAAATAGTGAAGAAATACCACCTGATAATCGTTGGGTTGGGCATGAGATGCGAATAAATGAACTTAAACAATATGAGTGATAAAGCGACTGGTGAACCTGGAACATAGCCTGTGAAACTGGAAATAAAACTGGCGTTACTGCCTGGCTGTAAGTAGAAATCGTGGTCGTTACTGCCACGAGGTGCAGTAAATGACCGGCGGGCTACCATGCAGTTATGTGTGACCTGGAGAACTCAAGTGACCCGATCTGACTAAACGGGAGTCGTAAAAATTAGGCTATGCAGCCTTAGTGAGAGAATGCCTTCTGCAAAGGTCCCTCACATATTCATGAGGAAATGAATCAACATAAGTAAAACAACCAACAAACACAGTCTAAACGGGCCTGATATATCCATCAGACCGAAAGAAGGATTAATGAAAACAGAAGTGCCACTTTTCGAATAAAGGAGAGAACAAAGGAAAAGCGACTTAGTGGATTAGATTTTCAGATATACATGCCTTAGAAATCTATATTCTGTGAGATAATCCAGACACTAATAAAAGCCTAAAGATAACACACCAGCATATTCATTACCAGAAGTAAAATGTATGGGAGTGGTACGGTAGTGAGTGACCTGATTCCAGCCATTGTGTTGCCCAATAGAACATAACTATTGTTCGACTTGAATGAGAAGCCTGCGTTGCCATAGTTTAGCTGTCTGCGCAGGTAATGAGTCAGTGATAGTGTGGTCATTCTACAAAAAGGTATTATATGACCAATCACATGTTGTAAGTGTTTAGGGAACTTGGAAGGGTAGAAAGAACAACCAAGAGGGATCTATATCATCTTTCTGGTTTCTAAGGCTTTCTTTACCTACTGGAGGTTTGATTATGTATGGCCCATATTATTTGCCTTTCGCAGCGCTTTTGCAAATAAAGGTTCATCAGAACCAATGCTCTTTCACAACATTACAGGGCGCCGCTCGGTAATTTGTGCTATCATTTTGATACAAAAGTCAGTTTCTAAATTGGCAAGCCTTGCTTCCAGTTCATACTTTCCCGTCTGACTAAAATCGATAAATCTTTTTTGTTCTCCACATTTGTCTACTCATTTATTTCTCAGGTACTTATTACTTTGTTCGATAATATTTTCCATTAAAAGTCTGATTGGCCAACCAAAGAAATTGGCCTTAAGGACCCTGCTTCCTTGTTTGTGGATTCTTCAGTAACCACCAAAGTTAGGCTGCCTAATTTTGACCAAATGACCAAGAACTAAGGGTCGATCAACTAGACCACTACTTCAACCGGCACAGCATTAAGCCCGAAACCACCATGTGTAGGTACTTATTTCCTCAATCACGTTATGAGACCAGCGAGGAGGTGCGTGACTTTATACTTCATCCGCCCAAAGACCTGCCATACATAGTGCTGATGCGCGAGGTAATAAAACAACTCTCTGTGTCCGAAAATCGGAGTATGCATCGGTTGCTTCAAAGGGAGAAGATGTGAGATAGGCTCACATCGCAGTTCTTCCGTCGCCTGCAGGAGCCTGTAGGGAACAGCAACATGGGGAGAGGCAGTAATGAAGCAAGGTTGATTACAAGCCCTCCCAGAGTATGTGTAATAGGCGCTAGACACACGGGATTATGACTCTGCTCTTGAACACTTAGCAAGCATAATTGGTCGGTTGTTGTGAAGGAGACAACATCAACACGGACAGGTCACCAAACGAATACGAGCAAAGACCCAATAATCTCGCATCTGGTGACCATTGTTAGGTTACTAACGCAGCAACTGGCACAAAAAACTAACACAGGTAATGCGAAGGAGATCACTTAATAAGTCACGTTCTCGATGGAAGAGGACGCCCAAACAAACTAGGTCAACAGGTCAGTTTTTCAGTGTCACTGCAGGTTTGGCGCACAGTCAACAAAGTGCACGCGGTCGTGCTCCTGGCCTTAAATATCCCAAAAGCAACAGGGGGCGATTAACCTCTTAAGAGGTAGCGGTCACAGGGAGGGTGTGTCCGGCACTTGTCTATTCTACGTCAAGGATAAGAACACTCGTACGGACTGTTTTGTTGGTATAAGAGTTTCACCCAGTATCATAACAAAACCATTGGGTGATCCGGGAAGACAAAGTCCCCTATAACGTTAGTGATCACCGGTTAAAATCAAGACAGCATATGTCAATGGAGTTGAAGATTGAACGATCAATTCATGGTTTTTTGCTCAAAATCAACTTCCCCAATTTTCGCGGAGGCATCAATACGACAGTCATCGTCTCATCGGTCGCTGTTCAGAAAGAAGTCAGCAGAAAACCGTCAGAAGTAATATTGTGATTTATTATTGTAATATTTGTTCACAGACCTTAGTCCAAATATTATTTTTATATGTTGGTGTTACAATAAAGAATCCACGAGTCAACAATTGCTCTTTTGGTTTTTTCGTCCGTATTAACTAAGCGTTTCTGAAAAACTTCAAGGAACAGCGTGAGCCCGAGCGTAGCAAGAGCCGGGCATTAACGGTTTATGAGACGTGGCTGACAGTTTCTGATGGTAGAAACAGATTTGGCGGATTCAGTCAGTTGGTGAAAGTTTCGATAGTCACCGTTCATCTTACCTGGTGCCGGTCAAGTCCTCTTTGAACAAGCAATATCTGGAACATTTTTGGAATTGGGTCAAGTTCAACAATGCCTGGGTCAAAGAAGGGACAGAGTGTCTTTGATGCAAACAGGAAAGTAAGCCATGGTGACTTGTCTGTTGATTGTAAGGATGTGTCTGATGTTAAGCATGACATGGTTGATGTTATTGTTTCGCCGTTCAGGGATAATAGGAACATCAAACTCCCTAAATTAGAACCACGATGTTTTGATGGAAACCCGGCTGATTATTTACAATTTGTAAAGGAGTTTGAGATCGTGCTGAGTGGTTCTTTATTAAGTGATGAAATGAAATTGATGTATTTGATGAGATATTGCACTGGAGATGCTTCAAGAGCCATACAGTGCTGTAAGCTCATGCCCCCTAATGAGGGATACGCTGAGGCTATGAGCATACTAAGTCAAAGGTTTGGAAGACCTTCAATGATTGTAAGGAACGTATACGAAGCTGTCAAAGGTAACGGCAGTCAACTTCAAGATGACTCCAAGGCACTTACTGAGTTTTTAAATAATCTTATGACTTATAAGAATACCTTGATTTCGATGAATTGCATGAGTGACCTCAACTCGAGCTTTATACTAGAAGTAATAGCAAAACGCCTACCTACTCGACTGCAAAGGAAGTGGGTGAAGATAAGCTCCCATATAAAGGATGAGGGTATCGAGCCAAAGTTTGATGATATCCTGAAACTGGTAAAAGATAGCGTCAATCATTCTGTGAGAAAGTTTGCCAGTATATTGAATCTCACCCCTAGAATAGAGCAGTCTGAGAGTAAAACGCAATAATTGATGATGAACAGGCCTCAGAGAGGTGGATATCGAGAAGGCTCCATGATGTCTAGTAATGCATATAGAGCTAGTGAGTGTAACAGGTTTCGTAGTACATCCTCAACAGATGAGTTACAAGATGCAAGACAAACACGGTTGTGTTTTACACGTTTGCAAGAGGTGCATACAGAAGTGAACTGTGAACCGGTGAGCAAGTTCAGTGATAAGCTAAATGTAAACTCCAGGCCTGACTCCGAATTGTGTGACGATAACGGTGCGGTCAAGAAGTCTGTAGTTGCAACTGATAAGCCATTGTTGAATAGAGTGTCACAGAATAGGGTTACTGCTTCAGAGTGCAGTTCTGACTCCAAAAGTTTACAAAGTATAACTAGTCAGAGTGAAGATATAAAACCTTTAATGATTTGTGAGGAGGAACCAAAATTGTCTACTTCTGTTATTAAAGAGTTTGAAAATGATGAAGTTGACGGTAAAGTGAATATTCGTGGTAATGATCATGATACTTCACAGTTGTCCTTCGTTGGTCATGATGAGATGAGGGATATGCCTACTACTGCTAAGTTGAACAAAGGTTCTGTACAACTACAACGTGAAGTAGATTTGAACGCAGATGCAGTTCCAGAAGGTGTGCATACGTGTGAGACAGTCAGTGTGAGTGATCAGCATGTAGCCCACCTATCATCAGATGCTAGTGCTAAACCTGAGCTGATGGTAAAAGACAGCAGTGGTGGTGGTATTGGAGGTAGACAAATTTCTGAAAATCGAGCAACAACAGCTTTTGATCCACAGCTAACTTCATCAACTGATATCAATCAGTCGTCGTTGGTGTTGTCATTCACAATGAAACAGACGCCCATCAACTCAAGTATCTTGCGCCATGACTATGCTAGTATTAGTTCGTTTGAAAGGACGAATATCAATGGTCAGTTTAGTGAGGATAAGCCAAGTGTAAACGAGAGAGTAATTGTTAAATTGACTTGCATGAACCAAGGCATTTCTAGTTTCAAGTTACTATTTGAATGCTATTATCTTTGGTGTAAATTACTCTGTTTTTACACTTGGTTGATGAGATATGTCGCGTGTTTGTTCGTCATCTATATTCTACGATACAATGACATGAGCGTGTTACCGTTCAGATTTTAGGGTATAGCTGATAAAAGGTAATCAGCAAATGAACTCTGCGATGATTTTCCAACCTAGAGCGTCAACCTGAGAAGGGTTGTAGGCGTACTGGTGTAAGTCCTACAATTCTTCAAAGGGTAGCGCATCAATGAGCAGTCCAATGTGCTTGTTGTGTGATTTTGTACATATGTTCATATTGTATATACTGAATTGATATCATCTGTCATCTAGCTGTTGGTAATTCTGTTTGTGTCCGGACGACTTCCACTTGGATCATCAACCTGAGAAGGAATGTAGGCGTACTGCTGTAAGTCCTACAGTTCTTCAAGGGTAGTTTGTCGTGCCGGAATCCAAAACATTTGATGTGGTGATTGTACATATGATTGTGTTAAATAGTTGTGTGAGTTCCAATTATCGTAATTGTTGGTTAATCTTGTTTGTGTCCGGACATTCCACAACTTACAATCGTCAACGTGAGAAGGGTTGTAGGCGTACTGGTGTAAGTCCTGCGATTCTTCAAAGGAATTACATCGAGACCCGATCTGCGAGTTTGTTGGTACTGTTTGTATATATGTGTGGTGTGTCACATCAATTAGTAATTTTGGACTCATTGTGTTTACTTGTTGTTTTCGTACCTTGTTTTTATTGCATAGTTTTGTTAAAATTTTCGTCGTGATTACTTCCGAAGTTGTTTCGAGTCTTCTACATCCGTGAATGAATTGATTGATGTTAAGGACAGCAGATGGGTCGTTTACGCCGGGGAGGCTAGGCTATTGCTTAGAATGAAATGCACACGGAGATAATTGTTGGCTGCGGTCCCACACGCTGGGGAGCAAGAGTGTAGAGGACTGAAGCGCGCACACGTCACCGTTACTAGAACTGAGGCAGAATGAGTGACAGGCGATTGCAGTGGTAATTGGTAGTGAGTAGATACGAGGATGTGCGTGGAGTATCATGAGGTGGTGCTATGGTCACGCTGTATTCTGCAAGAGTCATTCTAGCAAGTGGCGATTGTGTTGCAAGAGGATGCCTTTAACTGGAAGGCGCAGGTCGTCATTGATGTGTGAGATTGTGCTGTGGGTATGCTTGTGGTGTGTTGGCTTTTCTGTTTGTTTTCCATTTCAGCTCTGTCCGTGTGAGCCAGGTTCTCGCAATGACATCCAAGTCAACGTGTATTGGTCGTGATGGGAAAAAGGGGGTTGGATCCCACTTTTGACGGGGAGTGTCAATGGAGTTGAAGATTGAACGATCAATTCATGGTTTTTTGCTCAAAATCAACTTCCCCAATTTTCGCGGAGGCATCAATACGACAGTCATCGTCTCATCGGTCGCTGTTCAGAAAGAAGTCAGCAGAAAACCGTCAGAAGTAATATTGTGATTTATTATTGTAATATTTGTTCACAGACCTTAGTAGAAATATTTTTTATATGTTGGTGTTACAATAAAGAATTCTCGAGTGGCCAATCGGTGTTTTGGATTTTGCGTCCGTATTAACTAAGCGTTTCTGAAAAACTTCAAGGAACAGCGTGAGCCCGAGCGTAGCAAGAGCTGGGCATTAACGGTTTTTGAGACGTTTCTGACAGCATAGTTTGGACAGAAAGCCCTGACCTTTGACCTCGGATTCAAGCGACGGATGCCATCAGACGCAATCGCACAACTAGAAGAAGTGTTGACGAATACTATATCCCTGAAACATCCTAATCCAGGTGCTTCTCTTGAAATACGGTAGATGTATCAGGTAAGGCTTTGGGAATGGCTCCACACCAGCTAGTAGAGAATAGCTGGGAAGCAATAGCATTCTTCTCGAGACACTTTAGTCCTTCGGATATGAGGTATTCTACTTTGGCCTATGGGTGCTGACAGTTTACCTGGTGGTTCATTACTTTCACCACATGGTAGAAGACAGGTCATTCACTATCTACACAAATCACAAGCCTCTCACCTAAGCACTCAACGCAAAAAGACAAGTATTATTATCATTACTCATCATGTGAAATTCGTCGCCTTCATTTTATATCAGAGCATAGTAGCGATGTAGGACACGCGAAGGGGACGCAGAGGACTGACTCCATTGCATACCCGCTTATTGTAGCGTTAATGTGCGTTGCTATGTTGGTTTAGTAACAAGTTATGTTTTTATGTGCTTTTTCAGTGAAATTTTGTATTCAAAGCCTTTTCTGACTCACATAATATCGGCGGTGAACTATACTTGAACTGCGCCACATTTGTTGCAATTGTATCAGGAAATGTTGCTTGATACTGATTTCTGCGCAATGAGACGGATCGAATGAGGTTGGAGGTACAAAATTTAAATGTTTTCTTTTGAGTCTTCACGCAATCATACTGATATATTCGGCCTATTTATTGAAACGCTATAATCATAATTGGTTTGGTAGTTGATGGTAATCATAACACATTTCTGGCATCAATGTCATTTTTCAATAATTCAACACAGTTCGCATTTCATTTCAAGATAAAAATCATTAGCGCTATTGACATAATATTTAGCATTGGTATGAAATTGTGTTTCAAGTGATCTTTACATTGAAAGAAGATTTAACAGGTACATTATTCCGATTTCATAGATATAACTTAGGCTCATAGGTTAAAGAAACTTATTCTCTTAGCTGGAACAAGGACCAGTTCATACCGTGAGGAAGACTTTATTTTCCAGTTTATTTATAAAAATACTATTGCTCATCAAGGTGAACCGCAATTTCACATGACATGGATACCTCAGAATGTAATCAGAAGCGTATGTCAATGTAGTAGAAGATTGAACGATCAATTCATGGTTGTTTGGTCAAACCCAACTCCTCCATGTTTTTCGCGGAAGTCATCAATCCAGCAGTCATCGTCTCGTCGTTCGCTGTTCGGTGGAAGAGGGAAGACTATCAGAAGTATTATCGTGATTTATTGTAATAACATTCATTCTTAGACCTTGCGTATAATAACCTTATTGTTGGTTACATGTTGGCGTAAGAATAAAGGATTCTCGAGTCGCCAATCTTTGTTCTGGTTTTTCGCGTTGGTTAGTGCAAATTCTTTCTGAAAGTCTTCCAGGGACAGCGTTAGGTCCAGCGTAGTAAGAGTTGGACACTGACAGTTTATAAGAGTTGGCTGACACTGGGTAAAACTAAACGTCAAAATGTGGATAATAATCACCGCAATCACTGAATTGTCTAACTGAAAAAAGGTGTTACCTTGCATAACCTCTCCTCTTATCCTAGATATCTGTCACAGTCTCTCTCGTTATATCCCATGAGTTTGTTTATTTTATCCAGTAACCTAAATGCTATTTTGAAACACATCTGACGTAGTTTGTTTGCTTATTAACAACTAAATATAATATTTTTCAGGTGTGGAATGTCACGAATCGATCAGCCGCACTTTTCTGCTGAGTTTTATGTTACAACCCCTTCCATCAGCGTTTGTCCCTGCAGCTGCCTAGTGTCACAAGTTACTACAATGTTAATTGGTCCAAAGAGTTATTAACGACATTTCCTAAGTGCTGTATGCATTTTCTCAATTCTTTAAATCGTCCAGCTAAGGCACACCGAAGATTAAACCATGAACCAAAAGTCAGTCAAACTGACATAAGGAATAGTGTGAATAGAAGTGAATAAGATAAGTGAATTTTTATCTCTGTGGTAGATTTATCTAAAACACTTATCTTATACATTACATGTCTCCTAATTATTTCATTTTTGTCTCCCTCATTGCAGATTATCATTGTTCGTTGACATTCTTCTAGATGTCATGAAAAATAATGTCTGCAAGTAGTCTTTCAATACATCTGCTTCCCACAGAGCTGTTGTTACTAAGCTATTGTCATTGGTTGAATGGAACAATTTTACAATGTCGTCAACATTTTGGTACTTATTAGCACTCTATCTGGGATAAATTGGTTTTGACTTGGACCTTAATTTGAAGCCTGAAGATTCGTATCCTCATTTCTTTGGCAGGGAGTTTTTGGTAGCTCACCGAGTCAATAAACAATCACCACGTGATAGAACACAAACCATTCATAGATCATTAGCCTCTCACTTTCGCACTCACCACAAAATTTAATGAATACTCATCCACGCGAAATTTATCATCTAGAATTTACGTCACAGTTTATTGATAATATAACAGTCGTAGGGTGCAGATAAGGGCGCTGATATGGCATATCCCCTATTTGAAGTGGCGCCTCTGGCTTAACCTTGACGGCATTTGCGCGGTTTCGTTGATTTGAGTTGGAGCTAGTCGTCCAGGCGGATGCAGTAATATATATTTCTTGCTGTTTATGCAGGAACATACCTATTGTACAGGCATGGATAAGTTATTATATAAATTACACATAATTTGATGTATAATGGACTTACAGTTTGGTTGTTCTTTCTGACATTAGAGTCAGTCGGAACAGTCTGCTATAAAGTCTGTTTGTGTAGCACATAAAGAGATATAGAAATATTGTCTTCGCATTAACAAAAAACCCAGACATCAGATGAATGTAATACAGATATCTGGGAAAAATAAAGCTTGAAGTCAATTCTCCTACATAACTTTGTTGTGAACAGCACCCTCGGCTTAAAGTTTATTGATGTATTCTGTTGAGATCAGTGATATATTTATTCCATTTTTCAGCAGTCTTATCGTAGTTTCATAACAGGAAAGAAATTTGATCGTGGAGGCGAAAATTAGATAAGGTCATGTCGGGTTGTTTTACTGCATCAAATGGTCCCGAGGTCGATTCCAGAATTCTCCATTTGCGCCATTTGTGTCTGCATGGCGGACTGTACTCGTAAGTTGAGTAAAATGTTGAAAACCAGTTGCTTCTTTATTTCAGATCATGAATACTTATTTACAGATGTTCGCCAGCGTCTTCAAATGGTAGAATTGGATCGTTCCTGGAATTTGAGTGGTTATGAGATAGATGGTTTGGAATTAATCCTCATTTCAGTTTAGGTGCAGGGTTGTTCGACCTCAACCAGAAGATGGATAGGAGCAGCAGAATACCAGAAAGAAAAAGTATGTGAACATGAAAAGGACATTTAATATTTCATGCATATGTAAATGTTTATGTCAATTGTATATTATACTTTAGTAAATAGTTTTATATACTGTAGTTGTGTTTTCACGTATTTATGCGAGGTCTTGTTTAGTGTCATAATGTGTATTAATGAGTCTGAGCGTTTTAGCGTTCTAATATCTGGTGCGTTTTAGAAATAAGTGATGGGTTCTGGTAGGGATAATCGCTGGGACAAAACAGTTTATATAGCTAGCGTTTGAAGGTTACACTAGAGTGACACGTCCTATTTCTAAGGGTAAACTAATCCTGTATGTTCCGTACTCAGTCTTTATGCATCCATGCTGCTAGTTTATTTATATTTTTTAGATTGCAAAGGGTGTTGAAGTGCGTCTTTTAGGTACATTAGTAGATTAGTGATTGATTCGTTCTAGGAGTAAATAGTATATTATTATAATCAGTAGAGTGAAACAGTCTGTTCAGAGAGCGTTTGAAGCTTGTAACTGAAGAGCAAGTTCTGATATCTATAGGCAGGCTATTCCATATTTTAGAATACATGACTGTGAAGAAGGTTTCACGGAGTGTTGACTTAAAAGAATGAGTTGTCACTGTGCAAGTCTGGTTACGCAGGTCGTAAGAACCTTCCTATGCGAATTGTATGTCCCTGTTACCTGAGAATGATATTTTGTGAAGGACCTTAAAGCAGAATATTAGGTTTATAATAAGTCGCCTTGTCCAAAGTGGGTCGAGTTTTAGGATCATGCACCGTGAGATGTAGTCTCTCTTACAATCGTAGCCAACTAGTTTTGAGGTAAAATATCGTTGGATACTTTCCATCCTTAGCTTATCACGTGTGCGAGTGCTGCTTATAATAAATGGACAGTATTCTAGTAGTGGTCTGACACATGTTTTGTACAGAATAAGCTTGGCTTCATTGTCGTGAAAGTTCCTGAGTATGCATCCTAAGAGCATCCTCGATTTTCTAGTCTGTGATGCTACTTGCTCAGAGAATGTCAAGTCTCTAGAGTACATCAGCCCTAGGTCAACGACACTTCGGAGTCTGGTTAGGTTAGCGGATTGAAGCGCTAATTTCAGGTCAATTGAGGGTGCTCCGAAGCAGATCCAGCCACATTTGTTCAGATTGAATTGGAGATTCCATAGGGAAGGCCAAGCAGTCATTTTATCTAATTCCCTCTGCACTATATTCTCGAGGTACCCTGTCAATGGAGTTGAAGATTGAATGATCAATTCATGGTTGTTTGCTCAAAACCAACTTCCCCAATTTTCGCGGAGGCATCAATACGACAGTCATCGTCTCATCGGTCGCTGTTCAGAAAGAAGTCAGCAGAAAACCGTCAGAAGTAATATTGTGATTTATTATTGTAATATTTGTTCACAGACCTTAGTCCAAATATTATTTTTATATGTTGGTGTTACAATAAAGAATCCACGAGTCAACAATTGCTCTTTTGGTTTTTTCGTCCGTATTAACTAAGCGTTTCTGAAAAACTTCAAGGAACAGCGTGAGCCCGAGCGTAGCAAGAGCCGGGCATTAACGGTTTATGAGACGTGGCTGACAGTTTCTGATGGTAGAAACAGATTTGGCGGATTCAGTCAGTTGGTGAAAGTTTCGATAGTCACCGTTCATCTTACCTGGTGCCGGTCAAGTCCTCTTTGAACAAGCAATATCTGGAACATTTTTGGAATTGGGTCAAGTTCAACAATGCCTGGGTCAAAGAAGGGACAGAGTGTCTTTGATGCAAACAGGAAAGTAAGCCATGGTGACTTGTCTGTTGATTGTAAGGATGTGTCTGATGTTAAGCATGACATGGTTGATGTTATTGTTTCGCCGTTCAGGGATAATAGGAACATCAAACTCCCTAAATTAGAACCACGATGTTTTGATGGAAACCCGGCTGATTATTTACAATTTGTAAAGGAGTTTGAGATCGTGCTGAGTGGTTCTTTATTAAGTGATGAAATGAAATTGATGTATTTGATGAGATATTGCACTGGAGATGCTTCAAGAGCCATACAGTGCTGTAAGCTCATGCCCCCTAATGAGGGATACGCTGAGGCTATGAGCATACTAAGTCAAAGGTTTGGAAGACCTTCAATGATTGTAAGGAACGTATACGAAGCTGTCAAAGGTAACGGCAGTCAACTTCAAGATGACTCCAAGGCACTTACTGAGTTTTTAAATAATCTTATGACTTATAAGAATACCTTGATTTCGATGAATTGCATGAGTGACCTCAACTCGAGCTTTATACTAGAAGTAATAGCAAAACGCCTACCTACTCGACTGCAAAGGAAGTGGGTGAAGATAAGCTCCCATATAAAGGATGAGGGTATCGAGCCAAAGTTTGATGATATCCTGAAACTGGTAAAAGATAACGTCAATCATTCTGTGAGAAAGTTTGCCAGTATATTGAATCTCACCCCTAGAATAGAGCAGTCTGAGAGTAAAACGCAATAATTGATGATGAACAGGCCTCAGAGAGGTGGATATCGAGAAGGCTCCATGATGTCTAGTAATGCATATAGAGCTAGTGAGTGTAACAGGTTTCGTAGTACATCCTCAACAGATGAGTTACAAGATGCAAGACAAACACGGTTGTGTTTTACACGTTTGCAAGAGGTGCATACAGAAGTGAACTGTGAACCGGTGAGCAAGTTCAGTGATAAGCTAAATGTAAACTCCAGGCCTGACTCCGAATTGTGTGACGATAACGGTGCGGTCAAGAAGTCTGTAGTTGCAACTGGTAAGCCATTGTTGAATAGAGTGTCACAGAATAGGGTTACTGCTTCAGAGTGCAGTTCTGACTCCAAAAGTTTACAAAGTATAACTAGTCAGAGTGAAGATATAAAACCTTTAATGATTTGTGAGGAGGAACCAAAATTGTCTACTTCTGTTATTAAAGAGTTTGAAAATGATGAAGTTGACGGTAAAGTGAATATTCGTGGTAATGATCATGATACTTCACAGTTGTCCTTCGTTGGTCATGATGAGATGAGGGATATGCCTACTACTGCTAAGTTGAACAAAGGTTCTGTACAACTACAACGTGAAGTAGATTTGAACGCAGATGCAGTTCCAGAAGGTGTGCATACGTGTGAGACAGTCAGTGTGAGTGATCAGCATGTAGCCCACCTATCATCAGATGCTAGTGCTAAACCTGAGCTGATGGTAAAAGACAGCAGTGGTGGTGGTATTGGAGGTAGACAAATTTCTGAAAATCGAGCAACAACAGCTTTTGATCCACAGCTAACTTCATCAACTGATATCAATCAGTCGTCGTTGGTGTTGTCATTCACAATGAAACAGACGCCCATCAACTCAAGTATCTTGCGCCATGACTATGCTAGTATTAGTTCGTTTGAAAGGACGAATATCAATGGTCAGTTTAGTGAGGATAAGCCAAGTGTAAACGAGAGAGTAATTGTTAAATTGACTTGCATGAACCAAGGCATTTCTAGTTTCAAGTTACTATTTGAATGCTATTATCTTTGGTGTAAATTACTCTGTTTTTACACTTGGTTGATGAGATATGTCGCGTGTTTGTTCGTCATCTATATTCTACGATACAATGACATGAGCGTGTTACCGTTCAGATTTTAGGGTATAGCTGATAAAAGGTAATCAGCAAATGAACTCTGCGATGATTTTCCAACCTAGAGCGTCAACCTGAGAAGGGTTGTAGGCGTACTGGTGTAAGTCCTACAATTCTTCAAAGGGTAGCGCATCAATGAGCAGTCCAATGTGCTTGTTGTGTGATTTTGTACATATGTTCATATTGTATATACTGAATTGATATCATCTGTCATCTAGCTGTTGGTAATTCTGTTTGTGTCCGGACGACTTCCACTTGGATCATCAACCTGAGAAGGAATGTAGGCGTACTGGTGTAAGTCCTACAGTTCTTCAAGGGTAGTTTGTCGTGCCGGAATCCAAAACATTTGATGTGGTGATTGTACATATGATTGTGTTAAATAGTTGTGTGAGTTCCAATTATCGTAATTGTTGGTTAATCTTGTTTGTGTCCGGACATTCCACAACTTACAATCGTCAACGTGAGAAGGGTTGTAGGCGTACTGGTGTAAGTCCTGCGATTCTTCAAAGGAATTACATCGAGACCCGATCTGCGAGTTTGTTGGTACTGTTTGTATATATGTGTGGTGTGTCACATCAATTAGTAATTTTGGACTCATTGTGTTTACTTGTTGTTTTCGTACCTTGTTTTTATTGCATAGTTTTGTTAAAATTTTCGTCGTGATTACTTCCGAAGTTGTTTCGAGTCTTCTACATCCGTGAATGAATTGATTGATGTTAAGGACAGCAGATGGGTCGTTTACGCCGGGGAGGCTAGGCTATTGCTTAGAATGAAATGCACACGGAGATAATTGTTGGCTGCGGTCCCACACGCTGGGGAGCAAGAGTGTAGAGGACTGAAGCGCGCACACGTCACCGTTACTAGAACTGAGGCAGAATGAGTGACAGGCGATTGCAGTGGTAATTGGTAGTGAGTAGATACGAGGATGTGCGTGGAGTATCATGAGGTGGTGCTATGGTCACGCTGTATTCTGCAAGAGTCATTCTAGCAAGTGGCGATTGTGTTGCAAGAGGATGCCTTTAACTGGAAGGCGCAGGTCGTCATTGATGTGTGAGATTGTGCTGTGGGTATGCTTGTGGTGTGTTGGCTTTTCTGTTTGTTTTCCATTTCAGCTCTGTCCGTGTGAGCCAGGTTCTCGCAATGACATCCAAGTCAACGTGTATTGGTCGTGATGGGAAAAAGGGGGTTGGATCCCACTTTTGACGGAGAGTGTCAATGGAGTTGAAGATTGAACGATCAATTCATGGTTGTTTGCTCAAAATCAACTTCCCCAATTTTCGCGGAGGCATCAATACGACAGTCATCGTCTCATCGGTCGCTGTTCAGAAAGAAGTCAGCAGAAAACCGTCAGAAGTAATATTGTGATTTATTATTGTAATATTTGTTCACAGACCTTAGTCCAAATATTATTTTTATATGTTGGTGTAACAATAAAGAATCCACGAGTCAACAATTGCTCTTTTGGTTTTTTCGTCCGTATTAACTAAGCGTTTCTGAAAAACTTCAAGGAACAGCGTGAGCCCGAGCGTAGCAAGAGCTGGGCATTAACGGTTTATGAGACGTGGCTGACATACCCTTAATCATCAAATTGTAATATATAAGGTACTTTTAGTTCATCTGCAAAGTTTAATGGCTTCCCGTGCTTGAAGCAAGCGCATATAATAATAATATAATAATATATATATTCTCATATAAACATATAAATTTACATGAAAATGCATGCCATTTTTACAGGCACGATCAAGTATGATATAATATCAAATCGTAGATTGTCTACAAGTTAATAATGTTTCAACAGTTAAATATTTGATACATATATATAATTACACTCATTGTCTGAACTAGGCTGTATAGTTATTGAATTGTACAATTGTCCTCCAGGTTGAGCGGGAAAATCGACTTCGTTTCGTTTTCATCCCGTGGTTGTCGGCATACGATAACCAACCAATATTGAGGTAAGTACAACGTTTACAACGGATTGAAAGCTGTTTTAGAAAAGTAAAAGTGCTAAGGTGAATCAATAAAGTGTAATGAAATGGGTAAGTGCAAGTATCACTAATAAATGCATTAATAAATGAAACTCCCTAGGCTGACAACGTTCATTTGCAATGTATAATGCTACGCGTATATCTGGTAGTATCATGATGTCCACTTTTGGTTTTAATACATTTTTTCCTTATGTCGGTTTTTTTATTTTATGCCTTTTTGTGCATTTGGTGCACAACCGTACCTCACAGAGAATAGGAATAGAATAAGTCGAATCAAATTCATAAAGAGCTATAAAATGTTAGGTTTAATGGGATACAATGAGGATTAAGTAAAGACGTTATTAGAAAATGAATGAGATAAGACATTGTGAAGTGGTATTTAAAGATCCGACAATGGACAGCAAGTTGATTTATAAGATGCCCCATAAATCTGTGCAGATCCCACATGGTCGCATCTCAACAATAGGCTGAGCGAATGGTGTATATTTAAAGGTAGAAGCATGATCTGTCAAGGCGTTCATTATTATCTTTTTCAAGATAAAGATCTAAGCCCTCATAAAAATCAGAAATATCTCGAGCCTTTAATTTGTATATTGCTGTTCCTGCAGAATGGGGCGATTCACCTTAGTGACCCCCACCATATCTACTGATCAGCTAACGCCACCCTCCCTCCTTTTTTGATGTTAAGCTCTGAGAATATGATTATTATGGCTACCGCAAATATACTGCTTGGTACCAGACATGTTCGTACCCCATATTCCATCTCCCTAGCTTTCTTAATGAGTGCTTCCAATAGGTCTCCACATACATCTTTATGAACATTATATATGTATGCATGCGTCCTAATGAACGGATTACTTTACAAGAAGTTAAAACCTTAAAGAATAAAAAGAATAGGTTTTGTGAATAGTGAAGCAAGATTCAGCAGAACAATATAGTTAGGGATCAATGTAGGTAGTATGAACTGAAGGTAAGGTCGGTTGGCAGGACTTAGTGTACTAAATTATCATGACAGTCTTGTATATAGTAGACATCTGACATTGCAAAGTAACGTGTCTAAACATATTATAAAAGATATTAACAGAAATACTACATAGCTTTAACATTATGAATTTTAGAAAATTATATGAGAATGGGTAACTGTTGACTGAAGATAATCAATTCAACTCAAAAATAGTGCAGTGTATTATGCTAATAATATAAGTATATTCGTAAAATATTAAAAGATATGGTTGCTAATGTAATGGTTTTCGGAAATAATTATACTGACGAACTTATTGAAGATTACAGTGAAGAGGAAACCAGTGAGTTAGTTAAATGGCTACTGTGCAGTTAGTAGTTAAAACGTCTTTTTTAAAAAGTAAAGGGTAGAAGAGTTTTGAGCACCGGAGCAAATTAAGTCATATTCTACTGAGTAGAGTGTAGTGAGTAGTGGTACGATTAGGGATAAGGGTAGGTTGAATGAACTTGGGGAAAATGGTTGGTTGGTTGAGTTTGTTATTGCTAGGTATTCCTGGCCACTTTTCATATGGCATGCTTTAGACATTACAAAGTACCAGTTTGCTTATATTATGGGAGAACTATCACAACTAATTTGGGATTATACATCCAGGAGAGTCTAATGAGTTTATAAACCCGATTGAAGAAATATCGATAGGATCTCTAGTAAGCTGAATAACCGGACCTTAGGTAAAGGCATGTGGGAGAGATTAGGTTGGTTTTATCACGTTATAGATGAGGTACGGTTGCCGGGGCAAATGAGTTTCCTCAAATTGGGGGTATTGCACTGGGGTCTGTAGTACTAAAGCTAGTTGAGCGGCCCATATGGATAAAGTATGGATAAGTAGACCGAAGCTCTTTTGTTGATAGGAACTCGTTAAGTAGACGCTGGAATTCAGTAGGAGATCGGCAACTACGTACAGTAAGTGGAAGTTCGTTCCATAATGCACTGTACTGTATTTTAAAGAAACGTGATCGCAGTTTTGTCCGGAACCGGCTTATGGATAGAGTATTTTCATGATTCCTAAGAGTATATATGGGTAAATTATTGAAAGCTATTGGATTACTGCTTTTGGTGTAGCCGTGTAAAAGGCGAAAGAGGAATGTAAGGTTGAGTTTCAGGCGCCTTAACCAAAGTGGCTGAAGTCCATACATTTTGCACCTATCAGCGTAAGTCAGTCCTTCATGTTTGTATAATAGGCGTCGAGTAAAACTTCGCTGAATATTTTCAATACGAACCCTGTCATACCCATGCATGAAACCGAAGACAATTGTGCAGTATTCAAGTACTGGACGAACCATGACTTTGTATAAAAGGACTTTAGCCTCATTTGTGTACATTTTTCGATGTAACAAGCCTGTGAGTCTTCGGCATTTAGAAACAAGTGCTTTTGCGTACTGACTGAATGTTAAGTTTTGTGAGTAGGTAACTCCCAGGTCTTTTATGGAACTGAGGGTTTGGAGAAAAGAGTTACCTAGGTGTAACCTGAAATTCGGATGGGAGTTATTGAAATATAGGACACCACATTTATCAGAATTGAATGGCAGTTGCCAGTCATTGCTCCAGTTATGTAACCTATCCAGATCATCTTGAATATGTGTGAATCCTTCGTTTAGTGTAGAATGGGGGAAGCTGTATACAATCTTTAAGTCGTCAGCAAAGAGGTATGGGGTACCATGCTTGATTACGCTGCAGATGTCGTTAATGTAGATTACGAAAAGCAGTGGACCTAGTACACTACCCTGAATCACTCCACTTCTTATAGGTCTGGGTGACGAGTAATTATTTGCAAATTTCACAACTTGGGAACGATCTTCCAAGAAAGAAATGAGCCAGGATAACAAGGGGTCTTGGAACCCGTACGACTTTAGCTTAAGGATTAGTCTCTTGTGTGGGACTTTATCAAAGGCTTTTTTGAAGTCAAAGAAGAGAGTTGTGACATACAAACCATGATCACGCTTAGCGGTAACATCATCAAAGTAGTCAAGTAGGCAGGTGGAGCATGATCGATTTTTCAAGAAGCCGTGTTGTGCTGGAGTAAACACTTTGTGAAGGTGGAGGTATAAAGCAATATCTTGCCCTATAACCTTTTCCATAACCCTGGAAACTACTGACGTGATATTAATCGGTCGGTAGTTTTCGATGTTAGAAGTTGGTCCTTGTTTGTGCCTAGGGGTTATAAACGACAGTTTCCAGCATTCTGGGTAACTGCCATTATTTAAGGACAGAATGAAAAACTTTAGTAGGATAATGGGTATATCCTCACCACCTCTTTTCAACAAGATAGATGGAATTCCATCGGGCCCAGCGTTATATGATGTCCGGAGGGATGCTATAGCGGAGGAAATCTTTTGTTGGGTGAATGTTATATTACCCAAAAAGTGATTTGGTATTGTCGGAACTTCAAGACTATCTACTGTTTCTTCGATAGTATAGTAGCTAGAAAAGTGGGAGCTGAATAACTCACATATCTCCTGCGGGTCTTCGTGTAGTTTTTCTCCATCTAGTAATAAGTTAGGGATACTTATTCTGTTGTTGTTGATTCGTGACTTAATTAGTTTAACTAATGCCTCTGTATTATCAGGTCGTGAGTGGAGGATGCGTTCTAGTTTGATGGACTCAGATAACTGATTAGATTTGTATGAATCATAAGTTTGCTTGAGTGTAATGAGTGATGAAAAGTCATTATATCTGTAGAATTGCCTAGCATGCTTACGCAGTCGGTTTCGAATCTTTACGGGGATGAAGTCGGGCTGTTTAGGCCTCGTTTTCACAAGTCTTACTGGAGCGATGAAGTCATGTGCAAATCCTAGGTTCTCATAGAGTAATTTGTTTGTCTCTATAGCCGAGCTGCACGTAAAGTATGGCTCCCAGTCTAGGGTGCGTATGTATGGTTTCAGTTCATCCCACTGAGCATGTCTGTAACCCCTGAGTAATACTTTGTTGGCGTTTATTGTCGAACTCATGCTAGTGCAAATATTAAATGTACCGAATACTACTCTGTGGTCGCTGCCAGGAAACTCTTTACCTACTCGAAGGGTAGTGGGGATGATACCATTAGTGAAAACTAGATCTAAAATCTTAGATAGCCTGGTAGGATACTGTACGTGTTGTTGCCATTCTTTTGTTTCTATTATGTTGATAAATTCATTGTACCGTTTTGGTGAGGAAAGTGGTTGCCAGACTACATCGGGCATATTAAAGTCCCCACATATAATTTTAGCCGTGTGAGGTAGTGAAGTGGCGTAAGCGAACGTGCTAGCAAGCTTCATATTACCTTCAACGGTTGAGCACGGGGGGTGATAGATGCAACCTATAAGATAGGAACTGGAGTGAGACAGTCTTAGAATAGCCCACACTGAATCGTTATCTGTGATGAGCTCTGGGTAGAAGCACTGTGTGGCCTTAATATCAGACCTGATATACATAGCACATCCTCCTCCTCTACCATAGTTTCTGTCGCCTCTGAATACATAATAGTTATCAATAGAAATATCTTTATCGCAAATCTGAGGAGTGCACCATGTCTCAGTAATCATTATGAGAGACGGATTGCAAATTAGGGATAATGTCGTGAAGTCGAACATTTTGTTGAGTAAGGAGCGAGCATTGATAAGACAGAATGAGAGAGAGTTAGGGGTGACGGTGAAATCGCATATATCTTTAAAAATATTCTCTCCAAGGTTTATGGCGTCTAGAACAGATTGTTTGATGGGTGCTAACTCAGATGGTGGCCACTTACTAGCAGTGCTGGAAAAGTGCCCTACACCAGTATCAGCACAGAGAGATGTGCCATCGTTTGTTACCCCGGCGGGTGTGAGGTGTTCATTATACCGTGCCTCCAATGCATCGCCCTCCCATCCGGTGATAGGTGGCTTGACAGTATGTGTGCTATTTGCGTCAATATTGAGGCTGAAATTTCGTGTTGGCTGAGAAAATTTAGATTGGATGGGGGGCAGGTAGGTATTCCTTGTGGATAGTATGCTGGGGTAGAGTTACGTGTATCGCAGTTATGACTAATATTTTGTGTGTTTAAGTTATTTTCGTAAATATTAGTCCATTGACGGTCTTGGGTGGTCTGTATGCGATGGTTTTCGGGGATGTGGTGAGTCAAAAGGCCACCTTTAGGAAACATGCCTAGCGCACTTGTTCCTTGTTGTAGAGGTCCCTGGATCAAACTTTTGTCTATAGTAGCCCTAGATTGGAAAGTTGTGTCGGGGTAGGTGTATGCCTGCCCGTCGGGCTTCGACTTATTTTTAGGGTGCCCAGACATATAGCGTCTGTTGTGTCTATCGGACGAAGACTTGTTTGATGTTGGATGAATCGGCGAGTTACCTCTCTTTTCATTGACGTTAGATTTATGGCGGTATGAGGGCTTATTCTGCTTCCCTGGTTTAGTGGTATGATTGGGGTCGCTTAAGTTAATGTTATCTGGTTCGCTGCTGAGAAACCTATCAGTGATGTGTTTGAGTACAGGTATTCTGGATGGCAGGGTTATTTTACTTCGTTTTGTATGCTCACTAATCTGAGTGCTGCTCGGGGAGGATATGCTTAATGCTACATGCTCGAGCTTAGTCTTTTGCTTAACGTTGGTAGTGGTATTAGCGGCTGATGGTGATGTGGCTAGCGAGCATAACTCTGAAGATGCATCTAAGTCTATGACCGTAGTTGCTTCATCGTTGAGTTTACTAGGTAAAATTTTATTATTTAAGAGTATTTCATTGATGTATAGTGTAAATAGGAGGGGTCTAATGACACTGCCTTGTACTACACCTGAAGTCGACTGAAAGTTATAGAAAATACCCCAAACATCGGCCACAGACCACATTTAGCAAGCCAACAAAACCCATTCATATGTCTGAAAATTCCATTCTGTATCACAAGTACTGTTTTTGGAAAAAAGTAAATCATTATTATTATTATTATGTGTCTAGTGGGGAGCATGTGCCGATTTCTGCACAAAACTTGCCATGGTCTGATGAATACCAGAAACAGATACCAACAATTCATTCTTATACTGGCAAAAAATTACCGAATACACATATCGGTTATACCTTAGGGCAGGATTTTCACCAGCGTCAGTTAACAGAAACACCTGGAATCATGCATATAGCACGCATGATATCGGATCAATTCCTTGCTGGCATAGCGAACAGTCTACAGCTAGGGCAAGGCATATTTCCCGGGAGATAGCTGACACAGTGTCGACACCAAACGCGGATACTAATATCTCTAAAATATTATTATCTGATTATCACACAGGTGTCTCTCACTGCATACCATATCCAAACGTAAGCCCATCCCTGACTACCACCTCAAAAATCTACCTGAAGTCTTCCTACTATCCAAAGATATTGGTAAATGAGTCTGATAACATGTATATAGAGGATACTCACGGATTATTTTACCAAGATGTTGTCCGCTCACTGAAACCACATAGCCAGTGTTTATCTATTATCCTAGCAAATATGAGATCAGTTCTAAGCAAACACTTAGCACTAAGTACAATAGCTTCTATATGCAAACCGTCATTGATTATGATCACCGAAGCCTGGTGCACAAGTGAAATCTCCAATGACAGCCTAAGGATTGAGAAATACAACCTTTTTCGAGGGGAAAGACGGACAGGTCGTGGGGGTGGAACACTAATGTACTGTGAACAATCCATGTGTGCAACCCAGTTTAGTAACCCAATTCTGTCACAACTCAATGACACGATCTGGGGCGAAATAAAAGTTGTCAGAAGTAAACCTATACATGTGGGTTGTGTGTACCGGCCCCCTCCATCCAGCAGGGAATATGACAATATGCTTAGCAATATCTTTAATGTTACAGCCAATCTTCCTTTCAGTCATAAAATTATCGAAGGCGATTTCAACTTGCCAGAAGTATCATGGTCTTCACTCCGAGGACCCCAAAGGTATGATAATCTCATGAATTCCATCATCACAGGAGGGTGGACACAACACATAAATTCACCCACTAGATCCGCAAATATCCTAGACCTTATTTTCACGAACAACATAACGCCATGTACAGTAGATGTGGGACAGGAATTTCCAGGTAGTGACCATAGAATAGTAGTTTGTTCTTTTGACATCTTTCCTGAAAGAAAACGCAGAGACGAAGCTGGCCAGATACATATGAGATTGTACACACATGCTGACTGGGACTTGTATCAGCACCTAATTAGATGTTCTAATCGGGACTCGTACTTTTTGAACCAGTCCTTAGATGCAATTCTTAACAACTTCTATCAGAATATTAACTCAATTATAATAATAATAATAATAATAATAATAATAATTTATTTTCACGACGTCATTGCACCCGAGAAGATTCCTAACTTCAGATTCCCCCAAAGTGATTATATTGCGACATCGTTTAGAAGAAGTCTACGAAAGCACTCAATAAAATACTACAGATATCATGACTTATCGTCATTAATTGCCATAACGTCCCTTCTCAGTAGAATTGAAGAGTTGAGAAATATAGGCCTCAGAAACAAAGAAATGCAGGCCATTCATGCACCGCATAACTCAGGAGAAATAGCCAAACTTTCTAAAAGTAGGTTGACGAACTCCAGAACACCCTCTCCGAAAATAATATACTTAGACGGCATTGCTTACGAAAATAATGAGGCGATATGTGAACTGTTTAGCAAGCACTTCGCCAGATTATACACCTTAGAGAACGACGAGGTCGTGGATTTCCTACGTAAAACAGACGAATGTTTAAGTGACATAATTTTCACCACACATGAGATCGATAAAGCTGTCGCAAATCTTAAGCTTAGTAACACTACTGGCCCAGACGGTATATCTTCCGTTCTGCTGAAAAAAGGTGGTAATGACATGAGTTTACTCTTACTCAAGTTATACTCAATTTCATTAAGCGATGGGACATACCCTAACTGCTGGAAGAAGTATTATATTGTACCTATCCATAAATACGGGCCTATAGCTGATATCAACAACTACCGCCCCATCAACATCACGTCTGTAGTTTCACGCGTAATGGAAAAGATAGCTAAGATTCAAATCATTCAGTACTTGCTGTCAAATGACCTACTATCCCCATCCCAATACGGTTTCTTAAGTAGAAGGTCGTGCATAATTAAAGGAGGGAGGGTGGCGCTAGCTGATCAGTAGATATGGTGGTGGTCACTAAGGTGAATCACCCCACTCTGCAGGAACAGCAATACGCAATTTGAAGGCTCGAGATATTTCTGACTTTTATGAGGGCTTAGATCTTTATCTTGAAAAAGATAATGATGAACGCCTTGACAGATCATGTTTCTACCTTTAAATATATATCATTCGCTCAGCCTATTGTTGAGATGCAACCACGCGGGATCTGCACAGATTTATGGGGCATCTTATAAATTAACTTGCTATCCATTGTCGGATCTTTAAATACCACTTCACAATATCTTGTCCCACTTATTTTCTAATAACGTCTTTACTTAATCCTCGTTATATTCCATTAAACCTAACATTTTATAGCTTCTTATGAATTTGATTCGACTTATTCTATTCCTATTCTCTGTAGGGTACGGTTGTGCACCAAATGCACAAAAAGGCATAAAATAAAAAAACCGGCATGAGGAAAAAATGTATTAAAACCAAAAGTGGACATCATGATAGTACAAGATATACGTGTAGCATTATGCATTGCAAATGAACGTTGTCAGCCTAGGGAGTTTCCTTTATTAATGCGTTTATTAATGATACTTGCACTCACCCATTTCATTACACTTTATTGATTCACCTCAGCACTTTTACTTTTCTAAAACAGCTTTGAATCCCTTGTAGAAGTTGTACTTACCTCAATATTGGTTGGTTATCGAATGCCGACAACCACGGATGAAAACGAAACGAATTCGATTTTCCCGCTCGACCTGGAGGACAGCTGTGCAATTCAATAACTTTACAGCCTAGTTCAGACAATGAGTGTAATTATATATATGTATCAAATATTTAACTGTTGAAACATCATTAACTTGTAGACGATCTACGATTTGATATTATATCATACTTGGTCGTGCCTGTAAGAATGGCATGCATTTTCATGTAAATTTATATGTTTATATGAGAATATATATCATTATTATTATTATAACTTGCCACTTAGATTATTTTGACTACATTACACAAAGCATTGATAATGGGCGTTCGGTAACAACATTGTTTCTCGACGTTAGCAAGGCCTTCGATAAAGTCCCACATATCAGACTCCTAACAAAACTGCAATCCTACGGAATAACCGGAAAACTTCTCAAATGGATAAATTCTTTTCTCACAGAAAGAGAGCAATTAGTCAAAATCAACCACCAGTTGTCTTCCTCAAAGCCGATAACCAGTGGTGTAATACAAGGTAGTGTTCTTGGCCCTATTCTATTCCTCTTATTTATAAATGACATAGTCTCTGTAATCAAGTATGGCAAGCCATACCTTTTTGCAGATGATCCCAAGATAGTATATGATTATGGGTACGGTGATATGAGCGTCGAAAGCAAGATCCAACAAGACTTAAATGATCTAAGCGGTTGGAGCAAAAAGTGGCAACTGACGTTCAACCCAGACAAGTGCGGTATAACCCACCTTGGACGCTGAAAACCGATAATGTGCCTATATATGTACGGTAAGCTCCTCTCAAAACTGAACACAGTCACAGATCTCGGGATAACATATTCAGATTTATCCTTTTCCGATCATGCAAACAAGGTTGCATCTGACTGTGAACGACTTACTGGCTTTGTACTGCGTAACTTCTACACCCAAGAAGCAAGATTAGCGATATATAGGACATGTATCCGTCCCAAACTTGAATATTGTGCTCTTCCATTTAGTAACCTCAGGTCTGTAGACAGAAAAAAAATCGAAAGTGTCCAGAGATTCCTCACGAAACGCATAATAGGGTTCGACCAACAAGTGGAATATGTTGACAGGTGTGTACGTCTGAAATTAGAGCCTCTGTGGTTAAGGAGAGTGAAGTGCGACCTATTTCTACTCTTCAATGTCATTAGGAAACATTGCTACAGTAACTCATTCATAATGTGGGAAAATATTAAATCATATCAGCTGCGAAACCACGACTACCTTGTCAAGGTGGCTACCCACAGAAAATCCATTAGGGCAAACTTTTTCACCATAAAATATTGCACTCATTGGAACCAACTACCACCTGAAATAAGATGTTGTGAAAACCCTGATGGGTTCAAGCGGAGCCTAGAAAGACACTTTAACATGTCCACTCTAGCCCGTCTAAAAGACCACAACTGTTGGTAGAACGGAAATTGAAGGCCAGTCCAGTCTTCAGTATAGTCACATACGTATATCTCGACTCTAATACTCACGCAGCGAACGTTAACTAATTTACTGATTTCTATTCTCTATAATTTTCACTAAGTTGTGTTGGTAAAAGTAACACTGGAAATAACTGTAATAGCACCCACACCTTTTAACGTTTTACATATGTATATACTAATATAATAATACTTATTATTCATGCATGTTCAATTCTTAAATTAGATTGTCATTAAAAAACTTAAAATGATTAAAATATTTATGCATCAAATGTTCTCTTGGTTTACCACGCTTGTTTACCTTACAACACTCAATTATTGAGCCTAATGTATTATTTGTTATACGAATTATATTATTGATTATACTCTTATCTTATATGGTTTGATTTACTCTACGGCTCCCTGTAGACTAACTACCATTTTTCAGTATACACACACTGCACTATTGTTAACCAAATGCCAAAATTTTGTTGGTTCTATGTCAATATCTTTTTATAATATGTCTAGACACGTTACTTTGCAATGTCAGATGTTTACTATATATAAGTACACTATGTCCTGCCAACCGACCTTACCTTCAGTTCATACTACCTAAATTGAACCTTAACTATAGTGCTCTGCTAAATCTTGCTCCACTATTCACAATACCTATTCGTTTTACTCTTTAAGTTTTTGACTTCTTATAAAGTAATCTGTTCATCAGGATGCATGCACACATATATAATATGTTCATAAAGATGTACGTGGAGACCTATTGAAAGCACTCATTAAGAAAGCCAGGGAGATGGAATATGGAGTACGAACATGTCTGGTACCAAGCAATATATTTGCGGTAGCCATAATAATCATAGTCTCAGAGCCTAACATCAAAAGAGGAGGGAGGGTGGCGCTAGCTGATCAGTAGATATGGTGGTGGTCACTAAGGTGAATCACCCCACTCTGCAGGAACAGCAATACGCAATTTGAAGGCTCGAGATATTTCTGACTTTTATGAGGGCTTAGATCTTTATCTTGAAAAAGATAATGATGAACGCCTTGACAGATCATGTTTCTACCTTTAAATATATATCATTCGCTCAGCCTATTGTTGAGATGCAACCACGCGGGATCTGCACAGATTTATGGGGCATCTTATAAATTAACTTGCTATCCATTGTCGGATCTTTAAATACCACTTCACAATATCTTGTCCCACTTATTTTCTAATAACGTCTTTACTTAATCCTCGTTATATTCCATTAAACCTAACATTTTATAGCTTCTTATGAATTTGATTCGACTTATTCTATTCCTATTCTCTGTAGGGTACGGTTGTGCACCAAATGCACAAAAAGGCATAAAATAAAAAAACCGGCATGAGGAAAAAATGTATTAAAACCAAAAGTGGACATCATGATAGTACGAGATATACGTGTAGCATTATGCATTGCAAATGAACGTTGTCTGCCTAAGGATTAATTACTTCCCCATTCTTTTTTTCTACATAAATGTATTTATTAATGATATATTTCACTCACTTAATCTACTATACTTTAATGTTTCACCTTAGCACTTTAACTTTTCTAAAAAACAGCTTCCAATCCCTCGTGAACGTTGTACTTACCTCATTATTGGTTGGTTATCGAATGCCGACAACCACGGGATGAAAACGAAACGAAGTCGATTTTCCCGCTCAACCTGGAGGACAGCTGTACAATTCAATAACTTTACAGCCTAGTTCAGACAATGAGTGTAATTATATATATATATATATGTCAAATATTTAACTGTTGAAACATCATTAACTTGTAGACAATTTTAGATTTGACATTATAACATACTTGATCGTTCCTGTAAAAATGGCATGCATTTTCATGTAAATTTATGTTTATATCAAAATAAAATTATTATTATTATTAGAAATGTTAGGGCTAGGTTTGGAGGTTGCAGACCCGAGTTTACCCATTTGGGACCGATTGTTAGGGAATGATTTAAGCCATCCTAATAATAGGTCACGTATTCCTAAGGAGTTCAGCTTACGTATTAGCAGTAAATGGTCAACATGGTCAAATGCCTTAGAAATGTCAAAGTAGATGACAAGTACTAGTTGCCGTCTGTCACGACTGCTGGTTACAAAATTGAAGAAGTCTAGGTGACATGTTAAACATGATCTGGATTTCAGGAATCCATGTTGGTTCGGACTTATAGTATTGCAGCTAAGCATATGTTTGATTAAGTTATCTTTGACTAGTCTCTCCATGATTCTAGATGCTATAGGTGTGATATTGATCGGCCGGTAGTTACTGACTTCAGTTTTCGAGCCAGATTTGTGTTTAGGCATAATGAATGTAGTCTTCCATATGTCAGGGTAAGTTTGGGTTTCTAGGGACATTGTGAATATTTTAAGAAGCAGTAGAGGAATGTCAGGGCCACCATATTTATAGAAGTAAGATGATATACCGTCGGTACCGAAACCTTTTGAACTTTTGAGGGTTCTTATAGTTTGGTTAATATTAGTGTAATTGAATTCAACAGTGCTAATTTGGTTTGGTGTGAGTGGAGATGGAGTTTGTGCCATATCAGTAATAGGGTGTATATCGAGTAGCTGGACTGAGGGCTTAAGGTAGTTACCTGCAAACGTTTTGTTGAATAGTTCACATATGTCTGCAGAGTTAGTGCATAGCCTACCTTTGTCTATGAGGAGAGAAATGCTGTGATTTTTGCGATTCATTCGCTTCCTTAAGATTTCTGTGAGTGCATACACTCTAGCAGGACTGGCTACTGCGATGCGTTCTTCCTTTCTCATACGGAAATCTCGAGCTTGTGAAATGGAGCTAAGGGTGTTAAGTATTAGACCTAGAGTGCCAAAGTCGTGGTGTTTGAAGTAACTTGTTGAGAGTCTCTTCAGTTTCGTACGATCCTTTGGTTTTATGAATGACTTTCTGTGTGGGGAAACCTTTAGTGTTTGGAGTGGAATGACAGCATCTAAGCATGTGTTAGTGTTATGGTAGAAGATGGTTAGGGCTCTCGATAGGTCATCAGTAGTGAAGTATTCATCCCATTCGGAGGATCTTAGCATTGATTCTACCAAGGCCCAGTTTGCCTTACTATAGTTCCTATATATTACTTGTTGTGAAGTGGAGGTATGAGATGCATTGCTACTCAGCGGAATTGGCAGTGCACATATCACTGTTTTGTGGTCGCTCCCTGGAAACTCAGAACCTACTAGCGTTGAAAGGGGGCTTATATTGTGGCAGAAGATTAAGTCTAGTACGTTATTACCTCTTGTGGGAGTAGTGACAGTTTGTTTCCAGCCAAGTATATCCAGTGTGCCTAAGAACTTATCAAATTTAGTTGGGCCTGTGGGTATATCCCAGTTGATTTCAGGTAAGTTAAAGTCCCCACATAGGATCTTATGGTCGTATTGTAAGTCGGTTAATTGCTCCAGAGTATTAATAAGTTGGGTCTCGTAATTACTAAAGGTGCCAGGTGCTCTGTAGGTGCATCCAATTAATGCTGTTACGTTATTTAAGTGTACATTAACCCATAGAGTCTCAGGCATGTTAAGTGTACTACTTTCTAGCTGTGATACAGTAAGTGCATTCAGAAAGTACATGAGACAACCCCCTCCCTTACCACCTTCCCTGTCACACCGAAAGTGTGTGTAGTTATCTAAGCTTATTTCTTCATCCAGGATGTCCGAATGACACCAAGATTCAGTGATGACAATTACAGGGGGTTTGTATATTACTGTGAGTGCTCTGAGCATCGGCAATTTATTTAGAACAGATCTAGCATTTATGAGGATTAGGTAAAGATGAGAGTTGAAGTAGCATTTGAAGTATTTAAGTTCGTTAGTCAGCCCCGAATATGGTTCAGCACCCAGTAGTTCTGCTGGACATGATGATCCTATGTTAAGAGGAGTTTCAGCATCATGCTCACCTATGTCTATCGAGTTGGTGTGTGCTGTTTTCGGTGAAGAATTAGGAGTTGGAGTACTGGATTTGCTATAGACCATGGAATTTTTATTTTTAGTTAGGTTACAGAAGTGGGTAGGGTTCTTTATTTGGCCTATACTTGTGCAAGTGTCAAGTGTGCCTAATGGATACGGGTGCACTAGACCGTTCCTGTTTTCATGCAAGGAGGGAGCCAGCTCTAGTGGTTTAGGAGTGTTAACATCCCTACCAGCTGTTTTTTCAACGCTGACAGGGACGCGGGGGATAAAAAATGATTGGATCCTTTTGATGACCATGGCTTATTATTCCACCTATTGTTTGATGCTAGTTGTGTCCTTGTGTGGGTTTCATGTGTACTGCATTGTGGGTTAGTTCCCAGCAGACTTGTACCATATATCCGGTCAAAATTTGTTTGTGTGCCATACTCTGAAGACCCTGAGTTGTTGATAGCCGAGTTCTGACTATTACCACTTGTACTATTGAGGGTGACATTGTTGTGACATTGGATATTAGTGTGTGCCATGGTGCGATTTAGCACGTTGTGGGTGCTAGTACTATTGACCGTGGGAAGTGTGGGCTTATTTAAGCTGCCACTGTTTTTGTTGGTATGATTTAGGGGCATATTTTCCTTACCTTTAGCAATGAAGTTATGGCTAGGAGAGGACAAAGTCGAATTTCGGGGGGTTTTGACTTTTTTTCTGGGGTTATTTAATGGCATTTTAGATTCTGCGGTGATAGGTGGTATGGTTTTGTTATTTATTTGGTTACAGTCTAGTGGCCTTTCGGCTGGTGTTGCACTCTGATGGGATAATTCTGTGTGTTTTGAGAGGGGTGATGCGGTGGGGTCTACTGTATCTTTCACAGGGTTGGGAATAATGGCTGCTTGCAATGTCCTATTACCTATTTCACAATTAGTCTTAGCGAGATAGTTGTATGCGCGCCTTTCTATGACTGTTTTGTCCACCCCGACCTTTATATGTTTGTAGTTTCTGGCTTGCGATAGGGTGTGTTGGGAGTGGATGAATTTTCTGGTCTCTGCCGGTGTTTCGAACTGAAAACGAATAGGACAACACTTTTCATGTTGACTCTTCTTCAGCCTGTAGCACTTAGTCTTGGAGTTAGGCATTTTCGCTTCACTAAGTAAGATGCGCTGTACCTTTTTTAGTGCCTCATTGTCCGGAACGTTGTAGACAATAGCACTCAGTTTTGCGTCGAGTCGTTTTGTTACTTCTGTGGTAACAAAATTAATGAGGTTATCTACCTTAGTTACCGATTCTGTGTCAAGCTTGTTAAGGTTTACAGTTTTCATGAGGATAGTTAGAGGTGTCAATTCACAGACCTGCGATCTGATATCGCTGATCTGATCTGATAATTTGGATATCTCGGTATTGGTTTCGATGTTTCCAGCATTTACTGACTTACTGTTTTTTATTTCCCTTAACTCAGCCTTAAGTTCTCCTATAGACAACTTTAGAAGTTCTATTTCTGAAGATAGTACTGAAGAAGAGCTTGATGGCTGGAGTTTTTCGATAAGCACATAAGGTGAAGGGAGGGGTTCTGTATGAGCAGAGGGTACTGAATTTTTAGGAGTAGTGCTAATACTAGCTGTCAGTACAGTTTTATCTTCAGTTCCAGCTCGACGCTTACGGCATACAAGTGAGTTATGTGACACTATAGCCGTTTGTAGGGTGTGTATTGCTTGATGTAGCAATCAAGGACGTTATATTAGACACCAGTTTTACAGGGGAATGGGTTCGTTGCTTTTTACTTTGATTAACCATAACTATTAGAAATGAGAGTTAGTGGTTACAAGTATGGAAGTAGTATAGTACTTGTGCAAGTACTACAACAAGATAAATTTTATGTAACGAATCACGTAAAAATGTGACGCAAACGTTGAACGTACCGCGATACAGAGACGCGATCTCGGTGTTTATTTTGCTCTTGTTGGATGAATTTATACGAAAATTGTTGTTCGATATTGTTCTTGAGCATTTACTGATTGCTTGTGCGACAGGACGCTAAAATACATGGTTCGTGCAATGATTATTTGGCATACCGAGCCAGTCGAGTGGCGGGACAAGCTACGCAGAAGTTTACCAAAGATCAGGAACCTATACCTTACAATCAAGAAGCTAGCACAAAGAAATCAAATTGTCTTATACTAGCTCGTAAAAAGATATTGGATATTGGAAGCTTCCCGTACGCTTCGGCGACTGTCATTCGATAAATTTTTTTGCAGCTCGGCGGAAACTTGTACTGGATCGCAAATTTCCCTATCAGCTATTGTGCAGTACCTATTACTGCTGCAGGAAACGAAGAAGATGGTTGATATCGAATTCGCGCATCCCTCCGCACTTTTGTACGGTGTTTTGATGGCTGAAAGTCAATGAAATGCATAGATACAAGCGAAAATTAGTTTTCACAAATGGGCAGAAACTGCAATATGATTTGCGATCACTTACAACATTCACTGTTTTCTACCAAAACTTTTAAATGAGTTAAATTCACACCGCAACATTTTAGTAATTTGGTGGATTTGAATACCATCCTCGTGATCACGTGCGTAAAGACACCTGAGGTGTACGTAATTTTGTCCCATTATTGAGTTTGGTTTCATAAACTTCAGATTTTTGTTATTGTCCTGATGGCATATTAAATGCTTTGTTCGAGGTTAATTCACAAAATTATTTTAAAGTCGCGTAGAAGTAGTGTCCGACATCCCTTAAAACTATGAACGTAAGGTTTAGAAGTGGTCGCTGCATCCATTTAGGGAGGACTCATCGATTTCTGCAAGTAAGGGCTACGCATCATATTCCTAAATGCCTCCAGAGGCGAAGCCTCTTCAGAATCTATTAATGGAGGCCCAGCTCCCCTATTGCGAAACGTCTTATGGAGACAGGACATAAAATTGATGTTGGTACATTTTTAAACCTATCTATAACACGTGTTTGGATTGCATCCTAAAGTTGGTGGAAGCCCAAGTGTGATTAGGAAGTTTAAACCACCTTTGTGAGTTCCAAAACTATTCGTCATCATACGAAACCTCCTTTCTTAAACTTCGTCTTGATACCAGTCAGGGTAGATATATTAATACCTGTTACTTGGTTTAGTGATCTTCACTGTTATTTTGACCTCCAATATGTAGTTTTAATTCCACCTAAATTTATTTTCTAACCTCTTAACTGTATTAATTTCATATATATTCCTGTGACAAGTCTATGCGTGACCAGATTGTCCAAAATGTGTTGCACAAATACGACACTACACGACTCAGACAAATTACGTCTTATCACTTCATCGAAATATCCACTTTTGTCAAAAATGGTGATTGATGTAATCGCACATTGGTATAAAGTTTCATTAATTCTTACTGTGCTATCTCGTTGATATTATATTGGTAGTTATATTCATGTATACATCCTGTGCATCCTTGTTTTCTTTTTTAGCCAATCTGTAGTTCCATTGACCTTGTGGGATTCTTCGCTGAAGAAGGTGGTTTCCAGTATCATTGACTTTGTATTTTGTATTGAATCACGAATAAATATATTCTCTATACCTCAAATAGACATTCTACTTGCTAATAGTCACTGCTAACTTTATAGAATGTTAGGAGCTACAGAGTTAGGGAGATTAGGGTCATGTGTTGTATTGAGGAGTGCGTTTAGAAGATACGTCCGCCCCTGAGGTATATTGTCGTCAGTATGGAGTACATTCTCGCGATAAATCTGTTAGCAGTGATCATTATCAGTACCTATATTTCGTAAGCATGGTATATAACGAAACGTACTAATTCAGTAGTCAAAGGTTAGAAATATCCGTTAAAATTGAAACAGGTGCTCATGTAGGGGAAAACTTATTAATCGAAATTTGAAACATCACGTAGGTGATAAAGTTTATAGCATCGTTTACATGCGAATAGTTAAGGTTATTTATTTAGAAATGATGGTAACTTGTTGATGGTTTAAGGGATGTTCTGTTTGATAGGAAATAGGTGGGACATTGTAACTGGAAAACAGTATAACTGGATAAGCAACAACAACTGGCCAGTATACACACATTTTTAAGTAAAACTCGATCGGGCAAAGTATTTCGAAGACAGGAGTAGAGTAGTCTTCTAAAACTATTAATCTAGTGAGTAACAGAATTTGTCTATGAATTAAGACTGAAAGCAAGCGGCATATTGGTAGGCTAAGCGATTATCATTATTCGGTTTCGTTAGAATAAATATCCAAGTACTATTTCACTCGTCATTCTGTCTTTTGAATAACTTAGTAACATGGCTTTTACATAAGAATCCAAATTACTAAGTAAAGGTTAATATCCCTAGGATTAAATTGTCGCCAAAGTAAGTAAATATGTTCATTTCTAGAAAATACTAAGGTTTGGAGTTGTTTTTTTCTACTACCACAACACCAGGTGACTCACCAATTAGTCACAAAGTAAAACTAGATCTGTCAAGGACAGTTTACTCCTGATATCTTGATATCGTGAAGGAAGAACTATATCCATAGGTTAATAGGAATAGACGCATAATGTCAATTCGAAACTAGGTAAATACGTTTTGCAGCTACAGAAAACACCACATTGCAATCTATTCCTTTAATCGTGTCAATAAACGTGACATCAGTTAAGACTAGAGAAGGAACACCACTGGTTTTCACAAAATCCATTTGTGTTCCTTAATACAATGTACATTCCGTAATTATTGGCAGACTAGGAAACGCACCAAGTCATCACATATACGAACAATAATTAATTTAAATAATTGATAATTAATTTAAAGGAATGCGTACTCGGTATGGTCCAGAGTTCATGTGAAGTGACACATGCCTACGTCTGAAAGTGCGTGTGTAAGGTATCGCATTTCGTCAGCCTTTCGTCCAAGTGACTCAATGGGTCGCCTCCATAATAACAATAATGTCTATTCTCATATAAACATATAAATTTACATGAAAATGCATGCCATTCTTACAGGCACGACCAAGTATGATATAATATCAAATCGTAGATCGTCTACAAGTTAATGATGTTTCAACAGTTAAATATTTGATACATATATATAATTACACTCATTGTCTGAACTAGGCTGTAAAGTTATTGAATTGCACAGCTGTCCTCCAGGTCGAGCGGGAAAATCGAATTCGTTTCGTTTTCATCCGTGGTTGTCGGCATTCGATAACCAACCAATATTGAGGTAAGTACAACTTCTACAAGGGATTCAAAGCTGTTTTAGAAAAGTAAAAGTGCTGAGGTGAATCAATAAAGTGTAATGAAATGGGTGAGTGCAAGTATCATTAATAAACGCATTAATAAAGGAAACTCCCTAGGCTGACAACGTTCATTTGCAATGCATAATGCTACACGTATATCTCGTACTATCATGATGTCCACTTTTGGTTTTAATACATTTTTTCCTCATGCCGGTTTTTTTATTTTATGCCTTTTTGTGCATTTGGTGCACAACCGTACCCTACAGAGAATAGGAATAGAATAAGTCGAATCAAATTCATAAGAAGCTATAAAATGTTAGGTTTAATGGAATATAACGAGGATTAAGTAAAGACGTTATTAGAAAATAAGTGGGACAAGATATTGTGAAGTGGTATTTAAAGATCCGACAATGGATAGCAAGTTAATTTATAAGATGCCCCATAAATCTGTGCAGATCCCGCGTGGTTGCATCTCAACAATAGGCTGAGCGAATGATATATATTTAAAGGTAGAAACATGATCTGTCAAGGCGTTCATCATTATCTTTTTCAAGATAAAGATCTAAGCCCTCATAAAAGTCAGAAATATCTCGAGCCTTCAAATTGTATATTGCTGTTCCTGCAGTCCATGAATTCTAATTTTACCTGTGAAACTTTTACAACAAAATAATAACCTGCTGGGTTGTGGTGCTGTGTACATTAGAGTCCCTCAGTTTTCAACTAAATCATACTTAATATTGATGTCACCGCTTTTAGTTGAGAAAGTCATTCGAATATGTCACAGATTCTCTTGGCTGGATTCCTCAGTACCAAGTATTATTCCCTATGAGAGTGCATTGAAGAAACCCTGCAGGGTGATAATGCAGCTTCGCCGAAAATTGAATAGAAGCATTTCACTCATACAAGATATATACAGTAAAGAATATACTATTGACTCACTACGCTCAGCCCTACATTACCCTATAAGATTCTCTTGTTTGGAAATGAAATATGTACATATATATTGTGTCATTAACTTCAGATACACATTATTATCTAAATTTCATACGCCTTCTGTCTCACTACTCCATGTAATAATAGTTCGATAGTTATTTACGAATGCAGTAATAGGTATTTCATGGGCCACGAGTAGCACTTGGTGATTGTAATCTAGAGAACTAATACGACAAGGTTAGCTTTTTTCTCATGTATACGCACCTATCAAATCAATGAAAAGATAACGACGAATTGTTATCACAAGCATTGTATTTACTATAGAGGGAATGTTATTACAGGTAAACTTCACAGTAACATGTACTTATACAGCGTCAATAAACCTGGATATCTATGATATAACGAAAACATGCTGACAGCTGCATCTCAGATCAAGTTGATTTATTTGATGGTAATGATCTACTTCTGCATGCCTTATTCGACATTTTGAATGGAATGGTTCGCAGTTATTCTCGTAGTAGATCGAAAAGAATGAAAAATTCACCGGTTGCTGAATCAAAAGTACTTCTCTGCATGTTTAACTGTATTCTAACTGCTATGATTAATTCCAAACTTTTTATCTCATAATCACTCAAATTCCAGGGACGATCCAATTCTACCATTTGAAGACGCTGGCGAACATGCTGTAAATGAGTATTCATGATCTGAAATGAAGAAGCAACTGGTTTTCAAACAGTTTTTCAACATCTTACTCAACTTACGAGTACAGTCCACCATGCAGACACAAATGGCGCAAATAGAGAATTCTGGAATCGACCTCGGCACCATTTGATGCAGTAAAACAACCCAACATGACCTTATCTAGTTTTCGCCTCCATGATCAAATTTCTTTCCTGTTATGAAACTACGATAAGGCTGCTGAAAAATGGAATAAATATATCACTGATCTCAACATAATACATCAACAAACTTCAAGCCAAGGGTGCAGTTCACAACAAAGTTATATAGGAGAATTGACTTCAAGCTTTATTTTTCCCAGATATCTGTATTACATTCATCTGATGTCTGGGTTTTTTGTTAATGCGAAGACAATATTTCTATATCTCTTTATGTGCTACACAAACAGACTTTAGAACAGACTGTTCCGACTGACTCTAATGACAGAAAGAAAAACCAAACTGTAAATCCATTATACATCAAATTGCGTGCAATTTATATAACAACTTATCCATGCCTGTACAATAGGTATGTTCCTGCATAAACAGGAAGGAATATATTATTATTATTAAAACAATATTTATGCATGCCTATACAATTGGTGTACCCTACATAGCTAGAGAAAAAATGTACCTTATTATATTATCTTTACTAAATATGCTTATAAATATTATGTGTAACTTATCGAATTGATGATGCCTGTAAACTGGCGTCCCTCATGTAAAAAATTAGAATATTTATTATTATTGCTTGTCTTGCATATCATTGCATCAGTAATATTAGCATACTAATTGTATTACGGCCAAATGTAAATAATCTAAAAGCATCGTAACAACAACTTTGCGGAGGTAGATGTATTGAAAGACTGCTTGCAGACACTATGTATGACGACATCTAGTAGAATGTCTACGGAGACTGACAACCTGCAATGAGGAAGACAAAAATGAAACAATTAGGAGACACATAACATAAGTATTTTTGATATAAGTATAAAACTTGGGCACTGTGGTAGAGTATAACTCCATTATGGATACGATTTTATTTTGATAAATCACACAGTGTTGTACAGCAATATTACTTGGTGGCGTTTTGAGCACAAACTATTGCTCATGATCATATCAAGTCAGTCACACAACTTTTTGCCTCATTCATATACATGAGTATTCTAGTTAAGCGTACTACAGGGATAGAAGGTCACTCATCTCATTCACTTCTATTCACACTATTTCTTACGTCCGTGTAACTGACTTTTGGTTTATGTTTTCCTCTTCGGTGCACTTTATCTGGACAGTTTAAGGAATCGGGAAATGCATAGAGTACTTAGGAAACGGCATGAATAATTGTTTAAGCTAATTAACACTAGGTAGTTGTGACACTACGCATCTGCAGTGAAAAAGCTGACTGACTGAGTTTTAACATGGAACTCAGCACAGAAGTGTAGCAGTTCGATTTGTGACGTTCCACACTTGAAAAATATTATATTTAGTTGGTAATAAGCAAAACATATTTCATCAGATGTGTTTCAATTTCGCATTTGGGCTACACGATAAAATAAACTAACTAATGAGATATAACGAGACAGAGTGTGAGAGTTATCTCGGGTAAGAGGAGAAATTATTGTAAGATCACTTTTTTTCAGTTAGACAAGAACTAAATGAAAAAATACGATTACCATTTGTTGACATTTTGCTTATTTTTATCCACGTTTTAGCATTTCATTATACCTGGACTATAGATCACTCTGACAGACTGACTTTCACCATAGAAGCTTGCACACAAGTGCACCCGCTTAAGTTAGCACATTACATATAGCACACAAAGGTAGGAGAAAAAAGAAATTAAATGTCACTATAATGAGCATAAATGTGATGAAAAACAGTCATATGGAAAAAATATAAGGGTTGCTCAGATATGTGAGATTACATAGAGTGAATGCATCTGTGTCATTAACAACGTTTGGAATCACATTTCTACTTAACACTAAGCTTAACCCCAATATTACTCACCATATTAGACTACTTAACATAGAAGAAAGGGTACAGACACTACGATCAAAAACCAGTAGTCTTTTCATATCTTCCAGTTTCAATGGTCACTTATCGCAGCCTAAGTGGACAATACCATCAGCATACACTAAGTTGACAAGACTGTTCCCTGGTAAGGGCCTAAAGTGAGTAACAGACAATTCGGTTAATACATTTATGATGAAATTGAACTAAAATAAGGAGGACAGTTGTAGAAATGAGCCTTGTACTACATCCTTCTTTGAAATATCAGTTCCTTCATAGTTTAGTTTCAGTAATAAGTGAATGGAATGCAGTCTACAGATTCATGAAATTCACATACTTACCTACAATGTTTCCAGAATCCTAGTTGATGTCTCCTCAGTAAAGTGAGAAATGGGCATCGTACTTGTGTAAACTCAATAGGCTATGAACTGCTGGCAATGAAAACGACAACAATTTTTGGAATTACGTAATTCCAAAAACGATCTTTTATACTGACTTCTGGTTCCATCAGATGAAATTAAAGGGAAGAGCTGAGAATAGAGGGGATATTGAGTGTCAGACAGCATAGATTTAGACCATTTCTCGCATGAGTTTAGATGTCTTTCAACTAATGCATTAACGAGTTGACGAAATGGTAAACCACTTGCCCTACTGACAACCTTAATACCTTGCACAATACGACATAATCGTTTTTGAGTAATTCGGGCAGTAAAGACCAAATCAATTGTTAACAAATTGTAAAAAGAGGTTGAATGATTCCTGACTGTCTTGACTACATAAAGTGGTAAGCTAGACTGAAGGTTTTCTTAGAAATCGACAAGATATAAAATGACCAAGAAAGACCAGAGGATAGAACTACTCCAAGGTAGTTTATGTTAGACTTAGTTTCTGTTTCAGCGCCCTCATGTAAACTACACAGTTCTTGTAGTTCACGCTTATGAGTGAAGAGAAAGTTAACTGCCTGACATTTAGAGGGATTTAACGTAAGACCATGTACCTTAGACTACAGGCAGGAAGCAGTTAAGTTTGCTGCAGTCACATTGTAACATGACAGGAAGTGAGACGGTCAGATCACCAGCGTATTTGACGAAGTTGCTCTCATTAGAAAGAGAAAAGCCATGTAAGACGAGAGAGGAAAGAGAAAAGGAGTGACAAATTAGCCTGAGGAACACCAGCTTCAGCGAGCGAGGCGGAAGATTTACCCTAATATACAGTATGCTGCATTCCATTTGAGAAATGATAATGCAACCAATCAACTGCCCAGGACCCGTGTTTTCACGACCGAAACCTTATTCAACTCAAGTCATCTAGGTCCTTAGTCAACAACAAAGGCATATGCTGACTAAAAGCTTAGCACAAAAGTGACAAAGCACAAAAAACCTGCAAAGTAGGAGACGAGACCCGGGTGGAAGAAAAAATTACTGAAAGGTACCTATTTTTCAATTAACAAAGAATAAGATTAAGAACTACACTTATTGTCAGCCACGTCTCGTAAACCGTTAATGCCCAGCTCTTGCTACGCTCGGGCTCACGCTGTTCCTTGAAGTTTCTCAGAAACGCTTAGTAATAACGGACGAAAAAACCAAAACACCAATTGGTGACTCGAGGATTCTTTATTGTTACATCAACATATAAATACTGTTAAAACTAAGGTCTGTGAACAAATATTACAATAATAAATCACAATATTACTTCTGACGGTTTTCTGCTGACTTCTTTCTGAACAGCGACCGATGAGACGATGACTGTCGTATTGATGCCTATGCGAAAATTGGGGAAGTTGGTTTTGAGCAAACAACCATGAGTTGATCTTTCAATCTTCAACTCCATTGACACTCCCCGTCAAAAATGGGATCCAACCCCCTTTTTCCCATCACGACCAATACACGTTGACTTGGATGCCATTGCGAGAACCTGGGTCACACGGACAGAGCTGAAATGGAAAACAAACAGAAAAGCCAACACACCACAAGCATACCCACAGCACAATCTCACACATCAATGACGACCTGCGCCTTCCAGTTAAAGGCATCCTCTTGCAACACAATCGCCACTTGCTAGAATGACTCTTGCAGAATACAGCGTGACCATAGCACCACCTCATGATACTCCACGCACATCCTCGTATCTACTCACTACCAATTACCACTGCAATCGCTTGTCACTCATTCTGCCTCAGTTCTAGTAACGGTGACGTGTGCGAGCTTCAGTCCTCTACACTCTTGCTCCCCAGCGTGTGGGACCGCAGCCAACAATTATCTCCGTGTGCATTTCGTTCTAAGCAATAGCCTAGCCTCCCCGGCGTATACGACCCATCTGCTGTCCTTAACATCAATCAATTCATTCACGGATGTAGAAGACTCGAAACAACTGCAGAAGTAATCACGACGAAAATTTTAACAAAATTACGCAATAACAACAAGGTACGAAAACAACGAGTAAACATAATGAATCCAAAAACACAAATTGATGTGACACACCACACATATATACAAACAGTACAAACAAACTCGCAGATCGGGTCTCGATGTAATTCCTTTGAAGAATCGCAGGACTTACACCAGTACGCCTACAACCCTTCTCACGTTGACGATTGTAAGTTGTGGAATGTCCGGACACAAACAAGATTAACCAACAATTACATCAATTGGAACTCACACAATTATTTAACACAAACATATGTACAATCAACACATCAAAGTGGTGGATTCTGCCTTGACGAACTACCCTTGAAGAACTGTAGGACTTACACCAGTACGCCTACAACCCCTCTCAGGTTGACGCCCTAGGTTGGAAAATCATCGCAGAGTTCACTTGCTGACTTCCCTCTATCAGCTATATCCTCAAATCTGAACGGAAACACGCTCATGTCATTGTATCGTAGAATATAGATGACGAACAAACACGCGACATATCTCATCAACCAAGTGTAAAAACAGAGTAATTTACACCAAAGATAATAACATTCAAATAGTAACTTGAAACTAGAAATGCCTTTATTCGTGCAAGTCAATTTAACAATTACTCTCTCGTTTACACTTGGCTTATCTTCACTAAACTGACCATTGATATTCGTCCTTTCAAACGAACTGATGCTAGCATAGTCATTGCACAAGATACTTGAGTTGATGGGAGTCATTTTCATTGTGGATGACAACACCAACGACGACTGATTGATATCAGTTGATGAAGTTAGCTGGGGATCAGAAGCTGTTGTTGTTCGACTTTCAGAAATTTGTCTACCTGCAAGACCACCACCACTGCTGTCTTTTACTATCAGCTCAGGTTTAGCACTAGCACCTGATGATAGGTGGGCTACATGCTGATCAATTAAACTGACGGTCTCACAAGTATGCATGCCTGCTGCAACTGCATTTATTTCTACTTCACCTTTGAGCTGTACAGAACCCTTGTTTAACTTAGCAGTAGTAGGCATTTCCCCAATTTCATCATGATCAACCGAAGACAAATCTGCACTATCATTATCATTATCACAAATATTCAATTTACCATCATCTATCTGGTCGACTTCATCGTTTTCAAACTCTTTAATAACAGCAGTAGATGATTTGGGTTCTTCCTCACAAATCCATAAAAGTTCTATATCTTCATTCTGACTAGAAACACCTTGTAAACTTGTGGAGTCAGAACTCCACTCTGAAGCAATAACCCTATTCTGTGACACTCTATTCAACAATGGCTTACCAGTTGTAACCACAGACTTCTTGACCGCACCGTTATCGTCACACAATTCGGAGTCAGGCCTGGAGTTTACATTTAGCTTATCACTGAACTTGCTCACCGGTTCACAGTTCACCTTTGTATGCACCTCTTGCAAACGTGTAAAACACAACCGTGTTTGTCTTGCATCTTGTAACTCATCTGTTGAGGATGTACTACGAAACCTGTTACACTCACTAGCTCTATATGCATTACTAGACATCATGGAGCCTTCTCGATATCCACCTCTCTGAGGCCTATTCGTCATCAATGATTGCGTTTTACCCTCAGACTGCTCTATTCTAGGGGTGAGATTCAATATACTGGCAAACTTGCTCATAGATTGATTGACGCTATCTTTTACCAGTTTCAGGATATCATCAAATTTTGGCTCGATACCCTCATCCTCCATACGAGAGCTTATTTTTACCCACTTCCTTTGCAGCCGAGTAGGTAGGCGTGTCGCAATTACCTCTAGGACTGAGCTCGAGTTGAGGTCGCTCACGCAATTCATCGAAATCAAGGTATTCTTGTAAGTCATAAGATTATCTAAAAACTCAGTAAGTGCCTTGGAGTCATCTTGAGGTTGACTGCCGTTACCTTTGACAGCTTCGTATACGTTCCTTACAATCATTGAAGGTCTTCCAAACCTTTGACGTAATATGCTCATAGCCTCAGCGTATCCCTCATTAGGGGGCATGAGCTTACAACACTGTATAGCTCTTGAAGCATCTCCAGTGGAATACCTCATCAAATACATCAATTTCAATTCATCATTTAATAAAAAACTACTCAACATGATCCCAAACTCCTTTACAAATTGTAAATAATCAGCCGGGTTTCCGTCGAAACACCGTGGTTCAAATTTAGGGAGTTTGATGTTCCTATTATCCCTGAACGGCGAAACAGTAACATCAACCATGTCATGCTTAACATCAGACACATCGTTACAATTAACAGACAAGTTAACATGACTTACTTTCCTGTTTGCATCCAAGACACTCTGTCCCTTCTTTGACCCAGGCATTGTTGAACTTGACCCAATTCCAAAAATGTTCCAGATATTGCTTGTTCAAAGAGGACTTGACCGGAACCAGGAGAGATGAACGGTAACTATCCAAACTGACACCAACGGTCCGAAACCGTCGAAAACTGACTAAACCGCCAGAAACTGTCAGCCACGTCTCGTAAACCGTTAATGCCCAGCTCTTGCTACGCTCGGGCTCACGCTGTTCCTTGAAGTTTCTCAGAAACGCTTAGTAATAACGGACGAAAAAACCAAAACACCAATTGGTGACTCGAGGATTCTTTATTGTTACATCAACATATAAATACTGTTAAAACTAAGGTCTGTGAACAAATATTACAATAATAAATCACAATATTACTTCTGACGGTTTTCTGCTGACTTCTTTCTGAACAGCGACCGATGAGACGATGACTGTCGTATTGATGCCTATGCGAAAATTGGGGAAGTTGGTTTTGAGCAAACAACAATGAATTGATCGTTCAATCTTCAACTACATTGACAACTGATTAATGAATAAATAAATTTATTGTCATGATACAGTACATGAAGGACGCCAGTTTACAGGCGTCATCAAATTGTTACAGGAATAGGACCATATTATTCAGTCACAATTTACAGTCGATAGCAAAATATGTTTAACATGTACACTGGAGATTATACATACACTTGATAGATGTTAATCCCAATAGTATAAAACATCCTTTTCACTTATGTACAATCGTTTCTGTGCATAACTGGAAAAATCCGCTAGATTGTCAGTGAGTGCAACACATCAGGAAATTCAGAAGTATTGTCTTCGCATTAACAAAAAAACCAGGTCTTTGGTGGATGGGTTATAAGTGCCTGGGAAAAAAAATAAAGCTTGAAGTCAATTTTCATACATAATTTTGTTGTGTGCAGAATCCTTGAATTATAGTTCATTGATGTGTTTATTTGAAATCAGTGATATGTTTACCTCATTTGATCTGCAATTCCATTGTTGGGAGCAAAATACATAAGCTTTAGACGCATTAATTAATGGATTTCTACAGCTTGTGGGCATTTTCTTCGCGTGAGGAAGGTTAATGAATTTCAGCTGTTGAGACAGAAGATGAGATTATTAACTTCTCAGCAACATTAAGAATATAAGTTCATCACATTATCTTAGGAAAGACTGGTTGTAGTTGGTGCGGCATATGTGGTGCCCAACGAGCGTACATCTGTCCATGTGATGTTGTGGTGAGTTATACCTTGTTCATGCTGTCAGCTTATGTCCATTTTATTCCACTGATTGTGTTGGGTAGAAGTTTTACAAACGAAACTTCTTGTCTGTTTGAGGGTAAGTATCTTAATCGTTAATGTTTAATCTAAAATTATAAATATAGGCAAAAAACAACAGGTGTAGTATTTAAGCCTATACATTAAATGGACCCATAATTTCGGAGGCTCTCAGATAGGAACTAGGACTACTATCGTTTGCAAACTCTTGTAGTTTGTCGTTAAGCACTTTTTTGAATGAGGCCAATGTACCTGCTTGACGCATTTCTATTGGTAGTTTATTCCATATCTGTGCATACCTAATCAAGTAAAACTTTTGCCTGGTAGCTGTTGTACATTGTTCGATAGCTACTGTACCCTTAGTGTGTCTTAGTTTGTAGCCATTGTCATCTGAAAGTCGAGTGCCATTAGTATAGGTAAAAACTAAGTGGTTTAGAAGCTTATAGTAAAGTGTTAAGTTTAGTCTCAGGCGTCTTAGCCATAGTGTTTCTAATCCTAGGGTGTCACATCTAGTGGAGTAGTTCGCGCCATTTTCGGTTCCGAGTAATTTTGACGTGAAGTAACTCTGCACTCCCTCGACTTTCAATTTGTCCTCTATGCGTATACTACCATACATGAATGAACAGTAATCAAATAAAGGACGCACACAAACCTTGTACAACAGAATTCTGGACTCATTTCTGTAAAAGTTCCTGAGTAGAAAGCCGATAAGTCTGCGTGACTTTGACACCTGTTTGGAGATATGTTCAGAAAATGATAGGTCATGTGAGTATTTCAGTCCTAGGTCCAATACAGATTCCAGTCGTAAGAGTGCATGGCCTTGAATTGTCAGGTCGAGTTCTAAATTGTTGCAACCTATGCAGAGCCAGCCACATTTGTCGACATTAAACTGGAGTTGCCAGGTGTCACACCATCTATCCATTTTTTCTAATTCTTGCTGTATGGCGTTTACTGTTATTCCGAGATCTGTGTTCTTGCATTTATAGGTCACTTTTAAGTCATCTGCATATAGTATTGGTTTACCAACACTAGAGCATTCACAGATACTGTTTATATATATTATGAATAGGAGTGGGCCTAATACACTTCCCTGGATTACACCACTACACACTGGTTTAGGCCTTGACATTATCGAGCCAACACTCCTTATCTCACTTCGACCACAGAGAAGTGATTTTATCCAGCTTAGGAGAGGGTCACATATCCCTAGTGAGCATAACCTGCTGACTAGCAGATTATGGGGGACTCTATCGAAGGCTTTTGTTATATCGAAATATAGCACACGCTTTCGCACATGTTTTCGTTTATATTCATTTATTGGTTACTAATAATTGATCTTTAATAACGATGGTTAAAAATTCTAAAATGCGTGTTAGTGTGAACACCACTAATTCAGAAAATAGCACCAGCTCGTCTAATAACACATTACCACCCCATATTATTAGTAGTTCACCCAACATAAAAGCCTCGAACATAACTCTGACCCCTGTAATACAGGTGGAAGATGTTCTGTCTGAAAAAGTAGAGCTCTCTTACTTAACGTGCATAATTAAAGAGATGCAGCTACAGATAGATGAATTAAAAACGAAATTAAGTTCACTAGAATGTATACCCGAAACTATCTCAAGTATGAAAAAAGAAATGCAGGATCCTACAATCCTAAAGCTTTTTAACATGACCTCTAGAATGACTCATACTGACTCAGAAAGTGCGAAGGAGTTAGAAAACGCCATCGACTTTCTATCCAGTGAAGTTGTTAAAAGGCTGGCTTCAAAACAAAACGCAATAGTGTATAATGTACCGGATAGCGAGCCCATAAAGTCAGTCCAGCACTCATTGCTGAAGGCTGCAAATCTCTTGAATGCACCTTGTCAGTGCATTCGCCTAAGCAAAAAAGACCTAAAGCATCCTTGTCCTATACTCTTTAGTTTCGACAGCTACATAACAGCTGAACGATTTAAGATGGCCGAAGATCTTCTGGCTACTGCCACTAAATTCAAGACTATTAAAGTAGTCTCGGATAAAACACCAAACCAAAGGCAAGCAACCAAGAACTCCTTCGATACAAAGTTGACAACACTGAGAAATACATCTGGTATCAGAGCTAAAGTGTCGACGGACACTGAAGCACAGCAAGTCACGTGTATAGTGTTAGGAGAAAAAACGGCAAGTAAGAGCGACCAAAAACTCAGTAAGAGCAGTGCCACTGGGTGCAATCTTAGAGTGCACGAGAGCACATCTCGAAAACCTGCTGACCTACATAAGGTTGACATAGACGCACAAACTATGGCTGACCAGAAACTACTGGCAGACCACTCTCAATCTGGATCCGAGCCAGAGAGTCCCTCAGTAGAAACCGCAAAAAAGACCACAAAACCCAGAGTCCCACCCCAGACTTCGACATACCTCACTCGTAATAAGTCTGATAAGCAGCATGTCAGTCTAAAAAATGACAAAGCATGGGTAACGAAGCACATTCCCAAAGACGTCACGCAGCATGTGAGAAGGAATACCCCTTCCCGAACTAGAAGTAACATGCCTAACAACGCACATAACTTTGGAATTCAACGTAGAATGGATCCTCAGGATATACGGAGCACTAAACGGGACTCATATTGGCTCCATATAAACGAAAATCCTCGTCCAAACTCTCGCACTATCTATGTTAAACCTCATCAACTTAATGAGAATAGTTCGGCACTTGATCTCCTCAATAACTTCACTCACACACGTGACGTGAGCCAATATGCATATGGCTATGAAAGCCCCATGAGGTACAACTACCAGGGTAATCTTAACACAGGGTACCCAGGTCCAGCAAACTACAACCGCCGAAAACTGTAAGACACAAATTCCTGATTTGTTGCGGCATGGCTAGTGTTCCATGTGAATGCAAACGACTTCGTAAAAAGTCTAACCAGGCTAATTGCCCAATCATTTTTAAATTCAGTAATTCCCTTGATGCTAGTAAGTTTACTAAATGTCAGGATCACTTAAGACTGAATAGCAGTTATAAGTCTATAACCGTAGCTCAGGATAAAACACCGTGTCAGCGCAGAATAATGCGTAGTAATAACCTGGTCACCTGCTCTAGCTTTGATTTACCAAATAAGGATCGTGCACAGCAACAGACACCTAGTGCTGAAACTAGCATTCAGCAAACTACACAACAACCACACCTGCCAATGGAACTAGGAACTGATTTAGATACCAGTACCCCTGTAAATAAAGCCTCATCGAAAGATGCGCGTCGGTGGCACAGTGGTTAGGACTCTCGCCGACCATGCACATGGTCCAGGGTTCGAGCCCACGCCGACGCACACCTGATATCTATGGTCGGCCTGCAAAATTTGGGCTACCGATATCCATGCTGAAAATTCCATACTTGTACCAAAAATACAGAGTGGAATCAAGCTGTAAATCAAAAAAATAAAATAAAATGACTAGAACTTCTGCAAGTTGTTCTAAGAAATTTCCCCCCAAACGTAGTAACCTCACCACGATGAACAAATTTCGCAGGGTTGAGACTAATGATGGGGAAGAATACTTTGTATTCAATAAGCCTGCTGAGAGTAAGAATGCCAACAAACCATCACTTGTTACGAAAAACTCCTCTCGAAACATAAGTATATCTGGAGGTGTTCCGCATGCTCCACCTTATAGAAAGTCAGGCTCCAAGACTCCTAAAGTCTTGCAGCCAAAGCACCTTCCTTCACAATTCCCTTTAAGTTATAAAAACAACCCGAAGGTGTATACCGGTATGACGAATAGCAGTTGGATGGGTAGACCTTCTGATGCTATGCCTTTTAACCGTCAACCTAGGCCCAACCTGTACTACCCTTATATCCAGGAACACATGGTAAATTTTCCAGGTGTCCCGAATCACTGGTACGACCCATGGCACCTAGGACCACCTCATTGCACAACAACCCGATGTACAGACACCCAGTCCGACCTCCTTTTCATTCATAAATTCTTGCGGTGCTGACGCACAAATAGATTTAGGTTATGGTGACATTTTAAGCCAGTTTGTAGTATCCCGTGACTTATTCACGATATTGCTAATTAATGCACGTTCCTTAATCAATAAGATATCTGAACTAAGGACATTATTATTAGTCGCCAAGCCTACTGTAGCTCTGATTACTGAATCATGGTGCTCATCCTCTGTACTTGATGTGCATATAGGTATCGATGATTACACTGTACACCGTGCAAACAGAGATTGCAAGCGTGGTGGAGGATGTCTCATATATATACATAACTCATTTGTAGTCAGTAAGGTGGAAGATGAAACAATGAATAATGTACCTGACTCACTCTGGGTTGTCTTACATGGAGATAAGTACAAACTTCTCATAGGCTGTGTTTATCGAGCACCAAGCTCAACAAAAGAAACTGATGCGTTATTAGCTAAATCGTTTGCACACGCATCCTCGTTTAGTGCTAATTACAAAATAATTGCAGGGGACTTCAATCTTCCAGAAGTCAATTGGCTAACTAGTTCCGGCCCCCAACGCTTCGACGAATTACTTGCCACTATAGACTGTTATGGATGGCAACAACACGTCCAGACACCTACTCGTGGTGACAACATGTTGGACCTTGTTTTTTGTCATGACACAATCCCAGTATCCACTTATGTTGGTAATCGATTTTCCAGTAGTGACCATAGAATGGTACTCTGCTCTCTGCCTTTCTCACCACTAAATACAGGAAACAAACAAGACTCAGGAAGCACAATATGTCGTAGTTACAAATATACAGACTGGGGATTAGTCCAAGAACTTATTCGACTCTGTCAATGGGATGACTATTTTACCACTGACTCCCTGGAGGCCTTAGTAACCCTGTTTTACAGGAATGTTACCCTTTGTCTAGATACAGTTGCTCCAAAGAAAATAGTGAAATTAAGTAGACACCGAACTGAATATATTCCAAGGGCACACCGTAATAAGTTAAGGAAACTGAAGAAACAGTACTATTCCACTAAGGACATATCACTATTGCTCTCAATCCACGAGTCTCTTGAATCTCTCAAGCGCCTACGCTCTCAAAAGGACCTCGACGAAGAGTTAACGGCACTTGAAAGTACCTCCAAAGTTTATAACTTAACGGCACTTCTTAAAAAACGAATGCAGTCGGCGAGGGAAATCCCATACTTACTTCACGACAAAGTAATCTACAATGAACCTGCCACTATCTGTGAACTTTCAGTGATTGGTTTGCAAACTTTAGTTTAGAAACACATATGCCTGGTGAAACCGCTCCCCTTACTATCTCTTCCCTTGAAAGCATTGTGTTCACTAATCAGTTAATAGTACAAGCAATTAAAAGCCTTAAACCTTCCACTAGTACGGGACCGGATGGCCTCGCTTCGATAATTTTCAAAAACAGTGGGTGTGATATACCCTTGTTACTTCTTAAATTCTTCTCAATATCTATGGACACTGGCACTTACCCTAGTGAGTGGAAAACTAGCTTCATAATTCCACATTACAAATCTGGTGATAGGGCAAACGTCCGCAATTACAGACCCATAAATATAACCCCAGTTATCTCACGAATCATGGAGAAAGTTGTAAAAGATCAATTGTCAGACTACCTAATTAGGGAAGATCTTGTTACAAGGTCTCAACACGGATTTCTCAAAAATAGATCCTGCGTTACTTGCCACTTCGACTTTTTCAACTGCATCACTAGTAGTCGCGAAGCACGTAAGCTAGTCGTTGTTCTCTACTTCGATATATCTAGGGCATTTGACATGGTATCTCACAGTATTCTCTTTGAGAAGCTGTACTCTTGTGGAATTCGCAACCCATTACTGAACTGGTTAAAATCATTTCTAAGCAACAGGGTACAAATAACCAAAGTTGGATCTGTATTGTCTCATCCTAGGCAGATCTCAAGTGGGGTCGTGCAAGGTAGTGTCCTAGGTCCACTTTTATTCACAATCTACATTAACAGCATTTGCAAGTGCTTCACCTTAGGCAAACCATTCCTATATGCTGACGACCTCAAAGTCGTCTACTCCTGCTACACTCATGAATTAAGCGATATGGTTACTAAAATACATCTTGAACTAAGTAGTCTCGCATCATGGTGTGCTGATTCCTGTCTAAATTTTAACATTGACAAATGCGGCTGGATTTGTATCGGCAACAGTAACCTTGATCTAACTCTTGAAATAAATGGGCGAAAACTAGCTAAGCTCAACTCAGTCGTAGATCTCGGTATTAGATACTCTAGTAACCTAACGTTCGCTGAACAGACTGATTATGCCAGACGTAAAACGCGAAGGCTGATAGGATGCATAACACGCAATTTCTTTTGTTGTGAAACTAGGGTTTTATTATACAAAGTATGTGTCCGACCTATCTTAGAATACTGCCCGTTTATTCTTAGCGGACTAAGACAAAATGACAAGCTTAAATTAGAGGGAGTGCAACGGCAGTTTACCTCAAGAACTCTTGGTTTAGAAAGTGGTCTGGAATACCATGAGCGATGCGTAAGACTAAGATTAGAACCCCTCTGGAAAAGACGCCTTAAGCTAAACCTTATCTTTTACTATAAGCTAACTAATCTTCTCTTGCATTCCTCCGAGCCAATAACTAAACCTACCGCTGTCATCAGTTACAATCTTAGAAATCATCACAACCTAGCTGCTATGGAGCACTGTCAGACTTACGTGCGGTACAACTTCTTCTTAAATAAGTTTTCAGTCATTTGGAATAGACTACCAGCTAATGTGCGCGATGCAAACACACTTCCAGTGTTCATCTCCTCAGTCACCAGACTACTCAAAGATGACAATGCACTTTTGCGCCTGACTCTTACACCTTCTTTTTCACCCTACATAGATATTTTAAGTTCTTTAAACGTGTAGTTACAACAAACTACAATTATAAATTTTAATATTATTGGAACTAGATGATTAACATTTCTACACAGGACAGTAATATTTAGTTTACACATAATATAAAAGTTAGCATAACGGGACTAGTTAGTTTGTGTACCAAAATAACCACAGTTACTAAACAGAATATATATGTATATATTTATTAATCACTCCTTAAGGACTCCCGTTGCTTTCTTTTGCGTTGCTGTTGTTTGTCTTCTTTTTTCTCTCACCATTTCAGCTTCCATTTGACTTTTTGAATGAGAATGAATAATGTGGATATTTGACCATTTACAATGACAAATGATCTGCAAACATTATTGGTCCCGTATCTTTCAGTTGCCTGGTTAATAACGAATTAACTTTCTCCACGACGCAACCTGGATTACATTTGTGGAATATACTCTTATACCAATGGAAAAGTATCAATTTGTAATACAACGTCACGATTGTAGCTTATAACATAACTGATCGTATCTGTAAAAATAGCTTCCTTATTACCCAATTTGGATATAAATCAAAAATGAGATTCGGATTTGTACACACCCAAGTTATATTGAGGAATTACTTCAAGCTTTATTTTTTCCCAAGTATTTTTAATCCATCCAAAACTTACTTGGGTTTTTTTGTTAATGCGAAGTTAATATTCCTATATTTCATGACGTGCTCCATTGAATGACTGGTTATCATATTATTATTATTATATTATTATATAAGCTTTATTCCAAATCAGTACTTGTGATACAGAATGGAATTCTCAGCATTTTACTACAATATTGCATCCAGTTTTTACATTAACAATAAATAAAGTTCTACATAGATTAAAGATTATCTCAACAACATATTAGTATGTCGGTAGCAAAGCCAAAATTAAAATGTTTGAAGGTGTTACAAAAGTAGATACTACTAGCATATTTACTGGCGTAAGCGATAGCAAAATGGTCGAGATACACAGAGTGTAAGAGAACGAACAAGAATGTTTTAAGTAGAGTTTGCAAGGAAGAGAGAAACAAAACAGCACATAACAAAAATAAATACAGAATGAAGAGAGAGAAAACGTTGTACCCATAAATGATGTGAGTTGGAAAGACGAGATTCATTGGTTCTAGTGACTATTTAATAAGTTAAAGGTTTCATGCCTGATGCATTCTTTATCACACAGAACACGGGCTAGGTAGGGTATGGATGAGTTTTTGTACTTACTAGTGCGGGCATATAGTTTCCTATATAGACTTCTTGTTTTCCCTGAAGAGATACATGGGGAGAGTTGTGAGTGTAGAGGGTGTTGTGAGTCAGATAAAATGGACTTCGCCCATTTTTCACATGAGTCCATGTGCCTGTCCACCAGAATGTTAACAAGCTGGCTAAGTGGTAAACTGCTTACCCTGCTGACAACCTTTAACATCCTACGTAATAAGGTATAGTCTTTCTTCAATAGCCCAGGAAAGACTAAGGGGGAGCAATAGAGAATTATAGGCAGAATACGGGAGTTAACAAATTGTAGGAGTAAGGGTTGGGTTACACCAGAATGTCTTAACTTCTTGATGTAGAAGGTAAGACGGTATATTTTCTTGGAAATCGTCAAGATATGAGACGACCAGGAAAGATCAGAAGATAGAGTGACGCCTAGGTATTTAATTTCCGACTTAGTTTCTATTTCAGTGCCATCTATGTTGCACACCTCGTGAGCGCTAACCAGTTTGTTTAGGTCAGATTTATGCCTAAAGGTGAAATTAACTGTTTGGCATTTGGAGGGGTTTAAGGTTAGACCGTTTTCCTTGGACCATTGGCTAATTTCTGATAAGAAGCCATTTAGTTTAGAGCAGTCACTTTGACATTTGACAGGTAAAGATACAGTTAGGTCATCAGCATATTTGACAAAGTTAATGTCATTTGAAGACGGTAGGTCATGTAGGAAGAATGAAAAGAGAAGTGGGGAGAGTACAGCACCTTGGGGGACACCAGCTTCTGTGAGCACAGCAGAGGAGGATTGGCCTTTGTATACGGTGTACTGCATTCTGTTTGAAAAGTAGGAATGCAACCAGTTAGTGACCCAGGACTCGGTTTGTGTCATGGAGAGCTTATTTAGCAAGAGACTTCTAGGTACAGAGTCGAAAGCAGAAGTAAAGTCAAGAAACGTGCAGCGGACATATTTGGCACCTTTGTCTAATGATGAGACAATACTGTTGTGTAAGACGGCTGCAGCGTCTAAAGTACTCCTACCCTGTCTGTAGGCAAATTGTTTGGGGTCTTCGAAGCTTTTAAGGGAGGGTTCGAGTTTAAGAAGTATTAGTTTTTCCATGAGCTTTAGAAACGGGGAAGTGATGGCGATGGGTCTGAACTTTACGTTCTTGCTATTTCCAGGTTTAGGGACAGGGACTATTTTAATGTCTTTCCATGGAACAGGTACAACGTTTTCGGAGAAAGAAGCATTTAGGATATTAGTTAGAGGAGAACATAAAGCATCTGCACATTGTTTTAGGACATATGCAGGTATGCCATCAGGGCCAAGACTATGTGAGGGCTTAAGAGTTTTAAGACATTTCAAAACATCGAGAGTATTGAAGTCCTGGAAGTTATCAGCTACAAGATTGGTAACATTAGAAGTGGTTATGGTAGAAGGAGAGCGTAAAAAAGACAGATTAAGAGCATTAACATCACAAGAGGGAAAAACATTACATCGCTTACTATTGCCAGTAATTTCATTGAAAAGTTTCCACATGCTGTTTGGGGATTTGCATGATAAAAGTGTTTGGTTATAGATAGCATTAAGATTTTTGATTTCAGATTTGATTTGAGCATTTATCTTTTTAAGTCCTAACTTGTCTTTGCATTTCTATAACATTTCTTTTTGCCTGCGAAGTTGTTTGAGATGGGGAGACGAGAAGCGGTCGAGGCGTTTGAACAGTGTTTGTTTGGGACAGCATATGTCAAGGCAGAACTTGACATAATCCATTATATTGGTGATTGAGTCATCTAATGTACTTTCATAGAATAGATCCCAGTTGGTATCTTTTAACATGCATCTTAGATTGAGTAAGTTGTCAGATGTGTAGCTTCTTTGTTGTGCTTTCATAGACAGGTGTGAGAAGATTTTAATATGTGTTTTGCTGTATATTTTTGGCAAAACGCGGACAATGCAGGGTTTTGTCAAGTCGAGTGGGAAATTTGACTATATTTGTGTGACCAAGAGCTTCAAGAAAGGAGCAATCTGATGTGTTGAAGTCTCCAGTAATAACGGATAGAGAGTTGTCGAAGTTGGCAGCAGCAAACATGGTGAATTCATCAGCAAAATTAGATAGATCAGATGGAGAGCAGCTAGGAGAAATGTACATGTTTGTAATATAGAATTGTTGATATTTGGGGAGGTGTTTGGGGCGACATTTGACAGTTATACAGTCAATGAAGTCATTTGAGAAGGTGAAGCAGATGTTATTTGAGACAGACCATTTGGAGTGAATAAAAGTTGCAACGCCACCACCATTTTTCTTATTACAACATTGACGGTCTTGTCGAAATAAAATAAAGTCCTTTAGTGAGATAAGGTTGTCATCATACAGTTCATGCAACCACGTTTCTTGTAATGCGATTATGGCAGTGTTATGATACGTATCAGTTGACATCAGGGATTGTAGATACATTATCTTATTTGGTAGAGAGCGACAGTTTGAGTTCATTATGACGGGGACCGTAGTTAAGTGTATTGGTGTACGTTTGAGAGCTCTCTGCCAACCACTACGATGTTTCCTCCTTGGTTTCTTTGGAATATGAAAGTCATTTGGTCGTAAATTATTAATAAAGTTACGAGAGTAAATGATTCTGTTAGAATTCATATTTAAGTGATAAGTGTATGCTGGTAAACAGGAAACTGGATGCAAAATGTAGATATTTTGGTAGCAGGCCCAAAAATTCAACAGGCCGCCAAGGTCAAGGTCGTATTTTGTTCCCACAGACCTAAGACAAAAACGCCAGCAACCATGTAACTTAACCATAAACCAAATTTATGAAATTTATATAATGCTTATCCATGCCTGTATATTTGGTATGTCCTACACAAGTAGGAAAAAATGTGTATTTTATTAAAACATTATTAATTATGATTGCTAATCGTATATGTAATTTATCATATTGATGATGCCTGTAAACTGGCGTCTCTCATATACAAAATGAGAATAAACTATTATTATTATTATTATTGCAGGTCAGACCACATATCACCAGTAGATGAACGCAGATGCCGACCCATGGATGCTAATAGTCAAAATATGCAACAGGATTATTTTCGGCTGCAGCAAACAATAGCCCCACTCGCTGCACAGTTCATTCAGGAAATAGTACACACACTGACTCTGTCTCACCTCAGAGCCCCTCCAAACATAACGTAGGGATAGTGACAAGTAACCATGTTAACCTCTCCTCCAATAACTCTGGTTTACTAACAATTATGCTCCTGAGTGCTAGATCTCTCCTTAATAAAATAACAACGCTTTGCTGCCTGGCATACATAGAACGGCCAACACTAATAATGTTGACCGAAACCTGGCTTACTACTGATATACCTGACGCAAAGCTAGTAATAGACAACTACGACATCTATAGGAAAGATAGAGTTGACAAAAGAGGAGGCGGTTGTTTAATATATGCCTATAAATCCACTAACTCCAATACTTTCAATAACCCAAATACTGACAAACTACCAGAATCTAAGTGGATAAGCATCCACACAAACGAAAGCAAAATTCTCGTGGGATGTATATACAGACCTCCCAATAGCCCTGAAATGACTGATATCACTACCGGAGAAATACTAGAGCATGTAGCCACGCTGGACTTCGACTACAAAGTAGTATGTGGAGATTTCAACTTACCTGGAGTAAACTGGGATACCTGTACAGGACCAAGAATCCATGAAGAGCTACTACAAGCTATAGACATAGGAGGATGGAAGCAGTGCGTGCGCCTCCCTACAAGGAACCAAAATACACTTGACTTAATCCTCTGTCATAACATAGAGCCCATCTCGATAGAGGTGGGAAATAAACTCGATAACAGTGATCACAACATATTGTACTGCACGCTACCCCTCCGACTAACAACTAAATACACACCTAAAAATTCCCCGGTGCGCTATCAATATAGGGACTATAAGAATGCTGATTGGGAATTCCTATCAGATCTGTTGAGAAGTTCTGACTGGGAAGAATACTTCATCAACAATAACTTAGAAGTATCGCTTGAGATTTTCTACAAAACAGTCGGCTCAGCAAGAGACACAATCGCGCCCCTAAAATCTGCCCTAAAGACACCAACTCCATTTATTGACCGGAAAACGCGACTAAAACTAAAGAAATTGAAAAGGAAATACCATGTATTTAAGGAATTTAATGCGTTAAACCAAATACATGAAACTCTTAAACTGCTTGAGGAGAAACACAAAATGAAGTCACAACATGAGGAAAATAAAGCGCTTATGGGTAACACCAAAACTCAGGAACTTCGTAGGATATTCCAAAAACGTCTAAAAAGCAGTAAAGATAATAATGTAAGCATCTTGGAACATAGGGGTGTAATATACAACGATCCCCAGGTTATAAGTGAACTCCTCAGTGAGTGGTTTTGCAATGACACCAGAGTGCACCCGACCCCAAATTTCCAAATGACCTGCAAAAGTAGCCACAAATTAGGAGAAATAGATTTTAATATACAAAATATAGACTCAGCGATTAAGACATTGAAGTCAAATGGCAGTACTGGAACCGACGACACACTATCTGTCATATACAAAAACAGTAGCACGGAAATGGTAGTCTTGCTACTTAGAATATTTACTCTCTCATTCGAAACTGGAACTTATCCTGATGTGTGGAAAACCACATACATATTACCTAAGCACAAAGCAGGGGCCAAAACCAGTGCATGCAACTATAGACCTATCAATATAACACCGGTAATATCACGAATAATGGAGTAAGTGGTTAAAGACCAAGTGTCAGACAACTTACTATAACATGAACTTATCAATTAATCACAGCACGGATTCCTCAAAAAGAGATCATGTGTGACCTGTCACATAGACTTTTTCAACGAAGGTACACGAAGCGGGGACAACAGAGAACTAGTAATTGTGCTATATTTCGATATAACAAAAGCCTTCGATAGAGTCCCCCATAATCTGCTAGTCAGCAGGTTATGCTCACTAGGGATATGTGACCCCCTCCTGAGCTGGATAAAATCATTTCTCTGTGACAGGAACCAGATAACAAAAGTTGGCTCGATAAACTCAAGGCCTAAACCTGTAAGTAGTGGTGTAATTCAGGGAAGTGTATTAGGCCCACTCCTATTCATAATATATATAAACAGTATCTGTGAATGCTTTAGTGTTGGTAAACCAATACTATTTGCAGATGAATTAAAAGTGACCTATAAATGCAAGAACACAGATCTCGGAATAAGAGTAAACGCACTCTGTATCGCGGTACGTTCAACGTTTGCGTTACATTTTTACGTGATTCGTTACATAAAATTTATCTTGTTGTAATACTTGCACAAGTACTATACCACTTCCATACTTGTAACCACTAACTGTTATTTCCAATAGTTATGGTTAATCAAAGTAAAAAGCGACGAACCCATTCCCCTGTAAAACTGGTGTCTAATATAACGTCCTTGATTGCTACATCAAGCAACACACCCCCTACAAACGGCTATGATGAGTCACATAACTCACTTGTATGCCGTAAGCGTCGAGCTGTAACTGAGGATAAAACTGTACTGACAGCTAGTATTAGCACTACTCCTAAAAATTCAGTACCCTCTGCTCATACAGAACCCCTCCCTTCACCTTATGTGCTTATCGAAAAACTCCAGCCATCAAGCTCTTCTTCAGTACTATCTTCAGAAATAGAACTTCTAAAGTTGTCTATAGGAGAACTTAAGGCTGAGTTAAGGGAAATAAAAAACAGTAAGTCAGTAAATGCTGGAAACATCGAAACCAATACCGAGATATCCAAATTATCAGATCAGATCAGCGATATCAGATCGCAGGTCTGTGAATTGACACCTCTAACTATCCTCATGAAAACTGTAAACCTTAACAAGCTTGACACAGAATCGGTAACTAAGGTAGATAACCTCATTAATTTTGTTACCACAGAAGTAACAAAACGACTCGACGCAAAACTGAGTGCTATTGTCTACAACGTTCCGGACAATGAGGCACTAAAAAAGGTACAGCGCATCTTACTTAGTGAAGCGAAAATGCCTAACTCCAAGACTAAGTGCTATAGGCTGAAGAAGAGTCAACATGAAAAGTGTTGTCCTATTCGTTTTCAGTTCGAAACACCGGCAGAGACCAGAAAATTCATCCACTCCCAACACACCCTATCGCAAGCCAGAAACTACAAACATATAAAGGTCGGGGTGGACAAAACAGTCATAGAAAGGCGCGCATACAACTATCTCGCTAAGACTAATTGTGAAATAGGTAATAGGACATTGCAAGCAGCCATTATTCCCAACCCTGTGAAAGATACAGTAGACCCCACCGCATCACCCCTCTCAAAACACACAGAATTATCCCATCAGAGTGCAACACCAGCCGAAAGGCCACTAGACTGTAACCAAATAAATAACAAAACCATACCACCTATCACCGCAGAATCTAAAATGCCATTAAATAACCCCAGAAAAAAAGTCAAAACCCCCCGAAATTCGACTTTGTCCTCTCCTAGCCATAACTTCATTGCTAAAGGTAAGGAAAATATGCCCCTAAATCATACCAACAAAAACAGTGGCAGCTTAAATAAGCCCACACTTCCCACGGTCAATAGTACTAGCACCCACAACGTGCTAAATCGCACCATGGCACACACTAATATCCAATGTCACAACAATGTCACCCTCAATAGTACAAGTGGTAATAGTCAGAACTCGGCTATCAACAACTTAGGGTCTTCAGAGTATGGCACACAAACAAATTTTGACCGGATATATGGTACAAGTCTGCTGGGAACTAACCCACAATGCAGTACACATGAAACCCACACAAGGACACAACTAGCATCAAACAATAGGTGGAATAATAAGCCATGGTCATCAAAAGGATCCAATCATTTTTTATCCCCCGCGTCCCTGTCAGCGTTGAAAAAACAGCTGGTAGGGATGTTAACACTCCTAAACCACTAGAGCTGGCTCCCTCCTTGCATGAAAACAGGAACGGTCTAGTGCACCCGTATCCATTAGGCACACTTGACACTTGCACAAGTATAGGCCAAATAAAGAACCCTACCCACTTCTGTAACCTAACTAAAAATAAAAATTCCTTGGTCTATAGCAAATCCAGTACTCCAACTCCTAATTCTTCACCGAAAACAGCACACACCAACTCGATAGACATAGGTGAGCATGATGCTGAAACTCCTCTTAACATAGGATCATCATGTCCAGCAGAACTACTGGGTGCTGAACCATATTCGGGGCTGACTAACGAACTTAAATACTTCAAATGCTACTTCAACTCTCATCTTTACCTAATCCTCATAAATGCTAGATCTGTTCTAAATAAATTGCCGATGCTCAGAGCACTCACAGTAATATACAAACCCCCTGTAATTGTCATCACTGAATCTTGGTGTCATTCGAACATCCTGGATGAAGAAATAAGCTTAGATAACTACACACACTTTCGGTGTGACAGGGAAGGTGGTAAGGGAGGGGGTTGTCTCATGTACTTTCTGAATGCACTTACTGTATCACAGCTAGAAAGTAGTACACTTAACATGCCTGAGACTCTATGGGTTAATGTACACTTAAATAACGTAACAGCATTAATTGGATGCACCTACAGAGCACCTGGCACCTTTAGTAATTACGAGACCCAACTTATTAATACTCTGGAGCAATTAACCGACTTACAATACGACCATAAGATCCTATGTGGGGACTTTAACTTACCTGAAATCAACTGGGATATACCCACAGGCCCAACTAAATTTGATAAGTTCTTAGGCACACTGGATATACTTGGCTGGAAACAAACTGTCACTACTCCCACAAGAGGTAATAACGTACTAGACTTAATCTTCTGCCACAATATAAGCCCCCTTTCAACGCTAGTAGGTTCTGAGTTTCCAGGGAGCGACCACAAAACAGTGATATGTGCACTGCCACTTCCGCTGAGTAGCAATGCATCTCATACCTCCACTTCACAACAAGTAATATATAGGAACTATAGTAAGGCAAACTGGGCCTTGGTAGAATCAATGCTAAGATCCTCCGAATGGGATGAATACTTCACTACTGATGACCTCTCGAGAGCCCTAACCATCTTCTACCATAACACTAACACATGCTTAGATGCTGTCATTCCACTCCAAACACTAAAGGTTTCCCCACACAGAAAGTCATTCATAAAACCAAAGGATCGTACGAAACTGAAGAGACTCTCAACAAGTTACTTCAAACACCACGACTTTGGCACTCTAGGTCTAATACTTAACACCCTTAGCTCCATCTCACAAGCTCGAGATTTCCGTATGAGAAAGGAAGAACGCATCGCAGTAGCCAGTCCTGCTAGAGTGTATGCACTCACAGAAATCTTAAGGAAGCGAATGAATCGCAAAAATCACAGCATTTCTCTCCTCATAGACAAAGGTAGGCTATGCACTAACTCTGCAGACATATGTGAACTATTCAACAAAACGTTTGCAGGTAACTACCTTAAGCCCTCAGTCCAGCTACTCGATATACACCCTATTACTAATATGACACAAACTCCATCTCCACTCACACCAAACCAAATTAGCACTGTTCAATTCACTTACGCTAATATTAACCAAACTATAAGAACCCTCAAAAGTTCAAAAGGTTTCGGTACCGACGGTATATCATCTTACTTCTATAAATATGGTGGCCCTGACATTCCTCTACTGCTGCTTAAAATATTCACAATGTCCCTAGAAACCCAAACTTACCCTGACATATGGAAGACAACATTCATTATGCCTAAACACAAATCTGGCTCGAAAACTGAAGTCAGTAACTACCGGCCGATCAATATCACACCTATAGCATCTAGAATCATGGAGAGACTAGTCAAAGATAACTTAATCAAACATATGCTTAGCTGCAATATTATAAGTCCGAACCAACATGGATTCCTGAAATCCAGATCATGTTTAACATGTCACCTAGACTTCTTCAATTTTGTAACCAGCAGTCGTGACAGACGGCAACTAGTACTTGTCATCTACTTTGACATTTCTAAGGCATTTGACCGTGTTGACCATTTACTGCTAACAAATAAGCTGAACTCCTTAGGAATACGTGACCCATTATTAGGATGGCTTAAATCATTCCTTAACAATAGGTCCCAAATAGTTAAACTCGGGTCTGCAACCTCCAAACCTAGCCCTATCACTTCTGGTGTAGTACAAGGTAGTGTCATTGGACCCCTCCTATTTACACTATACATCAATGACATATGCGCTTGCTTCACGCACGGGAAACCATTCATCTTTGCAGATGACCTAAAAGTAGCTTATACATTCCAAAGTGATGACTTAGGGAACTTCGAGAATGTAGTGCAGAAGGAATTAGATAAAATGACTGCTTGGTCGTCCCTATGGAATCTCCAATTTAATCTGAACAAATGTGGCTGGATCTGCTTCGGTGCACCCTCAATTGACCTGAAATTAACGCTTCAATCTGCTAACCTAACCAGACTCCGAAGTGTCGTTGACCTAGGCCTGAGGTACTCTAGTGACTTGACATTCTCTGAGCAAGTAGCATCACAGACTAGAAAATCGAGGATGCTCTTAGGATGCATACTCAGGAACTTTCACGACAATGAAGCCAAGCTAATTCTGTACAAAACATGTGTCAGACCACTACTAGAATACTGTCCATTTATTATAAGCAGCACTCGCACACGTGATAAGCTAAGGATGGAAAGTATCCAACGATATTTTACCTCAAAACTACTTGGCTACGATTGTAAGAAAGACTACATCTCACGGTGCATGATCCTAAAACTTGACCCACTTTGGACAAGGCGACTTATTATAAACCTAATATTCTTCTTTAAGGTCCTTCACAAAATATCATTCTCAGGTAACAGGGACATACAATTCGCACAGGAAGGTTCTTACGATCTGCGTAACCAAACTTCCACAGTGACAACTCATTCTTTTAAGTCAACACTCCGTGAAAACTTCTTCACAGTCATGTATTCTAAAATATGGAATAGCCTACCCCTAGATGTCAGAACTTGCTCTTCGGTTACAAGCTTCAAACGCTCTCTATACAGACTGTTTCACTCTACTGATTATATCAATAAACTATTTACTCCTAGAACGAATCAATTACTAATCTACTACAGCACCTAAAAAACGCACTTCAACACCCTTAGCAATCTAAAACCTATAAATAAACTAGCAGCATGGATGCATAAAGACTGAGTACGGAACATACAGGATTAGTTTACCCTTAGAAATAGGACGTGTCACTTTATTGTAACCTTCAAACGCTTGCTATGTAAACTGTTTTATCCCAAAGACTATCCCCAACAAAACCCATTACTTACTTCCAAAACACATCAGTCATTAGAACATTAAAACGCTCAGACTCATTAATACACATCATGACACTAAATAAACCCTAAGAACTCGCATATATTCGTGAGAAAAGACAACTAAAATACATATAACTTTTTACTAATGTACTGTACAATTTACAAACATTTATATATGCATTAATGTCCTTTTGATGTTTACATACTTTTCCTTTTTGGTACTCTGCTACTCCTATTCATCTTCTGGTCGAGGTCGAACAACCCTGCATCTAAACTGAAATCAGGATTAATTCCAAACAGTCTATCTCATTGATATGTATCCACATATATATTTATGTGTGTGTGTGCATGTTGGTCTCTCTTTCTGTTTGCTCGGTTAGTCTGTGACCACTTCACTTGTGGGAACTTGTCTCCTTTAATAATGTATATTCTCCTTATATTATATTATATATAATATGAGTGTTTGTTGACAGTCCGTTGCTTGGTGACATATATCCATATATGTTTGTTGGCATGTCTGCTATATTCGCTATGTATAATTGGATCGACACTCCATTATAATTAGCCATTCATGTTAAGACTGTCTAATGATTTTCCCACGTTTGTCGGAATTATTTATATATATTCGCATCCACAATTTGTGTGAACTACTTTACTTTACAACTACTTTACTTGCTTACCACTTTGGTGTGAGACCATTTATTTTCGTCTCCTTGTGTTTGGACAATAGAAGTATCATCGCAAACCTAGTGGTCTTCTGATTTCCGCCTTCTCGCGTCAGGACGATTAGTTTCTCGACCAGTCCATAACAATAATTCAGCGACGAGTACATAACAATTTGGCGACGGGGAAAACTACTATTAACCACACAGCAGCAACAACATAACAATTTACTATGGATCCTATTAAATTGGAATTATTGTTTGAACAACAATTGAAGTTAATGGAAATGTTCATCAACCAACAGACTGGTCCAGCTTCACCTTCAAGCAATCCCAATCATACCATGCTACCATCTGTCGACGGAATTGTGAACAGCATTTCACAGTTCAATTATGACCCAGAGGCTAATGTCACTTTTGACACATGGTATCAACGTTATGAGGATTTATTCACTGTTGATCTCGCCTCACAAGACGATGCCTGGAAGGTGCGAGTTTTGCTACGTAAATTGGGTCCGGCAGAATATGAACGGTACTGCAACCTAATTTTACCACAGAAACCACGTGACAATTGTTTCGATGATACAATAAAGTTGCTGCGTGAACATTTCGGAGACCACTCCTCATTATTCAGTATACGTTGTCGTTGCCTCAAGCTGGCAATGAATGAAAATGATGATTTTCTTACTCACGTTGGCACAGTCAACCGAGAATGTGAGAGATTTCGACTCAGGTCCTTAACAGATGATCAGTTCAAAGCCTTGATTCTCATATGCAGTCTCCAATCTCCTCGTTTCACAGATATCCGAACTCGACTGCTCAATCAGCTAGAACAAAATCCCAAGTTAACATTACACGACATAGCTGATGAATATCAACGGCTGATTAATCTGCAGAAAGACACACACTTGGTCGAATCAACACCTCCGAGAAGCTCTGATATTCGTGCATTACGAAAGAGCAAAAATCCCTCATCATCCAGTCCTGACCCACCTTCTTCTAATGTCCCGCGGAAATCTACACATACTCGTCCAACTTCACAAAATACTGCAAAGAAGACACCTCCATCACCATGCTGGCATTGTGGCGCGTGGCACTTTGTAAAGTCTTGTCCATACAAAAATCATCGTTGCAGCAAGTGCAAGATCATCGGTCACAAAAATGGTTTTTGTCAGCCACGCAAGCCCAGATATCAAAATCCAGCGAAAGCTCGACAAAATGTTGGTCCTAAATCCCCCAAAAAAGTCATTGAGTCTACGCGCAACCCGTCAAGTCACAACGTCAGGTATGCGGAAATATCTTAATCTTCAGATGAACGGTCATGATGCCCGTCTGCAGCTAGATACTGCCTCTGATATTACTGTTATATCAGAGAAACTTTGGAATGATATTGGCAGACCACCTATCACCAATACTTCCCAGTCTCTTGTCAGCGCCTGTGGTGGGCGGCTCAAACTAATTGGTGAACTCGAATGTTCTGTTTCCTTCCGCAATACCGAATTCACAGGAATTTGTTACGTTACCAAGAATGATTTAAATGTTTTGGGACTTGATTGGTTCTATCGTTTGCATCTGGCTGATGTCCCACTAAATTCTCTACGCAATACAGTCAAGAAGCATTATATGCTAGACAATTCCGGACGGAGCCGAAGCCGCAAACCCAACAATCAGACGAAACGACAGGCGTCAACAACAAGCCCAAAGGTCCCAGATAAACCCCCAGGTAAACATGCTATTAATCATCACTCTTCTCAAAAGGGGAGGTGATATGTATCCACATATATATTTATGTGTGTGTGTGCATGTTGGTCTCTCTTTCTGTTTGCTCGGTTAGTCTGTGACCACTTCACTTGTGGGAACTTGTCTCCTTTAATAATGTATATTCTCCTTATATTATATTATATATAATATGAGTGTTTGTTGACAGTCCGTTGCTTGGTGACATATATCCATATATGTTTGTTGGCATGTCTGCTATATTCGCTATGTATAATTGGATCGACACTCCATTATAATTAGCCATTCATGTTAAGACTGTCTAATGATTTTTCCCACGTTTGTCGGAATTATTTATATATATTCGCATCCACAATTTGTGTGAACTACTTTACTTTACAACTACTTGACTTGCTTACCACTTTGGTGTGAGACCATTTATTTTCGTCTCCTTGTGTTTGGACAATAGAAGTATCATCGCAAACCTAGTGGTCTTCTGATTTCCGCCTTCTCGCGTCAGGACGATTAGTTTCTCGACCAGTCCATAACAATAATTCAGCGACGAGTACATAACAATTTGGCGACGGGGAAAACTACTATTAACCACACAGCAGCAACAACATAACAATTTACTATGGATCCTATTAAATTGGAATTATTGTTTGAACAACAATTGAAGTTAATGGAAATGTTCATCAACCAACAGACTGGTCCAGCTTCACCTTCAAGCAATCCCAATCATACCATGCTACCATCTGTCGACGGAATTGTGAACAGCATTTCACAGTTCAATTATGACCCAGAGGCTAATGTCACTTTTGACACATGGTATCAACGTTATGAGGATTTATTCACTGTTGATCTCGCCTCACAAGACGATGCCTGGAAGGTGCGAGTTTTGCTACGTAAATTGGGTCCGGCAGAATATGAACGGTACTGCAACCTAATTTTACCACAGAAACCACGTGACAATTGTTTCGATGATACAATAAAGTTGCTGCGTGAACATTTCGGAGACCACTCCTCATTATTCAGTATACGTTGTCGTTGCCTCAAGCTGGCAATGAATGAAAATGATGATTTTCTTACTCACGTTGGCACAGTCAACCGAGAATGTGAGAGATTTCGACTCAGGTCCTTAACAGATGATCAGTTCAAAGCCTTGATTCTCATATGCAGTCTCCAATCTCCTCGTTTCACAGATATCCGAACTCGACTGCTCAATCAGCTAGAACAAAATCCCAAGTTAACATTACACGACATAGCTGATGAATATCAACGGCTGATTAATCTGCAGAAAGACACACACTTGGTCGAATCAACACCTCCGAGAAGCTCTGATATTCGTGCATTACGAAAGAGCAAAAATCCCTCATCATCCAGTCCTGACCCACCTTCTTCTAATGTCCCGCGGAAATCTACACATACTCGTCCAACTTCACAAAATACTGCAAAGAAGACCCCTCCATCACCATGCTGGCATTGTGGCGCGTGGCACTTTGTAAAGTCTTGTCCATACAAAAATCATCGTTGCAGCAAGTGCAAGATCATCGGTCACAAAAATGGTTTTTGTCAGCCACGCAAGCCCAGATATCAAAATCCAGCGAAAGCTCGACAAAATGTTGGTCCTAAATCCCCCAAAAAGTCATTGAGTCTACGCGCAACCCGTCAAGTCACAACGTCAGGTATGCGGAAATATCTTAATCTTCAGATGAACGGTCATGATGCCCGTCTGCAGCTAGATACTGCCTCTGATATTACTGTTATATCAGAGAAACTTTGGAATTATATTGGCAGACCACCTATCACCAATACTTCCCAGTCTCTTGTCAGCGCCTGTGGTGGGCGGCTCAAACTAATTGGTGAACTCGAATGTTCTGTTTCCTTCCGCAATACCGAATTCACAGGAATTTGTTACGTTACCAAGAATGATTTAAATGTTTTGGGACTTGATTGGTTCTATCGTTTGCATCTGGCTGATGTCCCACTAAATTCTCTACGCAATACAGTCAAGAAGCATTATATGCTAGACAATTCCGGACGGAGCCGAAGCCGCAAACCCAACAATCAGACGAAACGACAGGCGTCAACAACAAGCCCAAAGGTCCCAGATAAACCCCCAGGTAAACATGCTATTAATCATCACTCTTCTCAAAAGGGGAGGTGATATGTATCCACATATATATTTATGTGTGTGTGTGCATGTTGGTCTCTCTTTCTGTTTGCTCGGTTAGTCTGTGACCACTTCACTTGTGGGAACTTGTCTCCTTTAATAATGTATATTCTCCTTATATTATATTATATATAATATGAGTGTTTGTTGACAGTCCGTTGCTTGGTGACATATATCCATATATGTTTGTTGGCATGTCTGCTATATTCGCTATGTATAATTGGATCGACACTCCATTATAATTAGCCATTCATGTTAAGACTGTCTAATGATTTTCCCACGTTTGTCGGAATTATTTATATATATTCGCATCCACAATTTGTGTGAACTACTTTACTTTACAACTACTTGACTTGACTTGCTTACCACTTTGGTGTGAGACCATTTATTTTCGTCTCCTTGTGTTTGGACAATAGAAGTATCATCGCAAACCTAGTGGTCTTCTGATTTCCGCCTTCTCGCGTCAGGACGATTAGTTTCTCGACCAGTCCATAACAATAATTCAGCGACGAGTACATAACAATTTGGCGACGGGGAAAACTAGAGCATAACACTCATAACCACCCAAATTCCATGAACGATCAAATTCTACCATTTGAAGACGTTGGCGATCATGCTGTAAATGAGTATTCATGATCCGAAATGAAGAAGGAACTGGTTTTCAAACAGTTTTTCAACATCTTACTCAACTTACGAGTACAGTCCACCATGCAGACACAAATGGCGCAAATGGAGAATTCTGGAATCGACCTCGGCACCATTTGATGCAGTAAAACAACCCAACATGACCTTATCTAGTTTTCACCTCCATGATCAAATTTCTTTCCTGTTATGAAACTACGATAAGGCTGCTGAAAAATGGAATAAATATATCACTGATCTCAACATAATACATCAACAAACTTCAAGCCAAGGGTGCTGTTCACAACAAATTTATATAGGAGAATTGACTTCAAGCTTTATTTTTCCCAGATATCTGTATTACATTCATCTGATGTCTGGGTTTTTTGTTAATGCGAAGACAATATTTCTATATCTCTTTATGTGCTACACAAACAGACTTTATAGCAGACTGTTCCGACTGACTCCAATGACAGAAAGAAAAACCAAACTGTAAATCCATTATACATCAAATTGCGTGCAATTTATATAACAACTTATCCATGCCTGTACAATAGGTATGTTCCTGCATAAACAGGAAGAAATATATTCATCTAAACTCCATACAGCAAGAATTAGAAAAAATGGATAGATGGTGTGACACCTGGCAACTCCAGTTTAATGTCGACAAATGTGGCTGGCTCTGCATAGGTTGCAACAATTTAGAACTCGACCTGACAATTCAAGGTCATGCACTCTTACGACTGGAATCTGTATTGGACCTAGGACTGAAATACTCACATGACCTATCATTTTCTGAACATATCTCCAAACAGGTGTCAAAGTCACGCAGACTTATCGGCTTTCTACTCAGGAACTTTTACAGAAATGAGTCCAGAATTCTGTTGTACAAGGTTTGTGTGCGTCCTTTATTTGATTACTGTTCATTCATGTATGGTAGTATACACATAGAGGACAAATTGAAAGTCGAGGGAGTGCAGAGTTACTTCACGTCAAAATTACTCGGAACCGAAAATGGCGCGAACTACTCCACTAGATGTGACACCCTAGGATTAGAAACACTATGGCTAAGACGCCTGAGACTAAACTTAACACTTTACTATAAGCTTCTAAACCACTTAGTTTTTACCTATACTAATGGCACTCGACTTTCAGATGACAATGGCTACAAACTAAGACACACTAAGGGTACAGTAGCTATCGAACAATGTACAACAGCTACCAGGCAAAAGTTTTACTTGATTAGGTATGCACAGATATGGAATAAACTACCAATAGAAATGCGTCAAGCAGGTACATTGGCCTCATTCAAAAAAGTGCTTAACGACAAACTACAAGAGTTTGCAAACGATAGTAGTCCTAGTTCCTATCTGAGAGCCTCCGAAATTATGGGTCCATTTAATGTATAGGCTTAAATACTACACCTGTTGTTTTTTGCCTATATTTATAATTTTAGATTAAACATTAACGATTAAGATACTTACCCTCAAACAGACAAGAAGTTTCGTTTGTAAAACTTCTACCCAACACAATCAGTGGAATAAAATGGACATAAGCTGACAGCATGAACAAGGTATAACTCACCACAACATCACATGGACAGATGTACCCTCGTCGGGCATCTTATATACCTCACCAACCACAACTCAACATTCCTAAGATAATGTGATGAACTTATATTCTTGATGTTGCTGAGCAGTTAATATCCACAACTCCTGTCGGAACAACTATAATTCAAAAACCCTCCTTGTCAATGGAGTTGAAGATTGAACGATCAATTCTTGGTTGCTTGCTCAAAATCAACTTCCTCGATTTTCGCGGAGGCATCAATACGACAGTCATCGTCTCATCGGTCGCTGTTCAGAAAGAAGAGTGAAACATCGTCAGAAGTAACATAACGATTTATTATTGTAATATTTGTTTACAGACCTTGGTTCTTAGTTCGTTTATTCCTTTTATATGTTGGTGTTACAATAAAGAAATAACAAGAGGCAGATCGGTGTTTTGGTTTTTGCGTCCGTTATTACTAAGCGTTTCTGAAACTCAAAGGAACAGCGTGGGCCCGAGCGTAGCGAGAGCTGGGCATTAACGGTTTATGAGACGTGATTGACAGTTTCTGACGATAGAAACAGATCTGGCGGATTGAAACAGTTGGTGAAATTTTGGATAGTCGCCGTTCATTTTCCTGGTGCCGGTCAAGTCCTCTTTGAACAAGCAATATCTGGAACTTTTTGGAATTTGGTCAAGTTCAACAATGCCTGGGTCAAAGAAGGGACACAGTGTCTTGGATGCAAACAGGAAAGTAAGTCATGGTGACTTGTCTGTTAATTGTAACGATGTGTCTGATGTTAAGCATGACATGGTTGATGTTACTGTTTCGCCGTTCAGGGATAATAGGAACATCAAACTCCCTAAATTTGAGAGCGACTTTATTGCATATCCCCTCAATGACGCTTGTTGCTATGTTGCTATTGGTTTCAAGTGGCCTTGGTTTTCGGGGAAGATTTAACTGATGTAATATTGCGATTTCGTAGACATAACTCAGGCTCATACGTGAAAAACTATAATCCTGGAATAAAGACAAGTTGTTTAGAAGGTAAGGAGGGCATTATTTTTCAGTTTATTTGTATATATACTATTGTGTATCGAGTTGCACTGAGTTCTTAGTGCATTCATTTTCATTAAGTTCATTTTCATTAAGTGTAGTAATGAAGAATGGAATTTCTTCCACATCAGTGTTATTTAATTGAAGTTTTAATCTTTGTAGGCCCTTGAAGGAATAAATTCGGCACGGAGAACTCCTGTGGAAACCGAAAGCACTTTTAGTTTACTAAATCTTACTGACTCCCTGCATAAATTTGATCTGTCAAGTGTTTATGTAAAGTCTGCTGGTGTATTCAGTAAAGTAAAAGTTGTAGTGCTTAACTCCTAGACTTGTTGTAGTCATTGGTATTGCCAGAATACTACTTACTCGTTTTATGCAGCCGAAGTATTCAATTCTCACTTTATTGAGGAAATAGTATATTGCCTGCAAAAGTAGTGCGTCAGTTTACGAGTTTCATCAAGCCTACAGAATGTTTTCTGTTCACTGAATACTGTTTGCGAATTATCCGAGAAAACACATTTCCGAGTGGGATGTAATACAAAGCTGAATTCTTAAACTGTCATCCTTATAGCAGTTCAATTCAATCACACATATATAATAGGATAGTCTGTAATTGACTTTAGACACTTGTCATAGAATATTCTCATCAACTTACGGTTTGCTGATGATATTGTCCACCTAGACTATGAGAAGTAACCCCTGATGCTGTAAAATATGAAAATAATACCAGTGTTTGATTATAGGTGTCTACGTTATATCTCATGAGTGCTGTTGAGGTTACGCATAAATGTTTAGGTCGGGAGGGTTAGTTAGCCTTCAAGGTAGGGAAGCTGAATAGGTTGAGATGGCTAGAACACGTGCTGGCATACTAAGCCATCGCCTTCCTCCAGGGACAATGCTGACCAGCACATGTTAAGGTTTAAAATGCGTTTGGGTCGGTCAAATGAAAAAGTGATATTGGTTCATAAAATTGTTGACAGTCGGCTGGAAGAAATACCGGAGATGTGACTGCAAATCTTTGGTACTGGTACTGGTGCATTCACTCTGTGTAATCTCACATATCTATTCAACTCATGTTTTTCCTTGTCATTATTTATTCTCCCTCACATTTTCTCTCGTTAAACTTCCATTTAGTTTTATGTCTCTACCTTCGTGTGCTACATGGAATGTGGTAAATTAAACAGGTGGACTTCTCTGCAAACTCATACTGAAAGCTACTCAGAATGACAGTCTGTGCGTAACTAAATGCGAAACATTGATAAATGATCTCCAAAATTTCAACAAATGATAAGTGTAGTTCATAATCTTGCTCTTTGTCAAATGAAAAATTGATACCTTTCGGTAATCTCTTCTTCCACCCGGGACTCGTCTCCTACTTTGCAACTGGATTTGTGCTTTGTCACTTTCGTGCTTAGCTTTCGGTCATTCAGCATTCGCCGTTGCTGTTGACTCAGCGCCTAGATGACTTTAGTTGAATAAGGTTTCGATCGTGCAAACACGGGTCCTGGGCAGTTGATTGGTTGCATTATCATTTCTCAAATGGAATGCAGCATACTGTATATTAGGGTAAATCTTCCGCCTCGCCTGCTGGAGCTGGTGTTCCTCAGGGTATTGTTATCTCTCTTTTTCTTTTTTCTCTCTCGTCTTACATGACCTTTCTCTTTCTAATGAGAGCAACTTCGTCAAATATGCTGGTGATCTGACCGTCTCACTTCCTGTCATGTTACAATGTGACTGCAGCAAACTTAACTGCTTCCTGTCTGTAGTCTAAGGTACGTGGTCTTGCGTTAAATCCCTCTAAATGTCAGGCAGCTAACTTTCCCCTCACTCATAAGCGTGAACTGCGAAAACTGTGTCGTTCACAAGATGCTTGTATCAAAGAGGACACTGAAACAGAAACTAAGTCTAACATAAAATACCTTGGAGTAAATCTATCCTCTGGTCTTTCTTGGTCATTCTATATCTTGTCGATTTCTAAGAAAACCTTCAGTCTAGGTTACCATGTTATGTAGTCAAGACAGTCAAGAATCATTCAACCTCTCTTTTTACAACTTGTTAACTCTTGCATTGGTCTTTACTGCTCCCCCTTATTCTTTCCTGAATTACTCAAAAACGACTATGTCGTATTGTGTAGGGTATTAAGGTTGTCATTAGGGCAAGTGGTGTACCATTTCGTCAACTCGTTAATGCATTAGTTAAAAGACATCTAAACTCATGCGAGAAATGGTCTAAATCTATACTGTCTAACCCTCAACACCCCTTCTATTCTCAGCTCTTCCCTTTAATTTCATCTGATGGAACCAGAAGTCGGAATAAAAGATTATGTGATCGTTTTTGGAATTAAGTAATACCAAAAATTGTTGTCGTTTTCATTGCCAGCAGTTCACAGCCTATTGAGTTTACGCAAGTGCAATGCTCATTTCCCACTTTCCTGAGGAGACATCAACTAGGATTCTAGGAAAGTAGTACGTCAGTATGCGAATTTCATGAATCTGTAGACTACATTCCATTCACTTATTACTGAAACTAAACTATGAAGGAACTGATATTTCAAAGAAGGATGTAGTACAAGGCTCATTTCTACAACTGTCGTCCTTATTTTAGTTCAATTTCATCATAAATGTATTAACCGAATTGTCTGTTACTCACTTTAGGCCCTTACCAGGGAACAGTCTTGTCAACTTAGTGTATGCTGATGGTATTGTCCACTTAGGCTGCGATAAGTGACCATTGAAACTGGAAGATATGAAAAGACTACTGGTTTTTGATCGTAGTGTCTGTACCCTTTCTTCTGTGTTAAGTAGTCTAATATGGTGAGTAATATTGGGGTTAAGCTTAGTGTTAAGTAGAAATGTGATTTCAAACGTTGTTAATGACACAGATGCATTCACTCTGTGTAATCGCACATATCTGAGCAACCCTTATATTTTTTCCATATGACTGTTCGGTTTTCATCACATTTCTGTTCATTAGAGTTCCATTTAATTTATTTTTTCCTCTACCTTTGTGTGCTACATGGAACGTGGTAACTTAAGCGGGTGCACTTGTGTGCAAGCTTCTATGTTGAAAGTCAGTCTGTCAGAATGATCTATAGTCCAGGTATAGTGAAATGCTAAAACGTGGATAAAAATAGGCAAAATGTCAACAAATGGTAATCGTATTTTTCATTTAGTTCTTGTCTAACTGAAAAAGTGATCTTACAATAATTTCTCCTCTTACCCGAGATAACTCTCACACTCTGTCTCGTTATATCTCATTAGTTAGTTAATTTTATCACGTAGCCCAACTGCGAAGTTGAAACACATCTGATGAAATATGTTATGCTTATTACCAACCAAATATAATATTTTTCAAGTGTGGAACGTCACAAATCGAACTGCTACACTTCTGTGCTGAGTTCCATGTTAAAACTCAGTCAGTCAGCTTTGTCACTACAAATGCGTAGTGTCACAACTACCTAGTGTTAATTAGCTTAAACAATTATTCATGCCGTTTCCTAAGTACTCTATGCATTTCCCGATTCCTTAAACTGTCCAGATAAAGTGCACCGAAGAGGAAAACATAAACCAAAAGTCAGTAACATGGACGTAAGAAATGGTGTGAATAGAAGTGAATGAGACGAGTGACCTTTTATCCCTGTAGTACGCTTAAGTAAAATACTCATGTATATGAATGAGGCAAAAAGTTGTGTGACTGACTTGATATGATGATGAGCAATAGTTTGTGCTCAAAACGCCACCAAGTAATATTGCTCTCCAACACTGTGTGATTTACCAAAATAAAATCGTATCCATAATGGAGTTATACTCTACCACAGTGCCCAAGTTTTATGCTTATATCAAAAATACTTATCTTGTGCGTTATGTGTCTCCTAATTGTTTCATTTTTGCCTTCCTCATTGCAGGTTGTCAGTCTCCGTAGACATTCTACCAGATGTCGTCATACATAGTGTCTGCAAGCAGTCTTTCAATACATCTACCTCCCGCAAAGTTATTGTTACGATGCCTTTAAATCATTTACATTTGGCCGTAATACAATTAGTGTGCTAATATTACTGATGCAATGACATGCAAGACTTGTACATGTTACTGTGAAGCTAGTTTGTAATAACATTCCCTCCATAGTAAATAGAATGCTTGTGATAACAATTCGTCATTATCTTTTCATTGTGTTGATAGTTGCGTATATATTAGAAAAAAGCTAACCTTGTCGTATCAGTTCTCTAAATTACAATCACTAAGTGCCCATACCTCTGCTGAATACCAAGTGCTACTCGTGGCCCATGAAATACTTATTACTGCATTCGTAAATAGCTATCAAACTGTTATTACATGGAGTATTGAGACAGAAGGTGTATGAAATTTAGATATTAGTGTGTATCTGAAGTAAACGACACAATATATATGTGCATGCTTCATTTCAAAACTAGAGAATTTTATAGGGTTTTAGAGGTTGACGGATATTAAAGGTTTGACGTGATATCTCGTTCAACAACTTCTAATTAATTTATTCTCGCGTACCAAAGACAAAGCAAAAGCCAACAATTGATCGTCCAAACGAAGAAATGTATTTAGGAACCAAAACCAGCCGATAGACGAACGCTTAGCTAGCTAGTGATCGTGCACGTTACACGACGGGGTACCAAATGGCGGGGATGCTTGACCGGAAGCCTTCAGCTAAACAAGTCGACTTAAACAGTGGTGGTCAGCATCCAATGCGTGATTGCTGTGGTCAATAATTTTGGGGAATTATTTACCGCTACAGCTCACTCCCCCCTAGTGGGGTCGTGAGGACCCTAAGACAGAACCAGCCGGAAGTAAAAAAAACTCGATGGTTCCCTTTCGGGTGAAAAAAATCTTCCGAGCGGCTTGGTCTTATGCCTACTGGTTTGTCTGCCTATGCTAATGGGGTGTTTGTACATAGCTTCCTGGTGTTGTTCGTTGGATTCCGTGCTTCGTTTGTTTCCCGTCCAGTGCCCGTCGCACCTGGAAAAGAAAACAAGAACGCTAAGAACCATGTCGAGGAAAATGTACGAAATGACCTTTTTGGTTAAAAAAAATTATGTGCATTTACTATACAGTAAAATAATGCTAAGTTCAGAACATCGAAAAAAAATACATTTAATTAATTTTTTTGTGTATGTTACATGAACTGTTGAGAAAAAAAATTTTTTGTTTTCAGTGGTACTGTATATAAAAAAATATTTTTACGTTAAAAAAAATAGTTAGTACCACGAACGAGTGAGTTGCGTGAATCACACGAATTCGTTAAGTCAAATAAGTGTGCAGATATTCTGGGAACCTTACGGTGCGTCCAGAACGGGTTTTCTTGAGAGGCTCGATAGAAGGTTCGGTAGCTGTCGCTGTGCTAGCGACTTCATCGGTGTCTACACGATCTTCTGTTACTTGTGGATTTTGGGGTACGTTCAGCTCTATGCTAATAGGATTACCCTCCAAGTAAGCCGGTTTCAGACGGTCAATGCTGACGGTGTCCTCGCGGCCGTTTTTGCCCAAGACAAAGAATTTATCAGAACGTTTAATAACCTTATAAGGTCCGTCATATGGGGGTTCCAGGGGTCTGCGCACAGAGTCGCGACGAACAAATACATGTGAAGAAGTTTTCAAACGCGGATGAACGAAAACATCAATGGACTGTGGACGAAGGGGAGCAGGTTTAACTGAACGCATTGCGTTTGTAAGCCTGCTGACGTATGAAGCGTGATCTACCACTGGTGGGAAGCTCGAGGGAGAAACAAATTCACCAGGCAGTCGCAGTGTCGTGCCATATACTAGCTCGGCGCTAGTACAACCAGCATCGGTTTTCAAGGCGTTTCGTATCCCTAGGAGAACTAACGGGAGGGATTCAGTCCAATGGGTGGTGTTTGCAGCTGACAGACCAGCTTTCAGCTGTCTGTGTAGACGTTCTACCATACCATTAGCTTGAGGATGGTAGGCTGTTGTTCGAAATCGCATGCAACCTAATATTTTAGTCAGGGCAAAGAATAAGCCACTTTCGAATTGCCGCCCGCGATCAGTTGTTATGGAAGATGGGCATCCAAAGTTAGCAATCCATCTTTCTACGAAGACGCGTGCGGCTGTTTCAGCAGATACGTCCTTGATGGGTACTGCTTCCGGCCATCGTGTGAAGCGATCTATGCAAGTTAAAATATAAGTATATCCATGTGATTCAGGAAGGGGACCAACCAAATCTATATGGACGTGTTCGAAACGAGCGTCAGGGAGAAGAAAGGTGCCAAGTGGGCTTTTGGTGTGTCTTATCACCTTGCACTTTTGACAAGCTAAGCACGTTTGTGCCCATTCCCTTACTTCTTTATTAATGCCGGGCCAACAAAACCGACTAGTTACGAGCTTGACAGTAGTGCGAATACCTGGGTGAGATAAGCCATGCAACGTATTGAAGACGTTACGGCGATAGCTTTTAGGCACGATGGGGCGAGGAGTACTCGTGGAAATGTCGCACAGAATAGTATCTCTTCCCATACCTAAGGGTTTCTCAGCTAATTGTAGAGTTGTTTTCGACAACTCTTGTTGAAGTTCGGCATCTTCTTTTTGAAGACGAGCCAGTTTTACTAGGTCTATGCCGTCGATTTGGGTGAAAGAACATACGCGCGACAAGGCATCTGCGACAGTGTTGTTTACTCCGGATACATGGCGAATATCTGATGTAAACTGTGAGACGTAATCCAGTTGTCGTGATTCCCTGGGTGAATACTTATCTGAAGGTGAGTTCAGAGAGTACGTCAGAGGTTTGTGATCCGTAAAAATTATAAATTCACGACCCTCTACCGAATGTCTAAAATGTCGTATAGCACAGTACATAGCCAGAAGTTCTCTGCCGAATGTGCTGTACTTCGTTTCAGCTAATTGAAGGCGCCGGGAGAAAAAGGCAAGTGGTTGCCACTCATTGTCAACTAGCTGTTGTAGAACTGCGCCGATTGCAGTGTTTGATGCATCAACCGAGATACTTAACGGTGCCGTTGGATCCTGATACCTCAGAAGTGTGGCATTCGCAATAGCTTTTTTAACCTGGGTAAAAGCATTTCGAGCAGACGCGTCAAGTTCTATGGACTTGTTATTCCCTCGAAGGAGGTCTGTCAATGGCTGAATCAAAGAGGCACAGTTGGGAATAAAGCGTCGATAATAACTTACTAAGCCGTTAAAAGTGCGGAGACTTTTCACCGTCTGCGGCTCTGGAAAGTTCAGTATAGCCTCGACCTTAGCAGCCAGTGGGCGAATGCCCTTGCAGTCAATAGTGTGACCCAGAAAATCGAGTGAGTCAACACCGATTTGACATTTTTGAATATTAATGGTAACACCATGTTGGCGTAACCTGTCAAATGCCAAGTCCAAGTGCCTAAGGTGAGTTTCCTTGTCTGGACTGGCAATGAGGCAGTCGTCTAAGTATGCGTATACAAAGTCGAGACCGCGAAATACTTCGTCAATGAAGCGTTGGAATGTTTGGGCTGCATTCCGAAGACCGAATGGCATACGTAGAAATTCAAAAAGTCCGAAAGGCGTAATGATAGCCGTTTTCGGGATGTCTTCTGTTGCCATCGGGATTTGGTTATACGCTTTAACCAAGTCGATTTTAGAGAATATAGTCGCGCCGGATAATGTTGCCGTCAAGTCGTGTACAGGGTAATGTAGGAGTGAGCGCAATGAGTTAATAATGTATTCTTTACTGCATCCATCTTGTATGAGTGGAATGCTCCTATTCAATTTTCGGCGAAGCTTCAATATCACCCTACAGGGTTTCTTCAATGCACTCACATGGGGAATAATACTTGGTACAAAGGAATCCAGCCAAAAGCATTTGTGACACAGTCGAATGACTTTTTCAACTAAAAGCGGTAATACTGATATTAGGTGTGATTTATCTGTAAAATGAGGGACTCTGGTGTAACACAGCACCATATTCCACCAGGGTGTTCTTTGTGTTTAACAGGTACAATTAGAATTCATGGACTGAGCATTTGTTAAATATGGAGGCGACCCATTGAGTCACTTAAACGAAAGGCTGACGAAATGCGATACCTTACACATGCACCTTCAGATGTAGGCATGTGTCACTTCACATGAACTCTGGGCCATATCGAGTAGGCATTCCTTTAAATCTACCCTACCCTGTGCGCTCAATTACTGTTCGTATATGTGATGACTTGGTGCGTTTCCTAGTCTGCCAATAATTACGGAATGTACATTGTATTAAGGAACACAAATGGATTTTGTGAAAACCAGTTGCGTTCATTCTCTAGTCTTAACTGATGTCACATTGATTGACACCATTAAAGGAATAGATTGTAACGTGGTGTTTTCTGTAGCTGCAAAACGTAGATACCTAGTTTCTAATTGACATCATGCGTCTAATCCTATTAACCTATGGGTATGATTCATCCTTCATGATAAAACTAGAACTCAGAAGTTGACTGTCTTTGACAGATCTATTTTTACGATGTGACTAATTGGTGAGTCACCTGGTGTTGTGGTAGCAAAAAAATAACTCCAAACCTTAGTATTTTCTAGATATGAACAGATTTACTTACTTTGGCGACAATTTAATCCTAGGGATATTAACCTTTACTTAGTAATTTGGATCCGAATGTAAACGCCATGTTACTAAGTTATTCAAAAGACAGAATGATGAGTGAAACAGTACTCGGATACTTATTCTAACGAAATCGAATAATGATTATCGTTTAGCCTACCAATATGCCGCTTACTTTCAGTCTTAATTCAAAGACAAATTTAATTGCCCAATAAATTAATAGTTTCAGAAGACTGCTCTACTCCTGTCTTTGAAATACTTTACCCGATCGTGTTTTACCTCAAAATATTTGTATACTGGCCAGCTGATGTTGCTTATCCAGTTACACTGTTTTTCAGTTACAATGTCCCATCTATTTCCTATCAAACACAACATCCCTTAAACCATCAACGAGTAAACATCATTTCTAAAAAAATAACCTTAACTATTCGCATGTAAACGATGCTATAAACTTTATCACCTACGTGATGTTTCAAATTCCGATTAATCAGTTTTCCCTTACATGAGCACCTGTTTCAATTTTAACGGATAGTTCTAACCTTTGACTACTGAATTAGTACGTTTCATTATGTACCATCCATACGAAATATAGGTACTGATAATAATTACTGCTAACAGATTTATCACGAGAATGTACTCCATATTGACGACAAGATTCCTCAGGGGGGGAAGTATTTTCTAAACGCGCTACTCAATACAACACATGACCCTAAGCCCATAACTCTGTAGCTCACAAAATTCTATGAAGTTAGTTGTGACTATTAACAAGTAGAATGTCTATTTGAGGTATAGAGAATACATTTATTAGTGATTCGACACAAAATACAAAATCAACGGTACTGGAAACCACTTCCTTCAGCAATGAATCCCACGAGGTCACTGGAACTACAGATTATCTAAAAAAGAAAACAAGGGTTCACAGGATGTATACATGAATATAACTACCAATATAATATTAACGAGACAGCACAGTAAAAATTAATGAAAGTTTATATCAATGTGCGATTACATCAGTCACTATTTTTGACACAAGTGGATATTTAGACGAAGTAATGAGAAGACGTAATTTGTCCGAGTCCTGTAGTGTTGTATTTGTGCAACACATTTTGGACACTCTGGTCACGCATGGACTTGTCATAAGAATACATATGAAATTAATGCAGTCAAGAGGTCAGACATAAATTTAGGTGGAATTAAAATCACATATTGAAGGTCAGAACAAAAATGAAGCTCACTAAACCAAATATCAGAGGCATCAGTACATCTACCCTGACTGGTATCAAAAGAAAGTTTAACAAAGGTTTCGTGTGATGACGAATAGTCTTGGAATTCACAAAAGTGGTTTAAACTTCCTAATCACACTTCGGTTCCCAGAAACTTTAGAATGCAATCCAAACACGTTTTACAGATAGGTTTAAAAAATGTGCAAACGCCAGTTTTATGACCTGTCCCTATAATATCTTTCGAAATAGAGGAGCTGGGACCCCATTAATAACTTCTGAAGATTCTGTTGCTTCTGGAGGCATTTAGGAATATGATGAGTAGCCCTTACTTGCAAAAATCGATGAGCCTTCCCTAAATGGATATAGCAACCACTTCTAAACCTTACGTCCATAGCTTTAAGAGATGTCGGACACTACTTCTACGTGGTTTTAAAATAATTTGGTGAATTAACTTCGAACAAGCGCGAATAATGTGGCGTCAGGACAATGACAAAAATCGGAAGTTTATGAAACCAAACTAACTAGTAGGAAAAAGTGACGCACACGTCAGATGTCTTTACGTACCTGATCACGAGGATGGTATTGAAATCCACCAAATTACTAAAATGTTGCAGTGTGCATTTAACTCACTTAAAAACTTCGGCAGAAAACAGTGAATGTTATAAGTGATCGTAAAACATATTGCAATTTCTGCCCATTTGTGAACACTAATTTTCGCTTGTATCTATGCATTCTATTGACTTTCCTCTATCAAAACAACACACAGAAGTGCGGGAGGATGCAGGAATTCGATATCAACCATATTCTTTGGTTCCTGCAGCAGTAATAGGCACTGCACAATAGCTGATAGGGAAATTTGAGATCGAGTACAAGTTTCCGTCAATCTGCAAAGAAATTTATCGAATGACAGTCGTTGAAATGTACGCGAAGCTTACTCGGTATGCCAAAAATCACTGCATGAACCATGTATTCAAGCGTCCTGTCACACAAGCAATCAGCAAATGCTCAAGAACAAGGCAAAGTTTAAGAATAGAGTCCCAAGCGATGCGAACGCACAATGACCTTGAGCCGACCAATCAGAAAATAGGACGATTTTTGCATAAAATTTAACGTATATTTACACAAAAAAGCATGAAAAAAACATTATACAGGATATTTCTGTCTGATATGAGATAAAAAAGTCTCCCAGTTATATTGAGGAGTATCAGTTTTTAAATTGAACCAATTTCTATACATATATTCGTCTAGATGACTAAAAATAACTTCCTTTTGAGAGCCGTTTATAGCTCTGATTCTATTTTTTACTCTTCCCCAGAAACCTTCAATTGAGTTGGTATGCGTACCGGTTCTAGGGTCCACAAAGTCATCTGAATGGTTCACCCGATGATGTATATATCCCAAATCTGATAAACGGTTATACCCTGCCCATTCATCCGTATGAATGGTCGTGCCTGGCAATACCAGTCTTTGAATAATCGGTAGTAGAGTATCCGCACTCCTGTCTGGAATAAGTTCGATGAAACCTTTCCGAATCTCCGTGTCGTAAATGCCAAGAACCCAAACGTTATTGGCCCTCGCACGACCCCGGTTATACTTCCTTTTTATGAGCACATTTTCATCGATATGAACAACTACACCCACTCCGCCGAGCACTTGCGTGATGCTATTTATCTTCCACGACGCTAAATCTCTACAAAACTGGAACCATTGCACTGTGGACGGTAAGGTATTGTCTGTCTGGGCTGCAGTTGATCTCACTCCTGTCTTCAAAACCCAGTAATGAGATAGAAACAGGATATTCGTCAGAGAAAGTTTCGACTTTTCGAAGAAAGTTCCTAAAAAATAATCAACTGAAAATGTTACTTACCATTGCGAACACTTATTCGCTTCCTACACTGTGTACACCTGAATATATATCCATCAGTGGCCTGGGAATACTGCTGCAGGTTCATAGAGGCACCGCAACTACAAATCCGAGCACGTCCTATTAACCCATTGTCCAAACAGTACTGAAAAACATTCTCTGGCTGAAATTTGCATCTGAGCAAATGCACAGGCGTCATTTTCGCGGTAGAATAATAGAAGGTTCCTCAACCAATGACTAGCATGCGTTCAAGGTCATAGAACGTTGAAGGTTTTGGGACCCTATTCTTAAACTTCGCCAAGAACAATATCGAACAATAATTTTCATATAAATTCATCCAACAAGAGCAAAATAAGCAGCGAAATAGCGTCTACTACGTTTGCTGGACGACTAGCCACAACTCGAATCAACGAAACCGCGCAAATGCCGTCAAGGTTAAGCCAAAGGCGCCACTTCAAACAGGGGATATGCTTTATCAACGCCCAAATTTGAACCACGGTGTTTTGATGGAAACCCGGCTGATTATTTACAATTTGTAAAGGAGTTTGAGATCATGCTGAATAGTTTTCTATTAAGTGATGAATTGAAGTTAATGTATTTGATGAGATATTCCACTGTAGATGCTGCAAGAGCTATACAGTGCTGTAAGTTTATGAAGCCAAAAGAGGGCTACGATGAGGCTATGAGCATATTACGTCAAAGGTTTGGAAGGCCTTCGATGATTGCAGGGAAATTATTCGAGGCTGTTAAGGGTAATGGTGGTCAATTACAGGATGACTCCCAGGCACTCACTGAGTTTTTAGATAATTTGCTAATTTACAAGAATGGAATGATTTCGATGAATCGCATGAGTGACCTCAACTCGAGTTTTATACTAGAAGTAATAGCAAGACGTCTACCTACTCGACTGCAAAGGAAGTGGGTGAAGATAAGCTCCCGTATGGAGGATGACGGTATCAAGCCAAAGTTTGATGATATCCTGAAACTGGTAAAAGATAGCGTCAATCAATCTATGAGCAAGTTTTCCAGTCTATTAGATCTCACCCCTAGAATAGAGCAGTCTGAGGGTAAAACGCAATCATTGATGACGAATAGGCCTCAGAGAGGTGGATATCGAGAAGGCTCCATGATGTCTAGTAATGCATATAGAGCTAGTGAGTGTAACAGGTTTCGTAGTACATCCTCAACAGATAAGTTACAAGATGCAAGACAAACACTGTTTTGGTTTACACGTGTGCAAGAGGTGCGTACAGAAGTGAACTGTGAACCAGTGAGCAAGTTTAGTGATAAGCTAAATGTAAACTCCAGGTCTGACTCCGAATTGTGTGACGATAACGGTTTGGTCAGGAAGTCTGTAGTTGCAACTGGTAAGCCATTGTTGAATAGAGTGTCACAGAATAGAGTTATTGCTTCAGAGTGGAGTTCTGACTCCAAAAGTTTACAAAGTATAACTAGTCAGAGTGAAGTTATAAAACCTTTTATGATTTGTGAGGAGGAACCAAAATTGTCTACTTCTGTTATTAAAGAGTTTGAAAATGATGAAGTTGACGGTAAAGTGAATATTCGTGATAATGATCATGATACTTCACAGTTGTCTTTGGTTGATCATGATGAGATGAGGGATATGCCTACTACTGCTAAGTTAAATAAAGGTTCTGTACAACTACAACGTGAAGTAGAATTGAACGCAGATGCAGTTCCAAAAGGTGTGCATACTTGTGAGACAGTCAGTGTAATTGATCAGCGTGTAGCCCACCTATCATCAGATGATAGTGCTAAACCCGAACTAGTAGTGAAAGACAGCAGTGGTGGTAATCTTGCAGTTGGACAACTATCTGAGAGCCGAAAAAGAACAGCTTCTGATCCACCACTAAGTTCATCACCTTGTGTCACTCAGTCGTCATTGGTGCTGTCATCCACAATGAAACAGATGCCCATCAACTCAAGTATCTTGTGCAATAACTATGGTAGTATCAGTTCGTTTGAAAGGACGAATATCAATGGTCAGTTTAGTGTGGATAAGCCAAGTGTAAAGGAGAGAGTAATTGTTAAATTGACTTGCACGAATAAAGGCATTTCTAGTTTCAAGTTACTATTTGAATGTTATTATCTTTGGTGTAAATTACTCTGTTTCTATACTTGGTTGATGAGATATGTCGTGTGTTTGTTGGTCATCTATATTCTACGATACAATGACATGAGCGTGTTACCGTTCAGATTTGAGGATATAGCTGATAGAGGGAATCAGCAAATGAACTCTGCGATGATTTTCCAACCTAGAGCGTCAACCTGAGAAGGGTTGTAGGCGTACTGCTGTAAGTCCTACAATTCTTCGAAGGGTAGCGCATCAATGAGCAGTCCAATGTGCTTGGTGTATGATCTTGTACATATGTTCATATTGTATATACTGAATTGATATCATCTGTCATCTAGCTGTTGGTAATTCTGTTTGTGTCCGGACGACTTCCACTTGGATCATCAACCTGAGAAGGAATGTAGGCGTACTGCTGTAAGTCCTACAGTTCTTCAAGGGTAGTTCGTCAAGGCAGAATCCACCACTTTGATGTGTTGATTGTACATATGTTTGTGTTAAATAATTGTGTGAGTTCCAATTGATGTAATTGTTGGTTAATCTTGTTTGTGTCCGGACATTCCACAACTTACAATCGTCAACGTGAGAAGGGTTGTAGGCGTACTGGTGTAAGTCCTGCGATTCTTCAAAGGAATTACATCGAGACCCGATCTGCGAGTTTGTTTGTACTGTTTGTATATATGTGTGGTGCGTCACATCAATTAATGTTTTTGGATTCATTATGTTTACTCGTTGTTTTCGTATCTTGTTGTTATTGCGTAATTTTGTTAAAATTTTCGTCGTGATTACTTCTGAAGTTGTTTCGAGTCTTCTACATCCGTGAATGAATTGATTGATGTTAGAGACAGCAGATGGGTCGTATACGCCGGGGAGGCTAGGCTATTGCTGAGAATGAAATGCACACGGAGATAATTGTTAGCTGCGGTCCGACACGCCGGGGAGAAAGAGTGTAAACGACTGAGGCTCGCATGCGTCACCGCTATCAGAACTGAGGCAGAATGAGTGACCAACGATTTCAGTGGTAATTGGTAGTGAGTAGATACGAGGATGTGCGTAGAGTATCGTGAAGTGGTGCTATGGTCACGTTGCATTCTGCAAGAGTCATTCTAGCAAGTGGCGATTGTGTTGCAAGATGTCAACAGGAGGTCTCTGTCTGGAGGCGCAGGTCGTCATTGATGTGTGAGATTGTGCTGTGGGTATGCTTGTGGTGTGTTGGCTTTTCTGTTTGTTTTCCATTTCAGCTCTGTCCGCGTGACCCAGGTTCTCGCAATGGCATCCAAGTCAACGTGCATTGATCGTGAAGGAAAAAAGGGTTGGATCCCTTTTTTGCCGGGGAGTGTCAATGGAGTTGAAGATTGAACGATCAATTCTTGGTTGCTTGCTCAAAATCAACTTCCTCGATTTTCGCGGAGGCATCAATACGACAGTCATCGTCTCATCGGTCGCTGTTCAGAAAGAAGAGTGAAACATCGTCAGAAGTAACATAACGATTTATTATTGTAATATTTGTTTACAGACCTTGGTTGCTTAGTTCGTTTATTCCTTTTATATGTTGGTGTAACAATAAAGAAATAACAAGAGGCAGATCGGTGTTTTGGATTTTGCGTCCGTTATTACTAAGCGTTTCTGAAACTCAAAGGAACAGCGTGGGCCCGAGCGTAGCGAGAGCTGCGCATTAACGGTTTGTGAGACGTGATTGACACTCCTCATGAGTAAATACCCACAAGCACTAAAAATCCATTAACTGATGCGTCTAAAGCTTATGTATTTTGCTCCAAACAATGGAATTGCAGATCAAATGAGGTAAACATATCACTGATTTCAAATTAACACATCAAAGAAATATAATTCAAGGATTCTGTACACAACAAAATTATGTATGAAAACTGACTTCAAGCTTTATTTTTTTTCCCAGGCACTTATAACCCATCCACCAAAGACCTGGTTTTTTTTTGTTAATGCGAAGACAATACTTCTGAATTTCCTGATGTGTTGCACTCACTGACAATCTAGCGGATTTTTCCAGCTATGCACAGAAACGATTGTACATAAGTGAAAAGGATGTTTTATACTATTGGGATTAACATCTATCAAGTGTATGTATAATCTCCAGTGTACATGTTAAACATATTTTGCTATCGACTGTAAATTGTGACTGAATAATATGGTCCTATTTCTGTAACAATTTGATGATGCCTGTAAACTGGCGTCCCTCATGTACTGTACCATGAGAATCAATCTATTTATTTATTTAAATGAAATAAACATTTCTCTGATTTCCAAATAACACAACAATGAACTATAATTCAAGAATTCTGTACACAACAAAATTATGTATGAAAACTGACTTCAAGCTTTATTTTTTTTCCCAGGCACTTATAACCCATCCACCAAAGACCTGGTTTTTTTTTGTTAATGCGAAGACAATACTTCTGAATTTCCTGATGTGTTGCACTCACTGACAATCTAGCGGATTTTTCCAGCTATGCACAGAAACGATTGTACATAAGTGAAAAGGATGTTTTATACTATTGGGATTAACATCTATCAAGTGTATGTATAATCTCCAGTGTACATGTTAAACATATTTTGCTATCGACTGTAAATTGTGACTGAATAATATGGTCCTATTTCTGTAACAATTTGATGATGCCTGTAAACTGGCGTCCCTCATGTACTGCATCATGAGAATAAATTTATTTATTTATTGGTTCTCTGTTGTCCCCGCTTCGCGTACCTTCGTTGAAAAAGTCTATGTGACAGGTCACACATGATTTTTTTTGAGGAATCCGTGCTGTGATTAATTGATAAGTTCATGTTATAGTAAGTTGTCTGGCACTTGGTCTTTAACCACTTACTCCATTATTCGTGATATTACCGGTGTTATATTGATAGGTCTATAGTTGCATGCACTGGTTTTGGCCCCTGCTTTGTGCTTAGGTAATATGTATGTGGTTTTCCACACATCAGGATAAGTTCCAGTTTCCAATGAGAGAGTAAATATTCTAAGTAGCAAGACTACCATTTCCGTGCTACTATTTTTGTATATGACAGATAGTGTGTCGTCGGTTCCAGTACTGCCATTTGACTTCAATGTCTTAATCGCTGAGTCTATATTTTGTATATTAAAAACTATTTCTCCTAATTTGTGGCTACTTTTGCAGCTCATTTTGGAAATTCGGTGTTATAATAATAATGTGTATTCTCATACAAACATATAAATCAGTGAAGGTCTTCCAAACCTTTGACGTAATATGCTCATAGCCTCAGCGTATCCCTCATTAGGGGGCATGAGCTTACAACACTGTATAGCTCTTGAAGCATCTCCAGTGGAATACCTCATCAAATACATCAATTTCAATTCATCACTTAATGAAAAACTACTCAACATGATAATAATAATAATATATATTCTCATATAAACATATAAATTTACATGAAAATGCATGCCATTTTTACAGGCACGACCAAGTATGTGATATAATATCAAATCGTAGATCGTCTACAAGTTAATAATGTTTCAACAGTTAAATATTTGATATATATATAATTACACTCATTGTCTGAACTAGGCTGTATAGTTATTGAATTGTACAGCTGTCCTCCAGGTCGAGCGGGAAAATCGACTTCGTTTCGTTTTCATCCGTGGTTGTCGGCATTCGATAACCAACCAATATTGAGGTAAGTACAACTTCTACAAGGGATTCAAAGCTGTTTTAGAAAAGTAAAAGTGCTGAGGTGAATCAATAAAGTGTAATGAAATGGGTGAGTGCAAGTATCATTAATAAACGCATTAATAAAGGAAACTCCCTAGGCTGACAACGTTCATTTGCAATGCATAATGCTACACGTATATCTCGTACTATCATGATGTCCACTTTTGGTTTTAATACATTTTTTCCTCATGCCGGTTTTTTTATTTTATGCCTTTTTGTGCATTTGGTGCACAACCGTACCTTACAGAGAATAGGAATAGAATAAGTCGAATCAAATTCATAAGAAGCTATAAAATGTTAGGTTTAATGGAATATAATGAGGATCGAGTAAAGACGTTATTAGAAAATGAATGAGATAAGACATTGTGAAGTGGTATTTAAAGATCCGACAATGGACAGCAAGTTAGTTTATAAGATGCCCCATAAATCTGTGCAGAGCCCGCGTGGTCGCATCTCAAACTCCTTTACAAATTGTAAATAATCAGCCGGGTTTCCGTCGAAACACCGTGGTTCAAATTTAGGGAGTTTGATGTTCCTATTATCCCTGAACGGCGAAACAGTAACATCAACCATGTCATGCTTAACATCAGACACATCGTTACAATTAACAGACAAGTCACCATGACTTACTTTCCTGTTTGCATCCAAGACACTCTGTCCCTTTTATTAATAATAATAATAATATATATTCTCATTTTTTACATGAGGGACGCCAGTTTACAGGCATCATCAATTCGATAAGTTACACATAATATTAATAAGCATATTTAGTAAAGATAATATAATAAGGTACATTTTTTCTCTAGCTATGTAGGGTACACCAATTGTATAGGCATGCATAAATATTGTTTTAATAATAATAATATATTCCTTCCTGTTTATGCAGGAACATACCTATTGTACAGGCATGGATAAGTTGTTATATAAATTGCACGCAATTTGATGTATAATGGATTTACAGTTTGGTTTTTCTTTCTGTCATTGGAGTCAGTCGGAACAGTCTGCTATAAAGTCTGTTTGTGTAGCACATAAAGAGATATAGAAATATTGTCTTCGCATTAACAAAAAACCCAGACATCAGATGAATGTAATACAGATATCTGGGAAAAATAAAGCTTGAAGTCAATTCTCCTATATAACTTTGTTGTGAACAGCACCCTTGGCTTGAAGTTTGTTGATGTATTATGTTGAGATCAGTGATATATTTATTCCATTTTTCAGCAGCCTTATCGTAGTTTCATAACAGGAAAGAAATTTGATCATGGAGGCGAAAACTAGATAAGGTCATGTTGGGTTGTTTTACTGCATCAAATGGTGCCGAGGTCGATTCCAGAATTCTCCATTTGCGCCATTTGTGTCTGCATGGTGGACTGTACTCGTAAGTTGAGTAAGATGTTGAAAAACTGTTTGAAAACCAGTTGCTTCTTCATTTCAGATCATGAATACTCATTTACAGCATGTTCGCCAGCGTCTTCAAATGGTAGAATTGGATCGTTCCTGGAATTTGAGTGATTATGAGATAAAAAGTTTGGAATTAATCATAGCAGTTAGAATACAGTTAAACATGCAGAGAAGTACTTTTGATTCAGCAACCGGTGAATTTTTCATTCTTTTCGATCTACTACGAGAATAACTGCGAACCATTCCATTCAAAATGTCGAATAAGGCATGCAGAAGTAGATCATTACCATCGAATGAATCAACTTGATCTGAGATGCAGCTGTCAGCATGTTTTCGTTATATCATAGATATCCAGGTTTATTGGCGCTGTATAGGCGGTGATTTGGATTATGACGTATTCCTCAGAGAGTCTCCGTGTCCATGTGAAGTATACATTGCTTTGAATGGATTACTTTGTTGGCTCCTACCCCCACTGAGTGTTTACAACAGCAGCTGTGGATTTATGTATTTCCTCGCCATTTTGGATAAAATATAGCCGCATTCTTTTTGGGTAGGAGACCAGTTGGTGGTTTATAAGTGATGTTCAAGTAACTTTTATCTTTTCATGTGGTGTTGCGGTAAGTTTCTACCTTTTCTCATATTTCATTTGTATGTTGGTTATGGTTCGCCCTTTGTATCAGGTAGACATAGTTTGATCGACTCTTGATTGAATGGGTGTTATTGTCATGACTGCTGCTTTTTTGTCTGGAATTATAAATAGAGGCAAAACAAACAACAGGTGTAGTCTCTGAGTTCATACATTAAATGGGCCTATGATTTCTGAAACTCTTACATGGGAATTACCACTGGTATCAATTACAAACTCACTTAGTGTGTCATTAAGTGCCTTTTCAAAGGAGGCCAATGTGCTTGCTAGTCGCGTTTTCTCAGGTAGTTTGTTCCATATTTGGGCATACCTAACCAAGAAAAACTTTTGCCTGGTGGCTGTTTTACATGGTTCTATAGCCACTGTACCTTTAGTGTGTCTAAGGTTATATCCTGTGTCTTCTGAGAACCGAGTATAGTTAGCAGGGGTATACACTATTTGGTTAAGAAGCTTATAGAAGAGTAACAGATTTAGTCGCAGTCGCCTTAACCATAATGTTTCTAGTCCCAGGATTTCACATCTGGTAGAGTAGTTTGTGCCGTTATCGGTTCCGAGTACTTTTCGCGTGAAGTACCTCTGTACTCCTTCTACTTTCAGTTTGTCTTCTATGCGTGTACTACTAAATATGAATGAACAGTAATCTAGGAGTGGGCGCACACAAACCTTGTACAGTAGTATTCTGGATTCGTTTCTGTAGAAGTTCCTGAGTAGGAAACCAATAAGCCTTCGTGATTTCGACACTTGATTCGAGATATGCTCTGAAAATGATAGATTGTGTGAATATTTCAGTCCTAGGTCTAGTACAGATTTGAGTCTGGGGATTTTGTGGCCCTGAATTGCTAGGTTGAGTTCAAGGTTGGAACAGCCTATGCAGAGCCATCCACACTTTTCAACATTAAACTCTAGTCCCCAGGTGTCACACCATCTATCCATTTTTGCTAATTCTTCATGTATGGAGTTCATAGTTGGGCCGATATCTGTATTTGTGCAGGTATATGTCACCTTCAAGTCATCTGCATACAGTATTGGCTTGCCTATACTAAAACATTCACATATACTGTTTATGTATATAATGAAAAGAAGGGGTCCCAATACACTCCCCTGGATGACACCACTGCTGATTGGTCTAGGTCTGGAGGTCATTGAGCCAACTTTAGGTGGCTGATTCCTGTCATACAGAAATGATTTTATCCAATTGTAGAGGGGGTTGCGTATCCCTAGTGAGCATAGCCTACCGACTAGCAGGCTATGTGGAACTCTGTCGAAGGCTTTCCTTATATCGAAATAGAGGATAATCACTAGCTCTCTCCTATCTCTTCTATAGGTGACTTCGTTGAAAAAGTCTATGTGGCAAGTGACGCAAGATCTTTTCTTAAGGAATCCGTGCTGTGACAGGATGAGTTTATGTTTTAGAAAGTAGTCTGACATTTGGTCCTTGATTACTTTCTCCATGATCCTTGATATGACAGGTGTTATATTGATAGGCCTATAATTACATGCACTAGTTTTGGCCCCTCCTTTATGCTTAGGTAATATATATGTGTTTTTCCAAGTTTCAGGGTAGGTTTCAGTCACTAGTGAGATATTAAATATTCTAAGTAATAGTGCTATCATATCCGTACCACCGTTTTTGTATATGACGGATGGTATATCGTCTATCCCGCAACTACTGTTAGCTTTTAATGTCCTTACCGCCGATGCTATATTTTGTATATTAAAGTTTATTTCACCTAACTTGTAGTTATTTTTGCAGGTTATGTCGAGAATTGGGGACGGATGTGCTTTGGTGTTATTGGAGAACCACTCACTCAGGAGTTCACTAATGATCTGGGGATCATCATAAATTATACCTTCGTGTTCTAAATGACTGATATTGTCTTCTTTACCCTTCTTCAGCCGTTTTTGCAAGATTTTGCAGAGTTCCTGGGTTTTAGAGGTGCCCTCTAGGGCTTTATTTTCCTCGACTTGTGCTTTCATTTTATGTCTCTCATCTAAATTTTTAAATGTTTCGTGTATCTGGTGTAATGCACCAAATTCTTTGTACAAATAAAATTTCCTTTTTAGTTTCCTTAGTTTTCCGCTAGATTGTCAGTGAGTGCAACACATCAGGAAATTCAGAAGTATTGTCTTCGCATTAACAAAAAAAAAACCAGGTCTTTGGTGGATGGGTTATAAGTGCCTGGGAAAAAAAATAAAGCTTGAAGTCAGTTTTCATACATAATTTTGTTGTGTACAGAATTCTTGAATTATAGTTCATTGTTGTGTTATTTGGAAATCAGAGAAATGTTTATTTCATTTAAATAAATAAATAGATTGATTCTCATGGTACAGTACATGAGGGACGCCAGTTTACAGGCATCATCAAATTGTTACAGAAATAGGACCATATTATTCAGTCACAATTTACAGTCGATAGCAAAATATGTTTAACATGTACACTGGAGATTATACATACACTTGATAGATGTTAATCCCAATAGTATAAAACATCCTTTTCACTTATGTACAATCGTTTCTGTGCATAGCTGGAAAAATCCGCTAGATTGTCAGTGAGTGCAACACATCAGGAAATTCAGAAGTATTGTCTTCGCATTAACAAAAAAAAACCAGGTCTTTGGTGGATGGGTTATAAGTGCCTGGGAAAAAAAATAAAGCTTGAAGTCAGTTTTCATACATAATTTTGTTGTGTACAGAATTCTTGAATTATAGTTCATTGTTGTGTTATTTGGAAATCAGAGAAATGTTTATTTCATTTAAATAAATAAATAGATTGATTCTCATGGTACAGTACATGAGGGACGCCAGTTTACAGGCATCATCAAATTGTTACAGAAATAGGACCATATTATTCAGTCACAATTTACAGTCGATAGCAAAATATGTTTAACATGTACACTGGAGATTATACATACACTTGATAGATGTTAATCCCAATAGTATAAAACATCCTTTTCACTTATGTACAATCGTTTCTGTGCATAGCTGGAAAAATCCGCTAGATTGTCAGTGAGTGCAACACATCAGCCACATCGTTACAATTAACGGACAAGTTACCATTTCTTACTTTCCTGTTTGTATCCAAGACACTCTGTCCCTTCTTTGACCCACGCATTGTGGAACTCAACCCAATTCCAAAAATGTTCCAGATATTGCTTGTTCAACGAGGACTTTACCGGAACCAGGAAAGATGAACTGTGACTACCCAAACTGTTACCAGCTATCCCAATCCGCCAGAATCTGTTTCTACCGTCAGAATCTTTCAGCCACGTCTCGTAAACTGTTAATGCCCAGCTCTTGCTACGCTCGGGCTCACGCTGTTCCTTGAAGTTTCTCAGAAACGCTTAGTAATAAGGGCGTTGATAAGTCATATCCCCTATTTGAAGTGGCGCCTCTGGCTTAACCTTGACGGCATTTGCGCGGTTTCGTTGATTCGAGTTGGAGCTAGTCGTCCAGCAAACGCAGTAGGCACGATTACTTTGCTTATTTTGCTCTTGTTGGATGAATTTATATGAAAATTATTGTTCGATATTGTTCTTGAGCACCTCTTATTTCTTGTGTGACGGGATGCTTAAATACATGGTTCACGCAGTGATTTTTGGCATGCCGAGTAAGGTTCGCGTACATTTCAACGACTGTCATTCGATAAATTTCTTTGCAGATTGGCGGAAACTTGTACTCGGTCTCAAATTTCCCTATCAGCATTTGTGCAGTACCTATTACTGCTGCAGAAACCGAGGAATATGGTTGATATCAAATTTTGCATCCTTCCGCACTTTTGTGTGGTGTTTTGATAGCTGAAAATCAATGGAATGCATAAATACAAGCGAAAATTAGTGTTCACAAATGGGAAGAAACTGTTATATGTTTGACGATCACTTACAACATCCAGTGTTTTCTGCCAAAATTTTTAAATGAGTTAAATGCACACTGCAACATTTTAGTAACTTAGTGGATTTCAATACCATCCTCGTGATCAGGTACGTAAAGACATCTGACGTGTGTGTCATTTTATCCTATTAGTGAGTTTGGTTTCATAAGCTTCCGATTCTTGTTATTGTCCTGACGCCACATTATTCGCGCTTGTTCGAAGTTAATTCACAAAATTATTTTAAAACAACGTAGAAGTAGTGTCCGACATCTCTTAAAGCTATGGACGTAAGGTTTAGAAGTAATTGCTGTATCCATTTAGGGAAGGCTCATCGATTTCTGCAAGTAAGGGCTACGCATCATATTCCTAAATGCCTCCAGAAGCAACAGAATCTTCAGAAGTTATTAATGGGGTCCCAGCTCCTCTATTTTGAAACATATTATAGGGACAGGACATAAAACTGACGTTTGCACATTTTTTAAACCTATCTGTAAAACGTGTTTGGATTGCATCCTAAAGTTTGTGGAAGCCGAAGTGTGATTAGGAAGTTTAAACCACTTTTGTGAATTCCAAAATTATTCGTCATTACACGAAACCTTCTTTGTTAAACTTCATTTTGATACTGGTCAGGGTAGATGTACTAGTACCTCTGATAATTTGTTTAGTGATCTTCATTGTTATTTCGACCTCCAATATGTGGTTTTAATTCCACCTAAATTTATTTTCTAGACTTTTAACTGTATTAATCTCATATGTATTCCTATAACAAGTCCATGCGTGATCAGATTGTCCAAAATGTGTTGCACAAATACAACACTACACGACTCAGACAAATTACGCCTTCTTATTACTTTGTCTAAATATCCACTTGTGTCAAAAATAGTGACTGATGTAATCGCACATCGATATAAACTTTCATTAATTCTTACTGTGCTATCTCGTTAATATTATATTGGTAGTTATATTCATGTATACATCCTGTGAACCCTTGTTTTCTTTTTTAGATAATCTGTAGTCCCAGTGACCTCGTGGGATTCGTTGCTGAAGAAAGTGGTTTCCAGTACCGTTGATTTTGTATTTTGTGTCGAATCACTAATAAATGCATTCTCTATACCTCAAATAGACATTCTACTTGAATTGATGATGCCTGTAAACTGGCGTCCCTCATGTAAAAAATGAGAATATATTATTATTATTATTATTATTACTTGTTAATAGTCACTACTAACTTCATAGAATTTTGTGAGCTACAGAGTTAGGGAGATTAGGGTCACGTGTGGTATTGAGTAGTGCGTTTAGAAGATACGTCCGCCCCTGAGGCATATTGTCGTCAATATGGAGTACATTCTCGTGATAAATCTGTTAGCAGTAATCATTATCAGTACCTATATTTCGTAAGGATGGTATATAACGAAACGTACTAATTCAGTAGTCAAAGGTTAGAAATATCCGTTAAAATTGAAACAGGTGCTCATGTAGGGGAAAACTTATTAATCGAAATTTGAAACATCACGTAGGTGATAAAGTTTATAGCATTGTTTACATGCGAATAGTTAAGGTTATTTATTTAGAAATGATGGTAACTTGTTGATGGTTTAAGGGATGTTCTGTTTGATAGGAAATAGGTGGGACATTGTAACTGAAAGACAGTATAACTGGATAAGCAACATCAGCTGGCCAGTATACACATATTTTGAAGTAAAACTCGATCGGGCAAAGTATTTCGAAGACAGGAGTAGAGTAGTCTTCTAAAACTATTAATCTAGTGAGTAACAGAATTTGTCTATGATCAGTAGATATGGTGGTGGTCACTAAGGTGAATCGCCCCATTCTGCAGGAACAGCAATATACAAATTAAAGGCTCGAGATATTTCTGATTTTTATGAGGGCTTAGATCTTTATCTTGAAAAAGATAATAGTGAACGCCTTGACAGATCATGCTTCTACCTTTAAATATATACCATTCGCCCAGCCTATTGTTGAGATGCGACCACGTGGGATCTGCACAGATTTATGGGGCATCTTATAAATTAACTTGCTATCCATTGTCGGATCTTTAAATACCACTTCACAATATCTTGTCTCACTTATTTTCTAATAACGTCTTTACTCGATCCTCATTATATTCCATTAAACCTAACATTTTATAGCTCTTTATGAATTTGATTCGACTTATTCTATTCCTATTTTCTGGAGGGTACGGTTGTGCACCAAATAGAAAAAAAGACATGAAATAAAGACAACTGGCTTGAAAATAATTGTATTAAAGCCAAAAGTGGACATCATGATAGTATAAAATATATTGGTTTCATTATACATTGCAAATGAACGTTGTCGGCCTAAGGATTAATTACTTCCCCATTCTGTTTTCTATATAAATGTGTTTATTAATGATATATTTCACTCGCTTAATCTATTACACTTTAATGTTTCACCACAGCACTTTAATTTTTCTAAAACAGCTTCCAATCCCTTGTAAACGTTGTACTTACCTCAATATTGGTTGGTTATCGAATGCCGACAACCACGGGATGAAAACGAAACGAAGTCGACTTTCCCGCTCAACCTGGAGGACAACTGTACAATTCAATAACTATACAGCCTAGTTCAGACAATGTGTATTTATATATATATCAGATATTTAATTGTTGAAACATTATTAACTTGTAGACAATTTAAGATTTGACATTATATCATCCTTGATCGTTCCTGTAAAAATGGCATGCATTTTCATGTAAATTTATGTTTATATGAAAATAAATTATTATTATAAATTATTATTATAAGACTGAAAGCAAGCGGCATATTGGTAGGCTAAGCGATTATCATTATTCGGTTTCGTTAGAATAAATATCCAAGTACTATTTCACTCGTCATTCTGTCTTTTGAATAACTTAGTAACATGGCGTTTACTTTCGGATCGAAATGACTAAGTAAAGGTTAATATCCCTAAGATTAAATTGTCGCCGAAGCAAGTAAATATGTTCATTTCTAGAAAATACTAAGGTTTGGAGTTGTTTTTTTCTACTACCACAACACCAGGTGACTCACCAATTAGTCACAAAGTAAAACTAGATCTGTCAAGGACAGTTTACTCCTGATTTCTTGATATCGTGAAGGAAGAACTATATCCATAGGTTAATAGGAATAGACGCATAATGTCAATTCGAAACTAGGTAACTACGTTTTGCAGCTACAGAAAACACCACATTGCAATCTATTCCTTTAATCGTGTCAATAAACGTGACATCAGTTAAGACTAGAGAAGGAACACCACTGGTTTTCACAAAATCCATTTGTGTTCCTTAATACAATGTACATTCCGTAATTATTGGCAGACTAGGAAACGCACCAAGTCATCACATATATACGAACAATAATTGAGCGTACAAGGTAGGGTAGATTTAAAGGAGTGCCTACTCGATATGGCCTAGAGTCCATGTGAAGTGACACATGCCTACATCTGAAAGTGCGTGTGTAAGGTATCGCATTTCGTCAGCCTTTCGTCTAAGTGACTCAATGGGTCGCCTCCATAATAATAATAATGTCTATTCTCATATAAACATATAAATTTACATGAAAATGCATGCCATTTTTACAGGAACGATCAAGGATGATATAATATCAAATCGTAGATCGTCTACAAGTTAATAATGTTTCAACAGTTAAATATTTGATATATATATAATTACACTCATTGTCTGAACTAGGCTGTATAGTTATTGAATTGTATAGCTGTCCTCCAGGTTGAGCGGGAAAATCGAATTCGTTTCGTTTTCATCCGTGGTTGTCGGCATTCGATAACCAACCAATATTGAGGTAAGTACAACTTCTACAAGGGATTCAAAGCTGTTTTAGAAAAGTAAAAGTGCTGAGGTGAATCAATAAAGTGTAATGAAATGGGTGAGTGCAAGTATCATTAATAAACGCATTAATAAAGGAAACTCCCTAGGCTGACAACGTTCATTTGCAATGCATAATGCTACACGTATATCTCGTACTATCATGATGTCCACTTTTGGTTTTAATACATTTTTTCCTCATGCCGGTTTTTTTATTTTATGCCTTTTTGTGAATTTGGTGCACAACCGTACCCTACAGAGAATAGGAATAGAATAAGTCGAATCAAATTCATAAGAAGCTATAAAATGTTAGGTTTAATGGAATATAATGAGGATTAAGTAAAGACGTTATTAGAAAATAAGTGGGACAAGATATTGTGAAGTGGTATTTAAAGATCCGACAATGGATAGCAAGTTAATTTATAAGATGCCCCATAAATCTGTGCAGATCCCACGTGGTCGCATCTCAACAATAGGCTGGGCGAATGGTATATATTTAAAGGTAGAAGCATGATCTGTCAAGGCGTTCATCATTATCTTTTCCAAGATAAAGATCTTAGCCCTCATAAAAATCATGAAAATCTCGAGCCTTCAAATTGTATATTGCTGTTCCTGCAGTCCATGAATTCTAATTTTACCTGGGAAACTTTTACAACAAAATAATACCCTGCTGGGTTGTGGTGCTGTGTTACATTAGAGTCCCTCAGTTTTCAACTAAATCATACTTAATATCAACGTCACCGCTTTTAGTTGAGAAAGTCATTCGACTATGTCACAGATGGTCTTGGCTGGATTCCTCAGTACCAAGTATTATTCCCTATGAGAGTGCATTGAAGAAACCCTGCAGGGTGATAATGCAGCTTCGCCGAAAATTGAATAGAAGCATTTCACTCATACAAGATATATACAGTAAAGAATATACTATTGACTCACTACGCTCAGCCCTACATTACCCTATAAGATTCTCTTGTTTGGAAATGAAATATGTACATATATATTGTGTCATTAACTTCAGATACACATTAATATCTAAATTTCATACGCCTTCTGTCTCACTACTCCATGTAATAATAGTTCGATAGTTATTTACGAATGCAGTAATAGGTATTTCATGGGCCACGAGTAGCACTTGGTGATTGTAATCTAGAGAACTAATACGACAAGGTTAGCTTTTTTCTCATATATACGCACCTATCAAATCAATGAAAAGATAACGACGAATTGTTATCACAAGCATTGTATTTACTATAGAGGGAATGTTATTACAGGTAAACTTCACAGTAACATGTACTTATACAGCGCCAATAAACCTGGATATCTACGATATAACGAAAACATGCTGACAGCTGCATCTCAGATCAAGTTGATTCATTCGATGGTAATGATCTACTTCTGCATGCCTTATTCGACATTTTGAATGGAATGGTTCGCAGTTATTCTCGTAGTAGATCGAAAAGAATGAAAAATTCACCGATTGCTGAATCAAAAGTACTTCTCTGCATGTTTAACTGTATTCTAACTGCTATGATTAATTCCAAACTTTTTATCTCATAATCACTCAAATTCCAGGAACGATCCAATTCTACCATTTGAAGACGCTGGCGAACATGCTGTAAATGAGTATTCATGATCTGAAATGAAGAAGCAACTGGTTTTCAAACAGTTTTTCAACATCTTACTCAACTTACGAGTACAGTCCACCATGCAGACACAAATGGCGCAAATGGAGAATTCTGGAATCGACCTCGGCACCATTTGATGCAGTAAAACAACCCAACATGACCTTATCTAGTTTTCGCCTCCATGATCAAATTTCTTTCCTGTTATGAAACTACGATAAGGCTGCTGAAAAATGGAATAAATATATCACTGATCTCAACATAATACATCAACAAACTTCAAGCCAAGGGTGCTGTTCACAACAAAGTTATATAGGAGAATTGACTTCAAGCTTTATTTTTCCCAGATATCTGTATTACATTCATCTGATGTCTGGGTTTTTTGTTAATGCGAAGACAATATTTCTATATCTCTTTATGTGCTACACAAACAGACTTTAGAGCAGACTGTTCCGACTGACTCCATTGACAGAAAGAACAACCAAACTGTAAATTCATCATACATCAAATTGCGTGCAATTTATATAACAACTTATCCATGCCTGTACAATAGGTATGTTCCTGCATAAACAGGAAGGAATATATTATTATTATTAAAACAATATTTATGCATGCCTATACAATTGGTGTACCCTACATAGCTAGAGAAAAAATGTACCTTATTATATTATCTTTACTAAATATGCTTATTAATATTATGTGTAACTTATCGAATTGATGATGCCTGTAAACTGGCGTCCCTCATGTAAAAAATTAGAATATTTATTATTATTGCTTATCTTGCATGTCATTGCATCAGTAATATTAGCATACTAATTGTATTACAGCCAAATGTAAATAATCTAAAAGCATCGTAGCAACAACTTTGCGAGAGGTAGATGTATTGAAAGACTACTTGCAGACACTATGTATGACGACATCTAGTAGAGTGTCTACGAAGACTGACAACCTGCAGTGAGGAAATTAGGAGACACATAACGCACAAGATAAGTTTTTTTGATATAAGTATAAAACTTGGGCACTGTGCTGGTAGAGTATAACTCCATTATGGATACGATTTTATTTTGATAAATCACACAGCGTTGTACAGAAATATTATCTGATGACGTTTCCAGCACAAATTATCCCTCATAATCATATCAAGTCAGTCACACAACTTTTTACCTCATTCATATACATGAGTATTCTAGTTAAGCGTACTACAGGGATAAAAGGTCACTCATCTCATTCACTTCTATTCACACTATTTCTTACGTCCGTGTAACTGACTTTTGGTTTATGTTTTCCTCTTCGATGCACTTTATCAGGACAATTTAAGGAATTAGGAAATGCATAGAGTAGTCAGGAAACGGCATGAATTAATTAAGCTAATTAACACTGTGGTGACTTGTAACACTACGCATCTGCACTGACAACGCTGACCGACTGAGTTTTAACATGGAACTCAGCACAGAAGTGAAGCAGTTCAATTTGTGACGTTCCACACTTGAAAAATATTATATTTAGTTGGTAATAAGCAAAACATATTTTCAGATGCGTTTCGACTTCGCAATTGGGCTACGCGATGAAAATTTTTTTTAACAATTTCGCTTTTATTCCAGGAACAGTACTTGTGATACAGTGTGGAATTTTCAGCACATATCTACAATATTGCATCTAATTCCATCGTACATTTAAAAGGAGTATTACAAAAAAATAAATATAAAAAACACAACAAAAAACCAAAAGAAACACAGAAATAACAAAAAAAACAAAAGAGAAAATGCAAATAAAAATACCAAGTACAAAGGAAGATAATCACCAATAATAAAAAAATATTTCAGTATTGGGTAGTGGAAGCTATGATATGTGTATGCGTGGTGAACAGTAACAGCTATAATCATACAAGAAATTATGAGATGTACTTAAGAATGTTTATAGCCAAGATGATCAGTTAATTTGATTGAACAACACTAAACAATCATAAAATAAGCATTTCAGGTTGTGTGTTTTTTATTGTCAGCACTAATGCAGTGTTTGTAGTGGTAGTATGAGTAATCATGCATAATACAATATTTTTTAAGATGGTGATAGTGGCGTTCACAAACAAGATTGTCAGTTAAATAGTGACGAACAAAGAACAACCACAAAAATAATATTACATGATGGTTAATGACAGGAAAATTTTGTAATAATCATAGTGATAATATAGTCGGACCAAGTAGATAAAAAAAAAGGAATAGAGTAAAGTAAAAACAGTAAGCCAATGATAATAATATTAGGTTGTATGTTTAAGAAGGTTGTTCACAATAGAGTAAAATATGAGAGTATAAGGGGAAATAAAAAGGGCCAAAATTATGTTAATAACAACAAAGCAAGTCATAGGTTTAACGATTAAAAATGTCTCCATTATTTAGAACACGGGCCAAATATGGTATCGTTGAGATCCAATACTTGGTTGTACGGGCGTGTCAGACACGTCTCGTAAACCGTTAATGCCCAGCTCTTGCTACGCTCGGGCTCACGCTGTTCCTTGAAGTTTCTCAGAAACGCTTAGTAATAACGGACGAAAAAACCAAAACACCAATTGGTGACTCGAGGATTCTTTATTGTTACACCAACATATAAATACTGTTAAAACTAAGGTCTGTGAACAAATATTACAATAATAAATCACAATATTACTTCTGACGGTTTTCTGCTGAATTCTTTCTGAACAGTGACTGATGAGACGATGACTGTCGTATTGATGCCTCCGCGAAAATTGGGGAAGTTGATTTTGAGCAAACAACAATGAATTGATCTTTCAATCTTCAACTCCATTGACACTCCCCGTCAAAAATGGGATCCAACCCCCTTTTTCCCATCACGAGCAATACACGTTGACTTGGATGTCATTGCGAGAACCTGGGTCACACGGACAGAGCTGAAATGGAAAACAAACAGAAAAGCCAAGACACCACACGCATACTCACAGCACAATCTCACACATCAATGACGACCTGCGCCTCCAGACAGAGACCTCCTCTTGACATATTGCAACACAATCGTCATTTGCTAGAATGACTCTTGCAGAATGCAAAGTGACCATGGCAGGACCTCACGATACTCCACGCACATCCTCGTATCTACTCACTACCAATTACCACTGCAATCGCTTGTCACTCATTCTGCCTCAGTTCTAGTAACGGTGACGTGTGCGAGCCTCAGTCTTCTACACTGTCGCTCCTCGGCGTGTCGGACCGCAGCTAACAATTATCTCCGTATTCGTTTCATTCTAAGCAATAGCCTAGCCTCCCCGGCGTATACGACCCATCTGCTGTCTCTAACATCAGTCAATTCATTCACGGATGTAGAAGACTCGAAACAACTTCGGAAGTAATCACGACGAAACTTTTAACAAAATTACGCAATAACAACAAGGTACGAAAACAACGAGTAAACATAATGAATCCAAAAACACCAATTGATGTGACACACCACACATATATACAAACAGTACAAACAAACTCGCAGATCGGGTCTCGATGGAATACCTTTGAAGAATCGCAGGACTTACACCAGTACGCCTGCAACCCTCCACAGGTTGACGATTGTAAGTTGTGGAATGTCCAGACGCAAACAAGATTAACCAACAATTACATCAATTGGAACTCACACAATTATTTAACACAAACATATGTACAATCAACACATCAAAGTGGTGGATTCTGCCTTGACGAACTACCCTTGAAGAACTGTAGGACTTACACCAGTACGCCTACAACCCCTCTCAGGTTGACGCTCTAGGTTGGAAAATCATCGCAGAGTTCATTTGCTGACTTCCCTCTATCAGCTATATCCTCAAATCTGAACGGCAACACGCCCATGTCATTGTATCGTAGAATATAGATGACGAACAAACACGCGACATATCTCATCAACCAAGTGTAAAAACAGAGTAATTTACACCAAAGATAATAACATTCAAATAGTAACTTGAAACTAGAAATGCTGTCAATGGAGTTGAAGATTGAACGATCAATTCATGGTTGTTTGCTCAAAATCAACTTCCCCGATTTTCGCGGAGGCATCAATACGACAGTCATCGTCTCATCGGTCGCTGTTCAGAAAGAAGAGTGAAACATCGTCAGAAGTAATATAACGATTTATTATTGTAATATTTGTTTACAGACCTTAGTTCGCTTATTCCTTTTATATGTTGGTGTAACAATAAACAAATCTAAAGCGGCAGATCAATGTTTTGGTTTTTGCGTCCGTTATAACTAAGCGTTTCTGAGAAATCTTCGAAGAACAGCGTGGGCCCGAGCGTAGCGAGAGCTGGGCATTAACGGTTTATGAGACGTGATTGACAGTTTCTGACGATAAAAACAGATCTGGCGGATTGAAACAGTTGGTGAAAGTTTGGATAGTCGCCGTTCATTTCTCCTGGTGCCGGTCAAGTCCTCTTTGAACAAGCAATATCTGGAACTTTTTGGAATTGGGTCAAGTTCAACAATGCCTGGGTCAAAGAAGGGACAGAGTGTCTTGGATGCAAACAGGAAAGTAAGTCATGGTGACTTGTCTGTTAATTGTAACGATGTGTCTGATGTTAAGCATGACATGGTTGATGTTACTGTTTCGCCGTTCAGGGATAATAGGAACATCAAACTCCCTAAATTTGAACCACGGTGTTTTGATGGAAACCCGGCTGATTATTTACAATTTGTAAAGGAGTTTGAGATCATGTTGAGTGGTTTTTTATTAAATGATGAATTGAAGTTAATGTATTTGATGAGATATTGCACTGGAGATGCTGCAAGAGCTATACAGTGCTGTAAGTTTATGAAGCCAAAAGAGGGCTACGATGAGGCTATGAGCATATTACGTCAAAGGTTTGGAAGACCTTCGATGATTGCAGGGAAATTATTCGAGGCTGTTAAGGGTAATGGTGGTCAATTACAGGATGACTCCCAGGCACTCACTGAGTTTTTGGATAATTTGCTAATTTACAAGAATGGAATGATTTCGATGAATCGAATGAGTGACCTCAACTCGAGTTTTATACTAGAAGTAATAGCAAGACGTCTACCTACTCGACTGCAAAGGAAGTGGGTGAAGATAAGCTCCCGTATGGAGGATGAGGGTATCGAGCCAAAGTTTGATGATATCCTGAAACTGGTAAATACTAGTGTCAATCAATCTATGAGCAAGTTCGCCAGTCTATTAGATCTCACCCCTAGAATAGAGCAGTCTGAGGGTAAAACGCAATCATTGATGACGAATAGGCCTCAGAGAGGTGGATATCGAGAAGACTCCATGATGTCTAGTAATGCATATAGACCTAGTGAGTGTAACAGGTTTCGTAGTACATCCTCAACAGATAAGTTACAAGATGCAAGACAAACACGGTTGTGTTTTACACGTTTGCAAGAGGTGCATACAGAAGTGAACTGTGAACCGGTGAGCAAGTTCAGTGATAAGCTAAATGTAAACTCCAGGCCTGACTCCGAATTGTGTGACGATAACGGTGTTGTGAAGAAGTCTGTAGTTGCAACTGGTAAGCCGTTGTTGAATAGAGTGTCACAGAATAGAGTTACTGCTTCAGAGTGGAGTTCTGACTCCACAAGTTTACAAAGTATAACTAGTCAGAGTGAAGATATAAAACCTTTAATGATTTGTGAGGAGGAACCAAAATTGTCTACTTCTGTTATTAAAGAGTTTGAAAATGATGAAGTTGACGGTAAAGTGAATATTCGTGATAATGATCATGATACTTCACAGTTGTCTTTGGTTGATCATTATGAGATGAGGGATATGCCTACTACTGCTAAGTTAAATAAAGGTTCTGTACAACTACAACGTGAAGTAGAATTGAACGCAGATGCAGTTCCAAAAGTGTGCATACTTGTGAGACAGTCAGTGTAATTGATCAGCGTGTAGCCCACCTATCATCAGATGATAGTGCTAAACCCGAACTAGTAGTGAAAGACAGCAGTGGTGGTAATCTTGCAGTTGGACAACTATCTGAGAGCCGAACAAGAACAGCTTCTGATCCACCACTAAGTTCATCACCTTGTGTCACTCAGTCATCGTTGGTGCTGTCATCCACAATGAAACAGACACCCATCAACTCAAGTATCTTGTGCAATGACTATGGTAGTATCAGTTCGTTTGAAAGGACGAATATCAATGGTCAGTTTAGTGTGGATAAGCCAAGTGTAAAGGAGAGAGTTATTGTTAAATTGACTTGCACGAATAAAGGCATTTCTAGTTTCAAGTTACTATTTGAATGTTATTATCTTTGGTGTAAATTACTCTGTTTCTATACTTGGTTGATGAGATATGTCGTGTGTTTGTTGGTCATCTATATTCTACGATACAATGACATGGGCGTGTTGCCGTTCAGATTTGAGGATATAGCTGATAGAAGGAAGTTAGCAAATGAACTCTGCGACGATTTTCCAACCTAGGGCGTCAACCTGAGAAGGGTTGTAGGCGTACTGGTGTAAGTCCTACAGTTCTTCAAAGGGTAGCGCATCAATGAGCAGTCCAATGTGCTTGGTGTATGATCTTGTACATATGTTCATATTGTATATACTGAATTGATATCATCTGTCATCTAGCTGTTGGTAATTCTGTTTGTGTCCGGACGACTTCCACTTGGATCATCAACCTGAGAAGGAATGTAGGCGTACTGCTGTAAGTCCTACAGTTCTTCAAGGGTAGTTTGTCGTGTCAGAATCCACAACATTTGATGTGTTGATTGTACATATGTTTGTGTTAAATAGTTGTGTGAGTTCCAATTGATGTAATTGTTGGTTAATCTTGTTTGTGTCTGGACATTCCACAACTTACAATCGTCAACCTGTGAAGGGTTGTAGGCGTACTGGTGTAAGTCCTGCAATTCTTCAAAGGAATTCCATCAAGACAGATCGCGAGTTTGTGTGTACTGTTTGTATATACGTGTGGTGTGTCATATCAATTGGTGTTATTTGAATTCATTGTGTTTACTCGTTGTTTTCGTACCTTGTTGTTATTGCGTAATTTTGTTAAAATTTTCGTCGTGATTACTTCTGAAGTTGTTTCTTGTCTTCTACATCCGTGAATGAATTGATTGATGTTAGAGACAGCAGATGGGTCGTATACGCCGGGGAGGCTAGGCTATTGCTGAGAATGAAATGCACACGGAGATAATTGTTAGCTGCGGTCCGACACGCCGGGGAGAAAGAGTGTAAACGACTGAGGCTCGCATGCGTCACCGCTACTAGAACTGAGGCAGAATGAGTGACAAGCGATTTCAGTGGTAATTGGTAGTGAGTAGATAAGAGGATGTGCGTAGAGTATCGTGAGGTGCTGCCATGGTCACTTTGCATTCTGCAAGAGTCATTCTAGCAAGTGGCGATTGTGTTGCAAGATGTCAAGAGGAGGTCTCTGTCTGGAGGCGCAGGTCGTCATTGATGTGTGAGATTGTGCTGTGGGTATGCTTGTGGTGTGTTGGCTTTTCTGTTTGTTTTCCATTTCAGCTCTGTCCGTGTGACCCAGGTTCTCGCAATGGCATCCAAGTCAACGTGCATTGGTCGTGAAGGAAAAAAGGGTTGGATCCCTTTTTTGCCGGGGAGTGTCAATGGAGTTGAAGATTGAACGATCAATTCTTGGTTGTTTGCTCAAAATCAACTTCCCCAATTTTCGCGGAGGCATCAATACGACAGTCATCGTCTCATCGGTCGCTGTTCAGAAAGAAGAGTGAAACATCGTCAGAAGTAATATTGTGATTTATTATTGTAATATTTGTTTACAGACCTTAGTTCGCTTATTCCTTTTATATGTTGGTGTAACAATAAACAAATCTAAAGCGGCAGATCAGTGTTTTGGTTTTTGCGTCCGTTATAACTAAGCGTTTCTGAGAAATCTTCGAAGAACAGCGTGGGCCCGAGCGTAGCGAGAGCTGGGCATTAACGGTTTATGAGACGTGATTGACAAATCCCTTTATTCGTGCAAGTCAATTTAACAATAACTCTCTCCTTTACACTTGGCTTATCCACACTAAACTGACCATTGATATTCGTCCTTTCAAACGAACTGATACTACCATAGTCATTGCACAAGATACTTGAGTTGATGGGTGTCTGTTTCATTGTGGATGACAACACCAACGACGACTGATTGATATCAGTTGATGAAGTTAGCTGTGGATCAGAAGCTGTTGTTGTTCGACTTTCAGAAATTTGTCTACCTGCAAGACCTCCACCACAGCCGTCATTTACTATCAGCTCAGGTTTAGCACTAGCACCTGATGATAGGTGGGCTACATGCTGATCAATTAAACTGACGGTCTCACAAGTATGCATGCCTGCTGCAACTGCATTTATTTCTACTTCACCTTTGAGCTGTACAGAACCCTTGTTTAACTTAGCAGTAGTAGGCATTTCCCCAATTTCATCATGATCAACCGAAGACAAATCTGCACTATCATTATCATTATCACAAATATTCAATTTACCATCATCTATCTGGTCGACTTCATCGTTTTCAAACTCTTTAATAACAGCAGTAGATGATTTGGGTTCTTCCTCACAAATCCATAAAAGTTCTATATCTTCACTCTGACTAGAAACACCTTGTAAACTTGTGGAGTCAGAACTCCACTCTGAAGCAGTAACTCTATTCTGTGACACTCTATTCAACAACGGCTTACCAGTTGCAACTACAGACTTCTTCACAACACCGTTATCGTCACACAATTCGGAGTCAGGCCTGGAGTTTACATTTAGCTTATCACTGAACTTGCTCACCGGTTCACAGTTCACCTTTGTATGCACCTCTTGCAAACGTGTAAAACACAACCGTGTTTGTCTTGCATCTTGTAACTCATCTGTTGAGGATGTACTACGAAACCTGTTACACTCACCAGGTCTATAGGCATTACTAGACATCATGGAGTCTTCTCGATATCCACCTCTCTGAGGCCTATTCGTCATCAATGATTGCGTTTTACCCTCAGACTGCTCTATTCTAGGGGTGAGATCTAATAGACTGGCGAACTTGCTCATAGATTCATTGACACTAGTATTTACCAGTTTCAGGATATCATCAAATTTCGGCTCGATACCCTCATCCTCCATACGGGAGCTTATCTTCACCCACTTCCTTTGCAGTCGAGTAGGTAGGCGTCTTGCTATTACTTCTAGTATAAAACTCGAGTTGAGGTCACTCATTCGATTCATCGAAATCATTCCATTCTTGTAAATTAGCAAATTATCCAAAAACTCAGTGAGTGCCTGGGAGTCATCCTGTAATTGACCACCATTACCCTTAACAGCCTCGAATAATTTCCCTGCAATCATCGAAGGTCTTCCAAACCTTTGACGTAGTATGCTCGTAGCCTCATCGTAGCCCTCTTTTGGCTTCATAAACTTACAGCACTGTATAGCTCTTGTAGCATCTCCAGTGGAATATCTCATCAAATACATTAACTTCAATTCATCATTTAATAAAAAACCACCCAAAATGATCTCAAACTCCTTTACAAATTGTAAATAATCAGCCGGGTTTCCGTCGAAACACCGTGGTTCAAATTTAGGGAGTTTGATGTTCCTATTATCCCTGAACGGCGAAACAGTAACATCAACCATGTCATACTTAACATCAGACACATCGTTACAATTAACGGACAAGTTACCATGACCTACTTTCCTGTTTGCATCCAAGACACTCTGTCCCTTCTTTGACCCAGGCATTGTTGAACTTGACCCATTTCCAAAAATGTTCCAGATATTGCTTGTTCAAAGAGGACTTGACCGGAACCAGGAGAGATGAACGGTAACTATCCAAACTGACACCAACGGTCCAAAACCGTCGAAAACTGACTAAACCGCCAGAAACTGTCAGCCACGTCTCGTAAACCGTTAATGCCCAGCTCTTGCTACGCTCGGGCTCACGCTGTTCCTTGAAGTTTCTCAGAAACGCTTAGTAATAACGGACGAAAAAACCAAAACACCAATTGGTGACTCGAGGATTCTTTATTGTTACACCAACATATAAATACTGTTAAAACTAAGGTCTGTGAACAAATAATACAATAATAAATCACATTATTACTTCTGACGGTTTTCTGCTGACTTCTTTCTGAACAGCGACCGATGAGACGATGACTGTCGTATTGATGCCTCCGCGAAAATTGGGGAAGTTGATTTTGAGCAAACAACAATGAATTGATCGTTCAATCTTGAACTACATTGACAGGGCGTTTATTATTTTGTCCTGATTTATGGTTCTACCTGATGAGATGGAAGGATAGATTTGGGAATAGGTTGGATGTTGTGGGTCGGAGAGTATTATTTTAGACCGTTTCTCGGATGTTTTCAGATGCTTATCCACTAATGTAGTGATTAGCTGACTGAGTTTTACACCGCTAGTCCTACTAATTACCTTCAACATCCTTCTCAGGATGGTATAGTCCTTTTTCAGTAATCCAGGAAAGACTAATGGGGAGCAGTAAAGTAGAATAGATAGGATACGAGAGTTGACGAATTGTGAAAGTAGAGGTTGAGGGACTCCAGTTGGTGTGAGTTTCTTAATGTAGTAGGTTAGACGAAACACTTTTTTGGAAATCATTTTGATATGAGATGACCATTAAGGTCGGAAGATAGAAATAATCCGAGGTATTTTGCATCAGACTTTGTTTCAATTATAGTCCCCTCAATGCTACAGGCATCGTGAGTGCTTACTAGTGTTTGTAGATCACGTTTATGCCTAAAAGAGAAGTCGATAGTCTGGCATTTGGAGGGATTGAGGATGAGGCCATTTAGTTAAGACCACTAACTAATTAACTAACTCATGAGATATAACGAGACAGATTGTGAGAGTTATCTTGGGTAAGAGGAGAAATTATTCTAAGATAACTCTTTTTTCAGTTAGACGAGAACCAAATAAAAAAATACGATTATCATTTGTTGACACTTTGCCTATTTTTATCCACTTTTTAGCACTTAATTATACCTGGACTATAGATCATTCTGACAGGCTGACTTTCAGCATAGAAGCTTGCACACTAGTGCACCCATGTAAGTTATCACATTCCATGTAGCGCACAAAGGTAGAGGAAAAAAGAAATTGAATGGAACTCTAATGAGCATAAATGTGATGAAAAACGAACAGTCATATGGAAAAAATATGAGGGTTGCTCAGATATGTGAGATTGCACAAAGTGAATGCATCTGTGTCATTAACAACGTTTGGAATCACATTTCTAATTAACACTGGGCTTAACCCCAGTATTACTCACCATATTAGACTACCTAACATAGAAGAAAGGGTACAGACACTGAGATCAAAAACCAGTAGTCTTTTCATATCTTCCAGTTTCAATGGTCACTTCTCGCAGCCTAAGTGGACAATACCATCAGCATACACTAAGTTAACAAGACTGTTCCCAGATAAGTCCCTAAAGTGAGTGACAGACAATTCAGTTAATACATGTATGATGAATGTGAACTAAAATAAGGAGGACAGTTGTAGAAATGAGCCTTGTATTATATCCTTCTTGGAAATACCAGTTCCCTCATAGTTTAGTTCCAGTATTAAAAGAATGGAATGCAGTCTACAGATTCATGAAATTCACATACTTACCTACAATGTTTCCAGAATCCTAGTTGATGTCTCCTCAGTAAAGTGAGAAATGGGCATCGTACTTGTGTAAACTCAATAGGCTATGAACTGCTGACAATGAAAACGACAACAATTTTTGGAATTACGTAATTCCAAAAACGATCTTTTATACTGACTTCTGGTTCCATCAGATGAAATTAAAGGGAAGAGCTGAGAATAGAGGGGATATTGAGTGTCAGACAGCATAGATTTAGACCATTTCTCGCATGAGTTTAGATGTCTTTCAACTAATGCATTAACGAGTTGACGAAATGGTAGACTACTTGCCCTACTGACAACCTTAATACCTTGCACAATACGACATAATCGTTTTTGAGTAATTCGGGCAGTAAAGACCAAATCAATTGTTAACAAATTGTAAAAAGAGGTTGAATGATTCCTGACTGTCTTGACTACATAAAGTGGTAAGCTAGACTGAAGGTTTTCTTGGAAATCGACAAGATATAAAATGACCAAGAAAGACCAGAGGATAGAACTACTCCAAGGTATTTTATGTTAGACTTAGTTTCTGTTTCAGCGCCCTCATGTAAACTACACAGTTCTTGTAGTTCACGCTTATGAGTGAGGGGAAAGTTAACTGCCTGACATTTAGAGGGATTTAACGTAAGACCATGTACCTTAGACTACAGGCAGGAAGCAGTTAAGTTTGCTGCAGTCACATTGTAACATGACAGGAAGTGAGACGGTCAGATCACCAGCGTATATGACGAAGTTGCTCTCATTAGAAAGAGAAAAGCCATGTAAGACGAGGGGGGAAAAGAAAAGGAGAGATAATAATACCCTGAGGAACACCAGCTTCAGCGAGCGAGCCGGAAGATTTACCCTAATATATAGTATGCCGCATTCCATTTGAGAAATGATAATGCAACCAATCAACTGCCCAGGACCCAAGTTTGCACGATCGAAACCTTATTCAACTCAAGTCATCTAGGTCCTTAGTCAACAACAAAGGCATATGCTGACTAAAAGCTCAGCACAAAAGTGACAAAGCACAAAAAACCTGCAAAGTAGGAGACGAGACCCGGGTGGAAGAAAAAATTACTGAAAGGTATCTATTTTTCAATTAACAAAGAATAGGATTAAGAACTACACTTATTGTCAGGCACGTCTCGTAAACCGTTAATGCCCAGCTCTTGCTACGCTCGGGCTCACGCTGTTCCTTGAAGTTTCTCAGAAACGCTTAGTAATAACGGACGAAAAAACCAAAACACCAATTGGTGACTCGAGGATTCTTTATTGTTACACCAACATATAAATACTGTTAAAACTAAGGTCTGTGAACAAATATTACAATAATAAATCACAATATAACTTCTGACGGTTTTCTGCTGACTTCTTTCTGAACAGCGACTGATGAGACGATGACTGTCGTATTGATGCCTCCACGAAAATTGGGGAAGTTGATTTTGAGCAAACAACAATGAATTGATCTTTCAATCTTCAACTCCATTGACACTCCCCGTCAAAAATGGGATCCAACCCGCTTTTTCCCATCACGAGCAATACACGTTGACTTGGATGTCATTGCGAGAACCTGGGTCACACGGACAGAGCTGAAATGGAAAACAAACAGAAAAGCCAACACACCACACGCATACTCACAGCACAATCTCACACATCAATGACGACCTGCGCCTCCAGACAGAGACCTCCTCTTGACATATTGCAACACAATCGTCATTTGCTAGAATGACTCTTGCAGAATGCAAAGTGACCATGGCAGGACCTCACGATACTCCACGCACATCCTCGTATCTACTCACTACCAATTACCACTGCAATCGCTTGTCACTCATTCTGCCTCAGTTCTAGTAACGGTGACGTGTGCGAGCCTCAGTCTTCTACACTGTCGCTCCTCGGCGTGTCGGACCGCAGCTAACAATTATCTCCGTATTCGTTTCATTCTAAGCAATAGCCTAGCCTCCCCGGCGTATACGACCCATCTGCTGTCTCTAACATCAGTCAATTCATTCACGGATGTAGAAGACTCGAAACAACTTCGGAAGTAATCACGACGAAACTTTTAACAAAATTACGCAATAACAACAAGGTACGAAAACAACGAGTAAACATAATGAATCCAAAAACACCAATTGATGTGACACACCACACATATATACAAACAGTACAAACAAACTCGCAGATCGGGTCTCGATGGAATACCTTTGAAGAATCGCAGGACTTACACCAGTACGCCTGCAACCCTCCACAGGTTGACGATTGTAAGTTGTGGAATGTCCAGACGCAAACAAGATTAACCAACAATTACATCAATTGGAACTCACACAATTATTTAACACAAACATATGTACAATCAACACATCAAAGTGGTGGATTCTGCCTTGACGAACTACCCTTGAAGAACTGTAGGACTTACACCAGTACGCCTACAACCCCTCTCAGGTTGACGCTCTAGGTTGGAAAATCATCGCAGAGTTCATTTGCTGACTTCCCTCTATCAGCTATATCCTCAAATCTGAACGGCAACACGCTCATGACATTGTATCGTAGAATATAGATGACGAACAAACACGCGACATATCTCATCAACCAAGTGTAAAAACAGAGTAATTTACACCAAAGATAATAACATTCAAATAGTAACTTGAAACTAGAAATGCTGTCAATGGAGTTGAAGATTGAAAGATCAATTCATGGTTGTTTGCTCAAAATCAACTTCCCCGATTTTCGCGGAGGCATCAAAACGACAGTCATCGTCTCATCGGTCGCTGTTCAGAAAGAAGAGTGAAACATCGTCAGAAGTAATATAACGATTTATTATTGTAATATTTGTTTACAGACCTTAGTTCGCTTATTCCTTTTATATGTTGGTGTAACAATAAACAAATCTAAAGCGGCAGATCAGTGTTTTGGTTTTTGCATCCGTTATAACTAAGCGTTTCTGAAAAATCTTCGAAGAACAGCGTGGGCCCGAGCGTAGCGAGAGCTGGGCATTAACGGTTTATGAGACGTGATTGACAAATCCCTTTATTCGTGCAAGTCAATTTAACAATAACTCTCTCCTTTACACTTGGCTTATCCACACTAAACTGACCATTGATATTCGTCCTTTCAAACGAACTGATACTACCATAGTCATTGCACAAGATACTTGAGTTGATGGGTGTCTGTTTCATTGTGGATGACAACACCAACGACGACTGTTTGATATCAGTTGATGAAGTTAGCTGTGGATCAGAAGCTGTTGTTGTTCGACTTTCAGAAATTTGTCTACCTGCAAGACCTCCACCACAGCCGTCATTTACTATCAGCTCAGGTTTAGCACTAGCACCTGATGATAGGTGGGCTACATGCTGATCAATTAAACTGACGGTCTCACAAGTATGCATGCCTGCTGCAACTGCATTTATTTCTACTTCACCTTTGAGCTGTACAGAACCCTTGTTTAACTTAGCAGTAGTAGGCATTTCCCCAATTTCATCATGATCAACCGAAGACAAATCTGCACTATCATTATCATTATCACAAATATTCAATTTACCATCATCTATCTGGTCGACTTCATCGTTTTCAAACTCTTTAATAACAGCAGTAGATGATTTGGGTTCTTCCTCACAAATCCATAAAAGTTCTATATCTTCACTCTGACTAGAAACACCTTGTAAACTTGTGGAGTCAGAACTCCACTCTGAAGCAGTAACTCTATTCTGTGACACTCTATTCAACAACGGCTTACCAGTTGCAACTACAGACTTCTTCACAACACCGTTATCGTCACACAATTCGGAGTCAGGCCTGGAGTTTACATTTAGCTTATCACTGAACTTGCTCACCGGTTCACAGTTCACCTTTGTATGCACCTCTTGCAAACGTGTAAAACACAACCGTGTTTGTCTTGCATCTTGTAACTCATCTGTTGAGGATGTACTACGAAACCTGTTACACTCACCAGGTCTATAGGCATTACTAGACATCATGGAGTCTTCTCGATATCCACCTCTCTGAGGCCTATTCGTCATCAATGATTGCGTTTTACCCTCAGACTGCTCTATTCTAGGGGTGAGATTCAATATACTGGCAAACTTTCTCATAGATTGATTGACGCTATCTTTTACCAGTTTCAGGATATCATCAAATTTCGGCTCGATACCCTCATCCTCCATACGAGAGCTTCTTTTTACCCACTTCCTTTGCAGCCGAGTAGGTAGGCGTGTCGCGATTACCTCTAGGACTGAGCTCGAGTTGAGGTCGCTCACGCAATTCATCGAAATCAAGGTATTCTTGTAAGTCATAAGATTATCTAAAAACTCAGTAAGTGCCTTGGAGTCATCTTGAGGTTGACTGCCGTTACCTTTGACAGCTTCGTATACGTTCCTTACAATCATTGAAGGTCTTCCAAACCTTTGACGTAATATGCTCATAGCCTCAGCGTATCCCTCATTAGGGGGCATGAGCTTACAACACTGTATAGCTCTTGAAGCATCTCCAGTGGAATACCTCATCAAATACATCAATTTCAATTCATCACTTAATAAAAAACTACTCAACATGATCTCAAACTCCTTTACAAATTGTAAATAATCAGCCGGGTTTCCGTCGAAACACCGTGGTTCAAATTTAGGGAGTTTGATGTTCCTATTATCCCTGAACGGCGAAACAGTAACATCAACCATGTCATACTTAACATCAGACACATCGTTACAATTAACGGACAAGTTACCATGACCTACTTTCCTGTTTGCATCCAAGACACTCTGTCCCTTCTTTGACCCAGGCATTGTTGAACTTGACCCATTTCCAAAAATGTTCCAGATATTGCTTGTTCAAAGAGGACTTGACCGGAACCAGGAGAGATGAACGGTAACTATCCAAACTGACACCAACGGTCCAAAACCGTCGAAAACTGACTAAACCGCCAGAAACTGTCAGCCACGTCTCGTAAACCGTTAATGCCCAGCTCTTGCTACGCTCGGGCTCACGCTGTTCCTTGAAGTTTCTCAGAAACGCTTAGTAATAACGGACGAAAAAACCAAAACACCAATTGGTGACTCGAGGATTCTTTATTGTTACACCAACATATAAATACTGTTAAAACTAAGGTCTGTGAACAAATAATACAATAATAAATCACATTATTACTTCTGACGGTTTTCTGCTGACTTCTTTCTGAACAGCGACCGATGAGACGATGACTGTCGTATTGATGCCTATGCGAAAATTGGGGAAGTTGATTTTGAGCAAACAACAATGAATTGATCTTTCAATCTTCAACTACATTGACAACTGATTAATGAATAAATAAATTTATTACCATGATACAGTACATGAAGGACGCCAGTTTACAGGCATCATCAAATTGTTACAGGAATAGGACCATATTATTCAGTCACAATTTACAGTCGATAGCAAAATATGTTTAACATGTACACTGGAGATTATACATACACTTGATAGATGTTAATCCCAATAGTATAAAACATCCTTTTCACTTATGTACAATCGTTTCTGTGCATAGCTGGAAAAATCCGCTAGATTGTCAGTGAGTGCAACACATCAGGAAATTCAGAAGTATTGTCTTCGCATTAACAAAAAAAACCAGGTCTTTGGTGGATGGGTTATAAGTGCCTGGGAAAAAAAATAAAGCTTGAAGTCAGTTTTCATACATAATTTTGTTGTGTGCGGAATCCTTGAATTATAGTTCATTGATGTGTTAATTTGAAATCAGTGATATGTTTACCTCATTTGATCTGCAATTCCATTGTTGGGAGCAAAATGCATAAGCTTTAGACGCATTAATTAATGGATTTCTACAGCTTGTGGGCATTTTCTTCGCGTGAGGAAGGTTAATGAATTTCAGCTGTTCAGACAGAAGATGAGATTATTAACTTCTCAGCAACATTAAGGATATAAGTTCATCACATTATCTTAGGAAAGACTGGTTGTAGTTGGTGCGGCATATGTGGTGCCCAACGAGCGTACATCTGTCCATGTGATGTTGTGGTGAGTTATACCTTGTTCATGCTGTCAGCTTATGTCCATTTTATTCCACTGATTGTGTTGGGTAGAAGTTTTACAAACGAAACTTCTTGTCTGTTTGAGGGTAAGTATCTTAATCGTTAATGTTTAATCTAAAATTATAAATATAGGCAAAAAACAACAGGTGTAGTATTTAAGCCTATACATTAAATGGACCCATAATTTCGGAGGCTCTCAGATAGGAACTAGGACTACTATCGTTTGCAAACTCTTGTAGTTTGTCGTTAAGCACTTTTTTGAATGAGGCCAATGTACCTGCTTGACGCATTTCTATTGGTAGTTTATTCCATATCTGTGCATACCTAATCAAGTAAAACTTTTGCCTGGTAGCTGTTGTACATTGTTCGATAGCTACTGTACCCTTAGTGTGTCTTAGTTTGTAGCCATTGTCATCTGAAAGTCGAGTGCCATTAGTATAGGTAAAAACTAAGTGGTTTAGAAGCTTATAGTAAAGTGTTAAGTTTAGTCTCAGGCGTCTTAGCCATAGTGTTTCTAATCCTAGGGTGTCACATCTAGTGGAGTAGTTCGCGCCATTTTCGGTTCCGAGTAATTTTGACGTGAAGTAACTCTGCACTCCCTCGACTTTCAATTTGTCCTCTATGCGTATACTACCATACATGAATGAACAGTAATCAAATAAAGGACGCACACAAACCTTGTACAACAGAATTCTGGACTCATTTCTGTAAAAGTTCCTGAGTAGAAAGCCGATAAGTCTGCGTGACTTTGACACCTGTTTGGAGATATGTTCAGAAAATGATAAGTCATGTGAGTATTTCAGTCCTAGGTCCAATACAGATTCCAGTCGTAAGAGTGCATGGCCTTGAATTGTCAGGTCGAGTTCTAAATTGTTACAACCTATGCAGAGCCAGCCACATTTGTCGACATTAAACTGGAGTTGCCAGGTGTCACACCATCTATCCATTTTTTCTAATTCTTGCTGTATGGCGTTTACTGTTATTCCGAGATCTGTGTTCTTGCATTTATAGGTCACTTTTAAGTCATCTGCATATAGTATTGGTTTACCAACACTAGAGCATTCACAGATACTGTTTATATATATTATGAATAGGAGTGGGCCTAATACACTTCCCTGGATTACACCACTACACACTGGTTTAGGCCTTGACATTATCGAGCCAACACTCCTTATCTCACTTCGACCACAGAGAAGTGATTTTATCCAGCTTAGGAGAGGGCCACATATCCCTAGTGAGCATAGCCTGCTGACTAGCAGATTATGGGGGACTCTATCGAAGGCTTTTGTTATATCGAAATATAGCACACGCTTTTGCACGTGTTTTCGTTTATATTCATTTATTGGTTACTAATAATTGATCTTTAATAACGATGGTTAAAAATTCTAAAATGCGTGTTAGTGTGAACACCACTAATTCAGAAAATAGCACCAGCTCGTCTAATAACACATTACCACCCCATATTATTAGTAGTTCACCCAACATAAAAGCCTCGAACATAACTCTGACCCCTGTAATACAGGTGGAAGATGTTCTGTCTGAAAAAGTAGAGCTCTCTTACTTAACGTGCGTAATTAAAGAGATGCAGCTACAGATAGATGAATTAAAAACGAAATTAAGTTCACTAGAATGTATACCCGAAACTATCTCACGTATGAAAAATGAAATGCAGGATCCTACAATCCTAAAGCTTTTTAATATGACCTCTAGAATGACTCATACTGACTCAGAAAGTGCGAAGGAGTTAGAAAACGCCATCGACTTTCTATCCAGTGAAGTTGTTAGAAGGCTGGCTTCAAAACAAAACGCAATAGTGTATAATGTACCGGATAGCGAGCCCATAAAGTCAGTCCAGCACTCATTGCTGAAGGCTGCAAATCTCTTGAATGCACCTTGTCAGTGCATTCGCCTAAGCAAAAAAGACCTAAAGCATCCTTGTCCTATACTCTTTAGTTTCGACAGCTACATAACAGCTGAACGATTTAAGATGGCCGAAGATCTTCTGGCTACTGCCACTAAATTCAAGACTATTAAAGTAGTCTCGGATAAAACACCAAACCAAAGGCAAGCAACCAAGAACTCCTTCGATACAAAGTTGACAACACTGAGAAATACATCTGGTATCAGAGCTAAAGTGTCGACGGACACTGAAGCACAGCAAGTCACGTGTATAGTGTTAGGAGAAAAAACGGCAAGTAAGAGCGACCCAAAACTCAGTAAGAGCAGTGCCACTGGGTGCAATCTTAGAGTGCACGAGAGCACATCTCGAAAACCTGCTGACCTACATAAGGTTGACATAGACGCACAAACTATGGCTGACCAGAAACTACTGGCAGACCACTCTCAATCTGGATCCGAGCCAGAGAGTCCCTCAGTAGAAACCGCAAAAAAGACCACAAAACCCAGAGTCCCACCCCAGACTTCGACATACCTCCCTCGTAATAAGTCTAATAAGCAGCATGTCAGTCTAAAAAATGACAAAGCATGGGTAACGAAGCACATTCCCAAAGACGTCACGCAGCATGTGAGAAGGAATACCCCTTCCCGAACTAGAAGTAACATGCCTAACAACGCACATAACTTGGGAATGCAACGTAGAATGGATCCTCAGGATATACGGAGCACTAAACGGGACTCATATAGGCCCCACATAAACGAAAATCCTCGTCCAAACTCTCGCACTATCTATGTTAAACCTCATCAACTTAATGAGAATAGGTCGGCACTTGATCTCCTCAATAACTTCACTCACACACGTGACGTGAGCCAATATGCATATGGCTATGAAAGCCCCATGAGGTACAACTACCAGGGTAATCTTAACACAGGGTACCTAGGTCCAGCAAACTACAACCCAAATTGCAGGTCAGACCATATATCACCAGTAGATGAACGCAGATGCCGACCCATGGATGCTAATAGTCAAAATATGCAACAGGATTATTTTCGGCTGCAGCAAACAATAGCCCCACTCGCTGCACAGTTCATTCAGGAAATAGTACACACACTGACTCTGTCTCACCTCAGAGCCCCTCCAAACATAACGTAGGGATAGTGACAAGTAACCATGTTAACCTCTCCTCCAATAACTCTGGTTTACTAACAATTATGCTCCTGAATGCTAGATCTCTCCTTAATAAAATAACAACGCTTCGCTGCCTGGCATACATAGAACGGCCAACACTAATAATGTTGACCGAAACCTGGCTTACTACTGATATACCTGACGCAAAGCTAGTAATAGACAACTACGACATCTATAGGAAAGATAGAGTTGACAAAAGAGGAGGCGGTTGTTTAATATATGCCTATAAATCCACTAACTCCAATACTTTCAATAACCCAAATACTGACAAACTCCCAGAATCTAAGTGGATAAGCATCCACACAAACGGAAGTAAAATTCTCGTGGGATGTATATACAGACCCCCCAATAGCCCTGAAATGGCTGATATAACTATTGCAGAAATACTAGAGCATGTAGCCACGCTGGACTTCGACTACAAAGTAGTATGTGGAGATTTCAACTTACCTGGAGTAAACTGGGATACCTGTACAGGACCTAGAATCCATGAAGAGCTACTACAAGCTATAGACATAGGAGGATGGAAGCAGTGCGTGCGCCTCCCTACAAGGAACCCAAATACACTTGACTTAATCCTCTGTCATAACATAGAGCCCATCTCGATAGAGGTGGGAAATAAACTCGATAACAGTGATCACAACATATTGTACTGCACGCTACCCCTCCGACTAACAACTAAATACACACCTAAAAATTCCCCGGTGCGCTATCAATATAGGGACTATAAGAATGCTGATTGGGAATTCCTATCAGATCTGTTGAGAAGTTCTGACTGGGAAGAATACTTCATCAACAATAACTTAGAAGTATCGCTTGAGATTTTCTACAAAACAGTTGGCTCAGCAAGAGACACAATCGCGCCCCTAAAATCTGCCCTAAAGACACCAACTCCATTTATTGACCGGAAAACGCGACTAAAACTAAAGAAATTGAAAAGGAAATACCATGTATTTAAGGAATTTAATGCGTTAAACCAAATACATGAAACTCTTAAACTGCTTGAGGAGAAACACAAAATGAAGTCACAACATGAGGAAAATAAAGCGCTTATGGGTAACACCAAAACTCAGGAACTTTGTAGGATATTCCGAAAACGTCTAAAAAGCAGTAAAGATAATAATGTAAGCATCTTGGAACATAGGGGTGTAATATACAACGATCCCCAGGTTACAAGTGAACTCCTCAGTGAGTGGTTTTGCAATGACACCAGAGTGCACCCGACCCCAAATTTCCAAATGACCTGCAAAAGTAGCCACAAATTAGGAGAAATAGATTTTAATATACAAAATATAGACTCAGCGATTAAGACATTGAAGTCAAATGGCAGTACTGGAACCGACGACACACTATCTGTCATATACAAAAACAGTAGCACGGAAATGGTAGTCTTGCCACTTAGAATATTTACTCTCTCACTGGAAACTGGAACTTATCCTGATGTGTGGAAAACCACATACATATTACCTAAGCACAAAGCAGGGGCCAAAACCAGTGCATGCAACTATAGACCTATCAATATAACACCGGTAATATCACGAATAATGGAGTAAGTGGTTAAAGACCAAGTGTCAGACAACTTACTATAACATGAACTTATCAATTAATCACAGCACGGATTCCTCAAAAAGAGATCATGTGTGACCTGTCACATAGACGAAAGCATTTGCCAAGAATGTTTTCATTGATCAGGAGCGAAAGTCAGAGTTTCGAAGACGATCAGATACCGTCGTAGTTCTGACCATAAACGATGCCAACTGACGATCCGCGATGGTTCTATAATTGACATTGCGGGCAGTCCCCGGGAAACCTTTAAGTCTTTGGGCTCCGGGGGATGTATGGTTGCAAAGCTGAAACTTAAAGGAATTGACGGAAGGGCACCACCAGGAGTGGAGCCTGCGGTTTAATTCGACTCAACACGGGAAAACTCACCCGGCCCGGACACTGTGAGGATTGACAGATTGAAAGCTCTTTCTTGATTCGGTGGATGGTGGTGCATGGCCGTTCTTAGTTGGTGGAGCGATTTGTCTGGTTAATTCCGATAACGAACGAGACTTTAACCTACTAAATAGTAGATTGGTCCTCTGTGCTCGTTCAGGGCGCGGCTTCTATTGCTTCTTTATGGAGTAGTGTGGTCGTGATCCGGCGGGTACGGTGCCAGTTTTCACTTCTTAGAGGGACAGACGGCACATCGAAGTCGTACGAAATTGAGCAATAACAGGTCTGTGATGCCCTTAGATGTCCGGGGCCACACGTGCGCTACAATGACGGTGCCAGCGAGTCTGGGAACCTGGCCCGAAAGGGTTGGGCAAACTGTTTCATCACCGTCGTGACTGGGATCGGGGCTTGCAATTATTCCCCGTGAACGAGGAATTCCTGGTAAGTGCAAGTCATAAGCTTGCGCTGATTACGTCCCTGCCCTTTGTACACACCGCCCATCACTACTACCGATTGAATGGTTTAGTGAAGCCGTTGGATTGGTGTCGTTGCAGTGGCTTTGCCGCTCGACTGATGCCGAGAAGACGACCTAACTTGACTATTTAGAGGAAGTAAAGGTCGTAACAAGGTTTCCGTAGGTGAACCTGCGGAAGGATCATTACAAGACATTCAAACATGTACCCAATTGAAGCACGGATATTGTTCTGGTGTGCTGAGACATGCCAGTTGGTGTAGGTTCCCCAGATCTAAACACCAAAGCATATAAACCCGAAAGATTAAATATGAGAGTGAAGTATACATGGTGGTATCGTTCCATGACGTAGACATGTAGCCTTGTGCTATGTGCACCGTCGGGACGGATCATGCATGTTGAGAAGACTGAGCTGAGCAGTCGATAATAGAGATCTTGGTGGTCCATTGATAAGTGTTGTTTGGCTTGAGCAACCATTCAGCACAAAAGAGTGAGGTAATCTTGAAGACTGGCACGGCAGTCAATAGACGATTGAGAGAGGTGTTCATGTTGGTTCATTGATAAGTGTTGTTTGGCTTGGGCAACCATTCAGCACAAAAGAGTGAGGTAATCTTGAAGACTGGCACGGCAGTCAATAGACGATTGAGAGAGGTGTTCATGTTGGTTCATTGATAAGTGTTGTTTGGCTTGGGCAACCATTCAGCACAAAAGAGTGAGGTAATCTTGAAGACTAGCACGGCAGTCAATAGACGATTGAGAGAGGTGTTCATGTTGGTTCATTGATAAGTGTTGTTTGGCTTGAGCAACCATTCAGCACAAAAGAGTGAAATACTCTTTACGACTGGCACGGCAGTCGATGATTGAGTGATGACTGAAACCGCGCAGTCAATCATTCAAACTGAAACTTAAAGGAATTGACGGAAGGCAGCAATGCATTATAATTCTTTGACCGGGGTACCTAGCCTGTCATATGCTCTGATGGTGTTCTCGTGACTTTTGTTGCCAGATCTGCCAAGGGCGATGGGATAGTACGCGACCTAATGGTTGTGTGCAAGGTTTGAAGAAGGCTGTGTGCTATATGCATGCGCCTCGCCCTGATAATGTTTACTTCTTTTTACACTGTTTAAGCGATCCGGTTTGGCTTGCCATTCACGGGTTTGCTGCTCCGCATGCACCTGGCTTTAAGCTGGACTGCATGTACGCTGGCCTGGTAGACTTGCGCCCGGGTTGCAGCCTCGAACCTTTAGTTCTATGCATCTGGGAAACCGGTGTGTAGGATTATTGGAGTACAACTTTGAGCGGTGGATCACTCGGCTCGTGCGTCGATGAAGAGTGCAGCCAACTGTGTGAATTAATGTGAACTGCATACTGCTTTGAACATCGACATCTTGAACGCATATTGCGGCTACGGGATATCCTGTGGCCACGTCTGTCCGAGGGTCGGCTTTCCATCTATCACGATGCACTTTAAGTCGTGGATTGGGCGAGTGCCTGCCGGCGTGTATACCCGTATATCAACGCGGGTTGCTGGTCAAAGGCTCCGTCCGAATTTTTCCGGCCACAGCCTAGTCTGGTGTAGAACTTCTGATTGAGTCGCCACGGTGGGTTGTGCTCGAGTCGTAGCTTAATGATATACATATATGTAAACGCTCGAGAGTACATGACCTATCGTGAATACAGTTACATATAAATGAACGGCTTGATTGGGGGTCTATACATAGTCTATGGTTTAACCGAGAATGTGTTATGCACATTATTATTTTTACCCTGACCTCGGATCAGATGTGAATACCCGCTGAACTTAAGCATATCACTAAGCGGAGGAAAAGAAACTAACAAGGATTCCCCTAGTAACTGCGAGTGAACAGGGATTAGCCCAGCACCGAAGCCTGTGGTTATTTGACTGCAAGGCAATGTGGTGTTTAGGTTTGTTCTTGGCATTACTGCTCTGCCCCAAGTCCAGCAATGAGTACGGCATACCGTTCTGGCCCAAAGAGGGTGAAAGGCCCGTGGGGGTAGAGACCAAGCATGACAGTTTTGTCCAGAGCTTACCTTGGAGTCGGGTTGTTTGAGAATGCAGCCCAAAGTGGGTGGTAAACTCCATCCAAGGCTAAATACTTGCACGAGTCCGATAGTAAACAAGTACCGTGAGGGAAAGTTGAAAAGTACTTTGAAGAGAGAGTAAACAGTGCGTGAAACCGCTCAGAGGTAAACGGGTGGAGTTGAACTGCGATCCTTGGGAATTCAGCTGATGAGCATGATTTGTGCTTGGGCATATTGACCGCCTTTCAGTGTCTGCTTAACTGCGGGTGCCTGCCTCTGGTGGGTATGTGTGGTGCGCTTATCATGTGCCGCACGCATTGGAGGGTGTATGAGTCTGCTTGTCGGTGCACTTTCTCAGGGTGTTCACCACGACCGGCACTGCTGTCTGTCTGCTTTGGTCAAACTGATCAGGTCTGATTAACGTTGGGCTTGGTTGGGTTGGCAGGTGACTCACTGGTCCACTCTGTGGGCTATGAGTGTTACTAGCCGGCTATTGTGGATCTGTACGGTGTGTCGGAGACGGCGGCTTTGCATATGCGCTCTGTCCTTCAGGCGTGGTTGAGTCTGGTCGACTTGTTGCTAGTTTCGGCTGGTCAGTTGATGGCTTGATCATGTTCAGTTGGCAGTGGTGTGTGTGTCTTAGTTTGGGCCAATAGTCTGTGGTGTTGTGGTAGACTATCCACCTGACCCGTCTTGAAACACGGACCAAGGAGTTTAACATGTGCGCGAGTCATTGGGCTTTACGAAACCCAAAGGCGCAGTGAAGGTAAAGGTTTGGCTTGTCCAGGCTGAGGTGAGATCCTGTTGTTTTGCTCATTAATTCCAAGCTGCGAGCAGCAGGCGCATCACCGGCCCGTCCCATGACGTAGACATGTGGCCTTGTGCTATGTGCACCGTCGGGGCGGAGCAAGAGCGTACATGTTGAGACCCGAAAGATGGTGAACTATGCTTGCGAAGGTTGAAGCCAGAGGAAACTCTGGTGGAGGACCGTAGCGATTCTGACGTGCAAATCGATCGTATAACGTGAGTATAGGGGCGAAAGACTAATCGAACCATCTAGTAGCTGGTTCCCTCCGAAGTTTCCCTCAGGATAGCTGGCATTCTGAGATATAAACAGTTTTATCCGGTAAAGCGAATGATTAGAGGCATTGGGGAGAAAACATCCTCAACCTATTCTCAAACTTTAAATGGGTGAGAAGCTTAACTCGCTTAAATGGAGTTTTGCATTGAATGTGAGTGCCAAGTGGGCCATTTTTGGTAAGCAGAACTGGCGCTGTGGGATGAACCAAACGTGCGGTTAAGGTGCCTAACGCGACGCTCATGAGATACCACAAAAGGTGTTGGTTGGTCCAGACAGCAGGACGGTGGCCATGGAAGTCGGAAACCGCTAAGGAGTGTGTAACAACTCACCTGCCGAATCAACCAGCCCTGAAAATGGATGGCGCTCGAGCGTTGGACCTATACCGTACCGTTGCTGCAAGCTGGGCCTAAGCAGTGTGAGGGCAAGCTGACTTGGTCCAGGCACGGAGTGGCGGCGACGAGTAGGAGGGTCGCTGTGGCTAGCGGGAAGCCTCAGGCGTAAGCCTAGGTGAAGCAACCACAGGCGCAGATCTTGGTGGTAGTAGCAAATATTCAAGTGAGAACCTTGAAGGCCGAAGTGGAGAAGGGTTCCATGGGAACAGCAGTTGGCCATGGGTCAGGCGGTCCTAAGTGATCCGGTAAATCGGAACAGAGACGGGGTGCCTGACATTGTCCGCTTGCGGGCTTTGTTAGTATTGCTGCTAAATTGTACTGTTGCAACGCAGCCCCCTGTAGCGAAAGGGAATCGGGTTAATATTCCCGACCCTGTCCACGGAGATTGGTGCATGTTGGATCTTTGATTCAGTGTGTGCCCAGCGCGGTAACGCAACCGAACTCGGAGACGTCGGCGGGAGTTCTGGGAAGAGTTCTCTTTTCTTTGTTAGGAGTGCATCCACCCCCTGGAATCGGCTTGTCCGGAGATAGGGGGCTAGCCTCCGTAAAGCACCACCCTTCTTGTGGTGTCCGGAACGCTCCTGTCGGCCCTTGAAAATCCGAGCCAGGCAGTATAATTTTCGTGGCAGGCCGTACCCATATCCGCAGCAGGTCTCCAAGGTGAACAGCCTCTGGCAATTGAACAATGTAGGTAAGGGAAGTCGGCAAATTGGATCCGTAACTTCGGGAGAAGGATTGGCTCTGGGGGCCGAGTCAGACAGGCCGAGATCAGATACGTGTCGGTCCAGTTGGAGGCTGGTTTCTTTGCTGCTTTGTGTGCTTCGGTACTCATTGTTGTGGAGTTACTGGACTCTGACCGCGATCGATCGTGGGCGGTTTCAGCTGTTAGTGTTGTATGGCTAGCAACGCGCGTGGACTTGCTCTGCGTTGCGTCAAGCGGCTGTGCTTCCATTGTTTGGCGCGCGACGGCTAACTCAGAACTGGCACGGACCAGGGGAATCCGACTGTCTAATTAAAACAAAGCATTGCGATGTCCGCTGACCGGTTATGACGCAATGTGATTTCTGCCCAGTGCTCTGAATGTCAAAGTGAAGAAATTCAACCAAGCGCGGGTAAACGGCGGGAGCGCTACATTTCGCTCGTGGAATTTCGATTCCCATTTCTTTCTTCCAGGGGCCTTCTGGTCCTGGAATTCAGTCTATTCTTGTCTCCTGCTTCGAGGAACGGTGACTCTAAAGAATAGCGGCCCAAAGCGAAACGACCTTTTAACGCAAAAATGACCTTGACGGGGACAACTTCGGCCAATGAGAAGGCTCAAAAAGAAACGCGCATAATTGTAAATGACGGTTTATATAAAAGTAATGCAATTATAATAAACAGTTACAAAGGATGGCGTTCGCGTATATGTTGCAAAAAAACCTCCCAGTTTCTCGTGGGAGTCTTCATAGTCATATGAAACCAGTTTCGGTACATAAATTCATCCAGGTAACTGTAAATCATGGGATTTCTCGATCCATTAACCGCTCTTATATGTCTTTTTAGACGACTTCAAAAACTTTCAATGGAACTGGTGTGGGTTCCATCCAAAGGATTCCGGAAACCGTCCGTATGACTAACAACATGATGAATGTACCCATGATTCGATAATTGACATTATCCGCTCCATTCATCTGTATGAATAGTCGTCCCCGGCAACACCAAACGCTTATTAATAGGCACTAATACTGCTGCACTGCGATTAGGAATCGCTTCTATATATACTTTGCGCAGTGCCGTGTCGTAGATACCCAGTATCCACTGCTGGTTTGCTTGTAATCTCCCGCGGTTGTATTTCATTTTTAAAAGTACAGCCTCATCAATATGGACTATGCTGCCGACTCCTCCGAGAACTTGAGTCAGGGTGTTCATTTTCCAGGAGGAAACATCCCTGCAGTAGTTGTACGATTGCACTGCTGACACCTCTGAATTTTCCGTTTCATAAGCTGTAGCTGTGACTGATCTTTTCAGGACCTAGAAGTTACCGATCATTAAAATTTTCGTCAAAGGTAGTTTAGACCTTGAGAGAAAAGTTCCTAAGGGATCTGTAAACTAAAAAACAACGACAAACCTCCCCGAACCGATTTCCTCCTTCGGCACTCAATAAATCTGTATACAAAGCCATCAATGGCCTCTGTGTATTTTTGTATATGCATAACTCCTCCGCATTGGCAAATTTTCGACAAAGCTATCAGTCCGTTATCCAAACAGCAATCGAAAACATCTATGATTACTTCCGCAAATGATACAGTCAGCTGATTCCTTACTCAAGGTCACCTTTTTGTTCGAAGGTTGTTTCGGTTTGGGCCGCTATTCTTTAGAGTCACCCGAGGAACTTCATATTCCACAAAAATACCAACAATTCAACTCCCATATACCCTGTCCGAGAACTCCGCCATTGTATGGCATTTTTTGGTTTTGCAAACACTCTTCGTGCAGTTTTCTCACCTCCCTTACCTCAATATTTTGGAGCAGCCTACTTCTACTTCATATTTGACAGATTTCCGCAACCTTAAAACCCATATTAACCGAAAACGGGTGGTGAGGATATACTCACCCTATTTATCCGTCATAAATCCGAGATTCCTTCAAGAAATCCGGTAAGTCTTGAACCTTCCTGTATATTTCATACTAACATTTCACAATACCATGGTTTTCATCATATAATGGGGTATATCTTTTGCTTCATTTAAAATTCCTCAAGTTTGCACTATATTTGATTCTGGTTATTTTAGTTTTCCGTTGATAAAATTCGCTTTTTGAAGAATATTGGTATAATTTTATATCCCTAGAGAATCCGCTTGCGATTCTGAACAATTTCGTATATAATTTGCTAGGTTTGCTTGTACAAGCAAATTTTGTGCTTTAAAATTCCTAAATCCCATCCTTGGCCCCAAACTGAGGTTTTACATTTTCACTGTAAATTTTTATTGTTGTCAATTCTAACTGTTCTTTTCAGCCCACGGTTGTCAAACTCGCGACGCCGATTCTTTTGATCTATGTTTCAGCACCATTTGTACTTTCCTTAAAAATTTTCCTATAATTTTTCGTTAACTTTGAACTGATTTTACGGTTTCTGGCCCTAAAATTTTTCGGTGACAATTTCTATTCATTCACTCCTTGCTTTTGAGAATCCCCTTGCGATTCTGAACAATTTCGTATATAATTGGCTAGGTCTTCTTGCATAAGCAAATTTTGGGCTTTGAAATTCTTCAATCCCAACCTTGGCCCCAAACCGAGGTTTTACATTTTCACTGTAAATTTTTATTGTTGTCAATTCTAACTGTTCTTTTCAGCCCACGGTTGTCAAACTCGCGACGCCGATTCTTTTGATCTATGTTTCAGCACCATTTGTACTTTCCTTAAAAATTTTCCTATAATTTTTCGTTAACTTTGAACTGATTTTACGGTTTTTGGCCCAAAAATTTTTCGGTGACAATTTCTATTCATTCACTCCTTGCTTGTGAGAATCCCCTTGCGATTCTGAACAATTTCGTATATAATTGGCTAGGTCTTCTTGTATAAACAAATTTTATGCTTTAAAATTCTTCAATCCCAACCTTGGCCCCAAACCGAGGTTTTACATTTTCACTGTAAATTTTTATTGTTGTCAATTCTAACTGTTCTTTTCAGCCCACGGTTGTCAAACTCGCGACGCTGATTCTTTTGATCTATGTTTCAGCACCTTTTGTACTTTCCTTAAAAAATTTTCCTATAATTTTTCCTTAACTTTGAACTGATTTTACGGTTTTTGGCCCTAAAATTTTTCAGTGACAAATTCTATCGACTCATTCTATGTTCATGAGAATCCCCTTGGTATTCTGAACATTTTGATATATAGCTCTACATGTTTACTCCTCTATAACAAGGGCCAGTCTTAATAAAATTATTGGCCTAATTTAAAATTTCCGCGCTATCAGTTATCGTTGAAGCCAAGGTACAAAAACCATTTCTCACTGGCTGATAGTAGCTCTTGGTTAAAATAGTGATTACACGTGACTTTCTCCTTCTTCGTATTCAACCATCCTATCTCTTCTGTCAATTCTACTGTTTCCTTTATAACTCTCTTATCTTTGATTTTTCGTGGATTCTGATTACTCTCTCTCCCCCTCCGACGATAACCCCGGAGCAATTTTTCACGGCGCATCTTCTGCCGACATTGCCGTTTCCGTATTCTTTTCCGTTGTAATTCTACGTTGGTTTTGTGGAAACCCTTTTTCCCTGTCTTTATGTCGACAGCACGAACACTTCTCGTGGTGTCGTCTAATTGTACTCCTCCTTAACTCTCAACCAAAGTCACGCTCTAGGGGCCTATGAACGGCACGTGACACAACCAGTGCCTTGGTGCTAGTTGTCCCTTAATACACGAGTTTGCATAATATGCACTCTCCTGTCAAGGCAGCAATGTCAACACAAATCTCAACAACCACTGCTCATGCACTGGTAGAGGCTGACAACGTCCATCCAACGAACACCTCCTCTTCTCCACTAGATTCTTCATCTATTCCACTAATCTTTCCTTCAACCTCAAATGAGCTTTCAGCAGATGGCCGACCATATAACAATTCAACTGCAGCATCCATATCCTCATTGTGTTCAAGGTCCACACATTCCATCAGAACATCCAGATTCAACTGTCTATATTGTCCACGTGAATTTCCAACCACCAGGGGGCTCACACAACACCTTCGACATGTCCACCCAAATGAATATAATGAAATTCTGCTCGGACGGATAACGAACGAACGTAGATGTCTTCGTAACTGGACGACCATGGAAGAGTTAGCCCTGATCACTCACGCCGGCGCCAACGCCGAACGATTCTCATCTAAGACACTTCTCTATGATTACCTCAGTGGAGTCTTCCCTAACAGACCTGCCGAAGCAATAAAGAACCGTCTACAGAGACTGGAATGGCAAGATATGCCTTCATCTTCATCCTCATGGTTGCAAAAGATGCGCCTTGAAAAATTGCTCCGGGGTTATCGTCGGAGGGGGGGAGAGAGTAATCAGAATCCACGAAAAATCAGAGATAAGAGAGTTATACACCAAACAAATAAAATAGACAGAAGTAATCAAACAAAAAAACTACGAAATACAGGAGGGTGTGGGTGCTGTTCTGGGTAGTAACAAACAGGGTCACCCAGCAGCTTGACAGCCGAGATAGCTACAACGACGGCGATGGTTGCAAAAGATGCAACCCCCCCTCCCCCTCCGACGATAACCCCGGAGCAATTTTTCACGGCGCAGCTTTTGCAACCATCGCCGTCGTTGTAGCTATCTCGGCTGTCAAGCTGCTGGGTGACCCTGTTTGTTACTACCCAGAACAGCACCCACACCCTCCTGTATTTCGTAGTTTTTTTGTTTGATTACTTCTGTCTATTTTATTTGTTTGGTGTATAACTCTCTTATCTCTGATTTTTCGTGGATTCTGATTACTCTCTCCCCCCCTCCGACGATAACCCCGGAGCAATTTTTCAAGGCGCATCTTTTGCAACCATGAGGATGAAGATGAAGGCATATCTTGCCATTCCAGTCTCTGTAGACGGTTCTTTATTGCTTCGGCAGGTCTGTTAGGGAAGACTCCACTGAGGTAATCATAGAGAAGTGTCTTAGATGAGAATCGTTCGGCGTTGGCGCCGGCGTGAGTGATCAGGGCTAACTCTTCCATGGTCGTCCAGTTACGAAGACATCTACGTTCGTTCGTTATCCGTCCGAGCAGAATTTCATTATATTCATTTGGGTGGACATGTCGAAGGTGTTGTGTGAGCCCCCTGGTGGTTGGAAATTCACGTGGACAATATAGACAGTTGAATCTGGATGTTCTGATGGAATGTGTGGACCTTGAACACAATGAGGATATGGATGCTGCAGTTGAATTGTTATATGGTCGGCCATCTGCTGAAAGCTCATTTGAGGTTGAAGGAAAGATTAGTGGAATAGATGAAGAATCTAGTGGAGAAGAGGAGGTGTTCGTTGGATGGACGTTGTCAGCCTCTACCAGTGCATGAGCAGTGGTTGTTGAGATTTGTGTTGACATTGCTGCCTTGACAGGAGAGTGCATATTATGCAAACTCGTGTATTAAGGGGCAACTAGCACCAAGGCACTGGTTGTGTCACGTGCCGTTCATAGGCCCCTAGAGCGTGACTTTGGTTGAGAGTTAAGGAGGAGTACAATTAGACGACACCACGAGAAGTGTTCGTGCTGTCGACATAAAGACAGGGAAAAAGGGTTTCCACAAAACCAACGTAGAATTACAACGGAAAAGAATACGGAAACGGCAATGTCGGCAGAAGATGCGCCGTGAAAAATTGCTCCGGGGTTATCGTCGGAGGGGGAGAGAGAGTAATCAGAATCCACGAAAAATCAAAGATAAGAGAGTTATAAAGGAAACAGTAGAATTGACAGAAGAGATAGGATGGTTGAATACGAAGAAGGAGAAAGTCACGTGTAATCACTATTTTAACCAAGAGCTACTATCAGCCAGTGAGAAATGGTTTTTGTACCTTGGCTTCAACGATAACTGATAGCGCGGAAATTTTAAATTAGGCCAATAATTTTATTAAGACTGGCCCTTGTTATAGAGGAGTAAACATGTAGAGCTATATATCAAAATGTTCAGAATACCAAGGGGATTCTCATGAACATAGAATGAGTCGATAGAATTTGTCACTGAAAAATTTTAGGGCCAAAAACCGTAAAATCAGTTCAAAGTTAAGGAAAAATTATAGGAAAATTTTTTAAGGAAAGTACAAAAGGTGCTGAAACATAGATCAAAAGAATCAGCGTCGCGAGTTTGACAACCGTGGGCTGAAAAGAACAGTTAGAATTGACAACAATAAAAATTTACAGTGAAAATGTAAAACCTCGGTTTGGGGCCAAGGTTGGGATTGAAGAATTTTAAAGCATAAAATTTGTTTATACAAGAAGACCTAGCCAATTATATACGAAATTGTTCAGAATCGCAAGGGGATTCTCACAAGCAAGGAGTGAATGAATAGAAATTGTCACCGAAAAATTTTTGGGCCAAAAACCGTAAAATCAGTTCAAAGTTAACGAAAAATTATAGGAAAATTTTTAAGGAAAGTACAAATGGTGCTGAAACATAGATCAAAAGAATCGGCGTCGCGAGTTTGACAACCGTGGGCTGAAAAGAACAGTTAGAATTGACAACAATAAAAATTTACAGTGAAAATGTAAAACCTCGGTTTGGGGCCAAGGTTGGGATTGAAGAATTTCAAAGCCCAAAATTTGCTTATGCAAGAAGACCTAGCCAATTATATACGAAATTGTTCAGAATCGCAAGGGGATTCTCAAAAGCAAGGAGTGAATGAATAGAAATTGTCACCGAAAAATTTTAGGGCCAGAAACCGTAAAATCAGTTCAAAGTTAACGAAAAATTATAGGAAAATTTTTAAGGAAAGTACAAATGGTGCTGAAACATAGATCAAAAGAATCGGCGTCGCGAGTTTGACAACCGTGGGCTAAAAAGAACAGTTAGAATTGACAACAATAAAAATTTACAGTGAAAATGTAAAACCTCGGTTTGGGGCCAAGGTTGGGATTGAAGAATTTCAAAGCCCAAAATTTGCTTATGCAAGAAGACCTAGCCAATTATATACGAAATTGTTCAGAATCGCAAGGGGATTCTCAAAAGCAAGGAGTGAATGAATAGAAATTGTCACCGAAAAATTTTAGGGCCAGAAACCGTAAAATCAGTTCAAAGTTAACGAAAAATTATAGGAAAATTTTTAAGGAAAGTACAAATGGTGCTGAAACATAGATCAAAAGAATCGGCGTCGCGAGTTTGACAACCGTGGGCTGAAAAGAACAGTTAGAATTGACAACAATAAAAATTTACAGTGAAAATGTAAAACCTCAGTTTGGGGCCAAGGATGGGATTTAGGAATTTTAAAGCACAAAATTTGCTTGTACAAGCAAACCTAGCAAATTATATACGAAATTGTTCAGAATCGCAAGCGGATTCTCTAGGGATATAAAATTATACCAATATTCTTCAAAAAGCGAATTTTATCAACGGAAAACTAAAATAACCAGAATCAAATATAGTGCAAACTTGAGGAATTTTAAATGAAGCAAAAGATATACCCCATTATATGATGAAAACCATGGTATTGTGAAATGTTAGTATGAAATATACAGGAAGGTTCAAGACTTACCGGATTTCTTGAAGGAATCTCGGATTTATGACGGATAAATAGGGTGAGTATATCCTCACCACCCGTTTTCGGTTAATATGGGTTTTAAGGTTGCGGAAATCTGTCAAATATGAAGTAGAAGTAGGCTGCTCCAAAATATTGAGGTAAGGGAGGTGAGAAAACTGCACGAAGAGTGTTTGCAAAACCAAAAAATGCCATACAATGGCGGAGTTCTCGGACAGGGTATATGGGAGTTGAATTGTTGGTATTTTTGTGGAATATGAAGTTCCTCGAAGCAGGAGACAAGAATAGACTGAATTCCAGGACCAGAAGGCCCCTGGAAGAAGGAAATGGGAATCGAAATTCCACGAGCGAAATGTAGCGCTCCCGCCGTTTACCCGCGCTTGGTTGAATTTCTTCACTTTGACATTCAGAGCACTGGGCAGAAATCACATTGCGTCATAACCGGTCAGCGGACATCGCAATGCTTTGTTTTAATTAGACAGTCGGATTCCCCTGGTCCGTGCCAGTTCTGAGTTAGCCGTCGCGCGCCAAACAATGGAAGCACAGCCGCTTGACGCAACGCAGAGCAAGTCCACGCGCGTTGCTAGCCATACAACACTAACAGCTGAAACCGCCCACGATCGATCGCGGTCAGAGTCCAGTAACTCCACAACAATGAGTACCGAAGCACACAAAGCAGCAAAGAAACCAGCCTCCAACTGGACCGACACGTATCTGATCTCGGCCTGTCTGACTCGGCCCCCAGAGCCAATCCTTCTCCCGAAGTTACGGATCCAATTTGCCGACTTCCCTTACCTACATTGTTCAATTGCCAGAGGCTGTTCACCTTGGAGACCTGCTGCGGATATGGGTACGGCCTGCCACGAAAATTATACTGCCTGGCTCGGATTTTCAAGGGCCGACAGGAGCGTTCCGGACACCACAAGAAGGGTGGTGCTTTACGGAGGCTAGCCCCCTATCTCCGGACAAGCCGATTCCAGGGGGTGGATGCACTCCTAACAAAGAAAAGAGAACTCTTCCCAGAACTCCCGCCGACGTCTCCGAGTTCGGTTGCGTTACCGCGCTGGGCACACACTGAATCAAAGATCCAACATGCACCAATCTCCGTGGACAGGGTCGGGAATATTAACCCGATTCCCTTTCGCTACAGGGGGCTGCGTTGCAACAGTACAATTTAGCAGCAATACTAACAAAGCCCGCAAGCGGACAATGTCAGGCACCCCGTCTCTGTTCCGATTTACCGGATCACTTAGGACCGCCTGACCCATGGCCAACTGCTGTTCCCATGGAACCCTTCTCCACTTCGGCCTTCAAGGTTCTCACTTGAATATTTGCTACTACCACCAAGATCTGCGCCTGTGGTTGCTTCACCTAGGCTTACGCCTGAGGCTTCCCGCTAGCCACAGCGACCCTCCTACTCGTCGCCGCCACTCCGTGCCTGGACCAAGTCAGCTTGCCCTCACACTGCTTAGGCCCAGCTTGCAGCAACGGTACGGTATAGGTCCAACGCTCGAGCGCCATCCATTTTCAGGGCTGGTTGATTCGGCAGGTGAGTTGTTACACACTCCTTAGCGGTTTCCGACTTCCATGGCCACCGTCCTGCTGTCTGGACCAACCAACACCTTTTGTGGTATCTCATGAGCGTCGCGTTAGGCACCTTAACCGCACGTTTGGTTCATCCCACAGCGCCAGTTCTGCTTACCAAAAATGGCCCACTTGGCACTCACATTCAATGCAAAACTCCATTTAAGCGAGTTAAGCTTCTCACCCATTTAAAGTTTGAGAATAGGTTGAGGATGTTTTCTCCCCAATGCCTCTAATCATTCGCTTTACCGGATAAAACTGTTTATATCTCAGAATGCCAGCTATCCTGAGGGAAACTTCGGAGGGAACCAGCTACTAGATGGTTCGATTAGTCTTTCGCCCCTATACTCACGTTATACGATCGATTTGCACGTCAGAATCGCTACGGTCCTCCACCAGAGTTTCCTCTGGCTTCAACCTTCGCAAGCATAGTTCACCATCTTTCGGGTCTCAACATGTACGCTCTTGCTCCGCCCCGACGGTGCACATAGCACAAGGCCACATGTCTACGTCATGGGACGGGCCGGTGATGCGCCTGCTGCTCGCAGCTTGGAATTAATGAGCAAAACAACAGGATCTCACCTCAGCCTGGACAAGCCAAACCTTTACCTTCACTGCGCCTTTGGGTTTCGTAAAGCCCAATGACTCGCGCACATGTTAAACTCCTTGGTCCGTGTTTCAAGACGGGTCAGGTGGATAGTCTACCACAACACCACAGACTATTGGCCCAAACTAAGACACACACACCACTGCCAACTGAACATGATCAAGCCATCAACTGACCAGCCGAAACTAGCAACAAGTCGACCAGACTCAACCACGCCTGAAGGACAGAGCGCATATGCAAAGCCGCCGTCTCCGACACACCGTACAGATCCACAATAGCCGGCTAGTAACACTCATAGCCCACAGAGTGGACCAGTGAGTCACCTGCCAACCCAACCAAGCCCAACGTTAATCAGACCTGATCAGTTTGACCAAAGCAGACAGACAGCAGTGCCGGTCGTGGTGAACACCCTGAGAAAGTGCACCGACAAGCAGACTCATACACCCTCCAATGCGTGCGGCACATGATAAGCGCACCACACATACCCACCAGAGGCAGGCACCCGCAGTTAAGCAGACACTGAAAGGCGGTCAATATGCCCAAGCACAAATCATGCTCATCAGCTGAATTCCCAAGGATCGCAGTTCAACTCCACCCGTTTACCTCTGAGCGGTTTCACGCACTGTTTACTCTCTCTTCAAAGTACTTTTCAACTTTCCCTCACGGTACTTGTTTACTATCGGACTCGTGCAAGTATTTAGCCTTGGATGGAGTTTACCACCCACTTTGGGCTGCATTCTCAAACAACCCGACTCCAAGGTAAGCTCTGGACAAAACTGTCATGCTTGGTCTCTACCCCCACGGGCCTTTCACCCTCTTTGGGCCAGAACGGTATGCCGTACTCATTGCTGGACTTGGGGCAGAGCAGTAATGCCAAGAACAAACCTAAACACCACATTGCCTTGCAGTCAAATAACCACAGGCTTCGGTGCTGGGCTAATCCCTGTTCACTCGCAGTTACTAGGGGAATCCTTGTTAGTTTCTTTTCCTCCGCTTAGTGATATGCTTAAGTTCAGCGGGTATTCACATCTGATCCGAGGTCAGGGTAAAAATAATAATGTGCATAACACATTCTCGGTTAAACCATAGACTATGTATAGACCCCCAATCAAGCCGTTCATTTATATGTAACTGTATTCACGATAGGTCATGTACTCTCGAGCGTTTACATATATGTATATCATTAAGCTACGACTCGAGCACAACCCACCGTGGCGACTCAATCAGAAGTTCTACACCAGACTAGGCTGTGGCCGGAAAAATTCGGACGGAGCCTTTGACCAGCAACCCGCGTTGATATACGGGTATACACGCCGGCAGGCACTCGCCCAATCCACGACTTAAAGTGCATCGTGATAGATGGAAAGCCGACCCTCGGACAGACGTGGCCACAGGATATCCCGTAGCCGCAATATGCGTTCAAGATGTCGATGTTCAAAGCAGTATGCAGTTCACATTAATTCACACAGTTGGCTGCACTCTTCATCGACGCACGAGCCGAGTGATCCACCGCTCAAAGTTGTACTCCAATAATCCTACACACCGGTTTCCCAGATGCATAGAACTAAAGGTTCGAGGCTGCAACCCGGGCGCAAGTCTACCAGGCCAGCGTACATGCAGTCCAGCTTAAAGCCAGGTGCATGCGGAGCAGCAAACCCGTGAATGGCAAGCCAAACCGGATCGCTTAAACAGTGTAAAAAGAAGTAAACATTATCAGGGCGAGGCGCATGCATATAGCACACAGCCTTCTTCAAACCTTGCACACAACCATTAGGTCGCGTACTATCCCATCGCCCTTGGCAGATCTGGCAACAAAAGTCACGAGAACACCATCAGAGCATATGACAGGCTAGGTACCCCGGTCAAAGAATTATAATGCATTGCTGCCTTCCGTCAATTCCTTTAAGTTTCAGTTTGAATGATTGACTGCGCGGTTTCAGTCATCACTCAATCATCGACTGCCGTGCCAGTCGTAAAGAGTATTTCACTCTTTTGTGCTGAATGGTTGCTCAAGCCAAACAACACTTATCAATGAACCAACATGAACACCTCTCTCAATCGTCTATTGACTGCCGTGCTAGTCTTCAAGATTACCTCACTCTTTTGTGCTGAATGGTTGCCCAAGCCAAACAACACTTATCAATGAACCAACATGAACACCTCTCTCAATCGTCTATTGACTGCCGTGCCAGTCTTCAAGATTACCTCACTCTTTTGTGCTGAATGGTTGCTCAAGCCAAACAACACTTATCAATGGACCACCAAGATCTCTATTATCGACTGCTCAGCTCAGTCTTCTTAACATGCATGATCCGTCCCGACGGTGCACATAGCACAAGGCTACATGTCTACGTCATGGAACGATACCACCATGTATACTTCACTCTCATATTTAATCTTTCGGGTTTATATGCTTTGGTGTTTAGATCTGGGGAACCTACACCAACTGGCATGTCTCAGCACACCAGAACAATATCCGTGCTTCAATTGGGTACACGTTTGAATGTCTTGTAATGATCCTTCCGCAGGTTCACCTACGGAAACCTTGTTACGACCTTTACTTCCTCTAAATAGTCAAGTTAGGTCGTCTTCTCGGCATCAGTCGAGCGGCAAAGCCACTGCAACGACACCAATCCAACGGCTTCACTAAACCATTCAATCGGTAGTAGTGATGGGCGGTGTGTACAAAGGGCAGGGACGTAATCAGCGCAAGCTTATGACTTGCACTTACCAGGAATTCCTCGTTCACGGGGAATAATTGCAAGCCCCGATCCCAGTCACGACGGTGATGAAACAGTTTGCCCAACCCTTTCGGGCCAGGTTCCCAGACTCGCTGGCACCGTCATTGTAGCGCACGTGTGGCCCCGGACATCTAAGGGCATCACAGACCTGTTATTGCTCAATTTCGTACGACTTCGATGTGCCGTCTGTCCCTCTAAGAAGTGAAAACTGGCACCGTACCCGCCGGATCACGACCACACTACTCCATAAAGAAGCAATAGAAGCCGCGCCCTGAACGAGCACAGAGGACCAATCTACTATTTAGTAGGTTAAAGTCTCGTTCGTTATCGGAATTAACCAGACAAATCGCTCCACCAACTAAGAACGGCCATGCACCACTATCCACCTAATCAAGAAAGAGCTTTCAATCTGTCAATCCTCACAGTGTCCGGGCCGGGTGAGTTTTCCCGTGTTGAGTCGAATTAAACCGCAGGCTCCACTCCTGGTGGTGCCCTTCCGTCAATTCCTTTAAGTTTCAGCTTTGCAACCATACATCCCCCGGAGCCCAAAGACTTAAAGGTTTCCCGGGGACTGCCCGCAATGTCAATTATAGAACCATCGCGGATCGTCAGTTGGCATCGTTTATGGTCAGAGCTACGACGGTATCTGATCGTCTTCGAAACTCTGACTTTCGCTCCTGATCAATGAAAACATTCTTGGCAAATGCTTTCGTCTATGTGACAGGTCACACATGATCTCTTTTTGAGGAATCCGTGCTGTGATTAATTGATAAGTTCATGTTATAGTAAGTTGTCTGACACTTGGTCTTTAACCACTTACTCCATTATTCGTGATATTACCGGTGTTATATTGATAGGTCTATAGTTGCATGCACTGGTTTTGGCCCCTGCTTTGTGCTTAGGTAATATGTATGTGGTTTTCCACACATCAGGATAAGTTCCAGTTTCCAGTGAGAGAGTAAATATTCTAAGTGGCAAGACTACCATTTCCGTGCTACTGTTTTTGTATATGACAGATAGTGTGTCGTCGGTTCCAGTACTGCCATTTGACTTCAATGTCTTAATCGCTGAGTCTATATTTTGTATATTAAAATCTATTTCTCCTAATTTGTGGCTACTTTTGCAGGTCATTTGGAAATTTGGGGTCGGGTGCACTCTGGTGTCATTGCAAAACCACTCACTGAGGAGTTCACTTGTAACCTGGGGATCGTTGTATATTACACCCCTATGTTCCAAGATGCTTACATTATTATCTTTACTGCTTTTTAGACGTTTTCGGAATATCCTACAAAGTTCCTGAGTTTTGGTGTTACCCATAAGCGCTTTATTTTCCTCATGTTGTGACTTCATTTTGTGTTTCTCCTCAAGCAGTTTAAGAGTTTCATGTATTTGGTTTAACGCATTAAATTCCTTAAATACATGGTATTTCCTTTTCAATTTCTTTAGTTTTAGTCGCGTTTTCCGGTCAATAAATGGAGTTGGTGTCTTTAGGGCAGATTTTAGGGGCGCGATTGTGTCTCTTGCTGAGCCAACTGTTTTGTAGAAAATCTCAAGCGATACTTCTAAGTTATTGTTGATGAAGTATTCTTCCCAGTCAGAACTTCTCAACAGATCTGATAGGAATTCCCAATCAGCATTCTTATAGTCCCTATATTGATAGCGCACCGGGGAATTTTTAGGTGTGTATTTAGTTGTTAGTCGGAGGGGTAGCGTGCAGTACAATATGTTGTGATCACTGTTATCGAGTTTATTTCCCACCTCTATCGAGATGGGCTCTATGTTATGACAGAGGATTAAGTCAAGTGTATTTGGGTTCCTTGTAGGGAGGCGCACGCACTGCTTCCATCCTCCTATGTCTATAGCTTGTAGTAGCTCTTCATGGATTCTAGGTCCTGTACAGGTATCCCAGTTTACTCCAGGTAAGTTGAAATCTCCACATACTACTTTGTAGTCGAAGTCCAGCGTGGCTACATGCTCTAGTATTTCTGCAATAGTTATATCAGCCATTTCAGGGCTATTGGGGGGTCTGTATATACATCCCACGAGAATTTTACTTCCGTTTGTGTGGATGCTTATCCACTTAGATTCTGGGAGTTTGTCAGTATTTGGGTTATTGAAAGTATTGGAGTTAGTGGATTTATAGGCATATATTAAACAACCGCCTCCTCTTTTGTCAACTCTATCTTTCCTATAGATGTCGTAGTTGTCTATTACTAGCTTTGCGTCAGGTATATCAGTAGTAAGCCAGGTTTCGGTCAACATTATTAGTGTTGGCCGTTCTATGTATGCCAGGCAGCGAAGCGTTGTTATTTTATTAAGGAGAGATCTAGCATTCAGGAGCATAATTGTTAGTAAACCAGAGTTATTGGAGGAGAGGTTAACATGGTTACTTGTCACTATCCCTACGTTATGTTTGGAGGGGCTCTGAGGTGAGACAGAGTCAGTGTGTGTACTATTTCCTGAATGAACTGTGCAGCGAGTGGGGCTATTGTTTGCTGCAGCCAAAAATAATCCTGTTGCATATTTTGATTATTAGCATCCATGGGTCGGCATCTGAGTTCATCTACTGGTGATATATGGTCTGACCTGCAATTTGGGTTGTAGTTTGCTGGACCTGGGTACCCTGTGTTAAGATTACCCTGGTAGTTGTACCTCATGGGGCTTTCATAGCCATATGCATATTAGCTCACGTCACGTGTGTGAGTGAAGTTATTGAGGAGATCAAGTGCCGAACTATTCTCATTAAGTTGATGAGGTTTAACATAGATAGTGCGAGAGTTTGGACGAGGATTTTCGTTTATGTGGGGCCTATATGAGTCCCGTTTAGTGCTCCGTATATCCTGAGGATCCATTCTACGTTGAATTCCCAAGTTATGTGCGTTGTTAGGCATGTTACTTCTAGTTCGGGAAGGGGTATTCCTTCTCACATGCTGCGTGACGTCTTTGGGAATGTGCTTCGTTACCCATGCTTTGTCATTTTTTAGACTGACATGCTGCTTATTAGACTTATTACGAGGGAGGTATGTCGAAGTCTGGGGTGGGACTCTGGGTTTTGTGGTCTTTTTTGCGGTTTCTACTGAGGGACTCTCTGGCTCGGATCCAGATTGAGAGTGGTCTGCCAGTAGTTTCTGGTCAGCCATAGTTTGTGCGTCTATGTCAACCTTATATAGGTCAGCAGGTTTTCGAGATGTGCTCTCGTGCACTCTAAGATTGCACCCAGTGGTACTGCTCTTACTGAGTTTTGGGTCGCTCTTACTTGCCGTTTTTTCTCCTAACACTACACACGTGACTTGCTGTGCTTCAGTGTCCGTCGACACTTTAGCTCTGATACCAGATGTATTTCTCAGTGTTGTCAACTTTGTATCGAAGGAGTTCTTGGTTGCTTGCCTTTGGTTTGGTGTTTTATCCGAGACTACTTTAATAGTCTTGAATTTAGTGGCAGTAGCCAGAAGATCTTCGGCCATCTTAAATCGTTCAGCTGTTATGTAGCTGTCGAAACTAAAGAGTATAGGACAAGGATGCTTTAGGTCTTTTTTGCTTAGGCGAATGCACTGACAAGGTGCATTCAAGAGATTTGCAGCCTTCAGCAATGAGTGCTGGACTGACTTTATGGGCTCGCTATCCGGTACATTATACACTATTGCGTTTTGTTTTGAAGCCAGCCTTTTAACAACTTCACTGGATAGAAAGTCGATGGCGTTTTCTAACTCCTTCGCACTTTCTGAGTCAGTATGAGTCATTCTAGAGGTCATATTAAAAAGCTTTAGGATTGTAGGATCCTGCATTTCATTTTTCATACGTGAGATAGTTTCGGGTATACATTCTAGTGAACTTAATTTCGTTTTTAATTCATCTATCTGTAGCTGCATCTCTTTAATTATGCACGTTAAGTAAGAGAGCTCTACTTTTTCAGACAGAACATCTTCCACCTGTATTACAGGGGTCAGAGTTATGTTCGAGGCTTTTATGTTGGGTGAACTACTAATAATATGGGGTGGTAATGTGTTATTAGACGAGCTGGTGCTATTTTCTGAATTAGTGGTGTTCACACTAACACGCATTTTAGAATTTTTAACCATCGTTATTAAAGATCAATTATTAGTAACCAATAAATGAATATAAACGAAAACACGTGCAAAAGCGTGTGCTATATTTCGATATAACAAAAGCCTTCGATAGAGTCCCCCATAATCTGCTAGTCAGCAGGCTATGCTCACTAGGGATATGTGGCCCTCTCCTAAGCTGGATAAAATCACTTCTCTGTGGTCGAAGTGAGATAAGGAGTGTTGGCTCGATAATGTCAAGGCCTAAACCAGTGTGTAGTGGTGTAATCCAGGGAAGTGTATTAGGCCCACTCCTATTCATAATATATATATACAGTATCTGTGAATGCTCTAGTGTTGGTAAACCAATACTATATGCAGATGACTTAAAAGTGACCTATAAATGCAAGAACACAGATCTCGGAATAACAGTAAACGCCATACAGCAAGAATTAGAAAAAATGGATAGATGGTGTGACACCTGGCAACTCCAGTTTAATGTCGACAAATGTGGCTGGCTCTGCATAGGTTGTAACAATTTAGAACTCGACCTGACAATTCAAGGCCATGCACTCTTACGACTGGAATCTGTATTGGACCTAGGACTGAAATACTCACATGACTTATCATTTTCTGAACATATCTCCAAACAGGTGTCAAAGTCACGCAGACTTATCGGCTTTCTACTCAGGAACTTTTACAGAAATGAGTCCAGAATTCTGTTGTACAAGGTTTGTGTGCGTCCTTTATTTGATTACTGTTCATTCATGTATGGTAGTATACGCATAGAGGACAAATTGAAAGTCGAGGGAGTGCAGAGTTACTTCACGTCAAAATTACTCGGAACCGAAAATGGCGCGAACTACTCCACTAGATGTGACACCCTAGGATTAGAAACACTATGGCTAAGACGCCTGAGACTAAACTTAACACTTTACTATAAGCTTCTAAACCACTTAGTTTTTACCTATACTAATGGCACTCGACTTTCAGATGACAATGGCTACAAACTATGACACACTAAGGGTACAGTAGCTATCGAACAATGTACAACAGCTACCAGGCAAAAGTTTTACTTGATTAGGTATGCACAGATATGGAATAAACTACCAATAGAAATGCGTCAAGCAGGTACATTGGCCTCATTCAAAAAAGTGCTTAACGACAAACTACAAGAGTTTGCAAACGATAGTAGTCCTAGTTCCTATCTGAGAGCCTCCGAAATTATGGGTCCATTTAATGTATAGGCTTAAATACTACACCTGTTGTTTTTTGCCTATATTTATAATTTTAGATTAAACATTAACGATTAAGATACTTACCCTCAAACAGACAAGAAGTTTCGTTTGTAAAACTTCTACCCAACACAATCAGTGGAATAAAATGGACAAAAGCTGACAGCATGAACAAGGTATAACTCACCACAACATCACATGGACAGATGTACGCTCGTTGGGCACCACATATGCCGCACCAACTACAACCAGTCTTTCCTAAGATAATGTGATGAAATTATATTCTTAATGTTGCTGAGAAGTTAACAATCTCATCTTCTGTCTGAACAGCTGAAATTCATTAACCTTCCTCACGCGAAGAAAATGCCCACAAGCTGTAGAAATCCATTAATTAATGCGTCTAAAGCTTATGCATTTTGCTCCCAACAATGGAATTGCAGATCAAATGAGGTAAACATATCACTGATTTCAAATTAACACATCAATGAACTATAATTCAAGGATTCGGCACACAACAAAATTATGTATGAAAATTGACTTCAAGCTTTATTTTTTTTCCCAGGAACTTATAACCCATCCACCAAAGACCTGGTTTTTTTTGTTAATGCGAAGACAATACTTCTGAATTTCCTGATGTGTTGCACTCACTGATAATATAGCGGATTTTTCCAGCTATGCACAGAAACGATTGTACATAAGTGAAAAGGATGTTTTATACTATTGGGATTAACATCTATCAAGTGTATGTATAATCTCCAGTGTACATGTTAAACATATTTTGCTATCGACTGTAAATTGTGACTGAATAATATGGTCCTATTTCTGAAACAATTTGATGATGCCTGTAAACTGGCGTCCGTCATGTACTGTATCATGATAATAAATTTATTTATTCATTAATCAGTTGTCAATGTAGTTGAAGATTGAAAGATCAATTCATTGTTGTTTGCTCAAAATCAACTTCCCCAATTTTCGCATAGGCATCAATACGACAGTCATCGTCTCATCGGTCGCTGTTCAGAAAGAAGTCAGCAGAAAACCGTCAGAAGTAATAATGTGATTTATTATTGTATTATTTGTTCACAGACCTTAGTTTTAACAGTATTTATATGTTGGTGTAACAATAAAGAATCCTCGAGTCACCAATTGGTGTTTTGGTTTTTTCGTCCGTTATTACTAAGCGTTTCTGAGAAACTTCAAGGAACAGCGTGAGCCCGAGCGTAGCAAGAGCTGGGCATTAACGGTTTACGAGACGTGGCTGACAGTTTCTGGCGGTTTAGTCAGTTTTCGACGGTTTTGGACCGTTGGTGTCAGTTTGGATAGTTACCGTTCATCTCTCCTGGTTCCGGTCAAGTCCTCTTTGAACAAGCAATATCTGGAACATTTTTGGAAATGGGTCAAGTTCAACAATGCCTGGGTCAAAGAAGGGACAGAGTGTCTTGGATGCAAACAGGAAAGTAGGTCATGGTAACTTGTCCGTTAATTGTAACGATGTGTCTGATGTTAAGTATGACATGGTTGATGTTACTGTTTCGCCGTTCAGGGATAATAGGAACATCAAACTCCCTAAATTTGAACCACGGTGTTTCGACGGAAACCCGGCTGATTATTTACAATTTGTAAAGTAGTTTGAGATCATTTTGGGTAGTTTTTTATTAAGTGATGAATTGAAATTGATGTATTTGATGAGGTATTCCACTGGAGATGCTTCAAGAGCTATACAGTGTTGTAAGCTCATGCCCCCTAATGAGGGATACGCTGAGGCTATGAGCATATTACGTCAAAGGTTTGGAAGACCTTCAATGATTGTAAGGAACGTATACGAAGCTGTCAAAGGTAACGGCAGTCAACCTCAAGATGACTCCAAGGCACTTACTGAGTTTTTAGATAATCTTATGACTTACAAGAATACCTTGATTTCGATGAATTGCGTGAGCGACCTCAACTCGAGCTCAGTCCTAGAGGTAATTGCGACACGCCTACCTACTCGGCTGCAAAGGAAGTGGGTAAAAATAAGCTCTCGTATGGAGGATGAGGGTATCGAGCCGAAATTTGATGATATCCTGAAACTGGTAAAAGATAGCGTCAATCAATCTATGAGAAAGTTTGCCAGTATATTGAATCTCACCCCTAGAATAGAGCAGTCTGAGGGTAAAACGCAATCATTGATGACGAATAGGCCTCAGAGAGGTGGATATCGAGAAGACTCCATGATGTCTAGTAATGCCTATAGACCTGGTGAGTGTAACAGGTTTCGTAGTACATCCTCAACAGATGAGTTACAAGATGCAAGACAAACACGGTTGTGTTTTACACGTTTGCAAGAGGTGCATACAAAGGTGAACTGTGAACCGGTGAGCAAGTTCAGTGATAAGCTAAATGTAAACTCCACGCCTGACTCCGAATTGTGTGACGATAACGGTGTTGTGAAGAAGTCTGTGGTTACAACTGGTAAGCCATTGTTGAATAGAGTGTCACAGAATAGGGTTATTGCTTCAGAGTTCAGTTCTGACTCCACAAGTTTACAAGGTGTTTCTAGTCAGAGTGAAGATATAGAACTTTTATGGATTTGTGAGGAAGAACCCAAATCATCTACTGCTGTTATTAAAGAGTTTGAAAACGATGAAGTCGACCAGATAGATGATGGTAAATTGAATATTTGTGATAATGATAATGATAGTGCAGATTTGTCTTCGGTTGATCATGATGAAATTGGGGAAATGCCTACTACTGCTAAGTTAAACAAGGGTTCTGTACAGCTCAAAGGTGAAGTAGAAATAAATGCAGTTGCAGCAGGCATGCATACTTGTGAGACCGTCAGTTTAATTGATCAGCATGTAGCCCACCTATCATCAGGTGCTAGTGCTAAACCTGAGCTGATAGTAAATGACGGCAGTGGTGGAGGTCTTGCAGGTAGACAAATTTCTGAAAGTCGAACAACAACAGCTTCTGATCCACAGCTAACTTCATCAACTGATATCAATCAGTCGTCGTTGGTGTTGTCATCCACAATGAAAATGACTCCCATCAACTCAAGTATCTTGTGCAATGACTATGGTAGTATCAGTTCGTTTGAAAGGACGAATATCAATGGTCAGTTTAGTGTGGATAAGCCAAGTGTAAAGGAGAGAGTTATTGTTAAATTGACTTGCACGAATAAAGGGATTTGTCAATCACGTCTCATAAACCGTTAATGCCCAGCTCTCGCTACGCTCGGGCCCACGCTGTTCTTCGAAGATTTTTCAGAAACGCTTAGTTATAACGGATGCAAAAACCAAAACACTGATCTGCCGCTTTAGATTTGTTTATTGTTACACCAACATATAAAAGGAATAAGCGAACTAAGGTCTGTAAACAAATATTACAATAATAAATCACAATATTACTTCTGACGATGTTTCACTCTTCTTTCTGAAGAGCGACCGATGAGACGATGACTGTCATGAGGGACGCCAGTTTACAGGTATCATCAAATTTTACAGAAATAGGACCATATTATTCAGTCACAATTTACAGTTGATAGCAAAATATGTTTAACATGTACACTGGAGATTATACATACACTTGATAGATGTTAATCCCAATAGTATAAAACATCCTTTTCACTTATGTACAATCGTTTCTGTGCATAGCTGGAAAAATCCGCTATATTATCAGTGAGTGCAACACATCAGGAAATTCAGAAGTATTGTCTTCGCATTAACAAAAAAAACCAGGTCTTTGGTGGATGGGTTATAAGTTCCTGGGAAAAAAAAATAAAATTACGCCTTCTTATCTGTTTCTACCGTCAGAATCTTTCAGCCACGTCTCGTAAACTGTTAATGCCCAGCTCTTGCTACGCTCGGGCTCACGCTGTTCCTTGAAGTTTCTCAGAAACGCTTAGTAATAAGGGCGTTGATAAGTCATATCCCCTATTTGAAGTGGCGCCTCTGGCTTAACCTTGACGGCATTTGCGCGGTTTCGTTGATTCGAGTTGGAGCTAGTCGTCCAGCAAACGCAGTAGGCACGATTACTTTGCTTATTTTGCTCTTGTTGGATGAATTTATATGAAAATTATTGTTCGATATTGTTCTTGAGCACCTCTTATTTCTTGTGTGACAGGACGCTTAAATACATGGTTCATGCAGTGATTTTTGGCATGCCGAGTAAGGTTCGCGTACATTTCAACGACTGTCATTCGATAAATTTCTTTGCAGATTGGCGGAAACTTGTACTCGGTCTCAAATTTCCCTATCAGCATTTGTGCAGTACCTATTACTGCTGCAGAAACCGAGGAATATGGTTGATATCAAATTTTGCATCCTTCCGCACTTTTGTGTGGTGTTTTGATAGCTGAAAGTCAATGGAATGCATAAATACAAGCGAAAATTAGTGTTCACAAATGGGAAGAAACTGTTATATGTTTTACGATCACTTACAACATCCAGTGTTTTCTGCCAAAATTTTTAAATGAGTTAAATGCACACTGCAACATTTTAGTAACTTGGTGGATTTCAATACCATCCTCGTGATCAGGTACGTAAAGACATCTGACGTGTGTGTCATTTTATCCTATTAGTGAGTTTGGTTTCATAAACTTCCGATTTTTGTTATTGTCCTGACGCCACATTATTCGCGCTTGTTCGAAGTTAATTCACAAAATTATTTTAAAACAACGTAGAAGTAGTGTCCGACATCTCTTAAAGCTATGGACGTAAGGTTTAGAAGTAATTGCTGTATCCATTTAGGGAAGGCTCATCGATTTCTGCAAGTAAGGGCTACGCATCATATTCCTAAATGCCTCCAGAAGCAACAGAATCTTCAGAAGTTATTAATGGGGTCCCAGCTCCTCTATTTCGAAACATATTATAGGGACAGGACATAAAACTGACGTTTGCACATTTTTTAAACCTATCTGTAAAACGTGTTTGGATTGCATCCTAAAGTTTGTGGAAGCCGAAGTGTGATTAGGAAGTTTAAACCACTTTTGTGAATTCCAAGACTATTCGTCATCACACGAAACCTTCTTTGTTAAACTTCGTTTTGATACTAGTCAGGGTAGATGTACTAGTACCTCTGATATTTGGTTTAGTGATCTTCATTGTTATTTTGACCTCCAATATGTGGTTTTAATTCCACCTAAATTTATTTTCTAGACTTTTAACTGTATTAATCTCATATGTATTCCTATAACAAGTCCATGCGTGACCAGATTGTCCAAAATGTGTTGCACAAATACAACACTACACGACTCAGACAAATTACGTCTTCTTATTACTTCGTCTAAATATCCACTTGTGTCAAAAATAGTGACTGATGTAATCGCACATCGATATAAACTTTCATTAATTCTTACTGTGCTATCTCGTTAATATTATATTGGTAGTTATATTCATGTATACATCCTGTGAACCCTTGTTTTCTTTTTTAGATAATCTGTAGTCCAGTGACCTCGTGGGATTCGTTGCTGAAGAAAGTGGTTTCCAGTACCGTTGATTTTGTATTTTGTGTCGAATCACTAATAAATGTATTCTCTATACCTCAAATAGACATTCTACTTGTTAATAGTCACTACTAACTTCATAGAATTTTGTGAGCTACAGAGTTAGGGGGTTAGGGTCATGTGTTGTATTGAGTAGCGCGTTTAGAAGATACGTCCGCCCCTGAGGAATATTGTCGTCAATATGGAGTACATTCTCGTGATAAATCTGTTAGCAGTAATTATTATCAGTACCTATATTTCGTATGGATGGTATATAACGAAACGTACTAATTCAGTAGTCAAAGGTTAGAAATATCCGTTAAAATTGAAACAGGTGCTCATGTAAGGGAAAACTGATTAATCGAAATTTGAAACATCACGTAAGTGATAAAGTTTATAGCATTGTTTACATGCGAATAGTTAAGGTTATTTATTTAGAAATGATGGTAACTCGTTGATGGTTTAAGGGATGTTCTGTTTGATAGGAAATAGATGGGACATTGTAACTGAAAAACAGTGTAACTGGATAAGCAACATCAGCTGGCCAGTATACACATATTTTGAAGTAAAACACGATCGGGTAAAGTATTTCGAAGACAGGAGTAGAGCAGTCTTCTGGAACTATTAATTTAGTGAGCAATTAAATTTGTCTTTGAATTAAGACTGAAAGTAAGCGGCATATTGGTAGGCTAAACGATTATCATTATTCGGTTTCGTTAGAATAAGTATCCGAGTACTGTTTCACTCATCATTCTGTCTTTTGAATAACTTAGTAACATGGCGTTTACTTTCGGATCCAAATTACTAAGTAAAGGTTAATATCCCTAAGATTAAATTGTCGCCAAAGTAAGTAAATATGTTCATTTCTAGAAAATACTAAGGTTTGGAGTTGTTTTTTTTACTACCACAACACCAGGTGACTCACCAATTAGTCACAAAGTAAAACTAGATCTGTCAAAGACAGTTTACTCCTGATTTCTTGATATCGTGAAGGAGAACTATATCCATAGGTTAATAGGATTAGACGCATGATGTCAATTCGAAACTAGGTAACTACGTTTCGCAGCTACAGAAAACACCACGTTACAATCTATTCCTTTAATCGTGTCAATCAATGTGACATCAATTAAGACTAGAGAAGGAACACCACTGGTTTTCACAAAATCCATTTGTGTTCCTTAATATAATGTACATTCCGTAATTATAGGCAAACTAGGAAACGCACCAAGTCATCACATATACGAACAATAATTAAGCGTACAAGGTAGGTAGATTTAAAGGAATGCCTACTCGATATGGCCCAGAGTTCATGTGAAGTGACACATGCCTACATCTGAAAGTGCGTGTGTAAGGTATCGCATTTCGTCAGCCTTTCGTGTAAGTGACTCAATGGGTCGCCTCCATATTTAACAAATGCTCAGTCCATGAATTCTACTTGTACCTGTAAAACACAAAGAATACCCTGCTGGGATATGGTGCTGTGTTACACTAGAGTCCCTCAGTTTACAGGTAAATCACACTTAATATCAGTATTGCGGCTTTTAGTTGAAAAAGTCATTCGACTGTGTCACAGATGCTTTTGGCTGGATTCCTCAGTACCAAGTATTATTCCCTATGAGAGTGCATTGAAGAAACCCTGCAGGGTGATATTGAAGCTTCGCCGAAAATTGAATAGAAGCATTTCACTCATACAAGATATATGCAGTAAAGAATACACTATTAACTCATTGCGCTCACTCCTACATTACCCTATAAAATTCTCTAGTTTGGAAATGAAAATGCACATATATATTGTGTCGTTAACTTCAGATACACACTAATATCTAAATTTCATACGCCTTCTGTCTCACTACTCCATGTAATAACAGTTTGATAGCTATTTACGAATGCAGTAATAAGTATTTCATGGGCCACGAGTAGCACTTGGTATTCAGCAGAGGTATGGGCACTTAGTGATTGTAATTTAGAGAACTGATACGACAAGGTTAGCTTTTTTCTAATATATACGCAACTATCAACACAATGAAAAGATAATGACGAATTGTTATCACAAGCATTCTATTTACTATGGAGGGAATGTTATTACAAGCTAACTTCACAGTAACATGTACAAGTCTTGCATGTCATTGCATCAGTAATATTAGCACACTAATTGTATTACGGCCAAGTGTAAATGATTTAAAGGCATCGTAACAATAACTTTGCGGGAGGTAGATGTATTGAAAGACTGCTTGCAGACACTATGTATGACGACATCTAGTAGAATGTCTACGGAGACTGACAACCTGCAATGAGGAAGACAAAAAGGAAACAATTAGGAGACATATAAGATAAGTATTTTTGACATAAGTATAAAATTTGGGCACTGTGGTAGAGTATAACTCCATTATGGATACGATTTTATTTTGATAAATCACACAGTGTTGTACAGCAATATTACTTGGTGGCGTTTTGAGCACAAACTATTGCTCATGATCATATCAAGTCAGTCACACAACTTTTTGCCTCATTCATATACATGAGTATTTTAGTTAAGCGTACTACAGGGATAGAAGGTCACTCATCTCATTCACTTCTATTCACACTATTTCTTACGTCCGTGTTACTGACTTTTGGTTTATGTTTTCCTCTTCGGTGCACTTTATCTGGACAGTTTAAGGAATCGGGAAATGCATAGAGTACTTAGGAAACGGCATGAATAATTGTTTAAGCTAATTAACACTAGGTAGTTGTGACACTACGCATCTGCAGTGACAAAGCTGACTGACTGAGTTTTAACATGGAACTCAGCACAGAAGTGTAGCAGTTCGATTTGTGACGTTCCACACTTGAAAAATATTATATTTAGTTGGTAATAAGCAAAACATATTTCATCAGATGTGTTTCAACTTCGCATTTGGGCTACACGATAAAATTAACTAACTAATGAGATATAACGGGACAGAGTGTGAGAGTTATCTCGGGTAAGAGGAGAAATTATTGTAAGATCACTTTTTTCAGTTAGACAAGAACTAAATGAAAAAAACGATTACCATTTGTTGACATTTTGCTTATTTTTATCCACGTTTTAGCATTTCATTATACCTGGACTATAGATCATTCTGACAGACTGACTTTCAACATAGAAGCTTGCACACAAGTGCACCCGCTTAAGTTAGCACATTACATGTAGCACACAAAGGTAGAAGAAAAAAGAAATTAAATGTCACTATAATGAGCATAAATGTGATGAAAAACAGTCATATGGAAAAAATATAAGGGTTGCTCAGATATGTGAGATTACATAGAGTGAATGCATCTGTGTCATTAACAACGTTTGGAATCACATTTCTACTTAACACTAAGCTTAACCCCAATATTACTCACCATATTAGACTACTTAACACAGAAGAAAGGGTACAGACACTACGATCAAAAACCAGTAGTCTTTTCATATCTTCCAGTTTCAATGGTCACTTATCGCAGCCTAAGTGGACAATACCATCAGCATACACTAAGTTGACAAGACTGTTCCCTGGTAAGGGCCTAAAGTGAGTAACAGACAATTCGGTTAATACATTTATGATGAAATTGAACTAAAATAAGGACGACAGTTGTAGAAATGAGCCTTGTACTACATCCTTCTTTGAAATATCAGTTCCTTCATAGTTTAGTTTCAGTAATAAGTGAATGGAATGCAGTCTACAGATTCATGAAATTCACATACTTACCTACTTTCCTAGAATCCTAGTTGATGTCTCCTCAGGAAAGTGGGAAATGAGCATTGACTTGCGTAAACTCAATAGGCTGTGAACTGCTGGCAATGAAAACGACAACAATTTTTGGAATTACGTAATTCCAAAAACGATCTTTTATACTGACTTCTGGTTCCATCAGATGAAATTAAAGGGAAGAGCTGAGAATAGAGGGGATGTTGAGGGTTAGACAGTATAGATTTAGACCATTTCTCGCATGAGTTTAGATGTCTTTTAACTAATGCATTAACGAGTTGACGAAATGGTACACCACTTGCCCTAATGACAACCTTAATACCTTGCACAATACGACATAGTCGTTTTTGAGTAATTCGGGCAGTAAAGACCAAATCAATTGTTAACAAATTGTAAAAAGAGGTTGAATGATTCCTGACTGTCTTGACTACATAAAGTGGTAAGCTAGACTGAAGGTTTTCTTAGAAATCGACAAGATATAGAATGACCAAGAAAGACCAGAGGATAGAACTACTCCAAGGTATTTTCTGTTAGACTTAGTTTCTGTTTCAGTGCCCTCTTTGATACAAACATCTTGTGAACGACACAGTTCTTGCAGTTCACGCTTATGAGTGAGGGGAAAGTTAACTGCCTGACATTTAGAGGGATTTAACGTAAGACCACGTACCTTAGACTACAGACAGGAAGCAGTTAAGTTTGCTGCAGTCACATTGTAACATGACAGGAAGTGAGACGGTCAGATCACCAGCGTATTTGACGAAGTTGCTCTCATTAGAAAGAGAAAAGCCATGTAAGACGAGAGAGAAAAGAGAAAAGGAGTGACAAAAATAGCCTGAGGAACACCAGCTTCAGCAAGCGAGCCGGAAGATTTACCCTAATATACAGTATGCTGCATTCCATTTGAGAAATGATAATGCAACCAATCAACTGCCCAGGACCCAAGTTTGCACGATCGAAACCTTATTCAACTAAAGTCATCTAGGCGCTGAGTCAACAACAACGGCGAATGCTGAATGACCGAAAGCTAAGCACAAAAGTGACAAAGCACAAATCCAGTTGCAAAGTAGGAGACGAGTCCCGGGTGGAAGAAGAGATTACTGAAAGGTATCTATTTTTCATTTGGAAAGAACAAGATTAAGAACTACACTTATCATTTGTTGAAATTTTGGAGATCATTTATCAATGTTTCGCATTTAGTTATGCCCAGACTGTTTCATTCTGAATAGCTTTCAGTATGAGTTTGCAGAGGCAGCCTGTCGACGGACGTAATTTTGAGTGACCGCGAATGAGATAAACAAGCGATTCGCTCGCTTGTGATTGGCCAGTTTGTCATTCGAGTTGAGGTAATTTCAAACATCATTTTGCTGCTTGGTTAAGTCCAGAATTTCCGTGAGCGTTTTATCAAATTGGACAGATAACTGACAACACAAACTATTACATCTCAGGAGAGAAACAACATAGCAGTAGATTTGTTTGCTGAATTCAACGAATTCATGCCAAATTAAGATCTAAGGACTTCTCAGGGGTGTCAAGAATGCAAACAATGTCTTGAAGAGGTAATAACTTCACGCAACTTCAATTATCGCTTGACCATTATTTTCAGAGATCCTTAAATAAGTATAATATAAACAGTGGTCTGGCTAATCATGATAAAAATGGCATGGTTGATGCAGCATATATGTATACTTTTGTATATGTAGGTAAACCTAGATAAACTCTCTTCTTGTCACGAAGATCGGAAAGCAGGTACCAGATGTCTCAGTAAGCAGTGTAATACATGTAAGTTACATGTTTTTATTTGACGTAAACTGGATCTCCACTCACTTTTAGAATTAATCTTAAATTCAGTTGGAATAAGCTTGTTGAGCACATCAATATTGAGAGAATACAGTGAAAGTAAGTAAACACATGCTTCTTAAGATTAAGTGATACATTTATTTGATATGATTGTACTATTGTTAGTTGTCTATCTAAATTAATGTTGAATTCGTTGCGATAATAATACCCATTATTTTTTTTATAGTCACTACGAACATGAATGTTATTATTATTGCTGTCAAGACCTATTATTTGTCATAAAATTGTCATTTTTGCTAAAATATTTGTACAAGCTTTGGAAACTACTGCATATTTTGTCGTTAAATAATTTTATCATTTCATGATGCTTCGATGGGCCTACTAGATATTGACAAATGATAAGTTGCGAAGTCCCTTAAGTTTAGTGAAAACTATTGGGCTACTTATACATATATTGCTTGTAAAGTGATTATTTGTAAATGCTTATCAGGAAAATTTTTTATTCAGATCATACATGTAATACCCAAGTTAATTATGCTTTTCTTAAACCTTTTCAGACTTATGTAAAAACATACATGTGCCGTGTACGCAGATGGAACTTACTAACGGTAACAGAGGACTACTCATCTGAATTATCTGTACATTTGAAATCTGATTTTTGTTTAATAAACAATTTTCAATGAATCTGTCTTCCTTCTGTTGTAATGCGATTGTGTTCCAGTAACATAAGTAGCACGTGCTAAGTTAGAAGTTGAGGGTAAACTGTTAGGAGTAAATACGGCGTCTGGAAAACTTTTGTTTACGTGATTATATGAGCAGATAGCAACGTATCGTGTTCTTTGGCTGAGGACCCTAGGCATTCTGTTTTTAATTATTACGATAACCGTAGTTGCACTGAGTCATACATCTAACAGCATAGGTATAGTCTCTCCTTATGGTACACTGCGGCATGCAGAAATCACAAGCGAACTATCTCAGATAGATTTACTGTCACTTTGTGACTATGAATCGCGAATCAGTATATGTATTCTGCTAAGACGACAGATAACTCGAAACGCTTTATAATCGCAATACCTCCTCTACGACTTAGACATATTCACTTTATTTGATTACAACATAATGTTTTACCAATAAGCTTCTCCGAATATCTGCTCCTACTTAGTATTTCAAAGATAGCCTCATATACTCTATACCTCACAAATTACGCAAGGGCTAATATTCGGTCTTATCAAGTAGAATAAACAAACGAATAACAAGGGATACATTTATTAATGAATTAACATGTAATACAAAATCGACAACAGTGCAGGCATCTTTTTCTTTATCACCGAAATCCATGAAATTCCCGAAAGTAGATATTATCTGAAAAAGAAGATAAGAATTATACAGATGTAGATATTGTTACCAGTTTAAACACAATAATTAACCATTAAATATGCTTAAAATGACAAAATAATGATTTGAACTGTATATAATTATGTTACTCAACATTTTTCAATAATGCAAAGTTGAGATTCCATCTGCCTGCTAACATCAACTTTATGCCATCAAATAAGGAAATACTATGCATATATAATTTTTATGTATTTTTGCAGATTTTTCTTAAAGGAATACATGTGGAGGAGCCCTGTCAGCATTTAGCCAAAGTACACAATAAAGTAAGTGAAATAATTACCAAAACGAGCTATCCCACCTCATCATGTCCATGTGCAATCCATTAAACTGCAAAATAAATTCACAAAAAGTCGTTATAACATGTGTCTTCAAGTAAGTAGACATTTTCTGAACGGAAAAGTACGTTATTTTCAACAAACTGTAAACTGCCTGTGACCTAAATCCGGATAAGAACACCACCATATGCTCTTTCTGCTAAATAGGCCGCATTTCATCAACTTTTAGCAGGAATATAGGTAAAAAAGTGTGAAAAACAACGAAAAATGACCTAACCTTGACATTTTTTCAATAAATAACGCCAATATCCATCAGCTGATCAAATGACCTACGTCCGTCTACAGGCTGCCGTTTGCAGAGAAGTCCCTCTGTTTAATTTACCACATTTCATGTAGCACACATAAGTAGAGGCATAAAACTAAATGGAAGTTTAACGAGCGAAAATGTGAGGGAGAATAAATAGTGACAAGGAAAAACATGAGTTGAATAGATACGTGAGATTACACAGAGTGAATGTACCTGTGCCAGTACCAAAGATTTGCAGTCACATCTCCGGTAGTTCTTCCAGCTGACTGTCAACAATTTTATGAACCAATATCACTTTTTCATTTGACCGAACCAAACACATTTTAAACCTTAACATGTGCTGGGTAGCATTGTCCCTGGAGAAAGGCGATGGCTTTGTATGCCAACACGTGTTCTAGCCATCTCAACCTATTCAGCTTCCCTACCTTGAAGACTAACTTACCCTCCCAACCTTAATATTTATGCGTAACCTCAACAGCACTCGCCATATTATACTGCTTTACTCATGAGATAGAGCACAGACACCTATAATTAAACATCGGTATTCTTTTCATATTTTCCAACATCAGAGGTTACTTCTCATAGTCTAGGTGGACAATATCATCAGCAAACTGTAAGTTGATGAGACTGTTCCCTGATAAGTCTATAAAGTCATTTTGCAGACAATCCTATTAATACATATGTGATTGAATTGAACTGTTATCAGGATGACAGTTTGAGAATTCAGCCTTGTGTAACATCCCACTCGGTAATGTGTTTTCTCGGATAATTCTCAAACAGTAATCACTGAATAAAAAACATACTGTAGGCTTAATGAAACTCATAAACTGACGCACTACTTTTGCAGGCAATGTAGTGTTTCCTCAATAAAGTGAGAATTGAATATTTCGGCTGCATGAAACGAGTAAGTGGTATCCCGGCAATATCAATGACTACAAAAAGTCTGGGCATTATGCACTACAACTTTTACTTTACTGAATATTCAGTTTATATTGCAGCCGACTTTACATAAACACTTAACAGATATCAAATTTATGCAGGAAGTCAGTAAGATTTAGTAAACTAAAAGTACTTTCGGTTTCCATAGGAGTTCTCCTTGCCGAATTCATTCCTTTAAGGGCCTACAGAGATAAAGGCTTCAATTAAATAACACTGACGTGGAAGAAATTCCATTCTTCATTACTACACTTAATGAAAAGAATCATGTTTTTACTCTAAAAACAGAAGCATTCGTAATGTTTTCCTTTATGTAAATGAAGTTACATACATTTGCACTAAGAACTCAGTGCAACTCGATGCACAATAGTATATATACAAATAAACTGAAAAATAATGTCCTCCTTACCTTATGCACAACCTGTCCTTATTCCAGGATAATAACTTTCTTTAACCTATGAACCTGAGTTATGTATATGAAATCGCAATATTACATCTTCCCCCAAACCTAGGCCAGTTGAAACCAATAGCAACATAGCAACAAGCGTCATTGAGGGGATATGCTCTCAGATAACTGTGTGTTTAATTAACTGTCCATAATGCATACGATTACAGTGCAGTGGACCAATGTGAACCTCATGCCACTGGCTGAATATCTGGAAAATGACAAAGAGTTAAATATATCCTGACTTCAAATAACTTTAATCTCGATTGATTGCCATCTCCTGTGGGTAGCAGATTGATAACACGAGACAGACCAAAGGTTTATTCGACCGTCAACAACAAATTGCTATTGCAGGTTTCATGCAGCCCAACAGCTGTGACAACGTTCAAAAACTCCCTTTCTATGGATCATGCCTCTCACTGATACTGATTTAAGTCGCCAGTGATATTGACCTGTTCATATCCCATTGTTAGGACAGTATAAAACAACTCCCACAAGTATTCACTTTTGCCTTATAGACTGATTGGAAAGTAACAAGATCTCCGTGTACACCAGGAATGTCTCAATAGTTGGTGAATGCTAATTTACATTAAATGATTTCAGAAGATGACGATATTTACGTTCGTGGATTGTACGCAGTATACTAACGCGAGATCTAATACCGTCGGTGGCACAGTAGTTAGGACTCTCGCCGACCATGCACATGGTCCGGGGCTCGAGCCCACGCCGACGCACACCTGATATCTATGGTCGGCCTGCGAAATTTTGGCTACCGATATCCATGCTGAAAATTCCATACTTGTACCAAAAATACAGTGTGAAATCAAGCTGTAATAAAAAAATAATAACAACTTTTATAATATTCGTTCCGCGTTGACCAAAGGCAAAGCAAAAGACACGATTTGATCGTCCAAATTACGAGATATATTTCGGGGCCAAAGTGTAGTGGAGATGATTGCTTAGCTGGCTAGTGATCGTGCACGAACGTGACACGATGGCGCACCAAATGGCGTGACCACTTGACTAGTCATACACAACTACGTTGTTCACTTCTCATCGCTTATTGGTTGTTTACCTGGGTCACTGTTGTTTTCTTATTACCAAAAGCTCCTATCATCAATAAAAATATCAGAATTAAGGCCGGCACGAATTTACCCACTTTCGCGGCTGACCTTTACAGAAGTTCACCCCACCCTTCAGCCTATTGGACGATTAAACCCCGCCTTATTTGAATCTCACTATCCGACCTTGAGGCATGAGGTGCAGGCGTTAGACCTCAATTCCAGTTAAGTACTGTGCACAAATTCTCTGCCACTGGACCAGCATGGCAAGTATCATACTATGTAGGCGCTTTTTCGAAGCCTTCAGGCATAAGATCACCCAAACAAATAATTTCGGGTGTATGATAACTTCGTCGGCATATGGATATTTACCGAGATCTAGTTTTATTCATGATCATAGGCAATGTTTCTTCTCCATGGTCAATGGGCCTGCCACGCATAAAAAGGATTTCCTCACTAAAAATGTATCTATTCCCGTGGTGTCAAGGAGCACAGCCGCTAATTCCAGTAATGGTAAAACTGAAAATGACATCGATAAAAAGAAAACCAGTCTAGTCAAACGCTTCAAAGATGCATATGCAATCTACGGAAAAGTTGTACTTATAACGCATGGAGTCACTTCTTGTTTATGGTTTGGGGGATTTTATGTACTGGCTAGCAGGTAAGACTCTTCATATATAGCATCTTAATTAGTAGTCTCACATTGTACTACGGTTTACAAGCTTCTGTTAATTCTTACTTATATAAGGGTGTGCTTTGCTGAGTGGACGCGAGAGCCTTTACTGTCAGGAGATTAATATTATACGGTAATGACCAGAGGATGATAAGTTAGATCTTTGTGAAACCTACCGGCTAGTTTCATCGACGCTGAGATGAGCTTTAATATTTGCTGAATCATTACACTCGCTCAGATCATTTGCAAGCTTATTTTGCGTGGACATTTATGAATTTCAGGCTTCGTTTGTTAAATCATTCCTAAAGAGAAGTGCGTAATTTCACTATTGCTAGTAGAATATATCAGAAGTAAGTTAAATACTGCAACGTTTCTGTCTCATTCTGAAATTTCAGAAAATTGTCACTGGTATCTTGGGCATCCAAACCCTGCATGTTTCCATTTTTGAAATAATAATCAGGATGTATTCATAATCAATGTACTGCTTTTGATCATTAGGTGTTAACTTAATGCGACCTTAAATCTTAAAACGGAGCTCCCATGTTTGTGGTGTTACACTTCAGTTTTTATAATTTATTGTTGACCATGAACTACCTCACATTTCATCCAACTGTAGCTTGAAAGTAACATATGTGCTTATTTGTAACCTGAAGTTGTGGTATCTTACTATAATATATTTGAGGTTAGTTTTCGTAAAATGCGACAGAACCGTTTAAATCTGCACCACTGGAGTGTGTTTGTCGTTCGCCAATCGATCGATTAGTGCTGTAGCCTGGAACACTTAAGTGCTTGGCCCTGGTTTTATCTCGCAGTGTACATAAAACATAAGTCGCACGTCTCCAAATAACTATCCTATCTACTAAACACGTATAATTTGTATAAGTCCTCAAGACCGTCTAGACAAGTCACAGCTACCTTAGTAAAAAGTTGTGACCAGGAGAGAATGTGTTATAACAATAACTGACAGTTCCACACGTAGTGTAGCACATTTAACATTGTATTTTCCATATTAAATTTTTTAAAATTAATTCCTATTTTAATAATTTTACTTACAGTGGAATCAACCTACTGGATATTTTGGATAGTTTTAATGCACCTGAATGGTTACGTAAACCTCTTCACCTTGGTGGTGGAGCCATGAATACTCTTGCAACAGCCTTAGTATTCTATAAACTAGCAGCACCATTGCGTTACGGCCTTACGCTTATATTAACCAGATATCTGGTCCGTTATCTTCGCCTGACAGGCAAAGCACCACAAGTGCAAGAAAGTGATCGCCTACGTAACCTAGCAAAAGAAGGAGCACAAATTTCACGTGAACGAATAAAAGCACGTATGGCTAAAAGTAGAAGAAATCTGTTAGCAAAGAAAAGCCAACGATAATGATAGTAATAACTGGCCATGTGATAAATTGCATTATTTCTTTATATTGTACACTGAACTCCTTTTTATACTTATCACGAAAATATAGAACGCTAGCTTGAGTAAATCGTCTTGATTGTTTTCTCACTTAAAATAGATCCAGGATCTAAATTCAGCAATGGTAGACTGGACTGGATTCTACTTTGCACATAAGTGCAGCAGATCGTGTTGCCAGACTCCATTAGCACACAAAGCAAAAGAACAGAGTAAAGAGAGATTCAAAAGACAGATAATAAATAGAAGTGAGTGAGGAAAAAAGGAGTGGTAATACGGAAGAAGAATAGAGTTTCATTAGACATGAAAAATTGCATCTGCGTCAGCCGCCTCTGGGGAGGATTTCAAGCCATACTACTAATTGTCTCCAGTCTTTACTGTTTCTTACTATCTCTAGGACAACAACCAGCCAGGAGTCTACACACCTCCCTACTTGACTGCCTGTCTTACACTAACTGTTGTGCAATTCACTGATTGATGAAGCCATGTTTTGGTTTGACCACCACTAGCTAACTCCTCTCCAATCTCATCGATTCTTTATGTAAGCTAACATTTCCCACCGAGGAAGGCAATGACTAGACGTGTATAGCATATGTCTTAACCGTCTCAATCGGTGTGACTTCACAGCCTCGTCGGTTGGTTTCCTCACGTCACCTAGCACTCGACACCCAACCTCAAATGTAGAAGGTTAACGCTTGTTTTCGTAAGTGAATAGGTCACAGTGATTGTGCACACATATTCCCAGCATGCGTATCACTCTGTAATAACTTTCAAGTATGTTGGCTAGTCTTTATGCTTTTGTCTGTGTCCGAAAGGTTTCCCCTCCCCCGCCAGAAATTCAGAAAGAATAGACAAAACAATCAATTCTCTGTCGATAAAAATATATTAATCAGATTCTGTTGACAGAATTGCTAGTAATTTCCTCGCTCGTGTTTTAGACATTTTAGGACCTGTAAAAAAGAAAAGAGAAAATTTACTTTAGTTAACACAGCCTCCAAATTGTGAGTAAATGGTTTACAGGAAGCAAACACCAGACATTGAACTAGTAGGTTAGGTGTATAAATCCATGTTTAACTGAAGCTAATTAGGTTAAACAGTCGACTTACAACCACAATAAGTTTGACAGTTGTAACCTCCCTTACCTACCTACAGCGTGAATGAATACCTTGGTGGTATGGTCAGTCGTCAAACAACAACTTCAGCTCTTAGGGTGGTGGTAACTGAGACATCTGTTTTGAGTTAACCGTCAAATGGTATATACAACTTACTGCTAAAGTGGAGTGCACGAATTTGCTAATAGAACTAATATCAGCTTTTCAGGAGCATAAAGACATTAAGAATAGCTAATTCCATAGTTGTCATGACTGGAAACAAAGGCCTAAACTACCTAACTTTGTGTCAGGACAGTTTCAGATACACGTCTTTTCACTAAAATGATGGAGTACACGAGTTCCAGCGCTTTAGCGGCATAGCTTACACTCAATGAAGAAGCAGTCTGCTAGACACTGAGGAAAAAACAAGCAACTCGGCAGGTATTTTGAATACTTACTGGTTTTGAAATGTTTTACAAGCCATTTAGGCTTACTCTCACTTCAGAAAATCAAATAATTACATTGGCTTACTTAACTTTTTTTGACGAGTATGCCGAATGCAGTGGCGTTCCTTCAGTCATTATTGAGATGCATATAGAGTGAACAGGATTTTCCTGGATTTACAGATACGCTTTGTTGACAAAATCTAGCAAGCAGGAGACTTCTGCTCCGATCAGGTTATCCTTTCTAAGGACTTTTGTCAAACGATGATTCATCTTAGTTGGGCTATACGGTTATGCGATAAAAAATTAACAATGAAATCGAAAGCCTGGTTGAATTGTTTCAGTCATTATTACACTTAGGTCCAGACAAATACACCAACATTTTGAATCCGAATTAACTACAGTTAGAGGACTGTTGAAAACCAGGAAGTACTGGGCAGCTGTTTCGCCCTTCTTTGTAACTCTTCACAGTATGAACCTATAACCCCAATCACGGATCGAATACAGTACTCTATGATTTTCAATGATCCCCTAACTGAAGTCATTTTTCGACGAAAATTGAGATCAGTAACCAGTCTGAAAACCAATACTTGAAAATTATGCTGACTGCTGATTTATAGAGATTTCCGTCATGGATTAAGTATACACATTCACAGGGCAATACACACACTTCTCAGTTACTTGCCCTATGAACGTAAAAGAAATGTTGCGAAATGTCTTACGAGTAGGAAAAGAAAGACATGTACGGATGACCAGTTACAAAATGAATTTAAATATATTTATGATCTCTTGACGGAGATGGTCCACCCGATTAGTTTCATAAAGAAACACCACAGAGAGAAAACTTGGGACTAAGACTGCATTTAAAAAACCTCTATTTATTAAGTTATGATTTAATGGTGACATCAAGTGAAATTTCATTCCAGAGACTTTCAAGGAGTAAACGAAGAACGTTTTACGCAGCATACTTATATCTGTCATTCTCTAGCCGACAAATGATTGGGACACAAACGAAGAATAAGATAGATAGTTTCGCCACATCTATGTGCATTTATCAATTCAACTGCACCCGCGGTGACATTTATGTTGGGCGTACTTTAGACAGCTTAACCAACGTGTCACTACTGAACATCTCCAATCGTGGTATGGCAAACGACAGATAAAAACAATCCATAACTCCATTTTGTCACATTTAGTTGATAGTGGTCATGTAGTGAAGAAAACGAAAGTTTTCAAGGTAATTCATCGCATCTCACCGAATCTTTCTAATAGACTTCGTATTTGTCTACTGCACATAGCCGAGGCAGGCGATTAACATTCGAACGATTAAACCTAACCTATACATTCAAAAGAAGTTCGTACAGCCATTATTCCTCCCCTGGCTTATTAAGACCTAACCAACTGATGACTTCTCTACCACCCCACACTTATATTTCCAACCACTCTCTTATCATCCCTTAATTTTACCACATCTTCATTGGAACGTATTTTATTTAATTCCCTTGCAATCTAGCATTACTCAATCCGTTCATTTGTTTTTCTTAGTCTTTATCGACTACTTCTACCTGAATATTGGTTAGTTTAATCATGCTGTTTTTCGTTACTCTAGTTATCACAGATAACCTCATTTTTCATCCTTGTTATTGATAGATTCATTATTATTATTATCTTTACTATTATTATGACTTACTGCACAATTTATATGACTGTCTGTTTTCGACATAGAACTTTGCACATATGTGCAGCAGTTCAGGTCGCCACACTCCCTCCTTGTAGCACACAAAGCAACAGAAGAAATGAATAATAGAGAGAGTAAACAGACGTGAGAGATAAAGAAATAGTAATAACGAAGAACAAAACAGTTTCATTGGAAATCATAAGTCACAAGAAGTGGATGCATCTGCGCCAGCCGGTCATTGAGAACGGTTTTGAGCCATGTCACCAATTGTTTCCAACCATTGGTTTTTACCGTCCCGAGGACCCCAACCAGCCAGGAAGTCTACACCTTCCTACGTGGCTTAGACTAGCTGTTGTAGATTTCATTGACTAGTGCCATGTTTTGGTTTGACCTCCGCTACCTCTTTTCCAGCCTGACCCTATATCAGCTAACATTGCTCGTTGAGGAGGGCGATGACTAGGCATACGTAACACAATTCCTAACCATCTCAGTCGATGTAATTTCACAGCCTCATCGATTGATTTCCCCTGTTTACCTAGAACTCGACGCCTAACTTCAAGATTGCACAATTTATATTCGAAATCTTATTATTCTATTGACAAAACACCACGACTGGTTTATATTTGAATTTTTATTTGTAAAGTTATGTATATTAGAGTTAAGCCTGATGAGATCTAATTGAAACCACAATATTGTTCGCTTAAATGTGTTGTTCTAGATTAAGTATACAGAGACTTACTATAATTTTAATGCTGTGTAGGGGGGTTTAATGGAAGCCGATGCACAGGAATCAATAAAGAACATCAGATTGCACTAAATCTTGTCTTTTAAAATAATTTTTATAACACAAGATCATCTGGTGAAATGTAGATCTACAGTGACTAGTTTAGGCTGAAAAGAAACCATTACATAATGTAAAATGACAAACTCACTAGCAGCTTGCTCAAGTTTAGTGAAAATAACTGTTAACTCCCCTATACAGACTCGCGTGTAGTAAAATTATTTACCAAACACGATAATCTATAAATACATGACAGCCAAGCAGGTACTCATTGTCACTCATTATCCCTTTCGTTTATTATTGTTCCCTCGGGTTCCGAGTGGAACATAGGGCTTCAACAATAAGTCTCCATTTTGTCCAATTTTTTGCGGTCCTCTTCGACTGACTGGCCCCACAATTGCCCATAGCCTCTGATCTGCTTCTTGCAAGATTTTCTCTATACTACCGTCGGACACACGTTCCACTCATCGTTTCTCATTGGGGTTTCACTCGAGCTATAGCCTTGGTGTGTGCCCAATCCATCTCCATTTTTTCCTACATATTTATTAAACAGTCGGCTTTTGGTTGTTTTGTCGCCAGAATTTCTTGTTGCTAATTCCTTCTGGCCGGCCGGCCATTTGACCTTCATTACGGGACCAGCGAAGACAGGTGTTGATAAAAGTCTACAGAAACCTGATGGAAGTGCTTTTCATGAATTCATGGGCGATTTTCTGATCCATATAGAAGAACTGATTGACTTAACATTGGTGTTCAAAATCCGAATTTTGTTTTCTATAAGGAATGCAGAAGACTTTTCTATTGATTTCAGAGTGTTGTATATTTATGAAATCGCAATTGCGGTTATTGTCCTCTCTCCCGCCACCCCCCACGTTTCTTGGTGTTCGAATCCATTCAGCCTATTACTTTATCTATTAGAAATTATTAGTGTATTTACTAACCTACTACTACTCTTATGAGTACTGTACTCAGAATTGTTATAGGTGAAAATAACATTTCAAACAAGGCACAATATGACAAATAATAAAGGCAATAATAACAAAATCAAGTTGTCAATACCACACTCTTGTTGATTATAGTTGCTATAGCATAAAGAATATTCTTTGAAATGTAACTCCCAAAAAACTATTCAGTGAATGTAAAGGAACCTGTTGTAGTTACTGTCTGATAATATACGCTGGTGATCACGATAATTAAGACGTGTGATTATAGAACGGACAACTGTGCCTTTTATCCACAAGACAGGGGTGTCAAAAAGAACACAAGCAGTAACTAGGACAAGAGACGAGAAATCTTAACAATCACGCCTTATGGCACAGTAATAACATGAATAACGGTGGTAGGTTTTCCGTAGCGACTTTCACTGTTTTTAGAAAATTTCATGGATAATAACCAAATATATAATAAAAAGATATTTGCAGTGAAGAAAATTTTCTTTTCGATGAAGTCGTCAACTCTCTGAAAAGGTCCATATACAAAAAGCCTACATGAAATGGACAATTCATCAACTTTCAAAGCCTTGTGCCCCTAAGCAGAAAGAGGAACCTTATACACACTCTTTCCTCGAGGATTCGGAGGATATGCAGCGAAGAAGTGATCGACGAAGAACTATGTAATCTCCGAGGAACCCTGATGGAAAGCAGTTTTCCGCCTAGGTTCATAGATAAGAATCTTATATCAAAGAAGACTTTCGAACAAGTCCAATCCGTCCCGAAGATAATACTTCTGCTTAATCTAGAATTCAAAGGTGACACTGAAGCAGAAATTTTTCGTAAACGCATCTGCAAATCTCTGAGGCAAACATACTTCGCCGGAAGCCTACAACTAACACTTTCCTGCAAGAAACTGTTCAGCCAGAATGCGAAAGACAAGCTGTTGCATTAGGCCATTTCAACATGCATATACCAGTTTACTTGTTCGCGCGGAGCTGAGTACATCGGCCGTACGATGTGTCAACTTAAAAAACGCGCTCGTGAACACTATCCAGCCTGGTTAGTAAAAGGAGAACGAAAACGTGTACATAATTCAGTGACAGAACATATGGTCAATTCAAGACATTCAGCGCCATTTGTAAAATCCTTCAAAACAATATACAAGATTGGATCAAACCTATCAAAGGGAGAAAAATTAAGACATCTAGGCATAGAGGAGGCACTAACCATCCAAAAGCTCAAACCCACACTATGTATCCAAAAGGAATACATCCAAACCTTGTCGGTGCCATGGCCATCACTAACAGGTAATTCTATTAATAGTGACTATCCCATTACCTTTCTTATCAGAACTTCCTGTCTATTTTGTCATTTTATTATTTATACACACTTAATCGCTGATTGCATAAACAACTATTCGTCACATTAGTTATGATCCCACTAGATTTTTTAATCCAAACATCCAGCCTATTTTGTTATTTCTACATTTATAACCCCTAATTGCACAACAAGTCGATCTTGTCAGCAATTATGATGCAAATTTGTTTGAGTTTTATCTGTCCCCCCGTTTATTATGACATTTTAATTCCTAATTGTAATATTATTGATTTGACCCTTAACCGGAAATTATTCTGGAACTTTCCTACCGATTTATCATAAATACACGAATGTACAGCCCAGTTGACGGTGACTTAGTTGAAAAGAAAATTTTCTCCGCTGCAACTGTCTTTTTACTATTCCCTATAACCAAATATATTTTATGTGGTACGGTAAATAATATCAACAATTCAGTTTACCAGCCCCAAAATTTAAAAGTGATATTAAACAGGATTTCATCATGAGCTGATATCGGTTAGAGAACCATTATAAAACACAACCGGAGAGTACTGGACAGCTAGCTGTTTCGTCCTAGTTTTGGACTCTACATCAGTCAGTACGCAACCACCGGAGTTCGAACTTGGGACCTTCTGGTCACGAAGCGAGGGTGCTCGGAGACCACTGAGCCATTGGGCCCGGTACAATGGTCATGATGTGGAGTGACCCATTAGCCAATGTCATCGCTAGCAAGTATTTGTCCTCATACCCGACAACCATTACTTATTCTGTTTCGCTCTTATACTTGTCAAACTCTATTGATTCTCTTCACTCATCTTCTTGTCTACCTCTGTGTGCTATTTGGAAGGTGGCAACTCGAACTGCTGCACTTCGGTGCCAAGTTCTATGTTGAATTCAGACAGACAGACAGATAGGTCAATGGTAGCCCAAAGGTCTTGGGTTTGAACCTCGGTAGTTGCGTGCCGATGAAGAGTCCAAAACAGGGTGAAACAACTGTCCAGTAGTCACAGGTGGATTTTCCAATGACTCTCTGTAACCGATGTGACCTGATGACGAAATTCTGTCAGTCAATCAAATCCCTGTGAACTACCACATTGATATAAAACAATAATATTTCAAAATACACATACTTGATTCCTGATGATGATGAGGAGGAGCATCATGTTGTTCTGAAGTTTCCATGTTAATTTCTGTATCATTTGTACATTGTTTAGATTCATCATTAGGATCAGAAACGGTGTCATTATCTACTACTACCTCTGAACATCGACGTAATAAATCTTCTCTAGCACGTCCAACTAATTTTTTAATATAATTTTTGAACATTTTAAATCCTGAGGAAGGAAGCTAAAAACATTTAAAAAAAGTTATAAGAAGTAGCGGATTAAAAAAAAATGAAAATTAAGATAGTGCTGGAAGTATTTTTGTAGATGTTTAGCTCGACTATTTTTTAGGGATACCTCCTTTTATTATGCCCTTATTATAGAAGTTTACCTAAGGATAAGTGGTGATTGGTGAAATTTATATGTTACTGTGATTTGGAGTCGTTAAAGAGTGGGATAACACTCTTCCACCTTGAGCAGCGAGAGAGTAGCACTTTGTGTTTCAATATGTTGTTATAATGTTACATAAACCTACAACGTGGATGAAAGTTGAAGTTTACATCACTCCCTATAGTAATCCATTTAATAACACTACCCTTACTTTTATTATCCTACGATGTAACCGTTAAGTGTGTATTTCTGTTTCTCCCTCTCTGTTTTTGTACTATCTTGAACTTCGTGTGTATGCACGTTTTACACAAGTTGACATTTTTTTACTGTAAAACTTGAGAGAAATATTTCCTGAATTAGGAACAAAAATTAGGTTTATCTGTTGTGGAGTTATGTCTCTGTCTGTCTGTCTATTTTCGACAAACGAATTTGCACATATGTGCGTCAGTTCAAGTCGCCACACTCCATGTAGCATAAAAAGCAAGAGAAGAAATCCATAATAGAGACAGTAAACAGGGGTGTGGGACAAAGGAATAGCAGTAACGAAGAACAAAACAGTTTCATTGGAAATCATAAGTCACAAGGAGTGGATGAGAACGATTTTGAGTCATGTCACCAATTGTTTCCAACTATTTGTTTTTACCGTCCCGAGGACCCCAACCAGTCAGGAAGTCTACACCTTCCTACGTGACTGGCTTAGACTAACTGTTGTAGATTTCATTGACAGGTGACATCTTTTGGTTTGACCTCCGCTACCTCTTTTCCAGCCTGACCCTATATCCGCTAACACTGCCCATCAGTCGAGGAAGGCGATGACTAGGCATACGTAACACATGTCTTAACCATCTCAGTCTATGTAACTTCACGACTTCGTCGATTGATTTCCCCTGTTTACCGAGAACTCTACGCCTAACCTCAATGTTGCTCACCTTATTATGCCACTTCACACGGGAAATAGAGCGCAGGCACCTATGATCAAAGACAGCTAGTCTTTTCATGTCTTCCACTCTCAGTGGCCACGTCTCACAACCATAAAGGAGGACGGTGCGCACTGATGAGCAGTACACCCGCCCTTTGGTCGATAGTCGGATATCTTGTCTACGCCAGAGACGGCGTAAACTGGCAGACAAATGCGAAACTAGCCCTATGTAACCTTGCTGAGATTTCGTCAGAGATCAACACGTTGGCACTGGTTGATGGTACTTCCCAAATAAGTGAAGCCGTCAACGTGCTCTACCAATTCACTCCCTATTTCTAAACTATGAGTCTGTGTAGTCCAGTCTCCTGTAACATCATCTTGCATTTGGCGGGAGCGAATCGCATGCCAAACATTCGTAGATTGCAGCTCAAGGTGTTTACAAGACTGCATTTTGTCCGAGTCGTCGCCTAGGAGGACTATATCGTCTGCATATTCTAAGTCAACGAGATTATTCCCTGGTAGCAAGTCAATCCCGGAGTCGCTGAAGTCACTTAGGGTTAAGTCCATTAGTAAATCTATGATGAAGTTGAATAGAAAAGGCGATAATGGGCATCCTTGACGGACACCACTGGTCGTCACCAGTTCAGATGACAGCTCGCGGTAAGCCCCCACCTGGCTGTATGAGTACGAGTAGAGTGCCTTCATCAGTGCAATATATTTTCTCGGCATTCCCTTTATAGCCAAGCATCTCCAGAGAACTTCTCGATCGACAGAGTCGAATGCTGCCCTAGGTCAAGAAATATAATGACTGTTGGACGCCGGTAGGAATTCCTATGTTCTCGAATCTGTCGGAGGGTGAAGATATGATCAATACACCCTCTCCCTAGTCTAAAGCCTGCTTGGCTCTCTCGTGTTTGTGCCTCCCGAGCACTACTTAGTCTACGCATGATTATTACAGTGTGGAATCAAACTGTAATCAAAAATAAAAAAATAAAAAATATTGAGCCTAGGACTTTAGATACCATATTAGTCAAGCTGATCCCTCTGTGATTATCACAGGAAGACTTGTTGGTCTATGTCAATGATTCAACTAGCCACACTGAGGCCATAACCCCACCCCACACCCCAGCCAACCTAATCCAATGCAAAATATTTTATTCGTGTTGATGTCATTACGGTTTTTAAGATATAACTCCCATATTGGATAACGAATAGTGCGTCGGTGGAACAGCGGTAGAATGGTTGCCGAACACGCCTCATGTGGTCTAGGGTTCGATCCCTGCCACGGACGTACTCCTTCACCTCACTAAGCTAGTACTAAGACTGGTAAGGAGAGAGGGTCGGACATGAGGCTAGCAACACCATCCCGTAAAAATAGACACCACTGCTACAGAAACTTCAATCCTCTAACTATAAGCCTCATGTTCCACTGGGAACGTAAAGGAATAAAAAAAAATATATTGCATAACGAATAAGTATGCCTAGACAGCTTAAAAGTAGACATTAACTTAAAATTTCTTTGAAAACAACGAGTGGTGCAGTAAAATAATACGTCTTCAACTATCAAAACTTGCTCCTTCGATCCACACTGCAGATGACACACGGCTGGAAGGAAACACTGACAACCAACCAAGAAAATATTTGAGTAGAGCAAGAACAACAGTGGGTTTGTGCAGAATAAGATGATGGTACCATCACTCACTGTCCATTTCGTTGGCTTCTAATCTCAACTGATTACAGCCTAAAGAAATTATCAATAAGTTTATGTATAGAAACAATTTTAACACATTTACTTAGACAGAGAGTTCAAGTTTAAACAAAAAGTCAGTGTACGCACTCAGTGGTAATAATAATAATAATCACTGTCCCAAACAATAAGAATCACACATAATGGAATTTCCAGTGTTAAAGATTACGTAATCAAATGGGAGAGAGGATAAAGACATATAGTTACCAAGGGAAGAAAAAACTGATGACTGCTTGCACTTGAACACATAAATTGGGTTTAAGGCGCTTCGTAGAGATTACTTCGGCACACCTGAGGAGAATTGAGCTATTTAGTCAACTGATAATTCCAAAGGATTTTGAGATGTCCACATCATAACTTATATTGACGAGATGCCTGGCAATGGAACTATTCAAAGGGTTTCTTCCTTTGGGATGTAGGCCGTTTTGGTACATGTTTAGCAAATCGGAATCATTAACAAGTACGTAAGATGTGAGGGGTCAAATATCAAATAAATCACAGTGGGAAAACAACCTATCTTCATTCAACTCGAGTTTATTATTATTATCATATCCTTTAATTCCTAGAGGAACATAGGGCTTCAGCTGCGCGTCTCCACTGCGTTCGGTTTCCTGCCAACGTTTTCAGCCCGCTCCAGGTCTGCCCACATGCTTTCATCTCCTCTTCATATGACCTCCTCCAAGTCACCCTTGCGCCGACGACCAACTCGCCGTCCCCCTTTCGGGTTCCACTCGAGCAATGACTTGTCTAGTGATGTCACTTGATGGTTTCCTCAGCGTATGGCCAATCCATCTCCCTTTCTTCCTGCCTCTTTGTTTCACAATCGGTTTCTGGTTGGTTCGCTCATTGCCAGAGATCCCTGCCTGTTTCTGATCTTTTCTGGCCGGCCATCTGATCTTGAGCGGAGTATTGAGCGAAGAAGACTGTTAATGAAGGTCTGTAGTTTGTTTGAGATGCTCTTTATGACGTCTGATCCGTATAGTAGCACTGACTGACTTCACATTGGAGTTAAAGATCGGAATCTTATTTTTCCTGTTGAGTGCTGTTGACCTCCACACAGACTTGAGAGTAATGAAAGCTTGTCTTGCTTTTCCGATTCTGGCTTTGATATCCTCATCAGTTCCATCGGCCTGTAGTTGAAACGATGCTTCCTATGCTGAGTAGGTAAAGGAGGTTGTTTCTTTCAGGTTCCTCCTATTTGTGCTGACTGATTGTTGTTGTTGCTGTTGCAGTTAGTCAGGAATCTTCATCACCTCTGTTTTATCTATGTTCACCTGAAGTCCTATCTTTTCTGGATGCTTCTTCTGCCAGCTTGTTGCTTGCAACTCGAGTTTAAGGGTGAAAATATTGCAGGAATAGTTAACAGAAGATTGAATATGTCACCAGCCAAAGTCTATCCTAAGATGGTCCCTATTTATCAGACAACGTGCTCTTTGGTGCAATCAAAAATCGACAAATAGGATAGGCTCTGGCTAGTGACATATTCAATCTTCTTTTCTTTTTAACTATTCCTGCAATATTATCACCCTTAAAATCGAGTTGATTGACTTGCTTGATATTTGAGCCTTCACATCTTACATATTTGTTAATGATTCCGATTTGCTAAACATGTACCAAAAAGGCGCCTACATATCAAGGGAACAAACGTTTTGAATAGTGCCATTACCAGGCATCTCCCCGATAAGGGTCATGATGTGGACATCTCAAAATCCTTTAAAATTAATGAAAATAAAACACATAGATCAGCGAAGAGTCTCTTTTCGGTGAATTAGTTTCCTTAGCTGTACAATCGCATTTATATATACTTATTTTTGTATGTGTGTGTGTGTGTACACCAGGTTTGTCCGATATGAATAAAAATAAGTTTGGCTTATCGTTGTCAAGACATTTCGAAAATGTGATGAGTAATCAAACTGTAACTTGGGGGGCGGGGCGGGGGGTGAGTGGATTGAAGATCATTAAGAGGGTAGTGGGGATGTGTTGTCAAAAAAACATAGTTATTAATGTTAATCAATACATAAAAGTTGAATATCGGCAACACAATAAGTAGATATAGTTTATCTGAAACGTGTAATGTATTTGTGCAACACATTTCGGACATTCTGATCACACACGTACGTGTCATACATAGTTTTATGGAAGCCATGAATCGTTATAATACAGGTCAGATTGTGTACGGGTCAAGGTCACAAATATTGGTTAGGGAGATGACACAGAGGTGTAGATAAGATAGAAAAAACAAAGCAAAGAAGGGGTTGAAAATATTATGAAGTAAAATGAACCATAGTTCTAAACTGGATTATCAAGGCAGTAATAAAACATAACTTTTGGACACATAAGATAGCTTTAAGTCTTTTTATGGCCAAGGCTTCAACGAATTCAAATATGTGACCCAACCTAGTTTTATTTATGCGCTTAAAAGCATTGTTGAAATTAAACCTTGTGACTCATCTCTATAATGTGCTTCGCTATAGATGATATTGGGCATTTATTTCCGGAATCAATTGTATCTGGCGATTTTATTTATTGATGCAGCGATTTTGTAATATGTTCTGTAGTCCTCACCTACAAAGACTGATGGGTTCTCCTTATGTACGTGTGTCCACACATATGAATCGGTTAGCACAATGGGATGTGACACTATCGTCCGAATGCTGTGAAGGCTTACAGGACAGCATAAGTCTCAGTTTCTCTATGAAGACAAGTTGAGTAAACGAAATAGAGTTGCGTAATGAGATGAACAGTTTAATGAATGAGTTGTGATTAATAAGGTGCGCATAGAAATATAAGAAAATATGGAATTATGTAGGTGTTCTAAAAGTTAAAAATGTTATAAAGAGTTAGAAAAGCAAGCACACAACACACCGGGACAGCAGAAGTCAACACGGTTTTTAACATGATAGTAAAGGTGGTTAGATGGTTTTCTTTCCGACACATAACTTTGGTTTCTCCAAGTGAATGGCTAAGATTTCAGCAATGCAGAGGAGATGATACCGTATCGACTTTAATAGGTTATTCTTTGAAGGAGGTATTTGTTGAAATGGAATGACCATTGTTGACGAGGTGTTCGACTATCGCACCCCTTTTACGGCCACTTTAAAATTATCGGTAGACGAGACAGCTCAGTTCTGCTCAATTTTGCCGAATCAATCTCTATCAAGCGCCTTAAACTCAATTTATGTGTTCCGGAAGAAGCAGTTATTAGTCTTTTCTTTCCCTTTATCTTGATCCTCCCTCCAATTCGACTACGTTACCTTTATGCTGGAAATTCCATTATGTGTGATTCTTATTGTTTGGGACAGTGATTATTATTATTATTACCACTGAGTGCGTACACTGACTTTTTGTTTAAACTTGAACTCTCTGTCTAAGTAAATGTGTTAAAATTGTTTCTATACATAAACTTATTGATAATTTCTTTAGGCTGTAATCAGTTGAGATTAGAAGCCAACGAAATGGACAGTGAGTGATGGTACCATCATCTTATTCTGCACAAACCCACTGTTGTTCTTGCTCTACTCAAATTCATGGAGGGGGAATTAATGTATTAAGGAAATATTGCCGCGAAATTTGCGGAAGTTAATATATTAGACATACTGAGAAGACGTTCAAGCCACATGACGCAACTGACCCTAAAGAAGAACCCAAATTTGTAGCGACAGATTGGGCGTTTGGCGGTAATATAGGGATCATTTGTGACTGACCTAACTGTATCTTTACCTGTCAGATGTCAAAATGACTGCTCTAAACCAAATAACTTTTTATCAGAAATCAGCCAATGGTTCAAGGAAAACGGTCTAACCTTAAATCCCTCTGAATGCCAAACAGTCAATTTCACCTTAAGGCATAAATCTGACCTAAACAAGCTGGTTAGCATTCACGAGGTATGCAACATTGATGGCACTGAAATTCAAACCAAGTCAGAAATTAAATACCTAGGCGTCACTCTATCTTCTGATCTTTCCTGGTCGTCTCATATCTTGACGATTTCTAAGAAAATATTCCGTCTTACCTTCAACATCAAGAAGTTAAGACATTCTGGTGTAACCCAACCCTTACTCCTACAATTTGTTAACTCCCGTATTCTGCCTCTTATTCTCTATTGTTCCCCCTTAGTCTTTCCTGGGCTATTGAAGAAAGACTATACCTTATTACGTAGGATGTTAAAGGTTGTCAGCAGGGTAAGCAACGTGCCACTTAGCCAGCTTGTTAATATTCTGGTGGACAGGCACATGGACTCATGTGAAAAATGGGCGATATCCATCTTATCTGACTCACAACACCCTCTACATTCACAACTCTCCCCATGTATCTCTTCAGGGAAAACCAGAAGCCTATATAGGAAACTATATGCCCGCACTAGCAAGTACAAAAACTCATCCATACCCTACCTAGCTCGTGTTTTGTGCGATAAGGAAAGCATTAGGCGTGAAACCTTTAACTTATTAAATAGTCAGTAGAACAAATAGATCCCGTCTTTCCAACTCACATCATTTACAGGTACAACGTTTTCTCTCCACCAATTTTATTTTGTATTTATTTCTGTCATGTGCCGTTTTGTTTCTCTCTTCCTTACAAACTCTACTAAAAACATTCTTGTTCGTTCTTTCACACTCTGTATATCTCGACCATTTTGCTATCGCTTACGTCAGTAAATACGCTAGTAGTATCTACCTTTCTAACACCTTCAAACACTGTTTAAATTTTGGCTTTGCTACCGACATGCTAATATGCTGTTGTCAAAACTGACTGAGATAACTTTAATCTATGTAGAACTTTATTTATTGTTAACGTACTAACTGGATGCAATATTGTAGTAAAAATGCTGAGAATTCCATTCTGTATCACAAGTACTGATTTGGAATAAAGCTATTATCTTATCTTATATGACAGTTTATAGGTAATCATGGAACCGGTCAAAAGTGATGTCAAAGAACTGAGTGCAATGGTGGTGTGTTGCTGCTGATGCCTTATACGCACTCTACTGGGAACGAGAGGAATGGGAGAAAATAACAGTAGTAATAATGTGTCCGTACTATATGAGTACGGGTCACAAACTTGATATGTCACGAAGAGAATTCCCAACAGCCTATTGCACACGTTCATCAACAACTGCCTTTGCTGGTTGCCGGCCAGCCACAAAAAATCAGCAACAAGAAATTCTGACTGGAGACAAGCCATCCAACAGCCGATCGCTCAACAAATATGTAAGGGAAAATGGAGATGGATCGGGCAAACGTTAAAGAGGTCATCGTATGAAGTCGTCCCCAATGCAGGCCAACACTTGAGTGGAATCCGAATGGGAAGTGACGAATGGGTGGTCAGTGTGAGGGTGACATAGAAGAGATGGTGTGTTGGGGCGGGAGAGGAAGAGATGAGAGATTATAATAGGCAATCGTGAACCCAGCTGAAGAGGATAGCAGAAAACAGAACAAAGTGGAGATGTGTCGTTGAATCCTTATGTTCCACTCAGAACCCAAGTGAATAATAATAACAATAATAATAGTACATGACTACACTAGCAATTGTAAAGAAACATCACAAAAACGAAATACTCACCATCTTTTTATTTAATGCATTTTTAATCAACCAAGACTGTTCAAGTGTTTTAAACTTCCAATTGTTATAATCATCGTGCCACATTCGTAAATAATTTAAAGCCTCTTCTTGAGCATGGTTAGCTGGTCTAGTTTTCCCTTCATTTTGTTGTAGTAATTTCCTCGCATGTAATTGTTTACGTGAATATTTTTTCTTTAATTGACGCTTTTTATACTTTTTAAGTTTAATAAGATTTTTATTTTTACGTGGCTTAATCACGTTGTTTTGATCGTCATTATTATTATTATTATCATTGGCAGTACTGGTATCCGCATATTCGAGTTCTGCCTTATTCGGTATAATGAAAGGAGGTTTAGATAACTTGCGTAGTTTTGCTGAAGTCTGGAAATCACAAATATTAAGAGAAAAACATAACGATTCAACAGGATGGAAGACATTGGTTTAACATATACAAACCGTCAAAAGCTAAATCATCTTAGGTTTTACCAAAATGGTGGATGGTGACTAGTAGTGGATTTCAGGATATAATGTGTATTTAGTCCTGTTTGGGATTCGTCAGCTATCTGAATGTATCTGCACTCCCTACTGAATGATGGAATGTGGGTTCACCCGGATGACGAGATTCAAAGCATCATGGATTCCACCAATTTACTTCAAGTTAAATTATCAGACATTGTCGAAGCATCTGCACAAGGAGCTCACATGTTAACCTGACGCCGAACACTTCGGTCCAATCAATCAATGGAGAAGTACAAATTAAATGAAATCATCTCACATTGTGTTGCCGCGTATTCATTCTTCTTGGCTTTTTTAGGCCTTTTATTGGGAAGATATATGTAGTTCTTAGAAAAGCTTCCATTAAAAGGATTGCGCTAGTGGTAAAACACATTTTACACAACAACTATAACCCCGTTTCAAATAATGAATAATAAAGACTGCTCACTGTTTCTTTTCAATAAAGGATGGAGCTATCTCTTACAGGTCCATGTTAGTAGGTTAGCTCAAGTATTTATCAGACTATATTTAATGTCATTGTTGACACCCTACATAATGGTCGTATTCTGCATAGGAACATAGTCAAAATGTGTTTGATATCAATATCGTAACTTTTCTTAAAGCATATTAGTAGGGCTTGTGGTATGCCACTGCGTGAGCTCGCCAATATTATAGTAGACAGACACATAAATACCTGTACAAAATGGGCAAAGACCGTACTGTCAGACTCCCTGCACCCCCTTTATTCACCACTATCCCCTTGCATCTCATCAGGTTGGACGAGAAGTCAATATAAGAAGTTATATGCTCGAATCACTAAGTACAAAAATTCTACAATACCCTATTTAGCCCGTATTTTATGTGATGAAGACACTGTTACACCTGAAGCATATAAGTTACTATGTATTTAGCAAAGTGAATCGACCCTTTCATTGTTCGTTCATCTTTCTGTAATTTTATGGTGTCGCCCTTTCTATCGTTTAATTATAACTTAGCTATTTTATTTTAGTTGTTATTACCATTATTACTACAATTTTATACTTTATGCATATTTTTCTCCTTATCGCATACTGTGATCTGCGACAGAGCTGCTATAACAACATTTTGTTATTATTATTATTATTATTATATAATGTTTTTTTGTCGTTTTGAGTAAACTAGATGCAATATTGTACTGAATGCTGAAAATTCCTTGCTGTATCATTGGTACTGTTTTTGGAATAAAGCAAAATTATTATTATTATAATTATTATAAATGAATACGACAATTTGTACCCAATAACTGCCATGTTATCTGATAAATACAATAATATAAGGATAAAACTTGGGCACTGCGTCGGTGGTATAGCGGTTAGGACACTCGCCGACCATTCGCATGGTCCGGGGTTCGATCCCCGGCCACGGATGCACTCCTCTACCTCACCAAGCCAGAAACATTACTGGTGAAGAGGAAAGGTTGGGCATAAGGCTAGCAACCCCATTCCGTAAAATAAACATTGCTACAGAAACTTCAAGCCACTAGCTTGAAGGTGTCCTATGTTCCACTGAGGAACGTGAAGGAAAAAAAAACAACTGTGGTAGAGTATAATTCCACTATGAATAGAATTTTATTCTGATAAAGTTACACAGTGTTATATAGTAAAGTGAACTGATGACCAAGTGTCGAGCACAATTTATTGCTCATAATCATATCACACATATAATAAACCCACTGGTAAAGGGAATGAACTTCACATTTGAATCGGAAAATGAACAAGCAGAATTAGCCATATTAGGTTGTATAATAAAACGAACAGAAGAAGATAAACTGAACACTCGTGTTTATAAAAAGCCAACTTATTCTAATAGATATTTAGACTTTAATTCATCACACCCGCTGTTACCTTTAGTTTGGGGTTGGTTAAGTGTGTCTAACAAACCAAGCAATAGCACTAAGTAGCACAACAAAAAAAACCTAAATGATGAAATGAAACAGATGGAAAAAGTGTTGGTGCTAAATAACTAGCATATACAATTAATTCATTAGGAAGATCACAAAAGGTCAAAAGCAAAATAAAAATAATCGGGAAACTAATAATGATAACATATATAAGAAAAAAATATAAGGCATCTACAGTTTTACCGTATAAAATTGAAGTATGCGCTGAAGATGTCGCCTAGTAGGGCGATGAAAGCTTCGCAAAATTAACTGACCAGCTCAGAGAACAACACCACATGAAAATCATCCAACCGAGCTAAAAATCTTCCGTATCATATCTAAATCAGGAATTAGGGTGGCATTCAAACCAACAAACTCACTCAGGTAGGACCAGCTCTGTATGTTAAAGAACCCAGTGAACCCAACTAAACAAAATGCCTGGAAATGACTGTGAATTAGATCAACTGTCTGTCTGTTCTCGACACAGAACTTTGCACAAATGTGCGGAAGTTCAAGTCGCCACACTCCGTGTAGCACGCGAAGCAATAGAAGAAAGTATAAGAAAAGCATAATAGAAACAGTGAGCAGAGGGGTGAGACAAAGGAGGAGTAATAACGAAGAACAAAACAGTTTCATTGGAGATCATAAGTCACAAGGAGTGGATGCATCTGCGACACTGAGGACGATTTTGAGCCATGTCACCAATTGTTTCCAACTACATATGTCTAACTAGTAGTTCAAGAGTGGTGAGATTATCAGAACATAAGAATTCAGCGAAGGTTAGAATCATTGATCCCATGAGGATAATTAATTTAGAAGAAAATTTGACAGCGTTATTAGAAGACGAAGATTATCTGAAGAATGTGATGTATTTGCGCTATACATTTCGAACAATCTGATCACACATTTACTTGTCAAGTCAATATATATGGAAAAGATAAATTAAACAACGTGATAAAAGAGAATTAAGAATAATTAACACTAACGTTTGGTAATCCAATCAAATAAGGATTACCAAGGTAGGTTAAGAGTAATAACAAACTGTTTTTGAATACACAAGGGGGGCTTAAGTTTATGAATAGCTATAGTCTCAGCGTATTTCAGTAGACGCCCTTGACATTAAAGGCTGAGTTAACATCAATCTTATGGTTCATCTCGATTAGATGTTTAGCTATAGACGAAGTTGGTAGTCTGACACCTGCATCTATTGGCTTGTCACAGTTCATCTGTTTTTCTAAAGATTTCGGGATATGCTCTCCCCCCCTCACGTGCAAGGCGCGATAACTCCTCCCTATGTATGCATGTCCACACACACACGAAAATTGGTAAATTGTGTGGGATGTGATATAATCACTTGTGCACTTTTTAGGTTTACACTTACTTACCTTACTTTACTTTACTTCGGCTATCTCCTACGGGAGGATGAGCCGGCTTCATGAACGTCTCGAATCATCGCTGCCCAGGCGCGGCAATTTGTAAGAGAGTTCATGAAGTTTCATGGGAATTTGGTACGAGTGATGTCCCCAGCATCGCTTGGCCTTTTGTTTGAGAGTGCAGCTCTAGCCTTTACACAGCCAAGTGTGACCTACAAGGCAGTAGGAGTGGAGTAAGGAGTCCACTATCCATTGGGAGCCGGTGACCGGAGTTCGGTTCATACGCCTTTTTGAATGGGGCCAGACATCCAGGACATCCAAAAAGCCCTTTGTCCATACGTCTGCCGGTGAGCTCCAGTGAGCTTCATACGCCAGTCGTTGGAGGTTTGGAATCAGGGTTTAGCCATCTCCCCTAGACCGTCATCCAATGGACAGTCAACCCGGTGGAGAGCGCCGGGCATCCGCTTTCGCCCTCTCACTTTGGTGAGAAACACCTCCACCACGTGAAGGCAGTGAGTAGGACTTCCTCAGGAGAGGCTATGTAAGACGCCCGGTCATATGGGAGCATTTCAAGAGGTGTGCGGAGGGGTGGCCAACCCGCAGCGCAAGACACCCACCCCCGACCATCCTGAGGCTTTGGAGGCTTTTAGGTTTACAGTGAGGCATATATTCAGCTTTTTCCACAATTACAAGCTGGGCTGCATAGTAGGTCCTACGGATGATCCAATTCAACCTTTGTCTCACAATCCTACTGTTTATTTCCCCGTTATATGGTAATTTGATGAAAACCTTTTTCTTAGGGACGGTATGGGTTGTAGGTTTAGAGGCTAGTTGACCTCTACACCTGTTTAAAAATTTTAAAGGATATCAGTTTTTAACAAGAGTATCTATCAATATTTCGTTTTCCTTGCCTATAACATCAGCCGTGCAAATACGCTGAATCCTCTTAAATAGACACTTCACCAAGCCTCTCTTATACTGTGATGGACAGAAGCTGTGAAAATTAAGGTACTGTCCTGTCCAAGTGGGCTTCCTGTAGATAGACCGTCTTATTAAGCCAATATCTCTTCGACTCAGAAGTATGTCTAAAAATGCTAGCTGGTTGAAACTTTCTTCCTCGCATGTAAGACTAGTATGTTTTTGTACAGAGTTAAGTCTGTCTAATAGGTGACTCGCATCTTCATGATCGTCACATATCAAAATGATATCATCTACATATCTCCTATAGAAGGGCAATTTTGAAATTAAATCAAGGGATAGGTTTTCGACGTAAGACATGTAAACGTCCGCTAACAAAGGTCCTAATGGAGTCCCCAAAGCAACACCATCCACTTGTCGAAAATGTTTGCCTTCAAACGTGAAATGGACGTTATCAGTACATAATAATAATAATAATAATAATAATAATAATAATAATAAATCTTTCAAATAAGTTAAAGGGAATAAGGGAATGAAAAACAACTAGAAGATATATACTCACAAAGAATATCAACAGTCTTAATCAATGGTACATTAATAAACAAAGAATTAACATCAAATGAATACATTTTCCTATCTTTTATGTTCATATCTACAAGACAGTCAACAAGTTCAAATGTATCTTTCAAAGTAAACTTACATAATTCATTGCGTACTGGACTTAAAATATCAGCTAACCATTTTGCTAATTCATTTGTAGGAGAGATACACATTGAAAGAATCGGACGTAATGGACTATCAACCTTATGAATTTTAGGTAATCCATAGAGGTTTGGAAAATCACATCCCATGGGTTTCAAGTAATTAAACTCCTGTTTATCGATAACGTCCATGCCACGAAGTTTTACTAAATGAGAATTTACTTTTCCTTCCAATTTCCTGATATCATCCGAAGGAATATCGGCCATGAATTTGCTTTTGTCATTAAGGATGGATAACATTTTTGTTTTATAATCACTTCTGTCGATTACAACTACACCAGATCCTTTGTCAGGTTTCAAAATAACTATGTCGGATCTATTACGTAATTCCTTTAGGGCTTTAAATGAGTTGATGTTAAAATGCTTCTTTGTCTCCGACTTGAATTACGGAATTGGTGTGCTACATCTACAAATTTAACATTCAACCATCTTTGGTCATCTGTCGAAGAAGGAGTTAGAGAACTCAACGGATCATACAAATTTTCAAACTGAGAATCAATTGCTAAGTCCGAAATATTGTTTAATGGGATAGAAAAATTGAAACCAAGTGATAACACCTGCTTATTCGTGCAATAAAAGTTCCGCTGATGACAGATTTGTCACATTGGTTGAAAACTGATATCCTTTAAAATTTTTAAACAGGTGTAGAGGTCAACTAGCCTCTAAACCTACAACCCATACCGTCCCTAAGAAAAAGGTTTTCATCAAATTACCATATAACGGGGAAATAAACAGTAGGATTGTGAGACAAAGGTTGAATTGGATCATCCGTAGGACCTACTATGCAGCCCAGCTTGTAATTGTGGAAAAAGCTGAATATATGCCTCACTGTAAACCTAAAAGCCTCCAAAGCCTCAGGATGGTCGGGGGTGGGTGTCTTGCGCTGCGGGTTGGCCACCCCTCCGCACACCTCTTGAAATGCTCCCATATGACCGGGCGTCTTACATAGCCTCTCCTGAGGAAGTCCTACTCACTGCCTTCACGTGGTGGAGGTGTTTCTCACCAAAGTGAGAGGGCGAAAGCGGATGCCCGGCGCTCTCCACCGGGTTGACTGTCCATTGGATGACGGTCTAGGGGAGATGGCTAAACCCTGATTCCAAACCTCCAACGACTGGCGTATGAAGCTCACTGGAGCTCACCGGCAGACGTATGGACAAAGGGCTTTTTGGATGTCCTGGATGTCTGGCCCCATTCAAAAAGGCGTATGAACCGAACTCCGGTCACCGGCTCCCAATGGATAGTGGACTCCTTACTCCACTCCTACTGCCTTGTAGGTCACACTTGGCTGTGTAAAGGCTAGAGCTGCACTCTCAAACAAAAGGCCAAGCGATGCTGGGGACATCACTCGTACCAAATTCCCATGAAACTTCATGAACTCTCTTACAAATTGCCGCGCCTGGGCAGCGATGATTCGAGACGTTCATGAAGCCGGCTCATCCTCCCGTAGGAGATAGCCGAAGTAAAGTAAAGTAAGGTAAGTAAGTGTAAACCTAAAAAGTGCACAAGTGATTATATCACATCCCACACAATTTACCAATTTTCGTGTGTGTGTGGACATGCATACATAGGGAGGAGTTATCGCGCCTTGCACGTGAGGGGGGGAGAGCATATCCCGAAATCTTTAGAAAAACAGATGAATTGTGACAAGCCAATAGATGCAGGTGTCAGACTACCAACTTCGTCTATAGCTAAACATCTAATCGAGATGAACCATAAGATTGATGTTAACTCAGCCTTTAATGTCAAGGGCGTCTACTGAAATACGCTGAGACTATAGCTATTCATAAACTTAAGCCCCCCTTGTGTATTCAAAAACAGTTTGTTATTACTCTTAACCTACCTTGGTAATCCTTATTTGATTGGATTACCAAACGTTAGTGTTAATTATTCTTAATTCTCTTTTATCACGTTGTTTAATTTATCTTTTCCATATATATTGACTTGACAAGTAAATGTGTGATCAGATTGTTCGAAATGTATAGCGCAAATACATCACATTCTTCAGATAATCTTCGTCTTCTAATAACGCTGTCAAAATTTCTGAAAGGGACTATTTGTTTTTAAATTTAGAAAAATACTCAGCGATTGCATTGTATGCCTTAACACGAAACCACACAATGCGGTGGTTGTGTTAAGGCATGGTTCATCGAGTCTACACTCAACACATGCAATAGAAGTGACTGAACGCAAATACGAGACATATGCAAGATATTATTACCAGTCAAATCAGAGGATGATAATAAATACTGTTAAAATATATTTCAATTCACATTATTACATCCTAACAAGTTATTTACTTTAGTAAAAAAAACTCTTATTTCCCATCTTATTGACTAACAACACACGTCTTATTTCCCATTCTATTGTATTTTAATTGATAACACAAATATATAAATGAAGTAAGAAAGTTATGTAAGTACCTTGATATGATTAATATGAGCAATGAATTGTGATCGGCAGGTGGTCATCAGTAAAATTTACTGAATAACACTGTTTTTTTCCTTCACGTTCCCAGTGGGACATAGGGCACCTTCAAGCTAGTGGCTTGAAGTTTCGGTAGCAGTGGTGTTTAATTTTACGGGATGGGGTTGCTAGCCTCATGCCCAATCTTTCCTCTTTACCAGCATTATTTCTGGCTTAGTGAGGTAAAGGAGTGCATCCATGGCCGGGGATCGAACTCCGGACCATGTGCATGGTCGGCGAGCGTCCTAACCGCTTTGCCACCGACGCCATAACACTGTGTGACTCTATCTAAATAAAATTGTATTCATAATAGGATTAATCACAATGATGTATTGTGTACCACAGCGCATCCAGTCTGGGAAAAAAGCTACCTGTATACGTAAATAGCAACAATATAATGTACGCAGTAAAACCAACAAAAAATTTTGAATTTCAAGTGGAAGCAGAGAAGAAAAAGAAATCAAAATGAACTCCGTCTGTGTTAAGCATTTTTATTATTATTTTGACACTGTACATAATTGATTACTGCTAATAAAATTTTTAATAAGAAATATCCTATTAAACTACATTAATCAGGAAATTAGGGGAAGACTGCAAAGTATTGCAACAGATCAATACAACATACAAGTTTGTGGAAACATATCCAGAAAAGATGAAGATCATTAAGATTTGTAAACATTTCTTTGTTTTAATTGTATACATGTGCTGCATATATTGAGTGCAGAATCCTATGAAACAGACTGATATCGCTGTTGAATAACTATCTATATATCTGTAAAGGGAAAGTACAAAAATGGGAAGATAACGAGGTGAGACATAATTGACAAAACCTATGGTGAGGGAAAATTCTATACGAATGAGAAATTATGCCTAATAGAAGCATGGAATTGAGAGAGAAAGAACAGTCACATGGAAGGTGTTTATTGGATACGGGAGATTACAAAGAGTAAATACATCTATGCTAGTCATTGAGGACGATTTTTAGCCATACCACTAATTGTCTCCAGTTGTTACTGGTTCTTACCATCCTGAGGACAACAACCAGGATGTCTAAACCTCCCTAAGTGGCTACCTAACTTTTGTGGATTTTATTGACTGATGAAGCTATGTTTTAGTTTGACCACCACTAGCTGTTTTCCAACCTGTCAGCTAACATTATCCGTCGAGGAAGGCGGTGGCTAGGCGTGGATAACACATGTCATAAGCATCTTAATCGGTGTAACTTCGCAAACTCGTTGATTGATTTCCCCTCCTTCCCCAGCACTCGACGCCTAACTTTAATATTACTCACCCTTTTCTACCACCTAACACAGGAAATACAACGCAGATACCTGTGATCAAAGACAGCGAGCTATTTTATATCTTCCAATTTCAGTAGCCATGAGTCACGGTCAACAAGGTGGACGGGGCGAACTGCTGAACAGTATGTATGTCCTCTGGTCGATAGTCAGCCGGATATCACGTCTACCAAGACAGAGATGACGTAAGTTGGCATATGCCAAACAAGCCTTTTGTGTCTGTGCTGAGATTTCGTCAGTGACCAACCCATTGGGGCTGGCTGATGCAACTCCCCGAATAAGTGAAGTGGTCAACACGCTCTACCAATTCATTCCCTATCTTTAAGCTCGGAGCTAATGTATTCCAGTTCAGTACTTTAGCATTATTTTACATTTGACGGGAGCGAATCGCATTTCAAACATTCGAAGATTTCTCCTAATCAAGGTGTTTCGAAGACTCTGCATTTTGTCAGCGTTTTCATCTAGTAGGGAGGACGAGATTATTACCTGGTAGCAAGTCAACCTCTGAATCACTTAAGTCAGTTAGGGTTAAGTCCATTAGTACATCTATGATGCAATTAAACAGAAATGGGGGCATTTGGCATCCGTGACGGGTACCACTGGTTGTTACCACTTCAGATGACAACTCTACTTAGGCCCGACCGATAGCTGCTACCTAAGCGTGGTGGTAGGGGTTGTATAACGTAATGACTCAACAAGCTACACTGGTTGGAACTAATGTTCCTGCAGGTCTTACCATGCAAGGAAGATTGTTATGATAGCGGTTAGACTAAAAGCAACTACCGACACAGTGTAAGATCATTTTTACCCTATGATGGGGATCTGTGCGCAAAGTCGTACTGTTGGGGAACAGGGATGTAACGGCCGCCGTAAGGTGTTTCCCTAAGATGACCAGCACGCCAGAAAAGGTCGACGCCAAATAGTGTACATCCCTACTTACCCTACGGTGGTCCGTAATCGGCGGTAAGTTACTAATACGGAACCGAACCAAAAAGCCAGTTCATACATACCGTATGTGACAGACCTCAAGCAGGTTTCTCCTGGGCTCTGCGGTCACATAACGCCAATTCTTCTGTTTCACGTTCCCCAAGAAATAAATCAACTTGCACTGTGTGGGCAGCCAGAAGTAGCAACCGCCCACACACTTCCAAAAGCACAAGAAGCCCTCATGGTCAATGGTTTTCAAAGAGCTGTACCGAATTCAATCGTCACACTATTACATAATCGCAATGCTACCATAGCAATACTTCATGAGACAACACATCTAATAAGTCTACTCAAATGTTTATATGGTAATTAAAATACACTCTGAAATAGGTGAATGGTTATGTCACAGAGGTCAAAAAGTTCAGTCGAGTGAATTCAATTTAGTAATTTCATCAGGGGGAGGATTATTTTAAGGGCAATAGTACAGCTACTTCACTCAAGATGGCACTACATGTATTACGGTTGGTGTTAAAACCAAATGAGTAGGAAAATATTCTGAAACCCTTGTTTCTATGATGAACTTAAAAAAGACCATCTATATATACGTGTACAAATTAATAAATTTATAACTTTCAGCCCTACACAAATTTAGATATTACCACATTTGTATAAACGAGAACATAACATTAGGCTATGTTAGCAAGAACTCAGTTACCTAGAATGAATTTTTTTATGTTCCAGGCTATGAATGACACTTGGTTTTTAGTTTAACAAGTAATGTCAAGTTGAGTAGAAAGAAGCATGCAAATAAACTCGAAAAAGGTGACTCAGATGGTAACGCTGAATCAGACAGACCTATCAAAGACTTCGGCGCACAAATATATCATTTCATCTTAAGACACTGAGTAAGCATTTGTATGAACTTCAATCAAGGTGTAACTTAATGGTCGCTCAATATTGAGTGCTAAGATCGAGTAAAAAGTACACATAAAAAGTTTTTGTAGAATTCCCAGTATACTTATAGAAGACACTAACTCCTTTGATAAAAAAAAGATAAAACGAGGTCCCACTAGTAGTGGTTGTTAGGGAAACAAAGATAGCAGATATTTGAGGAACTATATGACTGAAGAACAGAATATTCTGTAGTCATTACCCACTTCTTATGAATTTATGCTAGCATATAGATATAAAATAACACATTGAATAACACTTTAGGACTTACGTGACACCTTTTCCAAACAGAATGATGGATAGAGCAGGTGTGATATTAATTACGGGCATCGTAAATAGACTCTGGAACGCTTACAACTAGACCATCCATATCTTCTGACACTTTGATTTGACAACCAAGTCGGGAACTAAATAAAGACAATAACAGATCAATCAACTATTCAAAACTCTGTTAGTGGTTTTTAGAGTAAAATATTTGGTTATAATCAGGATAAGTGTAATTTCAAAAACCTGGAGTTACTCTGTTTTGAGTCGTCTAACTTCAGAGTAATATGTACTGTGTTGAAACTTGTGTTTAACTAACCTAAGTCATAACGTATAATTTATAGCCAATACAAAAGAACACTAAGTGAAGTTTAGTAAACTGTGGTCCTGCTGAGATGGCCTATTAATCAATGCATTACACGATAAAATATCGTTTGATGACCAATGTATTCCGCTTCTGAGGAAATGATCAAGAGAAGTTATTTCCTCATGTAATGAGACGGGTACTTTTATTCTGTTTGATAACAGAAAGGCACAAGAACGAATAACATAAGTCATCTCAGTCAGTCACTGATACCAAAAATACACTATATTTTATGACCTAATCAAATAAACTAGTTGATCCAATGTGAGAAACCATAAATAAATAAAATACGTAAAGCTTACGTTTCTGTTAAGCTGTAGGCTAAATCTAGCAAATCTTGTTCCTCGTCAGTTAAAGGATCACGTAACTTGTCGTAGTGCTCCTTTGGGAATATGAGATGGCACGTTGAACAGGCTAGGGTGCCCTCACATGCACCTAAAACCATAATAAGCCGCATGCAGAAGCATACCGAACCCGTCAATATCAACGTCATTATCTAAAACTACATCCAAAAAGGTGTCACCAATTTTGGCCGGGACTGTTTTTTGATTTCCGTCTTTCCAAGCAAATGTGACATTTACGCTTTGTCTTAATTAAAATATGAATGAAACAGAGAAGTACCGTTTCCTTTGCTGAGAGCCAATAGACCTTATTAACCGAAAAACAACTAATTTCCTGCAGATTAAGGGTGCACACCACCGTAGCGGAAGCATTGAATAAGCATCTTGGTCATTTTAATATCCAATATCGTTTTTACGAGCTGGTGTGAACCAGATTGATATTTTGTGCACGCTTCTTCATTATGAGGTAGAGGTCTCTGGTTTTCCTTAAAATTCTGCGTTGTTCGTCCCGTCGCTCGACTGTCATAGCTTTGACTCAAAAAGGAGTAGTGCTTGGACTAATTATATGTTGTTTGTAGTATACGGTGTGTTAAGAATTTCTTGCTACCGTGAATGAACTTGATCCTTTCACCAGTTAGTAACCCGGTTTCGTCATCAAAAGAAAAGAGATAATGATTATAACAGATAGAATTAGTGTAGGTTATTCAGACTGAGACAGATTTCGGATTTCAGATTTTGATTTATTGGTTGGGGATAGAAGGCTTGGAGCCAATGTTATTCATTTTATTGTAAATTTCTGTGTGTTTACAAACCATTCTCTAATGAATCAGTCGAGGTTACAGACACCACTTCTTCTGGGATTTGGTTCCAGGAGTGTGAAACCAGTACTCAACAGCAATATGCTTTTTTCTTGGCCTTTGAACTCTCCTGCTATGTCCTCTAAGGTGTTCCGACCTGGCGGGAAGGAAAAGAGGGAACAGGTCAGGTCCATAGTCATTATTTGAAATTCTAAACATTGTGATTAAATCTGCTCTTTGCCTACTGTATGACAGGGAGAAGAGATTTAAACAGTCTAGTCTTTCCTCGTATGATAAGTTAGTCATGCCATGAACCATACGTGTTGCCTTTCTTCTAACCCTTTCTAGATTGTGTTAGTCCCATTTAAGGCAAGGACTGGGTGCCTGGATACAGTTTTCTAGTTTTGACCTCGCCAGAGATGTATATAAGGTGAACATATCTCTGGTGATTCTAGTAAAGCCTCCGAGAATTGCCCGTAAGGATCTGAGACCACGTACAGCCACCGCTCGACGGTTTGCTGTGGTTTTTAAGTCGTGACTTACTGTGACATCTAAATCCAAATGAATCTGAACTAATGGGAGTATTATTCCCTCCAGTTCGTAGGAGCTGATGCCTGCGTGGCCAGTGCTCATGGTTACACATTTCACTACATGATAGGGAGCATCCCCTGGACCACTCTGACAATTTGTTGAGGTCCTCTTGGAACGCGAAATTATCACTGTTGCTCTTCAGCTCTTTCCAAATTATCAAGTCATCTGCGATTAGGACCATAAGGGAATCAGTGAGCAGATAACCCGTTGATATACAAAATAAATAGGAGAGGTCTGAGTACCGTGACTTCTGGCGCTCCACTAAGGAATGCTGTCCAAAAGGATAGTTTCGAGTTGATCCTTAACCTATGCCTCCTTTCTATGAGGAATTCTCTGAGGCATTTTGATGAGCTGCCCTTGATACCAACAGTTTTCAACTTCATGAGTGGTCTTTTGCAAGGAACTTTAATGAAGGCGACGTCAGCGGGCCATCTGTTGATGATTCTTTCCAGTGGCCTGATTGAAGTGCTGGTGAGACTAATAGACCTGTAATTTGAAAGGCTTTGTCTTGATCCTCCTTTATGAATGGAGGTTACTATGGCGTCTTTTCAGTCATGTGGTAACACTTCATTTAGGAGGGCGGGCTTGAAGATCGTCGTCAAAGGGCCGGCTGTGTGAGCTGATAGCTGCTTGAGAAGCCTTGGATGAGGATTATCAGGACCCATTGATTTCCTTGCACCTAGTTTCATTAGTTAGCTGGGCACAATATCTTGGTCAATGTCAGCGGAATCTGTCTCGTATTCCTCTGATGCAGCCACAGCTGATCCTTTAGGGAGTGATGACTCTTGAGTGAAGACTTGGGAGAAGTAGTCTGCCATTGCTTCTGCTTTTCTTGAACTTTTTCGATTTTGACGTTGTCAATAGTCAGGTTTAGGACAACATTGGATGTATTATTCCTGAAGTTCATGTACGAGAAAATTTTCGTAGATTGTGCCTTTGCATTTTGAGACATATGTGCTTCGAAATTCATCCTCAATCGGCGGATTTCTGCGGTAGCTTTATTCCTAGCAGTGTTATTTAATTTCCTGGTCTCAGGAGTCTCAAGCTTTGCAAACAGTATCCAGCATCTATGTTTCCATCTGAGAAGCTTACGAATCTCTCGGTTTATCCAAGTGTGGCAATGTTTCCGACCCTTTGGGACAGACCAAGGAAGGAAACGTTCAGTTACTTAGGCATAAATTTGTTTAAATTGGTTCCATTTGGCTTCTACTTGGGTTTTTGGGTTGATGTACCAGTTCACTGAGTTGGCCACTAAGACGGTCGCATTCAAAGCAGCTTTCCGAACGTTTGGTCGAGCTGGGGTTTTGGCCCTTGCTGCCGTTGCTGTGAACTTGAAAGTGAGCACAGCATGGTCACTTCTTCCTAACGGAGGAAGATGTTGTATGAGATCCACATCCTCACCGTGTGAGAACACTAGGTCCAGAGTTGAGAAGGAGTGCTGTGAGTCATAGCGCGTGTGCCTAACGTTATGTTGGACTAGGGCTAGCGATATACTAGATTCCAGCAGTTTAAGATCAAAGGAGTTGACTGAGGATGGAGTTGTAAGGCTCGTCCAGTCAACTGTTGGGGCATTGAAGTCGCCGACTACGAGACTGCGACATTTCAATGTCTAGGAGCCTAGCTTCTCTATTAGGAAGTCATCTGCACTACAGTCAGGACTACGGTACATAGCAATGAGGTCAATGTCTTGGCCTATGCATTTTAGTCTGCAGCGTAGAAATTCACACGACTCACTTTCGTGAGCGAGTGCTTTGATGCTGCGCACGATTAAGCCTTTCCTGAGGTAGATGACCACGCCACCTCCTTTGCAGTTTAGTCGGTCCACCCTGTGCACTTCGAAGATTGGCAGGTTAACTTCGTTGTCGGTGACATCGGGTGTGAGCCATGTCTCTGTGATGATGATTACATCCGGATTTCCGGAACCCATCATATCAACCAACCTAGTCCGTTTGTTCAACAGGCTGCGGGCGTTTGTGTCGCAAACTGTTAGTTCGGATTGGCGCTTCCCCGGCCTACCCACAGAAGTTTTGCGATCATCAAAATGAGAACTTTTACAACCTCAGAGGCCCTAGTCTTGAGGTTTTTTCGCCGACAGATTCATCGATCTTTTGTGTGGTTAAAAGTATGTCACTTAGACATTCGTCTGTTTGACGTGAGAAATTTCAAGATCTGATCGTTCGGCAAAGTGCATAGTTTGGCAAACTGCTTGCCAAACAGCTCACATATCACCCAGGTATTCTCGGAAGCAATGGCATATAAGTATAATATTTTCGGATAGGCCGTTTTGAATTTTTAAAACGTACTTATGAGAAGTTTTGATATTTCTCCTGGTTTATTAAGTCAATAAATGCCCTGTATCTCCTTGTTCCTATGGATTATATTATATAACAATTGAATTCCAGTGAGAACATACATAACGGCGATTACTGATGATAAGTCATAGTAATAATAATGTATATTTTCATATAAAAATATAAATTTACATGAAATCTGAAGTATTTTATTGAGTGCTTTCGTAGAATTTTCCTCAGTGATGACGGAATATAATCACTTGGGGGAATTTAAAATACTTTAATAATAATATAATGCTTCGTATTTCGTATAAAAGGGTGAGTCTGTAGTGCACATTGTACCCTTGAACTTTGTTTAAACTCGCGCACCCATCGTTTGGCACATCTTTATCTTTTGGGTTGTGACTCTTCCTTACGTTCACTGGTTCGCTCTCTCGTTGTGCATTCCTTCTGCCCACTCTCCGAGCCTACCACCAGTGACGTCAGCAGATAAGTTGTACAACCTCTTTATTTATCAAATTTCATATTTCGTTTGTGTAAAATATAACTATCCGAGATACACTTGTCATATCAAGTCTTTTTACCTAGATTCCGTTCGTTAGTATCTGCACGTTAAGCAGAGTACAGCTAAAGTCATAAAACGGTGAAGGAGTTTTGTAAGAGTGTTTAGGATTGAGGTCTACCCTAAGCCGTAATAGCTCTCATAAGTTTTTGAGAAATGCATGCCATTTTTACAAGCAAGATCAGTTGTGTTATAAATTATAATAATAATTTATATTTTCATATAAGCATAAATTTACATGAAAATGCATGCTTTTTACAGGCACGATCAAGTATGGTATCATGTCAAATCTTAGATTGTCTACAAGTTTATGATGTTTCAACAGTTAAATGTTTGATATATATATATATATATCAATGCACTGGTTGCCTGAACCAGGCCGTAAAGTTATTGAATTGTACGGTTGTCCTTCAGGTTTCGCAGGAAAATTGACTTCGTTTAGAATTCATCCCAAGGTTGTAGACAGAGGACAACCAACAAATATCGAGGTAAGTACAATGTTTACAAGGTATTGAAAGCTGTTTTAGAAAAGATAAAGTGCTAACTTGAATCACTAAAGTGTAATAAATTAAGTAAGAGCAATAATAATTGATACATTAATATAGGAAAATAAGTGAGGAAGTGATTAATAATCAAAGGTTGACGAAATCATCTTACACAGCCTCTAAATTATTCTCGCGTACCGAAAACAAAGCAAAAGCCAATATTTGATCGTCCAAACTAAGTAATATATTTCGGGACCAAAACAAACCTTCAGACGAACGCTTAGCTAGCTAGTGATCGTGCACGTGACACGACGGGGTACCAAATGGCGGGGATGCTTGACCGGAAGCCTTCAGCTAAACAAGTCGACTTAAACAGTGGTGGTCAGCATCCAATGAGTGATTGCTGTGGCCAATAATTTTTGGGAATTATTCACCGCTACAGCTCACTCCCTCCTAGTGAGGTGGTGAGGACCCTAGGACAGAAAGAGCCGGAAGTAAAAAAATCTCGATGGTTCCCTTTCGGGTGAAAAAAATCTTCCGAGCGGCTTGGTGGCATGCCTACTGGTTTGTCTGCCTATGCTAATAGGATGCTTGTACATAGCTTCCTTGAAGTTGTTCGTTGGATTCCGTGCTTCGTTTGTTTCCTGTCCAGTGCCCGTCGCACCTGGAAAAGAAAACAAGAACGCTAAGAACCATGTCGAGGAAAATGTACCAAATCAGCTTTTTTGTTTAAAAAAAATGATGTGCATTTACTATACAGTAAAATAATGCTAAGTTCAGAACATCGAAAAAAATACATCTAATTAATTTTTTTGTGCATGTTACATGAACTGTTGAAAAAAATTAACCTGTGTTCAGTGGTACTGTATATATAAAAAAATTGATACGTCAAAAAAAATTAGTTAGTACCACGAACAAATGAGTTGCGTGAATCACACGACTTCGTTATGTCATATAAGTGTGCAGATATTCTGGGAACCTTACGGTGCGTCCAGAACGGGTTTTCTTGGGAGGCCCTTTAGAAGGTTCGGTAGCTGTCACTGTGCTAGTGACTTCATCGATGTCTAAACGATCTTCTGTTACTTGTGGATTATGGAGTACGCTGATCTCTATGCTAATAGGATTACCCTCCAAGTAAGCCGGTTTCAGTATAGCCTCGACCTTAGTATCCAGTGGGCGAATGCCTTTTTCATTCAACAGTGTGACCCAGAAAGTCGAGTGAGTCAGCACCGATTTGACACTTTTGAATATTGATGGTAACACCATGTTGGCGTAACCTGTCAAATGCCAAGTCCAAGTGCCTAAGGTGAGTTTCCTTGTCTGAACTTGCAATGAGGCAGTCGTCTAAGTATGCGTATACAAAGTCGAGACCGCAAAATACTTCGTCAATGAAACGTTGGGATGTTTGGGCTGCATTCCGAAGACCGAATGGCATACGTAGAAATTCGAAAAGTCCGGAAGGCGTAATGATAGCCGTTTTCGGGATATCTTCTGTTGCCATCGGGATTTGGTTATACGCTTTAACCAAGTCGATTTTAGAGAATATAGTCGCGCCTGATAAGGTTGCCGTCAAGTCGTGTATATGAGGCAACGGGTAGCAATCGGGGGTTGTTTAGGCATTCACTCGCCGGTAATCACCGGTGGGTCACCAATCGTTGCTATCCTTTTTCGGAACCATATGAAGTGGGGATGCCCATGGGCTATTCGAAGGTCGAATGATGCCAAGGCTAAGCATATGGTCAAATTCATTCCTGGCAATTCTCAGTTTGTCAGGAGCTAATCGTCGTGCTTTAGATGTCACAGGTTGTCCTGTGGTAATGATGTGGTGCATAGCATTGCTGGTTATGCACGATAGGTCGTTCGACGGGCAATTAAGTTCCGGATACTTGTCAACCATAGGTTGAAAAGTTGGATCAAGGATTGCCTTTATCTTAACGGGTGACAAACTAGGGCCTATGTAGCTGATGCCTTTGATAGACAGACTAGTAGTATTGTCAATCAGTCGTTTTCGGCGGACGTCTACGAGTAAATCATGATGATTAAGTAGGTCCGTGCCAATGATGGGCATTGTAACGTCAGCGAGAAGGAAAATCCATCGAATAGGTTTGCGTAAACCTACGTTCAGATAGACGTATTTCCTACCATAGGTTGCGATTGGTTTTCCATTTGTATCGAGTCTGGCTTATCACATCATGGATGTAAAGTAGGCGGCTAGTGCCACCGGCGGGATAGTTTCCCACAGACTTTGAGACATTTCCGAAGTTACAAGGCTTACGGCAACACTTCGCTTCTTGGCCATAGGTGTTGTGGTACCAGCACCAGTCAGGGTTTTTCAGTGAACGTGGTTTGGACCTAGACCGACCACGTGAGTTCCTGCGATGAGGAGATTTTGGACGACGGTCGCAGTTGGAATGCATGTTTGACCTAATAAGTCAATGGTCCAAGGAAAACGGTCTCACCTTAAATCCCTCTAAATGCCAAACAGTCAATTTCACCTTAAGGCATAAATCCGACCTAAACAAACTGGTTAGCACTCACGAGATGTGCAACATTGATGGCACTGAAATTCAAACCAAGTCAGAAATTAAATACCTAGGTGTCACTCTATCTTCTGATCTTTCCTGGTCGTCTCATATCTTGACGATTTCTAAGAAAATATTCCGTCTTACCTTCAACATCAAGAAGTTAAGACATTCTGGTGTAACCCAACCCTTACTCCTACAATTTGTTAACTCCCGTATTCTGCCTCTTATTCTCTATTGTTCCCCCTTAGTTTTTCCAGGGCTGGCTACTGAAGAAAGACTATACCTTATTACGTAGGATGTTAAAGGTTGTCAGCAGGGTTAGCAACGTGCCACTTAGCCAGCTTGTTAATATTCTGGTGGACAGGCACATGGACTCATGTGAAAAATGGGCGAAATCCATCTTATCTGACTCACAACACCGTCTACATTCACAACTCTCCCCATGTATCTCTTCAGGGAAAACGAGAAGTCTATATAAGAAACTATATGCCCGCACTAGCAAGTACAAAAACTCATCCATACCCTACCTAGCCCGTGTTCTGTGCGATAAAGAAAGCATTAGGCGTGAAACCTTTAATAATAATAATAATAATGTATATTCTCATATAAACATATAAATTTACATGAAAATGCATGCCATTTTTACAGGCACGATCAAGTATGATATAATATCAAATCGTAGATTGTCTACAAGTTAATAATGTTTCAACAGTTAAATATTTGATATATATATAAATACACATTGTCTGAACTAGGCTGTATAGTTATTGAATTGTACAGTTGTCCTCCACGTTGAGCGGGAAAATCGACTTCGTTTCGTTTTCATCCCGTGGTTGTCGGCATATGATAACCAACCAATATTGAGGTAAGTACAACGTTTACAAAGGATTGAAAGCTGTTTTAGAAAAGTAAAAGTGCTGAGGTGAATCATTAAATTGTAATGAAATAGGTAAGTGCAAGTATCATTAATAAATGCATTAATAAAATAAACTCCCTAGGCTGACAACGTTCATTTGCAATGTATAATGCTACCCGTGTACCTCGTACTATCATGATGTCCACTTTTGGTTTTAATACATTTATCCTCAGTTGTGCCAGTTGTTTTTGTTTTATACCTTTTTGTGCATTTAATGTACAACCGTGCCCTTCAGAGAGTAGGAATATAATAAGTCATAAAGAGCTGTAAAATGTTAGGTTTAATGGGATATAATGAGGATCAAGTAAAGACGTTATTGGAAAATGAATGAGATAAGACATTGTGAAGTGGTATTTAAAGATCAGACAGTGGACAGCAAGTTAGTTTATAAGATGCCCCATAAAACTGTGCACATCCCACATGGTCGCATCTCAACAATAGGCTGTATCGCGGTACGTTCAACGTTTGCGTTACATTTTTACGTGATTCGTTACATAAAATTTATCTTGTTGTAGTACTTGCACAAGTACTATACTACCTCCATACTTGTAACCACTAACTTCCATTTCTAATAGTTATGGTTAGTCAAAGTAAAAAGCAACGAACCCATCCCCTGTAAAACTGGTGTCTAATTTAACGTCCTTGATTGCTACATCAAGCAACACACCCCCTACAAACGGCTATAATGAGTCACATAACTCACTTGTATGCCGTAAGCGTCGAGCTGGAACTGAGGATAAAACGGTACTGACAGCTAGTATTAGCACTACTCCTAAAAATTCAGTACCCTCTGCTCATACAGAACCCCTCCCTTCACCTTATGTGCTTATCGAAAAACTCCAGCCATCAAGCTCTTCTTCAGTACTATCTTCAGAAATAGAACTTCTAAAGTTGTCTATAGGTGAACTTAAGGCTGAGTTAAGGGAAATAAAAAACAGCAAGTCAGTAAATGCTGGAAACATCGAAACCGATGCCGAGATATCCAAATTATCAGATCAGATCAGCGATATCAGATCGCAGGTCTGTGAATTGACACCTCTAACTATCCTCATGAAAGCTGTAAACCTTAACAAGCTTGACACAGAATCGGTAACTAAGGTAGATAACCTCATTAATTTTGTTACCACAGAAGTAACAAAACGACTCGACGCAAAACTGAGTGCTATTGTCTACAACGTTCCGGACAATGAGGCACTAAAAAAGGTACAGCGCATCTTACTTAGTGAAGCGAAAATGCCTAACTCCAAGACTAAGTGCTATAGGCTGAAGAAGAGTCAACATGAAAAGTGTTGTCCTATTCGTTTTCAGTTCGAAACACCGGCAGAGACCAGAAAATTCATCCACTCCCAACACACCCTATCGCAAGCCAGAAACTACAAACATATAAAGGTCGGGGTGGACAAAACAGTCATAGAAAGGCGCGCATACAACTATCTCGCTAAGACTAATTGTGAAATAGGTAATAGGACTTTGCAAGCAGCCATTATTCCCAACCCTGTGAAAGATACAGTAGACCCCACCGCATCACCCCTCTCAAAACACACAGAATTATCCCATCAGAGTGCAACACCAGCCGAAAGGCCACTAGACTGTAACCAAATAAATAACAAAACCATACCACCTATCACCGCAGAATCTAAAATGCCATTAAATAACCCCAGAAAAAAAGCCAAAACCCCCCGAAATTCCACTTTGTCTTCTCCTAGCCATAACTTCATTGCTAAAGGTAAGGAAAATATGCCCCTAAACCATACAAACAAAAACAGTGGCAGCTTAAATAAACCCACACTTCCCACGGTCAATAGTACTAGCACCCACAACGTGCTAAATCGCACCATGGCACACACTGATATCCAATGTCACAACAATGTCACCCTCAATAGTACAAGTGGTAATAGTCAGAACTCGGCTATCAACAACTTAGGGTCTTCAGAGTATGGCACACAAACAAATTTTGACCGGATATATGGTACAAGTCTGCTGGGAACTAACCCACAATGCAGTACACATGAAACCCACACAAGGACACAACTAGCATCAAACAATAGGTGGAATAATAAGCCATGGTCATCAAAGGATCCAATCATTTTTTATCCCCCGCGTCCCTGTCAGCGTTGAAAAAACAGCTGGTAGGGATGTTAACACTCCTAAACCACTAGAGCTGGCTCCCTCCTTGCATGAAAACAGGAACGGTCTAGTGCACCCGTATCCATTAGGCACACTTGACACCTGCACAAATATAGGTCAAATAAAGAACCCTACCCACTTCTGTAACCTGACTAAAAATAAAAATTCCTCGGTCTATAGCACATCCAGTACTCCAAATCTTAATTCTTCACCGAAAACAGCACACACCAACTCGGTAGACATAGGTGAGCATGATGCTGAAACTCCTCTTAACATAGGATCATCATGTCAAGCAGAACTACTGGGTGCTGAACCATATTCGGGGCTGACTAACGAACTTGAATACTTCAAATGCTACTTCAACTCTCATCTTTACCTAATCCTCATAAATGCTAGATCTGTTCTAAATAAATTGCCGATGCTCAGAGCACTCACAGTAATATACAAACCCCCTGTAATTGTCATCACTGAATCTTGGTGTCATTCGAACATCTTGGATGAAGAAATAAGCTTAGATAACTACACACACTTTCGGTGTGACAGGGAAGGTGGTAAGGGAGGGGGTTGTCTCATGTACTTTCTGAATGCACTTACTGTATCACAGCTAGAAAGTAGTACACTTAACATGCCTGAGACTCTATGGGTTAATGTACACTTAAATAACGTAACAGCATTAATTGGATGCACCTACAGAGCACCTGGCACCTTTAGTAATTACGAGACCCAACTTATTAATACTCTGGAGCAATTATCCGACTTACAATACGACCATAAGATCCTATGTGGGGACTTTAACTTACCTGAAATTAACTGGGATATACCCACAGGCCCAACTAAATTTGATAAGTTTTTAGGCACGCTGGATATACTTGGCTGGAAACAAACTGTCACTACTCCCACAAGAGGTAATAACGTACTAGACTTAATCTTCTGCCACAATATAAGCCCCCTTTCAACGCTAGTAGGTTCTGAGTTTCCAGGGAGCGACCACAAAACAGTGGTATGTGCACTGCCACTTCCGCTGAGTAGCAATGCATCTCATACCTCCACTTCACAACAAGTAATATATAGGAACTATAGTAAGGCAAACTGGGCCTTAGTAGAATCAATGCTAAGATCCTCCAAATGGGATGAATACTTCACTACTGATGACCTATCGAGAGCCCTAACCATCTTCTACCATAACACTAACACATGCTTAGATGCTGTCATTCCACTCCAAACACTAAAGGTTTCCCCACACAGAAAGTCATTCATAAAACCAAAGGATCGTACGAAACTGAAGAGACTCTCAACAAGTTACTTCAAACACCACGACTTTGGCACTCTAGGTCTAATACTTAACACCCTTAGCTCCATCTCACAAGCTCGAGATCACCGTATGAGAAAGGAAGAACGCACTGCAGTAGCCAGTCCTGCTAGAGTGTATGCACTCACAGAAATCTTAAGGAAGCGAATGAATCGCAAAAATCACAGCATTTCTCTCCTCATAGACAAAGGTAGGCTATGCACTAACTCTACAGACATATGTGAACTATTCAACAAAACGTTTGCAGGTAACTACATTAAGCCCTCAGTCCAGCTACTCGATATACACCCTATTACTAATATGACACAAACTCCATCTCCACTCACACCAAACCAAATCAGCACTGTTCAATTCACTTACGCTAATATTAACCAAACTATAAGAACCCTCAAAAGTTCAAAAGGTTTCGGTACCGACGGTATATCATCTTACTTCTATAAATATGGTGGCCCTGACATTCCTCTACTGCTTCTTAAAATATTCACAATGTCCCTAGAAACTCAAACTTACCCTGACATATGGAAGACAACATTCATTATGCCTAAACACAAATCTGGCTCGAAAACTGAAGTCAGTAACTACCGGCCGATCAATATCACACCTATAGCATCTAGAATCATGGAGAGACTGGTCAAAGATAACCTAATCAAACATATGCTTAGCTGCAATATTATAAGTCCAAACCAACATGGATTCCTGAAATCCAGATCATGCTTAACATGTCACCTAGACTTCTTCAATTTTGTAACCAGCAGTCGTGACAGACGGCAACTAGTACTCGTCATCTACTTTGACATTTCTAAGGCATTTGACCGTGTTGACCATATACTGCTAACAAATAAGCTGAACTCCTTAGGAATACGTGACCCATTATTAGGATGGCTTAAATCATTCCTTAACAACAGGTCCCAAATAGTTAAACTCGGGTCTGCAACCTCCAAACCTAGCCCTATCACTTCTGGTGTAGTACAAGGTAGTGTCATTGGACCCCTACTATTTACACTATACATCAATGACATATGCGCTTGCTTCACGCATGGGAAGCCATTCATCTTTGCAGATGACCTAAAAGTAGCCTATACATTCCAAAGTGATGACTTAGGGAACTTCGAGAATGTAGTGCAGAAGGAATTAGATAAAATGACTGCTTGGTCGTCCCTATGGAACCTCCAATTCAATCTGAAAAAATGTGGCTGGATCTGCTTCGGTGCACCCTCAATTGACCTGAAATTAACGCTTCAATCCGCTAACCTAACCAGACTCCGAAGTGTCGTTGACCTAGGCCTGAGGTACTCTAGTGACTTGACATTCTCTGAGCAAGTAGCATCACAGACTAGAAAATCGAGGATGCTCTTAGGATGCATACTCAGGAACTTCCACGACAATGAAGCCAAGCTAATTCTGTACAAAACATGTGTCAGACCACTACTAGAATACTGTCCATTTATTATAAGCAGCACTCGCACACGTGATAAGCTAAGGATGGAAAGTATCCAACGATATTTTACCTCAAAACTACTTGGCTATGATTGTAAGAAAGACTACATCTCACGGTGCATGATCCTAAAACTTGACCCACTTTGGACAAGGCGACTTATTATAAACCTAATATTCTTCTTTAAGGTCCTTCACAAAATATCATTCTCAGGTAACAGGGACATACAATTCGCACAGGAAGGTTCTTACGATCTGCGTAACCAAACTTCCACAGTGACAACTCATTCTTTTAGGTCAACACTCCGTGAAAACTTCTTCACAGTCATGTATTCTAAAATATGGAATAGCCTTCCCCTAGATGTCAGAACTTGCTCTTCGGTTACAAGTTTCAAACGCTCTCTGCATAGACTGTTTCACTCTACTGACTATATCAATAAACTATTTACTCCTAAAACGAATCAACTACTAATCTACTACAGCACCTAAAAAACGCACTTCAACACCCTTAACAATCTAAAAACCATAAATAAACTAGCGGCATGGATGCATAAAGACTTAGTACGGAACATACAGGAATAGTTTACCCCTAGAAATAGGACGTGTCACTTTATTGTAACCTTCAAACGCTTGCTATATAAACTGTTTTATCCCAAAGTCTATCCCTACCAGAACTCATTACTTACTTCTAAAACGCATCAGTCATTAGAACACTAAAACGCTCAGACTCATTAATACACATCATGACACTAAATAGACTCTAAGACTTCGCATAAATTCGTAAAAAAACCTATAACTAAAAATAATTTCTTAATAATTTATTATACAGTTGACATAAACAATTATATATATACATTAATGTCCTTTTAATGTTCACATACTTTCTCTTTTTGGTACTCTGATACTCCTATTCATCTTCTGGTCGAGGTCGAACAACCCTGCATCTAAACTGAAATGAGGATTAATTCCAAACCATCTACCTCATAACCACCCAAATTCCATGAACGATCCAATTCTACCATTTGAAGACGCTGGCGAACATGCTGTAAATGAGTATTCATGATCTGAAATGAAGAAGCAACTGGTTTTCAAACAGTTTTCAACATTTTTTTGAACTTACGAATGCAGTCCGCCATGCAGACACAAATGGAGCAAATGGAGAATTCTGGAACCGACCTCAGCACCATTTGATGCAGTAAAACAACTTAACATGACCTCATCTAGTTTTCGCATCCCCGATCAAATTTCTTTCCTGTTATAAAACTACGATAAGACTACTGAAAAAATGGAATAAATATATCACTGATCTCAACATAATACATCAATAAACTTTGAGCCGAGGGTGCTGTTCACAACAAAGTTATGTAAGAGGATTGACTTCAAGCTTTTTTTCCCAGATATTTGTATTACATTCATCTGATGTCTGGGTTTTTTTTAATGCGAAGACAATATCTCTATATCTCTTTATGTGCTACACAAACAGACTTTATAGCAGACTGTTCCGTCTGACTCTAATGTCAGAAAGAACAACCAAACTGTAAATTCATCATACATCAATTTGTGTAATTTATATAATAACTTATCCATGCCTGTACAATTGGTATGTTCCTGCATAAACAGGAAGAAATATATTATTATTATTAAAAAATAGTATATATTTAGAGGTAGAAGCATGATCTGTCAAGGCGTTCATTATTATCTTTTTCAAGATAAATATCTAAGCCCTCATAAAAATCAGAAATATCTCGAGCCTTTAATTTGTGTATTGCTGTTCCTGCAGAATGGGGCGATTCACCTTAGTGACCCCCACCATATCTACTGATCAGCTAACTTATTAAATAGTCAGTAGAACAAATAGATCCCGTCTTTCCAACTTACATCATTTACAGGTACAACGTTTTCTCTCCACTTTTTTTTTCTTCCTGTATTTATTTCTGTTATGTGCCGTTTTGTTTCTCTCTTCCTTACAAACTCTACTTAAAACATTCTTGTTCGTTCTTTCACACTTTGTATATCTCGACCATTTTGCTATCGCTTACGCCAGTAAATATGCTAGTAGTATCTACTTTTCTAACACCTTCAAACACTGTTTAAATTTTGGCTTTGCTACCGACATACTAATATGTTGTTGAGATAACTTTAATCTATGTAGAACTTTATTTATTGTTAACGTACTAACTGGATGCAATATTGTAGTAAAATGCTGAGAATTCCATTCTGTATCACAAGTACTGATTTGGAATAAAGCTTATGTTATGTTATGTTAAACATCTGTTGGATGGAGTTGCATAACTCTATCATTGCAGGATCCTTACTCGAAGTCTGCTTAGTCATCGAGCATATTTCGGGAACTGACCGTTTAGTTATTTCTAGAATCCTATCTGCAGTAATTGCTAAGTCCTCTATTACAGTACCCTGAAGTGTCACAAGTACGGTCTGTACAGACTGTGGCAGCTTGGTTAAGAAGAGTTCTCTAAACAGTCCTTCGTCGAACTGACTTTGGCCAACAACTTCTTTCATTCTTGTCAGCACGCTCACGGCTGACTGATCTCCTTACTCGATGTTACGAAATAATTCGTCCAAACGTTCTCGGTCCATGAGAACGTTTCTCCTGAGGAGGGATGCTTTGAGCAACTCGTACGAGTTACTTACCTCGGGACTGAACATCTGTGATGTTACGTACTTGCTGAATTCCCGCGGTAGGGCGTGAATAACTGCAAGTGACTGTGAACGTTGATCGGTTATCCCATGCTCACAAAAATCTGCTTCAGCTAGCAGAAACCACGTTTCAGCATTATCTGGCCAGTATGGTACGAGCTGAATGGTTTTAGGAGTTGAGCGGATACGAATGACCTTGGGACTAAGATCACTCATGATGAAAAAAATGTAGAATAATATATGGTACAAGAACAAATACAAAATGGAACGAACTCACCGGGGTTATCTGCGGATTTGTGGTGGATGAAGTTCGCGGTTGGGCTTACCAGTTTAGAGGGTGACGGAATTATCTTACACAGCCTCTAAATTATTCTCGCGTACCGAAAACAAAGCAAAAGCCAATATTTGATCGTCCAAACTAAGTAATATATTTCGGGACCAAAACAAACCTTCAGACGAACGCTTAGCTAGCTAGTGATCGTGCACGTGACACGACGGGGTACCAAATGGCGGGGATGCTTGACCGGAAGCCTTCAGCTAAACAAGTCGGCTTAAACAGTGGTGGTCAGCATCCAATGAGTGATTGCTGTGGCCAATAATTTTGGGGAATTTTTACCGCTAACAATCCTCAAGCCGATAACGTTTCAATAATACCGATATACTGCGTATCATAATGATGTCCACTTTTGGTTTTAATACAATTGTTTTCAAGCCAGTTGTCTTTATTACATGCCTGTTTGTCCATTTGGTGCACACCCGCACCCTACAGAGAATATGAGTAGATTAATTCGAATCGAATTCATGGAGAGCTTTAAAATATTAGGTTTAATGGAATATAATGAGGATCAGGTAAAGACGTTATTAGAAAATGAATGAGATAGGACATCGTGAAGTGGTATTTAAAGATCTGACGATGGATAGCAAGTTAATTTATAAGATTCCTCAAGAATCTGTGCAGAGCCCAAGTGGTCGCATCTCAACTAAAGGCTGAGCGAACGGTATATATTTAAAGGCAGAAGCATGACCTGTCTAGGCGTTCATTATTATCTTTTTTAAGATAAAGCTCTAAGCCCTCATAAAAATCAGAATAATCTCGAGCCTTTAAATTGCATATTGCTGTTCCTGCAGAATGGGGTGATTCACCTTAGCGACCACCACCACATCTACTGATCGGCTAGCACTTTTTCAAAAGTTTAAGTTTTCCGACTATTGTGCAAGCAATCAGTACAGGTTCGTATAAATGTTGAATTATAAATCCCTCACTAAGGTCACCATCAAGGCTGAGCGCCAATCCAAACCTTGTTCCGTTTCTTGCTGACAACAATGATCGACCAGCGAACGGCGTATATTTGGGTGAGTACTACGCTACCACGTGATTGAACGCTGTTTGGGGAGGAGCAGGACGTCCCGTGAAGCTGCAAAATGGCATAAAATACAATTATGGATAATAAGTTATTGGAAGCACATTTACAAGATGTATACAAGAGGGAGGTGGAGACTCCTCGAAATGATTGTATACATTTGCAATGTTTAATGCCAACCATATCGATCTACGCACGGAAACTATGACGTTTTCAATGGGAATATAGCTTTGTTTAAACATTGGTTTTGTTGTGTTTTTAATCAAAGCAACCAGACTTTGGGCAGGCAACAAATGTGAACAAAGAGCAAGTTTTAGCTTTGATAGAGGGCTAGGTAGTCAAGGTAAAATAGAGTGTAATAGTGTGTAATTAGAAGGATCATCTTGAGGTAGATAAGTAATATTTCAGTAGGAAGTGAATTCGAAGATGTGAAAAGTTAGAACCCGTAGGACCAGCTGACCATTATGATAATAATAATATATTTCTTCCTGTTTATGCAGGATGTCTCACGAGTTTCTGTAGGGCCAGTTGGGTAGCATCTTGACAAGAAGCTGAACAGGCTTGTAGGCGGCAAGAGCAAAAATATTTTTTAAGATGGGGCTGGCTCTTCAGATTGTTAACTGTAAAACAGTAATCAACTGCGTTCACCCAGGCTATAGCCAAAGGCATACGGAGTTAGTGAGTGGCTTTCATATTGTCACCAGTAAAAGTCGAAACCCTAGTGCAGTGGGAACGAATGCCATCCGGGATGACGTCAGCAAGGTCCAACCCAAAGGGAAGGATGGTCACAGTTATCCGATGCTACTCAATGCTACAAAAACGTGGAACAAAGAAGAAGTAGTTTTATAGACTACTACAAGCGGTAATGGGCAACATCACAAATGATGACATCGAAATCCCCAAAGGCGATATCAATGTGAGTCGAAATGGGAGCAGATAATAAAAGAAGAGGACGCAACACGGGTCGAGGGGCTCTCGGAGAAATGAATGAGAAAGCAGAATTATTCGGGGAATTTCGAGCTTTCACTGGTTTGTGGATCAGAGGGAGCGTGCACCAACACACGGGTATACACAGAAAACATGGATTTCGCCTGACGGACATACCACAAATCAGATGGACTTCATGTCAATGCTGCTCAAGGACGTGAAGACGCAGCCAGCCTGTTAGACATAGATTCGAGAAAGGGAGGATATGCGGGCTCAAACCATTTAGCGCTAGAGACCTCAAGGCCGAATAAAGCCTTCAAAGAAGCTGAGAATATACCATAATTCATGTTTAACATTCAGGAAAAGAAGAATGAATGTACGAAAGACACTTTCACTGCTAACATCTGGGCAGAGCTGAAGACCATATGTAGCATCACAGAGGAAATGTATAACGAAGAATACTGAAACTCGCTCAAAGTGGTGCTGAAAGAAGCCTTTGAAGCTATCTTGGGAACAGGGAAGAATTTGGCTGGCCCTTGGTCTTTGATCATTTGAAGAGCATACGTTTTCCCGGGCATATTTTTTGCTATCTTCTAAAAAGACATACTGACTGGCTGGGATCCTGAAGGCATCCACCTGCCGGCGTCATTTCGCTTGCCCGATTATCGTGGAAAACAATTTGATTTTTCGCTCTGCTTTGAAGTTTCTCCAGCGAATAGGTTGATTTTTCGCGAGCGTCAAAACCAACTCTCCCTTTCCTTCAGGTCTTAGCACTGTCTAGGAAATTAGAAGTTCATGGCTACATATGCAGAAACTGTTAACATCGTAAGGGCCACACAGCCGTCGACTCTGTGTCCTACTCCTTAGGAAGTATTTGTTTTCCCTGCTAATCAGTGAAATACTGCACACAGCTTACAAATATATTCTCACACAGTCTCCTGACTTCTCAGAGCCAAAACTATCTGCTGTGAATTCAAACGTGCCGGACTTAATTTAACTCCACGCCCGATAAGTTTATTTCAAATACCAAAGAGCGACGTGGCATTAATAACTGGATTACGTTTCGAGCGTGAATTACTGCTCATAATCATATCAGTCATAGCTTTGAACCTGTCCATGTGACTTCCATTTTCTTAAGACATGGTCTGGCCTCCTGCTTGCATCATTCAATATCAAATACTATACAAACCGTATATTGTGTTTTAGACGTCAGTAGGCTGTGAATATGAGGCACACTACTTTCATTTTATGCCTACCAGCAGTTGTAATTTTGCGTCATTTTCCAGTACACTACAGCATTAAATTTATTTGGTGTGTAATGAATGATGACAAAGGGTGGCACGAGGATTATGTGGTATTTTTCTCCCTGTGAAATACACTTATTTGATGCACACTGGAAAAACCAGCTAACCAGATCACAATGAGCTCCAAGCTAACTGGAAAGCATGCCGTGTAGGCAGAATCAAACAGGATGCCATGCGATATAGGGAGGGTGCTTGTTGAAGTACACTCAACCTAGTCGGCGGAACCAAACGGTGAAGGCCATCAACCAATTTTGAGTGTGGCAGAACTTTAGGCAGCTATTCATATGAAAATATTTACCGCCGGAGGCACAATATAGCTCTTGAATAACAGGTGAGGCTGAAAAGTTTCTGATTTTTCCCGGGATTTTCGTCCATACGCACTCAGAATCCTTTGTTACCTCATGTTAGACTCAGGCGTTGACTTGTGTTCATTATGGCAAACACAATTTTAAACCTGAATATAATTATGAAAATTGCGAATAGATCGATTCGATCATCAAAGTTTCTTTTTTTAAATTAATTACGGATCAAGTACACTTGGGCTGGTCAAGGTCAGACGAACAGCTGTAGGATCATCCCCGAGGCAGCGGCCCTAATGTCATAGTGCACGGTCTAGATATGGGCAACTGCCTAAGGTGTAGAAATATTGAATCATCAGTCGATGTGAGGAATAACGATGCGCAGCGTAGAGCAGAGGGTGAATCACGTCGAAGTCGTTTACCCCCATATTTTGTAAGTTCTTTGTTTTATAATTAAGTATTCCCATCTTCTGTGGTTAGCTGCAAGAATGGAAATGCTTATTAACACCATTTTGTTTATTGGTCTGATTTGGAAAAGTTAATGACAGAATAAGTGGCAACCCATGATCTCATTTCCCTATTCCACACCCCAATATGCATACGTCCTTTGCTCTTACCAGTGCACCCTCTGGAATCATAGAGTGAAATTGCAACTCAGTATTGAAATGGGTAGTCTTTTCCTAGTTCCGATGTTTTGCCTGATTGATAAGAATTCCACGACTAACTGTCTAGGCCTGGAGAAACTATAGTTTCCTGGTGGAAAAATATGTACTGCTTACTATGAGGGTTATCTGTACTCAGAAGAATTATATCAAAATTATTTTAGATCCATGTGAATTTTTTAGAACTCTTGAGTTTCAAGGGAAGGGGCTCGGTATTTCATCGATCCTCTCAGCATTTTGAGGACAAAAACAAGGTTGTGTTTTGTAGAAAATCCAAAAGATTCAGGAAGTTTGGACAAGTATCAGTGTTTGTCTTTGAGCCTTACAGCTCTCTGGCCATAGAACATCAATGATGCAGTTTCATTAATTCAATCAGATACCACTTCCATTTGGCGGTTTAATGCTTCTCAATCCTATGGGTCAAGTTAGCCTCAGAATCTATCATTCACCTCAATGACTTTTGGGGAAGAAAGGTAGCCTGTCCTCACTTAGTTAATGTGAAATATCCTTCTGTTTTCGTCCGATTGGTGCTCATTGAAATGCATCAGACTTACATGGAGGTGCGCACAAGGTTTTTAAAGATAATTCACTGTAAGAGCGTTAGTTCAGTTGCTCTTTTTGCCGTATCTAACTGTTGTGTCCTTGCTGAGGTGTCTGCTGACACTTATTCGGCTTGTTTCACTTTTTTGAGGTGGACTATTTAATAGATTACTGTATTGTGTATTTTATTGCTGTTATTACAGTTGAAGCCCTTCTATCCTGTCTGATCAAATAGGTTGGACAAACGTGGTTAAGTATAACTTGTCTTAGTGAGCGTAGATATAACTGAAATTACCCTGAGTTTGTAAAGTGCAGTGTTACCCTACCATCCAAAGTATGTGAGTTTATCGCATGGACAATGTGTTGCAATAAAGTTATCTTGAAAACATGAGTAAAAATCACTAAAATAGATATATTTTCCCCGGATTTCACTGTTTTAAGTCGTACGGAAAGAAACTATCACTCTTTTGATGTTGAAACTACCTTCCCATTGAATATATAAGATTTGTGACTGTCTGTTGTTTGTCGATAACTTTGGATGCAGGAGTGACGTGGTGTTTCTTCCAACAAAATTATGCCTCCTATTAAAGGTTGTGCAATAATCTCCTTTTCTGTTTAACCGTAGAATGTTATTTTACGAAAATGGAACAAGTAACCGGAGGAAAAAGTGGATATGACAAACTCTTCATCTAAATTCGCTACTTACATGATTATTTTATTTTATTCTACGTAAAAACAAACAACATAGAGACAGTGTTAAATAATAATTAAGTATAACGAGTCTGTGTGATTATGAAGAAATGATAAGACGCATTAATTTTGTTTGCTTTTAAAGCGAAACATTGATAGCACTCATTGCAGTTAATTGTAATAAATCTTATCTAACTATAATCCAATTAAGTTAAAGTTAAATTTGTGTGTAGTAATAGTACTCCAATACTTTAAGCTGTGCGAGTCATCACGAAAACCTTTTCACACCGGCGTTGATTTTTTGATGAAGAACGGTGCAATATGACATAAGATAAGCCGCCTTTTGCAAAGACAACATTTAAATGTTAAGATATGTACTATCGTTTTGATTTTTCCCACTCTGATCACTATGTGCAGATTAGTGATGCCGTCACATCTCATACAAAATACGTCTCAAACCTGGTACATGACAATTCCCTCCCAGGTAACTGAGTTTTAACCTCCAACCTTACTTTATTTTGCGGATCATGGAATGTTTAACCACATTTATTTTTATGTACTAGTCTCAGGGAACGGTGAGTTTTACCGTAAGTTTGTTGAGGTTACCTAGGTTAAGGCGCTAGATTATGTGGTGCTCAAAAGAAACAAACACGAGAAAATCCGATGGGCTTTAGACCAAGAAAAGGACGTATTATTCATATCTTCGCCCTTCGACAGGTTCTGGAACATAGGCATACTTATTGGAGTCCAACAGTTGTCATATTTCTTAAATTATTAAAGCGGCATTTGATTCCTTCAGGAAGGAATTTGCGAGAGAATACATCTCACTGATCAAGGTACTCTACTCGAATTCATGTAGCCAGGTAAGAGCTTATAGAGTTGCCGTTCAAAGTGGTGGCATCCAATGGTGTTCGTCAGGGAAGCCCATTGTCACCGTTTCCGTTTAATTTCATCGATTTCTAGCTTAAAGGTGGGGAGTAAAGTGGTAGAGCGTATTGATCACTTCATTTATTCGGGAAGTTGCGTCAGCCAGCTAAAGCGTGTTGATCACTGACGAGAACTCAGCACAGATACAAAAGTTTGGTTTGCCACTTGCCAACTTACTCTATCTCTGGCGTAGACGTGATATCTGGCTGTCGGCAGAAAGGCGAGTATGCTGCTCAGCAGTTTTCTCCGTCCTCGTTTATGGTCTTGAGGCATGGCCATTGAAAGTAGAAAACATGAAAAGGCTAGCTGTCTGTGATCACAGGTGTCTGCCGTCTATCTCATGTGATAGTTCGTGTGATAGGGTGGGTAATATTGAGGTTAGGCGTCACGTGTTACGTATGCCTAGTCTAGTTATCGCCTTCCTCGACGGGGAGTGCTAGGTGACATATGATTAGGTTGGGAAATAGCTAGTGCTGATCAAACGAAAATATGGAAACTATCAGTGAAATCCATAACAGTTATTTATGCCACGTAGGGAGGTGTAAACTTCTGGTTGGTTAAGATTCTCGGGATGATAAGAACCAATGCCGTCTGAAGGCAATTGGTGATATGGCTGAAAATCCTTCTCAATGGTTGGCGCAGATACATTTACTCTTTGTGATTTATCTGCCATATCCAATAAAACTCTATTGTTCTTCCTTATTACTATTGTTGTCCCCTCAAAGTGTCTTTCGATTCTGTCCTTACTGTCTTATCTTGCATTGTGTGCTATTTGGAGGGAGAGTGGTAACTCGAACTAGTAAACACATCTGTGAAAAGTTATATGTTGAAGCTAGTCAGCTATTCAGTCATATTATTATTATATTATTATTCCTAGAGGAACATAGGGCTTCTGTCGCGCGTCTCCATCGCGTTCGGTTTTCTACCAACTTTTTCACCCCGCTCCAAGTCTCCCACACGCTTCCATCTCCCCTTCACATGACCTCCTCCAAGTCACTCTTGGACGATGAACTCGCCGCCTCCCTTTTGGGTTCCACTCGAGCAATGGCTAGACTAGCGATGTCACTTGATGGTTTCCTCAGCCTATGGCTAATCCATCTCCATATCTTCCTGGATATATGTTGCACAATCAGTTTCTGGTTGGTTCGCTCACTGCCAGAGAACCCTGTTGGTAATCTTTTCTGGCCGGCCATCTGATCTTGAGTCCTACTGAGCGAAGACAGCTGTTAATGAAGGTCTGAAGTTTGTTTGAGATGCTCTTCATGACGCATCAAGTCTCTGATCCGTATAGTGAGTAGCACTGACTGACTTCACATTGGAGTTGAAAATCCGGATCTTATTATTGATGCTGAGTGCTGTTGACCTCCACATAGACTTAAGAGTAATGAAAGCTTGTCTTGCTTTTCCGATTCTGGCTTTGATATCCTCGTCAGTTCCATCGGCCTGTAGTTGAAACGATGCTTCCCATGTGGGTAGGTAAAGGAGGTTGTTTCTTTCAGGTTCCTCCCATTTGTGCTGGCTGATTGTTGTTGTTGCTGTTGGTGTTGGCCAGGAATCTTCATCAGCTACCTCTGTTTTCTCTATGTTCACCTGGAGGAAGTCCAATCTTCTCTGGATGCTTCTTCTGTCAACTTGTTGCTTTTCACTTACATATCTTCCAATTTGTGGGAAATCAGACATATATCATCGGCGAAGTCCAGATCCTCCAAGTTTCTTTTTGTGTGAGTCCATTTTATACCTGTTTCCTCATTGCCCTTTGTCTGTCGCATTATTCAGTCATAATATAGTGAGTATTAATGGGATCAGTTGTAGTGTTAGGTTAAGAGTTCAAGTCAAGCGATTACGTTGTGAATCTACATTCATTAAGACGGCTAGGTCGTGTGTTACACATCTTGAGCCATAGTTTTTCTCGACACTCAATGTTAGATAATGTAGGTTTAAGTTGGAAAAAAGTTAGTAATTTGGAATTGATAGTGTTCTCTGAGCTCCTTGGTTTAATTGCGGAGCTTTCATCGTCTTTCTGGACGACATCTTCAGCGCAGTATTTAGGATAAAGTGAAATGATTTAAATTTCTTCATGAGTCTCCCGGTAACCATCTTTAGATATTTATTGACCGTTTTCTATTGTCAGACTAGTATATAACATCACTCTATGAAGTGCTTGTCTAGTAGTTTGAACCTGATGGTGAGGTGGATATAGACTGCCTGACAAGGGTGATCAAGACGCTAAGAGACAGCGACTGTAAACATTTGGTGACATGGTTCAAATTCTTGTCAATAATTAAAGTGCTTCAACCTTTTATGATCTGCTATATATTCGTTAAGTCTTCATAATTCTCAATGTAATTATTATTTCTTCCGTTTATCATAGTTGCTTTTCATTTCTTTTCTCTAGCCCCTGTATGTTTTTATGAAGTATGACAACGTTAACTGTCACACCTTGGAAAGTTCACTACACGTGTTTGTATGTGTTCTGAAACCATAGTTTAGGGATTTAAGGCGTTACTGTTAAATTCCATGTGACATCTTTGTACTTATCCACTGCATGATAGGCGTGCATAACAGTGAAGTAACCGAAGGTGTGAATAGTTTAATTATTATTTCCTTGTGTATTTTGTATTCTGGTTTTATACAACATTTGCTTCACTTATTTGGGAAGTACCATCAGCCCCAACGGGTTGATCTCTGACGAAATCTCAGCTGAGTACGGATACAGAGGGCTAGTTTCGCATATGCCTGTCAGTTTACACCGTCTCTGGCGTAGACGTGATATCCGATTGAGTGTTGACCAAAGGGCGGGTGTACTGCTCATCAGTCCGCTCCGTCCTCCTTTATGGTCAGCTGTGAGACCTGGCCATTGAGAGTGGAAGATATGAAAAGCCTGGTTAGCTGTCTTTGATCAGAGGTGCCTGCGTTCTATCTCCCGTGTGAAGTGGCACGTGTAATAAGGTGAGCAATATTGAGGTTAGGCGTCGAGTTCTAGGTAAACAGGGGAAATCAATCGATGAGGCTGTGAAATTACATCGAGTGAGATGGTTAGGACATGTGTTACGTATGCCTAGTCATCGCCTTCCTCGGCTGATGGGCAATGTTAGCTGATACACGGTCAGGCTAGAAAAGACCTAATGGCGGTCAAACAAAAACATGTCACCAGTAAATGAAATCTACAACAGTTATTCAAAGCTAGTCACGTAGGAAGGTGTAGACTTCCTGACTGGTTGGGGTCATCGGGACGGTAAAAACCAATGGTTGGAAACTATTGGTGACATGGCTCAAAATCGTTTTCAATGGCTGGCGCAGACAGATGCATTCACCCCTTGTGACTTATAATTTCCAATGAAACTGTTTCGTTCTTCGTTACTACTATTCCTTTGTCTCACACCTCTGTTTACTGTCTCTATTATGCATTTCTTGTAGTTTCTTCTGTTGCTTTTTGTGCTACATGGAGTGTGGCGACTTGAACTTCCGCACATATGTGCAAAGTTCTGTGTCGAAAACAGACAGACAGAGACAACATGTTTTCATTTAAAAAAATGACTTCATTTTCATAATTATCTCTTTTATTGCTAGGAGAATGATCCTATTATGCATCCGACTCCTGGTGTCTCACGACCAATGTCTCAGTTAACTGAAGAAGAACAAGTGAGAATAGCCACTCGAATGGGTTTGATTTCCACACTGCCACTATTTAAATTTGATGAATCAAAAAGGGAAAAGTTGTCTGAGTAAGTTAATTTTCTGTATATGTAGATGTGCATATATATTAATAATTCTTTGTTGAGGTTTAATTATAGATAATCAATTAGTGTTTCTATATTTGGCAAATTGTTTATGTTACACTCAACCTTTGTTTTGCTTGTTTTTATTCATTATTTCTTCTGATGTGATACCTTGTATAACTCTTTGTGTCCTATCCGATTACATCATCCTTTCTTTTAACCCTCCCTCTAGTTTTGCTCCAACGTGATTCAGTTTTTTCTTGTTTCCTTTTTGTCTCTATGATTGACTTAAACTCCCAGCAGTGTTACACAACTAATTATTTACTTATGAAAAGTAATTTTTGAGCATTGTTCAATAATTTTGTGTCTCTGTTAACTAGAAATTGTGTAATTCTGACAATTATGTTAAAATGTCTCTGTAGATATATATAATTAACTTTTAGGTTGTACGCAGCTGAAGAGTAAGAAACCGATGATATAAATGATGGCCTCATTTTATTCTGCAAAAACATTTACTTAGTTTAAAAGAGTGATTTAAATACTTAATTCCTTTTTCACTCCTTATTCACTGTATTTTGACCCGTGACCGAAAGTAGCTGTGGAAATATGATACCTTTCGGTTGTAATATTCACGGATGCATACAGCTCATTTCATGATTTCGTTGGAAAGAAGACTCTTCTTCTCTGCAACTCTCTCTATTTCTTCTATTCTGGTTGAATAGGTATAGTTTGGTGTTTTAACCTTCTTAAACTCATGTAAGTCATAACGAAAAAAAATACTTGCTGAAAGTCAGTCACAAAGCCCTTGTAAATAATATTGATGTATCATTTATGCAAGTGTACAACTTGGGAACTGTGGTACAATGTAATTCCATATTAGATAAATTTATTTTAAATGTCACACAGTGATGCAGCATCAACAACTGGGTGATGTTTTGAGCCTATATTCCTTTGGTTTAGTCTTACGGCTTCACAGTGCGTCGGTTGCACAGTGGTTAGGCCTCTTGCCGACCATGCACATGGTCCGGAGTTCCAGCCTCTGCCGACGCACACCTGATATCTATGGTCGACCTGCAAAACTTGGGCTACCGATATCCATGCTGAAAATTCCATACTTGTACCAAAAATATAGTGTGGAATCAAGCTGTAGTCAAAATTATATATATATATATAATTCTCTCTCCATCCTCCATTGGTTTGCTTGTTCCCACTTTCCATATCTTTAGTATAGACTTTATGTCATTTTGACTGCACGTGTGCAGTGTTGAATCGATAAGCAAAGACTCACCGCCACCACCTCCACCTAACTGTACGTTTCTTTGATACTTTCACCGTGTCCTACTCTATTTTGTAATTGCGTGCAAGTGACTGCAATGCAATGGTTGAGTTTTTTCTAAGTTATTTAACTTAGCAATATCAATTATTTTAAGTGTAGCTAAATTTTTTAAGTTCTCTACCCCGAAGCCTCACGCCGATCTCGATCTTCCTTTCTGTATTGATGAATCAGTTTAGATTTATTTGAATTTCGACTTATTTTCTTATCTTCGAATATTGGTTTTGTAGGGATTTTGTTTGATTGGATGGAGGATTTCATCATGAGCTGACATCAGTTAGAGAACCAGGGATTACTGCACAGCTGTTTCGTCCTAGTTTGAAACTCTTCAGCAGTAAATACCCACCACTGGCAGGATTCGAACCGAGGACCTTCTGGTTACAAGGCTAGCGAGCTCGTAGACCATTCGTCAGCCACTGGGACCCAATTCAATGACCAGTCAGTTCATGAATTCTAACTCCTGCCAATTTATGACATAGCGCGACCATTTCGCAATGTCTTCCTCGATGGTTTACTGTCACACCTTTTAACCTGGTGTACACTACTGGTCACGGCTTCCCACTAGAATTTCAGGTCACTGTCTGAATAGGGCCCCAGTCGCTAGTGAGCATCATATTAATTTTCTTGTGTTCAACTGAGTAAACTCTGTTTCGTCATCTTTGACACAGTGCGTCAGTGGCACAACGGTTATGCATCTCCCCGATCATGCACATGGTTCGGGGTTTCGATCTCCTGCCGACGCACACCTGATATCTTTGGTTGGCCTGTAAAATTTGGGCTACTGATATCACATGCTAAAAATTCCATACCTGTACCAAAAATACAGGGTGGAATCAAGCTGTAATCAAAAATAAAAAAATAAAATTTTTATGTTCCAATAATCTAGTTGACCTCTATCTTCTAGTAGGATTGATGTAATTGACCTCACTCACAGTCATTACATGGTATTTGGTAAATTATATTATTTTTCTTCATTGGATATATTGGGGGGGGGTATCCTTAAGCCCACAAAGTTTATCTCTGAGAAAGTTGGTTGGTTTAAATGCTACCCTAATTCCAGGGTCTGAGAATCTTACGTGAGGCCTCTGACGTTCCTTCTTTATACGGCGATACCACCGACACTTTGAATTCTACATTAGTTTTGTGATTTTCACTGCTAATCTTATTTTTTCATGGTTCTTCATACGTTTCTGAATAAAGTCTGGTGGGTAGTGTGTTATTCACTAAAATAATATTTTCTTTGTTTGTTTGATTTCGTTATTTAAGCCTTCTGCCCTACTAGTTAAGCTCCTGGGCTGATTATGTAGACATTTCACTAAACCTACCGAGCTTTACCGATTCTGGATGGGATTAGTTATCGTCTAAGTATTTTACATTAGAGTGTGTGTGGGGCTTCCTATAAATGCTAGTGACATCTAACCTACCACCATCTTGTTTTCGTTTTATTCTACAGTCCTAGCATAGCCAACTCACACTGATCGTTTTCTAACTCAGAAGAGTCCAAATTAGGTTCCGTCTACTATTGAGGGATGTGTTCACATTTCAACACAGTGAATGTGTCATCCACATACCTCCAGCATAATCTAGAAGCAGGATTAAACATTCTAAAAGCTTTATGTTTCCACATGTCCATAAATATGTCTGCAATTACTATTGGGGATATTAGTGATCCTATTACCACTCCATTCGTTTGTTTACACATATATATTTAGTTTATTATGAAACGATTAATACGGCATCAGTGTGTGATATATGAAGTATTTTTATTCTTTTATATTCCCAGTGGAACATAGACCTTCAAGTTAGAGCTTTGAAGTTTCGGTAGCAATGGTGTTTATTTTTTACTAGATTAGGTTGCTAGCATCTCATGTTCAACCTTTCCTCTTTACCAGTCTTATTATTGACTTAGCGAGGTAAAGAGGAGTTCATCGGTTAGGGATCGAACCCCGGACCAAATGAGGCGTAATACGTGAGCATTCTACTACTTTGCCACCGATGCACTTATTAAATATGGAATGTTAATGTATGACAAGTGTCTTTTTGTTTGCTTAGCAGATCCTAAATGTAATAATAAATTAACAATTGTGACTTTTAAAACCCCATATTATTTTATAGTCATTTTGCCCTTTACTAACTACGTGGTTTTGAAATGAAATCATATGCCCTGAGCTTTTTCTTTCAAAGCACGTGATCATTCTATTATTACGTTGCATTAAACTTCCTTTCAGCTGATTCATTCTCCAAGGGGATTCGTGTGATTATTCTGCACGTTTTGGGTTTAGACAGTGGCTAGGCAAAAGAGAAAAGTAGAAGGAACAGTGGAATCAATAATATTTGATATCTATTTCTTGACACATTACTGTATAAGGTACTTGTCTTTTTTTCCCTAACCCTGGGACTGGTTGGGTGTGTTAGGTCACCACCAATTGGTACATCATGACTGTCTGGTTAGGGTCCGAAAGATAGTTCGAATTGGTGGCTCCTAATGTTATCATATATAGTGAAGAATCACAGTCAATGGCGAACATGCTGCGATTGTCTTCTTTCTTTCCCTAGTGAGAGTGAATAACATAATGAGGTGATAAATGTTGAATGATTTTGGCAAAGATGCTTGTTTGCTTTCTGGATGACATCCTTTGTTCATCCTGGCTCCAATTTCTTTGCATATTGTTGTTTTATATCTCTTGGTGTTCATGTCGTGACAAGTTTGGGTTTTAAATAAAAAATAAGAAGGTTGCGGTGTTGTTCAATGGTGCAGGCACTTAACTTTCGAGCATCATATCGTGGGTTTGAACGCCACTCCACTTACCGAAGGTTTGTACGGCCACTTTGTATCTCACTGTTTATCATTATTGTTCCCGTGGATCCCTTGGGGGGAACGTAAGGCTTCAATAGCACATCTCCACTTTGTCCTACTCTATGCGTCCCCCTTTAATTGGTCCAACAATTGACCATAGTTTCTCATCTCCTCCTCCTCGCACGGCTTCTTCTATGTCACTGTTGGACACACACCCCATTCATCGTTTCTCATTCGAGTTCCACTCGAGCTATGACGTTCTCCTCAGTGGCATGTGTCTAGTCCATCTCCATTTTCTTCTATATATTTTCTGAGTCATAGATTCTTGGTTGGTTCTTTTTGGCAGAGTTTCTTATTATTGCGTCGATGGCGCAGTGGTTAGGACTCTCGCCGACCATGAACATGGTCCGAGGTGCGATCACCTGCCAACGCACACCTGATAACTATGGTCGGCCTGCAAAATTTGGCCTACCGATATCCATGCTGAAAATTCCATACTTGTACCAAAAATACAGTGTGGAGTCAATCTGTAATCAAAAATAAAATAAAAATGAATTACGATTTATTTCTGGCCATTTGATCTTCAATATGGAGTCAGCGATAGCAGTTGTTGATAAAGGTCTGTAGTCTGTTGGAAATGGTTTTCGTGACTTGCACAGCAAGTTTCTGACTCATATGATAAATTTTTAGCGTGTTTCGTTCCGAAATCCTTTGTCCTTCGTACAGGATTTACATGTAAAGTACCAATCTGAAGTTTATCTTCATTGCGTTTGAAGAATTGCACATCGTTTACTCGGAAGCAAGTTAAATCAGCGCGCAATTTCATGTATAAGTCATTTAATATAACTGTACGATTAAAACAATGATAAACCCAAATAAAATTAAACATTTTAGTGGAAAGTAATTTCGGTAGCCCAGTGATTCAAGCAGTCCGCCTGTGAAAAAAGAAGAAGAAGAACTGAATAACTTCATATTTGTATTGAAAATCCGAGTATTGTTGTTCATACTGAATGCAGAAGATTTCGCAGCTGATTTCAGATTGATGAAGGTTTTGTATTGCCTTTACGATTCTGGTTGGTTGGCTTTGATATCTTTGTTATCCGTTCCAACCGCCTGTTTTGTTGAAACGTTGCGTCTTAGATAAGTGACGGAAGTGACCTCTTTCAAATTTCTCCCATTAATAGTGATTGGTGCTGGTTGTTGCTGTTATTATTGGTCGCTTATCTTATTTTTTTTATTTATTTTTGATTACAGCTTGATTCCACACTGTATTTTTGGTACAAGTATGGAATTTTCAGCATGGATATCGGTAGGCCAAATTTCGCAGGCCAACCATAGATATCAGGTGTGCGTCGGCGTGGGCTCGAACCTCGGACCATGTGCATGCTTGGCGAGAGTCCTAACCACTATGTCACTGACGCACATCACCTCCGTCTTCTCTATGTTCATCTGTAGATCGTGTCTTTGCTGCCAGCCTCTTCTACAAGTTTGTTAGTTTTCGCCTGTAAGTCTTCGAGTTTGTAGGACATGTTGAAATCCATACGTGAAATTCAGATATTCTGGAGTATTGTCATCTGTGGTATAGCGTGTTTTTGTCTTCTAGTCCCCCACGTTGTGTATCTTAAGCCCTCATATTACAATAAGTGTGAAATATCACTGACTGCGTGGAGTTCTGAGTGGTGTTTTGAGTAACATTTCCTTTTTTTACACCCTTGAAAAACAACCGAATATTATGTGGTTTTTGTCTTGTTATTAATGTATAGCTAATAATAATAATAGTAATAGCAGCTTCATTCCAAAAAGTAGTTTTGGTACAAATATGAAATTTTCTGCATGTAATACAATATTGCATCTATTTTTCTCATTACAATGATAATAATTAAAATAGGGTATTTACATTAGCAATAATTTCCATTAATAATTTAATTCAGTTTAGATTTTCCCGTCGATTGATTGGGTCGAAATGCTCAGTCTCAAGTCGACATGTCAGCTCCTAAATTGGATAATTAAATCATTCAATAAGATCCGTTGCACAAAAGGTGGCACTTGCGGCCCAAGTGGTCTAGTGGATAACGCTTCGGCGTTTGAAACTTCAGGCACTGGGTTCGAGCCGTGGTGGGAACACCATGACTAACTGGGAAATGTGGCTACTTTCAACTGACGAGTCCCAAATTGGACGAAATGCGCATTTCGGATTCCACTGCCAGTCACCGTCAACCAATTGATTACATTAATAATATTGGGTTTATAAAAAATGACGGGTATTTTTTAGAAGTTCGTCTATGGTTATTATCATCGAAATTAATTGATGTTATTTATTATTTAGACTTTCAATGTGTTTTAATAACCATTTTGGAACATGTTCTTTTCGACGACATTAGAAAACTCTATTGGTGGTTCTACCTATAGAAGTGGACCCCTATTAGCAGAAATCGGAGAAACAGATACAAGGTATACTAGGGAAGTTTATGCTACATAAACGTTATGTGGGTGACACACCCACTATTGGTAATAATAGTCTGTTGAAAACTTTTTTACTCTATTTAATCATATTCACCCAGATATCCGAGTGACTTTCGAATCCGAATCGATTAACAAACTCGGTTTCTTGGAAATATCCGTGACTGGGAGAGACGATGGAGGCGTGGAGTAGGCAGTATCTTCATTTCACCAGTTTTGTTCCTATCCAGTATCAGCGTTCCCTAGTTAAATGTTTGTTTCCAAGGGTCCACAAAATATGCATGGGCAACACATTGATGGATCAGTTTCGACACATACATTCAGTTTTATTAGCTACTGTTTATCCAGAAAACTTTATCAATTATCATATTAAGGAAAGATCACATTTTGAAAAGACAGCTTCTGTACCAAAGAAAGCTATCCTTATTAACCTACCATTCAAGGCTGATCAAATTATGCAGTTGACAGCTATTATTATTATTGCTCCCTTGGGTTCCTAGTGGAACATAGGGCTTCAACTGCACGTCTCCATTTGCTTCTGTTTTCCTTCTGCTGTACTTTTCACCTTCATCCATGTTAGTCCATACTCTTTCAACTCCTCTTTACACGATCTCCTCCATGTCACCCTTGCACTGACGTCCCACTCGCCGCTTACTTCCCTTTCAGGTTCCACTCGAGCAATGGACTGACGCGCGCGCGATGTCACCCAGCGGTGGCCTCTTCAGCGAGTGTCCGATCCATCCATCTCCAATTTCTCCGGCATATTTGTTGGCTGGCGATTGGTTCCTGTTTTGTTTCTCCCCATAGTTCCTTGTTGGTGATTCTTTCCGGCCCGGCCATCTGATCTTCAGTATAGAGCCAGCGAATACAGTTGTTGGTTGATAAAGGTCTGCAACAGCCTGTTAGAAATATTCTTTGTGACCCGCTCGCCAAGTTTCTGATCCGTATAAAAGAGCTGACTGACTTATTTTTTTATTTTTTTTTTTATTTACAGCTTGATTCCACGCTGTATTTTTGGTACAAGTATGGAATTTTCAGCATGGATATCGGTAGCCCAAATTTTGCAGGCCGACCATAGATATCAGATGTGCGTCGGTGCGGGCTCGAACCCCGGACCATATGCATGGTCGGCGAGAGTCCTAACCACTGTGCCACCGACTTGACGTGTTTGTATTGAAATTCCGACTGAATTTTGTTGTTGATGCTGGCTGAGTGACGAAGATTTCCAGATTGGTTTCAGTTGGTTGATGAATGTGTTTCTCGCCTTTTCGATTCTCGCTCGATTTGACATCGTCGTCCGTTCCGACTTCCTGTAGTTGAGACAATGCTCCCTAGATAATTGAGTGAATGCAGTAACCTCTTTTAGTTGACAGCCAGCTCTAATGCAATTAACCTGAATAAAAAGTTCATCATCATCCTTTGCAAAGCACTTATTAATTAATGTCAGGTCACAAAATCAATCACTATTAATGACTTTTTCACAATTATTTCAAATAATTCTAATTCAAGTTTATTTATTTAGTTATTGTTCTGTCATATTTTTTTCCTAAAATAAATTTACTCACACTATTCATGTTTCAGTGTTTTAAAAATTAAGGTGGGAAGCGTTTATACTTTGTTTTTCCTCTCATTAGTTTAATGTGTATGGTGTAGAGCCAATCGTGATAAATAATAAATAAATAGGCTGCTTACTAAACGACATTGTGCTACACAGCAGTTGATTATGTTCTTACTTAATATTCTTTAATGTACTACACTTTCGGAGTTACATTTATTAGGCAGGAGCAGAGGCTGAAGTAGGCGGAATGGTAGTCAATTCATGAATCCACTGTGCATTACTCGTAAGTACTGTGGGAGAGAGGGAGGTGGAAATCCTTGTTAATTTTTTTCCTCCATGCTTACATTACAGTTATTTTGTTGTTTTTCAGTTACCTAAAAATTTTTTGAACTGTCTGTCTGTCTGTTTTCGACATATACGTGTGGCAGTTCAAGTAGCCACACTCCCTGTTTGTAGCACACAAAGCAAGAGAAGAAAGTAGAAGAAATACGTAATAGAGACAGTAAACAGAGATGTGAGACAAAGGAATAGTAGTAACGAAGAACAAAACAGTTTCATTGGAAATTATAAGTCACAAGGATTGGATGCATCTGCGCCAGCCGGCCATTGAGAACGATTTTCAGCCATGTCACCAATCGTTTCCAACCATTGGTTTTTACCGTCCCGACGACCCCAACCAGTCAGGAAGTCTACACCTTCCTACGTGACTAGCTTTGAATAACTGTTGTAGATTTCATTGACTGGTGACATGTTTTTTTTTGACCGCCATTAGGTCTTTTCTAGCCTGACCGTGTATCAGCTAACATTGCCCATCAGTCGAGGAAGGCGATGACTAGGCATATGTAACACATATCCTAACCATCTCAGTCGATGTAACTTCACGAGTTTGTGAATAATATTCAATAAATGTTGAATTATTATATTGCATTGTTGAGTGTCGGTAGTTCAGCGGTGGGATGTGCTCACTGACCATGCATGTACTCCAAGTGTCAATCTCAGGCTAACGCACTTTTAAACACCGCTTACCCAGTATGAAGCCCTATAAAGAAGGGGAGTTGGGCATTAGGCTAGTAACTCCGCTCCGTAGCAATACAAACCACTGCTACTAAAAGTTAAAAGTTGAAGAATAAAGTCCTATGTTCCTGTGATAATCACAGGGGGATTAGCTTGACCACTATAATATCTAAAGTTCTAGCCTCATTAATCACGCGTAGATTAAGTGGTACTCGGAAGAAACAAATATTTATTATTTTATTATTTATTTTTGATTACAGCTTGACTCCACACTGTATTTTTGGCACAAGTATAGAATTTTCAGCATGGATATCGGTAGGTCAAATTTTGCAGGCCGACCATAGTTATCAGGTGTGCGTTGGCAGGTGATCGCACCTCGGACCATGTGCATGGTCGGCAAGAGTCCTAACCACTGTAAATCAGGCAGGCTGCAGACTAGAAAAAAGGTGTATTGGTTATATTTTCACCCTTTGGGAGATTCTGGAACATAGGCATACTTACTGGTGTCGAATAATAACCATATTTCTTGACGTGAAAGCGACATTTGATTCCGTCGACTGGGAAGTATTATGGCTATGTTCGACCTTGAAGGGGATGCTGAGAAAATATATCTCACTGATCAAGGTACTCAACTCAAACTCATGCATCCAGCCAGGTGAATGCTTACGGAGAGTTTTCTCCTGAAAATAACTGTGATAACAACCAGTGGTGTCCGTTAGGGATGCCCCTTATCCCCTTTTCTGTTTAATTTCACCATAGAAGCATTTATTGACCTAACCTTAACTGAATTAAGTGACTGAGGGTTTTATTTGCTACCAGGGGGTAATTTCGTTAACTTAGAATATTCGAATGATATAGTTCTCTTAGTTGAAAACAATGACAAAATGCAGAGTCTTGCAAACAGCCTGCGGAACAGAAACTTTCGAATGTTTGGTATGCGATTCGCTCCTGTATAATGTAACATGATGCTACGGGACTGCACTACATCGGCTCCCAGGCCCAAGGATAGCGACGGAGTGAAGTCGTAGAGCATGTTGACCATCTCTAGCTTAGTAGAAGTAAAGTCCAGTTCGCTGTCGAATAAAGGACTTATTTTTTGCACAGTGCCAGTTCTCTCCGTCCTCCTTGATGAGATTGAAAGTGGAAGACATGAAAACACTAGCTAGCTGTCTTTGGTTATAGGTGCGTGCGTTCTATCTCTTGTGTTAGGTGAGTAAGATTGAGGTTAAACACTGGTCGAGTGCTAGGTAATGGGGGGAAATCAATCGACGAGTTCGGGAGGTGTACATTGATTAATATAGAAGGGGCATGTCTAACCGTCACCGTCGACAGGAAATGGGATGGGTCATGTTGGAAAGGAGCTAATCAGAGGTGATGAAACCAAAACAGGGATTCACCAGTCAATGAAATCCACAACAGTTAGTTTAAGCCAGCCACGTAATGAGGTTTAGACTCCTGGCTGGTTGGGGTCCCTGGGACGGTAAACACCAATGAAGGCTGGAGACAATCGTTGATGTGGCTCAAAATCGTTCTCAATGGCGCAGGGAGATGCATCCATTCCTTGTGACTTTTAATACCTAATGAAACTACATTGTTTTTTGATATTACTATTCATTTTGCCTCATATCTCTGTTTACTGTTTCTATTTTGCATTTCTTCTTTCTTCTCTGGCTTTTTGTCATATATGAAAGGAATACAGCGACTCGAACTGCTGCACATCGGTGCAGAGTTCTATGTTGAAACCAGTCAGTCAGTCAGTCAGTCGGTCAGTCGGTTAGTCAGTCAGTCAGTCAGTCAGTCAGTCAGTCAGTCAGTCAGTCAGTCAGTCAGTCAGTCAGTCAGTATATTCCACATAGAAAACATCTTTGGTATTCATCTAATTCAATTTTGATTTTGTCGTCGGTTGATTTTCCCTCCTTACCTAGCACTCGACTGATGCCTCACCTATATCTTGCTCATCCTCCTATGTTTCTCGATGTCATTTTGATGTGTAGATTCTGCTGATATTGTATGTGAAGTGGTAAAAAGCTTACAAAGGCGATGATAAGGAATTCTAGACAACAGGAAACGAAAGTGTTAATAACTCCGGTGGTCAACCTACATAATATACTAATTTATTCTGAGTTGAAGAGTAAAACAATGGCGATGAACTACATGTCTTTTCTTCCCTTTTCTGCTTGAATATTTTCAACAATAAAGAGATTGTATGCCATTGTATACTACTACTGACTTGTCGAAATTAGTAGTTAAATAACCACCCACATGAACCAGTAGCGCTTGCCATCCAGATTGAAGTGAGGTAAACACGGGGAGGCAGTTTCGCTTGTTTAGCTCTGAGCTCATAAGCGGTGTACCCAGTTTAAGTCAGTTCAGAAACTGTAATCATGAGTTCAACTCATCTGAATTCTGGCTAGCCACTTGGTCGAACTGAAAACATGTAGAAGCAAGTCCCTCAATTTGCTAATTGCACACTGCTTGGTGAAAATTCACCACACGTAGTTTGATGTGAACTGATTAGGCTTCTTGAGGTGAGTAAAACCGGGCACACCACTGATGAGCTCTACTGCTTTATTGTTTGTACTAACATTTCAAAACCATTTGCTAACCATGAAAGCTTTCACTCCAATTTGTTCTCGATTGGTTGGTTTCTCGCGATAAATAAAGTTTTGAATATTTTCTGTTTGAGTAATTGGATTATTTGCATTCAACTTTTTATTTCCCGTTGTATTTCTCTGCCTTCAATGTGATTTGTTCTATTTTCTTAGTGTGTTTGAAATTGCATGTGAGTTTTCATTTTCATTTTGTGGAGTTTGAGACTCATTGGTTGGGTTTTGAATCGGGAATAATACCGTGGGATTACTTTTATTCTTCTACTCCATATAAACAGTCGAAAGACTCAATGTCAACAGTTGGTATGAAATCACGGGGAGTAATTTTGCTCGAAATATTACTAAAACAACAAAGCCTTAATCATTGTGTGTAAACCACTAAAATACCACTAATTATACTTTAGTTGAAAGACTCTCATCTATTAATTTCGGGTACTTCAGTGATGTGTTTTGTCTAATATCATAAAAGCGGTGGTATGTATATTTTTGGGACTACATCATACATGAGTGACCATTTTGCTTATTGTTATTCCATTGAGTTCTGTGTGGAACCTAGGCCTTCAACAACACATCTCCAATTTGTTGTATTTTCTGCCGCCCTCTTCATCTGGGTCTACGATTGCCCATAATCTCTCATTTTCTCTTCGCAAGATCTCCTCCATGTCACCTTCGCACTGACGACTCACTCGTCGCTCCCCACTTGGATTCCACTCAAGCGATGGCCTGCATTGTCTATCTGTTTGTTTTCGACATAGAACTTTGCACCGAGGCGCAGTCAAGTCACCACACTCCATATAGCATGCAAAGCGAGAGAAGAAATGCATAATAGAGAGAGAGTAAACAGATGTGTAAGACAAAGGAATAATAATAACGAAGAGCGAAACACTGTCATTGGAAATCATAAGTCACAAGGGGTGGATGCATCTGCGCAAGCCAGCCATTGAGAACGATTTTGAGCCATGTCACCAATAGTTTCCAACCATTGGTTTTTACCGTCTCGACGACCCCAACCAGTCAGGAAGTCTACACCTTCCTACGTGACTAGCTTAGACTAACTGTTGTAGATTTCATTTACTGGTGACATGTTTTGGTTTGACCTCCGCTAGCTCATTGAGCCTGCATTGAGCATGATGTCATTCGATGGCCTCCTCAACGTCTGCCCGATTCATCTCCATTTTCTCCCTCACATTTTTTGAGCGATCGGCTTTTGGTTGGGTTGTTGCCAGAGTTTCTTGTGACTAATTCTTTCTGGATGGCCGGCCGGCCGTGTGATCTTCAGTATGGAACCAGCGAAGGGGGCAGCTGTTGATAAAAGTCTGCAACAGGCTGTTGGAAATTCTTTTCGTGACATGCAGTGCAAGTTTCTGACCCGTATAGAAGGACTTATTTCCCATTTTTCTTGAATATCCGAATCTTATTCTTATATATTGAGTGGAAAAGATTTTCACACTGGTTTCAGGTCGATGAAGGCGTATCTTGCCTTTCCGATTCCGGCTGGCTGGCTTTGACATCTTCATCTGTAGTGACTGTCTGTAGTTAAAACAATGCTGACTGCCTAAGTAAGTGTAGGAGGTAACCTCTGTTGAATTTCTCGCGTTGATGGTGACTGGTGCTGGTTGTTGTTGTTGTTGCTTATTATTAGCGTGTAATAAGAACCACTCTTATTCAAGTGTTGGTTTGTAGGGATTTGATTGGTTGGTTACAGGATTTTCATCATGAGCTGACATTAGTTAGACAACCATTGGAAAACCTGCCACGGAGTACTGGACAGCTGCTTCATCAGCCTAGTTTGGGACTCTTCATCAGTACGCACCCACCGCCACGGTTCGAACCCACGACTTTCTGGTTATAAGGCTAGCGAGCTCGTATACCATTAAACCACTGGAACTCGATCCAATGGCCAGCCCATGAATTCTAACTTCTGCCAATTCACGACATAGCGCGACCCCAGCCACTGTCTTCGGCGAGTATTTGTCCTCACACCCGACCTGCTGTTCCCATTCTGTATTGTGGAGTTTATCACTGGATTGTTAATTTCATCTAGGGCAACAAAATGTTGTCTTCATCTCAATATGTGATGCTGTTGTTCAATGATTTATTGTATTCAAGTTAAACTCACCTACCTCCTCTTATCTGTCAAAATTATCTTGCGTGACCTAGCAAGTATGCATTCTTATATGGTTCTTGAAGGCTTTTTTCCTTTCGTTTCGTAAGACAACTTAACTAATAATTAGTTAGTCAATTTGTTTTTGAATCAGTTAATTATTATAGTAATCCCTTTTGGTTGGTTTGATAGATCTGTTGTTTAGAAAAAGGCTGTCTAATAATACTTGAAATATCGGAAATGTTGTTCTGGAGTCTTATGTGATATGTAATTTAAAGATTATCCTGACAATTGAACTATGTCTTGATGTAGCTTTCATCATGAATGTGGATCAGTTGGAAAATCAACAAAAAGCTAAGGAGCACCGAACATATGTTTCGTCTTATTCTGGGGCTCTTCATCGGCATGAACCCATTACACTGCTAGGTTAGGATAATGAATGCAATCGTGTGGGTCTACTAGGTTAGGCGAAGTCAATGTTCATCGATGGCGTTGGTTAATAGCAGTAGAGTTATAATGCCAATTGACAAAAATCGGATTCAATGGGTTATTAAATACCAGCTGAGTAGTTGAATGGTCAATGGACTGCTGTCATACCCTGGAAGTCCTGAATTTTATCCCTGGTTTGATCATGGGTGCGTGTTATTGAAGAGTTCTGCACTGTTACGAAAATGGTTTTTCATTGTTTCCTGGTCCCCATTGTTTTTCTAACTGTTGTGTGTTCATGACGAAATATACGTTGAAATTAGTCGAAATTAGCACAAAACTCAAAATCTGCACTAAACTGTCTGTAGCCATGAAGCAACAGAGAAAAGTTATTATACAAGGTACCTTCACAGCCACTTATTTGTATCATTCTGTAATTATGATTCCTTCATGTAGCGAAGTTTAAATTCTCACAAAGCGAAATAGCGATTACTGTCGATATCTACTAATCGTCACTAGAAACACTTTCGAGATGCTCAGTAGAATGGAAGATTTTCTATCGCAAATCAGTGCCACTGGGAGCATCCTTTGAAAACAAGAATACACTTTATCGGTGTTTCTGCCTAGACCGTAAAATGGATCGACCCTCAACCAGCATCTCATATGTCAGGCCTGTTATCACATTGATACTACCTAATTCTCTCCTTTTGTATAAATTCGTCACAACACCACTATTATCTGTTGTAAACACAGTCGGTCGCTAGTGAGTGAGTATTCGAAAAACTTTTAAGTGTTGCTTTGCAGGAATTTCACTGACTAGAGGTTTCATCACCAACTAATATCAGTCAGAGAGCCGTTGGCACCATTAAAATCCCCAACTGGCAGAAGTTGGAATTCATAGGGTGGTCGTTGGATCAGGCCTCAGTGGCCGAATGGCCTACGAGCTCTTCGTGTTACCTAAGGGTCTATCGTTCGAACCTTGATGGATGCGTACTGCTAAATAGTCCATAACTAGAACAAAACAGCTACCCCCACTACTCCCTGGTTTTCCAGTGGTTCTCTGACTGATGTCAGCTGGTAACTGAACCTATAGCGAATCAAATCCTATTAAGTCAACACTTTAAAAATACAAATGGGGCTTAATAATTACAAAGGTTGGTTGGTAATAATACAAAAATATTGAGAAGAAAAAGCTGGAAAGGATGAAGAAATACTATGCAATGTCCAGAAGTGATTGAAGTGATTTTTTTTTAAAAATTCCTTTACGTTCCCAGTGGAACATAGGGGCTTCAAGCTAGAGACTTAAAGTTTCGGTAGCAGTGGTCTTTGTTTTTACGAGATGGGGGGTTACTGGCCTCATGCTCGACCTACTCTCTTTACCAGTCTTACTATACTGGCTTAGCGAGGTAGAGGAGTGCGTCGGTGGCTGGAGATCGAACCCCGGACCATTTGCATGGTTGGCGAGCGTCCTAAGCGCTATGTTATCGAATCAGTAGAAGGGCAATAACTGATTGTATTCTTGATATATTCTTTGTATTGCTGTACTATTAGCCATCCATATAAGAGATGCTAATTCTATTTACATGAAAGAAACTTGTTCAGTCACTTCTCACTAGTCTCATTCTTATTTAAAGATTTCGTGTTTTTTTGACTTCAATGTTTTGTTTATCATTACCGATCAGCCTACATAATTATTCAAGATTCCATTTGGTTCTTTTCTGTTCACCTCCTACGTGATATCTACTCACCATCACCATCATCATTGATTATTGATTATTTTTTTGCGCTTTGACTGATTAAATCTCCTTTTCAAAATGTTATATAAAGTTATTACGTAACTACGGGCTACTACTCATGAAAAAGAAACGGCTTAATAAATAATCTCTATAAGTTTTGCATTAATCTACCATTCTTTTTTATAATGATGAGTGTGATTTTTTCAACATTCTGTTTGTGTTGCTATGCTGGTTTAAATGCCTTCAATACAAAACAATGTTTGTAAATGTTTGCCAAAAAAACAAATTGTATATAAATAGTAGTGTGTACAGTTTTGTGAATGAAATCACCGGAAAACAACCTTTCTTTTGATGATTGAAGTGAACTGAATTCTCAATGTAGATCGATTATTGTTATTATTATTATATCCTTTAATTCCTAGAGGAACATAGGGCTTCAGCCACAAGTCTGCTCCTCTTCTTACTTTTGTGTCCAGTAGGCTGCGCCTCCACTTCCTCGAGCACTATTGAGATGAAGTCAATTTGGTTTTTGGTTTGCCCGTCTGGTGACACCCATGTAGCCTTGTGGATATCTTTGTGCTTGTATACGCTGCCACCAATCACTAGTTCGTTGAAGGCGCAGAAGTCGGCGAAGAGTTCTCCATTTTCATTCATTTCTCCGAGAGCTTCTCTACCCATGATGAGTTGCCTTTCTGTGTTGTCTGGTCCCAGTTTGGCGTTCATGTCACCCATTAGTATTTTAATGTCACCAGCTGGAGTATTGTCCATTGTTGCCTGTAGTTGTCTGTAGAATTCTTCTTTCTTTTCGAGGTCTGCGTTGTTTGTGGGTGCATAACATTGTATGATTGACACTTTCCTTCCTTTGGAGTTGAATCTGGCGGTCATTATCCTGGACGAGATCGCCTCCCATTGTATCAGGGCTTTCGTTGCCGTTGGTGAAATCATGATAGCCACTCCCTCGGTGTGCGTGTGGTTATCTTCTGGGTGACCGGAGTAGATCACTGACTCACCCGTTGACAATTTGGTGAGTCCACTCCAATTCCATCTGCTTTCACATATTCCCAGTACTTGGATTCTGTATCTTTTCATCTCGTTGGTGATCTGGGCACCTTTGCCAATCTCGTACATAGTGCGGACGTTCCGTGTTCCCACACAGACTTTTTCTTTTGGCGCAAAGAGATTCATCGTGCTGAAGTTTCTGTAGCAACTTTGTTTACAGGGTGGGTTTGCTGGCCTCACGCCTGAGAAAGGAGTTGTTACATTAAGATAAAGTTTAGAGAGAAGCGACCTTTTGGGTTGTTCCCCTTAAAATCGATGCGTATGATTAAACAATCAGTTCAAATCTTTAAATATTCCCATTATTATTATTATTATTATTATTATTATTATTATTATTAGAACAAAACATCCGCGAACAATATTTTTGTCTTCAATTAGATCTTCTTAAGGCTTTGCTCTAATTTACATAGATTTATGTGTAAATATTTGGTCAGATGTCTCATGAATAGTGCAGGACGGATTTGTACAGATGACTCCCTAGAAAATGAGTTAGGATACATCCGTGATTTGTAAGGAGACACATGAACACTAGGTGCAATAAAGAGAAACTGACAACAGTTGAAATGAAACAAATGTTCATGAAATTGCAATTTAATGGGGATGTGGCTAGTGAAATCTTACATCTGAGATTATTGGGAGCAATAAGACGGACTTATACGGTCGCCACCCATTGTTTGTTATTTCCCAGCTGATCAGTTATGAGTGTTAAAGCGAAAGGCAAGCTACCCAGCTGTCACTTCTATGTGTATCTACAAATTTAGTTGCTTCTGTGGAGAGAGCTGGCTATATAGGGCGAACAACTAGACAGCTTAACAAACGCATTAATGAGCATCTTCCTTCATGGTTCGGAATAGGTCAAATAAAATCTATAAGAAGTTTTATTTTGGTTCATTTGATTGATGATAGTGGTCACCAAGTGGACAGAAGAAGTACCTTCAAGGTTATCTATCGTATTCCATCGAACCATCTTTCGAACGGAATTCGAACCCGTCTTTTACAATTAGCCGAAGCTATGGGAATTCCAGTGAACAGTTCGAGTGTCTTTGCATACAAAAGAAGTTTGTTTTACCTTTGTCTCTCCCTTAGCCTAGGGAGTGAATTCTAATTAAAACTCTTCCATCCTTTCTTATTTTCCATTTTCTTTGTACTTTTATGATATTTATTATTTAAACTCTGACTATCTGTCCACTTCACCTTTAGGATTGCGTAACTTTTAAGATTAGACCTAGTTTATTTATTGAATTGTCTACATATGCACACATATTACTACCTTTGTTATTCTTATCACCATCTGCATAAACCTTATTATTATCATCAATATTTTGTTATCATTATAATCATCGTTATTAATGACGTTCAAAACATTCACCACATTATTATTATTATTATTATTAGATCCACAAAATCACCGTCATTGGTTAAAAAATGTTTATATATAAATTAGAGTAAAGTCTGAAGGAGATCTGATTGAAAACAATATTGTTCGCTTATGTGTCTTGTATCAGTTTAGTCTAAAAAGAAACTATAATAAACGGAAAAATACCAGTGAAAGAATAATTACATGGAGAATAATGGGAATAAGAGTTTATGACAAGTGAAAGGCATCTGTTCAATTGAAAACACTATGAAACCATGTAACCAGCCATTGGTTCTTAGGGTCCCCGAGATCTCCAGTTAAGCAGTCTACATATCGCTACATAAGCTCAAACCAAGAGTCCAATGTCTTCACTGATTTAATTGAATTTTAGATTTTCTCATCGATTGATTGGACCAAAGTGCTCGGTCCACTCACGTTGACATGTAGGCTTCTTGTACAGATACTTCGACGAAGTCTGGGCATGTAATTATAATTTAATTTGTGGATAGTGACTAGCAGACACTGGGTTCGAGCCTCGGTGGGAACATCATCACTCACTGGGAAATACAGGTACATCCGGTTGGCGGACGAGTCCCGAATAAGACGAACTGCTCCTCATCCTGGATTCCACTGCTAGCCACCATCCACAAATTAAAGTCTTCACTGATTAATGTCATGTTTTAATTTAATGTGACTTATTGCCTCTTAAGCAAACATTTTCCTGCCAAGTAGATCATCATTTTCGTTGTTTTTCAGGCAGGCAAGTTCTAGTCTAAATTCTCTGTAGACATTGTAGTTTCTTTTTAGCTGTAATGAATGACTCACTGGTTTCAAACATGGATGGAACTTTGCACAGACACACGTCCACCAGTTCGTGTTGTCACTCTCCATCCATATAGCACACACACACACACGCAAGAGAAGAGAGTAAAGATAGGTTCAGAATAGAGAGAGAGAGAAGGAGAGAGAGAGGGAGGTAGTAAACAGAAGTATGAGTGAGGGAAAAAGAATAGTAGTAATATGGAGGAACAATAAAGTTTAACTTTACGAATCCCGGCGGGTGCGTACTGATGAAGAGTCCCAAACTAGGCTGACGAAACAGCTGTCCAGTACTCCCAGTTTGTTTTCCAATGGTTTCCTAACTAATGTCAGCTCATGATGAAATCCTGTAACCAATCAAATCCCTACAAAATCTACACTTGAATATTATTACTTCTACTATTACTATTACTTTTCGGTAAATTACGTTATTATTGTTGTTTTTAGTAAACAATGAAGCGAAATACCATGCGTGTTTAAAATTGTTTAACAATTCTTTTTATAGCGTTTTATTTGTATACGCCACATGATTGCATAATTCCTATTGTTATTGTGATTGCTGCTGCTGGGAGGGGGGTATATTTGCTGTTGCTACTGTTGTTCTTGTTGTTATTTTAGGCTATCAGAACGAAAAATAAATCGAACGTATTAGTGAAATGTTGAAAGAAAAGTAAACTAATCAATTAAATTAATCAATTATTATTATTATTATTAAGGGAAGTGTTTTCATAGACATATCTATGGGATTCTTTTGCTCATTGAAGCTGGTGTCCTCCAAGGTGCTGTACTCTCCCCACTTCTCTTTTCTTTCTTTCTACATGACCTACCATCTTTAAATGACATTAATTTTGTCAAATATGCTGACGATCTGACTGTATCTTTGGCTGTCAAATGTCAAAGTGGTGACTGCACTAAACTAAACGGCTTTTTATCAGAAGTCAGCCAATGGTCCAAGGAAAACGGTCTCACCTTAAATCCCTCTAAATGCCAAATACCTTCTACATCAAGAAGTTAAGACATTCTGGTATAACCCAACCCAACCCTTACTCCTACAATTCGTTAACTCTTGCATCCTGCCTATTATTCGCTATTGTTCCCCCCTTAGTTTTTCCAGGGCTGGCTACTGAAGAAAGACTATAACTTATTACGCAGGATGTTAAAGGTTGTCAGCAGGGTAAGTTACGTGCCACTTAACCACCAGCTTGTTAATATTCTGGTTGACGGACACTTGGACTCGTGTGAAAAATGGGCAAAATCTATTTTATCTGACTCACAACACCCTCTTCATTCACAACTCTCCCCTTGTATCCCATCAGGCAGAAACAGAAGACTATATAGAAAACGATATGCTCGCACCAGTAAGTACAAAAACTCAATCATATCCTACTTGGCTCGTGTTCTGTGCGATAAAGAAAGCATTAGGCGCGATACCTACAACTTATTAGTAGAAAAACTGGATCTCGTCTTTCCAGCTCATATCATCATTTATAGGTGCAACGTTTTCTTTCTTTCTTTTCCTTTTCTTTCTCTCTTCTTTTCTCTGTTATGTGCAGCTTTGTTTCTTTCTTCCTTACAAACTCTATTTAAAACATTCTTCTACATTCTTTCACACTCTGTATATCTCGACCTTTTTGTTACGGCTTACACCAGTAAATACACTAGCATCTACTTTTGTAACACCTTCAAACACTCTGTTGAGTTTTGGCTTTGCTACAGACCTGCTAATATGTTGTTGTCAAAACTAACTGAGATAACCCTTAATCTATGTAGAATTTTATTGTTAATTTACCAACTGGATGCAATACTGTAGTGAAATGCTGAGAATTCCATTGTGTATCACAAGTACTGTTTTGGAATAAAGCAAATTATCATTATCATTATTATCCCCAGCATACGATGCTATCGAGTGAGTTGTTGGTGGTAAACTAAGGAGGTTTAAAACGATGACTGCTGGCTTTAAGTCTATTTAGGGGTGGGCGGGGGCACGTTGTCAGTCTCTGGGAATCCAGGTACATCCAGATGACGAGTTGTGGCTAAGATGAAATCCACCTCCAGGGTTCCATTGTTGTTCATTACCAACCGAGTAACATTGCATTCATTGTTTGGCATCGCCGAAGCTTCCGCACACTGAGTTAACTTGTCAATAGAGACCGAGATGAGTACCTAGGCCGACGAGCCACATGTCCTCCAGAATTATAAGTCATACATGTTACATTAAGTTGTGCTTCAGGCACTGGCATACTTCATTCCGAAATAAAAGTTCACAAGTTCAAATGACATCAGATTTCATGCATTATATGCCTTTATTATAGTCTCATAATTGTGATTCTTGATTTCCATTTCATTCTTTCAATAATTACTCTGTGTCTACATATGTTGTAGGGTATATTAGCAAATAACTTATTACCATTGGGTGATTTCCCTGCTCATTTTAACTTATTTCGTTTCAGACAGTCCTTACATATATACAGTGTATTCGACTTGCATTGTTGTCTACATTGGGAAAATCAAATAAACTATGGCGGCAATGGTTTAGCAGTAGAACGCTCGCTAACTACTCACCCACATAGTCCGGAGTTCAATCCTTGGACTATGCACTCCTTAACCTCACTAAACCTCGTAGTAAGGCTGGTAAGGAGGGAAAGTTAGACGCATGAAGCTAGCAACCTTACCCCATAAAAATAAAAACCACTGCTACCGAAAATTCCAATCCCTAGCTTGAATCCCTATGTCTGATTCAGAACTTAAAGAAATAAATTATTTAATTGAATTTTAGATTTTCCCATCGATTGATTGGACCAAAGTGCTTGGTCCGCTCAGGTTGACATGTAGGCTTCTTGTACAGATACTTCGACGATGTCTGGGCATGTAATTAGAATTTAATTTGTGGATGGTGACTAGCTAGTGGATAACGCTTTGGCGTTTGAAACTATGGGCACTCTGGGTTTGAGTCCCGGTGGGAGCATCATCACTCATTGGGGGAATGCAGGTACATCCGGTTGGCGGACGAGTCCCAAATGGGACGAAATGTGCATCTTGGCTGGATTCCACTGTTAGTCACCATCCACTAATTAAATTCTAATTAAAGAAATAAAATTAAAATAAACAAAACAAAAAGGCATGAATTAATCTGAAGTGATTAGTTATCGATTGATCACTTTCTGAATTTAATTATATTGCAAGGTTTTACTAACCGTATTTGTAGATGATGTGTCACTCAATCCACTTATATATTAGGAGTACAGGGAATCTATGTTCCAACAGGTTTGTCTTTCTAGACATCTTCAGCGCTAACTATAACATGAAGTGGGTTTTTTTTGAATTCTTCTCTGATGATCACCTTAAATGTGATTGGTTGTTTGTGGAGATTTTTTTACCTTCTTGTTCACTTGTAATGATTGATATTGATTATTTTCTTGTCCTGATACTTGACCTTTCGGTGTGTACAACCTCCTTTTCATTGTCTGATGAATTTGACTTATATCAGTGTGGGTGTCTGTTGACTAAAGATTCGTCTGAGGGAGTATTGGGCTTCTAAGAATTTCTTGCTGTTTTTGGTGTTTCTTTTGTCTGAGAGATTTAGACATTTTTACAGGCGAGTTGGTGTCCCTATATGTCGTCGCATCTTTGGACAATTAATGTTTATTTGTGTGTGAGAAAACGATGAAGACGACGTTCACTTTGGCCGGTATAATGTTTTCCACAGTTTTTCACTGCTGCGTCTTTTAGTTGACATAGTCTTTGGTTGAATTTTTAGTCAACAATCATATCGATGTAAATCACATAAATGAAAGGTCAACAAATATCAGGTCAACAAAATAATAATCGATATTAGATATGATGGAGAAGATTTGTAGCTCAGGTGGATGATTGATTTTGATGTGGTTGTGTTCTCTGAGCTACCTGGATAGTTAATTTGAGAAGCTTTCATCGCCCTACTAGACGACATCTTCAGCGCATACTTCAATTTGTTGAAGTGAGCTTTTAGATTTCTCCACGAGTTTATTAATCATCTCATCTGGTGACTTTGGGCATGATTAATTGTAGTGATATCATATCACTACATACAGACTACCATGGGCATCAATTCGACTGGGACAACGTTCAAATATTAGACAGAGTAAACACCAAGAATGCTAGAGAATTTTTAGAAGGCTACCTGGCCTTCCAGTTAATCGTCAATGAATAGACACATCGAGATAGAAAAAAATTACCAACCGATAAGAAGAAAATCTCACTCACAAAGAGTCAAAGTTTAAGTCAAAGAAACAATCAGTTCCAATACACATAGCCTAAAGGGTGTGAAAACACACGAAGACAACCAATCACGTTAAGAGTCATCCACCTGAAGAGATAACCAATTGTGAACTCGTGAAGAAATCTAAGAGCTCACTTCAACAAATTGAAGTATGCGCTAAAGATGTCGCCTAGTAGGGCGATGAAAGCTTCGAAAATTAACTATCCAGGTATCTCAGAGAACACAACCACATCAAAATAATCGATATTCAATACAAATGAACAACAGAATGAGTTAATCTAGAGAGACAACCAATCACATTCAAAGTAAGGAAAGATGATTCCTGCACTCATGGTAAGGCGCGAAATTGCAGATCATGTTGAATTTCGCACTGTAGATTTTGTCTTTTTGATAATGAAAGCCTCGAAATTAATTATTATAATTATTATTACTCCCTTGGGTTTCAAGTGGAACATAGGGCTTCAGCCTCATATCTTCACTTTGTTCTGTTCCTTGAAGTCCTCTTTATCTGGCTTAACGATTCTCACGAGTTCTCATCTCTTCCATATGACCTTTGAACTCCCACCTCTGTGTTTCTCGTTTGAGATCTATTCGAGGGTCAGGCAGGCGATGTCACTCGATGATCTTTTCAATGTGTCTACGATCTATCTCCATTTTCTTTGGGATATTTATTAACTAATAGGTTCTTCGTTGATTCCTTTCGAGAGTTCTTTGTTGCTAGTTCTTTCTTTCCATTTGATCTTCAGTATGGAGTCAGCGAAGGTGGCTTTTGATGAAAGTCTGCATTGGCCTTTGTGAAATGCTTTTGGTGACGCTACAAGTTTCTGAATAATATAAAACTGACTGATTGACTGGCTTATTATTGGTGTTGAAAATCTGAATTTCGTTCTGTATGCTTGAGAGCAGAAGATTTTTTAAACTGACTTCAGAGTGATGAGCGTATAACTTGCCTTTCTGATACTGGCTTTGACATCTTTATCCGTTCTGCCTGTGGTTGAAACAATGCTGACTGTCTAGATAAGTGAAGGAAGTAACCTTTGTTAAATCTCTCCGGTTGATAGTGATTGGTGCTGGTTGTTGTTGTTGCTGTTCGTTGGTTATATTGCATCACCTCCGTCTTCTATATGTTAACCTGGAGTTCTGTCTTCGCTGCCTACATCTGCTAGTCTGTTGGTTTTCGCCTGTAAGTCTTCGAGTTTGTGTGGCGTTTCGACATAAATCATCTATATGTGAAATCCAGATCTTCTAGAGTCTTATTGTCGGCGGTTCAGCGTAGCGCACTCCTATTTTCTCATTCCCTTTGGTTTTCCGTATAATACAGTCCACTACAATTACGAATATCATCATCGATAATAGGTAGCCTTGTTTTACTTCTGTATTCACTTCAAAGGCTTCTTTGTCTGTCTGTATGTTTTCGACATAGAACGTTGCACCGATGTGCACCAGTTCGAGTTGCCACTCTCCCTCCATATAGCACACAAAGCAAGACAAGTAAAAAGAAGAAAAAATACAAAATAGAAACAGTAAACAGATCTATGAGGCAAAAGAAATGGTAATAACAAAGAATAATATACTTTCATTGGGTATTTTGAGTTACAAGGAGTGGATGCATCTGCACTTGCCATCGAGAACGATTTGTAGCCATATCATTGATATTGTCTCCAGCCTTCATTGGTGTCTACCGTCACGAAGAACCCAACCAGTCAGGAGTCTACACCTCCCTACTTGAATTAAACTAACTGTTGTGGATTTCTTTGAGTGGTGCCATGTTTTTGTTTGACCTCCGCTAGCTCTTTTCCAGCCTGACCCTATGTCAAATAATGTTGACCTTCATTCGAGGAAGGCGATGACTAGGCATGCGTAACACATGTCCTAACCATCTCAGTTGATGTAACTTCACAACTTTGTCGATTGATTTCCCCTGTTTACCTAGCACCCGACGCCTAACCTTAATATTGCTCACCTTATTATGCAATTTCACACGGGAGGTAGAACGCAGGCACATATGATCAAAGACAGCTAACCAGGCTTTTCATGTCTTCCACTCTCAATGGCCAGGTCTCACAGCTGACTATAAAGGAGGACGGAGCGGACTGATGAGCAGTACACCCGCCCTTTGGTCGACACTCAATCGGATATCACGTCTACGCCAGAGACGGTGTAAACTGACAGGCATATGCGAAACTAGCCCTCTGTATCCGTACTCAGCTGAGATTTCGTCAGAGATCAACCCGTTGGCACTGGGTGATGAAGCGGTCAACGTGGTCTACCACTTCACTTCCTATTTCTACACTAGGAGTCAGTGTGGTGCAGTCCTGCAACATCATCTTGCATTTGGCGGGAGCGAATCGCATTCCAAACATTCGTAGATTGCAGCTCAAGGTGTTTAGGAGACTCTGCTGTATTTTGTCAGCGTCCTCGCCTAGAAGGACTATCGTCTGCATATTCTAAGTCAACGAGATTATTCCCTGGTAGCAAGTCAATCCCTGAGTCTCTGAAGTGAGTTAGGGTTAAGTCCATTAGCTTTTAAAAGTAGATCACTTGACTCGTCAAATATAGTTAGATTTTTTCAAAGTTATCGCAACTTATCTTGTAAATGATCCTTTCGATTTTGTCTTCGTTTGCTGCTGCTTCTTCTAGTCGACATAGTATAAATTAAAGTGATTTCGTTGGTTTAATGTTCGATATGAAATTCAATAATCATCTCAATAATGCATTAATAATACCTACTGTAAATTGGTGGGTAGTGACTCTTATTGAAATACAGTTCGTCCTATTTGGGACTAGCTCGTCATTTGGGTGTACCTGTATTCCCCAGTGAGTGGTGGTATTCCCAAAGAGGCTCGAAATCATTACCCATAGTTTAAAACGCCGAAGCGTTATGCACTATACCATTTTAGTCACGAAAGCCACATTTTGTGCATCGGGTATTAGTAATCCTTTAATTTAATTCGGACATTCCCGTTGATTGATTGATTGGACCAAAGTACTTGGCCTCAAGTTGACATGTCGGCTCCGCGTGCAGATGAATCCTCGACATCGTTCAAGATTCATCTGCCTACCACCAGGCCTTTAAGAGTTTCCTGGTGTTGTTGGCGTTTCTTTTCCCCAACAGATTTATATATATTTTTCCAGTTGAATTAGTATCCGCAGGTATCTGAGTTCATAGACGATGTCTATTGATCTGCACAAGGTTTTGACATCCTCAAAGTCTGACGTCGAGCACTTCGTCTAATCAACCAACGGGAAAGTCCAAAAAGTGTTTTCTAATTACTTCATTCTTTGTGTTTTGTCCTCTCCATCTAAATGGCTTATATATATTTATGTTCGTGTTGTTTTTCCCTTAATTTATTAGGATAGAATTTATATTACATATTCAAATCTATTTTAAGTAAACATCACATCCGAATATTTATATTATTTTTCTTTTTCTTTTTATGCGGTTGCCTCTTGTTTTGTTTGTTTGTTCAAAAGGGTATAGAATCAAAATTCATGTGACACATTCATCACATAAATAACACACATGAATCTCTCTTGTATGTGATCATGTTTATGTTTATGTTGTTGATGATGATGGTGATTTTGCCTTGGCTTTCTTACTTACTCGTGTTTATGTTGTTTATCTACTTACCTTTTTATGCCTTTTACTTTTTCATCATATGATGCGTCTAAAGGTGATTTTTATATTTACACATGCTGTTCTGTAATGTTTTTGTTTTCGTCGACTATCGAAGCAGTAGTAGCCGCAGCACTAACAATGGTGATTATCAAGGCCGTGAAATTTTATTAATAATTTAATTAGTAGTTAGGCAATAAAATATTTCTTAGTTGGTTGTGTTTGTCAGTTTGACAGAGGAATCTAGAAAGCCTATGTCGTCCTATCCGGGCCTCGTCAACTGTGCTTTCCATGAATTTTCTGCTTATTATTATTATTTTATTATTGCTCCCTTGGGTTCCTAGTGGAATATAGGGCTTCAACTGCACGTCTCCACTTGCCACTTCTGTCTTCCTTCTGCTGTACTTTTCACCTCCATCCATGTTAGTCCATACTGTTTCAACTCCTCTTCACACGATCTCCTCCATGTCACCCTTGCACTGACGTCCCACTCGCTGCTTGCTTCCCTTTCAGGTTCCACTCGAGCAATGGCCTGACGCGCGCGCGATGTCACCAGCCGGCCTCCAGGCTCAGCGAGTGTCCAATCCATCTCCACTTTCTCCTGCATATTTGTTGGTTGGTGATTGGTTCTTGTTTTGTTTGTTCCCATAGTTTCTTGTTGGTGATTCTTTCTGGCCCGGCCATTTGATCTTCAGTATAGAACGAAGACAGTTGTTAATAAAGGTCTGGTCTGCAACAGGCTGTTGGAAATATTCTTTGTGACCCGCCCGCCCGCCAAGTTTCTGATCCGTATAGAAGATCTGACTGACTTGACGTTTGTATTGAAAATCCGTCGGAATTTTGTTGTTGATGATGATGAGTGACGAAGATTTCCAGATTGGTTTCAGTTGGTTGACGAATGTGTTTCTCGCCTTTCCGATTCTCGCTCGATTTGACATCCTCGTTCGTTCCGGCTTCCTGTAGTTGAGACAATGCTCCCTAGATAAGTGAATGAAGTGACCTCTTTCGAATCCCTCCCGGATTTGCTGCTAGCGAGGTTATATAAGCACTACTGTGTGTGTTGGTAATTTTTCAAAGAGAAATAAGATAGTAAATATTGCAGCCTTTTATCTGATTAACTTGAAATACTATTGGGTGTGTTCGACAGTGAATTGATCCACTTTGTGTGTACAGATATATGACACTGGCAAGATGTTTTCTGCATTGACCAGCGTTTTAGTTATATAGTAGCAACAGAAGACAAGGGCCAGGCAACAATTCATTTATTAAGGAAATCAACACGTATTTATATATTTTCATGTACGTTATTATAACTTATTCAAGCAAACAAACACAGTCTTCTGATTGGTTGTTTCTTACAGAAAGTTGACCTTGTATCTCTTTGTGGCTGTTTCTTGTATATCAGATCATCTATATGTTAACTGTATCCGCCTACGCAAAGTCTGCTGTGGTTGGTTGTTGAATCAGTCTTTGTTCATATTTTCTCACGACCAATATTGGGGACACAAACATTGACCTAAATTATTGTCTACCAATTTGACTAGCAGCCTGTTCTCACCACAATTTTACTTTTTATAGTCTGCTTAGAAAGAATCAAATTGGTTCAATTCTACTGACCTTATGGCCTGTTGTCTCTCCCAACTAGTTTCCCTAAGTACAGATATATACGTCTAGAATTATAAACATTATCAACTGTTAGTTTTGAAGGGATTTGATTGGTTGCAGAATTGATTACGAGCTGATATCAGCTAGAGAGCTATTGGAAAACCAGCCAAGGCCTACTAGACGGCTGTTTCTTCCTAGTTTGCAACTCTGTAGCAGTATGCGCCCACCACCAAGGTTAGAATCCAGAACTTTTCGGTTACAAGGCGAGCTGTGTAGACTATTCAACCTCTGAGGACCCGACCATATGGTCCAGGAATTTCACCTTCTGCCTTCCTTGGAGGTTGCGGATACACCTTGTTTAGCCATCCAACATACCTAATCAGTATAAGTGCATGACTTCAAGTCAATGGGTTATCAGTTTGGAACTCCTCTCTAGTTGTTTCGCCCTGAATGAGTGGGTGTAGAGTATCGTCAGTCTCCAGATAGTAACCTGATATATAAAATATCTGTTGCGAATTGTAGATTTCAATAGGGGTTGGAAAAATTTGAGAAAGTGAAACGGGTTTCCGGATAACAGTCATAATATTTAAAAAAACAGTAAGGTTAAATAAAAAATTCCATTTTACTTCCTCTATTTCTTCAGTACACTTAGGATTTTTCTTTGGAGACTTTCTTAAGCTTAACGTAATTTTTGTATATTTCTGTAACGGTGAAAGGAATTATAAATTCTTGGGATTGAGTTTTTCCTCAAATGTAATTCTTATTTAGTTTCAATTATTAAGTTTCCTCATGAACCAAAATCGATTCGAAAGATTAAGAAGCACTGGTCAGCTGTTTCGCTCTATTTCGGGACTCTTCTACTGTAGCGCGGACACATGACTTACTAGAGTTTAGTTGCGGTACCTTCAGGTCATGAGACTAAACTCACTAATCATTCAGCTACTTGGGGTAGAATTCTAACGATCATTAAAAGCCAGATATTACTGGGTTTAGCCGCTAGTGGTATCGTGGGTGCGCATTGATGAAGAGTTCTAAAATAAAAAGGGAGAAACAAGTGTCCAGTATTTCTTGGTCTTCAATTATCTCTGCAACTGATGTCGGTTCATGACGAAATTGACTAGTTGGTATTAAATTAAACAAAATTCCCACAAATCTCATAAGCTCTAGATATTAATCCCTATTTGCAACTGTTTTTATATTAAGGTAGGTAACATTGTCAATATGATAACGTATGGCACTTGACTTTCAATCAGTAATAGAACCCCGGGTTCGAATCTCGTTCTCTATCCAATTTAGTCTAACTAACGCGATGACATCATAATCCCTAATACGATGCATTTGCTACCGAAATTTATATCGTGAAATTCAGTTCTTACAAGTGCTGTTGTAAATTCAGTTTTCCGTGAAATAAAGTTTACATCTTATGTATACACTGGCTGACTGATTTGTTTAAACATAGAACTTTTCACAGAAGTACACCAGTTTCACTCTCAGAAGTATGACGGAATTTATTTATTTATTTATTTAAACGCATAAAAAGTTGGTACAATATGGCACCAAGAAGGATGCACCACACAATAATAATAAAACAACATAGATCAAAAGAAAAAAAGAAGAGAAATATATATATATATATATATATATATATATATAAGTAGAGAACGGATAAAGAACTTCATCTGGAAGGAAAACAGTCATGCTTAACAAGTTCAAACAGTATTCGTTAACTGTCATCAGGAAGGGAAGAAAGAAAGAAATTGTAACACGTGTAATACCACACGATAAGTTTCAATGAGACTTTGTTGCTTTATTTCATTCATTGTGCGAGGGCTGAGATACTGCCCGGGCACCCAGACCGAAGCAGGTGGTTTTATTAAGGGACCGAACCCCGAGCCTTTGACTTGGAGTCTAATCCGCAAGGTAGCGGAGCAGCGTCAGGACCTGCATTCCCATGGTTTCTGGTGACCCATCATATGGGTTCATACGCCATTTGATCCGATTGGATACTGGAGCCCATGCACCCCATGGTAACTGCTTTTAGTTTAACCGCTATCCAGAAAACCTTCCTGACATGGTAGGACCTGCAGGGACATGAGTCCCAGTCAGTTTAGCATGTTGAGTCATTACGGTACTCAAGCCCGACCACCACGACAAGGTAGCAGTTATTTGCCGGGAGTGTGGGGAAAAAGAACAGTGATACCGAAGAAGAACAGTTTGATAAACAGAAGTCTGAGAGGGAAAGAATAGTAATATCGAAGAACAATAGAGTTTCACTATATGTGACTATGTGTGTCATATCACCAGTTGTCTCCAGCAGTCATTGGTTTTTACCACCCTGAGTACCGCAAACAATCAGGAAGCCTCCACCTCCTCATGTGACTGGCTTAAACTAACTATTGTGGACTTCAGTGACTGATGAATCCATGTTTCAGTTTGATCACCACTAACTAACTCTTTTTCAACCTGATCGTACTCTTTCAACTAACATTGATTATCGAGGAAAGCGATGGGTAGACATGCCTAGTACATATCCTAACCATCTCAATCGATGTAACTTCGCAACCTCGTCGATTATGTATGTACACTTAACTTAAGGTGTCTGATTGTTTTTTGTTTGTGTAGACGTGCTAGACATGAAATTTTATCTTTCTCAACTTTAAATGCCTTAAATCAGGTGAATCTGTAATGTGGTTGTCTAACATAACACTGAGATGATTATTTTCAAGTCTCTGGAGAATTGAATTTTTTGAAATGCAACTTCAATTTATCTATCTAATATTATTATTATCATTATTACGTATTTTCTATGCTTATACTTTGCAATGAATGATTTTATTCGAGTGTTTCAATTTGACTTGTTTACATAGCGCGGAAATTTAAATTTTTGATTTTGTAAAACATTTTTTTGTGGAGTGTTTATCTTGTTTCGATAATGAAAAGAGAAAATTAGGATTAGGAATTTATATGCGTATTACACACAAAAATTGGATTTTGCAAAAGTATGTGATGAATCATTTTGGATACATGTACATTTTTCCCTTTGGCCACTTGCATTGACTGGTGGATCATTGGTATGTTGGACTCTGTTTGGTACCTCTTATGATTCGTTAATATTATTTTAGGTATTTAAATCAGATAGTTTACAGTTTCTTGGAAAATCCAATATTAAGTCAAAAAAGATGGTAGCATTCTGAGAAGGGTTCCCCTATTCAGCGATATCATTTTCGTAGCTGTACTATAGTGTATGATATAATACACTGCCTTAGAGACAAAATGAATGTCTTCAAAGATGTGTCGTTAAAAAAATTTGAGTTTTTGATAGCAACTAAAAGAACTAAAATTGTATAATATTTGAAGATTAATCAGGTAGAGAATAAAGCAAAATTAAATTATTAGACTGGTTTTTTTATTCCTGTGCGTCCCTTGTGGAAGATAGAGCTTCAAGTTAGAGGCTTGAAGTTTCGGTAGCAGTGGTGTTTGCTTTTACGGGAGGAGGTTGCTAGCCCTCATACCCAACCTTCCCTGTTTACTAGTCGTATTACTGACTTAACGAGGTAAAAGAGTGCGTCGGTTGGGGATCATAGTCGGGATCATGTGCATGGTCGGCGAGCTTCCTAACCGCTCTGTCTGCGTTCTATCTCTCGTGTTAGCTAGTGGTATCATAGGGTGAGTAATACGGAGGTTAGGCGTCGAGTTCTAGGTAAAGAGGAAAAATTATTCGACGAGGTTGTGGAGTTATATCGATCGAGATGGTTAAGAAATGTGTTACTTATGCCTAGCCATCCATCGCCTTCGTTGACGATCAGTTTTAGCATACGTAGAATGGAAGAGCTAGTGGTGATCAAACGAAAACCTGGAATCAGTCCGTGGAGTCTATTTTGGCATGACCGACTAGGTAGTATCATCAGCCATCACACGTAAATTGTGTGGCTTTTAGCCTGGCACATAAACTATCTGTTCCAGGCAATTGAGCCTTTAAAAAAACAGATATTATCCTCAGGTTTATTGTACTATTGGATTCCACTGCTAGTCACCATCCACCAATTAAAGTTCCACAATGCTATGGAGTAATGTTTACTGATGACAATTTGAGCCTTATATTCCACACGAAACTCAAGAGGATTATATATATATATATATATATATATAATCTCACCAATTTTACTACAGTATTGCATCCTGTTAGTACATTATCAATAAATAAAATTCTACATAGATTAAGGAAATCTCAGTTCATTATGATAACAACATATTGGCATGTCAGTAGCAAAGCCAAAACTCAACAGAGTGTTTAAAAGTGTTACAAAAGTAGGTTCTAGCATATTTACTGGCGTAAACAGAAAGAAAGAAACAAAGCTGCACATAACAGAGAAAAGAAGAGAGAAAGAAAAGGAAAAGAAAGAAAGGAAACGTTGTACCTATAAATGATGATATGAGTTGGAAAGGCGAGATCCAGTTTTTCTACTAATAAGTTATAGGTATCACGCCTAATGCTTTCTTCATCGCACAGAACACGAGCCAGGTAGGGTATGGTTGAGTTTTCGTACTTACTAGTGCGGGCGTATCGTTTTCTACATAGTCTTCTGTTTCTGCCTGATGGGATACAACGGGAGAGTTGTGAATGAAGACGGTATTGTGAGTCAGATAAAATAGATTTTGCCCATTTTTCACACGAGTCCATGTGTCCGTCAACCAGAATATTAACAAGCTGGTGGTTAAGTGGCACGTAACTTACCCTGCTGACAACCTTTAACATCCTGCGTAATAAGTTATAGTCTTTCTTCAGTAGCCAGCCCTGTAAAAACTAAGTGGGGAACAATAGCGAATAATAGGCAGGATGCAAGAGTTAACGAATTGTAGGAGTAAGGGTTGGGTTGGGTTGGGTTATACCAGAATGTCTTAACTTCTTCATGTTGAAGGTAAGAAGGAATATTTTCTTAGAAATCGTCAAGATATGAGACGACCAGGAAAGATCAGAAGATAGAGTGACGCCTAGGTATTTAATTTCCGGCTTGGTTTCAATTTCAGTGCCATCGATGTTGCATACCTCGTGAATGCTAACCAGTTTGTTTAGGTCAGATTTATGCCTTAAGGTGAAATTGACTGTGTGGCATTTAGAGGGATTTAAGGTGAGACCGTTTTCCTTGGACCATTGGCTGATTTGTGATAAAAAGTTATTTGGTTTAGAGCAGTCATTTTGACATTTGACAGGCGAAGATACTGTCAGGTCGTCAGCATATTTGACAAAATTAATGTCATTTGAAGATGGTAAGTTATGTAGAAAGAAAAATTGCCTCTGTAACTTTGAAAGAATTGCTATTCTGTTGGTGTAAAAATAGAATTCCAGCATTGTAGTAGAGTGTAATTCCAGCTTGGAATGATTTTATCTTATAAAATGTGGTGATGTGGTATTATTTATTGATGACGTTTCGAGCACTGGTATCATCATCATCATCGTCATATGATGATGGCTTTTTATGATTATGAGCAGTAAATTGTGCTCTAAACGTCATCAGTAAATAAAAGTCTAACATTGTGTGCTTTTTATCAAATAAAATTATTCTACGACGGAACTTCTATTTCCATTGAGATTTGTACCTGCGTCACTCACTGTTTCAGGTGGAGAGAGAGAGAGAGAGACATACTTTGCTAATGAATTTTTTGCCTTGCCATCGTCCTCCATTATGATTTCAATCAGTACATGCATTAGTAGTTAAACAGTTAGCAGTGCTTTCTTATCGCGTCGGTGGCACAGCGGTTAGGACTCTCGCTGACCATGCACATGATGCGGGGGATGGGGGCGGGGTTCGATCCCCTGCCAACGCACACCTGATATCTATGGTCGGCCTGTAAAATTTGGGCTACCGATATCACATGCTGAAAATTCCACATCTGTACCAAAAGTACAGTGTGAAATCAAGCTATAATCAAAAATAAAACAAAAATACACGTGACGCATCTACTGGTGTTTTTTTAATAGTAAAAATTACGCATTTAGTTTTAAGACAGATTAGGTCGATTGTAGATTTAATGACTGAACAAACTTCTTTTGTTCCTGCACAGAGTCTAGGATTTAACATGTGAATCGCCCTGATAGGTATCGAAAAAGAGCTAAACACTCTAAAACGAATCCTTTTCGAAAATTACTATTCAGAACAACGTTTCATCGCGAAATCTATGAAACCTAAACCAGTTTAACTGCTCACACTTTCTGCTTCTAAAAAGAGTCTTTACTTGAATTTACAATTCAACAGTGAGTCATCAGCATAAATAATGAGAAACCGCCTGTCCTGCTTATTGAAAAAAAACTGTCATCGTGGCTGTACTTCGAATAACTTTCTCTACAAAACCAATGATTCCCATGAATGCGAAGGATAAGCTACCACTGTTGCATCTACCAATTCACCTGCTCGTGTGGAGCTAGGTATGTCAGCTGTACGCAGTGTTCGCTATCCGAACGTATCGTCGGACACTTACCCTCTCATGGTTTTATTAAAGGAGAAAAAAGATCCTACACCCCCAGCAACTCTACCCTGGCACCAATTGATAGAATCTGGATATCAAGCTGACTGCCACAAACCAACTTAAAAGTTATCTACAGAATACATGGGGATCTTCCTATAAGAGTAGGAATCAAACTTCTTTAAACTGCAGAAGCAAATGACGGTAATTCACATGTTAAATCGTGAATTCCGTAAACAAAAGAAGTTTGTTGAGTCATTTAATCGACAATAGACCTGATCTATCTGTTTTAAAACTGGTTACGGTGTTGAATTCAACCTTTTGAATTCAACCTCGTCAATTATATTACGTCACTCAATTTAGTGATATTACTTTATTTTAGTTTCTACCCGATTAACGCCTTCTACATTAGGTATGCAGATGATATAGTCCTTCTAGATTAACACGGTGACAAAAAGTAGAGTCTTCTAAGCACTTTGAGTTGTAATCTTGGAATGTTTGGCATGCGATTTGCTCCCCGTGGCAAATGTAAGATGATGCTACAGGATTGGACTGGACTACATTGACTCCTAGTTTAGAAATAGGGAGTGAAGTGGTAAAGCGTGTTGACCACTTCACTTATTTGGTAAGTTGCATCAGCCAACCCCAACGGGTTGATCGCTGACTTAATCTCAGCTCGAATACCGTGGGCTTGTTACGTCGTCTCTGACGTAGACATGATATCCGGCTGGCTGTTGACCAAAGGAGATGTGTACTGTTCAGCAGCCCGCCCATCCTCCTTTATGGCTGTGAGACCTGGCCATTGAGAGTGGAAGATATGAAAAGGTTAACTAGTTGTCTTCGATCACAGGTGCCTGCGTTGTGCCTCCCGTGTGAAGTGGTATAGTAGAGTGAGCAATATTGGTATAAGGCGTCGGTCTAGTGCTAGGTAAAGACGGGAAATCAATAGACGAGACTGTGAAGTTACCTAGGTCGAGATTGTAAAGACATGTGTTACGTATGCTTTATGCGTAGCCATCCCCTCCCTCGATGGGAAATGTTAGCTGACTTAGGGCCAGGCCGGAAAAGAGCCACTGGTGGTCAAACCAAAAAATGGCTTCATCAATCAATGAGATCCACAACAGTTAGTTTAAGCCAAGTAGGAAGGTGTAGACTCCTAACTAGTTGAGATCTTAGGGACGGTAAATACTAACGAAGGCTGGAGACAATTGGTGATATGGCTCAAAATCGTTCTCAATGGTGGAGGCAGATCCATCCACTCCTTGTCACTTCGATATTACTATTCTTTCTGTCTCATATCTCTGTTTACTCTTTCTATTTTGCATTTCTTCTACTTTCTTCTCTGGTTTTGTGTGGTGAGTGAAGTGTGGCGACTCGGACTGGTGCACACCAGTGCAAAGTTCTATGTTGAAACTAATCAGTCAATCAGTTCTACATTAGGTGATTTATTATCTTAAAGTGTGTACAATTCTAATGACACACATCTTTGGAAATGTCTCTTTTGTTTGTAAGAATATTTACTATGTATATACGATTGTGTATATACAGCTTGGGAGTGATATCGCTGTAGGGAGGGGTAGCTGTTCACTGAACGCCTTTGCTTTTATATAACTTAATATTGATTTTCAACTTTTTAAAAATAATACAATCTCTTATCTAATCTTCAGTCTTAAATGCATCTCACATTTAGTTGAGAGAATATCGCGTCAAATTCCAGATGGGACCTTATATACCAAGGTACCTCTTGCTGAATGGTTTCAAGGTATTCTCTCAGTCGCCTTCAACAGTGTAACTTCAATTCAAAGGGCATTACGATGGCGAGCGTCTTACCATGGTGACCACATGAGATAATTAACTCATGGCATTTAGTTGCCACTATGGGCTAGAAAAATTGACAGTGGTTACACCCTTGTGACCGTATATTGTATTATACATGAAGTCCTATCTATCGGTAATCATTTCAGGAGTAGTTTTCTGCTCTTTTGATGAAAATTTCAGCAATTTTACTGACTTGCTTGCTGAACAGACCGTGGTTGTTTTTTTTTTTGCTGTGAGCGTTTAATCACACATAATCACAACGCCTTTGGACTACATTTTCATCCTAAAATGTAATATTTGATAGTTAGTTGCAAATTATAGCAACTAGGTGCATTTATATGATAACTGTGCTTTACTTTTATGGTATTTTAAGTCGAACACCAAGATATCCTTAAGGTAAGTTCTCGTACAGTTGAAAGAACTCAGTAAATTCTTGAAGTGTACCGCTAGGTTCTGTTTTTTTGTTGGCACTTATCAGAGCACCTCCATTTCACTTCATTCTAATTACTTCTCTCTAACTAGTTGTACGATTTCATTCTCCCCCACATGACTTCCTCCATGTCACTGGAGTACCTGGTGTATGCTGTCAACTAACGGTTTTACCAGCGTATGCCTTATGCATCGCCATTTTCTCCTACATTTTTGTTGAACAGTAGGTTCTTCGTTGGTTCATTCCTAGAGATCCTTGTTGCTAATTCTTTCTAGCCATCCATTTTGTCTTCAGTACGAAACCAGTGAGGTCAGCTGCAGTAGCCTTATAGAAGAACTGGCTTACTTAACATTGGTGCTGAAAATCCGAATTTCATTCTGTATGGTGAGAGCAGAAGATTTGCAAAACTTATTTCATATTGATGAAGGTTTTGACATCTTTATCCGTTGTTGAAACGATACTGCTTAGATAAATGGAGGAAGTGACATCTTTTGAAATTTATCTCAATTGTAGTGACTGGAGCTTGTTGTTTGTCGTTTGATTATCTTCATCCATTCTGTCTTCCCTATGTCCTGTCCTCGCTGCCAGCCTCTTCTGCCAACTTTTTGGTTTTTTCCTATACCTCTTCTAATTTATGTGATATTAAACATAAGTTGTGGATGAAGTCTAGAACTTCTAGAGTCTTTATATCCGTGGTCCAACGTATTCCTGTCCTCTTACTCCCTTCAGTTTTCTGCATAATCCAGTTCACTACAATTAGGATTGTCATGGATGATAATAGGGCAGTCTTGTTTTACCTACTGACTTTTCAATTTTCGATCACGTTAGCACTTGGCATTCTCATATAGAGCTGTTGAATCCAATTGATAAAGACTTGGGGCACTGCACGCCATAGTGTTGAAGTGATAATTTTCAAATTATTTCACCGTTTTATATATTTTCATTATATTATTATTATTATTATTATTATTATTATTATTCAAGTATTGGTTTTGTAGGAATTTTTCTTTGATTACATGGAGGATTTCATCATGAGCTGACATCAGTTAGAGAACCACTGGAAAACCTAGGAGTACTGGACAGCTGTTTCGTCAGCCTAGTTTGGGACTCTTCATCAGTATGCACCCACCGCCAAGGTTCGAACCCAGGACCTTCTGGTTACAAGGCGAGCTCGTAGACGATTGAACCGCTGGGACCCGATCATCGAAGAAGATATTGTCAAAATGGTCGTGCTATGTCGTGAATTGGCAGAAGTTAGAATTCAAGGACCGTTAGATCGGGTCCCAGTGACTCAATCGTCTACGAGCTCGCCTTGTAACCAGAAGGTCCTGGGTTCGAACCTTGGCGGTGGGTGCATACTGATGAAGAGTCCCAAACTAGGCTGACGAAACAGCTATCCAGTACTCCTAGGTTTTCCAATGGTTCTCTAACTGATGTCAGCTCATGATGAAATCCTCCACATTATTATTCATTTGTTCAGTTTCGAGTGGGTCATAGGGCCTCAATTGAACATTTCCACTTTAAGCTGATTTCAAGGCGACCCGAAGCTTTCATTTCATCGTCATATGATCTCCGTCATATGTCACTCTCCGACGTCTAAACTCGATTTCCTTCTCAATGTTTTTTGGTCAGTAAGTTTTGGGATGGTTCGTTACTCGAATTTCTCATCGCTTATCGACTTTTGATATCTCATTTTCACTATCGAGTGTAATCAGCTGTTGATGGAAACCTGTAGCCTGTCGTATAGCTTTGGTGTAATGGACTTCACTATTAAATGATTATGAGTTTTACTGATAACGTGTAGACTGCATCTCGGTTGTCACCTGAAAAAGCTACCATAATTCAGATATTATGTTATTTGCTGCTTCAAATTCTTAAATAAGGTGGTTGTTAGTCGATGAGATTGAGAACGAAGGTGCATTACCTTTTGTTTTTAATTTATAATCTTTCAAATCACACCATTACTAAATCCGCCACACAGCCATATTGAATAACGTGACGCCTCATATGGCGTACGTGCTTGATAAAATTCTCTCGACATTAGGGATTAAGTATAAATGTAGAATAAGTGAACTGTGAGCTTAGTTTAAACACACACATATAAGGTCATTTGTGACTTGAACAACGTTCATCATCATCATTTTGATTTGAAAAGGATGAATGAGTTGTGTACAGCTTTAGGACATACACTCTTACTTAGATGAAAAAAATTTACTGAAATTTTCGAGTTAGTAGTAATTTATTAATGAATGGTTGTTTCGTTCTGTGACCCTAAACACTCAACTTCCAAGTTTGATTGCTGTGTGATATCAATTAGAGAGCCATTGACAATCACTACTGGAGTACTGAACAGCTATCTGTCTCGTCCCAGTCTGGGTCTCCTCAAGAGTACGTGTCTATTGCCAGGGTTCGAACTCAGGACCCTCTGGTCAAAAGACAATATCGTAGACCACTTAGCCAATGCGATATGACTCAATGGCCAGCTGATGTATTTTAACTTCTACCAATTCTGATTCTCGCCAGTAACTGGCTACAAAACAAAGTTGTCTAGAGTTTTAGTGAACAGTCATGGCCAGTGAGGTCCACATGGTCGGAAGTGAAGCCAAATACTCGCCATGCATGAAACTGACTGATGCCAGTGATGCGTTATAATCACGAATTCGGTCATTGAGTTGGGTCTCAGTGGCTGCGTGGTCTACGAGCAAGCTTGCCTTGTAATCGGAAGGTCGTGGGTTCAAAACCAGGTGTGTGTGTGTGCACACTGCTGGTGAGTCCTACACTAGAACGAAGGGAAGAGATGTCCGATACTCCTTGGTGGTCTTCAATAGTTCTGTAAGAGATATCGATCCGTGGTGAAACTTAAAACCAATCAAATCCCTGCAGACATACTCTTAGAGACACAACTTTCAGCCAAATGGTCCCAGCTTCGAATCTCACCCCGCCTACTGTAACCTGAACTACAGGGTAATATCATTATATGTCTTTATATCAAGTCTAGATCATATAAATGAGTTATTCCAGTTAACTGAGTTGTACAAATACGCCGTCTCTGGCGGAGATGTGATATCTTGCTTTCGACCAAAGGGCAGGTGTACTGCTTAGCAGTTCGCTCCGTCCTCCTTTATGGCTGCGAGACGTGGTCATTAAGAGTGGAAGACCTGAAAAGATTAGCTGTCTTTGATCATAGGTGCTTGCGTTCTATCACCCTTTTTAGGTGGCGTGGTATAATAAGGTGAGCAATATTGAGGTTAGGCGTCGAGTTCTAGGTAAGGAGAAGAAATCAATCGACGAGGCTGTGAAATTACATCGACTGAGATGGTTAGGACAAGTGTCACGTATGCCTAGTCATCGCCTTCCTCGACTGACGGTCAATGTTATTTGACATAGGGTCAGGCTGGAAAAGAGCTAGCGGCGGTCAAACCAAAACATCGCACCAGTCAAAGAAATCCACAACAGTTAGTTTAATCCAAGTAGGAAGGTGTAGACTTCCTGACTGGTTTTGGTCCTCGGGACGGTAAAAACCAAGGGCTGGAAACATTGGTGATATGGCTCAGCGATCGTTCTCAATGGCCGGTTGGCGCAGATGCATCCATTTCTTGTGACTTATAATTTCCAATGAAACTACATTGTTCTTCGTTATTACTATTCCTTTGTCTCACACCTCTGTTTACTGTCTCAGTTGCTTCGTGTGGTACATGGAGTGTGGCGACTCGAACTGTCGCACATCGGTGGAAAGTTCTATGTCGAAAACAGACAGACAGACCCAAAAGTTTTTGTATATCCGAATGAATGAAAAACAAAACGATGTTCCTGTTTTTACTAACGTTTCGCTATTTAGTGCTGCTAATGCTGCTTTATCAGAGTAGTAATACTAAACTAGAATTTACAAAATCTCAGTTTATATATAACAAGTTAGTTGCGTAGTAATATTAAAGAAAAAACCCACTTGTTTACAAGTCACACTGAGATCCTAAATTTTCTTGACAAATTGAATTGAAACATAGGCGATATCTATTTCGAAGTGAAATTTGATAAATTTACTAAATCCTGCTTCATTCTTATGTATTCACGTCTATTGCTTGTATTGTATCATAATATCTGGCTGTCGACTAAAAGACATGTGTTCTACTCAGCAGTTCACTCCGTCCTCCTATACTGCTGTGGAACATAACCATTGAAAGTAAAAGACATTGAAAAGGTTAGTTATTTACCTTCAGTCATAGTTGTCTGTGTTCTGTTTCTCGTGTTAGCTGGTGATATAATTATTATTATTATTTATTATTTCTCCCTTGGGTTCCTAGTGGAACATAGGGCTTCAACTGCACGCCTCCACTTGCCACTTCTGTCTTCCTTCTGCTGTACTTTTCACCTTCATCCATGTTAGTCCATACTCTTTCAACTCCTCTTTACACGATCTCCTCCATGTCACCCTTGCACTGACGTCCCACTCGCCGCTTCCCATTCTGTCGGGTTCCACTCGAGCAATGGCCTGACGCGCGCGCGATGTCACCAGCCGGCCTCCAGGCTCAGCGAGTGTCCAATCCATCTCCACTTTCTCCTGCATATTTGTTGGTTGGTGATTGGTTCTTGTTTTGTTTGTTCCCATAGTTTCTTGTTGGTGATTCTTTCCGGCCCGGCCATCTGATCTTCAGTATAGAGCCAGCGAATACAGTTGTTGGTTGATAAAGGCCTGCAACAGACTGTTGGAAATATTCTTTGTGACCCGCTCGCCAAGTTTCTGATCCGTATAAACGAGCTGACTGACTTGACGTGTTTGTATTGAAATTCCGACTGAATTTTGTTGTTGATGCTGGCTGAGTGACGAAGATTTCTAGATTGGTTTCAGTTGGTTGATGAATGTGTTTCTCGCCTTCTTGATTCTCACTTGATTTGACATCGTCGTCCGTTCCGACTTCCTGTATTTGAGACAATGCTCCCTAGATAAGTGAATGAATGAAGTAACCTCTTTCAAATCCCTCCCGTTGATGGTGATTGACGCTGGATGTTGCTGCTAGTGTTGTTGGTTGGTTATTTTCATCACCTCTGTCTTGTCTGTGTTCACTTGGAGTCCTGTCTTCCCCGGCTGCTTCTTCGACCAGTTTGTCGGTTTTCGCTCGCTTGTAAGTCTTCGATTTTGTGTGACATCAAACATAAATCATCCACGCGGGAAATCTAGGTCTTCTAGGTTCTTCGCGTTGGTCCAGGATATCCCTGTCTTCTCGTTTCTCACTGTCTGACGCATAATCCAGTCAGTCCACCTTAATTAGGAATATCATTGGTGATAATAAGCAGCCAGCCTTGTCTGACTCCTGTGTTTACTCCAAACGCCTCTCTGAGTTTTCCGTTGTGGATCACTTGACATGTGCTGTTGTCGTACAGCTGCTGAATGAGGTTGATGAATATTTCGGGTACGCCACAGTACTCGAGTAGTTTCCAAATTACTCCGCGATCAACGCTGTCGAAGGCCTTCTCAAAGTCTATAAAGTTGACGTAGAGGTTTGATTGCCATTCCATGCTTTGATCTGTGATGATGATGCGTAGAGTTGCAATTTGGTCAGTACGTGATTTGCCGATTTCCTGAATCCAGCTTGTTCCGGTGGGGCGGAGTTCTGTCTCCAGTGCGTCCTTTAATCTCTCCAGGATGATGCGACTCAGGATTTTACTTGGTGTCGGTTGGAGCATGATTCCTCGCCAGTTCTTGCGGAGTGAGGCGTAAGTCGCTCTTCTTTGGTAGTTTCACGAGGTAACCTTTCCTCCAGTCAGTAGGCACCTTTCCCTCCTTCCAGACCTTTTGCAATAATGGAGTCAGCATGTCTGCTGTCGTCTCTGGGTCTGCTTTCAGTGCTTCAGGGGGTATTCCATCTGGTCCGGCTGTTTTTCCAGCTTTCAGAAGTTTGATTGCGTTCAAGACTTCAGCTCTCATTGGAGGATTTGTGTCAACTTGCAGTTGTGCGCGCGCTGTTGTTGGTATTTCTGGACGGGTTGCAGGTGGTGGTCTGTTTAAGAGTCCTTTGAAGTGGTCCGCCCATTGTTTAATCTGTTTTTCTTCCTTGGCAATTGGGTTCCCTTGGCTGTCTTTTATAGTTTTCGCTTGTGTTGATCTCTTCCCGGATAGAGAGCAGCAATCTTCGTATGTTTGGCATGCGATTCGCCCCTACAAAATGTAAGATGCTGCTACAGGACTGGACTACGTCAACTCCTAGCTTAGTGATAGGGAGTGAAGTGATAGAACATGTTGACCACTTCACCTACTTGGGAAGTTGTATTAGCACCAACGGACTGATTGGCGATGAAATCTCACCACGGATCCGAAAAGCTCGAGCTGCTTTCGCTGACTTACACCATCTTTGGCGTAGGCGTGACATCCGGTTATCAACCAAGGGACGTGTGTACTGCTCATCAGTTCGCTCCGTCCTTCTCTATGGCTCTGAAACATGGCCAATACGCGTTGAAGACATGAAAAGGTTGACTGCTTTCGATCATAGATGTCTGCGATCTCTGTCTCACGTTAGGTGGTTTCACAAGATAAGTAATGTTGACGTTAGGCGTAGAGTGTTGGGCAAAGAGGGAAAATCAATCGACGAGGTTATAAAGTTACATAGACTAAGATGGCTAGGTCACGTGGTGCGCATGCCTAACCACCGCCTCCCCCGACGGGCATTGTTAGCTGATATAGGTTCAGGTTGGAAAAGAGCCAGTGGTGGCCAAACAAAAACATGGCATCAATCCATGAAATCCTTGACAGTTAAACTGAGTCAGGTAGGGAGATGCAGACTCCCGGTAGGGGCCCTCGGGACTGACTCTAGGAATCAATGGCTGGAGACAATAGGTGACATGGCTCAAAATCGTTGTCAATGGCGCAGATGTATTCAATCTCTGTAATCTTTCATATTCCTTTCTACCATTACCCATTCTGTTTCACTCTTATATTTGTCAAACTCTATTAATTCTCTTCACTCATCTTCTTGTCTACCTTTGTGTGCTATTTGGAAGGTGGCAACTCGAACTGCTGCACTTCGGTGCCAAGTTCTATGTTGAATCCAGACAGACAGACAGATAGAGATTTGGTTATCTGATATAGTGTTCTCAGGTCCCTTTTGCCTGCTGCCTTTTCAGCTTCAGTGGCCAGATTGCTGTAAATCGTCTTTTGTCCTTCTTAGCGCTGTGCTGTGTAAGTTGAGTTCAGCGTCTCTTTCTCCTGTCCGTCTTTGCATGGAATCATTTTCTCTTTCACCATTCTCCTCTCTTCTATTAATTTCCAAGTGTCCGTTGAGAGCCATTCCTTGTCTTGTCTCTTCTTTCTTCTTCCTAGAACCGTTGAACACGTTTCGTTGAGAATCGCCTTCAGAGAGTTCCAGTGGTCTTCCACGTATGATTCTTCAGTGATATCGCGTAGTGTTTCCTGCTTTGCTCTGACTATCGCAGTCAAAGTGTCTTTTGTGGTAGTGTCCTTCAGTAATTGAGTGTTGAACTTGCATTGTGGTCTATCTCCAGCTATCCTCGAGGCTTTTAGTTTCACCTTGAAAGTCCCTTCTACTAGATAGTGGTCTGAACCCACATCTGCTCCTCTCCTCGACCTTGTGTCCAGTAGGCTCCGTCTCCACTTTCTTGAAATTGAGAGGAAGTCTATTTGGTTTCTGGTGTTTCCATCTGGTGAAATCCATGTCGTCTTGTGTATATCCTTGTGTTTGAACACACTACCACCAATCACCAAATCATTGAAGGCGCACAAGTTTGAGAAGAGTTCACCACTGTCGTTCATTTCACGGAGGGCCTCTCGACCCATGGTGAATTCTCTTCCTGTGTTGGTCTCCTCCCAGCTTCGGATTCATGTCGCTCATCAGGATTTTGATATTGCCATTTGGGACGTTGTCCATTATTGTTTGTAGTTGTCTGTAGAACGCCTCCTTCTTCTCTTGTTCTGAGACGTTTGTAGGCTCATCGCTGGTGATATAATAGGGTGAGTAATATTGAGGCGAGGCATCGGTCGAGTGTTACGTAAAGAGGGAAAGTTAAGCGGTAAGGTTGTGAAGTTACATCGATTGAGATGGTTGGAACATGTATTACTCATGTCTAGCCATCGATCACTTTCGTTGACGGGAAATGTTAGCTAACATGGGATGGATCATGTTAGAAAAGAGCTAGTTGGTGTCTGTGAAACCAAAACATGTATTCATCAATCAATAAAATCTACAACAGTTAATTTAGGCCAGCCAGACATGTAGAAAGGTGTAGACTCCTGTTTGGTTGCGGTGCTCGGGATGGTAATAACTGTCTCTGTGTCTGGATTGAACATAGAACTTGGCACCTAAGTGCACCAGTTCGAGTTGCCACGTTCCAAATAGCACACAAAAGTCGACAAGAAGATAAGTGGGGAGAATTAATAGAGTTTGACAAGTATAAGAGTGAAACAGAATGGGTAATGGTAGAAAGAAATATGAAAGATTACACAGACTGAATACATCTGCGCTGGCCATTGACAACGATCACTTTGAGCCATGTCACCTATTGTCTCCAGCCATTGACTCCTAGAGTCAGTCCCGAGGGCCCCAACCCGGACGGAAGTCTGCATCTCCCTACCTGACCGACTCAGTTTAGCTGTCAAGGATTTATTTCATGGATTGATGAGGCCATGTTTTTGTTTGGTCACCACTTACTCTTTTCCAACCTGCACCTCCAACAATCGCCATATTTCTTGACTTGAAGGCGGCCTTCGACTCCGTGGATCGAAAGGTACTATGGCAATGTTTGACTGTGAAGGGAGTGCCAAGAAAGTACATTGCACTAATCAAGGCACTCTATTCAAACCCACGTAGCCGGGTGAGGGCTTATGGGGAATTGTCAATTGAATTGATAACAACCAGTGGTGTCCGACAGGGATGTCCACTTTCCCCATTTCTGTTTAACTTCATCATAGATATGCTAATGGAAGTGTCCTTAACTGAACGTAACGACTTAGGAATCGACTTGTTACCAGGGAATAGTTTAATGAACTTAGAATATGCGGATGACTTAGTCCTGTTAGGGGAGGATGCTGGCAAAATGCAGAGTCTTCTGAACACCTTGAGGAGAAGTCTTCGTATGTTTGGCATGCGATACACCCCTACAAAATGTAAGATGCTGCTACAGGACTGGACTACGTCAACTCCTAGCTTAGTGATAGGGAGTGAAGAAGTGATAGAACATGTTGATCACTTCACCTATTTGGGAAGTTGTATCAGTCAGCATCAAAGGACTGATTGGCGACGAAATCTCACCACGGATCCAAAAAGATCGAGCTGCTTTCGCTAACTTACATCATCTCTGGCGTAGGCGTGACATCCGGCTATCAACCAAGGGACGTGTGTACTGCTCATCAGTTCTCTCCGTCCTTCTCTATGGCTCTGGAACATGGCCACTACGAGTTGAAGACATGAAAAGGTTGACTGCTTTCGATCATAGACGTCTGTGATCTCTATCTCACATAATGTAGTGGTATAATAAGGTAAGTAATGTTGATAGTAGGCGTAGACTGTTGGGCAAAGAGGGAAAATCAATCGACGAGGCTATAAAGTTACATAGATTGAGATGGCTAGGTGACGTGGTGCGCAGGCCTAACCATCGCCTCCCCCACCAGACGGGCATTACTAGCTGATATAGGTGGTGCAGGTTGGAAAAGAGTAAGTGGTGACCAAACAAAAACATGGCCTCATCAATCCATGAAATAAATCCTTGACAGTTAAACTGAGTCGGTCAGGTAGGGAGATGCAGACTTCCGTCCGGGTTGGGGCCCTCGGGACTGACTCTAGGAGTCAATGGCTGGAGACAATAGGTGACATGGCTCAAAGTGATCGTTGTCAATGGCCAGCGCAGATGTATTCAGTCTGTGTAATCTTTCATATTTCTTTCTACCATTACCCATTCTGTTTCACTCTTATACTTGTCAAACTCTATTAATTCTCCCCACTTATCTTCTTGTCGACTTTTGTGTGCTATTTGGAACGTGGCAACTCGAACTGGTGCACTTAGGTGCCAAGTTCTATGTTCAATCCAGACAGACAGAACCTGCATCTATATCATCTAGTAATGCTGGTCGTGGGAGGCGATGGTAATAAGTAATGAAGTGTGGAGACAATCGGTGATAAGGCTGAAAATCTTAATTCTCTGCTGACGCAGATGCATTCACTCTTTATAGTTTGTCATATTTAATAAATCTATTCTTCCTCCCTCGTTCACTCTTCGTTTTATTATATCTTTCTCTTTTTTGAATATGAGAGAGTGGAAACTCAAACTGGTGCACATCTGTGCAAAGTTCTATGATGTTATCAGTCAGTCAGCTTGTATCGATTATTTTTTGACACTATGATTGGTCTTCTCTTGTTCTTTCTTGTGACTGTGTTCTTGTTGTTGTTGTTGTTGTCGTTGTATATATTGTGGATTATTATTGTTCTTGTGAACTTAGTTTCATTTGTCATACAGTCTACACACCAGGTCAAATAATCAGTTGTCTCAGGGGCAATTGATATCTCTCATTCTATACTCTATCAAATGACTTCATTACTAGTTTCGTTGTAATACGAGTTGATTTCATCCTCCTGATCACGTAGTTGTTTGTAATACTATGCACTACCAATATATTTCTTTTGATTTTTACAATTAACATCAATAAGAATAATATTTCATAACCTTACATCACAGCTATGTTCACTCACATTGAATTCTTGTTTATTTGCAGGTGTGGTTTCATTTGTGTTTGTTGTTTGAGGTGATATTTTGTATAGTGTATTTGTTAAACGTTAAAAACTTCATCATTATTGGCTAGGAGAAGAGTGACATAAACATAATTTGTTTTTCAAACATTCTAATATTTCTTCTTATTCATATGACAGTAAATGATTTTGTTAAACTGATTTCCCAAGAGTTTGTTTATAGGGATTTGATTGACTTCAAGTTTCACCATGGATCGATATCTTTTAGAGAACTATTGAGAAGACCGCCAGCGAGTACTAGACAGATGTTCTTATCATCCTAGTTTGGGACTCACCAGCAGTGTGCAGACACACACACACACACACACTTGGTTTTGAACCCAGGACCTTTAAATTACAAGGCAGACTAGTTCGTAGACCACACAGCCACTGGGACCCAACTCAATGACCATCGGATTATTCCTAACTTCTACAAATTCGTCATTATCGCGTGATTGGCATCAGCCAATTTCATCCGTGGCGAGTATTTGGCTTCACTGCCGACCTGGTCAACCTCACTAGTCATGACTTCTTGCTCGAAGTCTAGACAACTTCGTCCTGAAGCCAGTTACTGGCGAGAATCAGAATAGGTAAAAGTTATAATGCATTGACTGGCCATTGGGTCGGGTCCCAGTGGCCGTGTGGTCTATGAGCTAGCTTGTCTTGCAATTAGTAGGTTGTGGATTCGAACCGTGGCGGTGTGTGCGTACTCTTAATGAGTCCATAACTAGGACGTGACAGCTGACTGTTGTTACAGAGGTAATTAGAATTTCATATAATTCATCGCATTTATAAATTTGAATAAGGCGAGGACGAAAATATACCAGGGTAGTGTAAGCTCTCTTCATAGCTGGCTACAATCTCCTGTAAACAATTTACAAGTGTGAATTGCATTAAAGGTTTGAACATCCTTTTGTCACGATGGTAATAATTGGTAGGAACTAAGAGAAAGACGAGTCGGCAGTAATGTAAGTTGTGAAATAATTAAGAGTGAAAAGGATTGACTATTTATAGAAAAATTAGATGACCATGATTGAAAACAAAAGGACAGAATTCAACAGATTTTTGTGTCTGGATAGAAACAAAGTGTAACTGGAAAGAGTATAAGAGAATTACTTTGAACACCTTCAGCTTATCCGTAACATGGGCAGTGTCCAATAGTTGGCGCAAAATCGCACTGTTTAATGCCTGTGAGCGCTGTATGCTTAGGTTCTGTGGTATGTGTTCAGAAATTCGGACAACGATCCTTCTCTCTGTTCCTCCAATGTATGTACTTTGACATTTAATTGTAAATTGGTAGACACAGTTGGAGGTAATATGGTGTTGGTGTTTATCCACTTTTGACTGTCTTAAACAACTGGTTGTTTGATAAACACATACAAGCGTGACAACTGGATATGTTCTTATCAGCGGCAGTGTTCAGTCCTCATCTTATTCTACTAACAGTATCATTACTTTTGAGAGCAAGCTGTAGACAGATGAACTTTTTCTATACTATGCTGCAATCCACTTTGTCAACACTACGTTTTCCATATTGATCTATGAAATTCTGTGAATTGGTAGCCATTATCATCCAGACATTTTTATTTTGGTTTGTTTTCGAGAACATATTTTCTGTGGTTACGTAACCTATTTTTATTTCTTTACATTCCCAGTGGAACATAGGGTTTCAAGATAGAGGCTTGAATTTTCTGTAACAGTGGTGGTGATTTTCACAGGATTTGGTTACTAGCCTCATATCCAACCTCCCCTCTTTACTAGTCTTATTACTGGCTTAGCGAGGTAAGGCAGTGGCTCCGTGGCCGGGAATCGAACCCCGGACTACATGAGGTGTGGTTGGTGAGCACTCTACTGCTGTGCGACTGACGCATGGTTACATAACCTTACTATCTGTTATAATCTTTCTAGTTAAACTTTGTGTCTATCCACACAAAGGCAATCTGTTGAACTCTGTTCTTTTGTTTCCAAGCACTTTGTTAATTGTAATAGGCTATGACTATAAAGTTACATTAGTTAACAATATTAACGACAATGTAATAATACGTTATTACTATCATGCCTTGCACTTTTCACGTCACATAAAATGTGTGCCTGGTAAATAAGGTATTGCAGAGTTATTAAGCTCAGTTATCTGGGCATAAAGTCTTCTATAGTGGCTCCTAGTCCCATCTACCTGATAAGATGCATTAAGAAAAGGTTTTTGTGTAGGGAGAATGCTTGGTCGTCCACCTCGTCCTACTTTATGCCTGTGCAACCTGGCTATTGAGAGTGGAAGACATGAAAAGGCTAGCTGTCTTTGATCATAGGTGCCTGCGTTCTATCTCCCGTGTGAAATGGTATAATAGTGTTAGCAATATTGAGATTAGGCGTCGGTCGAGTGCTAGTTGGTAAGGAGGGAAAATCAATAGACGAGGCTGTGAAGTTACATAAGTCGCGATTAAAAAAACATGTGTTACGCATGCTTAGTAATCGATTGCCTTCCTTGATAGAGAACGTTATTTGGCTTAGTGTTGGGTTGGCAAAGAGCTATGGGTGGTGGTCAAACCAAAAATTTGTATCAGTTAATGAAATCTACAACAGTTTAAGCCATCCACGTAGGAAGGCGTAGACTTCCTGTTTATTGTTCTCGGGATGGTAAGAATCATTGACGGCTGGAGACAATCAGTGATATGGCTAAAAATCGTTCTCAATGGCAAGCACAGATGCATCCACTCCTTGTGACTTATAGTACCCAATGGAACTATAGTTTTCTTCGATATTACTATTCGTTTTGCCTCATATCGCTGTTTACTGTCTCTATTTTGCGTTTATTTTTACTTTCTTCTTTTTCTCTGGCTTTTTGTGCTACATGAAAGGGAATGTGGAGAATTAAACTGGTGCACATCAGTGCGAAGTCCTATGTTCTGCTTAACGTCTACTGAGTATCCATAGTACTATTAACAAGTTGGTTTAACAACATCCTACTCGCCCTAATGTAGGCTTTTAGCGCCTTTCTCATTTTATCAGAGTTTGAATAGCTCATTGGTAATGTCTCTGACTGCAACACTTGGTGACACGGATTCGAATCTCAGAAGGGACATGAATTCCTTGGAGGTTACAGATACACCCTACTGATGAGTACCAACCGGCACGAAACCTAGGTTAAGCAAGGCTTCCTCTGGCCGATTGCCTGCAACCATCTAAAGTCTTTCTTAATTAGCCCAGAGAAGACTGAGGCCTGGGGTAGGGAGGAGAGTAACAAAGGTGAATAGGTAGAATATAAGAATTAACTAACTTTAAAAGTAGAGACTGACTGTAGTATTTATATCAGTTAAAAAACGAAATATCATTCTAGAAACTAACACGCTATGGGAAGACCAGAAGAAATAGACAGTTCAAGTCTTTGTCTGTTATTTGTTTTTGTCTTGGTTATTCCACCTTCCTTAAACTTTAATATTTATCTTAATAATTTAACCTTTAATAAACAAAGTGGCGAGTCATCGAAATACCATTTACCAGTCTAAGATTTAATGCATGTATATATAGACATAGTTTTAACATACCTTGTGCTAAAGAAAAACATTTTTACACCCGTGTGCTTTTATTCTTATTCTTGTTGCAAATTTGTCTACAAACTAACTTTTCAGCCTAAAGTGTTTCAGTGTGTGTTTAGACTAATGTCCTCCTCCTCCTCGTAGTAGTAGTGGTAGTGTAACAACAGAAGACAAGCGCCAGGCAACAGATCGTTTATTAAGGAAATCAACACATATTTATAGATTTTCCTGTACATTATTATAGATTATTGTTAGCAGAAAAACACAGTCTTCTGATTGGTTGTGTTTCTCACAGAAAGTTAACCTTGCATCTCTTTGTGACTGTTTCTTGAATGTCAGATCATCTATATGATGTTAACTGTATCCGCTTACGCAAAGCCTTTGTTCTCATTTTTCTCACGACTAATATTGGGGATATAAACACTGATGTAAATTACTGTCCACCAATTTTGGCTAACAGCCAGCTCTCACCACAGAAGTAGTGTAACGACAGAAGACAACGGCCAGGCAGCAGATTGTTTATTGAGAAAATCAAGAGATGTTTATAAATTTTTATGTTTATTATTATTAGCGTTATTGTTAGCGGAGAAGTGACCTCTTCTGATTTGGTTGTTTTCTTGCTGAAGGTTATTTTGTTACCTCTTTATATCCGTTTCTCAGAAAATCAAGTCATATATCTATGAATCATATTATTGTTATTTCCTTTAATTCCTAGAAGAACATAGATCTTCAGCCGCGCGTCTCCACTGCGTTCGGTTTTCTGCCAACTTTTCCACCCCGCTCTAAGTCTGCCCACACGCTTTCATCTCCTGTTCACATGACCTCCTCCGAGTCACGCTCGCACTGACGACCAACTCGCCGCTTCCTATTCAGTAGGGTTCCACTCGAGCCATGGCTTGTCTAGTGATGTCACTTGATGGTTTCCTCAGCGTATGATCAATCCATCTCCATTTCTTCCTGCCTATTTGTTTCACAATCGGTTCCTGGTTGGTTCGCTCCCAGTTACCATTCACTAAATGACAATAGGAATTATTTTGTATTCTGCAAATTTTTGTATTTGTTCGTGATACGCTTTTCTGGTTAGCTATTTATTGTATGATGCGTCGGTGGCACAGCGGTTAGGACGCTCGCCGACTATGCACATGGTCCGGGGCTCGATCCCCTGCCGGCGTACTCCTTCATCTCCCTAAGGCAGAAATAATTCTGATAAAGAGGAAAGGCTAGGCATGAGGCTAGCAACCGCATTCTGTAAAATAAACACTGCTACAGAAACTTGAAGCCCTATGTTCCACTGGGGAACGTGAAGGAGAAAAGAAAAAGAAAAAAGAATTATTGTATGTGTCAGAGGTTATGGTCGTGTGGCATCTTAAGAGGAAAAGAGAAGTCTACTCATTCTGTCCAGTACTCCCAGGTTTTCCTATGGTTCTCTAACCAATGTCAGTTCTTAATGAAATCCTGTAACCAATCAACCAAATCCCTACAAACCAATACTTCAATATCAATGAGATGCTCACTGGGGACTAGCCCTATTCAGGTAGGTAGTAGTTACATGGGGTTCTGGTGAGAAGTCGTGGCCAGTAGAATGCAACAGGTCGGGTGTGAAGACAAATATTCGCCGAAAACATTGGCTAGCGGTTGCGCTACGTCGTGAATTAGCAGAAGTTAGAATCCAAGGACCATGGTATTGAGTCCCAGTGGATCAATAGTCTACGAGCTGACCTTGTAACCAGAAGGTCCTGGGTTCAAACCCCTGTGGTGGGTGCGTGCTGATGAAGAGCCCCAAACTAGGACGAAACAGCTGTCCAGTACTCCCAGGTTTTCCAGTGGTTCTCTAACTGATGTCAGCTCATGGTGAAATCCTGTAACCAATCACCCAAATCCCTACAAACCAATACTTGACTACTCATTCTTAGTTGTACGGGTTAGTTGTGGGGAAGGGGGTACGATTCCAACTCTTTTGAGCTCACAACCTGATATCTATGGTCGGCCTGCGAAATTGGGGCTACCGATATCCATGCTGAAAATTCCATACTTGTACCAAAAATACGATGTGGAATCAAGCTGTAATCAAAAAAAAAAAAAAAATTAACAACTTGTAGGATCAGGAATAAATATTAATTACTACTCAATAAAATTCTCTATAGTTGTTGTTGTTGTGAGTTAAAGTTTCTTTTTTTTCCTGTACTGTTTCATTTCCAGATGTATCATATGCATGTGTGAATATGAAGAAGGCGAAGAACTTCGCTATCTGCCCTGTCTACACACGTATCATCGTATTTGTATTGATGATTGGCTGATGCGAGCATTAACATGTCCTTCGTGTTTAGAAGAAATTCGACCTAATTCTCCAGCAAGAGCTCGTTCTAATAATGGAACTCAAACGGAGAATTTTTTCAATGGTACATCAGAGACACCTGCTGCTGTTAACCACCAGGCAACTGAAACTTCATGTCCTCCTCCTCCTCCTCCTCCTCCTCCTCCACAACAACAACAACAACCGCCACAACAGCAAGATAGTCAACCGACTAATGAATTAAGAAGACCTAGTGTTACTGAATTTCGTACTAGAAATGTACACTCAAATTCATCCAGTCAATCACAAACTACTACTATTCAACGTTTAATTTTAGGAAAATTAAAAAGTCATAATAATAGTAGTGGTGGTGATGTTACAGATATTCTTAACAATTCACCCACCGGTGTTGTACATCCTCTTCCGCGTCATCGTAATCATCAACAGTATCAACATCATCGACGTACACGATCAATTGGTCCTAGTAGACGATCACCTTCTGTAAATGCTTCCAGTGCAACTTTGCCTTATACTTATCGTCGTGGAAATAGTGTCACAGCGATTGATACTATTCAACCTGTACAGTTAAGTGATGATAATTTATCATTATCACCTAATCCAAATGATTTTCCCAGTCCAACGAATATAAGACACAGACAATTGAATGGGGATTCGAATGAGGTTAGTTATTTTCCATACCAATACGCTTTGCATGTCAAACGCATGTTAGTGTTAACTCTGGAACTCAAAAAATGGAACTACTTAAAGTTTGGTCACGGATTGATATCATTTAAAGAACCATTGAAAACTCACAGGGACTACTAGACAGCCAGCTGCTTCGTCCTCGTTAGGGGCTCATCGGCAGTACGGATCCACCAGCAGGGTCCGAACCCAGAACCTACTGGTTTACAACGCAAGCTAGTTCGTAAACCATTCAGACACTGGAACCCGGTTCAATGGCCAGTCCATGAATTCTAACTTCTACCAATTCGTGATATATTCAGCGTAACCGGTAGCCACTGTCACAGGCAATGAATATCAGTTAGAGAACCATTGAAAACCAGGGAGTGACTACAAATATTCGCCGGTAAGTATTGACTTGTGCTGGCGCTAAAATCACGAATTGATGCTAATTAAAATTCACAAACCATTTGGCTGGATCCCAGTGACTGAGTGGTTTGGTAGGTTGACTTGTAACCGGTAGATCGTGGGTTCAAACTGTGTCAGTGGGTGCGTACTGACGTTGACTGTGAGAATGGCTGTGCAGTACTCCCAAGTTTTCCAATCTTTCTCTAATAGATGTAAGTTCATGATGAAGTCCTGTAACTAAAAATGAACAACTTGGTTAGTATCATCGAAATGTATACAGACGTTGTTTACGGAGTATTCTGAGTGGATATTTTTGCACAGAATCTACTGTGACTTTATCAGATATAAACTAATGTGACAAGCCTTGTCTGCATAAGAGTTTAGAGAAGTCTGTCTGTCTCTCTGGATTCAACACAGAACTTGCCACCGAAGTGTAGCACTTCTAGTTGCCACGTTCCAAATAGCACACAAAAGTCAATAAGAAGATGCGTGGAGAGAATCAATGGAGTATACAATTGGTGGATGGTGGCTAGCAGTGGAAACCATGATGCGCATTTCGTCCTATTTGGGACTCGTCACCTGGATGTACCTGCATTTCTCAGTGAGTGATGATGCTCCCACCGAGGGTCGAACCCAGTACCCATAGTTTCAAGTATAAGAGTGAAACAGAATGGGTAATGGTAGAAAGAAATATGAAAGATTACAGAGACTGAATACATCTGCGCTGGCCATTGACAACGATCACTTTGAGCCATGTCACCTATTGTCTCCAGCCATTGATTCCTAGAGTCAGTCCCGAGGGCCCCAACCCGGACGGAAGTCTGCATCTCCCTACCTGACCGACTCAGTTTAGTTGTCAAGGATTTATTTCATGGATTGATGAGGCCATGTTTTTGTTTGGTCACCACTTACTCTTTTCCAACCTGCACCTATATCAGCTAGTAATGCCCGTCGGGGGAGGCAATGGTTAGGCCTGCGCACTACGTCACCTAGCCATCTCAATCTATGTAACTTTATAGCCTCGTCGATTGATTTTCCCTCTTTCCCCAACACTCTACGCCGAACGTCAACATTACTTACCTTATTATACCACTACCTGACGTGAGACAGAGATCACAGACATCTATGATCGAAAGCAGTCAACCTTTTCATGTCTTCAACTCGTATTGGCCATATTTCAGAGCCATAGAGAAGGACGGAGCTAACTTCTGAGCAGTACACACGTCCCTTGGTTGATAACCGGATGTTACGCCTACTCCAGAGATGGCGTAAGTCAGCAAAAGCAGCTCGATCTTTTTGGATCCATGGTGAGATTTCGCCGCCAATCATTTCGTTGGTGCTGATACAACTTCTCAAATAGGTGAAGTGATCAACACAGTTTAGAGAAGTGGATTGGTCTAATGTGGTTAGAGGCGGTTTTGGAGGTTGGGTATATGTAGAGACTACGGATCACCATAGAGAAAGTTGGAATGTACGGTTTTATTAAGGTGGATGTTTTCTTACTACACTCCTCGAGAGCATGTAGGCAACATCACCGGCTTACAGGTCTAATGTGATGCTGAATCGATAAAGATTATCTGTTATCTGTGTCTTTAAGCTTATTTTCAACATTCAATTTGATTATTAGACCTCAGTTGCTATCGGTATCTTGAAAATTTGCTGATTTTTTAGAAATTTATTTAACTTCAAGACTGATTTAAATAAATAGCACTAAGTTGACATGACTCACTGACTAGATTCAGTGAAGTGCAGGAATTCAATTTGCCACATTCTACGTAGAACATTAACCAAGAGAAGATAGTAAACGGACATTCAAAAGAGTGATAATAAACAGAAGTGTGAATAAGGAAAAAAGAATTATTATTATTATTTCCTTTAATTCCTAGAAGAACATAGGTCTTCAGCCGCGCGTCTCCACTGCGTTCGGTTTTCTGCCAACTTTTCCACCCCGCTCTAAGTCTGCCCACACGCTTTCATCTCCTGTTCACATGACCTCCTCCGAGTCACGCTCGCACTGACGACCAACTCGCCGCTTCCTATTCAGTAGGGTTCCATTCGAGCCATGGCCTGTCTAGTGATGTCACTTGATGGTTTCCTCAGCGTATGACCAGCTAATCCATCTCCATTTCTTCCTGCCTATTTGTTTCACAATCGGTTCCTGGTTGGTTCGATCATTACCAGAGATCCCTGTTGGTGTTCTTTTCTGGTCGGCCATCTGATCTTGAGTATTGAGCGAAGACAACTGTTAATGAAAAAAGAATAGTAATATGAAAGAACGATAGAGTTTTATTGGACAAGACAGATCACAGAGAGTGAATACATCTGCAACAGTTATTGAGAAGGATTTCGAGCTATATTACTAATGCTCACCAGTCTTTATTGATTCCCACCATCATGAGGACACCAACCAGTTAGTCAGGAAGTCTACACCTCCCTACATGCCTGACTAGCTTAGACGAACTGTTGTGGATTTCATTGACTGATGAAGACATGTTTTGGTTTGACCACCACTAGCTCTTCTCCAACCTGACCCATCCTGTGTCAGCTGGGATTGTCTTTCTAAGAATGCAGTCGATGTCTGGGCATGCGTAGCACATGTCATAACCATCTTAATCTGTGTAACTTTACAACACTGTCGATTAATTTTCCCTCCTGATCTAACAATCGGCGCCTAACCCCAATATTACTCACCGTACTATTAGTTTTACTCTTTTCATGTCTCCCACTCTCAATGGCCGTATCTCACATACAGTCATAAAGGAGAACGGATTGAGCTGTTCAGTCAGTGGGATATCACGTTTACTAAGACAGCGATGGCGTAAGTCGGTAAATGCCACATAGGTGCTTTCCATATTCGTGATGAGGTCTCGATGGTAACCAATCCTCTGGGGCTGATGCAACTCCCCAAATAAGTGAAGGTGTCAGCATGCTCCACTACTTCACTTCCACCTTATCTAAGAGTCGGTGTAATTCAGTCCTGTATCATCACCTTACGTTTGACGGGAGCGAATCACGCGTCAAACATTTGGAGATCGCTGCTCCTCAATGTGTTCAAAGAGAGACTCTGTATATTGTCAGAGTCTTCACCTAGCAGGACTATATCATCCGCATATAATAAATGGACATGTTCAAAATTTTTTTGTAATCTGTTCATCGTAATGCCTTTTTAAAATTACTAAATGATAGTATCCATCATGTCCCAATCTCATCAAAGAATTTTGAGGTTGCTTCCACAGGTGATGTCTAGCAATGACGTTTGGGACGTGAGCTTCATCCTCTTCTGGGATTCTTCAGGCAAATGTATGTGCTATCCGACAGATTATTAGTTTTCCCATCAAGGCGAGAATCTAGGGTGAAATGGCCTACTCTGTCAACTACCATTAATAATCTCTTGGGACATCGTTGAAGCTTGCGTACTAGTAGCCGAAATGACAATAGAATTGGAGTGTTTTGACCCAATACAGTCAGACAACGGCTAGTTAAAAAAAATTCAAGAAATGTTTAGGCAGTTTTCTAACACACCACTAGTGAAATTTCGTTAACTTTACTGAGAAGTAACAATTCTCTTTGCCATTCCTTCGCACGTCCCTAATGGAAGCCTGAGCTGCTTTGAAGTTTTTAGTGGCAGTGGTAGTCATTCTACAGAGTGTAGCTACTAACCTCAACCCAAGCCTTCTCCTAATTATCTAGCCCACAACCGACTAAGGGAAAGGTAGATTTATGTCTCGGACGTACAGATAGATTGATGCAAATGGTTGAATGAAAGCGGCCACCTGTCTTTCCGAGTCTTTGTTTTGAAGTCAGATCCACAAGGCAACCAATGCATGCATTGGAATCAGGGTTTTCCAGATTTGCTAAGCCAACTCGAATGTCCACTAGTCCCAGTATTGACAAGGTGTTCCACATCTTTAACGACAGTATTCATATGCAGAGTGACTGTTGAATTCTTGTATGTTCGGTCTCTCTATTTATCTTCAACTTCGCCATGGATGACATTCTGGAGTCATCTGTGAAAGACGTGCGTGTTGGTGGTGTAGACTTGCTTCCTAGAAGAAGACTTTTTGACCTCGAGAATGCAGGTGTTATGGTCTTATTGTGCGACAGCATGCAAACTACCTAAATAGCGCTTAATCGGTTGGGGATCAGTGTCTGTAAGTATAGTATGTGCTTTTCGCTATGTGACTGCAAGGTGCTGTTACAAGATTGGCAGTAGTGTGCACCTGCACTAACTCTAATAGGTGGACCGCTTGAAGTTATCCATAAGTTCGTGTATCTGAGTAGTTTTGTGAGTGTTGGTGGAGGTCTGACGGACGTGATTTCCAACTGTATCATGACCTCTAGGGTGGCGTACGTCAAATGACATGGGGCTTGGCGAATTACTGTATGTTGTGTAGATGTTTGACTTTCTTAGAATTTAACCGCCAAGGTCGGGTTTACAGTGAATCAGTGCGCTCTGTCCTGTTCTACTCCTTCGAAAACTGGTTATAGGAATATTCTTGTACTCCGAACCAGTTGCATATTTGGCGAGTATTCTACCGTTGAACCGCCGACGCCAACACTAACAATGTCAAACCTTCATTGAAATCCTTAGGAGAGTGATACAGAGTAAGAGTAATATGACACCGATGTGTGTAAAACATATATGCTGCTTAATTGGTTATAGAACACACAGAATCACATAACTCCATCCATTCATCTGTGTGTGCATGTAGTTGTTTGTGAAAATTCAACTTGTTTTTGTTAAACTTCGAAAATCGATTTCTTCAATGAAATGTTGAGGTGAATAGTTCATGAACTTTGTTAAAGAACAATTTTTAAAAAAACGACAAGCATTTCATGGTCATTGATCCAGGGTATGGTAGTCCTATCTTACTCAGTTTTTTTCTTATATGACGCAGTATGTTTTTGTTCTACATATTGTTCGACTCTGATCTTGACAATACAGCGGCCTGCTTAATTAAAACCTTGGCCACCAAATGCTTGCATCACTATATGTTGCATTTAATTCCTCTTATCCAGTTAGTTTACATTTAATGAAACATGACCACTAATAGTATTATTTACTCTGGCGAGCATTTAAAACATTGATAAGCGCCTGATTCACATGTTTTTACTAAACATGAGAAGTTAAGCATCATCGTCGTTGGCGACGTATGAGATGATCGTTCATCAGTGGTGGTGTTACAACAGAAGACAAGGGCCAGGCAACAATTCATTTATTAAGGAAATCAACACGTATTTATATATTTTGATGTACATTATTGAAGCTTATTCAAGCAAACAAACACAGTCTTCTGATTGGCTGTTTCTTACAGAAAGTTGATCTTGTGTCTCTTTGTGACTGCTTCTTGAATGTCAGATCATCGATATGTTAACTGTATCCGCCTACGCAAAGTCTGCTGTGGTTGGTTGTTGAATCAGTCTTTCAAGTGTTGGTTTGTAGGGATTTGATTGGTTTCAGGATTTCATCATGAGCTGACATTAGTTAGAGAACCATTGGAAAACCTGCCACGGAGTACTGGACAGTTGTTTCGTCCTAGTTTGGGACTCTTCATCAGCACGCACCCACCGGGATTAGAACCCAGGACCTTCCGGTTACAAGGCGAGCTCGTGATGAAATCCTGAGACCAATCAAATCCCTACAAACCAACACTTGAATACCAATGAGATGCTCACTGGCGACTGGCTCTATTCAGGTAGGTAGATACCTGGGTTCCAGGGGGAAGTCGTGACCAGTAGGGTGCAGCTGGTCGGGTGTGAGGACAAATACTCGCCGAAGACATTGGCTAGCGGTCGCGCTATGTCGTGAATTGGCAGAAGTTAGAATTCATTGACTGGCCATTGGATCGAGTCCCAGTGGCCTAATGGCATACGAGCTCGCCTTGTAACCGGAAGGTCCTGGGTTCTAATCCCGGTGAGTGCGTACTGCTGAAGAGTCCCAAACTAGGGCGAAACAGCTGTCCAGTACTCCGTGGCAGGTTTTCCAATGGTTCTCTAACTAATGTCGGCTCATGATTAAATCCTGGAATCAGTCTTTGTTCATATTTTCTGACGACCAATATTGGGGATGTAGACATTGACGTGAATTAATGTCTACCAATTGGCTAGCAGCCTGCTTTCACCACAGTGGTGTCTCTCGTTCACAAAATATCCTCCTGAACTCTTCATTATAATTGATATTCAAAAAAAATGTGATGTATATATCTGTCGAGGGAGGCTTAAAGGAGATATCATCATACAGTGGATTGTTTTTGGATTCACCCAGCTAGCATTTTTTCGGGTGTACTGTGGAATTTTCGAGGCAGAAATCTTCAAGCGTACTGCAGAACTCGTGGAACAATGACCCGAAGTCTGCCCCAAACATTCTGCAGTGCACTCAAAGTCAATGCTGACTAGCATAGATAACATAGATAGATAGTACCTGTTGTCCATCAAATCTTTTATGATTAGAAGATCCTGAACGCAGAGAAAATATTCGTGCAGTAAACTGCGTTCAAAATTCTGTACATTATATAAACATTAACAGTAACATCCAGCGCCAATCACCATCAACGGGAGGGATTTGAAAGAGGTCACTTCATTCACTCACTTATCTAGGGAGCATTGTCTCAAATACAGGAAGTCGGAACGGACGACGATGTCAAATCAAGTGAGAATCAGGAAGGCGAGAAACACATTCATTAACCTGAAATCAATCTGGAAATCTTCGTCACTCAGCCAGCATCAACAACAAAATTCAGTCGGATTTTCAATACAAACAACATCAAGTCAGTCAGCTCTTTTATACGGATCAGAAACTTGGCGAGCGGGCGGGTCACAAAGAATATTTCCAACAGCCTGTTGCAGGCCTTTATCAACCAACAACTGTATTCGCTGGCTCTATACTGAAGATCAGATGGCCGGGCCGGTAAGAATCACCAACAAGGAACTATGGGGAGAAACAAAACAGGAACCAATCGCCAGCCAACAAATATGCCGGAGAAATTGGAGATGGATGGATCGGACACTCGCTGAAGAGGCCACCGCTGGGTGACATCGCGCGCCCGTCAGTCCATTGCTCGAGTGGAACCTTAAAGGGAAGTAAGCGGCGAGTGGGACGTCAGTGCAAGGGTGACATGGAGGAGATCGTGTGAAGAGGAGTTGAAAGAGTATGGACTAACATGGATGCAGGTGAAAAGAACAGTAGAAGACAGAAGTGGCTAATGGAGACGTGCAGTTGAAGCCCTATGTTCCACTAGGAACCCAAGGGAGCAATAATAATAATAATGATATAAACATTGTTTAGATTAAAGTTAGTACTCATTACTGTTGTACCATACATCGTTTTATTTATTTATTTTTTGTTTTATTTTCTTTCATAGGCTCAACCACGTTGAATGTTTGCTTGTTTTTGTCTATATCACTCACTATGTCTGACAAATCGTGTTTTTGATTCAATTAAAACTACATCGAGAACGCCTAGTCTTATCAGTCTTATCACTCCTGCTTGTACAGATCATAAAGAAATAATGATAATAATAATAATATTTATAATATTATCTTCTCATGGTGATAACTAACCCAAATTCCACATAGTGTTCATCTCAGCAACAACAACCACAACAACGATGGCCAATGATAACAATCACATAAATCACTCACTGTGATGCACCAGCAGTTGTTGAAAGCTTGTTGGTCAGCCAAACTTCTTGTCGTGTACTGCTTACTGTTTAGTTATATATTTCTCAATGTATCAATTGATCGCAATATTTTTGTGAACAACAAAACAGTCTTGCCTTGTGTGTTTTTCAACTTCATCCTAATTTCTTATCTCATTACTACAGGGTCTTCATTGTTAATTGAAGAATAAGAAGAAGGAGAATTGAGATTCTCCGAAGATGTGTGTTTTTAGTTCTACACTGAGTTGGCCTAGTCTGAAATTGATATTTGCGAAAATGTGTTTTCGTGTGTGTGTGTAGTGTTTTTTTGTTTGAATTGAGTGTATTTTCAAAAATATACGCTACACGACAGTACACTCAACTGTGTTCATCCTTTTTTGTTTTACCGGTGCGTCTTTATTGTAGGCGTTCGTTCGCTTGTCTCTCTGTTTCATGAGAAGAGTTTTATCCTGCGTATTTTATTTTGTAACAGCATCACATACACACGCACATCATTTGAATTAATCAACTCTAGTCTATATTATTTTGTGTATTTTGTTTGTTTTAACCTAACCAAATCAAAAACCAAAGCTTCTGTTTGTGACTATCACTCAGTGTGTAGATAGTTCTTTTGTTTTTTTTTGTCACTTTCGCTTGACTGTTCTTTTCTCTTTTTCTTATTGTACACAAATTAACTAGTACAGAATTTCTGGTTGTGTAGCTTTAGGTAAATGTGTGTGTGTTCTCCCTTTGTCCTACTACTAATATTAATTTAGTAGTATATGATATACACTGCATATATATAAGTAGTTACTTCATTCTCAGTGTAGTAGTATATTGCAGTGTAGTGTGTAATGTGTTGTCCCAGCCTTTCTTTGCATTACTTAGATGAACTACTTTTCATTGAAGGCAGTGTGTGTGTGTGTACACTCACGAAGAGGTTCTTGTTGTTGTTGTTGTTGTTGTGTTCCCTGTCTGCTTGGTGGATAGATAATTTCAAATGTCAGAAACAAGTACTTGTGTTGTGTATAGTATCTATTCCACAGTGTACAATAAATAAATAAATATTGTTGGAAACCAAAGCTAATTTAATTGTCATTTTTACTATTTCTCTTTTATTTTCTTAATTTTGTATGTTATTAGGTTATTGCTTTGTTGTGTTTCTTTTTCTTGTATATCTAGCCTCGCCTAGCCTAACCCCCTAGCTCTAGCTAGCCTAGCCCTTATGCACTTTCGCATATCTTCTTGATGTGTGTTTATACTTCAACAAGAAGATGACGTGTGATGATTGTAATTTATTTGTCAACGAATTTTAGCTCATTTTTATTTATTTATTTATCTTTTATTTCGTTTTGATTTTATTCTTGTGTTCAATTCAATGTTTTCAATTGTCTTGTTTATATACTATACTTCTCTTTTTGGTTGATTTATTTGAATCTCACATCACGCGCGCGCACACACACAACGCGAACGATATGTGCAGAAAAAATTTCATACTCTCTTTTCAGGCTTCTTTGACCTTTGATAGTGAAGTGGTTTTTTTCTGCGTATATGTTGCTGGTGATCATCGTGGTGGTGGTGGTGAATGGAACTGGCTTTTTTGTGTATACCCATAATGTTGTATGATGTCATCTATTGTGGAATTATGCCCCGGTCCCCTTCCAAAAACAAACAGTAAATAAAATAAATAGAAATAAACGCTTTCTTTCTTGTGCTTTCTGTAAAATCCTACTTTAGTTTTGCCTTCATTATTTCATTTTTAATGTGTGTGTTCTTTTTTGTTTGGTTTAAATTTATTTGACTTTCTAAAGAAAGAAAAAAACGTGATGAACAGGTTTTGATTTTGGCGCAGTAATTATTCAATGTTCAAGTTGTATTATGATATTTTATTTGTTAATGAAATATAAAAAATAAAGAAAAGGATATGATTCGTTTGGGAGCATTATATCTGTTTTATTATTATTATTGTTCCTTTAGGAAGACCTTGAGCTGCAATCTTCGGATATTTGGTGTGAGATTCGCTCCCCGTGGCAAATGTAAGATGATGTTACAGGACTGGACTACATTGACTTATAGCTTAGAAATAGGGAGTGAAGTGGTAGAGCACGTTGACCGCTTCACTTACTTGGGAAGTACCAACGCCAACAGGTTGATCGTTGACAAAATCTCAGCACATATACGGAAGGCCCGGCTTGCATATGCCTGCCAACTTACGACAATACTGGCACAGACTTGATGTCCGGTCGGCTATCGATCAAAGGACGTATGCATTGCTTAGCAGTCCTCTCCGTCCTCCTCTATGGGTGTGAAATCTGGCCAGTGGGAGTCGAAGACATGAAAGACTAGCTATTTTTGATCATAGGTGCCTGTGTTCTATCTCCCGTGTTAGCTGGCGTGGTATAATAGGCTGAGCAATATTGAGGTTAGGCGTCGGTCGAGTGCTAGGTAGGCGGGAGGGGGAATCAATCGACGAGGCTATGAATTAACATTGACTGAGGTGGTTAGGACATGTGTTACGCATGCTTAGGCATCGCCTTCCTAGACAATCAATGTTAGCTGAAATAGGATGAATCATGTTGGAAAAGTGAAACCACTACATGGCTTCATTAGTCAGTTAAATCCACAACAGCTAGTGTAAGCCAGCCACGTAGGAAGATGTAGACTTGTAGGGGACTAATATTAGGGTTCACTAACATTACAAATATAGAAATAATAATCCAAGTCAATGGAGTGTTAAATCACAATATATTACCAAAAATGCAGTGACGAGTTATATCAACAAGAGGGATTACTTGGATATAAAGCCTAAGTCCTCTGCTACAAATTATTTATATGATCCTCGGGTACGTTAATTGTTTGGACTGCGTCTGCTGTGTTCCGGTTGTAGAAATGTCTTCGGTTGAGAGTAGTAGACTCCTACAATAAATCCGAAGTATACAACACGGTGTGGGTCGAGGAAGTAAGCAGAAATAACCAGGGAGAAGACTAAGTCTCCAACAGCAGAGTCTATTTTCAATTGTACACGGAAGTTATGTATATTTCAACAAGAAGCGTTTTAAACAAAAATTATGTACAATATCTCGAATATATACAAATAACCAAAAAGTGTACAATCACATTGTTACGTACTCCACAGACTTCCTGGTTGTTGTCCTCTGGACGGTAAACAGCACTAGAGACCGCCTGAGGAGTGCCAACTAGCACGAAACCTAGGTCCAAAGCTTCCTGCCGATTACCTCCAACCATCTAATACTTTGTTCTATTTTCTAAAAGTCCTCTTTAACTGGCCCCACGATTACGCATAATTTCTGGTCTTCTCCATGTCACCTTCGAACGCCTCACTTTTGTCATTTCCCATTTGGGTTCTATTCGAACGATAGCGTGGCGCGAGATGTCATTCTACAGTTTCCTCAGCGCATTCACAATCCATTTCTACTTTCTTGTACGTGTGTGTATGTTTTCATTTTATTTTTATTGGTTTAATTCTTTTAAGCTCCCACTATACCATAAGGCTTTAAGCTCGAGCTGTAAAGTTTCAGTAGCAGTTATTTGATTTTTACGGATTGGGGTTGCTGATCTCACTTCCAAACTTCCCACTTTGCCACTGGGCTTACTCACGGGCATAGGAATGTATAGGAATATGTTGGCCAGGAATTGGTTCCTACAACATGTGGGTGGTTTGCAAGCATTCCACCGACGCGATGTATGTGTTGAACCTAGAAATTATTAGTCTTTTTTGAAGTAACTTACTCCATGCAATTATAAGCTAGTGGTAAAATTGTTGGTACTCGGTAAACAATTAACTGGATATTCATGATAGAACTTTTTGGTATAGACCAAGTATTACTTGGATGGATATGGGATTGATTTGGAAAGGAAAGAGAGAATCTGTTCCTGTATTATGAGTATCAAAAGGTTGTGTAGATCGGTTGAAATTTGTTGCAGATTCGTTAGTATGAAGGAATCTAAACCGATGATTGCACTACTTCTCTTTTGTCATCAACCTAGACCTATTATACACATAGATGAATTGAAAGGATATAACTAATGTATCATCCCTGGGATCCACCTTAGTTGTACTGAAGAATTTTGGAGGAGATTGAAGAAACAGGATTGGAGTCATTAGTGAATCTCAGAAGGAGGTTATTAACTGTCATTTACATGTATAGAGTAGGATTGAACATCTCTATTGATACTCCTGTGGTAAACTCGAATTCATTCTTGTTACACGTAAGAGAAGGGTATGATCTGTAATATTTATAATAATGATAATGATTACAGTAGCTTTATTCTGAACGTACAGAATTTTCTGCGGAATTTACTGCATGATATTTCCTCTTCGTCCATAATCTTCAAATAATTGAAAATTTGATTGACAGCAGATCGTGTGACACTTTTATCTATCTATGTTATCTGAAGCGAAAACCAATCCACTATGTGATGATGCCTCTGTTTTGACTCCCTCGAGAAATATATACACGACATTGTGTTGAATGGTGATTATAATGAAGAGTTCAGGAGGACATTTTGGGTGAGGATATACGTTATGACGTGTTATATTTTCCGCGACTCAGATTTTTTCGTCCTTCATTGGCTAGAACGGTGGCGGTCAATTGGATATTTGGTTTGTCCTTGGTACGTCGTATCATGTGAGGTTTCGAGTGGTTGTGTCATGCGTCGTTTGCAAGCAACTTTGACAAACATAGATGTAATATTTGACTATTTTAACATTGTTTCACTGTTTTTTACACAGATACACTTCTCTTCATCAAAATAGATATAATTACCAGGATATTCAGCAGCCTGTCTCATTCATCGCATGATGTCGTCGATGTGTTATGGAATATTTCAGTCATCACGAATGATACTTGAAGTGTTTAACATCCTCAAAACACACCTAACCTATGTCTGCAGGCTATTTCTCTTTCATATGCTCGATTCTCATAGATTCACTGGAATGACAACAGCCATTGCCTGTAGTCCATTTACAACCTTAAGATCTGAAACAACTCGCAAAAAACAAACCCTCAACGCACTATAATGCAAATAGTAGTCTTTCTATGCGAACTTTCTTAAAAAGGATGACTTTTTTATTAATAATTCGTCCGAGCTATAATATACAATTTTACGCTTTACTACGAACAAAATACTGCCTCCTGGCTACAGAAGTCTAAAACTAGTCAAATATAATCTATTTCCAAAAAAATAGGCGACTATAACGTCTGTAGCCGTGAGCGCGGTAACCAATAAAATTGCGCGGAAACGCCCGGTTATAGACTATATCCTCACACTTTTGCTAGTTCAGGTTTTAATTAAGCAGACCGCCTTATTGTCAGGACCAGAGTCGAACAATATGTAGAAAAAAACATTCCATGTCATATAAGAAAAAACTAAGCAAGATACGACTACCATACCCCGGATCAATGACCATGAAATGCTTGTCATTTTTTAAATTGTTCCTTAACAAAGTTCATGAACTATTCACCTCAACATTTCATTGAAGAAATCGATTTTTCAAGTTCAATAAAAACAAGTTGAATTTCTAGAAACAACTACACGCACACGCATACACACAGATGAACTAATGGAGTATGTGATTCTGTGTGTTCTATAATCAATTAAGGGGCATATTTTGGCGGTACGATCGAAATTGGTGACATTTTTGCACGTGTTTGCTCTGAAATTTATTTACTGCTTATTGTCATATAATTCTTGAAATTATGGTCCAAATCTCTAAAAAACGTGTTCGTAGAAACACAATTGTTTTAGATAGTGGCTCAAATTCGGTTATAACTGCATTACCGCCTGGTAATACAGTATCAACTACTAGCTCTCAAAATGGTTTGAGTGCAGATCTCACTCCTGTGATACAGGTGAAAGATGTTCTGTTAGAGAACTCTGAGTTCTGTAAACTAAACCTCCTTTTGAAAGATATGCAGAGGCAAGTAAGTGAAATTCAGAAAAAATTAGATCAGTTTGATAGTATGTCACTGCCAATCTCAAATACCACGGAGAGCCGTTCTGATATTGGCCAGGTTAAGTGTTTACTGGATGTAACTCAAAATAAGCTTTTGAATTTAGACCCAATAGCCTGTCTTTTAGAAAGGCATCCTAAAATATCTCCAGACAACCTAAATAAAGCTGAAAATCTGATTGACTGCTTGGCTACGGAGGTGATGAAGCGTATAACCTCTTCTCACCAAGCTATAGTTTACAACGTCCCAGATTCTCTGCCCCTGAAAACTGTAAGACACAAAATCCTGATTTGTTGCGGCATGGCTAGTGTTCCATGTGAATGCAAACGACTTCGTAAAAAGTCTAACCAGGCTAATTGCCCAATCATTTTTAAATTCAGTAATTCCCTTGATGCTAGTAAGTTTACTAAATGTCAGGATCACTTAAGACTGAATAGCAGTTATAAGTCTATAACCGTAGCTCAGGATAAAACACCGTGTCAGCGCAGAATAATGCGTAGTAATAACCTGGTCACCTCCTCTAGCTTTGATTTACCAAATAAGGATCGTGCACAGCAACAGACACCTAGTGCTGAAACTAGCATTCAGCAAACTACACAACAACCACACCTGCCAATGGAACTAGGAACTGATTTAGATACCAGTACCCCTGTAAATAAAGCCTCATCGAAAGATGTTAAAATGACTAGAACTTCTGCAAGTTGTTCTAAGAAATTTCCCCCCAAACGTAGTAACCTCACCACGATGAACAAATTTCGCAGGGTTGAGACTAATGATGGGGAAGAATACTTTGTATTCAATAAGCCTGCTGAGAGTAAGAATGCCAACAAACCATCACTTGTTACGAAAAACTCCTCTCGAAACATAAGTATATCTGGAGGTGTTCCGCATGCTCCACCTTATAGAAAGTCAGGCTCCAAGACTCCTAAAGTCTTGCAGCCAAAGCACCTTCCTTCACAATTCCCTTTAAGTTATAAAAACAACCCGAAGGTGTATACCGGTATGACGAATAGCAGTTGGATGGGTAGACCTTTGATGCTATGCCTTTTAACCGTCAACCTAGGCCCAACCTGTACTACCCTTATATCCAGGAACACATGGTAAATTTTCCAGGTGTCCCGAATCACTGGTACGACCCATGGCACCTAGGACCACCTCATTGCACACCAACCCGATGTACAGACACCCAGTCCGACCTCCTTTTCATTCATAAATTCTTGCGGTGCTGACGCACAAATAGATTTAGGTTATGGTGACATTTTAAGCCAGTTTGTAGTATCCCGTGACTTATTCACGATATTGCTAATTAATGCACGTTCCTTAATCAATAAGATATCTGAACTAAGGACATTATTATTAGTCGCCAAGCCTACTGTAGCTCTGATTACTGAGTCATGGTGCTCATCCTCTGTACTTGATGTGCATATAGGTATCGATGATTACACTGTACACCGTGCAAACAGAGATTGCAAGCGTGGTGGAGGATGTCTCATATATATACATAACTCATTTGTAGTCAGTAAGGTGGAAGATGAAACAATGAATAATGTACCTGACTCACTCTGGGTTGTCTTACATGGAGATAAGTACAAACTTCTCATAGGCTGTGTTTATCGAGCACCAAGCGCAACAAAAGAAACTGATGCGTTATTAGCTAAATCGTTTGCACACGCATCCTCGTTTAGTGCTAATTACAAAATAATTGCAGGGGACTTCAATCTTCCAGAAGTCAATTGGCTAACTAGTTCCGGCCCCCAACGCTTCGACGAATTACTTGCCACTATAGACTGTTATGGATGGCAACAACACGTCCAGACACCTACTCGTGGTGACAACATTTGGACCTTGTTTTTTGTCATGACACAATCCCAGTATCCACTATGTTGGTAATAGATTTTCCAGTAGTGACCATAGAATGGTACTCTGCTCTCTGCCTTTCTCACCACTAAATACAGGAAACAAACAAGACTCAGGAAGCACAATATGTCGTAGTTACAAATATACAGACTGGGGATTAGTCCAAGAACTTATTCGACTCTGTCAATGGGATGACTATTTTACCACTGACTCCCTGGAGGCCTTAGTAACCCTGTTTTACAGGAATGTTACCCTTTGTCTAGATACAGTTGCTCCAAAGAAAATAGTGAAATTAAGTAGACACCGAACTGAATATATTCCAAGGGCACACCGTAATAAGTTAAGGAAGCTGAAGAAACAGTACTATTCCACTAAGGACATATCACTATTGCTCTCAATCCACGAGTCTCTTGAATCTCTCAAGCGCCTACGCTCTCAAAAGGACCTCGACGAAGAGTTAACGGCACTTGAAAGTACCTCCAAAGTTTATAACTTAACGGCACTTCTTAAAAAACGAATGCAGTCGGCGAGGGAAATCCCATACTTACTTCACGACAAAGTAATCTACAATGAACCTGCCACTATCTGTGAACTTTCAGTGATTGGTTTGCAAACTTTAGTTTAGAAACACATATGCCTGGTGAAACCGCTCCCCTTACTATCTCTTCCCTTGAAAGCATTGTGTTCACTAATCAGTTAATAGTACAAGCAATTAAAAGCCTTAAACCTTCCACTAGTACGGGACCGGATGGCCTCGCTTCGATAATTTTCAAAAACAGTGGGTGTGATATACCCTGTTACTTCTTAAATTCTTCTCAATATCTATGGACACTGGCACTTACCCTAGTGAGTGGAAAACTAGCTTCATAATTCCACATTACAAATCTGGTGATAGGGCAAACGTCCGCAATTACAGACCCATAAATATAACCCCAGTTATCTCACGAATCATGGAGAAAGTTGTAAAAGATCAATTGTCAGACTACCTAATTAGGGAAGATCTTGTTACAAGGTCTCAACACGGATTTCTCAAAAATAGATCCTGCGTTACTTGCCACTTCGACTTTTTCAACTGCATCACTAGTAGTCGCGAAGCACGTAAGCTAGTCGTTGTTCTCTACTTCGATATATCTAGGGCATTTGACATGGTATCTCACAGTATTCTCTTTGAGAAGCTGTACTCTTGTGGAATTCGCAACCCATTACTGAACTGGTTAAAATCATTTCTAAGCAACAGGGTACAAATAACCAAAGTTGGATCTGTATTGTCTCATCCTAGGCAGATCTCAAGTGGGGTCGTGCAAGGTAGTGTCCTAGGTCCACTTTTATTCACAGTCTACATTAACAGCATTTGCAAGTGCTTCACCTCAGGTAAACCATTCCTATATGCTGACGACCTCAAAGTCGTCTACTCCTGCTACACTCATGAATTAAGCGATATGGTTACTAAAATACATCTTGAACTAAGTAGCCTTGCAACGTGGTGTGCTGAATCCTGTCTAAATTTTAACATTGACAAATGCGGCTGGATTTGTATCGGCAACAGTAAGCTTGATCTAACTCTTGAAATAAATGGGCGAAAACTAGCTAAGCTCAACTCAGTCGTAGATCTCGGTATTAGATACTCTAGTAACCTAACGTTCGCTGAACAGACTGATTATGCCAGACGTAAAACGCGAAGGCTGATAGGATGCATAACACGCAATTTCTTTTGTTGTGAAACTAGGGTTTTATTATACAAAGTATGTGTCCGACCTATCTTAGAATACTGCCCGTTTATTCTTAGCGGACTAAGACAAAATGACAAGCTTAAATTAGAGGGAGTGCAACGGCAGTTTACCTCAAGAACTCTTGGTTTAGAAAGTGGTCTGGAATACCATGAGCGATGCGAAAGACTAAGATTAGAACCCCTCTGGAAAAGACGCCTTAAGCTAAACCTTATCTTTTACTATAAGCTAACTAATCTTCTCTTGCATTCCTCCGAGCCAATAACTAAACCTACCGCTGTCATCAGTTACAATCTTAGAAATCATCACAACCTAGCTGCTATGGAGCACTGTCAGACTTACGTGCGGTACAACTTCTTCTTAAATAAGTTTTCAGTCATTTGGAATAGACTACCAGCTAATGTGCGCGATGCAAACACACTTCCAGTGTTCATCTCCTCAGTCACCAGACTGCTCAAAGATGACAATGCACTTTTGCGCCTGACTCTTACACCTCTTTTTCACCCTACATAGATATTTTAAGTTCTTTAAACGTGTAGTTACAACAAACTACAATTATAAATTTTAATATTATTGGAACTAGATGATAAACATTTCTACACAGGACAGTAATATTAGTTCACACATAATATAAAAGTTAGCATAACGGGACTAGTTAGTTTGTGTACAAAAATAACCACAGTTACTAAACAGAATATATATGTATATATTTATTAATCACTCCTTAAGGACTCCCCTTGCTTTCTTTTGCGTTGCTGTTGTTTGTCTTCTTTTTTCTCTCACCATTTCAGCTTCCATTTGACTTTTTGAATGAGAATGAATAATGTGGATATTTGACCATTTACAATGACAAATGATCTGCAAACATTATTGGTCCCGTATCTTTCAGTTGCCTGGTTAATAACGAATTAACTTTCTCCACGACGCAACCTGGATTACATTTGTGGAATATACTCTTATACCAATGGAAAAGTATCAATTTGTAATACAACGTCACGATTGTAGCTTATAACATAACTGATCGTATCTGTAAAAATAGCTTCCTTATTACCCAATTTGGATATAAATCAAATCAAAAATAAGATTCGGATTTGTACACACCCAAGTTATATTGAGGAATTACTTCAAGCTTTATTTTTTCCCAAGTATTTTTAATCCATCCAAAACTTACTTGGGTTTTTTTGTTAATGCGAAGTTAATATTCCTATATTTCATGATGCGTTACATTGAATGAATGATTATCATATTGTTCCCACAAACCAAAGACAAAAACGTCAACTACCATGTAATTTAACCATAAACCAAATTTATGAAATTTTTCGAACTGTTGCGCTACAGGTGTTCAGTTTCTGCGTGAATCATTTTTCCTTAATATTTTGGAAATTAGCTGCTTTCCTCACATTATCCAGTTGTCCGTAGTCAACAAGGATTGTATTGTATCAACTGGAACAACATATAGCATTCACTCGTGAAATCTACATCGAAAATTTTCGGATATTCTATCTACTCACGCAGAACTCAGGACGTTATCCACAGCAAACTCTGTAAAGGAAAGTCTGACATTTTATTTTTGCAATATACATCTGTTTATCGTTGTTGTTTTGATACTTCGATAATACAGCTATCTTATTTTTATATCATCAAGACTTTTTTCCGCAAATTGTGAAGTTTCTTATTTCTGTAATGGTTAAGTCTATCAAACGTGTAAGTGCCGTTAAGAGACTGAGATCTAATACTAGTCAGCCATCTGAAGGCCTCAGCTCCGTTGACAATTCTACACATTTTACACCAGCCACACCCAGAGTTATGGTATCTGATATCATGGAGGAATCGGCAGAGAATGCGGCTTGTAGCAAAAATGATTTAGTGACACTTCAGAAGTCAATAGCAGAACTACAGAGCAAGTTTGACAGCATTATGCCTCTCACCCAACTGTGTGACCCAACACAAAACATCTGTTTTGAATCACTAATCAAATCCGAGCGCATAATTGACTATTTGGCTGAAGAAGCTGTTAAGAGGATTATGTCTTCACATAACGTCTTGGCCTATAACATTCCAGACAGAGAGCCGATTGCCAAACTTAAGAATTCGTGTCTAAAGGCTTGTAATATGTCGTTGACAGAATGTCAGGTTTTGCGTCTTCGTAAGAAATCTGCAAACCACCTGTGTCCTGTGCTTTTCAAGTTTAGGTCTACTGAAGAAGCCAGGAATTTTCTGAAATCGGGTAAGACAATAGGCTCTTCAACACCATACACTAACATTAGGGTTGCACCTGATTTAACACCATGCCAAAGGCGATGCCGCTCAGGAACAGTGAACCCTGATAACTCTAATAGGATAACTGTAGATGATGTTCCGTGCGTTATTCCGTCTATTGAAATATCTGATCACGGCATGCAACAGACATTTTCGCAGGCACTGGCTAATGTTAGCCAAGCATTAAATAACGATATTGATGCAGACACTGAAATGGTGGACATAGATGAGTCAACGGGAAATAATGTTGAAATACATCGTTTTCACACTGACGCAAAAGTCAAGACACCGAAACCATCAAAACCCATCCCACTGGTGGTCCAACCATTGCCTTATAAGTCAGTTACTCCTCAGTCTGACAATCCACACTCTGTGAAGCACCAGTCGAATGTAGCCACCCAAGTTGGCAAGTTTTCTAGGCGTTATGACAAACGTCCCATTTCCATTAAGAAAACTAAAGCTCATGAGGTGTCCAAGCCACAGAAACCCTACATAGCATGTGCTGACTGCCCTGTTAGCCATCATCAGCCAGTTGATCATAAGATAGGGGAAAAAGAAGTAAATAAATTAAATACTAAACCCGGAGCAAGAAAGCCCTTTGATATGAAAGAGACGAAAGCACCTCTAGGCCTTCTTTCTAAGAGAAAGTCAAATATGGTAGACGAAGCTCCTAGGGGTAGGCCTAATTGGTGTCAAGTGGAAAGCCAATTTTATCGAATCCCTAATTCTAGACAAACAGCACAACAAGGTAGTAGGTATTGTTCTGCACATCCACTACGTAAACCCCTTGTCAACCAGCCCACTTCTAATATTCTCTCGGCTGAAAGTTATAGAAAATACCCCAAACATCGGCCACAGACCACATTTAGCAAGCCAACAGAACCCATTCATACATTTTATGTGTCTAGTGGGGAGCATGTGCCGATTTCTGCACAAAACTTGCCATGGTCTGATGAATACCAGAAACAGATACCAACACTTCATTCTTATACTGGCAACAAATTACCGAATACACTTATACCTTAGGGCAGGATTTTCACCAGCGTCAGTTAACAGAAACACCTGGAATCATGCATATAGCACGCATGATATCGGATCAATTCCTTGCTGGCATAGCGAACAGTCTACAGCTAGGGCAAGGCATATTTCCCGGAGATAGCTGACACAGTGTCGACACCAAACGCGGATACTAATATCTCTAAAATATTAATATCTGATTATCACACAGGTGTCTCTCACTGCATACCATATCCAAACGTAAGCCCATCCCTGACTACCACCTCAAAAATCTACCTGAAGTCTTCCTACGATCCAAAGATATTGGTAAATGAGTCTGATAACATGTATATAGAGGATACTCACGGATTATTTTACCAAGATGTTGTCCGCTCACTGAAACCACATAGCCAGTGTTTATCTATTATCCTAGTAAATACGAGATCAGTTCTAAGCAAACATTTAGCACTAAGTACAATAGCTTCTATATGCAGACCGTCATTGATTATGATCACCGAAGCCTGGTGCACAAGTGAAATCTCCAATGACAGCCTAAGGATTGATAAATACAACCTTTTTCGCGGGGACAGACGGACAGGTCGTGGGGGTGGAACACTAATTTACTGTGAACAATCCATGTGTGCAACCCAGTTTAGTAACCCAATTCTGTCACAACTCAATGACTCGATCTGGGTCGAAATAAAAGTTGTCAGAAGTAAACCTATACTTGTGGGTTGTGTGTACCGGCCCCCTTCATCCAGCAGGGAATATGATAATATGCTTAGCAATATCTTTAATGTTACAGCCAATCTTCCTTTCAGTTATAAAATTATCGGAGGCGATTTCAACTTGCCAGAAGTATCATGGTCTTCACTCCGAGGACCCCAAAGGTATGATAATCTCATAAATTCCATCGTCACAGGAGGGTGGACACAACACATAAATTCACCCACTAGATCCGCAAATATCCTAGACCTTATTTTCACGAACAACATAACGCCATCTACCGTACATGTTGGACATGAATTTCCAGGTAGTGACCATAGAATAGTAGTTTGTTCTTTTGACATCTTTCCTGAAACAAAACGCAGAGATGAAGCTGGCCAGATACCTATGAGATTGTACACACATGCTGACTGGGACTTGTATCAGCACCTAATTAGATGTTCTAATTGGGACTCGTACTTTTCGAACCAGTCCTTAGATGCAATTCTTAACAACTTCTATCAGAATATTAACTCAATTCACGACGTCATTGCACCCGAGAAGATTCTTAACTTCAGATTCCCCCAAAGTGATTATATTCCGACATCGTTTAGAAGAAGTCTACGTAAGCACTCAATAAAATACTACAGATATCATGACTTATCGTCATTAATTGCCATAACGTCCCTTCTCAGTAGAATTGAAGAGTTGAGAAATATAGGCCTCAGAAACAAAGAAATGCAGGCCATTCATGCACCGCATAACTCAGGAGAAATAGCCAAACTTTTTAAAAGTAGGTTGATGAACTCCAAAACACCCTATCCGAAAATAATATACTTAGACGGCATTGCTTACGAAAATAATGAGGCGATATGTGAACTGTTTAGCAAGCACTTCGCCAGATTATACACCTTAGAGAACGATGAAGTCGTGGATTTCCCACGTAAAACAGACGAATGTTTAAGTGACATAATTTTCACCACACATGAGATCGATAAAGCTGTCGCAAATCTTAAGCTTAGTAACACTACTGGCCCAGACGGTATATCTTCCGTTCTGCTGAAAAAAGGTGGTAATGACATGAGTTTACTCTTACTCAAGTTATACTCAATTTCATTAAGCGATGGGACATACCCTAACTGCTGGAAGAAGTCTTATATTGTACCTATCCATAAATACGGGCCTATAGCTGATATCAACAACTACCGCCCCATCAACATCACGTCTGTAGTTTCACGTGTAATGGAAAAGATAGTTAAGACTCAAATCATTCAGTACTTGCTGTCAAATGACCTACTATCCCCATCCCAATACGGTTTCTTAAGTAGAAGGTCGTGCATAACTTGCCACTTAGATTATTTTGACTACATTACACAAAGCATTGATAATGGGCGTTCGGTAACAACATTGTTTCTTGACGTTAGCAAGGCCTTCGATAAAGTCCCACATATCAGACTCCTAACAAAACTCCAATCCTACGGAATAACCGGAAATCTTCACAAATGGATAAGTTCTTTTCTCACAGAAAGACAGCAATTAGTCAAAATCAACCACCAGTTGTCTTCCTCAAAGCCGATAACCAGTGGTGTAATACAAGGTAGTGTTCTTGGCCCTATTCTATTCCTCTTATTTATAAATGACATAGTCTCTGTAATCAAGTATGGCAAGCCATACCTTTTTGCAGATGATCTCAAGATAGTATATGATTATGGGTACGGTGATATGAGCGTCGAAAGCAAGATCCAACAAGACTTAAATGATCTAGGCGATTGGAGCGAAAAGTGGCAACTGACTTTCAACCCAGACAAGTGCGGTATAACCCACCTTGGACGCTGGAAACCGATAATGTGCCTATATATGTACGGTAAGCTCCTCTCAAAACTGAACACAGTCACAGATCTCGGGATAACATACTCAGATTTATCCTTTTCCGATCATGCAAATAAGGTTGTATCTGACTGTAAACGACTTACTGGCTTTGTACTGCGTAACTTCTACACCCAAGAAGCAAGATTAGCTATATATAGGACATGTATCCGTCCCAAACTTGAATATTGTGCTCTCCTATTTAGTAACCTCAGGACTGTAGACAGAAAAAAATCGAAAGTGTCCAGAGATTCCTCACGAAACGCATAATAGGGTTCGACCAACAAGTGGAATATGTTGACAGGTGTGTACGTCTGAAATTAGAGCCTCTGTGGTTAAGGAGAGTGAAGTGCAACCTATTTCTACTCTTCAAAGTCATTAGGAAACACTGCTACAGTAACTCATCCATAACGTGGGAAAATATTAAATCATATCAGCTGCGAAACCACGACTACCTTGTCAAGGTGGCTACCCACAGAAAATCCATTAGGGCAAACTTTTTCACCATAAAATATTGCACTCTTTGGAACCAACTACCACCTGAAATAAGATGTTGTGAAAACCCTGATGGGTTCAAACGGAGCCTAGAAAGACACTTTAACATGTCCACCCTAGCTCGTCTAAAAGACCACAACTGTTGGTAGAACGGAAATTGAAGGCCAGTCCAGTCTTCAGTATAGTCACATACGTATATCTCGACTCTAATACTCACGCAGCGAACGTTAACTAATTTACTGATTTCTATTCTCTATAATTTTCACTAAGTTGTGTTGGTAAAAGTAACACTGGAAATAATTGTAATAGCATCCACACCTTTTAACGTTTTACATATGTATATACTAATATAATAATACTTATTAATCATGCATGTTCAATTCTTAAATTAGATTGTCATTAAAATACTTAAAATGATTAAAATATTTATGCATCAAATGTTCTCTTGCTTTACCACGCTTGTTTCCCTTATAACACTCAATTATTGAGCCTAGTGTATTATTTGATATACGAATTATATTATTGATTATACTCTTATCATATATGGTTTGATTTACTCTACGGCTCCCTGTAGACTAACTACCATTCTTCAGTATACACACACTGCAGTATTGTTAACAAATGCCAAAATTTCGTTGGTTCTGTGTTAATATCTTTTTATAATATGTCTAGACACGTTACTTTGCAATGTCAGATGTTTACTATATACAAGTACACTATGTCCTGCCAACCGACCTTACCTTCAGTCCATACTACCTATATTGAACCTTAACTATAGTGTTCATTTGAATCTTGCTCCACTATTCACAATACCTATTCGTTTTACTCTTTAAGTTTTCATCTTCTTATAAAGTAATCTGTTCATTAGGATGCATGCACACATATATAATATGTTCATAAAGATGTACGTGGAGACCTATTGGAAGCACTCATTAAGAAAGCTAGGGAGATGGAATATGGAGTACGAACATGTCTGGTACCAAGCAATATATTTGCGGTAGCCATAATAATCATAGTCTCAGAGCCTAACGTCAAGAAAGGAGGGAGAGTGGTGCTAGCTGATCAGTAGATATGGTGGTGGTCACTAAGGTGCATCACCCCACTCTGCAGGAACAGCAATATGCAATTTAAAGGCCCGAGATATTTCTGGTTTTTATCAGGGCATAGATCTTTATTTTGAAAACGATAATAATGAACGCCTTGACAGATCATGCTTCTACCTTTAAATATATACCATTCGCTCAGCCTATTGTTGAGACGCGACCACGCGGGATCTGCACAGATTTATGGAGCATCTTATAAACCAACTTGCTGTTCATTGTCGGACCTTTAAATACCACTTCACAATGTCTTATCTCACTCATTTTCTAATAACGTCTGTCAATGGAGTTGAAGATTGAACGATCAATTCTTGGTTGTTTGCTCAAAACCAACTTCCCCAATTTTCGCGGAGGCATCAATACGACAGTCATCGTCTCATCGGTCGCTGTTCAGAAAGAAGAGTGAAACCTCGTCAGAAGTAATATAATGATTTTTTGTTGTAATATTTGTTCACAGACCTTAGTTCACTTATTCTTTTTATATGTTGGTGTAACAATAAAGAAATCTCAAGCGGCAGATCGGTGTTTTGGTTTTTTCGTCCGTTATAACTAAGCGTTTCTGAAATCTTCAAGGAACAGCGTGGGCCCGAGCGTAGCGAGAGCTGGGCATTAACGGTTTATGAGACGTGATTGACAGTTTCTGACGATAGAAACAGATCTGGCGGATTCAAACAGTTTGTGAAAGTTTGGATAGTCGCCGTTCATTTTTCCTGGTGCCGGTCAAGTCCTCTTTGAACAAGCAATATCTGGAACGTTTTTGGAATTGGGTCAAGTTCAACAATGCCTGGGTCAAAGAAGGGACAGAGTGTCTTGGATACAAACAGGAAAGTAAGTCATGGTGACTTGTCTGTTAATTGTAACGATGTGTCTGATGTTAAGCATGACATGGTTGATGTTACTGTTTCGCCGTTCAGGGATAATAGGAACATCAAACTCCCTAAATTTGAACCACGGTGTTTCGATGGAAACCCGGCTGATTATTTACAATTTGTAAAGGAGTTTGAGATCATGCTGAGTAGTTTTTTATTAAGTGATGAATTGAAATTGATGTATTTGATGAGTTATTGCACTGGAGATGCTTCAAGAGCTATACAGTGCTGTAAGCTCATGCCCCCTAATGAGGGATACGCTGAGGCTATGAGCATATTACGTCAAAGGTTTGGAAGACCTTCGATGATTGTAAGGAACGTATACGAAGCTGTCAAAGGTAATGGCAGTCAACTTCGAGATGACTCCAAGGCACTTACTGAGTTTTTAGATAATCTTATGACTTACAAGAATACCTTGATTTCTATGAATTGCATGAGTGACCTCAACTCGAGCTCAATCCTAGAGGTAATTGCAAGACGCCTACCTACTCGACTGCAAAGGAAGTGGGTAAAAATAAGCTCTCGTATAGAGGAGGAGGGTATCGAGCCAAGGTTTGATGATATTCTTAGACTGGTGAAGGACAGTGTCAACCAGGCGATGGGCAAATTCGCCAGCATTTTGCATTCTAAGGTAGAACCTAAGGAACCAGTGAATATAAGGAAGGCATTTGTGGTGAAGTCTCAAGACACAACGAGAAAGGATGAGTGTATTGTCTGCCATAACATGCATCAATTGAGTGATTGTAATCGCTTTATCGCTATGTCACCCGTAGAAAGGTTAAAAATGGCAAAGCAGAAGCGGCTGTGTTTCAGTTGTTTAAAGATTGGGCATACAAAGTGGAATTGTAAGGCGACAAATAAAGGAAGTAGTGGTTTAACGGATATGCACCCACTTCTGAGAACAGTGAACGAACCTGGGAATTCGGTTAATTGTAATAGTATCTCTAGACCCCTTGACATCCCACAAGTTTTCTTAGGGGTATTACCAGTTAAGGTGAAAGGACCGAAATCTTCAGTAGAGACTTATGCATTGTTGGATAATGGTTCAGACGTTACATTGATAGATGCTGAACTGGCTGGTTGCTTGGGTATTAAAGGCCCAAAGCAACCCTTGGTTGTAAATACTTTCAATTCTGCGAAAACAGTAGTATGTGAGCGAGTGTCATTTCAGTTAGAATCCTTGGCTACTGGGGAGACCGTGGAAGTGGATACTGCTTACACTACCTCCAGTATGAAACTTGGCGAAGCTATAGTACCTAGTCGTGAAACGGTTGTCGGTAAGCCGTACCTGTGTGACATACCTCTTCCAACATTGCAAGATGGAAGAGTGAGAGTACTCATTGGATGTAGTGTGCCAGAAGCTCACAAGGTATTAGAAGAGAGATTTGGAGGTAGAGATGATCTGTTTGCGACGAAAACACCACTGGGATGGACAGTGAGAGGACCTATACCCATAGTCCACATATCATCATTAGTTACAAACGATGGGGACAAACTAGAAACTATGATTAAAAATATGTATGACAAGGAGTTTTGTGACTGCGGTGTCCCAGGGAAGGGTCGTTCTGTAGAAGACTTGAAAGCAGTTAAAATAGCCGAGGACTCTTGTAAATACGAAAACGGGCGTTTCAGCGTTGGCCTACCATGGAGATTCAAAGATAGACAGTTGATTTGTAATAGGAAAGTTGCTCTTAAGAGACTAATGGGTTTACAGAAGAAATTTCTGTCAGATGCAGAACTCTGGTCCAAATATAAGGAAGTCGTCGATAAACATATAATGAAGGGTTACGTTGAAAGACTAGTTGATCAAAGTGAGCCAGGGAAGTGGTATTTGCCCCATCATCCCGTCTTTAACCCGAGGAAGCCAGGTAAACTCCGTGTGGTGTTTGATTGTTCTGCGAAACACGAAGGAGTCTCTTTAAATGATAATCTGTATAGTGGCCCAGATTGCGTGAGCTCATTAGTGGGACTGCTATTGAGATTCAGAAAGTTTACAGTTGCTGTCGCGGCGGATATTGAGGAAATGTTCCTACAGGTGAAGGTGCCAGAGAGTGACAGAGATCACTTGAGGTTTTTGTGGTTTGATGACGGTCCTTGTGGTAAGGTGTCAGAATATAGGATGACAGTGCATCCATTTGGTGCCACGTCCTCCCCATTTTGTGCTAATTTTGCTCTACGAAAGGCAGTGTCCACATTTGGTTCTAATGATTTGCTGGACGTCATAGATTGTTGCTTCTACGTGGATGATTGTTTAGCCTCCTTCGATGATGATAAGTCTGCAGTTAGATTTGCAACAAGCATCACTGAAGTGTTAGCTAAGGCCGGCTTTCGTCTAACTAAGTGGGTCTCGAACAGCCTAGACGTTTTGAAGCATATAGATCCAGAAGACAGAGCACCTACCGTACGAGATTTGCCTGTTGATACTCTACCAGTTGAACGCACATTAGGTATGCGATGGGATGTGAACTCTGATACCTTTGGATTTAGTGTTGGTGATATTGATAAGCCAGTTACTCGGAGAGGTGTGCTCTCTGTGTTGTCGTCCGTGTTTGACCCACTTGGATTAGTAGCACCTTATCTACTTCCGGCTAGGAGGTTATTTCAAGAGACATGCAGGAAAGGGTTACAGTGGGATGAACCATTAAGTGAGAGGCAGAGAGAAGAGTGGAAGGGGTGGGTTAACAGTTTAAGAATGCTGAATCTACATTCCGTCTCACGTCCACTTAAGCCGTCGAGAAATCATGATATAATTGACTTCCATGTTTTTTCTGATGCCTCTGAGGTTGGATTTGGTGCAGCCGTATACATCAGAACCACCTTAAGGAATGATATAGATGTTAGCCTGGTGATGGGTAAATCTAGAGTTGCACCTCTAAAGACGGTTTCGATTCCGAGATTAGAACTTAATGCCGCCTTACTAGCTGCGCAGTTATTCACAACGGTGTGTAAAGAGTTGGATTACCCCAAGCATCCCGTAACGTTTTGGACTGATTCGATGTCTGTGATATATTATATACGCAACGAGTCAGCAAGATATGCATGTTTTGTAGCTAACAGAGTATCTCAAATTCGTGAACTAACAACTGTTGAGCAGTGGAGGTACGTACCGTCTGGAAAAAATCCAGCTGATCTAGCCTCGCGAGGAGTTATTGATATGAATGTGGTTAAAAATAAGTGGTGGAAAGGTCCAGAGTTCTTGCTAAGGGCTGATAGTATGTGGCCTCGTAGAGAAGATGAACCACCGATAAACGAGTGTGCCTTGGAGTTGAAGACAAGTGTCAGTTTAACATCTACTCAAGAAAGACATTCAGGTTTACATCCACTTTTTAAATATTATTCTTCTTGGTACAAACTACTGAAAGCGGTTGCGTGGTTGACACGATATGTTACGTATTTAAAGGTCATGCATCTTGCGGGATACGAAAATATGAATGTGGGGCCTTTGAGAGTCGAAGATATTAGAAATGCAGAGTTAGCGATTTTGAGGGCTGCTCAGTGGGAAGCGTGGGGTGAGATTGCCAAGGAGGATAGTCCCGATTTCGCAGATTTCAAGGTGCGGTTAGATAGATTATCTCCGATAGTTTCCGAAGGGATCGCTAGAGTTGGTGGACGTCTACAAATGTTAGAATCGTCATATGAGACCCGTCATCCGGCTTTATTACCTTGCTACCATCCAGTCACTGATCTCATTATAAGACACTACCATGTTCTTGAAGGTCATTTGGGTACTTCGCAAGTACTATCAAGTATTCGATGTAAGTTCTGGATAGTGAAGGGAGGTACTGCTGTCCGTAAAATAATTGATAAGTGCATGGAATGTAAACTCCGAAATGCTCGTCCAGTACAGCAGATGATGGCACCACTCCCAGCGTGGCAAGCTTCTGAAGGGAATTATCCATTTGAGTACGTTGGGGTGGATTTGTTCGGACCTTTTGTAGTGAAGAGAGGCAGAACCCTATGTAAAAGATATGGCTGTTTATTCACCTGTTTGAAAATGAGAGCTGTGCATATTGAGATGGTTCATTCGCTAACTACTGATTCATTCGTGCTAGCATTACATAGATTTATAAATCGCCGGGGTGTACCGAAGATGATGTTCAGCGACAGAGGGACTAATTTTGTTGGCTGTCACGCCGAGCTTAAAGAATACTTCGAAGGTCCTCAAACGAGAGTTCAGGAAGAGTTACTGAAAAGGAACATCGAGTGGCACTTCAATCCACCACATGCCAGCCATAGAGGCGGGCTATGGGAAAGACTTATAGGAATTATCAAGCGTATTTTAAGCTCCATAATTAAAAACCAGAGTTTGAATGACGAAACGCTGGAGACATTTTTTTGTGAAGCTGAACGAATATTAAATGACCGGCCGTTATCACCTGTGAGGGACGACGTCAAGGATTTTGATGTGTTAACCCCAAATAAATTATTGTTATTGAGAGGCAACCCTGGCATAGAGGACGCAAGCGGGGAAGGAATACCTACGATTAAAAGATGGAAACAAGCCAGGCACATGAAAGATATATTTTGGAAAAGATGGTTAAAGGAGTATGTTCTAACACTGCAAACCAGAGACAAGTGGAAAAAGTTGTGCCGAAACTTAAAGGTTGGTGACATAGTATTAGTAGCAGATAAATGTGCCACAGGTAGGTGGCCTTTGGGAGTGGTAGTAAGGCTGATCTGTAGTGGTGATGGATTGGTGAGGACGGTTGAGGTGAGAAGTAGTTGTGGCATGTTGGTGCGAGATATCAGAAAACTGTGTCTACTGGAAGGTGCTGAGAGTCGAGAGTCGGAGGATGAAACACTAGATGATTTTCCAGCCTAGGGCGTCCACCTGAGAAGCGTTGTAGGCGTACTGGTGTAAGTCCTGCAATTCTTCAAAGGAATTCCACCAAGGCAGGATCGGCGAGGTTGTTTGTACTATTTGTATATACGTGTGGTGTGTCATAGCAATTGGTGTATTTTGGATTCATTGTGTTTACTTGTTGTTTTCGTGTCTTGTTGTTATTGCGTAATTTTGTTAAAATTTTCATCGTGATTACTTCTGAAGTTGTTTCTAGTCTTCTACATCCGTGAATGAATTGATTGATGTTAGAGACAGCAGATGGGTCGTATAAGCCGGGGAGGCTAGGCTATTGCTGAGAATGAAGTGCACACGGAAATAATTGTTAGCTGCGGTCCGACACGCCGGGGAGAATGAGCGTAAACTGCTGAGGCTCGCATACATCACCGTTACTAGAACTGAGGCAGAATGAGTGACAAGCGATTTAAGTGGTAATTGGTAGTGAGTAGATAAGAGGATGTGCGTAGAGTATCGTGAGGTGCTGCCATGGTCACTTTGCATTCTGCAAGAGTCATTCTAGCAAGTGGCGATTGTGTTGCAAGATGTCAAGAGGAGGTCTCTATCTGGAGGCGCAGGTCGTCAGCGATGTGTGAGATTGTGCTGTGGGTATGCTTTTGGTGTGTTGGCTTTTCTGTTTGTTTTCCATTTCAGCTCTGTCCGTGTGACCCAGGTTCTCGCAATGGCATCCAAGTCAACGTGTATTGGTCGTGAAGGAAAAAAGGGTTGGATCCCTTTTTTGCCGGGGAGTGTCAATGGAGTTGAAGATTGAACGATCAATTCTTGGTTGTTTGCTCAAAACCAACTTCCCCAATTTTCGCGGAGGCATCAATACGACAGTCATCGTCTCATCGGTCGCTGTTCAGAAAGAAGAGTGAAACCTCGTCAGAAGTAATATAATGATTTTTTGTTGTAATATTTGTTCACAGACCTTAGTTCACTTATTCTTTTTATATGTTGGTGTAACAATAAAGAAATCTCAAGCGGCAGATCGGTGTTTTGGTTTTTTCGTCCGTTATAACTAAGCGTTTCTGAAATCTTCAAGGAACAGCGTGGGCCCGAGCGTAGCGAGAGCTGGGCATTAACGGTTTATGAGACGTGGTTGACAACGTCTTTACTTGATCCTCATTATATTCCATTAAACCTAACATTTTACAGCTCTTTATGAATTTGATTCGACTTGTTCTTTTCCTATTCTCTGTAAGGTTCGGTTGTGCACCAAAAAGTACAGAAAGGCATGAAATAAAGACAACTGGCCTGAAAATGATTGTATTAAATCCAAAAGTGGACATCATGATAGTACGAAGTATATTGGTATTATTATACATTGCAAATGAACGTTGTCGGCCTAAGGACGGGCAATTGACCTTGGCTGCCTGTTCGAATTTTTTGGAACTGCTACCAAAATATCTACAGTCCAGTCTTCTGTTTCACAACATTTATTTATCACCTAAACATGAATTCTAACAGAATCATTTACTCTCGTAACTTTATTAATCATCTGCGACCAAATGACTTTCATATTCCAAAGAAACCAAGGAGGAAACATCGTAGTGGTTGGCAGAGAGCTCTCAAACGTACACCAATACACTTAACTACGGTCCCCGTCATAATGAACACAAACTGTCGCTCTCTGCCAAACAAGATAATGTACCTACAATCCTTGATGTCAACTGATACGTATCATAACACCGCCATAATCAGATTACAAGAAACGTGGTTGCATGAACTGTATGATGACAAACTTATCTCACTAAAGGACTTTATTTTATTTCGTCAAGACCGTCAATGTTGTAATAAGAAAAATGGTGGTGGCGTTGCAACTTTTATTCACTCCAAATGGCCTGTCTCAAATAACGTCTGCTTCACCTTCTCTAATGACTTCATTGACTGTATCACTGTCAAATGTCGCCCCAAACATCTCGCCAATTATAAACAAATCTATATTACAAACATGTACATTTCTCCTAGCTGCTCTCCATCTGATCTATCTAATTTTGCTGATGAATTCACCATGTTTGCCGCTGCCAACTTCGACAACTCTCTATCCGTTATTACTGGAGACTTCAACACCTCAGATTGCTCCTTTCTTGAAGCTCTTGGTCACACAAACATAGTCAAATTTCCCACTCGACTTGACAAAACACTCGACTTAGTTTTCACTAATGACGAAGGAGTATATGAAACACGTAGACGTTCACCGATACATAACTCCGATCACTGCATTGTCTGCGTTTTGCCAAAAATATACAGCAAAACACATATTAAAATCTTCTCACACCTGTCTATGAAAGCACAACAAAGAAGCTACACATCTGACAACTTACTCAATCTAAGATGCATGTTAAAAGATACCAACTGGGATCTATTCTATGAAAGTACATTAGATGACTCAATCACCAATATAATGGATTATCTCAAGTTCTGCCTCGACATATGCTGTCCCAAACAAACACTGTTCAAACGCCTCGACCGCTTCTCGTCTCCCCATCTCAAACAACTTCGCAGGCAAAAAGAAATGTTATATAAATTCAAAGACAAGTTAGGACTTCAAACGATTAATGCTCAAATCAAATCTGAAATCAAAAATCCTAATGCTATCTATAACCAAACACTTTTATCATGCAAATCTCCGATCAGCATGTGGAAATTTTTCAATGAAATTACTGGCAATAGCAAGCGATGTAATGTTTTTCCCTCTTGTGATGTTAATGCTCTTAATCTGTCTTTTATACGCTCTACTTCTACTATAACCACTTCTAACGTTACTAATCTTGTAGCTGATAACTTCCAGGACTTTAGTACTCTCGATGTTTTGAAATGTCTTAAAACTCTTAAGCTCTCACATAGTCTTGGCCCTGATGGCATACCTGCATATGTTCTAAAACAATGTGCAGATGCTTTGTGTTCTCCACTAACTAACACCCTAAATGCTTCTTTCTCCAAAAACGTTGTACCTGTTCCATGGAAAGACATTAAAATAGTCCCTGTCCCTAAATCTGGCAACAGCAAGAACGTAAAGTTCAGACCCATTGCCATCACTTCCCCGTTTCTAAAGCTCATGGAAAAACTAGTACTTCTTAAACTCGAACCCTCCCTTAAAATCTTCGAAGACCCCAAACAATTTGCCTACAGGCAGGGTAGGAGTACTTTAGACGCTGCAGCCGTCTTACACAACAGTATTGTCTCATCATTAGACAAAGGTGCCAAGTATGTCCGCTGCACGTTTCTTGACTTCACTTCTGCCTTCGACTCTGTACCTAGATGTCTCTTGCTAAATAAGCTCTCCATGACACAAACCGAGTCCTAGGTCACTAACTGGTTGCATTCCCACTTTTCGAACAGAACGCAGTACACCGTATACAAAGGCGAATCCTCCTCTGCCGTGCTCACTGAAGCTGGTGTCCCCCAAGGGGCTGTACTCTCCCCACTTCTCTTTTCATTCTTCCTACATGACCAACCATCTTCAAATGACATTAACTTTGTCAAATATGCTGATGACCTAACCGTATCTTTACCTGTCAAATGTCAAAGTGACAGCTCTAAACTAAATGGTTTCTTATCAGAAATCAGCCTATGGTCCAAGGAAAATGGTCTTACCTTAAACCCCTCCAAATGCCAAACAGTTAATTTCACCTTTAGGCACAAATCTGACCTAAACAAACTGGTTAGGACTCACGAGATGTGCAACATAGATGGCACTGAAATTGAAACCAAGTCAGAAATTAAATACCTAGGCGTCACTCTACCTTCTGATCTTTCCTGGTCGTCTCATATCTTGACGATTTCTAAGAAAATATCCCGTCTTACCTTCTACATCAAGAAGTTAAGACATTCTGGTGTAACCCAACCCTTACTCCTACAATTTTTTAACTCCCGTATTCTGCCTCTTATTCTCTATTGTTCCCCCTTAGTCTTTCCTGGGCTATTGAAGAAAGACTATACCTTATTACGTAGGACGTTAAAGGCTGTCAGCAGGGTAAGTTACGTGCCACTTAACCAGCTTGTTAATATTCTGGTGGACAGGCACATGGACTCATGTGAAAAATGGGCGATATCCATCTTATCTGACTCACAACACCCTCTACATTCACAACTCTCCCCATGTATCTCTTCAGAGAAAACCAGAAGCCTATATAGGAAACTATATGCCCGCACTAGCAAGTACAAAAACTCATCCATACCCTACCTAGCTCGTGTTCTGTGCGATAAAGAAAGCGTTAGGCGTGAAACCTTTAACTTATTAAATAGTCAGTAGAACAAATAGATCTCGTCTTTCCAACTCACATCATTTACAGGTACAACGTTTTCTCTCTACTTTTTTTCATTCTGTACTTATTTTTGTTACGTGCTGTTTTGTTTCTCTCTTCCTTACAAACTCTACTTAAAACATTCTTGTTCGTTCTTTCACACTGTGTATACCTCGCCCATTTTGCTATTGCTTACGCCAGTAAATATGCTGGTAGTATCTACTTTTCTAACACCTTCAAACACTTTAAAAGTTTTGGCTTTGCTATCGACATGCTAATATGTTGTTTTCAAGACTGACTGAGATAGCCTTAATCTATGTAGAACTATATTTATTGTTAATGTACTAACTGGATGCAATATTGTAGTAAAATGCTGAGAATTCCACTCTGTATCACAAGTACTGATTTGGAATAAAGCTTAACTTATTTTATCTTACTTCCCCATTCTGTTTTCTATATAAATGTGTTTATTAATGATATATTGCACTTGCTTAATTTATTACACTTTATTGGTTCACATCAACACTTTAGCTTTTCTAAAACAGCTTCCAATCCCTTGTAAACGTCGTACTTACCTCAATATTGGTTGGCTATCATATGCCGAAAACCACGGGATGAAAACGAAACGAAGTCGATTTTCCCGCTCAACCTGGAGGACAACTGTACAATTCAATAAATATACGGTCTAGTTCAGACAATGAGTGTAATTATATGTGTATCAAATATTTAACTGTTGAAACACTATTAACTTGTAGACAATCTAAGATTTAACATTACACCATACTTGATCGTGCCTGTAAAAATGGCATGCATTTTCATGTAAATTTATGTTTATATGAAAATAAAAATTATCATTATTAAATAATGCTTATCCATGCCTGTACATTTGGTGTGTCCTACAAAGGTAGGAAAAAAATATGTATTTTATTAAAACATTATTATTAAGTATGATTGCTAATCGTATATGTAATTTATAATATTGATGATGCCTGTAAACTGGCGTCCCTCATGTACAAAATGAGAATATACTATTATTATTATATGTACTACACGCATTTATGTCATATAACTGTTCCTGCTTATCACTGTCTTGATGATTTCAATGAAGGTTTGACATTGTTAGTGGGTGTCGGCGGCTCAACGGCAGAATACTCGCCAACTGTGCAACTTTTTCGGGGTTCAAGTCTCTAGGGATGCGTACCCTTATTTTTCCTTTGGCCCGTTTTAGGTTTGATAAGTAGGCGAGTTTGGTCGTGGGGCTGGCTACTTCACACCCCTCCCCCCGAGAATAATTATCACTGCTACTAACAACTTCCAAGCGGTTCAGACTTGAACCTCGTTTTTGTGTTCTACTGGGAACTTGCGAAGGAGGGGTAAAGAGAACCTTAATTTTTCAGTAAAGTTAACAAAATTTCACTGATAGTGTTATAAGGCTGTCTGCGTATAAGCAGAATGCTATGCATATCCTGAAGTGCTTGTAACACAGAATTGCAGATGTTTGAGATAGCACACAGACCAAAAGAAGAGAGTACAGATATGTTCAAAGGAGAGAGATAATAAATAAACTACAACCGGATATTATTCTCCCATATTCCTACAGTTCAGTACTGCGTCGGCAACAGAATTATATATACATTCTGTTTGTTGCTAGAGACAGAATACTTTTCGTACAGTTCAATATTGCATTTTGCCCTAACAATACAAGTGTGAGTGATGCAGAAGCAACAGAAACAGTAGAACAATAGTTTCATTGCATCTGACAAATCACACCATCGAGATGTATTGAGAAAGATTTTGAGCCATATCACCAATTTTCTCCAGCCGCTGGTTATAAGAAACCCAAGGGTTTCACCCAGAAACCCTACGCCTCCCTAAGTGTCCGTTTGACTGGCTTAAACTAACTGTTATGGATTCCATTGACTGATGAAGCCGTATTTCGGTTTGTCCATCAATAGCTCTTTTCCAGCCTGAACTATCCTATGTCAGCCAAGATTTCTCGTCGAGGAAGGCAATGGCTAGGTATGAGTAACACAAGCTGTTTTTATTCATTGTGAAATATAGGCTTCAACAATACATATCCAGTTTGCTCTGTTTCTGTCGTCTTCTTCATCTGGGTGTACGACTGACCAATCTCTCTCATCTCCTCTTAACACGATATCCTCCATGTCGTCCTCGCACTGACGACCAACTCGTCACTTCCCGTTTAGATTCTACTCTGGCTATGGCCTGGCGTGCGACATCATTCGACGGTCGCTTCAATGTATGCCCAATCCATCTCCATTTTCACCTACACAATTGTTGAGCAATTGGTTCTTAAGTGGTTTGTTGCCGGAGTTTCTTGTTGTTAATTCTTTCTTCCTGGTCACCTGGTCTTCTGTATGGATCCAGCCATCGAATTTGTCGGCTGTTGGTAAAAGTCTGCAACAGGCTGCTGGAAATCCTTCTCGTGATGCGCAGCGCAGGTTTCTGACCCGTATAGAAGTAACTTAACAATTGTTTTGAAAATCCGAATTTTCTTCTTCATGCTGGCTGAGCGCGAAAGATTTCCAAACTGGTTTCAGGTTGGTCAATGCGTATCTGACCTTTCCGATTCTGACTTTGACATCTTCGTCCGTTCTGCCTGTGGTTGAAACAATGCCTCTCAGATAAGCGAAGGAAGTAACTTTTGTTAAATCTCTCCCGTTGATGGTGATTGGTTATCTTCATCACCTCCACCTTCTTTGTGTCCACCAGCATTCCTGTTCACGCTGCCTATCTCTTTTGCCAGTTTGTTGGTTTTCGCTTGTAAGTCTTCAATTTTGTGTGCCATTAGATATACATCATCTGAGAAATCAAGATCTTCTACAGTCTTCTTATCGGTCGTCCAGCGTATTCCTAGCTCCTCGCTTCCAACGCACAGTCTGACGCATAATCTAGTCCACCACAATTAAGAATATTTTCGGTAATTATAGGCAGCCAGCCAGTCTTGTTTTACTCCTTATTGCACTTCGAACGCCTCGCTGAGTTTTCCGTTGTGGATCATTGGACAGGTGGCATTGTCATATAGCCAGCTGATGAATGCGGTTGACAAAGACTTCAGCACTGTACGTCTTAGTGTTGAAGTCGTTTTTAAATTACATATTGGTCACACTGTCTGTGGAAGGCCTTTTCGAAGGAGAATTTGAAGTAGAGGTAAAGTTGACTTCCATTCTGTGCTTTTTTCTGTGATGACGACGCGTAGAGTTCCACTTTGATCAGCACACAACTTATTATTATTTACTATTTTATTTTTTCCTTCGCGTTCCCCGGTGGAACATAGGGCTTCAAGCTAGTAGCACACAACCTGCTTTTCCCGAATCCAGATTGTTCGCGTGGACGTAGGGGTTCTTTAATGCGGCGGTGGCATAGTGGTTAGGACTCTCGCGGACCATGCACATGGCACAAACATGGCCAAAAAGAGAAGATAACTCAGTGCAAAGATTATAATATATTCTCATTTTTTCTTACTAGGGGGATGCCAGTTCATAGTCATCACACGATTAGTAAGCATATTTAATAATAATAATAATATAATAAAATACATGTCTAATCCTACCTATGTAGTAAACACCAGTTGTACAGGCATGGATAAGTAATATTGAAATTACATAAATTTGGTCTATGGTGAAATTACATGGTTGCTGCCTCATTGTGCAAGAACTGGTGTGGAATAATGCTCTTATCCACACCAAGTAAAATAATAAGTCGCATCGTCCTGGAGACAATAAAAGATGCACTGGATAATTTTTTGATTTACAGCTTGATTCCACACCGTATTTTTGTTACAAGTGTGCAATTTTCAGCGTGGATATCGGTAGCCCGAAATTCACAGACTGACCATAGATATCGTGTGTGCGTCGGCGTGGGCTCGAACTCCGGACCATGTGCATGGTCGGCGAGAGTCTTAACCACTGTGTCACCGACGCACATTATACATTAAATGGACCTATAATTTCGGAGGCTCTCAGATAGGAACTAGAACTAGAATCGTTTTCAAACTCTTGTAGTTTATCGTCAAGCACTTTTTCGAAGGAGGCCAATGTACCTGCTTGATGCATTTCCATTGGTAGTTTATTCCATATCTGTGCATACCTAATCAAGTAAAACTTTTTCATGGTGGCTGTTTTACATCGTTCGATAGCTACTGTACCCTTAGTGTGTCTTAGTTTGTAGCCATTAACATCTGAAAGTCGAGTGCCATTAGTATAGGTAAAAACTAAGTGGTTTAGAAGCTGATAGTAAAGTGTCAAGTTTAGTCTCAGGCGTCTTAGCCATAGTGTTTCTAGTCCTAGGGTATCACATCTAGGGGAGTAGTTCGCACCATTTTTCGTTCCGAGTATTACCTCTCTTTACCAGAATTATTTCTGGTTAAGAGGAAAGGTTGGGCATGAGTCTAGCAACCCCATCCTGTAAAATAAACTCTGCTACAGAAACTTCAAGCCACTAGCTTGGAGCCCTATGTTCCACTGGGGAACGTGAAGGAAAAATTATTATTATTATTCGTTCCGAGTAATTTTGAGGTGAAGTAACTCTGCACTCCCTCGACTTTCAATTTGTCCTCTATGCGTATACTACTATACGTGAATGAACAGTAATCAAATAAAGGACGCACACAAACCTTGTACAACAGAATTCTGGACTCATTTCTGTAGAAGTTCCTGAGTAGAAAGTCGATAAGTCTCCGTGACTTTGACACCTGTTTGGAGATATGTTCAGAAAATAATAAGTCATATGAGTATTTCAGTCCTAGGTCCAATACAGATTCCAGTCGTAAGAGTGTATGGCCTTGAATTGTCAGGTCAAGTTCTAAATTGTTGCAACCTATGCAGAGCCAGCCACATTTGTCGACATTAAACTGGAGTTGCCAGGTGTCACACCATCTGTCCATTGTCTTTAATTCTTGCTGTATGGCGTTTACTGTTATTCCGAGATCTGTGTTCTTGCACTTATAGGTCACTTTTAAGTCATCTGCATATAGTATTGGTTTACCAACACTAAAGCATTCACAGATACTGTTTATATATATTATGAATAGGAGTGGGCCTAATACACTTCCCTGGATTACACCACCACTTACTGGTTTAGGCCTTGACATTATCGAGCCAACTTTCGTTATCTGACTTCGGCCACAGAGAAATGATTTCATCCAGCTCAAGAGAGGGTCGCATATCTCCAGTGAGCATAACCTGCTGACTAGCAGATTATGGGGGACTCTATCGAAGGCTTCTGTTATATCGAAATATAGCCCAATTACTAGTTCTCTGTTGTCCCTGCTTCGTGTAATTTCATTGAAAAAGTCTATGTGACAAGTCACACATGATCTCTTTTTGAGGAATCCGTGTTGTGATGGATTGATAAGTTCATGTTATAGTAAGTTGTCTGACACTTGGTCTTTAACCAATTTCTCCATTATTCGTGATATTACCGGTGTTATATTAATAGGTCTATAGTTGCATGCACTGATTTTAGCCCCTGCTTTGTGCTTAGGTAATATGTATGTGGTTTTCCACACTTCAGGATAAGTTCCAGTTTCCAGTGACAGAGTAAATATTCTAAGTAGCAAGACTACCATTTCCGTGCTACTATTTTTGTATATGACAGATAGTGTGTCGTCGGTTCCAGTACTGCCATTTGACTTCAATGTCCTAATCGCTGAGTCTATATTTTGTATATTAAAATGTATTTCTCCTAATTTGTGGTTACTTTTGCAGCTCATTTGAAAACTTGGGGTCGGGTGCACTCTGGTGTCATTGCAAAGCCACTCACTGAGGAGTTCACTTATAACCTGGGGATCGTTGTATATGTTCCAAGACGCTTACATTATTGTCTTTACAGCTTTTTAGACGTTTTTGCAATATCCTACAAAGTTCCTGAGTTTTGGTGTTACCCATAAGCGCTTTATTTTCCTCATGTTGTGACATCATTTTGTGTTTCTCTTCAAGCAGTTTAAGAGTTTCACGTATTTGGTTTAACGGATTAAATTCCTTAAATACATGGTATTTCCTTTCCAATTTCTTTAGTTTTAGCCACGTTTTGCGGTCAGTAAATGGAGTTGGTGTCTTTAGGGCAGATTTTAGGGGCGCGATTGTGTCTCTTGCTGAGCCAACTGTTTTGTAGAAAATCTCAAGCGATACTTCTAAGTTATTGTTGATGAAGTATTCTTCCCAGTCAGAACTTCTCAACAGATCTGATAGGAATTCCCAATCAGCATTCTTATAGTCCCTATATTGATAGCGCACCGGGGAATTTTTAGGTGTGTATTTAGTTGTTAGTCAGAGGGGTAGCGTGCAGTACAATATGTTGTGATCACTGTTATCGAGTTTACTTCCCACCTCTATCGAGATGGGCTCTATGTTATGACAGAGGATTAAGTCAAGAGTATTTTGGTTCCTTGTAGGGAAGCGTGCTCACTGCTTCCATCCTCCTATGTCTATAGCTTGTAGTAGCTTTCCATGGATTCTTGGTCCTGTACAGGTATCCCAGTTTACTCCAGGTAAGTTGAAATCTCCACATACTACTTTGTAGTCGAAGTCCAGCGTAGCTACATGCTCTAGTATTTCTCCAATAGTCAATTACAGGATGACTCCAAGGCACTCACTGAGTTTCTGGATAATCTGGTGACCTACAAGTATACGTTGACTTCGATGAATTGCACGAGCGATCTGAACTGGAGTTCCGTCCTAACAGGTAATAGCGAGACGCATACCTACTCGACTGCAAAGGAAGTGGGTGAAGATAAGCTCTTGTATAGAGGATTAAGGTATTGAGCCAAAGTTTGATGGTGTTCTGAAACTGGTGGAAGACAGTGTTAACCAGGTTATGAGTAAATTTGCCAGTATATTGTATCCCGCCCCCAGAATAGAGCAGTCTGAGAGCGAAACGCAGTCATTTATAGCCAAGGAGTCTCAGCGAAGTGGATATTGAGGAAGCTTTATGGTGTCTAGTAATCCAGATAAACTTAATGGGTGTAACAGCTTTCGTGAGACATCCCCAACAGATAGGTTACAAGTTGCAACAAAAACATGGTTGTGTTTTAAACTTTTGCAAAAAGTGCATACAAAGGCGAACTGTGAAGCAGTGAGCAAGTTTAGTGGTAACCTAAATGCGATATCAGCGCCATCAAGGTCTGACCACGAATTGTGTAACGACAATGGTGCAGTAAATAAGCCTGTGGTTGCAACCAATAATCCATTGTTGAATAGAGTGTCACAGACGACACCACAGTTTGTGCAGAAGAAGGAAGTTATGGTTTCAGAGTCTAGTTATGACTCCACAATTTTACAAGGTATTATTAGTCAGAGCAAAGATAAAGGACCTGTAAGTATTCATGATGAAGAATCCAAGTTATCTACTCCTGTAATTAAAGAGTTTGAAAATGATGAAGTAGATCAGATAGACGACGGCAAAGTGAATATTTGTGCTAATGATCATAATAGTGCACTTTTGTCTTCGGTTGATCATGATGAGATGAGGGGAATGGCTACTACTGCTGAGTTGAACAAAGGTTCTGTACAGCTTGAACGTGAAGCAGAATTAAAGGCAGATGCAGTGGAAGAAGGTGTGGATACTCATGAGACCGTCAGTGTCAATGACCAGCGTGTAGCCCATCTATCATCAGATGATAGTGCTAAACCCGAACTAGTAGTGAAAGACAGCAGTGGTGGTAATCTTGCAGTTAAACAAATTTCTGAAAGCCGAACAACAACAGCTTCTGATGCACCGCTAAGTTCACCAACTGGTATCAATCAGTTGTCGTTGGTGTTGTCATCCACAGTGAGAAGGACGCCCATCAACTCCAGTATATTGTGCAATGACTATGATAGTATTGGTGCGTTTGAAAAGACGAAAGGTATTGCTCAGTTTAGTGAGGATAAGCCAAGTGTAAACGAGAGAGTAATTGTTAAATTGACTTGCATGAATAAAGGCATTTCTAGTTTCAAGTTACTATTTGAATGCTATTATCTTTGGTGTAAATTACTCTGTTTCTACGCTTGGTTGACCAGATACGTCGTGTGTTTGTTCGTCATCTATATTCTACGATACAATGACATGAGCGTGTTAATGTTCAGATTTGAGGATATAGCTGATAGAGGGAAGTCAGCAAATGAACCACTAGACGATTTTCCAACCTAGGGCGTCAACCTGAGAAGGGTTGTAGGCGTACTGCTGTAAGTCCTACAATTCTTCAAAGGGTAGCGCATCAGTGAGCAGTCCAATGTGCTTGGTGTGTGATTTTGTACATATGTTCATATTGTATTTACTGAATTGATATCATCTGTCATCTATCTGTTGGTAATTCTGTTTGTGTCCGGACGACTTCCACTTGGATCATCAACCTGAGAAGGAATGTAGGCGTACTGCTGTAAGTCCTACAGTTCTTCAAGGGTAGTTTGTCGTGCCAGAATCCAAAACATTTGATGTGTTGATTGTACATATGTTTGTGTTAAATAATTGTGTGAGTTCCAATTATTGTAATTGTTGGTTAATCTTGTTTGTGTCCGTACATTCTTCAACTTACAATCGTCAACCTTTGAAGGGTTGCAGGCGTACTGGTGTAAGTCCTGCAATTCTTCAAAGGAGTTCCGCCAAGACATGATCCCCAAGGTTATTTGTACTGTTTGTATATACGTGTGGTGTGTCTTCTCAATTTGTGATTTTGGATTAATTGTGTTTACTCGTTAATTTCGTACCTTGTTGTTATTGCATAATTTTGTTAAAATTTTCATCGTGATTACTTCTGAAGTTGTATCTAGTCTTCTACATCCGTGAATGAATTGATTGATGTTAGAGACAGCAGATGGGTCGTATAAGCCGGGGAGGCTAGGCTATTGCTGAGAATGAAATGCATACGGATATAATTGTCAGCTGCGGTCCGACACGCCGGGGAGAATGAGCGTAAACTGCTGAGGCTCGCATACATCACCGTTACTAGAACTGAGGCAGAATGAGTGACAAGCGATTTAAGTGGTAATTGGTAGTGAGTAGATACGAGGATGTGCGTAGAGTATCGTGAGGTGCTGCCATGGTCACGTTGCATTCTGCAAGAGTCATTCTAGCAAGTGGCGATTGTGTTGCAAGATGTCAAGAGGAGGTCTCTATCTGGAGGCGCAGGTCGTCAGCGATGTGTGAGATTGTGCTGTGGGTATGCTTGTGGTGTGTTGGCTTTTCTGTTTGTTTTCCATTTCAGCTCTGTCCGTGTGACCCAGGTTCTCGCAATGGCACCCAAGTCAACGTGTATTGTTCGTGATGGAAAAAAGGGGTGGATCCTTTTCTGCCAGGGTGTGTCAAAGTAGTTGAAGATTGAAAGATCAATTCTTGGTTGCTTGATCAAACCATCTCCATATTTTTCGCGGGAGTCATCAATACAGTCATCGTCTCATCGGTCGCTGTTCAGAAAGAAGTCAGCAGTAAACCGTCAGAAGTAATATTGTGATTTATTATTGTAATATTTGTTCACTGACCTTAGTGGAAAATTTTTTATATGTTGTTGTTACAATAAAGAATCCTCGAGTCACCAATCGGTGTTTTGGTTTTCGCGTCCGTTATAACTAAGCGTTTCTGAGAAACTTCAAAGAACAGTGCGAGCCCGAGTGCAGCAAGAGCTGGGCATTAACGGTTTATGTGACATGGCTGACAACCTGGTTCAGACAATCAATGTAATTATATATGTATATCAAATATTTAACTGTTGAAACATTATTAACTTGTAGACAGTTTAAGATTTGACATTATACCATACTTGATCGTGCCTGTAAAAATGGCATGCATTTTCATGTAAATTTATGTTTATATGAAAACACAAATTATTATTATTATACCATATTATTAATTTATGGGAAATAGCCTCAGCCCATGTTTCTGATGCATCACGCTAATTTTTGTCCTTGCACAATTTCACACAGTTTGTCTTCGGGTAGGAGACCTAGGACGCCACTCTTGTGTTTGAACACGTTCACATACAGCTCTGCACCTGATAACACACTACCAAAACTTGTTAAAAACAGCAAGAAGGATCCTCCAGTCGAACCGACTAAAAATGCCAATCTTCATGAAGTGAAGGCTACAAAGATCACGACTACTGCATCAGGGGAAGATGAAACTTCGAAAGCACCACTTCCATCCACTAGCGAGCCTGGCAACATGGCTAGTCAGGACCTGATGTAGTCCGAAGTGACTGACCCTGCATTGGAGGACAAGCAGCTAGAGACCAAACCTGAGTCTGAGGTCAAGTTTAACTTTCTTATCCTGTTCAATGCACTCGTGTGCAATGATAGCTTGCTCGAACAACGAGCCCTGTTGGATCGGGAACAGTGGTCCAGTTTGTGCAGTAAATTACGTCTGGGCAATAGTTCAGCGAAATTGTGCAGACTGTACAGGGGAGAGGAAAAGTAGGCGAACTAGGAAATCTCCAGGCACACCTATACGTTGTAATAATTATCCTTACTGCAACCTGGCGCCATCGCAGGAATACGGGACTTGGGCTATGACCGAATCACCATAGTTGGAGATTTCAATGCCCCATCACTGAACCTTGCTCAGGGTATGCTAAGGGAAAATTCGGCCGAAATCTACTACAAACTATTCCAAATGCAAGACTGACTGGGAATGCTGGAGACGACACTAGGTGGGGCCCTCGTGGAAAATCATCAAAACCAGACTACAATCTAACTATTGACCAACTACTCATCGAAAAGTTCCAGATCATGACTCTTCTAGGAGGTAGTGACCGCGCAGTCATGGGAATCAATCTCGTTCTCCGTGAGCACTTGCAGTGGGACGTTACGTGACCATGCCTGTGCTATAGCAAGGCGGATGATGGTGAAATGTGGAGGCTTTTGTCCGACGCAGAATATTCCCCAGTATGGGATGACTTATCTGCGGATAAACACTGGTAAGTGGTTAGAGAGGTTATTCACACAGCAATCTCGGATACCATCTCTTTGGTCACAAAACAGCCCAAAAGAATATCATCATGGCTGAAGAGAGGTATGCAACGTAACCTGCAAGCAAAGCGGAAGGCTCGGTTTACGTGGCATGTATCAAAAAATGAGACCGACTACGACACATACCAAGAATTCAGGAACCAGTGCAAGGCAAGGGTACGGAGGTCATTTCCGGTTAACCTTTCCAAAACATCCTGGCTAACCCTAAAAGCTTGTATCGATTCACGTCGGAAAGAAAACAAACCAGGGAGCATGCGCCTTAGTAGGTCCAAACGGTCAGTACCTCACTAGTCTGGAGATGGTGGAAACATTCATGTCAATGGAGTTGAAGATTGAACGATCAATTCTTGGTTGTTTGCTCAAAACCAACTTCCCCAATTTTCGCGGAGGCATCAATACGACAGTCATCGTCTCATCGGTCGCTGTTCAGAAAGAAGAGTGAAACCTCGTCAGAAGTAATATAATGATTTATTATTGTAATATTTGTTCACAGACCTTAGTTCACTTATTCTTTTTATATGTTGGTGTAACAATAAAGAAATCTCAAGCGGCAGATCGGTGTTTTGGTTTTTTCGTCCTTTATAACTAAGCGTTTCTGAAAACTTCAAGGAACAGCGTGGGCCCGAGCGTAGCGAGAGCTGGGCATTAACGGTTTATGAGACGTGATTGACAGTTTCTGACGATAGAAACAGATCTGGCGGATTCAATCAGTTTGTGAAAGTTTGGATAGTCGCCGTTCATTTTTCCTGGTGCCGGTCAAGTCCTCTTTGAACAAGCAATATCTGGAACGTTTTTGGAATTGGGTCAAGTTCAACAATGCCTGGGTCAAAGAAGGGACAGAGTGTCTTGGATACAAACAGGAAAGTAAGTCATGGTGACTTGTCTGTTACTTGTAACGATGTGTCTGATGTTAAGCATGACATGGTTGATGTTACTGTTTCGCCGTTCAGGGATAATAGGAACATCAAACTCCCTAAATTTGAACCACGGTGTTTCGATGGAAACCCGGCTGATTATTTACAATTTGTAAAGGAGTTTGAGATCATGCTGAGTAGTTTTTTATTAAGTGACGAATTGAAATTGATGTATTTGATGAGTTATTGCACTGGAGATGCTTCAAGAGCTATACAGTGCTGTAAGCTCATGCCCCCTAATGAGGGATACGCTGAGGCTATGAGCATATTACGTCAAAGGTTTGGAAGACCTTCGATGAGTGTAAGGAACGTATACGAAGCTGTCAAAGGTAATGGCAGTCAACTTCGAGATGACTCCAAGGCACTTACTGAGTTTTTAGATAATCTTATGACTTACAAGAATACCTTGATTTCGATGAATTGCGTGAGCGACCTCAACTCGAGCTCAGTCCTAGAGGTAATTGCGACACGCCTACCTACTCGGCTGCAAAGGAAGTGGGTAAAAATAAGCTCTCGTATGGAGGATGAGGGTATCGAGCCGAAATTTGATGATATCCTGAAACTAGTAAAAGATAGTGTCAATCAATCGATGAGCAAGTTTGCCAGTATATTGAATCTCACCCCTAGAATAGAGCAGTCTGAGGGTAAAACGCAATCGTTGATGACGAAAGGGCCTCAGAGAGGTGGATATCGAGAAGGCTCCATGATGTCTAGTAGTGCATATAGACCTAGTGAGTGTAACAGGTTTCGTAGTACATCCTCAACAGATAAGTTACAAGATGCAAGACAAGCACGGTTGTGTTTTACACGTTTTAAAGAGGTGCATACAAAGGTGAACTGTGAACCAGTAAGCAAGTTCAGTGATAAGCTAAATGTAAACCCCAGGCCTGACTCCAAATTGTGTGACGATAACGGTGCGGTGAAGAAGTCCGTAGTTACAACTGGTAAGCCATTGTTGAATAGAGTGTCACAGAATAGAGTTGCTGCTTCAGAGTGCAGTTCTGACTCCAAAAGTTTACAAGGTATAACTAGTCAGAGTGAAGATATAAAACCTTTTGTGTTGGCTTTTCTGTTTGTTTTCCATTTCAGCTCTGTCCGTGTGACCCAGGTTCTCGCAATGGCATCCAAGTCAACGTGTATTGGTCGTGAAGGAAAAAAGGGTTGGATCCCTTTTTTGCCGGTGAGTGTCAATGGAGTTGAAGATTGAACGATCAATTCTTGGTTGTTTGCTCAAAACCAACTTCCCCAATTTTCGCGGAGGCATCAATACGACAGTCATCGTCTCATCGGTCGCTGTTCAGAAAGAAGAGTGAAACCTCGTCAGAAGTAATATAATGATTTTTTGTTGTAATATTTGTTCACAGACCTTAGTTCACTTATTCTTTTTATATGTTGGTGTAACAATAAAGAAATCTCAAGCGGCAGATCGGTGTTTTGGTTTTTTCGTCCGTTATAACTAAGCGTTTCTGAAATCTTCAAGGAACAGCGTGGGCCCGAGCGTAGCGAGAGCTGGGCATTAACGGTTTATGAGACGTGGTTGACAATTCTGTTTAGCCTTCGCCAAACAGTCAAACAGCAGTGTGGGTATTACTGGTACAGACCAAAATGGAGTCACTTTTATTTCACCGGAGAAAAACCTATTAGCTATTCCCCAAATACACCCCGTAATAGTACTAACGAAGCTGCAGCGACTCACACCTGGAAAGTCCCGAGGTTGTGACAACATCAAGCCATCTGTTTTGAAGCAATGCGCTGAAACTCTCTGTAGGCCCTTTTGTGACATGTCCCAACACACGATGGATTCGGGTGAACTGTCAAGTGAGTGAAAAAGAGCCATCCTTTCTCCTATTTTGAAGGGTGGGGATAGCCAAGATGCCAGTGGCATGAGAAGTACTCGAAGGTATTATTGACGATCAATTCAGGGAATTCCTCGATAGGTCTAATATACTACATGAAGCCCAACATAGTCTCAGAAAAGGCAGATTCTGCGTTACTAACCTACTATCAGCTTGGGACGATTGGACAGCATGCTGGGATATGAATGTTCCAGTCCAGGTGGTTTTCCTAGACTTTGAGAAGGCATTTGACACCGTTCACCATTACCCTCTCCCACACAAAATAAGCCAGGCGGGTATATGTGAGCCACTTCTGTCATGGCAGGCAATTTGGCTCTAAGGTCAATCGAGTTTGATCATTTTGGCACAGCTCATCATCAGGAGTGTCGCAGGGTTCTATTCTGGGACCACTGATGTTTTTGATTTTTATCAATGATCTACCACGCCGTCTGAGCTGCCCGACTCTTCTATACGCTGACGACGTAAAGATATGGAGGGTGATAAAGTGTCCGGAGGACTCAGGTAGGCTGCAGGAAGATCTAAACCTTCTGGAAGACTGGACGGTGACCAGTGGCATGACTTTTAACCTGAAAAAGTGCAAAGTAGTGAAGTCGCGCACCTGTAGACTGCAGAATGCAAGTTACACCCTTTGCAATGAAAGCTTGTCCTGCACAACGTCGGAACGCGACTTAGGTCTAGTTCTAACGGAGAAAATGGACATAAGCGTAAATTACATGGGGGATGTAGCGAGGGCATATGCGGTCATACACTTTACACATAGACACTTAGGTGCACTCACTCCTGAGCTCTTTCTAAGGTTATACAAAACATACCTCAGGACACATCTTGAAGTGCATAATATCATTGCTCTCCCACTACTTAAAAGAGACGCAAGCCCTTTGGAAAGAGTCCAAAGACAGGTGACATAAGGAGTGGTTGGTCTCCGGAATTAACTGTATGAGGAAGGGTTGAGGAAATTAGGACTTCTAGCTATGGCACCGTCTGTGGGCGCCTTTAAGCGAAGGATGGACGATCGTGCAGTGAAACAAGGACTGCGTCCAAATGGCCTATCTCCTTAAAATCCCATACATTATTCTAACCAAACTAAATTCGTAGTTTGACTTCTCTACATCCTCTCCCGTTTTACTCTCTTGACGACTCTAGCTACTACATTTACTACTATTACTACTGATATTATGTACATATATATATTTATATAGGTATATACATGTATCAACTTCAAATTTAATTAGCTGTCTGTTCCTACGTTTACTTTATTTCTTTTTCTGTTTTTTGGTCTGAATAACCTACACTAATTATATGTGCTATATTCTCTTTTATTTTGACGACGATACCGGAGGACTAACTGGTGAGAGGAACAACCCCATTCACAGTGGCGACAAAGTCTTAACACGCAGCATAATACAAACTACATTGAGATAATCCCAGTAGAACTCCTTTTGGAGTTAAACAAAGCTGAGACAGTCGAGTGGTGGGATGAACTACGCAGAAGTTTACCGAGGACCAAGCACCTTTATCCCACAATCAAGAAGCGAGCACAAAGAAATCAGATTGGTTTACACAAGCTCGTGTAAACGATATTGGATATTATATTTTGTCACCAATTCAATAGTTGCGTTACTTCATTTCTTTGAAATGTGGAGCGTTTCGTATTCTTCTTCAGTGTTTATTTTTATTGTAAGTGTAATTCAGGGAGCTGAATTGCCCCATGGAGTTCCACTGTCAAGTAAGTTGTAGGCCCTCCTAACCCCACTAATTCCAGAATCGTCATTTTACCAAGTAGGCCATCCATTTACTTGTTTGGATGGTTCATCCACTATATCATGGTGGAAGGTCAATGATGATTATTGTGACTGCCGTGACGGCTCAGATGAACCTGGTACATCTGCTTGCCTCAACGGTCGCTTTTCTTGTCGTGATCTACAATATAGACCCGTTTTACTACCTTCTGCCTACGTAAATGATAGTGTTTGTGGTAAGTTCTAACTCCAGTATTTATATTCTCTGTTCAAAGTGTTTACTATATTTGTTGCAACTTTCACGGTGGTTGTATGTAGTACTCTCACACGTTACCCAAACACGTGTTTGGGTGTGAGAACCAGTACCCCCAAAGCGATGTAGTTCATCCTTAGCTTTTGAAATTTCCTATGCCATTTGAAGAGTTCCAGCTAGGTGAGAAGAAAAAGAGAAATATCAGTCCTTCAATATTACTCACCCTGTTATACCACCAGCTAACATTGGAGATGGAACGTAGGCACTTATGATCAAGGGAAGCTAGCCAGGCTTTTCATGTCCCCCACTTTTAATGGCCATGCTTCACAGCCATCAAGGACGACGAAGAGAACTGTTGTTGTGCAGTACTTACATTCTTTGGTCGGAAGTCGGATATCACGTCTACTAAGCCACAGATGGCGTAATATGGCATATGCGAAACGAACCTTTTGTATCCGTTTCGTCAGCGATCAATCCGCTGGTGCTGGCTGATGCAACTTCCAAAATAAGTGAAGTGTTCGACACGCTCCACCACTTCACTCATATCTCTCTTTAAGCTAGGATTGAGTGGATGTATTCCAATCTTGTGGCATCATCATTCCTAATCACCGTCAGGGATTACATACCTTTTATTAGTTTCACTCCTTATTCTTCTAAAATATCCAAGTTGAGCTACTATTATTGTATATTAACAATACTCACTTTACCTTTGAAAACCAACACAAATGCACATTGTCACTGTAATGAGTCCATTTGGGTTATAAGTTAATACAACGCATCTCATAGTGCTGATTCTGTTCTAAATAAGTGAATAAAATGTTTTAGGTGGAAGTACAAGGCGTCAAGTGGTCGGAGTGCTTCTTGAGCCTCTGCGTCTAATCGATTTTTAGCACAATTTTTTTTTACCTCAGCTGTAGTTTGGTTATGAAACTTGGTTTATATTATTACACCCTAAGTTTCTGTTATAAGCGTTCATTTTTGCGAGGGAAGTATACTACTTATCTGCAACTCAGCTATCCAGAAAAAGGCACCTACACCATATATTGGGAGAAAATATTTTATAACGGCTTTTTTGTTGTCTGACTCAGTGACCGCCAATAAAATTTCCCACACTTTGGTAGTTTATTTCAAAATGTAACTCATGATAAAGTCAAAAATGAATGAAGTACTTTTATGGCATTCACTTGTTCTTGTTTTCGTTCCACAGATTGCTGTGATGGAAGTGATGAATATGGAGATGTTGAACGGTGTCCATCAACTTGTGGGTGAGTTTTAATAATTGTGTCATCAGTGATGCTTTTACAACGTGATATGAAATTTCTAACGAGTAATGATAGGTCTACTGTGCTGGCCGATTGCGTTTTGTGTTATAAAGCTGGAAAACACCCTGATTAGTTAAACGTATTAGTAGCTTTGATATTTTCAGAAGATATATAGATAACACATTCGTTATCCGCGATAAAGTCGCCGTACTTGGTAATATTTTGCTTTCAATCAACAATTGCCTTCCATTCTTACAATTTACCATAGAAAAGGGATCTGAAATAAGTATTCCTTTCCTTGGTGTATTCTTTCCTCACTGGATGTATTAATGGGTCTCTTAAAAGATCCATCAATTTTATACGTACATGGAATGGACAACCAGCTAATTTCCATATTTATTCGCCTGCCTATTTTCAGGGAAAGAAATCATGCATTCCTTCTGTTGTAGAATAAAAAGTAGTTGTGGTTTTGAGTTGATATCGAAATTTCTTTCGTAAAGGGCGCACTTGCCGAAAATGGTTACTCATCAAACCGATTTATTGACAAAAAACAATAACGAGAAACGCTCTAAATTGGTCACTAACACGGTTCCATAGAAAACCATCGTCATGAATCTAGAATTCATAGATCATCAAGCTTCAGATATGCTCAAAAGTTATCTTTGTAAATGTTAGTAAAATGTTATATGCTGCAAATCTCTAAAGTTGTTTTCATTTAGTGTAAAAGATGAGTTCTCTCGTGTGGTCTTTCAGTTCACCTGATCTTTTGGAAGCAAGGTACATCCACCGTAGCCAGAGAATGCTTTCTACACTGATACGTGAGCACATTCCTGCATGGTTTTACAAGAGAGTGTGTGTGAGAAACCCTATTTTTAAACACTCGATGGACTTATGGGTAAAACCATAGTCCAGATACACTGTAGACTCACATTTATACCGGTTGATGCCTAATTGAAATATAGATAGAGTAATACGGATTAGCTTGATAGAGGGATAAGTCACAGATAACCATGAAGTGAATTGGAGTTTTCATACTTGCAATAGTGTCTGTACAACGTCACGCTTTAGAAACATGAAGCTTTAAGAGGAAATGACACAATCATAACCGTCCTGAGTTGTGATGGTTAACTCCTTCTCTGACTCACATTTCCACTGTTCATGCCAGCTTGCATTGGGTATTGCCTTTAAAATGAGTGAATACATCGAAGATCAAATAATTTAGTAATAATTCCATTTTTGTATTTATGTATCTGCATATTTTAGAGCTTTGGAGGCATCACTTCGTGAAGCAAGATCTGTGAAACGTAATCAACTTGAACAAGGGCATAAAATATTCAGAGAGTATGTTGAAAACGTAAGTTCAAAAAGTACTTTATTTTCCAATTAGCCTGTCACAGAATCAAGTATATTTTGTTTCATAATTTGATAACGTTTACTAATTTTGTGATAGGATTTTAAGTGTTTTAAGTCATGACTGGAGTTTCATATGCGTCTACTAGGTACTGAGCAACTAGATGATAGGCGTCTCTAACACTTTAGTGATACCAATTCATCAGCTTCCAAAAAAAGTTGCGAATATTAATGATTCTTCTTCGCTTGCTGGTTTTGTGTGAAGGCTAGCTGTCTGTGATCGTAGATATCTTCGTTCTATCTTCCGTGTTAGGTGATATAATAAGTTGAGCAATAGTGAGGTTAGGCGTTGAGTACTAAGTAAGGAGAGAAAGTCAGTCAAGGAGGTTGCGAAGCTACATCGATTGAGACGGTTAGGATGTGTTAGGCACGCCTAGGCATCAATCGAATTCCTCGACGGGCAATGTTAACTGACATAAGATCAGGTTGGAGAACAGCTAATGGTGGTCAAATTAAAACGTGGGTCCATCAGTCAGTGAAATCCATAACAGTTAGTTTGATCCATCCAGCCACTTGGGCAGCCACGTAGGGAGGTGTAGATTTCCTGACTGGTTGGTATCCTCAAGATGGTAAGAACCAATGAAGACTGGGGACAATTGGTGATATATTTCAAAATCGTTTCCAATGACAGCGCAGATGCATTCACTCTTAATGATTTATCATATCTAATGAAACCCCCTTGTCTCGCGATGTTACGATTATTTGTCCTTCACATTTCTGCTTATCATCATCCTTTTGATTCTCTTTTTCCTCTTTTGTCTTCGCTTGTGTGATATATGGAGGGGGGGGGGTAGTTTGTGGCATCTCGAACTGGTACACATCTGTTCAAAGTTGTATGTTGAAACCAGTCGGTCATTCACTGAGCTGCTGCTGTTCAGTGGGCTACTGTGCATATATGTCGGGCTGTTGCCTTATTGATATAAGGATAAAACTTGGGCACTGTGGTAGAGTATAATTCCATTATGGATAAAATTTTATTTTGATAAAATCACACTGTATTATACAGTAATATTTACTGATGACTTTTCGAGTACAATTTATTGCTCTTAATCGTATCATTGTACTCACATGTATGTGTGTTTGAATGTCACTTTCAGCCACAAGGGGAGACGTTAACTGTCGTCTGGCTAGGCACATGGAGGTCGCTGGTGGTGTAGCTCAAGGTCATTGACTGACTGACTGGTTCCAATATAGAACTGCTTTGCACGGATGTGCACCAGTTCCAGTTGCTATACAGCATACAACTGAAGAAAAGCGAGTAAAGATATATATATATATATATAATTTATTATTCTTTCCTTTAATTTCTAGAGAAACATAGGGCTTTAGCCTTACGTTTTTATTGCGTTCGGTTCTCTGCTAAAGTTTTCACCTGGCTCCAAGTCTTCCCACATGCTTTCATCTCCTCTTCACATGACCTCCTTCAAGTCACCCTTGGACGAACAACTTGCCGCTTCCCTTTCTGGTTCCACTCGAGGGCTTGTCTAGTGATTTCACTTGATGGTTTTCTCAGAGTATGGCCAATCCACCTCCATTTCTCCCTGCCTATTTGTTGCATAGTCGGTTCCTGCTGGGTTGGTTCGCTCATAGCCAGAGATCCCTGTTGCTGATCTTTTCTGGCAGGCCATCTGATCTTGAGTAGTATTGAGCGAAGACAGCTGTTGATGAAGGTTTATAGTTTGTTTGAGATGCTCTTTATAACTCACTGGCCAAGTCTCTGATCCGTATAGTAGCACTGACTTCACATTGGAGTTGAAAATCCGGATGTTATTTTTTGATGGTGAGTGCTGTTGACCTCCACACAGACTTGAGAGTCATGGAAGCTTGACTTGTTTTTCCTATCCTCGCTTGATGATGTACTCATCAGTCTAGTCTGCGAGTAGTTGAAACGATGCTTCCCGGGTAAGTAAAAGAGGGTGCTTCTTTCAGATTTCTCCCATATACGCTGGCTGGTTGTTGTCTGTTGTTGTTGTTGTTGCCCGGGAATCTTCATCACCTCTGTTTTCTTTATGTTCACTTGAAGTCCTATCTTTGATGCTTCTTCTGCCAACTTGTTGCCTTTCACTTGCATATATTCCAGTTTGTGGGAAATCAGACTTATATCATCGGCGAAGTCCAGACCTTCGAAGTCTTTTGTGTGGGTCAATTTTATGCCTGTTTCCTCGCTGCCTGCTGTCTGTCTCATTATCCAATCTACTGCAATCAGGAAAATCATAGTAGGCAGCCTTGTCTTACTCTCGTCTTTTCTTCGAAGGATTCCGTAAGTTTCCCGTTGTGGATTACTTGGCATGCAGCATTGTCGTATAACTGTTGGATGAGATGTATAATTGTCGATTGCACCCCGTATTAGCGAAGTAGTTGCCAAATCACCTCTCGATCGACCTTGTCGAAGGCCTTCACAAAGTGAATGAAGTTCAGATACAGAGGTAGCTGCCATTCCAAGCTTTGTTCAATGATGATCCGTAGTGTGGCGATTTGATCAATACATGACTTGTTTCTCCTGTATCCATTTATATATATATATATATATATAAATGGATACAGGAGATGACGTTTCGAGCAGAAATTATTGCCACTCATAATCATATCAAGTTATTCACACAACTATTTTTCTTTATTTATATACATGTGTGGAATCGATTAGATATTGGAATAGAAATCAATATGAGATAATTTACATTCAGAAATAATCATACGAGTGTTGTTGATCAATTACAATCACATGGGATATAAGACGAGTGTTTTTATAGTCATAATAAGTTACTTGTTAGAATGTTGTGATGTGCTTGAATTGAAATAGAATTTTGAGATCATTTATTATCCTCCTTCGATTTGACTTGCGGGAATAATATCTTCCATATTTCTGGTATTTGCGTTGAGTCATTTCTGTTGCATGTGTTGTCTTGGATGTAGACTCGATGAACAAGGATTCAGTAATCAACCTCTCTCTCCACCTACCTAGATTACTTCGTAGAATTTTGAATCTGTCCTACCTACCCCATTGTGTAGTTGTGTGTTAATGCATGTATTGCGATTGCCAAGCTTTTTTCTAAATTAATTATCTTTTCAGAGTCAGCCATTCTTACCTTAGCTAAATTCTTATGTTCTGACAATCTGAATAACCCTGATCTACTAGTTTGACCTATGTAGTTGACCTCACAGTCATTGCAGGCAGGGTATTTTGTAAATTATATTATTTTGTTAAATTGGGTCCACCGGGTCTTTTAGCCCACAGAGCTCGTACCTAAATGAGTTTGTAGGTTTAAATGCCACCGTAATTCCCGCTTTATTAAGAATTCCACGTAGGGTGGTCTCAGATGTCCCTTCTTTATATGGCATAACAGTGGATGACTTATATTCCCTATTATTTATGTTATCATTACTAGTTTCACAATTATTTTTACTTTGTTTTTGGCCTTTACCGATCTTCCTAATGAATTTTATAGGATAATTATTCAACACCACCGCTTCTTCTATCTGTTTGATGTTGATGACCTTCAACTACTCATTTCAGTCAATCAGTAGTATGTAGCGTCATGCATTCTAATGATTTAATTGTTTTAAAAATATACTTCATTATACATACTAATAAAATAATGGCGACCAACTGTATAAATCTAATAAGGTTGATTTTCATGAGTTTGTTTGTAGGGTTTTGATCTGTTGCAAGTTTGATCAAAGACTGAGATCAGTTAGACAACCATTGAAAATCACCAGGGTGTACTGGATAGCCTGCCGTTTTGTTGGCAATGTTAGAATGCGTTGGTCTTTTATAAACACTGTATGTTTGACCTGAAGCGCAAACCATTCCATTATGATGATACCTCTTCTTTGTGTTCTTCGAGAAATACACGACGAAGTTTTGTTGACTGACAATTTTAAAAAGTTCAGGAGTACGTTTTAGGACACAAAGACACAACCCAAATACAGTTATCCCATATAGAGGGATAAGCTGCCATCGAGGATAACGTTTTTTCTCATATTTAGAAGAAACTTGCGAATCACAGCAGGTTGTAAATATTTTAAATACTCGCCAAAGTAAATAAACCAACTGAATAAAGGAGAAATTATATGCAGCATTTTGATGGAGGTTTTCGGTAGCCTAAAGTTTAAACAAGCTTGAAAGCTTGCAGTGAGGTATACTAGGTGTGTGATACCTTAAGGAGTGAGGATTAGTTAATAATTTATAAGCTAGTTACTTTGAAGCGACTTCTCATGTACTAGACCATGAGACGGTGCGTCGGTAGCACAGAGGTAGAATGCTTACCGACCACGCCTCATGTGGTCCGTGGTTCGATCTCCGGTCAGGGCCGCACTCCTTTACTTCACTAAGCCAGTAATAAGGCTGGTATAGAGGGAAGGTTAGGCATGAGGCTACACCACTGTCACCGAAACTTCAAGTCTCTAGCTTGAAGCCTTATGTCCCACTGGGAACGTAAAGGAATAAGGAAAAGACCATGCGACACAATTATTGTGCGAAGAATGATGACACTCATTACCTATTTGCCAAAGCTGAAGTACGTAAAACTTCACATAGGGACCTGGAAATCATTGTGTAAAAGTCATTGAACCACATATTTCTCCACACTTCTGGCTTATTCACCGTTAGAGTTGTGCACAGAATGAACTAGGACACGTAATTTTGTTGACAAAGATGGAGTGACCAAAGCTCTGAAACTAAAGTTTCATTAATATTGTGCTGACATCATGACACGTATGCTTTCTCCTACAGTAAAGCAGGTTGACTCAAATGTGAGTGTGAATTCAGATTATTGTGAAATTGTTTATTTCATTAGTTTTGTACATTTTTAATTATATGGTGTTAACCTTAATCGATATGTTATTCTGTGCTGAATTCTGTTTTGTTGAATGATTTTCATACAAGTGAATGAAATAATTCGAAGTTGGATTACATCATCAACCAACTTCTGTTAAAAGGAAAACCAGGGAAACCACTTGACAAATGTTTCTTCTTAGTTGCTAACTGTTCAACACTGTAGAGTTACATCTTCTAGGTGGAGATTGAATTTATAATCTTATTGATTATATTTGGTCTTGAGGCTGGAATACAGTGTTCTATAGTGGTGGTCATCCAACCAATAGCAGCAACAACAACAACCAGCACGAATCACCGTCAACAGGTTACTTCTTTCACTTATCTATCTAGAAAGCATCGTTTCAACTACAGGCGGTTGGCACGGATGAGGGTGTCAAGACTAGAGTTGGAAGGCCAAGACAGATCTTCGTCACTCTGAAATCACTCTGGAAATCCTCTGCACTTAGCATAAAGAACAAGATTCGAATTTTTAACATCAATGTTAAGCCAGCCAGTTCTTCTATATAGGTCAGGAACTTGATACACGAATCACGGAAACGTTTCCGAAAGACAGTTGTAGGTTCTTGTCAACAACTACCTTCGCTAGCCCCATACTGAAGATCAAATTGCTAGCCGGAAAGAATTAACAACAAGAAAATATGGGAACAAACTAAACAAGAACCAATTGCTTAACAAATACGCAGAAGAAAATGGAGATGGATTGGACATACACCACTGAGGAGGCCGTTGAATAACATCGCACGTTAGCCAGGCCATAGCCGGAGTGGAATCCTAATGTGAAACGACGAGTTGGGCGTAGTCGGTCCGAGGGTGACATGGAGGAGATGAGAGACTATGGGCAGTCGTGGGGCCAGTCAGCTGAAGAGGACTATACAGAATAAGACAAAATGGGAAAGTGCTGTTGAAACTTTATGCTCCACTTGTAACTCAAGGGAACAATAATAATGATAATAATATTAATGGCAGTTATCCACAACCACATCCTGCTTGATAATTTTTAGGCTAAGATAAAGTGGGTTGTCCAGTGTGCTCTGTGGTTTTCGCTACTTCTCTAGCTAATTTTAATTTAAATCTTTTAGATCTCGACAAGTGTAATTTTTCTTTCCTTATTAACCAGTTAAAAGAACGCAAGGCGAAAGGACTTTTTGAAGAAGTAAAACCTACAGAGCAACATGATTCTCATCATAATTTACAATTGGAGACTAGTGGTGATGAAAACCCACTACCAAGTAATGATGATAGTGCTCAACCTCATTTATCCAATAATGATAATAAAGAACACGCAACACAGGCAGTTGAAGAACAGCCTCAACACAACGATGAAGATAATAAACATTCTGGACCAAATCATGATGATGTTCATGAATCTGGACATCAAGATGACGAACATCATCATCCTGATCCAGAGGAACCAGATCAACAACATGATTATGAAGATGATCATCACAATGAACAAAATGATGATAGTCGACCCGATCCTGGTAGGTGTATATTATTATTATTATTATTCCCTTGGGTTCCTAGTGGAACATAGGGCTTCAACTGCACGACTCCATTTGCCACTTCTGTCTTCTGCTGTACTTTTCACCTGCATCCATGCTAGTCCATACTCTTTCAACTCCTCTTCACACGATCTCCTCCATGTCACCCTTGCACTGACGTCCCACTCGCCGCTTCCATTTCGGCCTGGTTCCATTCAAGGGCCTGACGCGATGTCACCCAGCGGTCTCCTCAGCGAGTATCCGATCCATCCATCTCCACTTTCTCCTGCATATTTGTTGGCTGGCGATTGGTTCTTGTTTTGTTTGTTCGCATAGTTTCTTGTTGGTGATTCTTTCCGGCCCGGCCATCTGATCTTCAGTATAGATCCTTGACAGTTAAACTGAGTCAGGTAGGGAGATGCAGACTCCCGGGTTGGGGTCCTCGGGACTCTAGGAATCAATGGCTGGAGACAGTAGGTGACATGGCTCAAAATCGTTGTCAATGGCGCAGATGTATTCAGTCTCTGTAATCTTTCATATTCCTTTCTACAATTACCCATTCTGTTTCACTCTTATATTTGTCAAACTCTATTGATTCTCTTCACTCATCTTCTTGTCTACCTTGTGTGCCAATTGGAACGTGGCAACTCGAACTGGTGCACTTCAGTGTCAAGTTCTATGTTGAATCCAGACAGACAGACATAGATCCAGAGAAGACAGTTGTTGATAAAGGTCTGCAACAGGCTGTTGGAAATATTCTTTGTGACCCGCCCGCCCGCCAAGTTTCTGATCCGTATAGAAGAACTGACTGACTTGACGTGTTTGTATTGAAAATCCGACTAAATTTAGTTGTTGATGCTGAGTGACGAAAATTTCCAGATTGGTTTCTGGTTGATGACTGAATGTGTTTCTCGCCTTCCCGATTCTCGCTCGATTTGACATCCTCGTTCGTTCCTCCTGTAGTTGTAGGTGTATATTTTTATTGAAATTACTAATTGATGATTAGACTCTCTGGAAAATGGCCTCATGCATTAACAAACTGTATCGGTCGTTCAGTCGTAGGATATACCAACCAACTAAGCAAGTGGTCCGAAGTTCGATCCATAACTGACGCATTCTTTTATTTATTATTTATATTTTTGATCACAGCTTGACTCCGCACCGTATTTTGGGTACAAGTAGGGATATCGGTAGCCCAAATTTTGCAGGCCGACCATAGATATCAAGTGTGCGTCGGCAGGAGGATCGAACCCCGGACCGTGCGCATGACCGGCCAGAGTTATAACCGCTGTACCACCCCTGACTGTCTGTAGTAAGCCCTGTAAACAGTGGAGGTTAATGGAGTGAGGCTAGTAACTCCATCCCGTAAAAACAAACTTCACAGTTACTGAAAATCCAATACCCCAGCTTAAAACTGTGTGTTCCACTGGAAACGCAAAGGAATAAAATAACAATACATTTTCAAGAGTTGATTTGTAAGGATTAGATCTGTTTTTTGTCTTTCATCACGGACTGATATCAGTTAGAGAACCATTAAAAACGGACAGGGAGTACTGAACAGCTGTTTCATCCTAATTTGTGAATCATCGGCAGTACGCACCCACTGTTTCTCAATGGTTCTCTAAATGATATCAATCCTTGATCAGTTCGTAAAAACAAATCTAATCCTTACAACTCTTGAAAACCAATCTGATGCTCGCTAGTGACTTGCTACAAGACGGAGTTTCTTGGAGTTCTAGTGAGAAGTCGTGACCAATGAGGTCCATTCAGTCGCGTGTGAGGATGAATTTCCCTCCTATGATGTTGGTTAGTGGTTGCCTTAAATAATCACGAATTGGTAGAAGTTAGAATTCATGGACTGGTCATTGAGTCGACTCCCAGTGGCTGAATGGTGTGTGAGCTAGCTTGACATGTAACCGGAATTTCCTGGGTTTGAACCTTGGTGGTGGGTGCTTACTGGTGATGACTCCCGAAATAGGATGAAACAGCTATCCAGTACTCCCTGATTTTTAATGGTTGTCTAACTAATAATAAATTTACGAACTATTTTTATTATTGTCCCCTTGGGTTCCTAGTGGAGCATAGGGCTTCAACTGCACACTCATTTCTGCGGCTACCTGGGGAGCCTTTCCAGTTTCGTACATTGTACGAACATTTCACGTACCCATCCTTATTTTCGCTCTCGTCAAGAGAAGGCACATCGGCTGACTGGCTTTCCGAAGGCTTTCACCAGTCTGTGTCATTTCACATCCCCGATTCCAGCGAAAATTAAGGCTATTGTTTATGTTTTTAGGATTTTTAATATACTTATTCGTTGGAGTTTCTGTAGCGATTTGGTTGTTTTACGGGGGTGGAGTTGCTAGCACCACACCCCAACCCTCCCTCTTTACCCGGGCTTGGGACCGGCTAAGAAACTAGCGATCTAGTAGTCTGTGCGGGGTTAATTGACCAGCTACTAATAATGTAATGAGTGTAGGGAAATGAAGTGAAAATCTAGGTTGCTGTGGGATTTGAACTAGTGGCTTTCACACTGCTGGTCATGTGCTCTACAGCCTAAGTTACAAGACCTATTTACTGTAACAATACTGGTTATAGTAATTGTTATTGAAGGGATAAATGAAACGTCAGTAAAAACAACAATGTCGTTTTGTTTTTCATTCATTGGGAAATACAAAAACCTTTATTATAATAAATATCATGTACCCAATGCCCAAATTTTTTCACACCGTTAAAAGTGAACTTGGTTTGGACATATGAAACCATTCCTTCTTTTGAATGTCTCAACCGTATTTAAAAAAGAAACTATTGAGTGTTCAGTTATTAAAATGCAGAGTCTTGTGAACACTTTGTGCCAAAATCTTGGTATATCTGGTATTCGATGAGCGTTTGTTGACTGAAAGATGATATGGCAGAACTAGCCTGCGTCGCAACCTAGTTTAAAGATATAGACTGAAATAGTTGAAAATGTTAATGATTTCACTTATTCGAGAAGTTACATTAGTCCTAATAGACTGATTGATGACGCATCCGTATCTTTAAGGTTGGAGTCAATGTAATCCAGCCTTGTAGAGCATCATCTTACATTTGACGACAACAACAACGAAACGCTCTTCAGTATGTTCAGAAGACTCTGAATTTTGTCAGCGTCTTTACCTAGGATTGGCGACTATATCATCTGCATATTGTAAGTCAGCGATGTTTTGCCCAGGTAAGAAGTCAATTCTTGAGTCGCTTCAGATGACAACTCTCTGTATGCTCTTACCTAGCTGGTGGCATGAAATCGAGTATAATGTCTTATCGTCATTCGCTTCACAATCAAAGATTGTCTAGTATAATACCTCTTGGTCCACAGAATCGTATGTCACTTTCATCGGATGAAGAAATATGACAGTCTCTGGTCTCCGGTAAGTATTCCATAAGTTCCAGAATCTGTCAGACTATGAAGATATGATCATTACACCCTCATCTTAGATGCTCCTTTCAATACTCAATCAATCAGTCGTTAAATAATAAATAAAACCAGAAAAGAAATTTAATTGTCTATAGTTTGGTTTGTATGGATTAGATTTGTTTTTCGTGTTTGATCACGGATTGATATCAGTTAGAGAACCAATGGAAACGGGCAGGGAGTACTGGACAGCTGCGGCTGTCTCATCCCAGTTTGGGAATCATCGGCAGTACGCACCCAAACTAGGATGAAACAGCTGGCTGTCCAGTACTCCCTGTGGCTGGTTTTCAATGGTTCTCTAGCTGATATCAATCGTAAAAACATAACTAACCCTTACAAACCAAACTATAGAAATTTAATCTGATGCTGGCTAGTGACTTGCTACAGGATAGAGTTTCCTGCAGTGAGTTCTAGTGAGCAGTTGTGACCAGTGAGGTCCAATTAGATGTCACGTGTGTGGATGGATGTCCCACCAACGACAATGTTGGGGGCACGCTAAATCACGAATTGGTAGAAGTTAGAATTAATGGGTTGGGTGGCCATTGAATCAGGTCCCAGTGGTTGAGTGGTATACAAGCCAGCTTGACTTGCAACCGGAAGCTCCACTGTGGTGGATACATACTGCCGATGTTTCCCAAATTAGTGGGATGAAACAGCAGCTGTCCAGTACTCTCTGTGGCTGGTTTTCAATGATTCTCTAACTGATATCAATCCGTGATCAACTTGTAAAGAAAAATTTAAGTTATAATGAAGCCTTTTATTATCGAATTAAAACTTCCTCTCTCTCTCTCTCTTTGTCTCAATCTCAGCATTTTGCATAATTTTAATCCTTTTTTTAAATAGTACATCTCAATTGTGATTAGTAAATATAAATTATTTCTCTCTTATGCTTAATTAACATCATCATTGGTGTATGTACTTTGTGCAACTCACTTTCTGCGATTATTAGAACAACAATGTGATGAAAAGGTCACTATTCATTTTATCTTTCTTTTCTCTAATTATATATATGCTGATTCAATATGAAGAATTTATTTATGGCTTTTCTTTTAATAATAGAATAGAAAAGTATACATTTATTATTATTATTATCAATTAAAAATAATGGTAAAGTAAAATAATTATTTTTGGCGCTTAAGCTCAGATTATATATATATATATATATATATATATATATATATATATATATATATATATATATATATATATATATATATATAATATGTGGTATCTAATTAGTCCTATTGATAACGTGTGTAGAAGTGATGTAGTGGTGTAACGACAGAAGACAAGGGTTAGACAGCAGATCGTTTATTGAGAAAACCAAAAGGTATTTATAGATTTTTATGTGAATTATTATTAGCGTTATTGTTAGCCGGATATCACGTCTACGCCAGAGACGGCGCTCCATCCTCCGTCATCATGACTGTGAGACCTGACCATTGAAAGTGGAAGACATGAAAAGGCTGGCTAGCTGTCTTTGATCATAGATGCCTGCCAGCTGGATGCACCTGCAGCCGGCAAGTGCCAAGTTCTATGTTGAATCCAGACAGACAGACAGACCTGCAGCCGGCACCCATCGTTTCAACAGCCAGAGGGTTATCCGCTGGGCGTTGAGACCCACTTTGTATGCGGCTAGTAACTTCGGGCTATTAATCCTGGTAATCTTAAGGCAGGCCACATGCTAAAATGAGATAGATGAATTCTATCCAGACATGTCGACAGGGATTATAAGTAAACCCCAAGTTATCTGACGTAACCTAGAATCAGTAATGTTCATTATCTTTTCTGTGAATCCATTAGAATTGACGCAACGTCTTGTATTTTTATGACTTTTGAAAATACTAGTCCTAAGCTTTATTGATCTGCTCGTGTCATGCGAATCTTTGGTTAGTTCATTTGAGTTGATCATGTAAAGTGATACATTTTGGGTGCATTACTATTTCAGAGGTGAAATTCAAACAAGTTATCCAGGTGCTCAGTAATTAGACCTCCTTCATCCAGCTGGTGGGTCGGTAGCGGTAAAATCCTCGCCAACCACACCGCATGTGGTTCGAGGATCGATCCCCGAAGCCCTATGTTCCACTGAGAACGTGAAGGAATAAAAAATTCTAGTCATACGTGTAGTCTCCTTTGTTTATTTGCTGTAGACTGAATTCTATCAGTCAACTCCGCAACGTGGCCACCATGCTAAGATGGTTTGATATCATGTTGCACTCTGAACTGCTCTTATCAGGATGCCTTAGAATCTAGATTTAATACTGATTGTCGGCAGTCATCAGTCAACAAGGCGTATCTACAGTCTTGAAGGGACTCATATCCCCTTTGAGATTCGGTCCTGTGTCACCCAGTGAGTGCTGGAGTCAGGTATGTTACCAAGGCTTTCCTCTGCCTGATTCCCTCTACCCATCTAATACTAACAATTGTGAGTATAGATGGGTTCATCTAGGTGGCCTGTTTATCATCATTATTATTTTATTACTTTACGTTCGTTGTATAGCATCGAGCTTCTAGGTAGAGGTTCGAAGTTTTAGTAGCAGTGGTGTTTAGTTTTTGCGATGGGATCGCTAGATTCATGTCTGACCTTCTCTCATTACCAGTCTTATTACTGGCTTAGTGAGATAAAGGAGTGCATCGACTGGGCATTGAACCCCGAACCATTTGTGGCGTGGTTGGCGAGGATTCTACCGCTGTGCCACATAAGCTTCTAATGTTTCCCAATATATTTTTACTAAATGCTTTGATCGTATTTAAATATGTAAATTTTGGTAATTGCGCTCAACTAGTTTGAGTTATTTTGCATTTTCTGTTGACTGACTTTGATTGGACCGGAATACTCGGTCCTTGTTTACGAGTCAGCTGCTGATAGGGACCTTTCAACAATGTCTGAAGGTTAACGTGATTCTTTTGGTTGATGGAGACTGGTAGTCAGATCCAAAACGTATGTTTCATTTCTTTTTCAAGCGTTGGGCAGCTGCTTAGCCAGATATACCTGTACCTCGAATGTATCTCTCGAATATTTGGCGTTTGGAAAGATGGGCACTAGTTTCAAACCCCAGACGGAACGCTATCACTCACTGGGTGGGGAAGTGGAGGTCTAGACACGTGTGGTGAAACACAAATCAAGGACTCCATTACTGGCGGTCATCACATAACTTATATTTAACTGGCTTTTATCGATAATATTTTGCAATTTTTGAAGGGTAGTTTTATTTAATCAAACAAGCTATTCGAGCCCGAATAGCTCAGTGTTAACGTTTCTGACTACAGCAATATGTGACACAGGTTCGAATCCCAGAAGGGATATGAGTTTTCATTGAAGGTGATTGCAGGTACACCCTGATGACGAGTAACGATAGGCGCGAAATTTATTTCCAAGGCTTCCTGCCGATTGCCTTCAACCATGTATGACATCTGTTACAAATCAGTAGAATGCTCGCTGACCACGCACAGGGTTTGGTTTTCGATCCCCAACCGACGAACTCCTTTACCTCGTTTAGCCACTAATAAGACTGATAAAGAGGGAATGTTGGATATGAGGGCTAACAATCACATCCTGTAAAAATAAACACCACTGCTACCAAAGCTTTGAACCTCTAGCTTGAAGCCTTATTTTCCACTGGGAATATACAGGAATAGAAAAGGACAAGCTGTTCTCCTTCAATTAGTGTATTGTTATACTTGTTTTTTTTTGTTTTCATAGTGTCTTTGTTTCTCACCACCAGTGCGTCGGTGGCACAGTGGCTGGGACTCTCGCCGACCATGCACATGGTCCGAGGTTCGATCCCCTGCTGACGCACACCTGATATCTATGGTCGGCCTGCAAAATTTGGGCTACCGATATCACATGCTGAAAATTCCATACTTGTACCAAAAATACGGTGTGGAATCAAGCTGTAATCAAAAATAAAAAAATAAAAAAATTATATTTTGATTGTTGGATTGTGTTGTGTATATCATATGATAAAGAGATTGAGTACAACTTTTTTTGTATTGTCGTTTCCTATATGACATTTTTTCTTTGTTTTCTTAACGCTGTTGAAATTTTTAGAAGCACTACCAAGTCATGAAGGGTCTTTTGATCCACAGCAGTAAGTCTCCGTCGGCTTTACTATCATTCTTTGTGTTTGTTGTAAAAATTTTTATTCATCTCTGTGGTATGCTCTGAGAGCGGTTCTCATTTTTGTGTAAGTTCCTTACGCTATGTGATGGCGGTCTGCACAGACGAAATCTTACTTCCGAGGGATAAATGTTTCCCTTGGATTATCAGTAAGTCAGCCATCCTACCTTTGTGGTGAAAGCAGGCTGCTAACCAATTGATAGACATTAATTTAAGTGAATGTCTAGGTCACTAATATTGGCCGTGAGAAAACATGAACAAGGCTGATTCAACAACCAATCACAGCAAACTTAACGTGGGCAAATATGATTCGTAGATAGATGGCTCCACTTTTCGATGATTACCCGAAACAACCAACCAGAAGCCTGCGTTTGTCTACTTGCATAAGCTATAATAATGTACAGGAAATATACATAAATACGTGTTGATTTCCGTAATAAAACGATCTGTTACCGGCCCTTGTCTTCTGTTGTTACACCTTCATACTTCTGAGAGGGTAGGATTAGGAAACACCCCGCCCTTACAGTTTCCATATCCTTACTTATCCTACACTGCTCCGTAGTTGATTTTTCGGTACGGATGCTGCAACTCTACAAACTCTGATAGGTTTTGTGCGTGTGAATAACCTCCTCGTCTATCAAGCAGAACCAATTCTTCTTGTTTTCCAGGTGGCTAAGAGAAGATTTCAACTTCAGTAGTATTGATAGTCGGTAAGTAGGAGGCCTCAACATCCTTCTAAAAAAATGCAGAGTTCTGTTTTTCACCCATTCTCCTTTCTACAGTTGATAGTATTCGCCAGGCAGCTTCTTTACCGTCTGTGTTAACTCTATGAATATTGTCTGAGAATTGAGCCAAAGAAAGTATGTTCGTAGCCTACTAAAACTACATGACTAACTTCCTATTGGCTCTGTCAACCAGCAAATCTCATGTCCAGTTGGATAACAGTCTTTGCTGTTCGATCTTCTGTACTGAGAAGTATTGTGACCTCGTCTGACTTTAAAGGAAGTGATGGGGGCTATATTTTTGTGGCAATGTGGGGATGTTGCGTTTTGGCTTAAGAACTCGACTAATAGCCAATAGGTCTCGGGCTTGAGTCCTTTTTCACCTAGTTCAGTATTACCGATAACTGTGACCTTGACGCGGTGATCATGCTTCCATGCCGTAATGATCTAACAAACTACACTGACTGTGACTGTTGTTCCTCCAGGTCCTACCATGTCATAAAAGTTGTCTGGATAGTGGTTTATGTAAAAGCAGTTACTATAAGAATCCAAACGGACCGAATGGCGTAGGAGGCTGTATTGGTCACTGGCAACGTAGCTCCTGACGCTGCTCCGCTGCCTTACGAATGAAACTTCAAATCAGAGGCTTGGGGAAGGATTGGTCCCTTGAGAAAACCACCCGCTTCCATCTGGGTTCCCGGGTAGTGTCCCATCTCTCACACTGACAATTTGTGTGACTTATCTTCTTGGCGCTTATGCTGTCCTGCAGTTCTCTGTTTTGAATAAATAAATAAATAAAATAATTCAGAATAAACAGTTGTGGATAATATTATTGCCTCTTGTAAAATAGTCTTGTAAATAAGAAATCTGTTCCGTGTAAATTCTTTAGAATATATTATGGTGATCAAGACATTACTCGAACTGAAGTGGTTTTATGGGAAGCTATCTTTTAGAGTGACCGAAACCGACGTCGTCATTTAGAATGTCTAATATTATGGTTGTTACAGGATTTCATCATGAGGGGACATCGGCTAGGGAGCCATTGGGAAACCTGATAGTGCTGGCCATCTGTGTCGTTCTGATTCGGGAGTCATCTGCAGTAAACACCCACCATCAGTGTTCGAATCCAGAATCTTCTGGTTACAAGTCAAGCTCGTTGACCATTCAGCCACTGCCTCATGAATCCTAACCTCTACCAATTTTTGATTTTAACGCGAGTGGCGTCAGCCGATGTCATCCGTGGCGAGTATTTGTCCTCACTCTCCATTAGGTGGTGAATCCGGTGGGGAACACTTTTCTTTTTCACACTACATGCTTAAAAGTTAAACATTAATTTTACACATTTCATTCCCGTTTTCTTTTTACAGTAAACCAACTCCCGTTCCAATTGATTATGGTCCAGAGGAAGGCTTTCGTATGTTGACCGAGTTATCAGATGGTTGTTTAGAGGTAGACGATCGTGAGTACACCTACAGTCTATGCGCTTTCAAATCTGTTCATCAAAGACCACTTGGTTCATCGAAATCAGATATAGGTACATGTATCGGCAGATGGGGTCGTTGGTTAGAAGGCGACGGTAATGAAAAATCTTATGAAGTTATGTATTATGAAAATGGAATGAGCTGTTGGAATGGACCAACTAGATCTACGAAGGTAGGATTTCAAGAATAACTAAATTACCTATTGAAATTTACTTTTAATTTGGGTAATGGAGGTATTTTTTTAAAGTGTCTTTAATACATATTTACACGTTAAATATACATGCTATGAGGTGAGCAGGTGTCAGCAGGAAGACACACCAAAATTGTAGACTCAAGAAGGTTGGGACGCAACTTATTGGATAAGAAATTGGTTCAGATCGCTATCTAGTGTGTAGGGAGGGTTAAAGAACAAGTTGAAAGCCTTCAAATAAGCTAGAGATAGGCCTAATTCATATCCAGGTTGAAGGACGAAGTTACGAATGATATCTTCACAACAGTCATCAGGAGAAAGCAACGTCTGCATGGAAGAACACCTAAAAACTTAAAGCGATGCGTATAGAAAGCTGCATGAACTCATTGTGAAGGAAGAAACAGAAAGAGAGAGAATGTTCAATTACAGACGTATGGTAACTGATTGAGAGGAGAAGAGTAGTGGACCTGGTGAGGAAGAACAGAGAAAGAAGCTGGGTACAACCTGCACAATACTGGACAAAGGTGTGAAGAACTGCGATGAGGAAGAGAACGGACGTTTTTATGACACACTGAGAACTGAAACAGAACAGGTTGCAGATAAAAGAGACCTCACAACACTAAATGAAATAATCAGGTGGCTATTCGAGAAAAAACCGCATACTTGTGAAGTCATTGAATAGTAGTGAAGGAAATCCAATTACCTAATATGTAAGACGGAGGAAGCACCTGGCTGGGCATTCCAACAAACTCTTGAATCAACCAGTCGCTACCTATAACTCGTCCAGAAATACCACCAGCAAACTTAACTTTCGGTGAATACCAAAACGTAAAACTGGTCGAGAAATCCTAAAAACCATTGAGTTTATAGGCGGGAAAGTTGCAGGAATCATTCGCCTCTCCACTCAAAGCAAAATAATAAGTCACATCATCCTGGGAAGAGTAAAGAATTGGTGATATGGAAGATTTCGCCTGTAACAAGCTGTATTCGAGATGTTTTATGTTGGATAAGTTTGTTCAATGTAACGCAGTGATACTGTGTGAATAACTGGATGACGTTTCGTACACAATTTATCGGTCATGGTCATATCAATGTATACAGTTTTAATTCTATCTGCCTGTTCATTATTGCGATTTTTTCATCGGCAGATATGGACATTATGTCATTAAGATTGCACGAGTATGATATCTAAATTTCCAGGTTCAATAATAATGCGTAGACTGAGTAGTACTAGGGAGGCACAAACACGAGTGAACCAAGAAGGCTTTAGACCAGGAAGAGGGTCTATTGATGGTATCTTCACCCTTTGATAGATTCTGGAATGGAACATAAGCATACTTACCGTTGGCGTCCAACAATCGTCATTCTGTCGGCCGAGAGGTACTCTGACGATGGTTGGCTGTGAAGGGAATGACGAGAAAATACATTGCACTGATCGAGGCACTCTACTCGAATTCATGCAGCCAGCCAGTTAGGTGAGAGCTAACGGAGAGTTGTCATGTGAAGTGGTGACAACTAGTGGTGTCCGCCTGGGATGCCTACTGTTTCCGAATCACTTTAATTTTATCATAGTTGTACTGATGGAATTAACCCTAAGTGACTTCATCGACTCAGAAATTGTATTGTCATCAGCCAGGGAATAATCTTGTTGACTTAGAATATGCAGATGATATAGTCCTCCCACGTGGGTGAAGACGCTGACAAAATGCAGAGTCTTCTGAACACCTTGAGGAGTAAAAGTCTTCGAATGTTTGATATGCAATTCGCTCCCGCCAAATGTGAGATGATGTTACAGGACTGGACTACACTGACTCGTAGCTTAGAAATAGGGAGTGAAGTGGTAGAGCGTGTTGACCACTTCACTTATTTGGGAAGTTGCATCAGCCAGCGCCAACCGGTTGATCGCTGACGAAATCTCAGTTGAGATAGAGAAGGTTAGTTTCGCATATACCTGTCAGTTTACGCCGTCTCTGGAGTAGACGTGATATCCGGCTGGCTGTTGACCAAAGGACGTGTGTATTGCTCAGCAGTCCGCTCCGTCCTCCTTTATGACTGTGAGACCTTGTCATTTAGAGTGGAGGACATGGAAAGCCTTGCTGGCTGTCTTTGATCATAGGAGCCTGCGTTCCATCTCCCGTGTGAAGTGGTATAATAAGGCATCGGTTGAGTGCTAGGTAATGAGGGGAAATCTATAGATGAGTCTGTGAAGTTACGCCGACTGATATGGTTAGGACATGTGTTATGTATGCCTAGCCATCGGCTTCCTCTACGGGAAATGTTAGCTGACATAGAGTCAGGTTGGACTTCATCAGCCAATGAAATCCATAACAGTTGGTTTAAGGTAGCCACGTAAGAAGGTGTAGAATTCCTGGTTGGGGTCGTCGGGACGGTAAAATCCAGTAACAATGGGTGGGGACAACTGGTGATATGGCTCAAAATCGCTCTCAATGGCTGGCGCAGATGCATCCACTCCTTGTGACTTTTGATACCTAATGAAACCATATTGTTCTTCGATATAACTATTCCTTTTGTCTCATATCCCTGTCTTAGTACTTTCACTCTATCCCACCATATTGTTTGATTATATGAGCTAGTGAATGCGCTACAATGTCCTAGCTGGGTTCTTTTCTAGGTTGGGAAGGTAAACCTTTTAGGATGTTTAATTCTCCTACTAAATCACCATGGAGATCATGCAGACGATATGTTCACTGGGCAAAGTTAAACTTTCGACACCATTAACAACCAATCAGGAAACGACCTTAAACGGACCAATCACATTAAAGAGGCATTTATGGTAAATGAAAACGTATATTTATAGAAAAAAGCATGAAAAAAGGATAAAACGGTTACAAGGAGTGTCGTTCTCGAACATTTGAGAGAAACATCTCCCAGTTTAGCATGTGCCTGTCAATGGAGAAGTCACACCACATCCTGTACATATATCCATCTAAATGACTACAAATGAGAGATCCTTTTGAGATCCATTTATAACCCTTATCCTGTTTTTCAAGCGGCCCCAAAACCCTTCACTGGAATTCGTTTGAGTCCTCGTAACGCGATCCACCCAGCAAACAAGTCATTCTCTCTATTTTCCACGAAGCAATATCTCTGCAATGCTGGTACCAGTATACAATACTGTTTCACTGTGTGATACATTTAACAATCAAACTAATATGGAATTACTTAATACCACAGTGCCCAAGTTTTACACATATATTAACATGGTACCACTGAACTGCTGAGACGAGGCTATTCTCCGTCTCGACAGCTTCTGCTCTCACCGGCTGTTTCAACACCCAGTAGTTGCAGATATACAAAATCTGGGTTAGGGAGAGATGCGACCTAGCGAAAAAAGTCCCTACGAAATATTAAAATTATCAGCTTACCCTCTCTAATGTTAGCACGCTTCAAACATATAGCACAACGATGAACAAATCCATCAGTTGATCTGCTATAGATTTTTCAAGTCATGATACCACTACACGAAGAAGTTCGCTCCTTCCGGAGCAATCCTAAATCCAGGCAATACTGGAAAACACTGTCCTCCTCGAATTGTAATGCGTAACCTTTTAAGGTCACGCATTAGAAATGAATCAAGGGCTATACAACATTGAACTACGTTCGTGAATCGTATTGGATAAGTCGACGTCGTTCGCTGATTAGGAGTCAATTAGTGGTGTCGAAAGTTTAACTTGGCCCATTTCACTTTTGATTTATAAGATGAACACAGATCGAGTTAACTTTATTTTTCTCTACCACTTAATTTTTTCAGGTATTTGTTCACTGTGGTGACACAAATAAAATTACTTCGGTGAGTGAACCATCTCGATGTGAATATGTTATGCAATTAATCACTCCTGCTGCGTGTAGTGAAGATCCTGATCAATTGTTTAAACGATTACATCCAGAATTGTAAAAATGTTTTCCTTGTCAAACATTTCTTCCCCATCGTCGCCGCCGCTGCCGTCGATGACGACGCCGGCTCCTATTCCTCCTGCTCCTAGTAAATCATGAAACAAATAACAATTGTGTAAAAACAATTGATTCGTAACTGTTTTGTATTGCTACTATAATTATTATCATTATTATTGTTTGTACGCTTTGTCGCTTTTTATTGACATTTGTGTGATGAACTTGTCTTGGGGGAGAACGGTGCTATAATAATACAAAAATGATAAAAGGACGGTTTCGGCGAGGAAAATATTCTTTTCGACTAACTCCACAATCAACTAGGCAAATTAGCGGTTCCTGATGGAATGACTCCAGAGGTATTTAAGTACGGTGGAGACAGTTTACTTTATGCGTTAACCAAGGTATTAGGCAGCGTCTGGTAATCAGAGGTAGTGCCGTTGGGCTGGTGTAAGTCATTGATTATCCTGATATACAAGAAAGCAGACAAATCTTTCTGTGATAATCACAGGGGGATTAGCTTGAATAATATGGTATACACAGTTCTAGGCTCAATAATCATGCGTGGACTAAGCGGTTCACAGAAAGAACATAGATGAGAAAGCCAGGTAGGCTGTAGACGAGGAAGAGGGTGTGTTGATTATATCTTTACCTTTTGACCGATTCTGGAGTGGAACATAAGCATACTTACCGTTGGCGTCCAACAATCGTCATTCTGTCGGCCGAGAGGTACTCTGACGATGGTTGGCTGTGAAGGGAATGACGAGAAAATACATTGCACTGATCGAGGCACTCTACTCGAATTCATGCAACCAGCCAGCCAGCCAGTTAGGTGAGAGCTAACGGAGAGTTGTCATGTGAAGTGGTGACAACTAGTGGTGTCCGTTAGGGATGCCCACTATCCCATAGATGTACTAACGGAATTAACCCTGGGTGACTTCAGGGACTACGGGATTGACTCGTTACCAGCCTAGGAATACTCTTTTTTGACTTAGAATATGCAGATGATATAGTCCCCAATCCTAGGTGAAGACAATGACGAAATTCATAGTCTTCTAAACATATTGAGGTGCAGTAATCCTTGAATGTTTGACATGCAATTTGCTCCCGCCAAATGTGAGATGATGTTACAGGACTGGACTACACTGACTCGTAGCTTAGAAATAGGGAGTGAAGTGGTAGAGCGTGTTGACCACTTCACTTATTTGGGAAGTTGCATCAGCCAGCGCCAACCGGTTGATCGCTGACGAAATCTCAGTTGAGATAGAGAAGGTTAGTTTCGCATATACCTGTCAGTTTACGCCGTCTCTGGAGTAGACGTGATATCTGGCTGGCTGTTGACCAAAGGACGTGTGTATTGCTCAGCAGTCCGCTCCGTCCTCCTTTATGACTGTGAGACCTTGTCATTTAGAGTGGAGGACATGGAAAGCCTTGCTGGCTGTCTTTGATCATAGGTGCCTGCGTTCCATCTCCCGTGGGAATTGGTATAGTAGAGGAAGCAATACTGAGGTTAGCTGTCGAGTGCTAGGCAAAGGAGGAATCAATCGACAAAGTTGTGAAGTAACATCGAGTGAGATAGTATGTGTGTTATTTCTGCTTCAGTCATCACCTTCCTCGATGGTTGATGTCAGCTGACATAGGGTTAGGTTGGAAAAAAGCTAGTTGGTGGTGGTGAAACTAAAACATGGCTTCATTAGTCAGTGAAATCCACAACAGTTAGTTTAAGCCAGCCACTTAGGAAGGTGTAGACTTCCTGGTTGGAGTCCTCGGGATGGAGGAACCAATGACGGTGGGAGATAAATGGTGATATGGCTAGAAATCGTTGTCTGTGCGTCGGTGGCACAGCGGTAAGGACTCTCGCCGACCATGCACATCATCCGAGGTTTGATCCCATGCCGACGCACACCTGATATCTATGGTTGACCTGCAAAATTTGGGCTACCGATATCCATGCTGAGAATTCCATACTTGTACCAAAAATAGGGTGTGGAATCAAGCTGTAATAAAAATAATGGCGCAGATACTTCCAGTCCTTGTGACTTATAATACCCAACAAAACTATAGTGTTCTTCGATACTACTATTCTTTCTTCCCCATATTTCTGTTTATTATCTCTGTTTTGAATGTGTTTTTACTTTCATTTACTGCTTTGTGTTCTACGTGAAGTGTGGCGACTCGAACTGTTGCGTACCTGTGAAAAGTTCTACGTTGTGACCAGTCTGTCAGTCTTTATATTCGTGTATTTACGGAGTAAGTGTTTGAGAAAGTCTTAGAACTACCTCTGTATCCGATCAAAGGTCAAATTAGTAAAATTACCAGATGTGATAGAGAGGAAGATCGGATAAAAGAGAACTGAGTGGGATCATAATTATTGAGAAACTTGACGGTTTTTTGTGCAATTAGGGGAATTGCAAACGTGGTAATGACAGAACGGCCTGGAATTTCGGATAGGATAATAATCATTAGTGATATTACCTTTCTTATGCAATCTAACTGTGTTTATCATCGGACATCTGAACACCCTCCTGCACAGTGGTAAAGTAAAGGACAAAGAAAATTCATTCATAGCTCTAGTGTGTCCCATCTTGTGGATACAGAACACAAGATTGATCTTAACGAGGCTTTCGAAGTCATCTACCACGTGCCAACTAATCTTAACTTTACCCATAAGAGTTCCTCTACTACGTATTGCTGAGGCTGTTGGGATCTGCATTAAAAACTTAACTTATGCGTTCAAAAGAAGTTGGTTTAGACACTGTCGTTACCTTGGTCGTCAATCACGGTTTTAATGATCCTTAATTTGTTGTTGAGATTTCCTAAATTTTATTTGATATTCTGTTTATTATTAAATTTTAATGCTTATTATAACTTGAGCGACTTTCTTGAACTGTAATTTCACTGATCTTAACAAATCGATAGAATTTATAAACGTCAATATTTTTAATGACGATTATTCTAGAATATTCTGTATATATATATATGCTACAGAAACTTCAAGCCACTAGCTTGAAGCCCTATGTTCCTTTGGGGAACGTGAAGGAAAAAAAATGGTGTAATGCATAAAATGTCTCACACAAGTACAATAACATTTCAAGTTGCCACACTTTCTGTGAATGTACACATGAAGTAGGGAAAAGAGGAAAAAGAAATGCAATGAACCGATTATTTGAAAAATATTGATACGGATAATATTGGTGAAAATTGACTAGATCCTACAGTTTACAATGAGTGATTGCATAAGCATCACTGAAGACGGTTTTGAGCTACATTGCCAGAAGTCTTTAGCTGTGGATTCTGAGCGTCTTGAGGATTCTAACCATGTTCTCTGCATCCTTTTAGTTAACTTGAAGGATCATTTCTATGTCGTGTTTTGGTTTGATCATCTTCTACTTCTTTCCAACTCGATTCTACGTCAGCTGAATTCGCCTGTTCAAGAGGGTGATTGTGTGGCATACGTAACATATATGCTTGTGTGTTCCAGCTGTATCTCATTCAATAAATTTAGCTTCAAAACGTCTTTGACTGACTTACCGTCCCCACTTTAGCACTTTGCGCCTGACTTCAACATAAATCATCATTATTATGCCATTTAAACATAGAATATTGAACGCAGACACCAACGGTTAAAGACAACTAGGTTTTTCCTATCTTTAAGTTTCAATAGCCACGCCTAACACAGCGAAAAAGAGCTTATGAGCAGTACGTCTATCCTTTTATCGATAACCGAACATCACGTCTGTGCCAGAGATGCTATCATAAAGACAGAAGACAAGAACTAAGCAACAGATCGTTTATTGAGAAAGTCAAGAGGTATTTATAGATTTTTATGTACATTATTGTTAACTGAGTAACAACCTCTTCTGATTGGTTGTTTTCTTGCTGAAGGTTATTCTGTTATCCCTTTGTGGCCGTTTCTCAGAAAATCAAGCCATATATGTGTGAATCATATTTCCACACTATAACTCCTCTGTGATTGGCTGGTGATTTTCTCAAGGTTAAGCTTTGTTATAGTCTTTCTCACGACCCTGATTCGCGAAGTGAAGATTGACGTAAATTGTTGTCTACAATCTTAGCTTGGAGGCAGCTCTCAGCACACTATAAGTTGGCGATTGCTGAACGAGCCCTTTTTATCCGTGCTGAGATTTAATCTGTCATCATGACAAGCATGTTTTGGTTGAAGAACCTTTGTGTTAACTTGCTCTTCAGGTAGAGATGTACCTTGAAGAAAATAAAAGACAGATTCAGCGAAGAAAGTTTTCTTTATTGACGAAATCATTTTCAGAGTCTGTACAGTCGTATTTATACTTAAAAAAATATATAAATTCACATGCTCATGTGGAGCTGGTTATATTGGCCGCACAAAACGGTCGCACACTTTCCAAACACATCTCTGAACATTATCTGGCATGGTTAGCGAAGGGACAATGGTAGACAATTACTAGCTCAATTCTCGAGCATTTGGTGAACTCAGGCCACGTAGCTCCACCAGAGTCGTCTTTCAAGATCATCTGCAAGGTGAAGGCGTCAGGTTTCGGCTTTTGTGTATGGCGGAGGCGCTGGCAATTCATCAATACAGCCCAGAACTCTGTATACAGAAAAAGTTTGTCCAGTCTCTTGGTCTTAACCTCTTCAGTAATCGTTCCGTGTAAAAAATTTTGATGTTTTCTTTTGTTTTTTAATTTTACTTTTAGTTTGCTTTTGCTTTAATAATTAATTCACTATTATCAATCTCAGAATTTCAACTGTTCATCTGTTGTACATTCATACATCCATGATGGTAGAGTAATACCGTGCACAATATATCATGTGAATATCATATAAATTTTTACTGTTGTGAAGTAATGACATCACTAAATCTGATATCATTGTTTCCGAGTTTTTCATTTGTAGTAAGTGGTTATTCTTATTAAATCCGTCACGTGATCACAAAATAAAATGATTGAAATTAGGGGAACATATTCCATTTGAAAAGCTAAAGTATTGGTGTTCAATTGTGCATAGTGAATAAAGTAAATAACGATTTACTGATGTGCTGAAAGACAGTGAGTGAAGTTTCAAAAACTTGAGGAGTAGAAGTGTTTCAGTAACAGATTGGAAAAAGAATTAACCAGACGTTTGAAGAAACTAAGGGAGGAACAGATATTTTGTGAAAGTTAATATGAAGAACTTCCAAAAAGTTGCAGACCTTTATTAACAACTGTCTTCGCTCTATACTGAAGATCAGATGGCCGGGCCGGAAAGAATCACCAACAAGAAACTCTAACTGGGAACAAACAAAGCAAGAACCAATCGCCAGCCAACAAATATGCAGGAGAAAGTGGAGATGGATGGATCGGATACTCGCTGAGGAGACCGCTGGGTGACATCGCGTCAGGCCCTTGAATGGAACCAGGCCGAAAGGGAAGCGGCGAGTGGGACGTCAGTGCAAGGGTGACATGGAGGGGATCTTTTGAAGAGGAGTTGAAGTAGTATGGACTAACATGGATGCCGGTGAAAAGTACAGCAGAAGAGAGAAGCAAATGGAGACGCGCAGTTGAAGACCTATGTTTCACTAGGAACCCAAGGGAGCAATAATAATAATAATATAAATAATATCAAGAACTCAAGTCAACAGGCACGTACACACCAAGATTGTATGGCCTACCTAAAGTACATGAACCAGGGGGGGGGTACCGTTTAGACTAATACATGGTATGCGAAATCCACCCTACCATGTTGTAGCTAGGTGGTGAGTAAATATTCTCAAGCCTTTGCATGAGCAGATAGTGAAACATAGAATCAAAGATGTATTTGAGTTCGTAGACGAAGTCAAAGATGTTAATATCAAGGATGAAACTATGGCATCTCTGGACATAACATCGTTATTCACAAATGTACCTCTAACAGAAAAGGTTTACTACATATGTGAACAAGTGTATAACCAGTCGATAGATATTAGCATCCCAACGGAAACCCTAAAAATTGTTATTTAGCTGTACCATGAATGTAAATTTCGAGTTTGATGGTGCACTTTACAGACAAGTGGACCGGGTGGTTATGGGCTCCCTATTTGGTTCCATTTTGGCAGATTTCTTTCCAAGTAAACTAGAAAATGTGCGTCGGTGGCACAGCGGTTAGCATGCTCGCCGACCATGCACATGGTCCGGGATTCGATCTCCAGCCGACGACGCACTCTTTTACCTCACGTATCTAGTAATAAGACTGGTAAAGAGGGAAGGTTAGGCATGAGGCTAGCAACCCCATCCTGTAGAAATAAACACTACTGCAGAAACTTCAAGCCTCCAGCTTGAAGCCCTATGTTCCACTGGGAAAGTGAAAGAAAATGAAAAAAACAACTAAAAAGTGGACTTTTGAAAAACTAGCTTATCAGAAAATTCTCATTTTAATGGTGGTGTATGAATGACACCTTTATTCTTTGTGAGAATGATTCGAATAGGAAAACAATAATAACTCAGTTCAATGAAGTACATTCTGTGATGTGATTCATGTGGGAAGAGGAATCCCAAAATAGAATTGCCTTCCTAGATATCCTCCTTGTAAAAAAATGCACATAGACAGGACAATATACACATTTTCATAGCTCATTTCCTTTCCAGTGCCAAAAAACTTAGTAAGGACCCTCAGCCTCGGGTTAGAACTGTATACTCAGAAGAAGTAATTGAAGATGAACTTAGGAGTATATAGGATACCCTTATTGAAAATAAATATCCAGAATGGTTCACCAAGAAACACAAGACCAAGAAAGCAGAAAAGGACTACTGTCCGTCTGTAAATAAGAAGCCTTTATCCATATATATATATATATATATATATATATATATAATTCAAGGGTGACGCACCTAATGAAATAATTACTTTATTATTATTATTGTTCCCTTGGGCTCCTAATGGAACATAGGGCTTCAACTGCACGTCTCCACTTGCTTCTGCTGTACTTTTCACCGGCATCCATGTTAGTCCATACTGCTTCAACTCCTCTTCAAAAGATCTCCTCCATGTCACCCTTGCACTGACGTCCCACTCGCCGCTTCCCTTTCGGCCTGGTTCCATTCAAGGGCCTGACGCGATGTCACCCAGCGGTCTCCTCAGTGAGTATCCGATCCATCCATTTCCACTTTCTCCTGCATATTTGTTGGCTGGCGATTGGTTCTTGTTTTGTTTGTTCCCGTAGTTTCTTGTTGGTGATTCTTTCCGGCCCGGCCATCTGATCTTCAGTATAGATCCAGCGAAGACAGTTGTTGATAAAGGTCTGCAACAGGCTGTTGGGAATGTTCTTTGTGTCCCGTCCGCCAAGTTTCTGATCCGTATAGAAGAACTGACTGACTTGACGTTTGTTTGTATTGAAAATCCGACCGAATTTTTTTGTTGATGGTGAGTGACGAAGATTTCCAGATTGGTTTCAGGTTGATGAATGTGTTTCTCGCCTTCCCGATTCTCGCTCGATTTTACATCCTCGTCCGTTCCGACTTCTTGTAGTTGAGACAATGCTCCCTAGATATGTAAGGGAATGAAGTGGCCTCTTTCAAATCCCTCCCGTTGATGGTGATTGGCGATGAATGTTGTTGCTGCTGTTGTTGGTTGGTTATTTTCATAACCTCGGTCTTGTCTATGTTCACCTGTCCTGTCTTCGCCGACTGCTTCTTCGACCAGTTTGTCGGTCGGTTTTCGCTTGTATGTCTTCGATTGTGTGTGACATCAAACATAAATCATCCACGCGCGAAAACCAGATCTTCTAGGTTCTTCACGTCTGTCAGTCCAGGATATCCCTGTCTTCTCGTTTCCCACTGTCTGGCGCATAATCCAGTCCACCACAATTAGGAATATCATTGGTGATAGTAAGCACCCTTGTCTGACTCCTGTGTTTACTCCAGGCGAGGTTTAAATAATTACTAACGAGTTGAAAAAAATCTGTTCAATGAACTTTTAATGCCGATAAACGTCAAGTCATATTTTCTACACGACCGATGGTGATTCCTCGATTGAAAGATTAATTACCTAAACTAGCCACTTCTAATTGTATCTATCAGTGTCATTGTCATCTGTGAATTTCAATCGCATATGGAGGGGCTTCTTGTTTAACTATGTGGTACACTGCTTTTAGACTCAATCATGCGTTATCTGTTGAAACTTTCTGGATAACCATTGTCAGCTAAGGTGTTATATGGGGTCTTAAGTTCAACTTCAGCTGAGTGTTCTTACTGAATTTTATTCTGTGTACAAGAGAAGAACAAAGCTAGAGGGATGTGTTTGTCCTTTCCATGTAATTTTCCTACGCAAACTTCTCCTTGTACTACCATCTGGTCGTTTTGTGACAAGAGCATCCGAGATGGCAGTTTTACCTTAGGATTCTAATTGACATATGAATTTCATAGTGGTTTGCACCTCATTGAATTAAGTTGACATTATTGCGAGCATATCAGTCATTTTCATAAACGATTTATGTGTCACCAATATATATCGGCGATAAAATAAGAATTTTCTCACGAAATTATTTAAAAGAACATTTCCTAGCTTATTTAAGAAGAATTCTACTAGCATGAGACACAATACGGAGCTCGTTACCACTCTATGAATGCACGTTTGTGTGGATTTCGCCACCAAATGTAAACTATAAATTCTTTACGGATATTTTGTTGGGAACCAAAACATTCATTTGTTGTTTATTTGTATACTAAAATGTACAGCAGTGGATTATTGAGTGTAGAAAAAGTCCTCATTTTGACATTTAGTGGCGGTATATAATTCTTCGGAATTTGTTTGCCTACATTAGCTGCAAATTGCAAATGGGATGTTCTTTTTTAGTGTAATCTGTCACAGAGGTTACCAGATGAACATTTTCCGATACTGTCAAACGATGTTCATGTGGGATCTGCATTCAATAGCAGAGGGATAGAAATAGTGTACATCGAGGGATTAGTGAAAGTTATCACTTTTGACGAAACTCTTAGCACATTAGCTGAATAATGTCAGTAGTCAGAGATGAATTATGACAATCATTGATAAAATTTCACACCGAACCATTTTTTAACTTGCAAATATTCTCTGTTTAATACAACGTTTCTACTTATAAATAATAAGTAGGTAAGAATAGCTTAATTTTAATTTTAATGAATGGACTCTGTCAGTGTCGCACAAATATAAATACTTTAGTATTCCTTTTTTTATTGTTTTGGGGATTTCATCATCATATCATCAATCAATACTTGAAAATCGATCTGATACTCACTAATGTCTGGCCCTGTTCAGGCAGTGACCTGGGGTACTAGTGGGAAGCGTGACTAGTAGGGTACATCAGGTTGAAGGTTAGGCAGTAACTCATCGCAGAAGACATTGCGAATTGGTCGCGCTATATCATGAATTCGTAGAAGCAAGAATTCATGGGCTGGCAATTGAATTGGATCCCATTGAATGGGTGCTTAATGATCTATGAGCTAGGTCGCCTTGTAACCAGAAGGTCCTGTGTTAAAATCTTGGTGGTGGGTGGGTACTACTGAAGTGTCTCAAGCCAGGACGAAACAGTCGTCCAATACTCGCAGTTTTTTCAGTGGTTCTCTAACCGATGTGCACTCATCATGAAATCCTGTCACTAATCAAACAAAATCCCTGCAAAAACCAATAGTTGAATATCCCTTTTTTCCTGATATTCTGTAATGAGAAAGATGAAGAACACTAACATGGAAGAAAACGCTCAATCCTATAAAGTACCAAACTGTGGACAAATACAAACCCTTTCCAAAGAATTTATTATCAAACTGTATACTCGTATATACATGGTTTTTAAGATATTATATCCAGTGAAGGAATTAGGTCAAAAGTGTGAATACATGAAATTATAATAGTAGTATGGTGAGAGCAGGCTGCTAGCCAATTGGTAGACATTAATTTACGCCAATGTCTAGGTCACTAATATTGGCCGTGAGAAAATATGAACAAGGCTGATTGAAACACCAATCACAGCAGACTTAACGTGGGCAAAGAAGATTCGCAGATATGTGGCTTAACTTTCCGAGAAAGCAGTCACCTTGAGCCAGAAACAACCAATCGGAAGACTGTTTGTCTGCTTCAATAAGCTGTAATAATGTACATGAAATATATATAAATACGTGCTGATTTCCGTAATAAAATGATTTGTTGCCGGCCCTTGTCTTCTGTTGTTACAGTAGTATGAAATGCAATAAATATTTGTGATTATAATCATGGTTTAATGTCAAGTGGCAAAATAATTTACGTCGTATATAGAATAATACATGAGGTGTATATATTTTGGAAAGGCATACATAATTATAAGATAAGTAGACGAATATAAAATGTTACATAACATGGTGTGAAATACGATAAGATAGAATTCACAGCTGTAAAAATAAAATAAAAAATTCTAAAAATTGATAATTTTGAGTTTAAAATGACAAGTGGGTCAAGTGGAAAAGATTCAGAGTGAGAATAGTAATAATAATAATAATAATGATAATAATAATAAAAATAATCGAAGTAATAAGGAAAAAGTACATAGAATAACTAAATAAACAAAATAAATTAATTTCTATCCCTTTACGGCCAAGGCAGAAGTAGGGATTGTACATACTTCTTTTGTACCCAAAGGTCTGGCTTAAAGTCATGAATTGCCAAGGCCTCAGCTGTCTTTAGAAGTCTCTAATGAAGAAAATGCGGGAAGTTAGCATGAATTCTATATATGATCTTGAAATCACGGTGAGGGTTGACTGAGTGACAGAAGTCGATCAGGTGTTCCAAAATAGGGCTTCGCACACATTCCCTTTCTCCCTTGTAAAACCAAGCTGAAACAAGTTTTTGTATCAAATGTCACACCATGTTATGTAACATTTTATATTCATCTACTTATCTTATAATTATATACCTCTTTCCAAAATCTATACACCTTATGTATTATTCTATATATGACATTAATTATTTTGCCACTTGACATTAAACCATGATTATAATCACAAATATTTTAATTTCATTTCATACTACTATTATAATTTCATGTATTCACACCTTTGACCTAATTCCCTCATCGGATATAATTTCTTAAAAACCATGTATGTACGATTGTACAGCTTGATAATAAATTCGTCGTTGAAAAGAGTCTTTTCTCTGAATATTGTGTTCTTAAATACAAACTCTACTCGTTTATTCAAAGTATAATAATAATAATCTACTTTATTTCAAAAACAATACTTATAATACAGTATGGAATTCTCAGCTTTTGTCACAATATGGCGAAACGTGTAAATGATACCTAAATGTAAAGCATTATTATTTCTACGTTAGGATAATAATAATAATATGAGATACAATAAAGAAAGGAATAACAGATTCGGAGTGTAAAATGTGATATCATCATTCTATTTCAGAGGTTCTCATCAGCTGGAAAATACTACCTAAAATTACAGTGGCAATTTGTAAATAACGTGAAAAATATACTTCAGTGTTTGAAAAGTAGTAAAGGGAAATGTTATGTACTGCTTCTGAGTGGTTAATCATAGTTTTCCCCGTCGCCAATTATGTTATGTACTCGTCGAGTAGTTAATAGACCTGACGCGGAAAGAGAGAAATCAGAAGACCACGAGGTTTACGATGATACTTGTATTTTCCAGACAAGGAAAATAAATGTCACACTAGTGTGTGAGTGGAAGGGTACTTAGATGTACGAACGTGGGAAACAGAATAATGTACTAGTGTCTAATACAAAAGTATATATGAAAATGGCTAATACACATGAACCAATAGGACAGTCATCTTACCATGATTGGTTGTAATGTCATATGACAACGAGGTCATACATGTTTATTTAGTTAGTGGACAGACAAAAGCATATTGTCAGTTGTAATGAAATATCGATCCATATACACATAGCAAAATGTAATAAACTGTCAAAAACAAACACACATCATGTGGATACATATCGGGACAGTTCAGGAATAGGTTCCCAAGGGGTATGACCTCACGAGTGATTTTGAGCCGACCAATCATAAAAATGAGAGATTTTTGCACAAATGTTATGTATATTTACATAAAAAGCATGAGAAAAAAAATACTTAACAGGGTATTTTTCTTTGACATCAGTTAAAAAAATGTCCTAATCATAATGGAGAGTGTCAGTTTTTAAATTAAACCAATTTTTTGTACATATATCCATCCAGATGACAAAAGGTAGCTTGGTTTCGAGAACCATTTATTACTCTTATCCTACTTTTCAATCTCCCCCAGAAACCCTATATTAAATTAGTGTGAATGCCTGTTGTGGGATCGATGAAATCATCCGAATGACTAACTTGATTGTGTTTGTCCTAAATCCGATAAGCTGTTATATCCCGCCCATTCGTTGGTGTTCAGGCAAAACGAGTCTTTGAATAATAGGCAGAAGAGTGTCGGCACTCCGGTCTGGAAGAAGCTCAAACAATCCCTTCTGAATTTGGGTATCGTAAATTCCCGATACCCAAACGCTGTTGTCTCTAGCATTACTGCGATTGTATTTCTTCATTATCAGCACTGTTTCGTCGATGTGAACAATAACACAGACTCTTCCTAATACTTGTATAATACTATTCATTTTCCATGAGGCTAAATGTTGACAAAACTGAAATCACTGCACAGTTGACGTCAAAGTATTTTCTGTCTGAGCGGCTGTTGACCTCACTGGGGACTTCAACATCCAGTAATGGCAAAGAAAAAGTATTATATATGTCCAAACCAAGTTCACTTTTAAGGGTTTGAAAAAATTTGGGCATTGGGTATATGATATTCATTATAATAGAGGTTTTTGTATTTCCCAATGAATGAAAAACAAAACGACATTGTTGTTTTTACTAACGTTTCGCTATTTAATGCTAATAGCTTTCTCAAAGTATCATTAAACCGGAATTTACCCCCCTAACTCTTTGTTATATATATGCTGAGATTTTGTAAATTCCGGTTTAATAATACCTTGAGAAAGCTATTAGCATTAAATATCGAAACGTCAGTTTTGTTTTTCATTCATTGGGAAATACAAAAACCTCTATTATAATGAAAGAAACAGTATATTCGCCAAAGAAAGTTTCGATTTTGCAAAAGAAAGTTCCTAGACGACAATTAACTGAGAATGTCACTTACTCTTTCCTTTCCAACACTCCGTACATCTAAATATTATATCCATCAATAACTTACGAATACGGTTGCAGGCTCATTGAAGCACTGCAACTACATATACAAGTACGTCCTATCATTTCATTATCCAGGCGGTATTTAGGAACGTGATCTGGGTGAAATTTGCACCTGAGGTGATGAACAGCGTTCATTTTTGCACTAGAATAATCATCGTTTGAGCATTCGCACTCCTGGGACGCTATTGTTTAACTTCACTGTAGTAATGAAAACATTTTTATGAATTCAACGTATCCGGAATATAAGCATTAGAGTTTCTGGTTTAAGTTACCGCCAATTTAGATGCTATCAAAATAGTAAAGGAAGAGGGGGAAGTCGAATGAACACAGTTAGCATGTAGACTTATATAGCAACTTATAATTGAAAACTAAGTCAGCGAGTTGAAATCCCTAATATGAATGACTAGTCGGTGTAGTCAAAATGTAGTTACTAAGCGAGTGAGCTGGAGATTGACTACATGCTCTTTCTGTGTGCATAAGATTGTTTGAAATGCTTGATCGCAATTACTCCAACAAATCGTAGTAAATTTTCTGTCCTTTGTATGTTTAATATTTAAAAGGATTGGGAAATCTCGAAGAAATGACCCGCCCTATCTACAAAGTGTCTTATAATTGCATTTTGTGAATATCTACTTCCTTTGAGACATAAGTTTCTTGTGATATGCTCTGTAAAAATGATAGTGTGGTGAAAGCTGGCTGTTAGTCAAAATTTGTGGACAGTAATTTACGTCGATGTTTATGCCCCCAATATTGATCGTGAGAAAAATGAGAACAAAGACTTTGCGTAGGCGGATACAGTTAACATATAGATGATCTGACATTCAAGAAACAGTCACAAAGGGATGCAAGGTTAACTTTCTGTGAGAAACAACCAATCAGGGGACCGCGTTTTTCTGTTAACAATAATCTATAATAATGTACACGAAAATCTATAAATATGTGTTGATTTCCTTAATAAATGATCTGTCGCCTTGTACTTGTCTTCTGTTGTTACACTAGAAGCTCTTCTTTCCGTCCTTTCAATATACTTGCTCCCACGAGAGCACGTAAATTTATAAACGCAGTTGCAGCTGACATCAACAGAGTATGTAGTGCTGTATAGCGTCACTAGCTTAGTTGCAGAGAAGCATAATTTTATTGTTGCTTTCATTCTTTAGTCAATACTTTGTGATGCTTCTTCTCCATTGAAAAGGAGATAAATAAACCCTTTTCTTTATTTTCAACAATTGAATGTATCTTTTTCTTGTCCTTTTTTTCGCTGTTGTTTTGGATAAATCCCTTTGGATACCCATTCTCTCTTGGGCATATTTCATCAAGGCTTAATTTTTCTTCCACCTTGTTAGGTGAACATAACTTCCTGACTCTGTCGTGCAGTATCCGTACTCATCCCCGCTCATAGCTTATAAGACAGAAGCTGTTGTGGTGAAGATATTGTCCGGTCTAAGTTTATTTTCTGTAGATTGTCTTTTTTTCTACCGCACGACCGTTTCTTCTTCTTACACTAAGGTCCAGGAGACTGAACTCATCGTTGAGTTTATCTTCTATGGTGAATATAATGTTTGGATGGATCTCATTGAGACGGTCGAATAATACAGATGCCTGACTCGTGTCGTTACACACAACAAAGGAATCATCGGCAAATCGGCGATCGTAGATTATTTCACTGATACCAGAATTCAGCCACGTCTGTTGAAGATAACTCATGAATATACCAGTCAGATTAGGTCCTAGAGGTGGACCCATGGCGACCCCATCAATTTTTGTGGAGAGAAGTAGTAGACACTTCAAGTCTACTCACGGTAGTGGTAATGGGTTTAATTGTTCACAAATAATGCTGATTGTTGCGATCACTGGTACACTTGTAAAGACTTCTTAACTAAAACTTGTGAAGGGAACCAAATGTATGCAATAACATGAGAATTTAAACCAGTTTAATTTATAAAATATGCTCACGCCTTAGTCGAGTGCGCAAGTCTACCTGTCTCATACAGAAGGGGCTTCATTCGTCCCAAAATCCAATGTATGACCACAAGGTTCTAGAGTTTTACAAAAGTGCCTGAAATTCATTAAGAAGCCTCCTGGCCATGAAGTTATAGACGACAGTGGTCCCGTATCCGTGTAAACTACTTTCAAACTATCAACGGCTACTGTATCCTAATGTCCTTCTATTTTGATATTGAAGCACATTCTCTCATAACTTTCACTGGAATTAGCAAATAGCACCACAGAGCATGGAAAAGGATATGCTGCTTTGAGGTCCAGAATCCAACAGTATTTTCCTGTTCTGAGCACGAGTTGCAGTTGGTTGAAGTGGAGGTGTGAAGTATTTTACACTCTGGGAGTCGCTACATACATCAGATGCATTTGGTTCACTGAATTCAATCGGGATAACAAAATTAACTGAAATTTTATCACGTGGAACATTCCTAGACAAACAACATAAATCAGGCATTCAAAATAATCTGAGATTTCTCAGGACCAACTGTTTGTAGGAAATTTTCCGACGTTATTTAATTGAATAACGATACAAAAATGGAAAACTAATTTGTAATTGTAATTCTTAATGCCCTCCTGTTGTGGGTGTCATTACATCACCTTCTATCCGAGTTTCAACTAGGAATTGTATCTCATTGTGGTGGTTTGTAACACATAAGGGGTGAAGTTGGTCACTATCACGTGTAGAACTCGGTGGTGATGACGAAAACCACTTGATGCGTCTAAGATTTCATAACACATTGATAAACAGAACACAGTATGATCAGTCAATATACCGCTGATAATTATCGATATTTTCGAATATATATATATATATATATATATATATATATATATATATATATTCAAAAGCGTGTGGTTGCATTCTATCTTAGAGATTTCAGGAGAGGAGCTTCATTGTGTAGGTAGAATAAATTGTTAATAATTTTCTTAGCTATTCCTGATTTGGTTGATTTCAGTACGTTGATTGATTTTCATAACAAGATCATGAATTAAGTTTGTATGGAATTTCTTCTAAACCTGATTTATCGTTATTATTATTATTATTATGATTATTATAATTAATATTATTATCGTGGAAAATACCCATCGGAACATTAGAGAGAAAAGAGCAAGAAGTTCATCAAAGATATCTGTATTTTCGGCGATTTCATTTCCAAAAGCACCTGTACAATCGTATTTATATACATTAGTTTACAATTATTAGGATACAATTATTAGTTATTTAATTCCACCTCGTATCTTACATTTCAAGTTGAAAATTTTGATTTCAATTTGTTTCCATGCTCATTTTGTTCACACTTGTAATTCGTCCTATCCCTGCGTAACTTTGTTTCTAAGCCCCTTGTAATTCATATCAAGTTGATAATAAGTATCACTTTTTATTCACCTTTAAAATTATTTCTCCAGTTATCAAATATTAACGTTGTAACTGTTTTATAATCTTTTGCAATCTTGTCTTTAAGCCCCTTGTAATCTATATTCGTACATTCAAACTTTCATATCAACTTGAAAATTATAATCTTCTTCGTTACTATGTGGAATCAAATCAATAATAATTGTATCCATGTAGAATTATCTATATAAATGCGATTGTACAGGTGCTTTTGAGAATGAAATCGCCGAAATGACAGATATCTTTGATGAACTTCTTGGTCTTTTCCCTCTAATATTATTATGATTGATCTTCACTGGACTCGTCCCTCGTGGTCTCATTCAACTAACATCATGACTACCCAGCGGCCTTTGTTTCATCCTCCACACTCGTATAAATATCATCTTTGCAGCCTAACTCATCGCTTTTCGTTCACTTCCCACTAGAAATTCTACCTGATCTTCAATGTCATATGATGGTCTCCTCAGCGTATATCCAACTGACTCCCACCTTCTACTACATGTTTCTCTGAGTAATAAATTATTTGATGGTCTCCTGTCTGTCGGTGTTCCTTGCTGTTTATCCTTTGTGACAAGTCAATCGATCATCAGTATTCAATAAAAGTCGCTCTCAATGAAGGACTTCAGTCTGTTAGAAATGATTATATTGACGCCTGTCGAACAGTGAGAAGTACTGACTTGATATTAACACTAAAAGTTCGCATCTACTGAATTCTGTGGCTCTCCACATCGATTACAGAATAATGGACACTTGTTTTGCCTCCTTAGTTTGAAACAAAATAACTCATATTGCGTGTAGTTAAAGTAATTCTGCTCAAGTAACCTGGTTCAATCAACCAACTTACATAGATGGAATGTATTTGTCCATCTAATGTGAAATTTCGGGTCAATTTTAATGCATTTAAGTGCAAATATTGCGTTTATTATTTTCGGCGGTCAAATTGTTGTACAGTAATCCGTGCATTAGCTGCTTGTATTTCAAACTTAGGCAGAAAGAAGAGGCAGGACAAACAGTGGCTCAATGCGGACACTTGGAAACTAATAGAAGAGAAAAGGACAGTGAAACAAAAGATTATCCAGTTCACCGACGAGCAACAAAAACAGAAGTTGAATGTAAGCTACAATACACTGAACAAAAGAGTGAAGAAGAGTGCCAGGGAAGACAAAAGAAAATATTATGAAGCCATGGAAAGTAAAGCAGAACAAGCTGCAGATAAAGGAGACCTCGCCACACTCTACCAAACAACTAGGCACCTATCAGGCAAAAGTTCGACACTAATCAAGCCAGTAAAGGATGACAATGGAAAGTCAATCACCAAAGAGGTGAAACAGAGAAAGCACTGGGCTGAACACTTCAAAAGACTCCTAAATCGACCGCCACCTACAACGCGCCCAACAATACCAACAACGGAAGCAGAACTACGAGTGAACATCAACCCCCCGATGAAATTAGAAGTCCTGAATGCAATCAAGATGCTGAAACCTGGAAAAATAGCAAGACCGGATGAAATCACAGGAGAAGCATTGAAAATGGACCCAGGGACAACAGCGGACTTGATGACGCCACTGCTGGAGAAGGTGTGGAAGGAGGGCAAGGTACCCGATGATTGGAAGAACGGATACTTATTCAAACTCCCAAAGAAAGGAGACTTAAGTCAGTGTAAAAACTGGCGTGGAATTATGCTTCTGTCCATTCCAAGCAAGATACTAAGTCGCATCATCCTGGAGAGAATCAAACAAGCCCTAGATGAAAAACTTCGACCGGAACAGGCCAGATTCAGGAGAAACAAATCATGTATTGATCAAATCGCCACTCTACGGATCATCATTGAACAAAGCTTGGAATGGCAGTCACCTCTCCACCTCATTCAACTTCATCGACTTTGAAAAGGCCTTCGACAGCGTCGATCGAGAGGTGATTTGGCGACTACTTCGCTACTACGGGGTCCCATCGACAATTATACATCTCATCCAACAGCATTATGACAATGCTGCATGCCAAGTAATCCACAACGGGAAATTTACGGAAGCCTTCGAAGTGAGGACGGGAGTGAGACAAGGCTGTCTACTATCATCTATGATCTTCCTGATTGCAGTAGATTGGATAATGCGACAGACAACGTGCAATCAGGTAACAGGCATAAAATGGACTCACACAAAAACTTGGAGAATCTGGGCTTCGCCGATGATATGTGTCTGATTTCCCACAAACTGGAAGATATGCAAGTGAAAAGCAACAAGTTGGCGATAAAAGAAGCATCAAAGATAGGACTTCAAGTTGACATAGATAAAACACAGGTGATGAAGATTCCTGGCCAACAACAACAGCAACAACAACAACAAACAACAATAAGCCAGCATAAATGGAAGGAACCTGAAAGAAACAACCTCCTTTAAATACACACCTACCTGGGAAGCATCTTTTCAACTACAGGCCGACGGAACTGACGAGGATATCAAAGCAAGAATCGGAAAAGTAAAACAAGCTTTCATTACTCTTAAGTCTGTATGGACAGCACTTACCATCAAAAATAACATCCGGATTTTCAACTCCAATGTGAAATCAGTGCTACTTTATAGATCAGAGATTTGGCGCGTCATGAAGAGCATCTCAAACAAACTTCAGACCTTCATTAACAGTTGTCTTCGCTCAACACTGAAGATCAGATGGCCGACCAGAAAAGATCAGCAACAGGGATCTCTGGCAATGAGCGAACCAACCAGGAACCGATTGTGCATCAAATCTGCAGGACAAAATGGAGATGGATTGGCCATACTGTGAGGAAACCATCAAGTGACATCATTAGACAAGCCATTGCTCGAGTGGAACCCGAAAGGGAAGCGGGCGGCGAGTTGGTCGTCAGTATGAGGGTGGGGGTGATTTGGAGGAGGTCATGTGAGGAGGAGATGAAAGCGTGTGGGCAGACTTGGAGTGGAGTGAAAATGTTGGCAGAAAAGCGAAGGCAATGGAGACGTGTGGCTGAAGCCCTATGTTCGTCTAGGAATTAAAGAAAATAATAATTTCAAACCTAACTAAAAAGGTTACCTATAATTATTATAAACGCTTTTGTTTTTACTGACGTTTCGCTATTTTATTCTACTAATAGATTTATCAAAGTATTATTAACACCAGAATTTAAAAAATCTCAACTCATATAACAACTTTATCATCGTTCATCAGAATGGAACAACTTTTACTTTGTAAAGCTGGCCAATTGGTAATGATAATAAAACCAGGTGTAGGCTGCTGGATCTGATAAGCGCATAAAATTATAAAAGCAGCATATGTTTACATAATGAAGGATTAAAATTCTGGTTTGATAGCGATTTACCCTCCCACTGACTGTTAAGTCGTAGACAAGTTTTAGAATGAGAGCACAGAGATATCGAGTTCTTGTTACTATTATGTGATGAACAGCTAAGTGTGGCTCACTTCGTTAGTGCAGATACTGACTAGAGTTGACCTGTTCAGCTATCAGCGATGGCTTAGAACATTAGAAATGTAAGTGAGGCTTCATTTAGCATGGCCTAAATTCCTACAGTATTACTTCATGAGTGCTGATTTTCTCCAGATAAACATAAATACTGCAATTTAGTTTCACATTAGAGTTTTTAATCTTCACAAGAAGCCATTTTCAGAATGATTCTGAATAATTCTTCATGTATTGTGAAAGTCAATTCATGCAAGAATATATATTACGCTAAATTCGCAGTGTTTCTTCTTATATCATTAAATTTTTTTGGTTTTGTTATCATCTTCATTTTTCAGCATAAATATCACAATCGCTTCAGCTGATTAGATTATGGCACGTTATTATGCGCCTTACAAGAATTTGAAACGTAACCATTCAGAATGACAACCGTTCTCTGCGACTTAAGTGATTTGGGTGAAGAAATTATGGCTTCCTAAACGGGTTTTCATTATTAGTTCGCAGTCGATACGGCATGGATGGTGTTGATAACAGTTGTAATCGTCATTTTATGAAGCTTAATGTAGGCCTAAATTTAAACTGATATGTATTAACCTAGTACAGGTGAACTTCGTGACTTTTTCATGAAACCTGATTATGTGAAATATATAATTTCCAAGTTGTTTGTGAAATATAAATTACCTCACGACTTTGTGTATACGGTTGAAAATGTATTTCATAAACTATAACAAAGGAGTGATTCAGGGTAGTTTGAAACAATAATGTTGTTGATAATAATACTTCTCTGATTATTACGGCCACATAAATATAGAACCTGAGTTCTATTTTATTATTGAGAAGAATATTCATTGTTGATTAACATGTATTCGTCAAAGTGATTTTGAATTTATCATATAGTATGTTTCAGGAACATTTCAATGATGGGCCCTGAACATTTCCTGTTTACACAAGAAATGCTTCATGATGGAGAGAGGTGGATTAAGGACACCTGCATTTTTTCTGGATCACAGCATATCTTAGCTTCTTCTTACTTTTAGATTCTGAGTGGGATCAGTCATGTTAGATACCGTTAGTATACCATTTGTAAAGACTACTCATTCCGGTGATGTAGTATATTTGACGCTGGAGATTTTAAGCTACGCGTTATTTACGATTGGCGAAATTAATCTACAGGATATTTGAAGTCGATTACTCAGAAAAAAAGTGATTATCTGATAAAAATTGATCGAGAACAAATGAAGATTATCCCACTAAGCTGAAGGCTTGTAGGTGCAGGGATTTCTGCTGATTGCATCGAACCATCTCACCTTTGAATATTTCAGAGAGTGCGATAATGGTGAGCCACCTAGAATGGTAGACATATCGCAAACTCACCTGACAGAATGCAGCCTGTTCCAGACATAGTAGACTAGACGCATGTCACTACTTCTTAACTGTTTACTACTTACGAACTAGTGTACAGTCAAATTAAATCGTTGTGGTCCACTGCATGCACTCTCCCAGCCTAAACACATCTGTGACGACATAGCCACCTTCTCCACTGATTATACACATGGCTCTAAAAGCTAGTGGCACGACAAGAATGTTGGGAAACATTATATGATACCTGAAGTGCCAGCTAATCGTTCTTCTATCTGGGATTATATTTCGAATTGTTTGGCATCAAGTCAGTAACTTATAATGTGTTTGTTGCTCAATATCAATATTCATCCTAACCATTATTGATTATTTGATTTTCATGTGATGGAGGATTTATTTCTATCGCTCAAAAGACACGTGGATTCCTCTGAAATGTTTCTTGATAACTTCAATTGTTGGTACCATCAGAGTGCGAGAAGGCAGCCTAAATTGCTTATCCCTATGAAAGAGGACAAGTATATTAGTGATATCCTCGTAAACTCTGGTTCATTAATTTTAACTGTGTATGCCTGTATGTTGTATTTCTCAGTTACTCAGATTCCGAATTTATTAAAAATCTTATTTTGTTATCGGTGATGTTCCTATTTCGACATTAGGATCAAGTAGCTTGATGTGTTCCCTAACTTTGTGAACCGCTTCTAAGCATATCATCATCTGGAGATACCAGTGCATACGTCGTTCTAATCTATAAGTATATTTCTACTATGGTCAATGCTGAGCAACTAAAACATTCTTTGTACTGTGGCTGATGCCTCTGATTTCGCTATCATTATTCTGTGCTAACAAATAGAAATGAATATTCGTTAAATATGTAGGAAATAACTTCACGGTGAATGCACATTTACCTTTCGATTCCTCAGAATTCGCGCATCTGATAACAGTCTTATGAGAACAATGGAAGGTTGATTCTACTTCACTCATCATTCTCATTAAGATGGCTGAATCAATGAGAAAACAAGACGACATTTTCAAATTGAAATAATTATCGATTATAGATGAAAACTTTGCACCCTCAATAGTACATTCAGTCTTAAAATATTCGTTGCTAATTACTTCGCTTAAGTTGATGGTGAGTCGCATATTAGAATTGTAGGTTCATGTGTATGAAGACATGGAAACCAACACACTTTGTTCGACGATTGTGAAAAACGCTTTTTTTCGTCAAAGATGTGATACCAGAATGAACCACGACCACTCGACAATGTATTGCCATATCAATTATCGTTATCAAAGTCACAATATATATATATATACATAAGCAGTTAACATGAATATTTTCAATCGCATTAACATAAATCCAGGAGTTCCTCAATGTACGTGAGTTACAGCTTAGTCATTATTGTTATTCAATCTATACTCAGGAATTCATTGCTAATTCCTGTTCCCTATGAGTCTTTAAATATGATCATGGTTTAATAGATATGCACATTCTTGATGTCATTGATGTTTAGGTTGATGTGGTTTTATTCTCTGAGCTGGATGGTTAATTTGCGAAGCTTTCATTACCCTACTGGGTGACATCTTCAGCGCATACTTCAATTTGAAGTCAGATTTTAGACTCTTCAAACCTTTAGGAATTGATGTCGTACACAAACCAACAAAGTCGCTTCACTCAATTCTATGTCAACCAAAAGACTCAACAACGAACGAAAGAAGATAAAACCAACATCATCTACAAAATAAATTGTAACAACCGCGAAAAACACTACATTGGCCAAAGTGGACGTCTCCTTCGTCTTCGTATCCATGAACATAAGCTAGCCGTCAAAAGACATGATACCCACTCCCTCATATCACTACACACAGACAACCACGGACATCAATTCGACTGGGACAACCAACGTTCAAATATTAGACAGAGGAAACAACAAGAATGCAAGCTAGAAAATGTTTAGAAGCTTGGCATTCCTGTGAATCATCAATCAATAGACACATCGACATAGACAAAATTTATCAACCGATAAGAAAGAAACTTCACACACACGAAGGGTCCAAGTTCAAGTCAAAGAAACAGTCAGTTCCCATACAAGTAGCCTAGAAGGTGTGAAAACACACAAAAACAACCAATCACGTTCAAGGTCATCAGGAGAGATGATTAATAAACTCGTGGAGAAATCTAAAGACTCACTTCAAATTGAAGAATGCGCTGAAGATGAAAGCTTCGCAAATCAACCATCCAGCTAAGAGAACACAACCACATCAAAATCATCCACCTGAGCTACAAATCTTCTCTATCATATCCAGAAGTTAAGGTTGAAATCATATAGTTGATTTCACTATTCTTACTATTATTATTCCCTTGGGTTCTGAGGAAAAGAAATCAATGTACCTTAAATTCACAAATCATTGAGATGTCATGGATGAAATCAGTGTCGACATTTAAGATCTTCAATCTGGTGGACATGCGTCATATTTTAATGATTTTATTTACTATTAGTTCATGTATGACCAAATATGTCTGATGTTTTATAGAAAACGACTTTAGTTGCGTTACTTCTCAAATATCTTTTCGTATATCGAATAGGATTCTATTGAGGTTGCCTTATTTATTGAAGTGTATCCTTCCATAACATGAACGATTTCTCCTTGACGGAACTCACAAACAAACAAACGAACGAGTAACCTAGTTGTGATGAATGGTTTTCTATAATTTTATTCTCCTCAAAACCGATAAGCCGATTCATTTCACATCAGTTGTTTTCGATCTGATTTACAAATTCAGCTTTCTTGCCTTATGTCGAAACATTTCTAGAACACCAGAAGATGATACGCTGTAACTCATCTTGTACGCCTTCAACATACCTGAGTGGCGAGAAGCAGTCAGTGAGTGTCTTCAGTTCTCTATGGGTAAGAATATCGTGCTTTGTTAAGAAAGACGTCTTTCTAATCTTAGTTCATAATGGATTTGGTGGTGATGGTGGCGACGACAACTGTGATCATCGTTGTGCTTATGAGAAGGTAGAATTCAATAAAGTAAATGTTGAAAGATTATTTTGGCTTACAGGGAAGAACCAGCCGACGTGTTCATGGGGCGTTTGTATTTGGAGTATATCATTTTGTAAGTTCTTTGTTGGGTGTTATTTATTGACCACTGAATAATTGTCTGTACACTATGGCAGCTAGAATCCAGTGATAATACACGCGATTATAACGTCTCAACATACATTTCAACTTAGCTACAAGGACTACTGAAATGTAAAGCGAATCACGTCTGTGTGTGTGTACAGCTCATGTTATAAGAAAAAAATAAGCCCGGAATTTTAAATTCTTCTTCTGATATTCTGATGTTCAATTTATTTTGCGTATGTATTTGTTACGTGACTGATACCAAAGTCGTCAGAAAACCTTATTTAGAGCTGATTATTTGTACATATTTCCTACTTGAATGCTTGACACTGCAGAAACTGTAGACATGAATACCATCAAAATCCATTCCACATTGAAAATTCATCTTTATCTGTGAAATGAACATTCTTGATATTGTGATACTGTATAGGCTGCCAGCTGAGATTGTTTCTAGTGATATTGCCAACGTTTCCAAAGATTAAATTGCCATTAGTGCAGAAATACTTATTCTATCATGAATGAAGTGAAATATAATTCAGTGAAGAAGATTTTCTTTGCCGATGAGCTGTCTTGAAAGTTTGTGCAGCAGTATTAATTTTGACTCAGGTGTACAGCAGCCTATATTTGAGTATTCGGGAGTGGTTTCTACAGACAGGTAGAAACTACGATATCATTACGCAGAGAGTAGAAACATGGGTTTGAAATTGGAAAATGTGTTCATTGTTCTCAGATGAGAATCAAGGTGTTTGAGTGTCTACTTGATTGGTATGAAATAAGAAGACGAAGGATAGTGAAATTCGCAGGGGGGATATTTAAGAGTGATGATAGTTTACTAATTGCTAGAGACTGAAAAGATTTTAGAATCATGGTAGAATGAAAGACTGAACAATCTACAGATTCTCACAGAGTTCGAAGTTTCGTCGAATCTCTAGCGACATTCACATCATGTTAAAACATAACACCTCTTCTACTATTCGGCATTACTATCTAGACAATTTAACAGACTACTGTGGTGAAATTTCTCTCAGCCATCTGGATAAAAGCTTCTTCCGAATCCCATTCACAGTATCAGCTTAGATACACAATCCAAAGAAAGTGATTTCTTCGCCATCGTGTAGATCATTTCAAGCTCCTAATTCACTCTCATGTTTGTCTTTGTGTTTCTAGTAGGATATCCATTTTGAGTATGGATTTGCTTGACTCGCTGTAACTTTCTCTGAAGAGATCCACCCAATCTAGTATTAAAGAAAATAATGAAAGAATGTGACTGAAAGTGGTTGTGTGGTTTCCGTCTAAAATTGGTAGGAGGATTGCAATTTTTATTCTCCTTCATTGGAATCTTTATGTCAATAATTTTGTCACATTTTGTAGAAGTATCGTCCATGTAAAATTTGCATATCTGTAAACTCAAAAATATGGGCGGTAACCTGTAGTTTTCTGGACTGAGTATGGAGCAGCCTGAAAGTAGGGGAGCGATAGTGAGTGCATCACCACTCCATTTCTTTACCTGCATAGTACGTCATTGAATTTGATGTATTCTACTTCGAATATAATTCCGCCATAATATAGCTGTAGTCAGTTACATAGTTCTACTCAGTTATTGATATGAAACTACATTGTTCTGCCTATCGTTACGCCAGGAATTAGACTTATGAATCGGAATACAAATGCAGTACATTCTATTCATAATGTCAGCTTCAAATCAGGGGACTGGGTTTAATACACGAACTTAGTTGGATATAAAATCATTATTACTGAAAAATCAAGATTTAAATATCGCCTGGTGGCTATAATGACGTATTAAATCATTTCGATTAATTCAACGCTCATTCAGATGAATTTTCCATCTTTGCGAATTGATTTTAGATCAGCCGGTGTCTTCCTGTTCTTTCTGTCTGTATTCGTGAAACAAATCCGTTCGAAATTTCTTCCTGTTGGCATAATGCTTGAATTTACAGTAAGTGTCAAACTGATTTAATCTAACATCATGAAGTTGGGAGGATTGTCACTAATTTGTGTGTAGGTGATGGATGTTAGATGGAGTATTTTAAAATCACTTGTAAACGTTTGTATCTATTTTTATTTATTTATTTTCGATTACAGCTTGATTCCACACCGTATTTTTGGTACAAGTATGGAATTTTCAGCGTGGATATCGGTAGCCCAAATTTCGCAGGCCGACCATAGATTATCAGGTATGCGCCGGCGAGGGTTCGAACCCCGAACCATGTGCATGGTAGGCGAGAGTCCTAACCACTGTGCCACCGACAGTGTATCTTCTCATTTCCACAGTTGACAGCACATGCTCTCGTTATCTTTATTTTTGCAACCATTATAATCAATATAAACGTTGTCTGCTTTTAATGCAGAAGTATAATATAAGGAGACCAGTTGTGCTGCACTCGTCGTCCAGTTACCCACACTGTAACACTCTACTACATTAAACAAAGTTGTGCAATGTGGATTCAAATTTTATCTGAGTGTGCGAATTCTACGCTCATTCTCTTACTTTATTCACCTGTGTATTTGGAAAGAGAAGTAAAGCTGATGCACACACAGTATACTCAGGACATATGAAATGAAGAGTTACTTTAACTCTTCGAAGATACCATGTGATATGAAGGTGGGATATGTGTTAAACGATTCCTGCGCACCTAGGCAATACAATGAACCAACATGTGCAGTTGACCACTAAATCAGCAGTCTGTATGAAATCACCTTGAATACTGTCTGAAATTAAGTGTCACTGCTTCTCCTGACAAATGCTTTCTGCAACCTTATAATGATGTTGTCATTGCAGAACAAAAAAAAATTTGAGGACGGAATAATTGGCGACTCGATATACACATAAAGGCGAAATAAATCGACCGTGTATTGAAGTCGGAATCTTCTTGTGTTTTATGTATTTCTCTTTTTCATCTGCCTTTCACGTTTTCCATGTCGGTTAACAAGAATCGTTTACAAACATTTATGTTACTCCTGGCTGTTCTGCCTCGGATCTATCTAATTTTGCTGATAAATTCAATGAATTCGCCGTTACACATCTTGAAAACTCTTTATCAGTTGTCGCTGGAGATTTCAATTGCTGCGATTGTTCTTTCCTTGTATCATTAGGTCATGTCAATATTGTTAAATTTCCTACTCGACTTGATAAAACTCTGGATTTAGTGTTTATTAATGATGAGAAAATATATGAAGCACGCAGACGTGCTCCTATAATGAACTCTGATCACTGTATTATTTGGATATTACCTAGGATATATAGCAGATCTCACTCTAACATCCTCTCAAATCTGTCCAGAAAAACACAACAAAGATGTTACTCACAGGAAAATGTGCTCAAACTAAGACGTGTGTTAAATGGCAAAAACTGGGAACTTTTCACCGAACACAAACTGGATGATACTATTTCCAATCTGACTGACTATCTTAAATTCTGCCTTGATGTATGCCGTCAAAAACAGACACTTTTCATCTAAAGAATGGACCGTTTCTCTTACCCTCATCTCAAAAAGCTTCGAAGAGAAAAAGGGAGACTGTACAAGACAAAGAATAAATCTGGTCTTAGGAGGATAAACATCCAAATTAAATCTGAAATCAAGAGGCTAAACAATATTTATAATCAGAGAATACGTTCTTGTAAAACTCTAGGAAATATGTGGAAGCTTTTTAGAGAAATTACAGGTTGTGGTTAGCATAGTGTTTGTGCCCCTTCTATTGATGTAAATACTCTCCATAGGTCTTTTATCCGCCCTCCAAATGTCCCTTTTGTCTTCAAATTAACTAATAACACGACCAGTGACTTTCATAGTTTCATTATTTCTGATGTTCTTAAATGTTTAAAACCTCTTAAACCTTCCCAGAGTCTAGGCCCTGATGGTATACCTGCCATTTTTCTAAGAAAATGTGCTGATATTTTAAGTAACCCAGTTACAAACATTTTCAATACTTCTTTTTCTAATAGTGTTGTACCTTCTCTGTGGAAAGATATTAAGATCATCCCCGTACCCATGTCTGGTTCTGGAAATAGTGTTAAGTTTAGACTTAATATCAGTAAAAAGTTTGAGCATTGTGGATTAGATCAAATAAAGTATAATTATATTTTAATAGTTTACACACAATGATAAGTTTTGTTATTGGTAATATTTCGAGCAGAATTACTGCCCGTGTTCACACCACAATTCCAAACAATTCCAACAGTGGTGTGAACACGGGCAGTAATTTTGCTCGAAATATTACCAATAACAAAACTTATCATTGTGTGTAAACTATTAAAATATAATTATACTTTATTTAAGTTTAGACCTATTGCTATTACCTCTCCTTTTTTGAAACTAATGGAGAAATTATTGTTACAAAAATTTGTTCCCTACCTAAGCTTCTCAGATGCTCCAAAGCAGTTTACTTACAAACAGGGTTAAGTACTTTAGACGCTCCTGTGTTTCATCACAACATTGTATCCTCCTTAGACAAAGGGGCCAAGTATGTCCGTTGTACTTTCCTTGATTACACATCTGCTTTTGACTCTGTACCTAGAGGCCTTTTGTTAAACAAGCTTAGCCTTACACAAACTGAGTCCTGGGCTATCAAATGGCTGCACTCTTACTTCCCCAATAGGATGCGGTGAACGGTATATAATGGTGTATCTTCCTCTCCTTTGCTTACTGAACCTGGAGTCCCTCAGAGTGCTGTTCTCTTTCCGTTTCTCTTTTCTTTCTTCTTACATGATCCATCTGTCTGCTGTCCGATGTTCTTGCAGATGATACACATATTTATACCTTGATCTGTATACTGCTCACAAAACTTGTCAGTCGCACACACCTCAATATCATATTTCGCCATGTAGTTCACTGAAATAACAGAGTTTGCAGGTTATTACTATTTTTTCTACTGGTTAACACTGACTGAGTTCATCACAGATGAACGAGATGATTATATTTTAACCTCATGCATAATAAGTCATTCCAACCCCACTCATAGTGTGATTTACGTATCGATGGCACGTGTAAAATACTTCATAGCTAACTGAATTGCATCGTGTTTGAGAAACAAGAGTTTCACTGTAGAAATCCTAGACAGGCTGACGATTACTTCAGCATGAGCTCAATGTTGCAGCAACTCTGGTGAACTACTGATGACACAATGACACACAGCTTGATGCAGACAGTTTGATGGTTTATGTGGTGCGAACTGCTGTCTTCCAGTCTGTCTGTCTGTGTTTTACATAGAACTTTGCACAAATGTGCACCAGTTCAAGTCGCCACACTCCGTGTAGCACGCGAAGCAAGAGAAGAAAGTACAAGAAAGGCATAATAGAGACAGTAAACAGAGGTGTGAGACAAAGGAATAGTAGTAACGCAGAACAACATAGTTTAATTGGAAATCATAAGTCACAGGAAGTGGATGCATCTGCGCCACTGAGAACGATTTTGAGCCATGTCACCAATTGTTTCCAACCATAGATTTTTACCGTCCCGAGGACGGGCAGTAATTCTGCTCGAAATATTACCAATAACAAAACTTATCATTGTGTGTAAACTATTAAAATATAATTATACTTTATTTGATCTAATCCACAATGCTCAAACTTTTTACTGATATTAAGTCTAAACTTAACACTATTTCCAGAACCAGACATGGGTACGGGGATGATCTTAATATCTTTCCACAGAGAAGGTACAACACTATTAGAAAAAGAAGTATTGAAAATGTTTGTAACTGGGTTACTTAAAATATCAGCACATTTTCTTAGAAAAATGGCAGGTATACCATCAGGGCCTAGACTCTGGGAAGGTTTAAGAGGTTTTAAACATTTAAGAACATCAGAAATAATGAAACTATGAAAGTCACTGGTCGTGTTATTAGTTAATTTGAAGACAAAAGGGACATTTGGAGGGCGGATAAAAGACCTATGGAGAGTATTTACATCAATAGAAGGGGCACAAACACTATGCTAACCACAACCTGTAATTTCTCTAAAAAGCTTCCACATATTTCCTAGAGTTTTACAAGAACGTATTCTCTGATTATAAATATTGTTTAGCCTCTTGATTTCAGATTTAATTTGGATGTTTATCCTCCTAAGACCAGATTTATTCTTTGTCTTGTACAGTCTCCCTTTTTCTCTTCGAAGCTTTTTGAGATGAGGGTAAGAGAAACGGTCCATTCTTTAGATGAAAAGTGTCTGTTTTTGACGGCATACATCAAGGCAGAATTTAAGATAGTCAGTCAGATTGGAAATAGTATCATCCAGTTTGTGTTCGGTGAAAAGTTCTCAGTTTTTGCCATTTAACACACGTCTTAGTTTGAGCACATTTTCCTGTGAGTAACATCTTTGTTGTGTTTTTCTGGACAGATTTGAGAGGATGTTAGAGTGAGATCTGCTATATATCCTAGGTAATATCCAAATAATACAGTGATCAGAGTTCATTATAGGAGCACGTCTGCGTGCTTCATATATTTTCTCATCATTAATAAACACTAAATCCAGAGTTTTATCAAGTCGAGTAGGAAATTTAACAATATTGACATGACCTAATGATACAAGGAAAGAACAATCGTAGCAATTGAAATCTCCAGCGACAACTGATAAAGAGTTTTCAAGATGTGTAACGGCGAATTCATTGAATTTATCAGCAAAATTAGATAGATCCGAGGCAGAACAGCCAGGAGTAACATAAATGTTTGTAAACGATTCTTGTTAACCGACATGGAAAACGTGAAAGGCAGATGAAAAAGAGAAATACATAAAACACAAGAAGATTCCGACTTCAATACACGGTCGATTTATTTCGCCTTTATGTGTATATCGAGTCGCCAATTATTCCGTCCTCAAATTTTTTTTTGTTCTGCAATGACAACATCATTATAAGGTTGCAGAAAGCATTTGTCAGGAGAAGCAGTGACACTTAATTTCAGACAGTATTCAAGGTGATTTCATACAGACTGCTGATTTAGTGGTCAACTGCACATGTTGGTTCATTGTATTGCCTAGGTGCGCAGGAATCGTTTAACACATATCCCACCTTCATATCACATGGTATCTTCGAAGAGTTAAAGTAACTCTTCATTTCATATGTCCTGAGTATACTGTGTGTGCATCAGCTTTACTTCTCTTTCCAAATACACAGGTGAATAAAGTAAGAGAATGAGCGTAGAATTCGCACACTCAGATAAAATTTGAATCCACATTGCACAACTTTGTTTAATGTAGTAGAGTGTTACAGTGTGGGTAACTGGACGACGAGTGCAGCACAACTGGTCTCCTTATATTATACTTCTGCATTAAAAGCAGACAACGTTTATATTGATTATAATGGTTGCAAAAATAAAGATAACGAGAGCATGTGCTGTCAACTGTGGAAATGAGAAGATACACTGTCGGTGGCACAGTGGTTAGGACTCTCGCCTACCATGCACATGGTTCGGGGTTCGAACCCTCGCCGGCGCATACCTGATAATCTATGGTCGGCCTGCGAAATTTGGGCTACTGATATCCACGCTGAAAATTCCATACTTGTACCAAAAATACGGTGTGGAATCAAGCTGTAATCGAAAATAAATAAATAAAAATAGATACAAACGTGTACACGTGATTTTAAAATACTCCATCTAACATCCATCACCTACACACAAATTAGTGACAATCCTCCCAACTTCATGATGTTAGATTAAATCAGTTTGACACTTACTGTAAATTCAAGCATTATGCCAACAGGAAGAAATTTCGAACGGATTTGTTTCACGAATACAGACAGAAAGAACAGGAAGACACCGGCTGATCTAAAATCAATTCGCAAAGATGGAAAATTCATCTGAATGAGCGTTGAATTAATCGAAATGATTTAATACGTCATTATAGCCACCAGGCGATATTTAAATCTTGATTTTTCAGTAATAATGATTTTATATCCAACTAAGTTCGTGTATTAAACCCAGTCCCCTGATTTGAAGCTGACATTATGAATAGAATGTACTGCATTTGTATTCCGATTCATAAGTCTAATTCCTGGCGTAACGATAGGCAGAACAATGTAGTTTCATATCAATAACTGAGTAGAACTATGTAACTGACTACAGCTATATTATGGCGGAATTATATTCGAAGTAGAATACATCAAATTCAATGACGTACTATGCAGGTAAAGAAATGGAGTGGTGATGCACTCACTATCGCTCCCCTACTTTCAGGCTGCTCCATACTCAGTCCAGAAAACTACAGGTTACCGCCCATATTTTTGAGTTTACAGATATGCAAATTTTACATGGACGATACTTCTACAAAATGTGACAAAATTATTGACATAAAGATTCCAATGAAGGAGAATAAAAATTGCAATCCTCCTACCAATTTTAGACGGAAACCACACAACCACTTTCAGTCACATTCTTTCATTATTTTCTTTAATACTAGATTGGGTGGATCTCTTCAGAGAAAGTTACAGCGAGTCAAGCAAATCCATACTCAAAATGGATATCCTACTAGAAACACAAAGACAAACATGAGAGTGAATTAGGAGCTTGAAATGATCTACACGATGGCGAAGAAATCACTTTCTTTGGATTGTGTATCTAAGCTGATACTGTGAATGGGATTCGGAAGAAGCTTTTATCCAGATGGCTGAGAGAAATTTCACCACAGTAGTCTGTTAAATTGTCTAGATAGTAATGCCGAATAGTAGAAGAGGTGTTATGTTTTAACATGATGTGAATGTCGCTAGAGATTCGACGAAACTTCGAACTCTGTGAGAATCTGTAGATTGTTCAGTCTTTCATTCTACCATGATTCTAAAATCTTTTCAGTCTCTAGCAATTAGTAAACTATCATCACTCTTAAATATCCCCCCTGCGAATTTCACTATCCTTCGTCTTCTTATTTCATACCAATCAAGTAGACACTCAAACACCTTGATTCTCATCTGAGAACAATGAACACATTTTCCAATTTCAAACCCATGTTTCTACTCTCTGCGTAATGATATCGTAGTTTCTACCTGTCTGTAGAAACCACTCCCGAATACTCAAATATAGGCTGCTGTACACCTGAGTCAAAATTAATACTGCTGCACAAACTTTCAAGACAGCTCATCGGCAAAGAAAATCTTCTTCACTGAATTATATTTCACTTCATTCATGATAGAATAAGTATTTCTGCACTAATGGCAATTTAATCTTTGGAAACGTTGGCAATATCACTAGAAACAATCTCAGCTGGCAGCCTATACAGTATCACAATATCAAGAATGTTCATTTCACAGATAAAGATGAATTTTCAATGTGGAATGGATTTTGATGGTATTCATGTCTACAGTTTCTGCAGTGTCAAGCATTCAAGTAGGAAATATGTACAAATAATCAGCTCTAAATAAGGTTTTCTGACGACTTTGGTATCAGTCACGTAACAAATACATACGCAAAATAAATTGAACATCAGAATATCAGAAGAAGAATTTAAAATTCCGGGCTTATTTTTTTCTTATAACATGAGCTGTACACACACACAGACGTGATTCGCTTTACATTTCAGTAGTCCTTGTAGCTAAGTTGAAATGTATGTTGAGACGTTATAATCGCGTGTATTATCACTGGATTCTAGCTGCCATAGTGTACAGACAATTATTCAGTGGTCAATAAATAACACCCAACAAAGAACTTACAAAATGATATACTCCAAATACAAACGCCCCATGAACACGTCGGCTGGTTCTTCCCTGTAAGCCAAAATAATCTTTCAACATTTACTTTATTGAATTCTACCTTCTCATAAGCACAACGATGATCACAGTTGTCGTCGCCACCATCACCACCAAATCCATTATGAACTAAGATTAGAAAGACGTCTTTCTTAACAAAGCACGATATTCTTACCCATAGAGAACTGAAGACACTCACTGACTGCTTCTCGCCACTCAGGTATGTTGAAGGCGTACAAGATGAGTTACAGCGTATCATCTTCTGGTGTTCTAGAAATGTTTCGACATAAGGCAAGAAAGCTGAATTTGTAAATCAGATCGAAAACAACTGATGTGAAATGAATCGGCTTATCGGTTTTGAGGAGAATAAAATTATAGAAAACCATTCATCACAACTAGGTTACTCGTTCGTTTGTTTGTTTGTGAGTTCCGTCAAGGAGAAATCGTTCATGTTATGGAAGGATACACTTCAATAAATAAGGCAACCTCAATAGAATCCTATTCGATATACGAAAAGATATTTGAGAAGTAACGCAACTAAAGTCGTTTTCTATAAAACATCAGACATATTTGGTCATACATGAACTAATAGTAAATAAAATCATTAAAATATGACGCATGTCCACCAGATTGAAGATCTTAAATGTCGACACTGATTTCATCCATGACATCTCAATGATTTGTGAATTTAAGGTACATTGATTTCTTTTCCTCAGAACCCAAGGGAATAATAATAGTAAGAATAGTGAAATCAACTATATGATTTCAACCTTAACTTCTGGATATGATAGAGAAGATTTGTAGCTCAGGTGGATGATTTTGATGTGGTTGTGTTCTCTTAGCTGGATGGTTGATTTGCGAAGCTTTCATCTTCAGCGCATTCTTCAATTTGAAGTGAGTCTTTAGATTTCTCCACGAGTTTATTAATCATCTCTCCTGATGACCTTGAACGTGATTGGTTGTTTTTGTGTGTTTTCACACCTTCTAGGCTACTTGTATGGGAACTGACTGTTTCTTTGACTTGAACTTGGACCCTTCGTGTGTGTGAAGTTTCTTTCTTATCGGTTGATAAATTTTGTCTATGTCGATGTGTCTATTGATTGATGATTCACAGGAATGCCAAGCTTCTAAACATTTTCTAGCTTGCATTCTTGTTGTTTCCTCTGTCTAATATTTGAACGTTGGTTGTCCCAGTCGAATTGATGTCCGTGGTTGTCTGTGTGTAGTGATATGAGGGAGTGGGTATCATGTCTTTTGACGGCTAGCTTATGTTCATGGATACGAAGACGAAGGAGACGTCCACTTTGGCCAATGTAGTGTTTTTCGCGGTTGTTACAATTTATTTTGTAGATGATGTTGGTTTTATCTTCTTTCGTTCGTTGTTGAGTCTTTTGGTTGACATAGAATTGAGTGAAGCGACTTTGTTGGTTTGTGTACGACATCAATTCCTAAAGGTTTGAAGAGTCTAAAATCTGACTTCAAATTGAAGTATGCGCTGAAGATGTCACCCAGTAGGGTAATGAAAGCTTCGCAAATTAACCATCCAGCTCAGAGAATAAAACCACATCAACCTAAACATCAATGACATCAAGAATGTGCATATCTATTAAACCATGATCATATTTAAAGACTCATAGGGAACAGGAATTAGCAATGAATTCCTGAGTATAGATTGAATAACAATAATGACTAAGCTGTAACTCACGTACATTGAGGAACTCCTGGATTTATGTTAATGCGATTGAAAATATTCATGTTAACTGCTTATGTATATATATATATATATTGTGACTTTGATAACGATAATTGATATGGCAATACATTGTCGAGTGGTCGTGGTTCATTCTGGTATCACATCTTTGACGAAAAAAAGCGTTTTTCACAATCGTCGAACAAAGTGTGTTGGTTTCCATGTCTTCATACACATGAACCTACAATTCTAATATGCGACTCACCATCAACTTAAGCGAAGTAATTAGCAACGAATATTTTAAGACTGAATGTACTATTGAGGGTGCAAAGTTTTCATCTATAATCGATAATTATTTCAATTTGAAAATGTCGTCTTGTTTTCTCATTGATTCAGCCATCTTAATGAGAATGATGAGTGAAGTAGAATCAACCTTCCATTGTTCTCATAAGACTGTTATCAGATGCGCGAATTCTGAGGAATCGAAAGGTAAATGTGCATTCACCGTGAAGTTATTTCCTACATATTTAACGAATATTCATTTCTATTTGTTAGCACAGAATAATGATAGCGAAATCAGAGGCATCAGCCACAGTACAAAGAATGTTTTAGTTGCTCAGCATTGACCATAGTAGAAATATACTTATAGATTAGAACGACGTATGCACTGGTATCTCCAGATGATGATATGCTTAGAAGCGGTTCACAAAGTTAGGGAACACATCAAGCTACTTGATCCTAATGTCGAAATAGGAACATCACCGATAACAAAATAAGATTTTTAATAAATTCGGAATCTGAGTAACTGAGAAATACAACATACAGGCATACACAGTTAAAATTAATGAACCAGAGTTTACGAGGATATCACTAATATACTTGTCCTCTTTCATAGGGATAAGCAATTTAGGCTGCCTTCTCGCACTCTGATGGTACCAACAATTGAAGTTATCAAGAAACATTTCAGAGGAATCCACGTGTCTTTTGAGCGATAGAAATAAATCCTCCATCACATGAAAATCAAATAATCAATAATGGTTAGGATGAATATTGATATTGAGCAACAAACACATTATAAGTTACTGACTTGATGCCAAACAATTCGAAATATAATCCCAGATAGAAGAACGATTAGCTGGCACTTCAGGTATCATATAATGTTTCCCAACATTCTTGTCGTGCCACTAGCTTTTAGAGCCATGTGTATAATCAGTGGAGAAGGTGGCTATGTCGTCACAGATGTGTTTAGGCTGGGAGAGTGCATGCAGTGGACCACAACGATTTAATTTGACTGTACACTAGTTCGTAAGTAGTAAACAGTTAAGAAGTAGTGACATGCGTCTAGTCTACTATGTCTGGAACAGGCTGCATTCTGTCAGGTGAGTTTGCGATATGTCTACCATTCTAGGTGGCTCACCATTATCGCACTCTCTGAAATATTCAAAGGTGAGATGGTTCGATGCAATCAGCAGAAATCCCTGCACCTACAAGCCTTCAGCTTAGTGGGATAATCTTCATTTGTTCTCGATCAATTTTTATCAGATAATCACTTTTTTTCTGAGTAATCGACTTCAAATATCCTGTAGATTAATTTCGCCAATCGTAAATAACGCGTAGCTTAAAATCTCCAGCGTCAAATATACTACATCACCGGAATGAGTAGTCTTTACAAATGGTATACTAACGGTATCTAACATGACTGATCCCACTCAGAATCTAAAAGTAAGAAGAAGCTAAGATATGCTGTGATCCAGAAAAAATGCAGGTGTCCTTAATCCACCTCTCTCCATCATGAAGCATTTCTTGTGTAAACAGGAAATGTTCAGGGCCCATCATTGAAATGTTCCTGAAACATACTATATGATAAATTCAAAATCACTTTGACGAATACATGTTAATCAACAATGAATATTCTTCTCAATAATAAAATAGAACTCAGGTTCTATATTTATGTGGCCGTAATAATCAGAGAAGTATTATTATCAACAACATTATTGTTTCAAACTACCCTGAATCACTCCTTTGTTATAGTTTATGAAATACATTTTCAACCGTATACACAAAGTCGTGAGGTAATTTATATTTCACAAACAACTTGGAAATTATATATTTCACATAATCAGGTTTCATGAAAAAGTCACGAAGTTCACCTGTACTAGGTTAATACATATCAGTTTAAATTTAGGCCTACATTAAGCTTCATAAAATGACGATTACAACTGTTATCAACACCATCCATGCCGTATCGACTGCGAACTAATAATGAAAACCCGTTTAGGAAGCCATAATTTCTTCACCCAAATCACTTAAGTCGCAGAGAACGGTTGTCATTCTGAATGGTTACGTTTCAAATTCTTGTAAGGCGCATAATAACGTGCCATAATCTAATCAGCTGAAGCGATTGTGATATTTATGCTGAAAAATGAAGATGATAACAAAACCAAAAAAATTTAATGATATAAGAAGAAACACTGCGAATTTAGCGTAATATATATTCTTGCATGAATTGACTTTCACAATACATGAAGAATTATTCAGAATCATTCTGAAAATGGCTTCTTGTGAAGATTAAAAACTCTAATGTGAAACTAAATTGCAGTATTTATGTTTATCTGGAGAAAATCAGCACTCATGAAGTAATACTGTAGGAATTTAGGCCATGCTAAATGAAGCCTCACTTACATTTCTAATGTTCTAAGCCATCGCTGATAACTGAACAGGTCAACTCTAGTCGGTATCTGCACTAACGAAGTGAGCCACACTTAGCTGTACATCACATAATAGTAACAAGAACTCGATATCTCTGTGCTCTCATTCTAAAACTTGTCTACGACTTAACAGTCAGTGGGAGGGTAAATCGCTATCAAACCAGAATTTTAATCCTTCATTATGTAAACATATGCTGCTTTTATAATTTTATGCGCTTATCAGATCCAGCAGCCTACACCTGGTTTTATTATCATTACCAATTGGCCAGCTTTACATAGTAAAAGTTGTTCCATTCTGATGAACGATGATAAAGTTGTTATATGAGTTGAGATTTTTTAAATTCTGGTGTTAATAATACTTTGATAAATCTATTAGTAGAATAAAATAGCGAAACGTCAGTAAAAACAAAAGCGTTTATAATAATTATAGGTAACCTTTTTAGTTAGGTTTGAAATTATTATTTTCTTTAATTCCTAGACGAACATAGGGCTTCAGCCACACGTCTCCATTGCCTTCGCTTTTCTGCCAACTTTTCACTCCACTCCAAGTCTGCCCACACGCTTTCATCTCCTCCTCACATGACCTCCTCCAAATCACCCCCACCCTGACGACCAACTCGCCGCCTCCCTTTCGGGTTCCACTCGAGCAATGGCTTGTCTAATGATGTCACTTGATGGTTTCCTCAGAGTATGGCCAATCCATCTCCATTTTGTCCTGCAGATTTGATGCACAATCTGTTCCTGGTTGGTTCGCTCCCAGAGATCCCTGTTGCTAATCTTTTCTGGCCATCTGATCTTCAGTATTGGGCAAAGACAACTGTTAATGAAGGTCTGAAGTTTGTTTGAGATGCTCTTCATGACGCGCCAAATCTCTGATCTATAAAGTAGCATTGATTTCACATTGGAGTTGAAAATCCGGATGTTATTTTTGATGGTAAGTGCTGTAAAAAACCATACAGACTTAAGAGTAATGAAAGCTTGTTTTACTTTTCCGATTCTTGCTTTGATATCCTCGTCAGTTCCGTCGGCCTGTAGTTGAAAAGATGCTTCCCAGGTAGGTGAAGGAGGTTGTTTCTTTCAGGTTCCTCCCATTTATGCTTATTGTTGTCTGTTGTTGTTGAAAAAAAAAAAATTGGCCAGGAATCTTCATCACCTGTGTTTTATCTATGTCCACTTGAAGTCCTATCTTTGATGCTTCTTTTGCCAACTTGTTGCTTTTCACTTGCATATCTTCCAGTTTATGGGAAATCAGACACATATCATCGGCGAAGTCCAGATTCGCCAAGTTTTTGTGTGAGTCCATTTTATGCCTGTTTTCTCATTGCCCGCCAATGTCTGTCGCATTATCCAGTCTACTGCAATCAGGAAGATCATCGGCGATAGTAGTTAGCCTTGCCTCACTCCTGCCCTCACTTCGAAGGCTTTCGGAAGTTTCCCGTTGTGCATTATTTGGCATGCAGCTTTGTCGCATAACTGTTGAATGAGATGTATAACTGTCGATGGGACCCCGTAGTAGCGAAGTAGTTGCCAAATGACCTCTCGATCGACGCTGCACTGTCAAAGGCCTTTTCAAAGTCGATGAAATTGAGATAGAGAGGTGACTGCCATTCCAAGCTTTGTTCAATGATGATCCGTAGAGTGGCGATTTGATCAATACATGACTTCTTTCTGCTGAATCCGGCCTGTTCCTGTCGAAGTTTTTCATCTAGGGCTTGATTGATTTTCTCCAGGATGATGCGACTTAGTATCTTGCTTGGAATGGACAGAAGCATAATTCCACGTCAGTTTTTACATTGACTTAAGTCTCCTTTCTTTGGAAGTTTGAATAAGTATCCGTTCTTTCAATCCTCGGGTACTTTGCCCTCCTTCCACACCTTCTCAAGCAGTGGCGTCATCAAGTCCGCTGTTGTCTTTGGGTCCATTTTCAATGCTTCTCCTGTGATTTCATCCGGTCTTGCTATTTTTCCAGGTTTCAGCATCTTGATTGCATTCAGGACTTCTGATTTCGTCGGGAGGTTGATGTTCACTCGTAGTTCTGCTTCCGTTGTTGGTATAGTTGGACGCGTTGTAGGTGGCGGTCGATTTAAGAGTCTTTTGAAGTGTTCAGCCCAGTATTTCTTTTGTTCCACCTCTTTGGTGATTGACTTTCCATTGTCATCCTTTACTGGCTTGATTAGTGTCGAACTTTTGCCTGATAGGTGCCTAGTTGTTTGGTAGAGTGTGGCGAGGTCTCCTTTGCCTGCAGCTTGTTCTGCTTTACTTTCCATGGCTTCATAATATTTTCTTTTGTCTTCCCTGGCACTCTTCTTCACTCTTTTGTTCAGTGTATTGTAGCTTGCATTCAACTCCTGTTTTTGTTGCTCGTCGGTGAACTGGATAATCTTTTGTTTCACTGTCCTTCTCTCTTCTATTAGATTCCAAATGTCCGCAGTGAGCCACTGTTTGTCCTGCCTCTTTTTTCTGCCTAAGTTTGAAATACAAGCAGCTAATGCACGGATTACTGTACAACAATTTGACCGCCGAAAATAATAAACGCAACATTTGCACTTAAATGCATTAAAATTGACCCGAAGTTTCACATTAGATGGACAAATACATTCCATCTATGTAAGTTGGTTGATTGAACCAGGTTACTTGAGCAGGATTACTTTAACTACACGCAATATGAGTAATTTTGTTTCAAACTAAGGAGGCAAAACAAGTGTCCATTATTCTGTAATCGATGTGGAGAGCCACAGAATTCAGGAGATGCGAACTTTTAGTGTTAATATCAAGTCAGTACTTCTCACTGTTCGACAGGCGTCAATATAATCATTTCTAACAGACTGAAGTGTTAAATGTTAAACCAAACTCTGTATTTATACAGTTAGGAAAATCAATGTCACATAAAAAAATATTAACAACCAATAATCACGCAGGTGCGAAAAGTCAATATTGATGAATCACCAGTGTATACATCACGAAACATTTATTAGAATCCGTCAAATGTGAAAACAGGCTGAGAGGGTTTTCGGTCAGCCACGTTTAGAATATTACAAATAGGACCTAAAACCATGCACACTGCATATCGCCACACGTTTCTCTTTTCGATATTACTTCTCTCGTCGCCCGTCAGAATCTGTTCACCCACAAGTTTGTTGTTTACAACTGCAAAGAAGAGAGTAATGAAATACGTGATCAGAAAAGGTAGTAGTGTGAAATGTCCAAGTGTGTATAATGTTTTCTGATGAATAAACACCTTATTCAACGTTTTACACAAATACGTACAGACACCTATACATCATATGCATCTGCAGAAGTGGGATTTACACGATTGAATGGTAACAAGTAGGCGTGGCTGATGAGTACTAGTTCAGAGCGGTAGCAACTGAAGTCACTGGCCCAGACGAATATAGCAATTTCTTCGCTGTTGATGAAAACTACTGCAGTAATCTTCAGCCATTCCAAAGTAGATGACTTTTGATCCTAAGACGATTTTTGCTCTGTTCGAAATGTGTGAATCTGAGTGTTATTTGTGATGTGTGAAGAGTCTTTAAGAGGTAAAATTAGGAAATCTGATTGACAAAGTTTTGACTCAGTTCACCATGAAATCAAACCACTGAGTACAATGTTCGAAATTTCCAGAATTATTCGAGGAATACTGATTCCGTCCTTCAACAAGATCGCTCGCCGAAATATGTCAGGAAAATCAACTTGATATGCTAGATCGCAAGTTCAACCTGTATCACGTGAATCAAACATTGACAATGTACACTGTAACTCATGAAAAATTCCCATTGTTATATAATGAAAATCGATACAAGTGGTTAAGCGAAGAGACTCTTCTCAACGAATTTATCATCAAGCGCCACAATCGTATATATATGGCTTTAAAGAAGTTTGATTCAATGAGAGAATTCAATCATAGTTGTGAATGCATAAAATAATAATTATAGTATGAAATGCAATTAAAAACTGAAATGTTTGTGATCATAATCATAGTTAAATGTCAAATGGCAAAGTAAATTAATGTCATATATAGAATAATTCATAGGATAGATAGAACTTGAAAAAGGGTGTGCAATTATTGGACTAGTAGACAAGTCGAATAAAATAAAAATGAAAACGTTACGTAATATTGTGTGAAATTCGACAGCATAGAATTTAACGTTGTAAAAAGGAATTGATTTAGAATGACAAGTAAAACAAGTGAAATAATAACGGGGACAGTTCAAAGTGAGAGTAGTAATAGTAACATTTGACGTAATAAGGAAGAGACTACAAATTGAATAGACGAAATGAAAAATTTGTAGAGCTAAAATATGATTGGGGATTTCCATACTTTAGCATTGATGCAATAAGACAGCGTAAGTTGGAGGGGTTGAACGAACGTTTTCTGTGCAAAGAGATCTGGCTTTTCTGTTTCTACAGCCAACGCTTCAGCAATACAGATGATTTGAGTACGTAGGGATTTGGGTGAATTACCCTTTGCCTTGTAGATGACTTTCAAGGCAGAGGCTACAGAGATAGGGTGATCATTATCGACCAGATGTTCAATCATCGCGCTTCTTATTGCTCCACTTCCATCTCTCTTCGTAACCATGAAAGTTAGTGTTCTTGCACCCTCTTGGACAAATCTCGAGTCGAACGACCGATATACCTATCTCCACACGAGCAGGTGAATTGATAAACACACATAGAGTTGGTCAACAGCGGAACCCTGTTCTTCAGGTTATTGAACAGTAATGGTCTTCTGGTGAAGTCTTTTCTCAAAGATGAAGCAGGGACTGTGATATCCTCCATATAATGATATCGGAAGCTAATTCACCTTTTAATTCCAAGCTTATGTAAGGTATTTTCTTGGGTACGGATGACAAGTCACGTTTTATAGGATTTGAATATATATTCTTATTTATATAACGGGCGTCGGTGGTATAGCGGTTAGGACACTCGCCGACCATGCACATGGCCCGGGGTTCGATACCCGGCGACAGCGCACTTCTTTACCTCGCTAAGCCAGAAAAAATGCTGGTAAAGAGGAAAGGTTGGGCATGAGGCTAGCCACCCCATACTGTAAAATAAACACTGCTACAGAAACTTGAAGCCACTAGCTTGAAGCCCTATGTTCCGCTGAGGAACGTGAAGGAAAAATTAATTAATATACAAAACGTGGTGGAAACCCATTTTCTATTAAGATTTTCCTCAAAAGGTACAACTCATCTTCCACAGTATTAGGGCTACATATGAACCAAATGCGAGTGGCAAGCGATCGGACCAGGTTTCGTTTTCGATCAATGGGTACCCAGCCGTAGAAATTTGTCAGTTGACCATTCCATGACAACTCTCAATAAATCGATCTCTTCAGAGTTCCCTCGGTCCTCCTTGATAAGTTCACATCGAGGAAATGAATGCTAGACTTCATTCTCCATTTCGAGTCTGAATTTAATCGCAGGATGGCAACCATTAAATACATTTAATATATTATTCAAGTTAAAATCACCATCACAAATAATAAAGGCGTCATATACATAAATGTTATAGATTTCGAAAGCTTTGGATTGTAGGCGTCAACTGACCATTTTCTAGACTGGACAATAAACAGTCTGCTTTTGATTCATTTCATACTATAATTATTATTTTATGCATTCATAACTATGACTAAATTCTCTCATCGAATCAAACTTCTTTAAAGCCATATATTTATTATTTTATTATTTTTGATTACAGCTTGATTCCACACCGTATTTTTGGTACAAGTATGGAATTTTCAGCATAGGTATCGGTAGCCCAAATTTCGCAGGCCGACCATAGATATCAGGTGTGCGTCGGCGTGGGCTCGAACCCTGGAACATGTGCATGGTCGGCGAGAGTCCTAACCACTGTGCCACCGACGCACCGACTGTGGAGCTTGATGATAAACTCGTTGAAAAACGACTCTTCGCTGGATCACTTTTTTGATTTTCTAAATGTACACTTAATTCACCTTGGACGAGTCGACTGAATGCTACAGTATTCTTGTGTGAACTTTTCACAGATTTGATAGATAAATCAAAAGTGCATAAAAACTATGAAACCTTATTTGATAGAACAATATTGGATGGACATTTCCAAATCAAAGTAGGTTCTTAAGGTATCCTTTCTCTTGGGATTGACTTCCATGACTGAGATATGGAGCACTAAGCAGCCAGTCAGATGCTAGTCGGCCGGACAAATAAGGCACTTTTATCAATCCTTGCTTGAGCACATTGTACGAAGACTTGTCGTTCGCCTGTTATGCAGTTTCATTCTTCACCAACGCACCCATCTTTATGAAGGTGGAATCCTCGGATACCTATCAGGAATTTTGGCTGCACACACGTCTACACAACAAACAATGCTTAGTTGATGGTGTGTCTCAACACTCGACATTGTTTTATCTGCCTTAGTTTTAATTTTAGATGAATTTATCTGTTCTAATCCAGTGAAGGAATAAAAATGTCCGATATGGATTATTTATGACTAGTGTGTATATCGATTTGAAGGTGGTACAAGCTATTCAAATAATAATCTAACGAATTCAGAATTACATTGCGAAGGAGCGAGATCTGAGATCAAAGAAAGAACGCTCACTAATGAGACAATAAGGACGGAAAAATGTGAAGTCTAATGATGTGACCTCTACCGACAATGAAACATCAAATCTCTGTGCACTCTTTGGTATGCGAACAAAAATAATGGTCTATCTTTGTCTCGTCAGATAATGCGACGAGTTCATCGAGAAACGTGCCACTCAGTGAGACGTTTTCACCCATTTACAATGGTATTCAAATTTAACAAGCAAATTTGGCGACAACTTCGATCAGTTCAGTCAGTTTTACTGGGACTCGACTCACCCTCTCATCTTGCATTCGTTCTGGGGTTGCACATAGGAGGCAAGCAGGCTTTATGCAGCATCATAATACCTTGAGATCAATGATCGCCGTAATGGATACTCAGGTAAAGAGACACTAGTCTCACTGACCATTCATGACCATATGCATTTGTATGAGTACTATGGTAGATGTCGTAAATATTGAGCGTGTATTCTTTTGATCTCTTACTAAAATCAGCTCACGATGCAGTCAATAGTCTCTAGTAAAGCACGGCAGGGTTGTTTACCCTCAAGTGCACACTCCTCCTGTAAAATGTTTTATATTTGGTTTCTCAACAGGAACTGCAGTGAATAAGCTTCTGACATCAGTAGGCTTTACGATCTTGTGTTCACTGGACTTCCCCCATTTGACAACACAAGTTCTCATGGTCAAATCTTGTTAATTGTCGGCTGTGCGCATAAAAGCAATGTTACTTATCATTTATAAAATGTCAATGAGACAGTCACTACCTCCTATTTCCATTAGGGTTCTGTGTGAAGCTGAATAATGCGTTGAATCAAATTACGCATGACGACACTTCCAGTGGAAAATAAGTCTGACTCTTACAAAGTACCTTAATCAACGTCTTCAATGAGGCCTACTGAAACATACTTCATTCTCAGTAGACGAATGTCGGTGTTGAAGTGACGAACTAATAATTCCACAAAACTGAATAGATTTCCTTAAGGATACTAACCACAGAAGCATGTGTCGGTAAATTTGAATGATGGCAGTGTATTGTACTATCTTCGACAACGCATGTGTGAGATTTGTTAGTATCCCTGAGATTTGTCTACCACACCAGATATTGGTAAGAGACATCAGTCGACAATACTTTGCAGACCCAGATGTCAATGCAAAGAAATGAAATGTGAATGCATGGGTTGATTCAATCACATTTCAACGCCTACTATTTCCCAAGCAAATTTCGAATAGTTTTGTAGTTAAATTTCACGTGTTACTGGCTAAATGGCAGCAGGCCGATTCAGAATTTTCATGTAAAATGTAGTCACAGGATCTGTTTCTACTGCTTGATTGACTGTTGAATTGAGCGTGCTCTTGTTCAGCATTTGTAAACATCAAACAAATGGTTACAACTGAATGTTGTGGAGTAAATAATGAGATGTTGTCACACATGTCTGAGCTGAGCAATTGAATAGATAAATGAATCAGACAATCAACATTCAGATGTGTTTTTCCGAATCATCACATTTTACTCGACTACGTGAAAATATCTAGTTGATTTTTTGGAATAATAATGCCTCTTCAACTAAATCAGGAACATGAGTCAACAATAAAACTATATGATAGAAGGCGTCTGAATGCACTTCGTATAGTAGTGAATGCTTACATTGTACCTTCGCTCGTAGATAAGCCAACCTGATTTACGTATAACGTTAAAGACCATATGGCTTAGTTCAGAGAGTGGAACAACTGACATCGTAAATTCACACAGCGATTCGCCAATAGTTCGTATGCTTTCGCAATTTAATCGACGGAAATATTATGTCATATGGAGAAGTCAAACAATTAATTGAATAAGGGTATTTCTCTCCATGCCGAAATTACTCTTTTTACTGAATTTCAGTACTGAAACCACCCACCAATTTTTCATTCCAGACAGTGTAAGCGAACTCCATCACAGAGTCAATGTAATAAATAATGCCTTAGAGCTTTATGCAGTACGATTTTTTAATTCGTAGATATATTTACCGTTTCATCAGCCACATATCATGACGGAAATAGTAACTGGCGACTAAGATTCCTGCTACTGTTCCTTTTTTCAATCACTGTTTCAAGTGAGCATTGTCAACTCTGCTACTCGACTAGATAAAAGACTTGATTTAGTGCTCACTAGTTATGTTGAAATATATGAAGGATGAAAACGTACCTCTGTATTGCATTTTGATCATTACATTATCCTAGCGTACACTATTTACAACTAAACAATCCTGCAAACATGTAGAAACAATCTTACTGCGATTCCCACTAGTGGTCAACAAATTATTATCGTTCTCCAAGTTGATATAAATACTATTTAGAAATCCTACATACGCCTCACTATTGATGCTTTCATTTCTAAGGTTGCAAACCATAAGGTAAGTCACCCTAATAATTTTTAGAACCCCTGATATTCTCGATAGTCTCAAAGTTTCCAAAACTTCCTAAAAGCGAATTGTCTTACGATGTACCTGATGTTGTCGTCAACGCCACCTATTTCCAATAATGCTATACTTGTGGCATGAAAAGATATCGATGTTATTCGTATCACTAAATTATGTTCTGGTAATACTGTTGCATTTACGCCTATTGAAAATATCTTCTCGATATCGAACCCTGTCAGAAAAATTACAATGATCCAGAACTATTTGCGTGTGAATGGATCGAAACTCGTGAGACGCTGCTGCTCTTCTTCATCAAAACACCATTTACTCTACAGACAGAGAGCAGTCGCTTCACGTACTGTGAAGGAATATGGTTACACACGCCTTCTCGACACCCACCTCCTACATGACGACACCTTCTCGACTCTTTCGTCAACCAAAATACTTCACGTTAATTGGAGTTCAAGATACGCGACAAAAGTAATGTGTGTGATGACAATGCGAAGACAAATGAGAAAACATGGAAATATGTGACGAAATGTTATGTATGAATATTATGACCTTGTAGACTACGAGCGAATCTAACTTGACTAGCTGGCTAATCTGTCCTAATCGCACGTAAGCAACAACAACAACAATAATAATACCGCCGGGCATGCAAGACAGAGAAAGAAAACTGGACGTTGATTCGAGAGCTTTCACTGTCTCTACAACAGTCGGAAATGTTAAACCAAACTCTGTATTTATACAGTTAGGAAAATCAATGTCACATAAAAAATATTAACAACCAATAATCACGCAGGTGCGAAAAGTCAATATTGATGAATCACCAGTGTATACATCACGAAACATTTATTAGAATCCGTCAAATGTGAAAACAGGCTGAGAGGGTTTTCGGTCAGCCACGTTTAGAATATTACAAATAGGACCTAAAACCATGCACACTGCATATCGCCACACGTTTCTCTTTTCGATATTACTTCTCTCGTCGCCCGTCAGAATCTGTTCACCCACAAGTTTGTTGTTTACAACTGCAAAGAAGAGAGTAATGAAATACGTGATCAGAAAAGGTAGTAGTGTGAAATGTCCAAGTGTGTATAATGTTTTCTGATGAATAAACACCTTATTCAACGTTTTACACAAATACGTACAGACACCTATACATCATATGCATCTGCAGAAGTGGGATTTACACGATTGAATGGTAACAAGTAGGCGTGGCTGATGAGTACTAGTTCAGAGCGGTAGCAACTGAAGTCACTGGCCCAGACGAATATAGCAATTTCTTCGCTGTTGATGAAAACTACTGCAGTAATCTTCAGCCATTCCAAAGTAGATGACTTTTGATCCTAAGACGATTTTTGCTCTGTTCGAAATGTGTGAATCTGAGTGTTATTTGTGATGTGTGAAGAGTCTTTAAGAGGTAAAATTAGGAAATCTGATTGACAAAGTTTTGACTCAGTTCACCATGAAATCAAACCACTGAGTACAATGTTCGAAATTTCCAGAATTATTCGAGGAATACTGATTCCGTCCTTCAACAAGATCGCTCGCCGAAATATGTCAGGAAAATCAACTTGATATGCTAGATCGCAAGTTCAACCTGTATCACGTGAATCAAACATTGACAATGTACACTGTAACTCATGAAAAATTCCCATTGTTATATAATGAAAATCGATACAAGTGGTTAAGCGAAGAGACTCTTCTCAACGAATTTATCATCAAGCGCCACAATCGTATATATATGGCTTTAAAGAAGTTTGATTCAATGAGAGAATTCAATCATAGTTGTGAATGCATAAAATAATAATTATAGTATGAAATGCAATTAAAAACTGAAATGTTTGTGATCATAATCATAGTTAAATGTCAAATGGCAAAGTAAATTAATGTCATATATAGAATAATTCATAGGATAGATAGAACTTGAAAAAGGGTGTGCAATTATTGGACTAGTAGACAAGTCGAATAAAATAAAAATGAAAACGTTACGTAATATTGTGTGAAATTCGACAGCATAGAATTTAACGTTGTAAAAAGGAATTGATTTAGAATGACAAGTAAAACAAGTGAAATAATAACGGGGACAGTTCAAAGTGAGAGTAGTAATAGTAACATTTGACGTAATAAGGAAGAGACTACAAATTGAATAGACGAAATGAAAAATTTGTAGAGCTAAAATATGATTGGGGATTTCCATACTTTAGCATTGATGCAATAAGACAGCGTAAGTTGGAGGGGTTGAACGAACGTTTTCTGTGCAAAGAGATCTGGCTTTTCTGTTTCTACAGCCAACGCTTCAGCAATACAGATGATTTGAGTACGTAGGGATTTGGGTGAATTACCCTTTGCCTTGTAGATGACTTTCAAGGCAGAGGCTACAGAGATAGGGTGATCATTATCGACCAGATGTTCAATCATCGCGCTTCTTACTGCTCCACTTCCATCTCTCTTCGTAACCATGAAAGTTAGTGTTCTTGCACCCTCTTGGACAAATCTCGAGTCGAACGACCGATATACCTATCTCCACACGAGCAGGTGAATTGATAAACACACATAGAGTTGGTCAACAGCGGAACCCTGTTCTTCAGGTTATTGAACAGTAATGGTCTTCTGGTGAAGTCTTTTCTCAAAGATGAAGCAGGGACTGTGATATCCTCCATATAATGATATCGGAAGCTAATTCACCTTTTAATTCCAAGCTTATGTAAGGTATTTTCTTGGGTACGGATGACAAGTCACGTTTTATAGGATTTGAATATATATTCTTATTTATATAACGGGCGTCGGTGGTATAGCGGTTAGGACACTCGCCGACCATGCACATGGCCCGGGGTTCGATACCCGGCGACAGCGCACTTCTTTACCTCGCTAAGCCAGAAAAAATGCTGGTAAAGAGGAAAGGTTGGGCATGAGGCTAGCCACCCCATACTGTAAAATAAACACTGCTACAGAAACTTGAAGCCACTAGCTTGAAGCCCTATGTTCCGCTGAGGAACGTGAAGGAAAAATTAATTAATATACAAAACGTGGTGGAAACCCATTTTCTATTAAGATTTTCCTCAAAAGGTACAACTCATCTTCCACAGTATTAGGGCTACATATGAACCAAATGCGAGTGGCAAGCGATCGGACCAGGTTTCGTTTTCGATCAATGGGTACCCAGCCGTAGAAATTTGTCAGTTGACCATTCCATGACAACTCTCAATAAATCGATCTCTTCAGAGTTCCCTCGGTCCTCCTTGATAAGTTCACATCGAGGAAATGAATGCTAGACTTCATTCTCCATTTCGAGTCTGAATTTAATCGCAGGATGGCAACCATTAAATACATTTAATATATTATTCAAGTTAAAATCACCATCACAAATAATAAAGGCGTCATATACATAAATGTTATAGATTTCGAAAGCTTTGGATTGTAGGCGTCAACTGACCATTTTCTAGACTGGACAATAAACAGTCTGCTTTTGATTCATTTCATACTATAATTATTATTTTATGCATTCATAACTATGACTAAATTCTCTCATCGAATCAAACTTCTTTAAAGCCATATATTTATTATTTTATTATTTTTGATTACAGCTTGATTCCACACCGTATTTTTGGTACAAGTATGGAATTTTCAGCATAGGTATCGGTAGCCCAAATTTCGCAGGCCGACCATAGATATCAGGTGTGCGTCGGCGTGGGCTCGAACCCTGGAACATGTGCATGGTCGGCGAGAGTCCTAACCACTGTGCCACCGACGCACCGACTGTGGAGCTTGATGATAAACTCGTTGAAAAACGACTCTTCGCTGGATCACTTTTTTGATTTTCTAAATGTACACTTAATTCACCTTGGATGAGTCGACTGAATGCTACAGTATTCTTGTGTGAACTTTTCACAGATTTGATAGATAAATCAAAAGTGCATAAAAACTATGAAACCTTATTTGATAGAACAATATTGGATGGACATTTCCAAATCAAAGTAGGTTCTTAAGGTATCCTTTCTCTTGGGATTGACTTCCATGACTGAGATATGGAGCACTAAGCAGCCAGTCAGATGCTAGTCGGCCGGACAAATAAGGCACTTTTATCAATCCTTGCTTGAGCACATTGTACGAAGACTTGTCGTTCGCCTGTTATGCAGTTTCATTCTTCACCAACGCACCCATCTTTATGAAGGTGGAATCCTCGGATACCTATCAGGAATTTTGGCTGCACACACGTCTACACAACAAACAATGCTTAGTTGATGGTGTGTCTCAACACTCGACATTGTTTTATCTGCCTTAGTTTTAATTTTAGATGAATTTATCTGTTCTAATCCAGTGAAGGAATAAAAATGTCCGATATGGATTATTTATGACTAGTGTGTATATCGATTTGAAGGTGGTACAAGCTATTCAAATAATAATCTAACGAATTCAGAATTACATTGCGAAGGAGCGAGATCTGAGATCAAAGAAAGAACGCTCACTAATGAGACAATAAGGACGGAAAAATGTGAAGTCTAATGATGTGACCTCTACCGACAATGAAACATCAAATCTCTGTGCACTCTTTGGTATGCGAACAAAAATAATGGTCTATCTTTGTCTCGTCAGATAATGCGACGAGTTCATCGAGAAACGTGCCACTCAGTGAGACGTTTTCACCCATTTACAATGGTATTCAAATTTAACAAGCAAATTTGGCGACAACTTCGATCAGTTCAGTCAGTTTTACTGGGACTCGACTCACCCTCTCATCTTGCATTCGTTCTGGGGTTGCACATAGGAGGCAAGCAGGCTTTATGCAGCATCATAATACCTTGAGATCAATGATCGCCGTAATGGATACTCAGGTAAAGAGACACTAGTCTCACTGACCATTCATGACCATATGCATTTGTATGAGTACTATGGTAGATGTCGTAAATATTGAGCGTGTATTCTTTTGATCTCTTACTAAAATCAGCTCACGATGCAGTCAATAGTCTCTAGTAAAGCACGGCAGGGTTGTTTACCCTCAAGTGCACACTCCTCCTGTAAAATGTTTTATATTTGGTTTCTCAACAGGAACTGCAGTGAATAAGCTTCTGACATCAGTAGGCTTTACGATCTTGTGTTCACTGGACTTCCCCCATTTGACAACACAAGTTCTCATGGTCAAATCTTGTTAATTGTCGGCTGTGCGCATAAAAGCAATGTTACTTATCATTTATAAAATGTCAATGAGACAGTCACTACCTCCTATTTCCATTAGGGTTCTGTGTGAAGCTGAATAATGCGTTGAATCAAATTACGCATGACGACACTTCCAGTGGAAAATAAGTCTGACTCTTACAAAGTACCTTAATCAACGTCTTCAATGAGGCCTACTGAAACATACTTCATTCTCAGTAGACGAATGTCGGTGTTGAAGTGACGAACTAATAATTCCACAAAACTGAATAGATTTCCTTAAGGATACTAACCACAGAAGCATGTGTCGGTAAATTTGAATGATGGCAGTGTATTGTACTATCTTCGACAACGCATGTGTGAGATTTGTTAGTATCCCTGAGATTTGTCTACCACACCAGATATTGGTAAGAGACATCAGTCGACAATACTTTGCAGACCCAGATGTCAATGCAAAGAAATGAAATGTGAATGCATGGGTTGATTCAATCACATTTCAACGCCTACTATTTCCCAAGCAAATTTCGAATAGTTTTGTAGTTAAATTTCACGTGTTACTGGCTAAATGGCAGCAGGCCGATTCAGAATTTTCATGTAAAATGTAGTCACAGGATCTGTTTCTACTGCTTGATTGACTGTTGAATTGAGCGTGCTCTTGTTCAGCATTTGTAAACATCAAACAAATGGTTACAACTGAATGTTGTGGAGTAAATAATGAGATGTTGTCACACATGTCTGAGCTGAGCAATTGAATAGATAAATGAATCAGACAATCAACATTCAGATGTGTTTTTCCGAATCATCACATTTTACTCGACTACGTGAAAATATCTAGTTGATTTTTTGGAATAATAATGCCTCTTCAACTAAATCAGGAACATGAGTCAACAATAAAACTATATGATAGAAGGCGTCTGAATGCACTTCGTATAGTAGTGAATGCTTACATTGTACCTTCGCTCGTAGATAAGCCAACCTGATATACGTATAACGTTAAAGACCATATGGCTTAGTTCAGAGAGTGGAACAACTGACATCGTAAATTCACACAGCGATTCGCCAATAGTTCGTATGCTTTCGCAATTTAATCGACGGAAATATTATGTCATATGGAGAAGTCAAACAATTAATTGAATAAGGGTATTTCTCTCCATGCCGAAATAACTCTTTTTACTGAATTTCAGTACTGAAACCACCCACCAATTTTTCATTCCAGACAGTGTAAGCGAACCCCATCACAGAGTCAATGTAATAAATAATGCCTTAGAGCTTTATGCAGTACTATTTAATAATGACGTCTACTCCGTAATAGAATATTACGGCAACACACTGCTCATGTTCTGTTTTTATATTATTCCCACGAAATTTCGTAAACATGGCAAGAAAATCTGTCCTTTGTTATACTGTTGAGTAAGAGTGTTTTCATGTTTAATTTTCACTCATGGGATTCGAAATCAGGACCCGAGAAATGAGTAACGAATATCCATTATGTGTACGGAATTGACCCTACCCCCATGATATATATATATATATATATATATATATATATATATATTGGAAAATCACCTTTACCTTCAGAATTAACCTAACACACGGCTGAACGCTTCTGAATGACGAAAATCAGAGAATTCACGTTTTCATGAGGACCCACTTATAAACTATTCTGGAAGTCTACATTTAACTGTATTCAACGATAAATGGATACATTACACTAAAATATAACGAGATGTCTCACGGATATTCACTCAATTTCCTGTATTACCTATGATACATTCCTGACCCTGAAATACCAGAAGAAATACTGTAGTGATTGTAGAACATAACATGATTCTCTATGGTCTGTGCACTGATGTTACCTATGGAATCTGTTTTATGTGAATATATAGCTGTCTCAAAGATATTGAAGCCTTTTGTGATGACCACTACACGCTCAAAACGTTTCATTTCTGATAATTGTGAGTGGATATACTAGTAAAACCAAATATCAAGAGTGGTGGTTATGAATAAGGCTTAATTACGAGGCAGTCGTTTTGTCTTCAAAAGAATTAATTAAATGAGCAGGTTGCATGTGATTGTAGAAATCGTAAGTGTTGTAGGCTGCACAGTATTACGTGACAGTTGGACAATTAGTATTAGACGGCATCAATTGTACGAAAATAAATAAATATAGGTGATAAGTGAGGTAGTAGAGAATATTGTTCAGATGCCTATTTATTAATTCACCTACGCCACCCTATAGAGCTAGGTATATAAGTCGGTCTACATTAGTCATTTCGAATCGTATTGGAGAAATCTTTCCAGCAACGCTACAAAGACGCACGACTTCTTCGATCAGAAGCATGATGATATGTCAACAAATCCGCAATAATCACATCATCCTAAGTGAGTCATCATTCAGAGTCATGTAAGCAGTGAACATAAACCTATCGATAATGGTTCGGTTGTAAGTGTTCAATATGAACTACTTGGATCTAGATAGGTACGGGAGCAAAATAATTTTTCCCGTTGTCACTAAGCAGATAATGATAGCAAATAGGAAGTGAAATTGATTTGGTCGAAGAAAACTAAACCGTTATTTGAACAGTATGCTGTAGGCTTCCAGGTATCGACACTTCTTATATATTTCTTGAAATAATACATCATCCTGCATAATCGAGTTCTCTATGTCCACCTGAATGCTCATTTTCTTCAGCTGAATGCCAAAAGTATCACCAGAAATACAGAAAGAGTGTTTTACTGATACAAATGCTCCTCAATTTGTGGTTATTTCAAATATGATTACTGGATGTGAATGAATAACAATCTCAAGTTTTGTTTTCTATAGACGGACACATTAACCAGTTGACAGTGTGTGTTGGTAGCTGGCATACCCTCATTCTATGTTAATCTTAATAGTAATTGAGAGACGAGATGAATATTAGTTTGGTTGATTATATAATGCTCAATGTCTTCTTTACAGAGAACTCACAAATAAAAGGTGACTTTCTTCAGTCCATTTTCTAATAAGTGTGGAGACAAGCAAGAATATTAGCCGGTAAAAAATCAACTTGGATGGAAAGTGTTTTCCATGTTCATTTTATTCAACCTCCACATTTCTCAACATAGTTCAGGTAACAGTGAATGAGAAGAGCAGAAATTGACTTTAAGAACCAACTTGTATTACTGTACCGACTGAGAATCTCACAACGAGCAGTCGATTTGCGTGTAGCAAGCAATACGAGTTTTGACACCAGACAAACAGCTTCAGTTTGTAAACTACATTTATCTAGGATATGCAAATATCTACTCACTTAATCTAATTTATCGTGTTTTGTTTGTGCTTATGTTGCAAAAGAAGACGTCAAATAGCGTCACTTGAAGTGATGAATTTCAAAAAGGTTTCAGGTTCACCGACTTTCCGTTTACAAGTGAAGCTAGAAAACAGCATCACGCTGGCTGTCAAGCTGCACTGGGACAAGCACTGTAGTCCCAGTTCCCCACCCAATCAGATTACAGTCAGCAACCTCTGTAATACTCTCATGCCTATCACAAAACCTCTATGACGACAGTCTGGTCTCTCCAAACACTTTCCCATTGTTCCTAGAGCAACGATGTGGTTCTAGGTAGAATTCCGGTGATTGAGTTACAAACTTTATTCATTCACAGTGGTCGTACTCAATCAATATTTTCAATTCCCTACCGAATTTCTTGATTGCATTACAAAATAATGTCATCCTGAACACTTTTCAATGAATAAACACATTGTCATATCAAATACTCACGTAAATGCTGGCTGTTCCCACTCAGGTCTATTCGATTTCGTAGATGTATTTACCGTTTCATCAGCCACATATCATGACGGAAATAGTAACTGGCGACTAAGATTCCTGCTACTGTTCCTTTTTTCAATCACTGTTTCAAGTGAGCATCGTCAACTCTGCTACTCGACTAGATAAAAGACTTGATTTAGTGCTCACTAGTTATGTTGAAATATATGAAGGATGAAAACGTACCTCTGTATTGCATTTTGATCATTACATTATCCTAGCGTACACTATTTACAACTAAACAATCCTGCAAACATGTAGAAACAATCTTACTGCGATTCCCACTAGTGGTCAACAAAGTATTATCGTTCTCCAAGTTGATATAAATACTATTTAGAAATCCTACATACGCCTCACTATTGATGCTTTCATTTCTAAGGTTGCGAACCATAATGTAGGGCACCTTCATAATTTGTAAAATCCTTGATGTTTTCGATTTTCTCAGAGTTACTAAAACCTTCTTAAAGGCGAATTGTCTTACGACAAACAAACAATCTCAACGCCACCCATTTCCAATACTGCTATGCTTGCGTCATGAAAAGACATTGATGCAAATCCTGTCGTTAAACTATCTTCTGGTAATACTGTTACATTTAAGCCTATTGAAATTATCTTCTCAATATCGAACTCTGTCAAGAAAATTACAATGACCCAGAACAATTTGCGTGTGGATGGATCATTTTATGTCTGACATCTGTGGTGAACATAAAGGTGAACCGCTCACTTCCGTCGATGAAAGCTCAAATGGAAAGAGATTCTGGACTTTTCGGTAAAAACAAATTAATGAAAGCAAGTCGGCCAAATTAAAAGCACATTTGAGAATGGATATTCGGTGTGCACATTTATCAACGGTTCTTCACTACCTTGCATTCATCCAGGTTAACACTTTCTACAGTTTTGTGAGTTTCATGATGCCTTAAAACATTCTCAAATAGTAACCTTGTATAAAAGAGACTAGTTATTATCTTCTGTTGACTTGTTTGACTTGATGTGACCTTATCCTGAGTGAGTTTCAAGTTTTAGATTTTAAGTCAGTTTGTTTAGCTTCTATGCGTTTGTCGGTCTGTCGGTTTGTTGGTTTGTATGTTTGTATGTTTACAAGTTGTGCTTAGATGCAGTTATTGATTTTTACCCAGGAAGCACACTTGCTTCTGTTTCGCATTGCGTATGAATAAAGTCCATTTTCCATGTGCATAGCAGAGGCGTGTGTCCACTATGTTAAGAAATGTGAACTGAGAAACTCATTCATGTAATTAACGTGAATAATGATTTCTGGTGGGCTAACTCTTCACGCAGTCACCGTGAAAATGCTGGCAGTGCTACGGTGTAAGTGGTTTTGATATACAATGAGATGTGCACCCGTTTACAATGGTATTCAAATCTAACAAGCAAATTTGGAAATAACGTCCAACCAATTCAGTCAGTTCCACTGGGACTCGAATTGCCTTCTCATCTTGTAATCGTTCTGGTGTCACACGTTGGAAGTACGAAGCCTGTATGGAGTCTAACAATACCTTTAGAGTAATGGTGGTCATAATGAATTCCCAGGTGAGGAGACACCAGTCTGATTGATTAGTCATGTACATTTGCATTGGTATAAGTACTACGGTAGATGTGGTAGATATTGAGCATGAACTCTTCTAATTTTCTTGAATGCACAACCTATTTATTCAAAGCCTCTCTGTATAAACTGGTGAATATTGATAAGGTGGACTTGTTTCACGCACTGAACACATCTCCTCACGTTACAGGTCACCTGACGAATCCATACTACTCCATCAGTGACCCGTTCACTTGATCTGCAAGTTTATGTATATCGCAGTAGACAATGGTATATCCAGTTTGTCCGGGTTCAGTCACAGTGTTTGCACTGAACACTGAATATGATGTAAGAATGTGCTTCCCTTTACTGAAAATATTTCCCACCAACTTTCTACTTGACATGAAGGAATCGTTTTGTGAAATGTGTCGGATGGAGATATCATGTTTCCATTGCAATACATTGTCAAGTCCTGGAATGAATGCAATTAAACTGAATGAATGCGTAGTAGGATTTCTAACGATGTCTATAATGCTTTATGTGATTCGGCTGCGATGTCTATGAAGACACGGAAGATGAATCTCACAGTGACATTGTATATCAAGTTGAATTCTGGTCTTAAATCCACTGGAACATTCATCTGACGATTTCTTGCACATGTCGTATCCTGTAAACGAATATTCATCGAAGTCCTTTTAAGTCAGAGATAGTGTGAAATGATGAACTTAGCCATAGGAAAGTATGAGATCGGATGCACCATTCAATTTCCCATCATCCAACGTTTACGAGGAGGTGGATGGTGATGAGTGATTCATACGCTGTTGAGCCGTTGAAGTTACTAATCACTGCCTACTATCCATTGTTGCCCAGATACATTAAATGAATGAGGCTGATACGCAATGACATTGGGAGCCAATTTAACGTAAACGACGAGCGCAGAGATAACGTATGAATATGGATAATGCTGCAAATCGAACAACTATGGGTCTCAAACTTTGGTGATGAAATTGGCATGGGAGATTGTTAAAATAACTTCACAATACGGTTAATTTACCACACCAGCAGAAAGAGCTTAAGAACAACAACTTGATAATTAAAACAAGATATTTAGCGAACAGTTGTTTTCGATAACTTCTTCTTCAGTCTTTACAGTTATAAATCCATGAATAATAGAGTACATATAGCCAACAAATGAAAATGGAAGTAATATCAGAAACTGTATTGGGGTGCATGTGTATGTTGAGGTGATAGTCCATTAATTAGCATAGTCAATTTAAAACAATTAGTCCCTTTGATAAATTTGAACAAGGCATTAAGAAGACAAATTTCGCGAGATGATATCATTTCGTAGTTTCTTTACAACCGCTTTACAACTAACATGGTTAACAATGATAAAATAAAGTTCATGAAATTTACTCAGTTAAATAAAAACAAAAGTACATACTAATGACCAATCATATTAAGATAGGTCATGCAGTCCAGGGTAGGCGAAGATTGAAGTCTATTGATTTTTGTACACACAGTTTAGGCTGTATGTGATTAATCCAAAGTGCTTCCATCACCTTCAATAACCTTGAATTAGAGTTATGTGAAATAATTGTGAAACAGTCATTAATATTTATTTTGTGACCAGACATTAATAAGTGTTTTGCAATGGATGATGCTGGATTTCTATTAAGATTAATCGCGTTGGGATTTTCGATATGGTTTACTAGCCATTTTGGAATATGTTCTTTTCGACGACATTGGAACATTCTGTTAGTTCTACCTATATAGGTGTCACCGCAGCTGCAGGTGAACTTGTAGATACAGTTTGAAGTAGAGTCCACAGAATTTCGTTCTTTAATCGTAGGAACAGGGATCGAAAATGTTCGGCCGCATCTCTTTTTCTCACTTGCCGAACATTTTCGATCCCTGTTCCTACGATTAAAGAACGAAATTCTGTGGACTCTACTTCAAACTGTATCTACAAGTTCACCTGCAGCTGCGGTGACACCTATATAGGTAGAACTAACAGAATGTTCCAATGTCGTCGAAAAGAACATATTCCAAAATGGCTAGTAAACCATATCGAAAATCCCAACGCGATTAATCTTAATAGAAATCCAGCATCATCCATTGCAAAACACTTATTAATGTCTGGTCACAAAATAAATATTAATGACTGTTTCACAATTATTTCACATAACTCTAATTCAAGGTTATTGAAGGTGATGGAAGCACTTTGGATTAATCACATACAGCCTAAACTGTGTGTACAAAAATCAATAGACTTCAATCTTCGCCTACCCTGGACTGCATGACCTATCTTAATATGATTGGTCATTAGTATGTACTTTTGTTTTTATTTAACTGAGTAAATTTCATGAACTTTATTTTATCATTGTTAACCATGTTAGTTGTAAAGCGGTTGTAAAGAAACTACGAAATGATATCATCTCGCGAAATTTGTCTTCTTAATGCCTTGTTCAAATAGTCAATTTAATGTGTATAAGATGTTTAGTCAGAAAATGTGATGAAGTGTGTGAATGAACAATTGGGTGATGTAGTGTTGTTTTATAGTTAACAGAATACAAGTGTCCTTGGGGTGAGAAAAAATGCGATAATCACAAAATACATGCAAAGACACGTTAACAAAGGAGGCAATGGATGTGAGGGCTGACCGAAAATGTCTAAAGATGAAATAAAGAGGCTAAATTGTAAATTGTAATAAAATGCTACAGAATTAGTAGGCTTAGTATAAAATCATAATAGTTGACAAAAACTGAGGGTAACAATAAGGTGAAATAAACTGGGTGGATCATAATTTTTTCGTACTATTATTATCATTATTATTATTTTGTGATATCATGTCTTTATTATCCATTTCTCCACCCAGTTTATTTCACCTCATTGTTACCCTCAATTTTTGTCAACTATTATGATTTTATACTAAGCCTTCTAATTCTGTAGCATTTTATTACAATTTACTGGTTACTTATGACACATTATGCGATGTATATGAGCGTAGAAATGGCGTTCAGGGAGTACGTTGTGCCTTTGGGCTCATAAAGCTTTATATTGGATATGATATAACAAAGTGTCGGGCGAAGCATTCACTTTTACATGGTTTAGTGTATGCACAGAGGTGGATGGTGGTGAATGTCTCACACGCTGTGGAGACATTGACGTTATCAAACACTCCACACCATCCACTATAGCCAAGACAGGGATAGACACATTCACAGACTGAGTTTGATAGGTATTGATATTGTGAGCCAGTTTCACGTGAACTTGTAGCTCGGAGTGTAAACTTATAAATAAAATACTCGATATCAAACAACTATGGATCTCAAACTATGGTCGTGAAATAGGCGTGGATGATGATTAAACTAATTGTAATATAAGGTCCAGTTACCGAAAATACAAAAAGGGCTTAAGAAAAACACAATTGTGAATTACATCTGAGATACAAAATGAGACAATTCAAATGATTGGTCAAACCAAACACAGAGCTCCGCATAAAATCCAAAAACACCGGGATTCTCTTGAGTGGGTTATTACATTCATCTTTGAATAATGAAACGTAGTAAATAATCCTCGAGTTGTCAGGTGTCTGTAGTTGAAAAATATAAAAAGCAGTCAGTGGGCACTTTCACAAGTTATCCATACCTTAACAATAGGAGAAGCTTACTTTAATTTTCCTGAAGTTCAATAGCAGAAAATCTCATCATGAAGAACTACCAAACATCCTGTCATTACTTAGTAATACAGAGAGATATAAATTATACGCACAAAATAGAAAAGTGAAAGCGATTAACAAAAATAGACACTACTCCCATAGGGTATCATAAGAGTTCACAGCCTTGATAATACAGAGATATTTACTTTCATCTTTCCGTGCATTGATCAACAATGTGCAAGCAGTTACATCATCGTGTTCCTAAACTGAATATCAAATGTTATACTATTTCCATTACTGTTGACATTTGATAGACAAAACGACTGCCTCGTAATTAAGCCTTATTCATAACCACCACTCTTGATATTTGGTTGTACTAGTATATCCACTCACAATTATCAGAAATGAAACGTTTTGAGCGTGTAGTGGTCATCACAAAAGGCTTCAATATCTTTGAGACAGCTATATATTCACATAAAACAGATTCCATAGGTAACATCAGTGCACAGACCATAGAGAATCATGTTATGTTCTACAATAATAATAATAATAATAATGGTAAAGCTTTATTTAAGACAGTATGCGAGTATACGGTACAAAAATTTTCAGCGTATTCAGTTCCAAAGTACTTTTTTCCTCACACAGGATCCACATATTAAGGTAATAATCTGAAGTATATCCTCATTTCGTTGAAGAATTGTAAAGCGTTTACTTGGGAGCAAGTTAAATCATCGCGCAAGTTTATGTATAGGTCATCTGATATAACTGGAAGATTAAAACAACGATAAATCCAGATGAAATGAAGCATTTTGGAGGAAAGTAATTTCGGTAGCCCAATGATTTAAGCAGGCCGCCGATGAACCTACAGTATTTCTTCTGGTATTTCAGGGTCAGGAATGTATCATAGGTAATACAGGAAATTGAGTGAATATCCGTGAGACATCTCGTTATATTTTAGTGTAATGTATCCATTTATCGTTGAATACAGTTAAATGTAGACTTCCAGAATAGTTTATAAGTGGGTCCTCATGAAAACGTGAATTCTCTGATTTTCGTCATTCAGAAGCGTTCAGCCGTGTGTTAGGTTAATTCTGAAGGTAAAGGTGATTTTCCAATATATATATATATATATATATATATATATATATATATATATCATGGGGGTAGGGTCAATTCCGTACACATAATGGATATTCGTTACTCATTTCTCGGGTCCTGATTTCGAATCCCATGAGTGAAAATTAAACATGAAAACACTCTTACTCAACAGTATAACAAAGGACAGATTTTCTTGCCATGTTTACGAAATTTCGTGGGAATAATATAAAAACAGAACATGAGCAGTGTGTTGCCGTAATATTCTATTACGGAGTAGACGTCATTATTAAATAGTACTGCATAAAGCTCTAAGGCATTATTTATTACATTGACTCTGTGATGGGGTTCGCTTACACTGTCTGGAATGAAAAATTGGTGGGTGGTTTCAGTACTGAAATTCAGTAAAAAGAGTTATTTCGGCATGGAGAGAAATACCCTTATTCAATTAATTGTTTGACTTCTCCATATGACATAATATTTCCGTCGATTAAATTGCGAAAGCATACGAACTATTGGCGAATCGCTGTGTGAATTTACGATGTCAGTTGTTCCACTCTCTGAATTAAGCCATATGGTCTTTAACGTTATACGTAAATCAGGTTGGCTTATCTACGAGCGAAGGTACAATGTAAGCATTCACTACTATACGAAGTGCATTCAGACGCCTTCTATCATATAGTTTTATTGTTGACTCATGTTCCTGATTTAGTTGAAGAGGCATTATTATTCCAAAAAATCAACTAGATATTTTCACGTAGTCGAGTAAAATGTGATGATTCGGAAAAACACATCTGAATGTTGATTGTCTGATTCATTTATCTATTCAATTGCTCAGCTCAGACATGTGTGACAACATCTCATTATTTACTCCACAACATTCAGTTGTAACCATTTGTTTGATGTTTACAAATGCTGAACAAGAGCACGCTCAATTCAACAGTCAATCAAGCAGTAGAAACAGATCCTGTGACTACATTTTACATGAAAATTCTGAATCGGCCTGCTGCCATTTAGCCAGTAACACGTGAAATTTAACTACAAAACTATTCGAAATTTGCTTGGGAAATAGTAGGCGTTGAAATGTGATTGAATCAACCCATGCATTCACATTTCATTTCTTTGCATTGACATCTGGGTCTGCAAAGTATTGTCGACTGATGTCTCTTACCAATATCTGGTGTGGTAGACAAATCTCAGGGATACTAACAAATCTCACACATGCGTTGTCGAAGATAGTACAATACACTGCCATCATTCAAATTTACCGACACATGCTTCTGTGGTTAGTATCCTTAAGGAAATCTATTCAGTTTTGTGGAATTATTAGTTCGTCACTTCAACACCGACATTCGTCTACTGAGAATGAAGTATGTTTCAGTAGGCCTCATTGAAGACGTTGATTAAGGTACTTTGTAAGAGTCAGACTTATTTTCCACTGGAAGTGTCGTCATGCGTAATTTGATTCAACGCATTATTCAGCTTCACACAGAACCCTAATGGAAATAGGAGGTAGTGACTGTCTCATTGACATTTTATAAATGATAAGTAACATTGCTTTTATGCGCACAGCCGACAATTAACAAGATTTGACCATGAGAACTTGTGTTGTCAAATGGGGGAAGTCCAGTGAACACAAGATCGTAAAGCCTACTGATGTCAGAAGCTTATTCACTGCAGTTCCTGTTGAGAAACCAAATATAAAACATTTTACAGGAGGAGTGTGCACTTGAGGGTAAACAACCCTGCCGTGCTTTACTAGAGACTATTGACTGCATCGTGAGCTGATTTTAGTAAGAGATCAAAAGAATACACGCTCAATATTTACGACATCTACCATAGTACTCATACAAATGCATATGGTCATGAATGGTCAGTGAGACTAGTGTCTCTTTACCTGAGTATCCATTACGGCGATCATTGATCTCAAGGTATTATGATGCTGCATAAAGCCTGCTTGCCTCCTATGTGCAACCCCAGAACGAATGCAAGATGAGAGGGTGAGTCGAGTCCCAGTAAAACTGACTGAACTGATCGAAGTTGTCGCCAAATTTGCTTGTTAAATTTGAATACCATTGTAAATGGGTGAAAACGTCTCACTGAGTGGCACGTTTCTCGATGAACTCGTCGCATTATCTGACGAGACAAAGATAGACCATTATTTTTGTTCGCATACCAAAGAGTGCACAGAGATTTGATGTTTCATTGTCGGTAGAGGTCACATCATTAGACTTCACATTTTTCCGTCCTTATTGTCTCATTAGTGAGCGTTCTTTCTTTGATCTCAGATCTCGCTCCTTCGCAATGTAATTCTGAATTCGTTAGATTATTATTTGAATAGCTTGTACCACCTTGAAATCGATATACACACTAGTCATAAATAATCCATATCGGACATTTTTATTCCTTCACTGGATTAGAACAGATAAATTCATCTAAAATTAAAACTAAGGCAGATAAAACAATGTCGAGTGTTGAGACACACCATCAACTAAGCATTGTTTGTTGTGTAGACGTGTGTGCAGCCAAAATTCCTGATAGGTATCCGAGGATTCCACCTTCATAAAGATGGGTGCGTTGGTGAAGAATGAAACTGCATAACAGGCGAACGACAAGTCTTCGTACAATGTGCTCAAGCAAGGATTGATAAAAGTGCCTTATTTGTCCGGCCGACTAGCATCTGACTGGCTGTTTAGTGCTCCATATCTCAGTCATGGAAGTCAATCCCAAGAGAAAGGATACCTTAAGAACCTACTTTGATTTGGAAATGTCCATCCAATATTGTTCTATCAAATAAGGTTTCATAGTTTTTATGCACTTTTGATTTATCTATCAAATCTGTGAAAAGTTCACACAAGAATACTGTAGCATTCAGTCGACTCGTCCAAGGTGAATTAAGTGTACATTTAGAAAATCAAAAAAGTGATCCAGCGAAGAGTCGTTTTTCAACGAGTTTATCATCAAGCTCCACAGTCGGTGCGTCGGTGGCACAGTGGTTAGGACTCTCGCCGACCATGCACATGTTCCAGGGTTCGAGCCCACGCCGACGCACACCTGATATCTATGGTCGGCCTGGGAAATTTGGACTACCGATACCTATCCAGTCTAGAAAATGGTCATTTGACGCCTACAATCCAAAGCTTTCGAAATCTATAACATTTATGTATATGACGCCTTTATTATTTGTGATGGTGATTTTAACTTGAATAATATATTAAATGTATTTAATGGTTGCCATCCTGCGTTTAAATTCAGACTCGAAATGGAGAATGAAGTCTAGCATTCATTTCCTCGATGTGAACTTATCAAGGAGGACCGAGGGAACTCTGAAGAGATCGATTTATTGAGAGTTGTCATGGAATGGTCAACTGACAAATTTCTACGGCTGGGTACCCATTGATCGAAAACGAAACCTGGTCCGATCGCTTGCCACTCGCATTTGGTTCATATGTAGCCCTAATACTGTGGAAGATGAGTTGTACCTTTTGAGGAAAATCTTAATAGAAAATGGGTTTCCACCACGTTTTGTATATTAATTAATTTTTCCTTCACGTTCCTCAGCGGAACATAGGGCTTCAAGCTAGTGGCTTCAAGTTTCTGTAGCAGTGTTTATTTTACAGTATGGGGTGGCTAGCCTCATGCCCAACCTTTCCTCTTTACCAGCATTTTTTCTGGCTTAGCGAGGTAAAGAAGTGCGCTGTCGCCGGGTATCGAACCCCGGGCCATGTGCATGGTTGGCGAGTGTCCTAACCGCTATACCACCGACGCCCGTTATATAAATAAGAATATATATTCAAATCCTATAAAACGTGACTTGTCATCCGTACCCAAGAAAATACCTTACATAAGCTTGGAATTAAAAGGTGACTTAGCTTCCGATATCATTATATGGAGGATATCACAGTCCCTGCTTCATCTTTGAGAAAAGACTTCACCAGAAGACCATTACTGTTCAATAACCTGAAGAACAGGGTTCCGCTGTTGACCAACTCTATGTGTGTTTATCAATTCGCCTGCTCGTGTGGAGATAGGTATATCAGTCGTTCGACTCGAGATTTGTCCAAGAGGGTGCAAGAACACTATCTTGCATGGTCACGACGAGAGATGGAAGTGGAGCAATAAGAAGCGCGATGATTGAACATCTGGTCGATAATGATCACCCTATCTCTGTAGCCTCTGCCTTGAAAGTCATCTACAAGGCAAAGGGTAATTCACCCAAATCCCTACGTACTCAAATCATCTGTATTGCTGAAGCGTTGGCTGTAGAAACAGAAAAGCCAGATCTCTGTGCACAGAAAACGTTCGTTCAACCCCTCCAACTTACGCTGTCTTATTGCATCAATGCTAAAGTATGGAAATCCCCAATCATATTTTAGCTCTACAAATTTTTCATTTCGTCTATTCAATTTGTACTCTCTTCCTTATTACGTCAAATGTTACTATTACTACTCTCACTTTGAACTGTCCCCGTTATTATTTCACTTGTTTTACTTGTCATTCTAAATCAATTCCTTTTTACAACGTTAAATTCTATGCTGTCGAATTTCACACAATATTACGTAACGTTTTCATTTTTATTTTATTCGACTTGTCTACTAGTCCAATAATTGCACACCCTTTTTCAAGTTCTATCTATCCTATGAATTATTCTATATATGACATTAATTTACTTTGCCATTTGACATTTAACTATGATTATGATCACAAACATTTCAGTTTTTAATTGCATTTCATACTATAATTATTATTTTATGCATTCACAACTATGATTGAATTCTCTCATTGAATCAAACTTCTTTAAAGCCATATATATACGATTGTGGCGCTTGATGATAAATTCGTTGAGAAGAGTCTCTTCGCTTAACCACTTGTATCGATTTTCATTATATAACAATGGGAATTTTTCATGAGTTACAGTGTACATTGTCAATGTTTGATTCACGTGATACAGGTTGAACTTGCGATCTAGCATATCAAGTTGATTTTCCTGACATATTTCGGCGAGCGATCTTGTTAAAGGACGGAATCAGTATTCCTCGAATAATTCTGGAAATTTCGAACATTGTACTCAGTGGTTTGATTTCATGGTGAACTGAGTCAAAACTTTGTCAATCAGATTTCCTAATTTTACCTCTTAAAGACTCTTCACACATCACAAATAACACTCAGATTCACACATTTCGAACAGAGCAAAAATCGTCTTAGGATCAAAAGTCATCTACTTTGGAATGGCTGAAGATTACTGCAGTAGTTTTCATCAACAGCGAAGAAATTGCTATATTCGTCTGGGCCAGTGACTTCAGTTGCTACCGCTCTGAACTAGTACTCATCAGCCACGCCTACTTGTTACCATTCAATCGTGTAAATCCCATGAAATTCCGTGAACTGTATTTAGTCGAATCAGTCACTTCTTAAATTATCGAATCAGAAACGTTTAGTGTCGAGATCCAGCGAGTCACATGGCAATATCATTAATCAAATTCTAGTCGTCAAATATGATGTTCGTCCGAGCTGTAGGCTGTTTGCTGTGCCTTCTAGTAATTGACGTGATATCGTGTGTGTTGTATGCATGATCTCTAGTGTTTTTGTGTACCTATTCTGTTGAAAATTTCTCTCGAAGCGGCTGTTAAGTGCAGGGATATTCTGAAAGTTATAATTGACATGAGTTTTCGGTAATTTGTTGTCAGAATAGGAGTGAAGTCTTCGTATCTGGTTAATGGTAGTTATCAGTCTGACTTACAATGGGTGAGCGTAGGGGATGAGCAGGATAATACGATTACCTCTCTGTGTTGTTTGTCTAGAAGTAGTGGTTGAATGTGAGGAATAGATGAGTGGGACCGTCAATGAATTCGGAGGGTTGTGAACAGATTCAGTCAGATCAGCACTAAACAGCAAATCATCAACACTGAGTTGGTGAAGCAAATAAAAGTGATTAGACGGTGAACAGGAGAATGAGCGAATGCACGAAATCTGAAATACGACATTCACAGAAGCACTGTTAGATAAGTGAGCCACTTTGTTCAGACAAACCATTCAAGTTACATAAGCACATAATGAAAAATCGAAACGCCTCCCACTCATCTCACCTCATCACTACACACATTCAAAATCGAATAACGTCGTCATAACCAGTCACTGAATTAGACGCTCGTTAGTTAGGTATCCATTCAACTCACCCACTCACTTTATCATCCAATCATTCAGACACACCAACAGTATACATCAGAATATTTCTATTAGTACACACTCATTGAACGACAGCCGCATATGTTCACATCACCGTTTTCTGGCATAGTATAAATACGTCTCTGTATTCCTGGGTTCTTATCATCGTCATCGACGAGTACCAGTGGCTATCAGTGAGAGTGGTGAGTCGTTTTGATAAATGTGATGGCGGTATCAACGTTTCTTCTGTTCAGATGTGCTACCTGCTTCTTACTGTTTTAGTGATTTCAGTTGTCGACTGTAGGCGTATTGAAGCGAATCATTCAACCGGAGTCGACGTGCACCACCATGCATCCGTTCAAGGTGAGATACACTCCATATTTTCTCAGTTATCTGCACATGCGAAATAATCCAGTTTGTTGATGTACGCCAGCTATTGTTTGAATTTATGAAGTAGGCTGTCTCCAGTCATCGTGTGCTTTTGTAGGGCATATTTAGGCCAATATTATCTGTCTGAAGACGATGACATTCGTCACAATTCTGGTGAAGTTCAGATATGAGATGTGTTCTATCCAGTGATTCCCACTTCTGCAGATGCATATGATGTATAGGTGTCTGTACGTATTTGTGTAAAACGTTGAATAAGGTGTTTATTCATCAGAAAACATTATACACACTTGGACATTTCACACTACTACCTTTTCTGATCACGTATTTCATTACTCTCTTCTTTGCAGTTGTAAACAACAAACTTGTGGGTGAACAGATTCTGACGGGCGACGAGAGACGTAATATCAAAAAGAGAAACGTGTGGCAATATGCAGTGTGCATGGTTTTAGGTCCTATTTGTAATATTCTAAACGTGGCTGACCGAAAACCCTCTCAGCCTGTTTTCACATTTGACGGATTCTAATAAATGTTTCGTGATGTATACACTGGTGATTCATCAATATTGACTTTTCGCACCTGCGTGATTATTGGTTGTTAATATTTTTTTATGTGACATTGATTTTCCTAACTGTATAAATACAGAGTTTGGTTTAACATTTCCGACTGTTGTAGAGACAGTGAAAGCTCTCGAATCAACGTCCAGTTTTCTTTCTCTGTCTTGCATGCCCGGCGGTATTATTATTGTTGTTGTTGTTGCTTACGTGCGATTAGGACAGATTAGCCAGCTAGTCAAGTTAGATTCGCTCGTAGTCTACAAGGTCATAATATTCATACATAACATTTCGTCACATATTTCCATGTTTTCTCATTTGTCTTCGCATTGTCATCACACACATTACTTTTGTCGCGTATCTTGAACTCCAATTAACGTGAAGTATTTTGGTTGACGAAAGAGTCGAGAAGGTGTCGTCATGTAGGAGGTGGGTGTCGAGAAGGCGTGTGTAACCATATTCCTTCACAGTACGTGAAGCGACTGCTCTCTGTCTGTAGAGTAAATGGTGTTTTGATGAAGAAGAGCAGCAGCGTCTCACGAGTTTCGATCCATTCACACGCAAATAGTTCTGGATCATTGTAATTTTTCTGACAGGGTTCGATATTGAGAAGATAATTTCAATAGGCGTAAATGCAACAGTATTACCAGAACATAATTTAGTGATACGAATAACATCGATATCTTTTCATGCCACAAGTATAGCATTATTGGAAATAGGTGGCGTTGACGACAACATCAGGTACATCGTAAGACAATTCGCTTTTAGGAAGTTTTGGAAACTTTGAGACTATCGAGAATATCAGGGGTTCTAAAAATTATTAGGGTGACTTACCTTATGGTTTGCAACCTTAGAAATGAAAGCATCAATAGTGAGGCGTATGTAGGATTTCTAAATAGTATTTATATCAACTTGGAGAACGATAATATTTGTTGACCACTAGTGGGAATCGCAGTAAGATTGTTTCCACATGTTTGCAGGAGATAATATGGCAAAACTGTTTAGTTATAAATAGTTTACACTTGGACAACGTATTGATCAAAATGCAATACAGAGGTACGTTTTCATCCTTCATATATTTCAACATAACTAGTGAGCACTAAATCAAGTCTTTTATCTAGTCGAGTAGCAGAGTTGACAATGCTCACTTGAAACAGTGATTGAAAAAAGGAACAGTAGCAGGAATCTTAGTCGCCAGTTACTATTTCCGTCATGATATGTGGCTGATGAAACGGTAAATACATCTACGAAATCGAATAGACCTGAGTGGGAACAGCCAGCATTTACGTGAGTATTTGATATGACAATGTGTTTATTCATTGAAAAGTGTTCAGGATGACATTATTTTGTAATGCAATCAAGAAATTCGGTAGGGAATTGAAAATATTGATTGAGTACGACCACTGTGAATGAATAAAGTTTGTAACTCAATCACCGGAATTCTACCTAGAACCACATCGTTGCTCTAGGAACAATGGGAAAGTGTTTGGAGAGACCAGACTGTCGTCATAGAGGTTTTGTGATAGGCATGAGAGTATTACAGAGGTTGCTGACTGTAATCTGATTGGGTAGGGAACTGGGACTACAGTGCTTGTCCCAGTGCAGCTTGACAGCCAGCGTGATGCTGTTTTCTAGCTTCACTTGTAAACGGAAAGTCAGTGAACCTGAAACCTTTTTGAAATTCATCACTTCAAGTGACGCTATTTGACGTCTTCTTTTGCAACATAAGCACAAACAAAACACGATAAATTAGATTAAGTGAGTAGATATTTGCATATCCTAGATAAATGTAGTTTACAAACTGAAGCTGTTTGTCTGGTGTCAAAACTCGTATTGCTTGCTACACGCAAATCGACTGCTCGTTGTGAGATTCTCAGTCGGTACAGTAATACAAGTTGGTTCTTAAAGTCAATTTCTGCTCTTCTCATTCACTGTTACCTGAACTATGTTGAGAAATGTGGAGGTTGAATAAAATGAACATGGAAAACACTTTCCATCCAAGTTGATTTTTTACCGGCTAATATTCTTGCTTGTCTCCACACTTATTAGAAAATGGACTGAAGAAAGTCACCTTTTATTTGTGAGTTCTCTGTAAAGAAGACATTGAGCATTATATAATCAACCAAACTAATATTCATCTCGTCTCTCAATTACTATTAAGATTAACATAGAATGAGGGTATGCCAGCTACCAACACACACTGTCAACTGGTTAATGTGTCCGTCTATAGAAAACAAAACTTGAGATTGTTATTCATTCACATCCAGTAATCATATTTGAAATAACCACAAATTGAGGAGCATTTGTATCAGTAAAACACTCTTTCTGTATTTCTGGTGATACTTTTGGCATTCAGCTGAAGAAAATGAGCATTCAGGTGGACATAGAGAACTCGATTATGCAGGATGATGTATTATTTCAAGAAATATATAAGAAGTGTCGATACCTGGAAGCCTACAGCATACTGTTCAAATAACGGTTTAGTTTTCTTCGACCAAATCAATTTCACTTCCTATTTGCTATCATTATCTGCTTAGTGACAACGGGAAAAATTATTTTGCTCCCGTACCTATCTAGATCCAAGTAGTTCATATTGAACACTTACAACCGAACCATTATCGATAGGTTTATGTTCACTGCTTACATGACTCTGAATGATGACTCACTTAGGATGATGTGATTATTGCGGATTTGTTGACATATCATCATGCTTCTGATCGAAGAAGTCGTGCGTCTTTGTAGCGTTGCTGGAAAGATTTCTCCAATACGATTCGAAATGACTAATGTAGACCGACTTATATACCTAGCTCTATAGGGTGGCGTAGGTGAATTAATAAATAGGCATCTGAACAATATTCTCTACTACCTCACTTATCACCTATATTTATTTAGTCTCGTACAAGTGATGCCGTCTAATACTAATTGTCCAACTGTCACGTAATACTGTGCAGCCTACAACACTTACGATTTCTACAATCACATGCAACCTGCTCATTTAATTAATTCTTTTGAAGACTACAGAGCCAAATATTTTTTTATCACAATTCACACAAATATTAGAAATGCCCATCTTATCCGTCATAATTTTGCTCTTAATGTGCTCTCTACACAACCTGCTCTCTCAATGTTATACGAATTATCATTAGTCGGAAATATTGTGGTTTTATAATCAGTTTGATGTGTCATCACACCTTAACCACAACTATAGTTTGCTACTGAAGTTTATCTCTTTTAATACATTAGTTTCCTATCGGATTAGAAGTGATTATCTTGTAGGTGTACAGTCTCTTATACACATGCCTTGTAAATATTCTACTCTCTGTTGAACGATGATCATTCTAGTGGCCATATTCCCAGTGTAGACATTTGTGGGCTGTTTACTCAGACCACGGGTTATCCTTGATATAGATCTGATGTTGCTTATATTCAAAAAGTGGGAATTCGCTCCTTCCAAAATTTGAATAATGCACTATGAATACAAATTTCGCGAGATGACATCTTCATTTCCTAGTTTCTTTACAACCGCCTTAAAACTAAGATGGTTAACGTTAATAAAACCAACGCACATTCTACGCCGAATCTCTTTTTTTCTCAACGTTATGTAGATGAAACTCTTCCAATGTCGTCGAAAAGATAATGTTCCAAAATGGCCACTAAATCATATCGAAAATCCCAACGCGAATAATCTTAATAGAAATCCAGCATCATCCATTGCAAAACATTTATTAATGTCTGGTCAAAAAATCAATATTAACGACTGTTTCACAATTATTTCATCACATAACTCTAATTCAAGGTTGGTTATAGAAGGTGATGGAAGCACTTTGGATTAATCAAATAGCGCCTGAACTGTGTGTACAAAAATCAATAGACTTTAATCTTCGCCTACCATGGACGACTACATGACCTATTAAAATATGATTGGTCATTATTATGTACTTTTGTGTTTTTTATTTAACTGAATAATTTTCATGAACTTCATTTTATCATTGTTAACCATGTTAGTTGTAAAGCGGTTGTAAAGAAACTACGGTATGATGCGATCATCTCGCGAAATTCGTCTTCGTATAACCTTCTTCAAATTAATCAAAAGGACTAATTGTTTTAATTCTTTCCAAATGTCATAACTTGAAATAAGTGGATGAAAAAATTATTTCGCTGGAGAATGCGTGAATGATATCTTTCTATTTCACAGGTTGTTGGCTGCTGTAAACTACGTGTAATTTCAACGGTTGTGTACAATGGCATTGCATACTTGAATATTTGGACGCCAATAGAGAAAAACATAATGAGATGGACGCATCCGGAGTATAACTATTACAATTTTTAGTTTAATTCACCTTCAATTTTAAACGCTTTCAAACTATGCGAGAAAAGCAAAAGGACAAGAAAGGAAAGTAACTTATATTTGAAAGAAAGAAACTATCCTTTCGTCTCCTATTCACAGGAGAAGCAGTATCAGATAAGTTGGACAAGAGGAGGAAAAGAGCAGTACAGTGGTACTTCCCTGGTGACGCCGTTTTGCACCACAAACTTCATAAATCAGTTTGAAACAGGTGATAACCCGACTGATGTTACTACAAACGCATTGTTAAATTTACGTGCAACTGCGGCAGCAAATAAATTGAGAGGTGAGAGCGAAGGTCTTCTGTTGAGTTTTCAGGACATATTCAACGGAACTTAATAAGTGCAACTTCCAGACATCTCTTGGATACCAGTCAATTTGTCGAGAATTCCAGATCCTTGGGAATATCGAACGTACGAAGGGCAGCAAACTCACAATGATTTCGTGAAGAGATTGTCTTCAAATGATTTCAATGGACGCAGAAATGAGGTGTGGGCTATATCTCAATCACTTTATAACAGCTATGGATCTCTAACTGTATTTTCTTGGGTACGGATGACAAGTCACGTTTTATAGGATTTGAATATATATTCTTATTTATAAAACGGGCGTCGGTGGTATAGTGGTTAGGACACTCGCCGACCATGCACATGGCCCGGGGTTCGATCCCCGGCCGGCGCACTCCTTTACCTCACTGAGCCAGAAATAATGCTGGTAAAGAGGAAAGGTTGGGCATGAGGCTAGTAACCCCATCCTGTAAAAATTAAATGCTGGTACAGAAACTTCAAGCCACTAGCTTGGAGCCCTATGTTCCACTGGGAACGTGAAGGAAAAATTATTTTATTTTTTTAATTTTATGCACTGAAATTTAACTGTCTTAGTATGTTTAATATTTACTTATTGCATAGAAATTGGTTCACGATAGCTTCCCATTATCTGCTGTATGCACCATATTTATATACGCTTCACAGTTGTAACTGTTGATTTGGTGTGTCATCGATTTGGCGGTAACGACATATGTGGTGCAGGTTTCGATTCCTAACATGCATAAACCTTTACATTGCACTAGCCGGTTGTAATTCAAACAAAGAGAGTTGTTTGAGTGTGAGACCAGAAACCTCATCGTGCTAGAAGAAACCTACTGACAGTGAAACTCCGAAATTCATGCTTGAAGCCTTATGCTGTACTTTGATCACAAAGAGATAAAATTATGTGACTGAAGTTGTTTGCTGGCATAACCGTAGTCTGAGTCTGTCATCCGCAGTGCTGTTTATATGCAAATTCGAATTAACTTTGACGCTGCTTTCCTGTTTCTCTGAAAAACCCACACTGACTGCATTTTATGACATTCAGCCACAGATAGCTGACAATTCGAGCTTTATATATAATATTACATTATTCAATGTTTATTGAAATACCGTATTCAGGATGAATCAGGTGTTTTTGGATTGTATGCGCTACCATATATGTGTTTTGGATAGTCATATAAATTGTCTCGCCATGTATCTTCGCAGAAATTATCAAGTTGATGTTCTCAAGCTCTTTCTGCTTGTGTAGTAAATTAACCGTATAATGAAGATAGTTTAACCATCTCTTACGCCAATTTCATCACCACAGTTTGAGATCCATAGCTGTTATAAAGTGATTGAGATATAGCCCACACCTCATTTCTGCGTCCATTGAAATCATTTGAAGACAATCTCTTCACGAAATCATTGTGAGTTTGCTGCCCTTCGTACGTTCGATATTCCCAAGGATCTGGAATTCTCGACAAATTGACTGGTATCCAAGAGATGTCTGGAAGTTGCACTTATTAAGTTCCGTTGAATATGTCCTGAAAACTCAACAGAAGACCTTCGCTCTCACCTCTCAATTTATTTGCTGCCGCAGGTGCACGTAAATTTAACAATGCGTTTGTAGTAACATCAGTCGGGTTATCACCTGTTTCAAACTGATTTATGAAGTTTGTGGTGCAAAACGGCGTCACCAGGGAAGTACCACTGTACTGCTCTTTTCCTCCTCTTGTCCAACTTATCTGATACTGCTTCTCCTGTGAATAGGAGACGAAAGGATAGTTTCTTTCTTTCAAATATAAGTTACTTTCCTTTCTTGTCCTTTTGCTTTTCTCGCATAGTTTGAAAGCGTTTAAATCCATCACATATCGTGATCTACCTGAGATTGAATTACCGACTTCTAAATTATCAAATTCGAAAAATATACAAATGGAATTCTGCAATTCCCACAACAAGATCACACATCAAATTTCACTCGTCAAATAAGATATTGGTGAATTCTGGCCAGAAAAGAAGAATAGAGTGGATGTGCAACAAACGCATGAGTGAGACATGAGTGAGGATACCAATGATCAGATTCAGTCAGACAAGCGCTAGACAACAAATCACTAAGCCAAGGAGAAGGAACCAAATAGAAAGGGTTAGACGGTGAATAGAAAACTGAGTGAATTTCTGAAATGCTGAATACCACATTCATCGAAGCACTGTTAGATAAGTGAAACACTTTATTCAGACAAATCGTTCAATTTGCATAAGGCATACAATGAAAAATCAAACCTGCATCTCACCTCACCACTACTGACCTACACCATTAATCAATAATCGTCATCATGACCAATCACTGTATTAGGCACTGCTTCATCAGACATCCTCAAAACCACCCACTCACTTTCTCATTCACTCATTCAAACACACAAACAGTGTCCATCAGAATATTTCTACTGGTCACACTCATTGACCGACCACCACACCTGTTCACATCACAGTCTTCTTGCAAAGTATAAATACGTGGATATATTCCTGGGTTTCTATCATCGTCATCCACGAGTATCAGTCGCATCCAGTGAGAATTGTGAGTCAGTGTGTGACATTTGATGGTGATGTTCGTGTTTCATTCTGTTTAGATTTGCTACCTACTTCTTACAGTTCTAGTGATTTCAACTGTCGACAGTGCACGTATTGAAGCGAATCATTCAACCACAACCAACGTGCGCCACGATTCATCCCTTCAAGGTGAGATATGCTCCACATTTTCTCGGTCATTTATTTGTGCATGTGAAATATTCCGTTTTCTGTATGCACAACAGCTGTTATTTGAATTGGTGAAGTAAGCTGTCTCGACAGACTGTGTGTTTTTGTTAGGCACACACATATATGCAAAATGTTTGATGGTTTTCATCTTGGTGACAAGGTCTGTGGTCTCGCACCACCGGTTTACTGATACGTGTATACACGCTGCCTGATTTGTTTGCACAATGCCATACTCACATGGAGTATTAATTGGTTGGAAGTCAAACGTTGTGGATTGCTGCAATACTTGTGTTCCTTTCTCAATTGGTTTGACACTGTCATTGCATGTTCTCAACATTCTGCAATGATGACTGACAGTTTCACTCTCCAAAGAGACGAGAATTTCACTTTCACAAATGTGAATCAGATTTCGACATGATGCTTAATGTGTTTTCCTCTGTATTACTTTCCAGGTGGTGACAATCATTCTGGTCTCCAGTATCATCCAGTTGTGGATAAACTAGGGGGGCGTGCGTGGATATGTATCCTTTCTCCGATTGTTTGTATATTTATCCTTGCTACAGCACAGTGATGTATCTTGTCGGTTGTCGCCAACTGGCGTATAGCCCAACATTGAATATCCAATAAAAGAGGCTATAATTCAGGTTCAAGTTACTTTCGTTTTCTATCAGAATCCTGTCCTGCAATAGAGATGGATGTGTGAGCGTATCATCGAAACAGAACACAACTAAGATTACTTATCGTTTATGATCAGATGAAATGAAATACGTACTGCTAATAATGCAAGGAAATCGAAAAATGAAGGGTAGCAATTAGTGTAGAAGTTGAACGGTTATATCGCTTGACGCGAAATTCGATACATATAAGGAATCGTTCAGAAATGAGTGTCTATTCGAATCGATTACATTGAAAGCAGATGAAGATGAGGATAATGTGATTGAAAATAATGTGATAATGAGGAGAATGATAAGATGCAGAAGGTTTCATGGGATAGGGAATCGGTCATTCTGGTACGAACATATATTGATCGAAATTCATCTCAGCCTTAAATGCTTTTTATGCAAGATAATTTTCGGAGCTCACAAGTGTTACGTTTATCTGGTCTCCTGCTAGTAGGCTCCGAAGACATCCGTCTTCGTGCAGTGCATCTAGTTAAGATCAATTTGCGATGGGGATATCCTTGTGTTGAACAGCTAGACGATATCTGACCACGGATTCGGACTACTCAAATTAATTTTCAAGTATTCGATGTTAGAGTAATTCGATTTGTTCCAGTTGGGATCATCGATTGAACCCAGTAAGACTAGGACAGAAATAACGCTGCGAGTACTGGAGAGCAGTTTGTCCTTGTTCGACAGCCGTCGTCATTGCGAACCCACAAGATTTCAGATCAACCTCTTTCCTGGTATAAATGAAGCACAAGAATGAATCAATAGTGTTCTCCAATTAATAATAAATAATAGGTACTTTATCTCTCATCACAATCCGCCTACGTGTATATCACAATCTCTTTCTCACTTCTATTCCCGTATCCACGGTTATCATTTAAAAGTATAATGTGAAATGTGATGTGTGTGACATTGAAGTGAAGAACACAAAGAAGTCAGATATCACAAAATTATAGAAATAGTAAATTGATAAACATAGACAACGTTTGACTAACTCATAACGACTTAACTTTCTTGATTCCATCAACAAAACGCAGTAAGCTCAAGTGAAATCAAAACGAGTATACCGATGTGTCGGACGCGTAACACGATTAGGTGTGGATGGCTTATCACAGTCAAAGTAACTTATCTAGCTTGATGAATAATGAGAGACGAATTAAACTGAATCACCCTAGGTTACTCTTTCACAAGTATTATCAGTCGTCGAATTAATCCAATTTCACATTCAAATAACTGATGATAGCGATAATAGAATATTCCTGGTTGATTAGCATAGAGAATCGTTGAGATTATGGTCATTTCTGGCTGTAAATCTACATCTGTCATCATCGCCTCACATCATCCTTTGAATATCACACTTGCATCGAACAACAACTCGTTCTTTCTCCCTCCCGTTTTACTTGAGCGACTGTCTGGCATGTGATGTCACCCAGTGGAATATCGGCGTGTGATATGATGCTATGTCTCAGGAGAAAGGCTCTCCATATCATCTCCAGATACACGTCTGCCTACTTTCTCACTATTTACATATTTTGTGTTATCGTGAAGTTGTCAGCACAGGGAAATTGTATCTAATCGTTTCCCAAGTCGTTGACAGTTACAACAGTGAGTGAAAATGATGATTTTCTTACTCACGTTGGCACAGTCAACCGAGAATGCGAGAGATTTCGACTCAGGTCCTTAACAGATGATCATTTCAAAGCCTTGATTCTCATATGCAGTCTTCAATCTCCTCGTTTCACAGATATCTGAACTCGACTGTTCAATCAGCTAGAACATTACATGACATAGCTGATGAATATCAACGACTGATTAATTTGCAGAAAGACACACACCTGGTCGAATCAACACCTTCGAGAAGCTCTGATATTCATGCATTACGAAAGAGCGAAAATCTCTCATCATCCAGTCCTGACCCACCTTCTTCTAATGTTCCGCAGAAATCTACACATACTCGTCCAACTTCACAAAATACTGCAAAGAAGACCCCACCATCACCATGCTGGCATTGTGGCGCATGGCACTTTGTAAAGTCTTGCCCATACAAAAATCATCGTTGCAGCAAGTGCAAAATCATCGGTCATAAAAATGGTTTTTGTCAGCCACGCAAACCCAGATATCATAATCCAGAGAAATCTCGCCAAACTGTTGGTCCTAAATCCCCAAAAAAGTCAATGAGTCTAGTCTCAACCTGTCAAGTCACAACACCAGGTATGCGGAAATATCTTGATCTTCAGATGAACGGTCATGATGCACGTCTGCAGCTAGATACCGCCTCTGATATTACTGTTATACCAGAGAAACTTTGGAATAATATTAGCAGACCACCAATCGCAAATACTTCTCAGACTGATGTCAGCGCCTGTGGTGGGCGCCTCAAACTAATTGGTGAACTCAAATGTTCCGTTTCCTTCCGCAATACCAAATTCACAGGAATTTGCTGCGTCACCAAGAGTGATCTAAATCTTTTGGGACTTGATTGGTTCGATCGTTTGCATCTGGCTGATGTCCCACTAAATTCGCTATGCAACGCAGTCAAGAAGCATAAAATTTCAAGCACTTCTGGACGAAGCCGATGCCGCAAACCCGACAGGCAGACGCAACGACAGACGTCCACAACAAGCCCAAAGGTTCCAGATAAACCCCCAGGAAAACATCCTACTAATCATCAATCTTCTCAAAAGGGAAGGTGATATGTATCCATATATATATACAAATATATATATATATATATGTGTGTATGGTGATCTCTCTTTCTGTTGCTCGCTTAGTCTCTGACCATTTCACTTTGATGAACCTGTCTCCTTTAACAATGTATATTCCCCTTATATTATATATAATATGAGTGTTTGTTGACAATCCGTTGCTTGGTGACATATTTCCATATTATATGTGTGGTTGTTGACATGTCTGCTATATTTTGCTATGTATATATGGATCGGGACTCCATTATAATTAGCCATTCATGTTAAGACTGTCTATTTATTTGTTCACACACTTTGTCTGAACATTCATATATATTTCGCTCACACAATCTTGTGTGACTACTTACTTTTGGTGTGATACCACTTATTGCTTCTCCTGGTATAAGAATAAAACTTGTGCACTGTGGTAGAGTGAAATTCCATTATGGGTAAATTTTGTTTTGATAAAGTCTCACAGCGTTATACAGTAATGTTTACTGATGACGTTTCGAGCACAATTTATTGCTCATAATCATATCAAGGTAATCACACGACTTCCTAAATTCATTTATATAGTTCCATTGTTTTTCTCTTGATTTTCACTTGATTTGATTGGTAATAGTATATTCCATATTTCAGGTATGAGTGACGAGTCATTCCTATTGCATGTGTTGGGTGTAGACTCGATGAACAAGAATTCAGTAAACATTACTGTATAACGCTGTGAGACTTTATCAAAACAAAATTTACCCATAATGGAATTGCTTCTCCTGGTGTTTTGGAAAATAGAAGTATCATCGCAAACCTAGTGGTCTTCTGATTTCCGTCTTTCTTGCGTCAGGACTATTAAATTCTCGACCAGTACATAACAATAATTTGGCGACGAGTACATAACAATTTGGCGACGGGAAAAACTACTATTAACCACTCAGCAGCAGCAACATAACAGTCTCCAAGATTCTTCAGAACGCTAGATGTTTTCCGCGATATATCTGAGCGCTGCTTAAAGTTTGCCGAATAAATCTGCTTCCTAGGTCTACTGACACATAAATGAGACGATAATAGCATATTTTCGAACCATATACCTTCACAAATAACATACAAAGTTGAGAGGCAAGTGAAATTCTAAAGAAAAGTTTTCGAAAATGAGGAAAAGTCAATTTAAAACGTTGGTGTGCAGTTAAGAGACAACTGAAGTCGAGGAATGCGGCAAATCGACTGCTTATCGTAAAATAATAAGATCTGCAAATTGTCCAGATTTATCTAAGAATGGATACTGAACAAAAAGTACTCTTTTCGATAAATTTACCATCAGGCTCTTTAGTTATATATACATTATAGTTATTGGATTCACATTTCCTAACAGAATGGACACACGCCTCTGCTATGCATATGGAAAATGGATTTTATTCGTACGCAATGCGAAACAGAAACAAGTGTGTTCCTGGGTAAAAATCAATAACTGCATCTAAGCACAACTTGTAAACATACAAACATACAAACCAACAAACCGACAGACCGACAAACGCATAGAAGCTAAACAAACTGACTTAAAATCTAAAACTTGAAACTCACTCAGGATAAGGTCACATCAAGTCAAACAAGTCAACAGAATGTTTTAAGGCATCATGAAACTCACAAAACTGTAGAAAGTGTTAACCTGGATGAATGCAAGGTAGTGAAGAACCGTTGATAAATGTGTACACCGAATATCCATTCTCAAATGTGCTTTTAATTTGGCCGACTTGCTTTCATTAATTTGTTTTTACCGAAAAGTCCAGAATCTCTTTCCATTTGAGCTTTCATCGACGGAAGTGAGCAGTTCACCTTTATGTTCACCACAAATGTTAGACATAAAATGATTGAAAACAACTTCGAATTCGCCATACTGCTCAAAGAATTTTCACTGGAGATTCGAATAAATCTGATGAAAGGAGATGCTCTTTGTGTACACCCCAGTTTTCACAGCTTCAAATACGCCCCACCATTTTGTGCTACATGCCTTTATTCGTAAGAAAATAATTCAGCTACTTCAACTATCATTCATCCAACTCAGCCACTACGCCACACGTGATTCTTTTATATTTGTTGTTTTTTATTTCTCTATAATATTTGCAATTTTCAGATGGTTTTCATTCCGTTCGTTTCCGTGTAGAGCATAGGGTCACAAAGTATGTTTCCAAAATGCTGCAGACCTTTATTAACAACTGTCTTCGCTCAATACTGAAGATCAGATGGTCGGAAAGAATCACCAACAAGGAATTATAGGAACAAACAAAACAAGAACCAATCGCCCAACAAATATGCAGGAGAAAGTGGAGATGGATCGGACACTTGCTGAGGAGACCGCTGGGTGACATCGCGCGCTAAGCCCTCGAGTGGAACCCGAAAGGGAAGCGGCGTGTGGGACGTCCAAGGGTGACATGGAGGAGATGGTGTAAAGAGGAGTTGAAAGAATATGGTTTAACATGGAGACAGGCGAAAAGTATAGCAGAAGACAGAAGAATATGGAGACGTGCAGTTAAAGCCCTATGTTCCACTAGGAACCCAAGGGAGCAATAATAATAATAATAAAAATTTCTCTATAATATTTGCAATTTTCAGACGGTTTTCATTCCGTTCGTTCCCGTGTAGAACATAGGTCTTCGAAGATGCATCACCACAAAATCGCAGGTTTCAAGGTCATGTGATTTTAATCGATTCTACGGATTCTACGTGATAGTATGGCGCGATATCATTCGACGGCATCTTCAATATATGTTCACTACACCTCCATCGGTTACGGAATAATATAAATAGCAGTTTGTATGCCTATGTGAGTGCATGTGGTTCATATGATACCTATAGTGACATATGTGTCTATTTTATCAATATTTTTGTGTATATCTTCATTATAGCTCCATCGTGGAAGCTATATAAGGCGAGATTCCATCTATTGGACCTGTCCCTGTAGTGCGACTGTGCTTGCCTCTGCAGTGGTATATGTACTAACACTGGAACGTTTTCAGACATTGACAAAACTTTCTAAAGGTTTCGCATCAGGAAAATATTGCCTTATGGTCTAATCGTGCAACATACACGATAGGTGTGTTCTGTTTGCCTGAAAGCCATTACTTATTCAATTAGTGCATCATTATGTGAATAAACTGGTCGATCGTGTCAGTACGCATACGCTTATCTGAGTGCCTAATCCATGCGTATATTAAAACTGTGAGACCGTGAATGTTTGAACAATCCGCGGTGGTTCCTTAGATTATGCACACCATATGGGTAACTGTAGTAATATTTTTATTTTTTTTATTTTTTGATTTACAGCTTGATTCCACACACTGTATTTTTGGAACATGTGTGGAATTTTCAGCATGGATATCGGTAGCCCAAATTTTGCAGGCCGACCATAGATATCAGGTGTGCTCCGGCGTGGGCTCGAACCCCGGACCATGTGCATGGTCGGCGAGAGTCCTAACCGCTGTGCCACCGACGCACTAATGCATGTAATTATGCGTGACAATCAAATGAACAGGTGAATTTATCAGAACAGGACCAGCCTGCAGCGGGTTTGTCTCTGTGTGTGGAATTCTGTGGTGACTGTGAATGTCTTAATTAGTAGAGTCGGCTTTGTGTTGGCTGTGGATCTTCCAGATGTCCACTTTATCAACTTGTTGGTTAGGTGATCTGCCTACGGTGGTAATGGCGGATGAGGATCAACAGGTCTCCATTACGGAGAGTGATATTGATTGAATATTGATTAACCCCTTCTGATTTGATCGGCAGCAATAATATCTTCCATATTTCTGATATTTGCATTGAGTCATTTCTGTTGCATGTATTGTGTGTATACTCGATGAACAAGGATTCCGTAATCAATCACTCTCTCTCTCTCCACCTACCTATATTACTTTTTAGAACTTTAACCCTATCCCACCCTACTGTCTGGTTGTTTGTTATTGCGTGAAGTGCAGTAGCTGAGCTTTTTTCTAAATTACTTTTCTTTTCAGGGTCAACCATTCTTACCTTAGCTGAATTCTTATGTTCTGACAATCTGACTAACCCCGACCTACTAGTTTGGCCTATGTAGTTGACCTCACAGTCATCGCAGGGAGAGTATTTTGTGAATTATATCCTTTTGTCTAATTGGGTCAACAGCGTCCTTTAAATTACAGTGCTTGTCCCTGAGTGATTTTGTAGGTTTGAATGCCACCCTAATTCCTACTTTATTAAGAATCCTACGTATGGTCATTAAAGAATATCAGTAAGACCCAAAAACAAAGTAAAAATAATTTTGGAACTAGTAATGATGATATACGTGAGAGAGAATATAAGTCATACACTGTTACACCATATTAGGATGGGACATCAGAGACCCTCGAGGGAGGATAACAAATAATCTCAGAATTCTATTTCAATTCAGACACATCACAACATTCTAACAAGTAACTTATTATGACTATAAAAACACTCGTCTTATATCCCATGTGATTGTAATTGATCAAAAACATTCGTATTATTATTTCTGAATGTACATTATCTCATACTGATTTCTATTCCCATATCTAGTCGATTCCACACATGTATATAAATGAAGAAAAACAGTTGTGTGAGTAACTTAATATGATTATGAGCAATAGTTTGTGCTCGAAACGTCATCAGTTAATATTACTGTACAGTATTGTGTGGTCTATCAAAACCTTATCCATAACGAGTAAAATGGATTTGTCAAAATCAGTGGGAGAATTACATCGATATTTGATCACCGCAATATCCACTCGAGCAATCACTCATCAGAAGCGTCTTCCACAGATATACACTTCTTCCTGTATTACACATACACACCACAGAATACACAACAGGATATTTCTATTATCTTTGCATTAGGCGGAAATTGAGCAGATATCAAGAGAACAAATGACCAACATATAAGTGAGAGGCGTAGCACATATATTTGTTATGTATCATCAGATGTCCGATGAATATAGGCTGGTTGGAATTGTGAGCAGGAACATCGAAGTTAATAGTATACTTGTCAGTAAAATCTGCCTGATTCTGTAATACCTAACCTTTTTGTGGTGACATAAAAATCAACAACTCGCTCAAACATAAGGTGTCACTGACTGACTGGAAATACTTGTCCGTTGAGGGAAACATTTGCTTTTGTCCACTCTCATCGGTCAGCTGATCTTCAACAGTGTGGTTATCTGAAGTCTGTCGGAAGTACCTTTGATATCACGAGCGAAAATCTGCTCGAACATAAATTATCACCGACTGACTGTACATCCTGATCACAATACAAAATATTGAAGCACTCAGGCATAACTCAATTTCTCTTCTTACTCGTGCATCTCACCTATTCTCCTTCACACTCTGTGCTTACACAGTGCATCCGCAGACCAAGCCTTGTGTCTCCTCAGATAAAATAAGAAGTCTTTTCAGAGGACTTTATCCACGTACGTCTAAGTATAAAAATTCAACTAGGCCATATTTGACGGCACGTACTTTATGTCATGAAAATAGTGTCAGGCATGAACTAACTAACCTTCTTTGCAGTAGTAAATAAACCGTTTTCTCCACTCTCACAACATCAACTTCTAGTGCTATTGTACTTCTTATATTTATGATCTTCTAAATTTTTGTTTTTTATGTATTTGTTTTTCATATGGGGGAACGTTATTTAAGCTGTGTTGAAACTGTTAATTTTGTATTTGTCCTCACCATACCGTATCAAAAGAACATTAGATTCAATACTCTATAACATGATAAAATTTTCAAACTCAATCCACAATTCTGTTTGAAACAAAGTCACTGTTATAATTATTGTTGTTATTATCAGAGTTATTATTCTCAACTCGTACTTCGAAAATTACTGACTTTATATGGTAAATGTGGACAAATTTCTCTGGTTAGTTTTGTTCAAATTTTCAATTTATTTATATTTTGAGCAAATCAGATGCCATATTGTGAGAAATGCTGAGAATTTCATTCTGCATTATAAGTAGTGTTTTTGGAATAAAGTAGATTACTATTATTGTGATATGAATTAATATCCAGGGCTCACCGGAGAATTGGTTCATCCTAGTTTGAGACGCTTAAACAATGTCGACCTGCATCGACCATGTCAAAAGTTGAACCTTCGTTCAAACCTCACGTTGCTACTTGATAATGTTCGTCATTCAATTACTGAATTACTGGATCCAGTAGACTACGAACTCTAAGTTCAAAGTCCGGTCAACAGTCACTCATAACTTCTTTTTGAAACTGAATGGATTGAATCTGTTATACCTTACTTAATTTTCATGATCAAAGCACATTTTGAGTATTAGAGAGATTATACAGAGACTTCTATTTGAGGTTGTAGATACTTTCCTTAATAACAGTTCACTACTGAATGTGTTAATCATAACACTAATCAATTTATTTCACGCAGTGAGTTGTTCTTCTGAAGACTAAGTATAAGGATATATTTGAGTAACTATTGTAAGCTGATGATGAAATCCTGTAACCAATCAAATTCCTGGAAACTGACACTTGAATATAAATTAGATGCTTACTAGAGACTTGCCCAATACAGGTAGGTAGTTCCCTGAGGTTCCAGTGAGACGCTGTGGTTAGTAGGGTGCAGCAGGTCGGGCGTGAGGATGAATACTCGCCAAACGAATTGTCGAAGGTCGCACTGTGTCATGAATTTGCAGAAGTTAGAATTCATGGACTGGTCATTGGAACGGTTCCCAGTGACTTAATGGTCTATGAGCTCGTCTTGTGACCAGAAGGTCTTGATTCGGATTCAAAACCAATACTTGTTTGATTGCAATGGATAATGAGCTCCACAATTAATGTCAACGGGAGGCTGATAATCAACTTATAAGTTGTGTAATAGATAGTGTGTCACATCCAACTCAAATCATAGCAATAGAAGACAAATTGGACTAAGTGTAATTTTAGATCAATGCATAACATATTGGAATGAAGGAGAGAGTTAGGTCGTAGAGTTACTGGACGCTTAAGAAATGAAAACTCCGTCACTATAGATGAATGAAACGTTATTCAATAAATGAATAATCAAAAGATTTCACTAATAAGATTGAATTCATTCTCCGGAAGATATGCAGGGTAAATAAAAATGCCCAAAGTGTCATGAGAAAAAATTCCCAATAACCTTTCAAAATATCAGCTGCCATTAGAGAAACAGTGTGGTTAGGCAGAACATGGGAGACTTGATAGGACGAAATTTCTCCGGAAAGGGATGAATTCGGTCTGATAGTTGACGAGTGCGACTGGTAACAGTAACGCCAACCTGTGGATTTCATTGAGCTTGTACACGGGATCTCTAGTCAAAGAACCACTTAACGCACAGAAGTCTACTAACACTCACCTATTCCCTTTCAACTCACAAAAAGACACTTGACCAATTTGGAGCTACCCTCCTGCGTCCTCTCCACCAACTTGGATTTGCATTTCAAAAGTTACAATTTCTGTGTCACTATCTAACCAGCATCTTCTCTATCATTGTTCGAATAGGCCTCTACATATCCGTTCACTTCCTTCTTCACCGCTGTTTGTACAAGCCTAGCTTTGAATAATTGCGAATCTTAACATTTCTACCATTCTGATTTAAATATTGATATCGTGACACTGGAAGAGAAGAATTCCCTCCAACTCACTGCTTCGGTTGCTGCAGTTGTCATCATGAAGACAACTCTGACTATGTCTAACCTCCTCGAGTTACCCTACATACAACCGACCTGACTGACGTCTTGACGACCTGTTTGAACGTCAGGCTGCTTAACTTCCCACATCTAATTATTGCATCTAATTTCTCGTGTTTCCTGCGCTCTTGTGTATAAAATCGTGATGTCAACTTGTATCATTTCTCCAGGAAAAATTTCAAAATGTCTCAGACTGAGTGAGTCTGAAGCTTTTCTAAGAAAGCGAAGAAGAAGCATCACGATGACTGGCAAAGAGCATCACAACGCAGTTCCATACATCGTACTTCTATTCCGGTCATCCTTAACACCAGCTACTCTACTATCACACACAAGATTACGCATCTGCAATCTGTTTTATACTCTTAGACTCATCGAGATAGCGCCGTAATCACTCTGTAGGCGGCGTGGCTTCATGAGTGCCATTCTGACAACCCTCTTTCACTAAATGCTTTCAAATTGTCAAATATACCACTTGACTACAAAATCACTTCACTTAATGTTAATTTATGACTGTGGAACATATGTAGCACGTCAATGCATTTCAATGATGAATTCCTAATAATGTGACATTCGAGTGTTTCCTGAAATATGTGGCAAATCAATAACAAGTGCCTCCATCAACCTTTCCAAGATTACTCAACGTAGATGTTACTGGAAAATAGAATAGAACAGATAATCTGAAATGCATGTTGAATAAAATTGACTCGAAAGACTTGGATCACTGGAACATTCCCAATGCCTTAATATCAACGGTGTACCTGCGGTCTTCAAAAGACGGGAAGACACCATCGTGCAGGGGATTCGAAAATCATTTCAGAAATGCGGAAGGCAGCGTTTTGATTAATTGTGAATCATGTGATGGATGACACATGCCAACGGGAAACTCAGCAAAGCATTTCAAGTGAAAACAGAAATGATGGTAGGCTGCTTATTATCACCTAGGATCTTCATGTTTTCGGTTGACTGGATAGTGTGCCTGAACATAGTGGGATGGGAGACTACAATATAACGTGACTTTAGGCACCACAGTCAAGTGAATTGATTCTACTTCTGTTTTGAGTATTTCGTGAACCAGTCGATCTCCGCGGCGGTGTGAGGAGGCGAGAAGTTGTAACTGTCAACGACTTGGGAAACGATTAGATACAATTTCCCTGTGCTGACAACTTCACGATAACACAAAATATGTAAATAGTGAGAAAGTAGGCAGACGTGTATCTGGAGATGATATGGAGAGCCTTTCTCCTGAGACATAGCATCATATCACACGCCGATATTCCACTGGGTGACATCACATGCCAGACAGTCGCTCAAGTAAAACGGGAGGGAGAAAGAACGAGTTGTTGTTCGATGCAAGTGTGATATTCAAAGGATGATGTGAGGCGATGATGACAGATGTAGATTTACAGCCAGAAATGACCATAATCTCAACGATTCTCTATGCTAATCAACCAGGAATATTCTATTATCGCTATCATCAGTTATTTGAATGTGAAATTGGATTAATTCGACGACTGATAATACTTGTGAAAGAGTAACCTAGGGTGATTCAGTTTAATTCGTCTCTCATTATTCATCAAGCTAGATAAGTTACTTTGACTGTGATAAGCCATCCACACCTAATCGTGTTACGCGTCCGACACATCGGTATACTCGTTTTGATTTCACTTGAGCTTACTGCGTTTTGTTGATGGAATCAAGAAAGTTAAGTCGTTATGAGTTAGTCAAACGTTGTCTATGTTTATCAATTTACTATTTCTATAATTTTGTGATATCTGACTTCTTTGTGTTCTTCACTTCAATGTCACACATATCACATTTCACATTATACTTTTAAATGATAACCGTGGATACGGGAATAGAAGTGAGAAAGAGATTGTGATATACACGTAGGCGGATTGTGATGAGAGATAAAGTACATATTATTTATTATTAATTGGAGAACACTATTGATTCATTCTTGTGCTTCATTTATACCAGGAAGGAGGTTGATCTGATTATTATTATTATAATAATTATTGTTGTGTCTTTTAGTTCCTAGAGGAACATAGGGCTTCAGCAGCACACCTCCATTGCCTTCGGTTTTCTGACAACATTTTCACCCCGCTCCAGGTCTGTCCACATGCTTTCATCTCCTCCTCGCATGACCTCCTCCAAGTCACCCTTGGACGACCAACTCGCCGCCTCCCTTTCGGGTTCCACTCGAGGGCTTGTCTAGTGATGTCACTTGATGGTTTCCTCAGCGTATGGCCAATCCATCTCCATTTCTTTCTGCCTATTTGTTTCACAATCGGTTCCTGATTGGTTTGCTCTCAGAGATCCCTGTTGCTGATCTTTTCTGGCCTGTCATCTGATCTTGAGTATTGAGCGGAGACAGCTGTTAATGAAGGTTTGAAGTTTGTTTGAGATGCTCTTTATGACTCGCCAAGTCTCTGATCCGTGTAGTAGCACTGACTTCACATTAGAGTTGAAAATCCGGATCTTTTGTGTCAGTCCATTTTATGCCTGTTTCCTCATTGCCCGGTCCGTTGTCTGTCGCATTATCCAATCTACTGCAATCAGAAAGATCAGTAGCGATAGTAGACAGCCAGCTTGCCTCACTCCCGTCCTCACTTCGAAGGCTTCCGTAAGTTTCCCGTTGTGGATTACTTGGCATGCAGCATTGTCGTATAACTGTTGGATGAGATGTATAATTGTCGATGGGACCCCGTAGTAGCGAAGTAGTTTCCAAATGACCTCTCGATCGACGCTGTCGAAGGCCTTTTCAAAGTCGATGAAGTTGAGATAGAGAGGTGACTGCCATTCCAAGCTTTGTTCAATGATGATCCGTAGAGTGGCGATTTGATCAATACATGATTTGTTTCTCCTGAATCCAGCCTGTTCCGGACGAAGTTTTTCATCTAGGGCTTGTTTGATTCTCTCCAGGATGATGCGACTTAGTATCTTGCTTGGAATGGACAGAAGCATAATTCCACGCCAGTTTTTACATTGACTTAAGTCTCCTTTCTTTGGAAGTTTGAATAAGTATCCGTTCTTCCAATCCTCGGGTACTTTGCCCTCTTTCCACACCTTCTCCAGCAGTGGTGTCATCAAGTCCGCTGTTGTCTCTGGGTCTATTTTCAAAGCCTCTGCTGGGATTCCATCTGGTCCCGGTGTTTTCCCAGCTTTAAGCATCTTGATTGCATTCAGGACTTCTGATTTCGTCGGGGGGTCAGTGTTCACTGGTAGTTCTGCTTCCGTTGTTGGTATTGCTGGACGTGTTGTAGGTGGCGGACGATTTAGAAGTCTTTTGAAGTGTTCAACCCAGTGCTTTCTCTGTTCCACCTCTTTGGTGATTGACTTTCCATTGTCGTCCTTTATTGGCTTAATCTGTGTCGAACGTTTGCCCGAAAGGTTCCTAGTTGTTTGGTAGAGTGTGGCGAGGTCTCCTTTGCCTGCAGCTTGTTCTGCTTCGTTTGCCATGGTTTCATAATATTTTCTTTTGTCTTCCCTGGCACTTTCTTCACTCTTTTGTTCAGTGTATTGTAGCTTGCATTCAGCTCCTGTTTTTGTTGCTCGTCAGTGCACTGGATAATCTTTTGCTTCACTGTCCTTCTCTCTTCTATTAGTTTCCAAGTGTCCGTAGTGAGCCACTGTTTGTCCTGTCTCTTTTTTCTGCCTAGAATTTCTATGCAGGTTTGGCTCCACACCGTTTTCAAGTTGTTCCAGTGCTTTTCGACGCTGACCTTTCGCTGGTGTTGATTTGTATCTCGGCTTTGTCCTTTATGCTTGCAATGAAGATGTCCTTTGTAGCCTGGTCCTTCAGCTTTTGAGTGTTGAACTTGGCTTGTGGTCTATCTGCAGCTCCTGATTCCCTGAAAGCTTTTAATTTGATTTGGATTGTCCCTTGTACGAGATAGTGGTCTGAGCCAACGTCTGCTCCTCTTCTTGCTTTTGTGTCCAGTAGGCTGCGCCTCCACTTCCTTGAGATTGAGATGAAGTCGATTTGGTTTTTGGTTTGCCCGTCTGGTGACACCCATGTAGCCTTGTGGATATCTTTGTGCTTGTATACACTGCCACCAATCACCAGTTCGTTGAAGGCGCAGAAGTCGGCGAAGAGTTCTCCGTTTTCATTCATTTCTCCTAGAGCTTCTCTACCCATGATGAGTTCCCTTCCTGATTGTCTGGTCCCAGTTTGGCGTTCATGTCTCCCATTAGTATTTTCATGTCGCCAGCTGGAGTATTGTCCATTGTTGCCTGTAGTTGCCTGTAGAATTCTTCTTTCTTCTCGAGGTCTGCGTTGTTTGTGGGTGCATAACATTGTATGATTGACACTTTCCTTCCTTTGGAGTTGAACCTGGCGGTCATTATCCTGGACGAAATCGCCTCCCATTGTATCAGGGCTTTCGTTGCCGTTGGTGACATCATGATAGCCACGCCCTCGGTGTGCGTGTGGTTATCTTCTGGGTGACCGGAGTAGATCACTGACTCACCTGTTGACAATTTGGTGAGTCCACTCCCATTCCATCTGCTTTCACATATTCCCAGCACTTGTATTCCGTATCTTTTCATCTCGTTGGCGATCTGGGCAGCTTTCCCAGTCTCGTACATAGTTCGGACGTTCCATGTTCCTACACAGACTTTTTCTTTTGGTGCAAAGAGGTTCATTCTGCTGAAGGTTCTGTAGCAATTTTGTTTACAGGGTGGGGTTGCTAGCCTCACGCCTGAGAAAGGAATGATTACATTAAGTAAAGTTTAGAGAGAAGCAACTTTTTGGGTTGCTCCCCTCAAAATCAGAAAATAACGGACAAACAATGAGAACAACATCAACAAAGGAAACAGTTCACAGAAAAAAGGGCAAAAAGCGACGACAACTATACAATAAGACAACATGCAATATAGTTCAGTACAGTTAACTAAAATGATATCTTAACCATAAACTCACTGACTTGGAGCAACTTGAACATATAAATCCAACAATATATACAATTATAGATGTGTTTATGTTTAAAAATTCCACAAATCCAAACAGTTAGTTATATGTATTATCTGTCAATAAGATTGTATTTTTTGGATTCAGTGTTCGAAAGGTTAATAATTGTGATAGTTTCCGCAAACTCTTGGCATAAAATTTTACAGAAATAAGAGTTTTTATTAATAAGTAAAATCTAGCGCAATAGTCGAAAAGCGCGCGCAGGTTGATCTGAAACCAATCCGAATCATACCATGCTACTGTAACAACAGAAGACAAGGGCGAAGCAACAGATCGTTTTATTATGAAAATCAACACGTATTTATACATCTTTCAACTACATTATTATAGACAAGCGCAGTCATCTGATTGGTTGTTTAGGTAGACAAACGCAGGCTTCTGATTGGTTGTTTCGGGATTCCTTGACAAACAGAGTTCTCTATCTGCGAATCATATTTTGCCACGTTAACTTCGCTGTGATTGGTTGTTGACTCAGCCTTGTTCACGGCCCATATTAGTGACCTAGACCTTAACGTAGATTAGTGCCAACCAATCGGCTAGCAGCCTGCTCTCACCACACTACCATCTGTCAACGGCATTGTGAATAGTATTTCACAGTTCAATTATGACCCAGATAGTAATGTCACTTTTGACACATGGTATCAACGATATGAGGATTTATTCACTGTTGATCTCGCCTCACAAGACGATGCTTGGAAGGTGCGAGTGTTGTTACGTAAATTGGGTCCCGCAGAATATGAACGGTACTGCAACCTAATTTTACCCCAGAAACCACGTGACAAGTGTTTCGATGATACAATAAAGTTGCTACGTGAACATTTTGAAGACCATTCCAGATTATTCAGCATACTGTATCGTTGTCTCAAGCTGACAGCTGACAACTACATAATTCTCCCACTGATTTTGACAAATCCATTTTACTCGTTATGGATAAGGTTTTGATAGACCACACAATACTGTACAGTAATATTAACTGATGACGTTTCGAGCACAAACTATTGCTCATAATCATATTAAGTTACTCACACAACTGTTTTTCTTCATTTATATACATGTGTGGAATCGACTAGATATGGGAATAGAAATCAGTATGAGATAATGTACATTCAGAAATAATAATACGAATGTTTTTGATCAATTACAATCACATGGGATATAAGACGAGTGTTTTTATAGTCATAATAAGTTACTTGTTAGAATGTTGTGATGTGTCTGAATTGAAATAGAATTCTGAGATTATTTGTTATCCTCCCTCGAGGGTCTCTGATGTCCCATCCTAATATGGTGTAACAGTGTATGACTTATATTCTCTCTCACGTATATCATCATTACTAGTTCCAAAATTATTTTTACTTTGTTTTTGGGTTTTACTGATATTCTTTAATGACCATACGTAGGATTCTTAATAAAGTAGGAATTAGGGTGGCATTCAAACCTACAAAATCACTCAGGGACAAGCACTGTAATTTAAAGGACGCTGTTGACCCAATTAGACAAAAGGATATAATTCACAAAATACTCTCCCTGCGATGACTGTGAGGTCAACTACATAGGCCAAACTAGTAGGTCGGGGTTAGTCAGATTGTCAGAACATAAGAATTCAGCTAAGGTAAGAATGGTTGACCCTGAAAAGAAAAGTAATTTAGAAAAAAGCTCAGCTACTGCACTTCACGCAATAACAAACAACCAGACAGTAGGGTGGGATAGGGTTAAAGTTCTAAAAAGTAATATAGGTAGGTGGAGAGAGAGAGAGTGATTGATTACGGAATCCTTGTTCATCGAGTATACACACAATACATGCAACAGAAATGACTCAATGCAAATATCAGAAATATGGAAGATATTATTGCTGCCGATCAAATCAGAAGGGGTTAATCAATATTCAATCAATATCACTCTCCGTAATGGAGACCTGTTGATCCTCATCCGCCATTACCACCGTAGGCAGATCACCTAACCAACAAGTTGATAAAGTGGACATCTGGAAGATCCACAGCCAACACAAAGCCGACTCTACTAATTAAGACATTCACAGTCACCACAGAATTCCACACACAGAGACAAACCCGCTGCAGGCTGGTCCTGTTCTGATAAATTCACCTGTTCATTTGATTGTCACGCATAATTACATGCATTAGTGCGTCGGTGGCACAGCGGTTAGGACTCTCGCCGACCATGCACATGGTCCGGGGTTCGAGCCCACGCCGGAGCACACCTGATATCTATGGTCGGCCTGCAAAATTTGGGCTACCGATATCCATGCTGAAAATTCCACACATGTTCCAAAAATACAGTGTGTGGAATCAAGCTGTAAATCAAAAAATAAAAAAAATAAAAATATTACTACAGTTACCCATATGGTGTGCATAATCTAAGGAACCACCGCGGATTGTTCAAACATTCACGGTCTCACAGTTTTAATATACGCATGGATTAGGCACTCAGATAAGCGTATGCGTACTGACACGATCGACCAGTTTATTCACATAATGATGCACTAATTGAATAAGTAATGGCTTTCAGGCAAACAGAACACACCTATCGTGTATGTTGCACGATTAGACCATAAGGCAATATTTTCCTGATGCGAAACCTTTAGAAAGTTTTGTCAATGTCTGAAAACGTTCCAGTGTTAGTACATATACCACTGCAGAGGCAAGCACAGTCGCACTACAGGGACAGGTCCAATAGATGGAATCTCGCCTTATATAGCTTCCACGATGGAGCTATAATGAAGATATACACAAAAATATTGATAAAATAGACACATATGTCACTATAGGTATCATATGAACCACATGCACTCACATAGGCATACAAACTGCTATTTATATTATTCCGTAACCGATGGAGGTGTAGTGAACATATATTGAAGATGCCGTCGAATGATATCGCGCCATACTATCACGTAGAATCCGTAGAATCGATTAAAATCACATGACCTTGAAACCTGCGATTTTGTGGTGATGCATCTTCGAAGACCTATGTTCTACACGGGAACGAACGGAATGAAAACCGTCTGAAAATTGCAAATATTATAGAGAAATTTTTATTATTATTATTATTGCTCCCTTGGGTTCCTAGTGGAACATAGGGCTTTAACTGCACGTCTCCATATTCTTCTGTCTTCTGCTATACTTTTCGCCTGTCTCCATGTTAAACCATATTCTTTCAACTCCTCTTTACACCATCTCCTCCATGTCACCCTTGGACGTCCCACACGCCGCTTCCCTTTCGGGTTCCACTCGAGGGCTTAGCGCGCGATGTCACCCAGCGGTCTCCTCAGCAAGTGTCCGATCCATCTCCACTTTCTCCTGCATATTTGTTGGGCGATTGGTTCTTGTTTTGTTTGTTCCTATAATTCCTTGTTGGTGATTCTTTCCGACCATCTGATCTTCAGTATTGAGCGAAGACAGTTGTTAATAAAGGTCTGCAGCATTTTGGAAACATACTTTGTGACCCTATGCTCTACACGGAAACGAACGGAATGAAAACCATCTGAAAATTGCAAATATTATAGAGAAATGAAAAACAACAAATATAAAAGAATCACGTGTGGCGTAGTGGCTGAGTTGGATGAATGATAGTTGAAGTAGCTGAATTATTTTCTTACGAATAAAGGCATGTAGCACAAAATGGTGGGGCGTATTTGAAGCTGTGAAAACTGGGGTGTACACAAAGAGCATCTCCTTTCATCAGATTTATTCGAATCTCCAGTGAAAATTCTTTGAGCAGTATGGCGAATTCGAAGTTGTTTTCAATCATTTTATGTCTAACATTTGTGGTGAACATAAAGGTGAACTGCTCACTTCCGTCGATGAAAGCTCAAATGGAAAGAGATTCTGGACTTTTCGGTAAAAACAAATTAATGAAAGCAAGTCGGCCAAATTAAAAGCACATTTGAGAATGGATATTCGGTGTACACATTTATCAACGGTTCTTCACTACCTTGCATTCATCCAGGTTAACACTTTCTACAGTTTTGTGAGTTTCATGATGCCTTAAAACATTCTGTTGACTTGTTTGACTTGATGTGACCTTATCCTGAGTGAGTTTCAAGTTTTAGATTTTAAGTCAGTTTGTTTAGCTTCTATGCGTTTGTCGGTCTGTCGGTTTGTTGGTTTGTATGTTTGTATGTTTACAAGTTGTACTTAGATGCAGTTATTGATTTTTATCCAGGAACACACTTGCTTCTGTTTCGCATTGCGTACGAATAAAATCCATTTTCCATATGCATAGCAGAGGCGTGTGTCCATTCTGTTAGGAAATGTGAATCCAATAACTATAATGTATATATAACTAAAGAGCCTGATGGTAAATTTATCGAAAAGAGTACTTTTTGTTCAGTATCCATTCTTAGATAAATCTGGACAATTTGCAGATCTTATTATTTTACGATAAGCAGTCGATTTGCCGCATTCCTCGACTTCAGTTGTCTCTTAACTGCACACCAACGTTTTAAATTGACTTTTCCTCATTTTCGAAAACTTTTCTTTAGAATTTCACTTGCCTCTCAACTTTGTATGTTATTTGTGAAGGTATATGGTTCGAAAATATGCTATTATCGTCTCATTTATGTGTCAGTAGACCTAGGAAGCAGATTTATTCGGCAAACTTTAAGCAGCGCTCAGATATATCGCGGAAAACATCTAGCGTTCTGAAGAATCTTGGAGACTGTTATGTTGCTGCTGCTGAGTGGTTAATAGTAGTTTTTCCCGTTGCCAAATTGTTATGTACTCGTCGCCAAATTATTGTTATGTACTGGTCGAGAATTTAATAGTCCTGACGCAAGAAAGACGGAAATCAGAAGACCACTAGGTTTGCGATGATACTTCTATTTTCCAAAACACCAGGAGAAGCAATTCCATTATGGGTAAATTTTGTTTTGATAAAGTCTCACAGCGTTATACAGTAATGTTTACTGAATTCTTGTTCATCGAGTCTACACCCAACACATGCAATAGGAATGACTCGTCACTCATACCTGAAATATGGAAAATACTATTACCAATCAAATCAAGTGAAAATCAAGAGAAAAACAATGGAACTATATAAATGAATTTAGGAAGTCGTGTGATTACCTTGATATGATTATGAGCAATAAATTGTGCTCGAAACGTCATCAGTAAACATTACTGTATAACGCTGTGAGACTTTATCAAAACAAAATTTACCCATAATGGAATTTCACTCTACCACAGTGCACAAGTTTTATTCTTATACCAGGAGAAGCAATAAGTGGTATCACACCAAAAGTAAGTAGTCACACAAGATTGTGTGAGCGAAATATATATGAATGTTCAGACAAAGTGTGTGAACAAATAAATAGACAGTCTTAACATGAATGGCTAATTATAATGGAGTCCCGATCCATATATACATAGCAAAATATAGCAGACATGTCAACAACCACACATATAATATGGAAATATGTCACCAAGCAACGGATTGTCAACAAACACTCATATTATATATAATATAAGGGGAATATACATTGTTAAAGGAGACAGGTTCATCAAAGTGAAATGGTCAGAGACTAAGCGAGCAACAGAAAGAGAGATCACCATACACACATATATATATATATATATTTGTATATATATATGGATACATATCACCTTCCCTTTTGAGAAGATTGATGATTAGTAGGATGTTTTCCTGGGGGTTTATCTGGAACCTTTGGGCTTGTTGTGGACGTCTGTCGTTGCGTCTGCCTGTCGGGTTTGCGGCATCGGCTTCGTCCAGAAGTGCTTGAAATTTTATGCTTCTTGACTGCGTTGCATAGCGAATTTAGTGGGACATCAGCCAGATGCAAACGATCGAACCAATCAAGTCCCAAAAGATTTAGATCACTCTTGGTGACGCAGCAAATTCCTGTGAATTTGGTATTGCGGAAGGAAACGGAACATTTGAGTTCACCAATTAGTTTGAGGCGCCCACCACAGGCGCTGACATCAGTCTGAGAAGTATTTGCGATTGGTGGTCTGCTAATATTATTCCAAAGTTTCTCTGGTATAACAGTAATATCAGAGGCGGTATCTAGCTGCAGACGTGCATCATGACCGTTCATCTGAAGATCAAGATATTTCCGCATACCTGGTGTTGTGACTTGACAGGTTGAGACTAGACTCATTGACTTTTTTGGGGATTTAGGACCAACAGTTTGGCGAGATTTCTCTGGATTATGATATCTGGGTTTGCGTGGCTGACAAAAACCATTTTTATGACCGATGATTTTGCACTTGCTGCAACGATGATTTTTGTATGGGCAAGACTTTACAAAGTGCCATGCGCCACAATGCCAGCATGGTGATGGTGGGGTCTTCTTTGCAGTATTTTGTGAAGTTGGACGAGTATGTGTAGATTTCTGCGGAACATTAGAAGAAGGTGGGTCAGGACTGGATGATGACAGATTTTCGCTCTTTCGTAATGCATGAATATCAGAGCTTCTCGAAGGTGTTGATTCGACCAGGTGTGTGTCTTTCTGCAAATTAATCAGTCGTTGATATTCATCAGCTATGTCATGTAATGTTCTAGCTGATTGAACAGTCGAGTTCAGATATCTGTGAAACGAGGAGATTGAAGACTGCATATGAGAATCAAGGCTTTGAAATGATCATCTGTTAAGGACCTGAGTCGAAATCTCTCGCATTCTCGGTTGACTGTGCCAACGTGAGTAAGAAAATCATCATTTTCACTCACTGTTGTAACTGTCAACGACTTGGGAAACGATTAGATACAATTTCCCTGTGCTGACAACTTCACGATAACACAAAATATGTAAATAGTGAGAAAGTAGGCAGACGTGTATCTGGAGATGATATGGAGAGCCTTTCTCCTGAGACATAGCATCATATCACACGCCGATATTCCACTGGGTGACATCACATGCCAGACAGTCGCTCAAGTAAAACGGGAGGGAGAAAGAACGAGTTGTTGTTCGATGCAAGTGTGATATTCAAAGGATGATGTGAGGCGATGATGACAGATGTAGATTTACAGCCAGAAATGACCATAATCTCAACGATTCTCTATGCTAATCAACCAGGAATATTCTATTATCGCTATCATCAGTTATTTGAATGTGAAATTGGATTAATTCGACGACTGATAATACTTGTGAAAGAGTAACCTAGGGTGATTCAGTTTAATTCGTCTCTCATTATTCATCAAGCTAGATAAGTTACTTTGACTGTGATAAGCCATCCACACCTAATCGTGTTACGCGTCCGACACATCGGTATACTCGTTTTGATTTCACTTGAGCTTACTGCGTTTTGTTGATGGAATCAAGAAAGTTAAGTCGTTATGAGTTAGTCAAACGTTGTCTATGTTTATCAATTTACTATTTCTATAATTTTGTGATATCTGACTTCTTTGTGTTCTTCACTTCAATGTCACACATATCACATTTCACATTATACTTTTAAATGATAACCGTGGATACGGGAATAGAAGTGAGAAAGAGATTGTGATATACACGTAGGCGGATTGTGATGAGAGACAAAGTACCTATTTATTTATTATTAATTGGAGAACACTATTGATTCATTCTTGTGCTTCATTTATACCAGGAAAGAGGTTGATCTGAAATCTTGTGGGTTCGCAATGACGACGGCTCTCGAACAAGGACAAACTGCTCTCCAGTACTCGCAGCGTTATTTCTGTCCTAGTCTTACTGGGTTCAATCGATGATCCCAACTGGAACAAATCGAATTACTCTAACATCGAATACTTGAAAATTAATTTGAGTAGTCCGAATCCGTGGTCAGATATCGTCTAGCTGTTCAACACAAGGATATCCCCATCGCAAATTGATCTTAACTAGATGCACTGCACGAAGACGGATGTCTTCGGAGCCTACTAGCAGGAGACCAGATAAACGTAACACTTGTGAGATCCGAAAATTATCTTGCATAAAAAGCATTTAAGGCTGAGATGAATTTCGATCAATATATGTTCGTACCAGAATGACCGATTCCCTATCCCATGAAACCTTCTGCATCTTATCATTCTCCTCATTATCACATTATTTTCAATCACATTATCCTCATCTTCATCTGCTTTCAATGTAATCGATTCGAATAGACACTCATTTCTGAACGATTCCTTATATGTATCGAATTTCGCGTCAAGCGATATAACCGTTCAACTTCTACACTAATTGCTACCCTTCATTTTTCGATTTCCTTGCATTATTAGCAGTACGTATTTCATTTCATCTGATCATAAACGATAAGTAATCTTAGTTGTGTTCTGTTTCGATGATACGCTCACACATCCATCTCTATTGCAGGACAGGATTCTGATAGAAAACGAAAGTAACTTGAACCTGAATTATAGCCTCTTTTATTGGATATTCAATGTTGGGCTATACGCCAGTTGGCGACAACCGACAAGATACATCACTGTGCTGTAGCAAGGATAAATATACAAACAATCGGAGAAAGGATACATATCCACGCACGCCCCCCTAGTTTATCCACAACTGGATGATACTGGAGACCAGAATGATTGTCACCACCTGAAAAGTAATACAGAGGAAAACACATTAAGCATCATGTCGAAATCTGATTCACATTTGTGAAAGTGAAATTCTCGTCTCTTTGGAGAGTGAAACTGTCAGTCATCATTGCAGAATGTTGAGAACATGCAATGACAGTGTCAAACCAATTGAGAAAGGAACACAAGTATTGCAGCAATCCACAACGTTTGACTTCCAACCAATTAATACTCCATGTGAGTATGGCATTGTGCAAACAAATCAGGCAGCGTGTATACACGTATCAGTAAACCGGTGGTGCGAGACCACAGACCTTGTCACCAAGATGAAAACCATCAAACATTTTGCATATATGTGTGTGCCTAACAAAAACACACAGTCTGTCGAGACAGCTTACTTCACCAATTCAAATAACAGCTGTTGTGCATACAGAAAACGGAATATTTCACATGCACAAATAAATGACCGAGAAAATGTGGAGCATATCTCACCTTGAAGGGATGAATCGTGGCGCACGTTGGTTGTGGTTGAATGATTCGCTTCAATACGTGCACTGTCGACAGTTGAAATCACTAGAACTGTAAGAAGTAGGTAGCAAATCTAAACAGAATGAAACACGAACATCACCATCAAATGTCACACACTGACTCACAATTCTCACTGGATGCGACTGATACTCGTGGATGACGATGATAGAAACCCAGGAATATATCCACGTATTTATACTTTGCAAGAAGACTGTGATGTGAACAGGTGTGGTGGTCGGTCAATGAGTGTGACCAGTAGAAATATTCTGATGGACACTGTTTGTGTGTTTGAATGAGTGAATGAGAAAGTGAGTGGGTGGTGTATGAGGATGTCTGGTGAAACAGCGCCTAATACAGTGATTGGTCATGATGATGATTATTGATTAATGGTGAAGGTCAGTAGTGGTGAGGTGAAATGCAGGTTTGATTTTTCATTGTATCCCTTATGAAATTTGTACGATTTGTCTGAATGAAGTGTTTCACTTATCTAAGAATGCTCCGATGAATGTGGTATTCAGCATTTCAGAAATTCACTCAGTTTTCTATTGACCGTCTAACCCTTTCTATTTGGTTCCTTCTCCTTGGCTTAGTGATTTGTTGTCTAGCGCTTGTCTGACTGAATCTGATCATTGGTATCCTCACTCATGTCTCACTCATGCGTTTGTTGCACATCCACTCTATTCTTCTTTTCTGGCCAGAATTCACCAATATCTTATTTGACGAGTGAAATTTGATGTGTGATCTTGTTGTGCGAATCGCAGAATTCCATCTGTATATTTTTCGAATTTGATAATTTAGAAGTCGGTAATTCAATCTCAGGTAGATCACGATATGTGATCAATTTATCATGATTGATTGGTCACCAGTACTGAGAAGCTCCTGACTGCTTGTTCGCTACCATTAGGAACCATGGAACACTGACGTCATCATCGATCAATACAACCACACCGAGTGTACACCTGGGCCGGATTGACGTTCACATACGTGATTGTATGTAATCTACTCAACTAAAAATTCGCTTATCGTTCTCCCTTAAATTATTTTGATGATTATTCTTCTTCCAGGTAATCGGTGTTACACAAGCCTTCAGTAACTTGTTGCCAATTCACTCTGTTCTCCACATCTAACTTTTGCATATTTGCAGGGTGAGTGGTATTTGGCAAATGTGTCAGACACATGTCGAAATTCGAGATTAGTTGCCCACTGCGAAGCTGACGATGAGTAATTGAAGAATGCAAAATGTCATCATTGATTTATGCACTGCAGACCTATTTCATTCCATCAATTGTATTTAGAATGTGCAGCACATAGCGTATTCGATATGGCTGACCCAAGAGTCTATTGAGTGAATCGTTAGAACATCAATTTTTACAGAACATGAAGTACATTTTCAACGTAGTCGATATGCAGCACATCTTCACTGTGTCGTATTCGCTGCAGTCTTTTGAACTGGCGACATTATTTTCCATAGTCTCTCACTTCCTTCTCGTATCATCTCATTCATCTCAACCTAGAAACCTTTGCTAAATTTTAATTCACTCACTAGCCGAGATTCAGAACAATACAAAAAAAATGATATCACTTTCACGATGAAAATCCGAATTTCATATCTTATGTCCGGTGTATCGCGACTCCAGTCTGGTTTTAGGTTAATGAATGTCTATCCTGCCTGTACCAGCCTGAATAATCTTGATCTACACAACAGTGTCTTCTGTTTGTCACTGAAACGATGATATCTGGTCAGATAAGTTAAAATAATTGACCTCCTTCAAATTCATTGCACTGATAGTGACTGGTGCTCGTTTTTCGCTGCATCGTTGCTTGCTTTCATCAACTCCGTAGTCTCTATGTTCACTTGAAGCCGTGTCTTATCCGGCTGCTTCTTGTTCTTTCAGTTTGAGCGATTTCTCCAGTAAGTCTTCAAGCCTGTGTGATGCTAGATACAGATTATTTGTGAAATCCAGATTGTCTGCATTTGCTGGCCATTGAGTCTGATCTTAATGGTTGAGTGGTCTGATTACTTCATTTATAGCCGGAAGGTAGTTGATCCGAAGCCCAGTGGGTCCGCACAGTCAATGGCTGTAAAACTGGGACAAAACAGCTGCTGTTTTACAGTTCTTCTCTGAATGATTGCAATCGGTGATGCTAACTGGAACAAATCAAATTAACCCTTCACTTAGAAAACTTGACAGCACAAAAGCATCAATTTGTTATTGTGATCTTTGTAATCCAGAGGGATGACGTGAACCTGTAAAAGACTCCGGAAAGTCGCTTGGCCGATTATTCTATTCCCAATGGAAACAAAGCGATAATGCGATATGGAATATCTGCACAGTGTTAGCAGTAGTGAAAACCTTCACATTGATATACAGACGAGGACAGTGACTGTGATTCTGTAAATATTCAGTCGGAGTGACCTCATAATTCGCGGTTTCAAACAGTTTATATTTCGGAATTTCGTTGACAAGATAGCACTGTCGTGTAGTGGATTTACGTGCCACCCAACGTGTGGTTTACCTTGCCAATTGTATTGTCACTCCCGATTTCATGGAGGGAATCCACACTCAACTGGCTATGCTCTGCTCTCGTCTTTCCCATTGATCTGTGTTGAAATATGCATCAGCTTCCTCCTATCCAGGTGTATTTCGCCAGGAAGTGAATAGCTGGGTGCTTTATTTCATATAGCTCAGAGTGCAACATAACCGCAAAATGAATCAGAAAAACAATGTGATTTTACTCAAACATTTGGTGAAACTAAATGCACACTTGGAAGAATGTCGAGTGTTAAATACTGCTTTCTGCAGTCTTCTTAAGTAATGTACTGACTCCTGATTCCTTGGTTGGATGATTTGTTGAGCTAACATTACAATGGGGAACACCCTTAAGTCTCAAATCTCAAAAGGCAGGCGTTGAATGAATTAAGTGTGACAGGAAAGCAAGAAAATTATGCTGCACCCAGCATCGCTGATTGATTTCCTTGTTGTTTATTCCTTGTGAGCCAGTGCATGTATCGACCACCCGTCGATGAAAGCCTTCAGCCTGAGGAAAATAACACAAAGTCTGTGAACCCAGTAGACGAACTGGTTTGACATCAGTTGTGGAAATTCAGGTCTGATGTGCTGTGCAGAGAGCTGTAGATCTGTACACTTCCTTAAGCGTAATGAGTGCCAGTCTGGCTTTCTCCACCCATTTTGATTGAATTTAGTGTCCTCATTTATGCAGATCATTTTCGTCTATGCGATGTTGCTCAATGAGGCAGAAGACAGAGATGACCACATCTTGATCTGTCTCACTCATTTGGATAAGTGTTCGTAGTGATGTCTTCGTTCTAATTCACCTGACATCCTGAATATTCTGCCTCTTCGGTAGACTTGTTGATTTTCACTGGTAAATTTGTATGCAGGGCAGATGGAAAAGGTGAGGACAGTGGCTACTCACGCTTAGAAGCTGAAATATTCCTAAAGTAAAAGACTCAAGCCTCGCTGACTCATTACGCTTCTTCACCGGCGAGAATGAATTCCCCTCTCCAATGAAACACAATAATCACTGCAAAACGATGCTGTCTGTTTTGCCAACTTTCGTGTTGGAATTGATGCATCTTGATTTCTTTATTTACTAAATGTGACCTACACACACTACATTGCAACCGGCGATCTAATAATTTGGGCTGTTTGTTCAAATAGGCGACGGACTGGAAACATTACAGAATCCAGGAGGACTCCCTTAGTCCCCCTCACTGCTGAGTTGTAAAGGCCAGGCAGAAGGGAAGAGAGACAAGAAACTCTGTGAACAAACCAACACGCGAGTAGCTGTGAGCAATCATGTATCACGAAGCAAATGGAATTAGACGGTGAACAGGATGAGGAGAGAGTTGAGTATCGTAACACGAAAGGCAAGCAACTGCTTCGGTGCAGCTCAAACAGGAGACTTTGAGATGGCTTCTTAGGATGACATGAAGGAGATGATAGGAGTAGGAAGTAAGAGACTATGGAAAATAATGGTGCCAGTTGAAAAAGACTGCAGAGAATACGACAGAGTGAAGATGTGCTGCATAACGACTGTGTCGAAAATGTACTTCATGGCAAATACAAGCTGCCAAAAATAATGTGTATTTCTCCTGTATGGTAGGGTTTCCAATGAGGTGATGATGTCATTCATGAAAATCTTCGTGTTAAACAGGAATTCTTCGCAATTCAATAACTCGAAAAGCAGTGATTCAGGGAGAAGTCTAGTGGAATGCTAATATGTCTTCAATGAAGTCACTCAGATCCTCCATAATGCAATTAGCATTTTCGATAGCTTCCATAACTCCCACATAGACAATTGGAACATTGAGTTTGTGAGTAGAAATTGCTGCAGATAAAGAGCAACCAGACTAACAATATATTTCTTGTTCATTAATAACGCAGATCATATCTATTAAAAATAAAATATGACCAGGTCTCCATTTAGGCTCCATTTAGACATGAATCTTCACATCACGACTGCTCTCGAAAGATTATCATATGTTAGTGAGCATCGGGCATGCTAGCCATGTTGCCCTCTTCAGCAGATTGGAAGTGTTTGGGGACAGTTTGTGAGTGAAACTATCACAAAGGCGGAGCAGGTGCGTTGAAATATTTCATTAGTTAGGTGGAATCATGCAATTACATAATTGCACATGTGATGTTCATATCAAGAGAATACATTGAGAGGTGTATGGCAATCACTCTGAATAGCCTTTGCTAGTGCTTGATCCGATAACACTACCGTTGAAATTCTTCGGCTGTTGCTCGATATATACAAACATCTACCTCATCAAAGTACTCACTCATACTCGTCTGTGATATTGGTAACATCGCTTGAGAATAAATGCTATGATGAACCAATTCAATGTGTCTCAATTTGAATCGCACTGAGTAACCTGAGCGGAAGATAAATAATGAAGTTCAGCACACTACTGCTTAAACTAATACAAGAATGAATCAATAGTGTTCTTCAATGTAAATTATTAATAATAATAATAATTTGCTTTATTCCGGAAACAGTAATAGTTCTACAGTGTGGAATTTCAGCACATATCTACGATATTGCATCTAATTTTATCACAAGTGTAAAAGAAGTATTTCAATGAATTAATTGGTACTATATCTGCACTTATGATCCGCTTAATTGTATATCACAATCTCTTTCACGCTTCTCTTACCTTATCCCCGATTACCATATAAAAATATATTGTGAGAAATGCCGTGCATGACTTTGAAGTGGAGAGCACCACAAAGTCAGATATCGCACCATAATAAAATAATAAATTAATAAACATAGAACCTTGCCAGATTACTAGCTTGCTAGGCTACTAGCGTTCTAGCCGGTCCCAAGCTCAAGTAAAGTGGGAGGGTTGGGGCGTGATGCCAGCAACTCCACCCCTGTAAAACAATCAAATCGCTACAGAAACTTCAACGAATAAATATATTAAAAATTCTAAAAACATAAACAATAGCCTTACTTTTCGCTGGAATCGGAAAAGTCAAATGACGCAGGCTGGTGAAAGCCTTCGGGAAGACAGTCAGCCGATGTGCCTCCTTTCGATGAAAGCAAAAGTAAGGATGGGTACCTGGAATGTTCGTACAATTTACGAAACTGGAAAGGCTGTTCAGATAGCCGCTGAAATGAGAAGGTACAGAATAGAAGTGTTGGGAATCTGCGAAAGCAGATGGAACGGAACTGGAAGGTGTCAACTGCCAACTGGAGAGACAGTAATCTATTCCGGCCACCCAGAGGACAACCACGAGCACACCGAGGGAGTGGCCATCATGATTTCACCAACATCAACCGAAGATCTCATGCAGTGGGAGCCAATCTCCTCCAGGATAATGACAGCCAGGTTCAACTCAAAAGGAAGGAAAGTTACAGTCATTCAATGCTATGCGCCTACAAATGTCTCAGAACAAGAGAAGAAGGAGGCGTTCTACAGACAACTACAAACAATAATAGACAACGTCCCAAATGGCGATATCAAAATCCTGATGGGCGACATGAATCCAAAGCTGGAAGGAAAAACACAGGAAGAGAACTCACCATGTGTCGAGAGGCCCTCGGTGAAATGAACGTCAATGGTGAACTCTTCTCAGACTTCTGCACCTTCAATGATTTGTTGATTGGTGGTAGCGTTTTTAAACACAAGGATATACACAAGACGACATGGATTTCACCAGATGGAAACACCAAGAACCAAATAGACTTCATCTCAATTTCAAGAAAGTGAAGACGAAGCCTACTGGACACAAGGTCGAGGAGAGGAGGAGATGTGGGTTCAGACCACTATCTAGTACAAGGAACTTTCAAGGTGAAACTAAAAGCCTCGAGGATAGCTGCGGATAGGCCACAATGCAAGTTCAACACTCAATTACTGAAGGACACAACCACAAAAGACACTTTCACTGCAACTGTCAGAGCAAAGCAGGAAACACTACGCGACATCACTGAAGAATCATGCGTGGAAGAACATTGGACGTTTCTGAAGGCGATTCTCAACGAAACGTGTTCAGCGGTTTCAGGAAGAAAGAAGAGACAAGACAAGGAATGGCTCTCAACGGACACTTGGAAATTAACAGAAGAGAGAAGAATGGTGAAAGAGAAGATGATTCAATGCAAGGACGGACAGGAGAAGGAGACGCTGAGCTCAACTTAAAAGCACTGGAAAAAGAAGTGAAGAAGAGTGCTAGGAAGGACAAAAGACGATTCTACGACAACCTCGCCACTGAAGCTGAGAAGGCAGCAGGCAAAAAGGACCTGAGGACAGTACATCAGATAACCAAATCTCTATCCGGGAAGAGATGAACACAAGCGAAACCTATAAAAGACAGCCAAGGGAAACCAATTACCAAGGAAGAAAAACAGATTAAACAATGGGCGGATCACTTCAAAGGACTCTTGAACCGACCATCACCTGCAACCCGTATAGAAATACCAACAACAGCGTGCACACAACTGCAAGTTGACACCAATCCTCCAACGAGAGCTGAAGTCTTGAATGCAATCAAGTTTCTGAAAGCTGGAAAAGCAGCTGGACCAGATGGAATACCCCGTACAACACTGAAAGCGGACCCAGAGACTACAGCAGACATGCTGACTTCATTATTGCAAAAGGTCTGGAAGGAAGGAAAGGTGCCTACTGACTGGAGGAAAGGTTACCTCGTGAAACTACCAAAGAAGGGCGACTCAGGACTCACTCTGCAAGAACTGGCGAGGAATCATGCTCCTATCGACGCCAAGTAAAATCCTGAGTCACATCATCCTGGAGAGATTAAAGGACGCACTGGAGACAGAACTCCGACCAGAACAAGCTGGATTCAGGAAAGGCAAATCATGTACTGACCAAGTTGCAACCCTACGCATCATCATCACGGAACAAAGCATGGAATGGCGATCAAACCAATACCTCAACTTTATAGTCTTTGAGAAGGCCTTCGACAGTGTTGACCGTGAATTAATTTGGAAATTACTCGAGTACTACGGCGTACAGTGCCCCAAATATTCATCAACCTTATTCAACAGCTGTACGACAAAGCACATGTCAAGTTATCCATAACGGAAAACTCAGCGTGGCGTTCGGAGTAAACATAAGTGTCAGACAAGGCTGGCTGCTAATTATCACCCATGATATTCCTAATTGTGGTGGACAAGATTATGCGTCAGACAGTGAGTGGGAAACGAGTAGACAGGAATATCCTGGACCGACGTGAAGAACCTAGAAGACCTATATTTCGCGCGTGGATGATTTATGTTTGATGTCACACAAAATCGAAGACTTACAAGCGAAAACCGACCGAAAAACTAGTCGAAGAATCAGCCAGAGAAGGCAGGACTCCAGGTGAACATAGAAAAGACGGAGGTGATGAAAATAATCAACCGACAACAACAACAACAGCAACATCCAGCGTCAATCACCATCAAAGGGAGGGATTTGAAAGAGGTCACCTCATTCACTTATCTAGGGAGCATGGTCTCAAATACACGCCTTTGGAACGGACGAGGATGTCAAATCGAGCGAGAATCGGGAAAGCGAGCGAGAAACACATTCATCAACCTGAAATCAATCGGGAAATCTGCGTCACTCAGCCAGCATCAACAACAAAATTCGGATTTTCAATACAAACAACGTCAAGCCAGTCAGTTCTTCTACACGGATCAGAAACTTGGCGGGCGGGTCACAAAGAATATTTCCAACAGCCTGTTGCAGACCTTTATCAACAACTGTCTTCGCTGGCTCTATACTGAAGATCAGATGGCCGGACCGGAAAGAATCACCAACAAAGAACTATGGGAACAAACAAAACAAGAACCAATCGCCCAACAAATATGCAGGAGAAAGTGGAGATGGATCGGTCACTCGCTGAAGAGACCGCTGGGTGACATCGCACGTCAAGACCTCGAGTGGACCCCGAAAGTGAAGCGGCAAGTGGGACGTCAGTGCAAGAATGACATGGAGGAGATGGTGTAAAGAGGAGTTGAAAGAGTATGGACTAACGTGAATGCAGGCGAAAAGTACGGTAGAAGATAGAGGCAAATGGAGACGTGCAGTTGAAGCCCTGTGTTCCACTAGGAACCCAAGGGTGCAATAATAATAATAAATAAGCATAGACAATTTTTGACTCACTCATAACGACTTAACTTCATGATTTCATCAACAAAATGTAGTTGGCTCAAGTGAACGTAAAGCGTTGATGATAATGGGTTGAAGGAGAACCATGACCTGGCCTGGATTAATTATCACAGTCAAAGAATCTTAATACTTAAACTTGATGAATATCAATACTTTAGCTTGATTCACGATAAGAGATGAATGGAACACTGCATTATTCGGTAGATGTTATTACTTCCCAGAGCGAACAAGTAGTTACATTCCCATGTAATTTATTTGCATGTATAAATATGTATATCAATATCTGTTTCAATGGATGACAGTGATTGATGCTTGTTAGCAAAACGTATATTGCTGCTAATGCGTTTTCATTGACCTCCCATGGGGACACTTTTGATCAAATAACAACGCCTAAACTTCTACCGGAATGACTCCCTCTGAATTTGATAGCCTTGGGACATACACACCATTCCTATGACTTCAGTTGGAAGACTTCCAAAACCTCTTTCACCATCTCGAAGGCTTAGAGTGCATGCCGCACCTGGAGTGTACTTAGAGAGATTCCGGAGTGGATAATTTGTGAAATGCGCTATTGTTCGTGATATAACATGCTGTTAATGTACTTTTCCTCATGCATAAAATCTACACTGGTTTCACCATCAACGCAAGTAATTTGAAAGTGATGTCTCCTTTCCCTTCACTGTCTAGGAAGCATCGTTTCAACTGCAGGCAGGTGGAACTGATAAATACGTGAAACCAGCGAGAATAGGGAAGAGGAGACAGACTTTTGTCACTCTGAAGTCAGTTTGAAATTCGTCTGCACTGACTCAGGATAAACCACAAGATGTGGCTTTGTGACACCCACGCTGAGTCAGTCTCTTCCTCTATACGGCTGAAAAGCGTACACTGCGAGGAATGAAAAGTACTTCAAACAGGCCACAGCAGATATTTGTTGACAAACCCTCACGCTGGCTCCATACTTGATGTCAAATTGTCAAATAAGATATTGGTGAATTCTAGCTAGAAAAGAAGACAAGAGTGGATGTGCATCAAACGCATAAGTAAGACATGAGTGAGGATACCAATGATAAGATTCAGTCAGACAAGCGCTAGAGAACAAATCACTAAGCCACGGAGAAGGAACCAAATGGAAAGGTTTAGATGGTGAATAGAAAACTGAGTGAATTTTTGAAATGCTGTAAACGACATTCATCGAAGCACTGTTAGATAAGTGAAACACTTTATTCAGACAAATCGTGACTTCCACAAACGTCCGTCTCCGTGCTCCAGATATTCGGACCCTTTGTTCACCAACTGAATTCATACTTTCAACACCAATCAGTCAACACAGCTAAGCAATTTTTCCTCAATCCCTAGCAATATTGTAACGTGTCAGGTGAGTGACCACTAAAAAATGATATGCATTAAAGACCAGATAGTAAGACTGCGATGAGACATTCATAATGAAATAACGAATGTGTGAAATGAAATAGTTGGAGACATTTATTGAGGTAAACGATAGCATCATTATTAATATGTCCGCACAGGATAAATGGAAAATTCGATAGTATTGAGAGAATGTTTGAATGAAGGGTATCAATTACGACGAATAATGGTGATTATAATAGTGGTAATAAGCACAGAAAGAAAAAAGTCAAGAGAGTAAAGGGGAGGATGCACTCTTGATAAGAAGATATTAATGTCAACGCAGTGAACACATTCCATTGAAATACTGTAATATAATCAGGCATGCTCAGCTGCTTTGGAGTGGACACAGAAACACTTGAATCGAAAAATTCATCAAAATAATGGAAGAGAAGTTTTGTTGACTCCTCTCTTACCTATCCTTACCTTTGTTAAGCTTTCTCTTTTATTTGACTTTATACTACTTGTCACTAGTAAGTAGTAAGATTTGTGTATTTTGTTGTGTTGTTACTCTTTTACCGAAACTGCCGTCTCCAATAATAAAGTTTAACAATTCTCGTAATCCATTGAACCCATGAAACCAATAGAAAATCTTTCAAAATGTAGAAACAAACTACTAATATCAAAATTGCTCTGTATCATTTCATGATAAAAAGATGGAAAAGCGAGGAAAACGAATAAAAAATGTAGATAGTGTCAATGCCGCAAAATGCAAAGTAGACAAATAAATCAGCAGGAAACTGACTGCTACACAGTTAAGTCTTGCAGGTTAATTCATCAGTAAAACACACAACTCCCTGAAAAATCCACAAAATAATAACAAGTCATTCTGCCAATAACAAATCCAAAATCAAGATTCATTTGTAAATGTGGCTTGTCTATTGCTCTCGTAGTATTCTGTGATTTGATGTTCCAGTAGTGCGGGTGGACCGATTTTGCAAGTAACGGTAGATAGCCCTGAGACTGACCGTTTCTGAGAATGGACCATTGAGCTGCTAATGGCGCATGTGAGGATGTGAATACTAGTCAGTATTGGAACTGTGAGACAGACCTTCATTATTTTAAACAAGTGGAAATCTGCTGTGTTCAGCAGAAGAAAAATTATTCACATGTTCAAAACTAATAAAAATCTAATCATCTGAAATGGTTGAAACACACAATATGTCGAGTTGTTTCGCATCACTTTGAAATGCCTGTTAGACTGCTCATCATCTGTCAATGTAGTTGAAGATTGAACGGTCAATTCATGGTTGTTTGCTCAAACCCAACTCTTTATTTTGGCGGGAGTCATCGATAGTGCAGTCATCGTTCCATCGTTGGGTGTTCGTTGGAAGACAGAGAAAAACTATCAGAAGTATTGTTGTGATTTATTGTTATGACCCTTATTCTCAGACTTTGTGTGCAATTACCTTATGGTTGATTCTATATTGGTGCAAGAATAAAGGATTCTTCAGTCACTAATCTGTGTTCTGGTTTTTCGCGTTGGTTATCGGACATAGTTACTGAAAGTCTTCTAAGGACAGCGTACAGAGTTAAGTCTGTCTAACAGACGTCTCGCATCATCATGATCGTCGCATATCAAAATGATATCATCTACATATCTCCTATAGAAGGGTAATTTAGAAATTAAATCAAAGGATAAGTTTTCAACATGGGACATGTAAACGTCCGCTAACAAAGGTCCTAATGGACTCCTATAGCAGCGCCAACCACGTGTCGAAAATGTTCACTTTCAAACGTGAAATGGACGTTGTCAGTACAGAATAGTAATAAACCTTTCAAATAAGTTAAATATCACAGCTTCCTTCCATTACAGTATAAGAGAAGCTTGGTGAAGTGTCTATTTAAGAGGATTCAGCGTATTTACAAAGAAAACGAAATATTGATGGATACTCTTGTGCAAAACGGATATCCTTTAAAATTTTGGAACTGGTGTCTACACCTGTAAACTAGTCTCTAAACTTATAATCTATACCGCCCCTAAGAAAAATATTTTCATCAAATCACCATATAACGGGGAAATAAACAGTAGGATTTTGAGACAAAGGTTGAATTCGATCATCCGTAGAACCTACTATACAGAGCCCAGCTTGTAATAGTGGAAAAAGCTGAACATATGCCTCACTGTAAACCTCAAAAGTGCACAAGTGATTATATCACATCCCACACAATTTACCAATTTTCATGTGTATGTGGGGACATGCATACATAGGGAGGAGTAATCGCGCTTTGCACGTGAGGGTGGAAGAACATATCCCAAAATGGTTAGAAAAAAAGGTGAATTGTGAGAAGCCAATAAATGCAGGTGTCAGACAACCAACTCCGTCTATAGCTAAACATCTAATCGAGATGAACTATAAGACTGATGTTAACTCAGCCTTTAATGTCAAGGGCGTTTAATGAAATACGCAGAGGCCTTAGCTATTCATACACAGTTTGTTGATACTGTGTCGGTGGCACAGTGGTTAGGACTCTCGCCAACCATGCACATGGTCCGAGGTTCGAGCTCAGGCCGACGCACACCTGATATCTATGGTCTGCCTGCAAATTTTGGGCTACCGATATCCACGCTGAAAATTCCATACCTGTACCAAAAATAAGGTGTGGAATCAAGCTGTATTAAAAAAAATTTTTTTAATTAACCCGGGTTAATTACCAAGGTGGCCACCTTGGTAATCCTTATTTGATTGTGTTGCCAAACGTTTGTGCTAATTATTCTTAATTCCTTTTTGACATTTTATTTAATTGAACTTTTCCATATATATATATATATATATATATATATTGATTTGACAAGTAAATGTGTGATCAGATAGTAAGAAATGTATAGCGCAAATACATCAGGTTTTTCAGACAATCTCCGTCTTCTAATAGCGTAATCAATAAAGGTCACCGTAATTCCAAGCCTTATACAAACAGGGGGAAACTTTCGACAGGATTTGTCTCACGAATACAGTAAAAAACAACAGCAGGACGCCGATTGATTTAAATTCAGTTGGCGAAGATAAAGATTCCACTTGATGAGTATAAAAATTAATCGGAGTGATTTATAACGGAATTATAGTCACCTGGCAATATTCAAATCTTGATTTTCCAGTAATATTGATTTCAGATCCGAATGTACCTGAGTATTCAATACAGACCACTTATTTGAAGCTGACATTATATATCCATATCTCTCTATATATATATGAATATAGGGATATGTATTTGGCGGAATTATTGGCATTTCATATACTAAACATTAACAAAGAATAAGAAGTATTCAAAAACATAGTGATAGAAATTGCCAGTTATCTCAATCTATTATTATTGCACCCTTGGGTTCCTAGTGGAACACAGGGCTTCAACTGCACGTCTCCATTTGCCTCTATCTTCTACCGTACTTTTCGCCTGCATTCACGTTAGTCCATACTCTTTCAACTCCTCTTTACACCATCTCCTCCATGTCATTCTTGCACTGACGTCCCACTTGCCGCTTCACTTTCGGGGTCCACTCGAGGTCTTGACGTGCGATGTCACCCAGCGGTCTCCTCAGCGAGTGACCGATCCATCTCCACTTTCTCCTGCATATTTGTTGGGCGATTGGTTCTTGTTTTGTTTGTTCCCATAGTTCTTTGTTGGTGATTCTTTCCGGTCCGGCCATCTGATCTTCAGTATAGAGCCAGCGAAGACAGTTGTTGATAAAGGTCTGCAACAGGCTGTTGGAAATATTCTTTGTGACCCGCCCGCCAAGTTTCTGATCCGTGTAGAAGAACTGACTGGCTTGACGTTGTTTGTATTGAAAATCCGAATTTTGTTGTTGATGCTGGCTGAGTGACGCAGATTTCCCGATTGATTTCAGGTTGATGAATGTGTTTCTCGCTCGCTTTCCCGATTCTCGCTCGATTTGACATCCTCGTCCGTTCCAAAGGCGTGTATTTGAGACCATGCTCCCTAGATAAGTGAATGAGGTGACCTCTTTCAAATCCCTCCCGTTGATGGTGATTGACGCTGGATGTTGCTGTTGTTGTTGTTGTCGGTTGATTATTTTCATCACCTCCGTCTTTTCTATGTTCACCTGGAGTCCTGCCTTCTCTGGCTGATTCTTCGACTAGTTTTTCGGTCGGTTTTCGCTTGTAAGTCTTTGATTTTGTGTGACATCAAACATAAATCATCCACGCGCGAAATATAGGTCTTCTAGGTTCTTCACGTCGGTCCAGGATATTCCTGTCTACTCGTTTCCCACTCACTGTCTGACGCATAATCTTGTCCACCACAATTAGGGATATCATCTTGGGTGATAATTAGCAGCCAGCCTTGTCTGACACTTATGTTTACTCCGAACGCCACGCTGAGTTTTCCGTTATGGATAACTTGACATGTGCTTTGTCGTACAGCTGTTGAATAAGGTTGATGAATATTTGGGGCACTGTACGCCGTAGTACTCGAGTAATTTCCAAATTAATTCACGGTCAACACTGTCGAAGGCCTTCTCAAAGACTATAAAGTTGAGGTATTGGTTTGATCGCCATTCCATGCTTTGTTCCGTGATGATGATGCGTAGGGTTGCAACTTGGTCAGTACGTGATTTGCCTTTCCTGAATCCAGCTTGTTCTGGTCGAAGTTCTGTCTCCAGTGCGTCCTTTAATCTCTCCAGGATGATGTGACTCAGGATTTTACTTAGCGTCGATAGGAGCATGATTCCTCGCCAGTTATTGCAGAGTGAGTCCTGAGTCGCCCTTCTTTGGTAGTTTCACGAGGTATGCTTTCCTCCATTCAGTAGGCACCTTTCCTTCCTTCCAGACCTTTTGCAATAATGAAGTCAGCATGTCTGCTGTAGTCTCTGGGTCCGCTTTCAGTGTTGTACGGGGTATTCCATCTGGTCCAGCTGCTTTTCCAGCCTTCAGAAACTTGATTGCATTCAAGACTTCAGCTCTCGTTGGAGGATTGGTGTCAACTTGCAGTTGTGTGCACGCTGTTGTTGGTATTTCTGGACGGTTTGCAGGTGACGGTCGCTTCAAGAGTCGCTGCGTTGACACTATCTACATTTTTTATTCGTTTTCCTCGCTTTTCCATCTTTTTATCATGAAATGATACAGAGCAATTTTGATATTAGTAGTTTGTTTCTACATTTTGAAAGATTTTCTATTGGTTTCATGGGTTCAATGGATTACGAGAATTGTTAAACTTTATTATTGGAGACGGCAGTTTCGGTAAAAGAGTAACAACACAACAAAATACACAAATCTTACTACTTACTAGTGACAAGTAGTATAAAGTCAAATAAAAGAGAAAGCTTAACAAAGGTAAGGATAGGTAAGAGAGGAGTCAACAAAACTTCTCTTCCATTATTTTGATGAATTTTTCGATTCAAGTGTTTCTGTGTCCACTCCAAAGCAGCTGAGCATGCCTGATTATATTACAGTATTTCAATGGAATGTGTTCACTGCGTTGACATTAATATCTTCTTATCAAGAGTGCATCCTCCCCTTTACTCTCTTGACTTTTTTCTTTCTGTGCTTATTACCACTATTATAATCACCATTATTCGTCGTAATTGATACCCTTCATTCAAACATTCTCTCAATACTATCGAATTTTCCATTTATCCTGTGCGGACATATTAATAATGATGCTATCGTTTACCTCAATAAATGTCTCCAACTATTTCATTTCACACATTCGTTATTTCATTATGAATGTCTCATCGCAGTCTTACTATCTGGTCTTTAATGCATATCATTTTTTAGTGGTCACTCACCTGACACGTTACAATATTGCTAGGGATTGAGGAAAAATTGCTTAGCTGTGTTGACTGATTGGTGTTGAAAGTATGAATTCAGTTGGTGAACAAAGGGTCCGAATATCTGGAGCACGGAGACGGACGTTTGTGGAAGTCACGATTTGTCTGAATAAAGTGTTTCACTTATCTAACAGTGCTTCGATGAATGTCGTTTACAGCATTTCAAAAATTCACTCAGTTTTCTATTCACCATCTAAACCTTTCCATTTGGTTCCTTCTCCGTGGCTTAGTGATTTGTTCTCTAGCGCTTGTCTGACTGAATCTTATCATTGGTATCCTCACTCATGTCTTACTTATGCGTTTGATGCACATCCACTCTTGTCTTCTTTTCTAGCTAGAATTCACCAATATCTTATTTGACAATTTGACATCAAGTATGGAGCCAGCGTGAGGGTTTGTCAACAAATATCTGCTGTGGCCTGTTTGAAGTACTTTTCATTCCTCGCAGTGTACGCTTTTCAGCCGTATAGAGGAAGAGACTGACTCAGCGTGGGTGTCACAAAGCCACATCTTGTGGTTTATCCTGAGTCAGTGCAGACGAATTTCAAACTGACTTCAGAGTGACAAAAGTCTGTCTCCTCTTCCCTATTCTCGCTGGTTTCACGTATTTATCAGTTCCACCTGCCTGCAGTTGAAACGATGCTTCCTAGACAGTGAAGGGAAAGGAGACATCACTTTCAAATTACTTGCGTTGATGGTGAAACCAGTGTAGATTTTATGCATGAGGAAAAGTACATTAACAGCATGTTATATCACGAACAATAGCGCATTTCACAAATTATCCACTCCGGAATCTCTCTAAGTACACTCCAGGTGCGGCATGCACTCTAAGCCTTCGAGATGGTGAAAGAGGTTTTGGAAGTCTTCCAACTGAAGTCATAGGAATGGTGTGTATGTCCCAAGGCTATCAAATTCAGAGGGAGTCATTCCGGTAGAAGTTTAGGCGTTGTTATTTGATCAAAAGTGTCCCCATGGGAGGTCAATGAAAACGCATTAGCAGCAATATACGTTTTGCTAACAAGCATCAATCACTGTCATCCATTGAAACAGATATTGATATACATATTTATACATGCAAATAAATTACATGGGAATGTAACTACTTGTTCGCTCTGGGAAGTAATAACATCTACCGAATAATGCAGTGTTCCATTCATCTCTTATCGTGAATCAAGCTAAAGTATTGATATTCATCAAGTTTAAGTATTAAGATTCTTTGATTGTGATAATTAATCCAGGCCAGGTCATGGTTCTCCTTCAACCCATTATCATCAACGCTTTACGTTCACTTGAGCCAACTACATTTTGTTGATGAAATCATGAAGTTAAGTCGTTATGAGTGAGTCAAAAATTGTCTATGCTTATTTATTATTATTATTGCACCCTTGGGTTCCTAGTGGAACACAGGGCTTCAACTGCACGTCTCCATTTGCCTCTATCTTCTACCGTACTTTTCGCCTGCATCCACGTTAGTCCATACTCTTTCAACTCCTCTTTACACCATCTCCTCCATGTCATTCTTGCACTGACGTCCCACTTGCCGCTTCACTTTCGGGGTCCACTCGAGGTCTTGACGTGCGATGTCACCCAGCGGTCTCCTCAGCGAGTGACCGATCCATCTCCACTTTCTCCTGCATATTTGTTGGGCGATTGGTTCTTGTTTTGTTTGTTCCCATAGTTCTTTGTTGGTGATTCTTTCCGGTCCGGCCATCTGATCTTCAGTATAGAGCCAGCGAAGACAGTTGTTGATAAAGGTCTGCAACAGGCTGTTGGAAATATTCTTTGTGACCCGCCCGCCAAGTTTCTGATCCGTGTAGAAGAACTGACTGGCTTGACGTTGTTTGTATTGAAAATCCGAATTTTGTTGTTGATGCTGGCTGAGTGACGCAGATTTCCCGATTGATTTCAGGTTGATGAATGTGTTTCTCGCTCGCTTTCCCGATTCTCGCTCGATTTGACATCCTCGTCCGTTCCAAAGGCGTGTATTTGAGACCATGCTCCCTAGATAAGTGAATGAGGTGACCTCTTTCAAATCCCTCCCGTTGATGGTGATTGACGCTGGATGTTGCTGTTGTTGTTGTTGTCGGTTGATTATTTTCATCACCTCCGTTTTATTTCATTTTTTTTTAATTATAACACCCTTTTTCCAAACGGTGTTTGTGTTACATATATGGAATTTTCAGCGTGCATTACAGTACATTGCATCTAATTACCTCATAAATTATATAGAATTTTTTTAATCAAATGATACATAAATAAATAAAAATAAATAAAATAAATAAAAAAGAACAGCGTAGAGTTTACATTTCAAAAAATGCACCACAGGATGTGAAATATAAAGTTGATGTGTGATAGAAGATAAGAAGAACAGTGTGATAGTAACGAAGAAAGGAAAACAAAATCTAATGGGACTATTTGTTAGAGTGTAGCAGTAAGTTTATCGTGTTATACCTAACTGATTTCCCATCACATAACAGCTGTGCCAGATATGGTATTGTGGAGTTTTTGTATTTGGTGGTCCCAGCATACAGCCTCCTATAGCTGCTTCTAGTTCTACCAGATGAAATGCAAGGAGACACCTGCGTATATAGAGGATGCTCGGGGTCCGACAATATTATATTCGCTAGTTTTTTACATGATATAATATGTATATCCACAATAGTGTTAACCAGTCGGTTTAACGATATCCCACTTGTCCTACTGACGGCTTTTAGTGCCCTTCTGAGCAAAGCAAAGTCTTTCTTAAGTAGTCCATGAAAGATTAATGGGGAGCAGTAAAGGGGGATGGGTAGAATACAAGAATTTGCAAACTGAGAAAGCAAAGACTGCTTTATGCCAGACTGCCAAAATTTCTTAATGTTGAACGTTAATTGAAACATCTTTCTAGTAACTAGCATGATGTGGGAAGACCAGGAAAGATCAGCGGAAATACTCAATCCAAGGTTTTTGACATTAGATGTATTTTCAACCTCTGTGCCGTCAATGATAGTGGGGCCATGTGAGCTTACTAGTTGCTGTAGGTCACATTTACGTCTGAAACTGAAATTGACTACCTGACATTTAGCCGGATTAAGCTTCTATGTTCACTTGGGGTCCTGTCTTCGTCGACTGCTTCTTCGACCAGTTTGTCGGTTTTCGCTTGTAAGTATCTCATTATCCTTTGTATAAATGTGCTCCATTTGTATTTTCCTATCTCTCTGCATTCAGTTCACAAATTAAAAGGAGTAAGCGGAGGTCTGATTCAGAAGTGTGAGTTAGTGAGTGAGTCAGTGAAATGAATAATAATATGGATTAAAAATAGCAATTTATTGCAAATGATGAATTACAAAGAATGAATGCTTCTACGTTACTCATTGTGAGTGATTTTGAGCCATATCAACACTTGTCTCCAGCCGTCGTTTGTTCCTACCATCTCCTGGACTATAAACAAAACATGTCTATGATGAATTATCTTTGACCGCTTATTAGTTAGTGTTCAAACTGCAAAACGATTCTTAGTGATCTCAAATTTAAGAAATTGGTTCTTATCATTTCACCCCTGTTGTCCTTTATTGCTAATCCTAGCTGGCCCTCTGAACTTCAATATCGATCCATGATACGCAGCAGTTGATGAAAGTGAAGCGGTAAAAAATTCACCAAAATTATTGACCAGAGCAATCATCACTGAACATTGGATGCTGACCCTCGCTGTTTAAGTCGACCCGTTTAGCTGAAGGCTTACGGTCAAGCATCCATGCCATATGGTCGTGTCACGTTCGTACACGATCACTCACCAGTTAAGCAATCCGCTCTTAGTCCATTTCGGTTCCAAAATATATATCGTAATTGGACGACCAATTCAGTTGTTTTGTTTTGCCTTTGGTTGACGAGAAACGAATACTATAGAAGTTGTTGGTATAAGATCTTGCGTTAGTATACTCCGTACATTTCGCGAACATCAATACCGTTAGCCTCTTAAATAGCCTGCATCCTGTTGGAATCGCACTGCTTGATGTACATGTCAATTGCCTGAACCGAATGGAGGCACTACTCTCACAATAGTGGTGGAAATACAAATTATGTATCATCGGTGTATTCGAGGATATTCCTCACCTTGCCTTGTTATCATACCTTCAAGTGAGGATATTATGACGTGAATCATGTTTATAAAGAAGATGAGGAGCATTATTTTGATAATTGTATTCAACGCCCACAAGTCAAAATCAACGCCAATTATAAATGCAAAACGTAATCGTCTTTTTATGCTTTCGCTAATGAAAGCAGCTGGAGACAACTAGATCTTTCTCTAGGAATGTTTATCAGGAAAGTTTTATATACAGAGTTAAAATTGTTGCTTCAGATTCCATCTCAAGAGCAGCGATTATAATTCCACAAAAATGGTTGTCAACTACTCATATCTATCACCTAGTAGTATATAGTACAACTTTGTTTCAGTTTTCATGCATTTTGTATCTGCTTCAGCGTTTTTAATTTTTCTCTGTCTCCGTTTGTTAGTTGACTTCGTCCTTGTATTTCAACATGAAACTTTTGTACTTTGAATGGTACTTTCGATTTGAAAGAATCAGCTCATAACTACACTCATCAACAGGTTTTGTTCACTGTTGAGTGTGTTAGTACTACACTAATGTGTTAAGCGATTTTCATTGATAAATAACGCACATAACTGGATGATTACGACTGAAACCACTCGATTTGAGATGTGATAACACACTGAAAAAGGTGAAGCATTGTGAACAATCAATAAGATAATGAATATTATTGACAGTTTTGATGAATTTATATATGCACAAATGTGTGACAATATTCTGAGTGAGAGATTAAAAGAGAGGAGCTAAGTTAAGTAGGTGAAATTCACTGTTATTTATTTTCCTGGCTACGTTTCATTTTTGAATGTTTGAGGAACGTTGATCGATTTTCATAATGAGAAGATGAATGTATTTTTATGGCACTTTCTAAACACGCTTTTCCGTTATTATTATTATTATTATTGTATTTCATGCATTTGGAGTTTAACTAATGGATTCAGCGATTCACCTTCATTGCATCCGTCTCTCTGTTACCACATTCAGCTAGTATCAACATTCTCTAGCAGAGTTTATCTTCACAGTCTCCTCCATTTTGTCCTCACAGCCCAACCCATCACTTCCTTTTTGCTTCACGCTAGACAGCCTGCTTGACTTTCGATTTCACTTGAAGGTCTTCCAGGTTATATCCGTCTCATCTCTATCTTCTTTGGCATGTTTCCTGGTTGACAGCTTCTTTAATCGTTCGCTGTCTTCCAGCGTCCCTTGTTGTACCAACCTAGCTGATCCTCAGTTTCCCATTAAGGCAGTTACCAGTGAAAGTCTGCAGTCTGTTAAAGATGTTTTCATTGATGCACAACAAGTCTGGGGATACTGAATCGAAATGAGCTGTTCCCTTATCATTTATTTACTATATTAAAGATGTAAATAAGGTTTAATACAGCGTGGTCATAGTTTCTGCGGCGTTATCGTTTAAGTACCGATTTTCTGAAGAAATCCTGCTGAATTGAATTTTAGATTTTCCCGTTGATTCATTGTACCGAAGTGCTCGATCTCAGCTTGACATGTCGGCTTCTTGTGCAGATGCATCGACGATGTCTGGGCATGAGTTAAAGTTTGATTGGTGGACGGTGATTAACAGTTGAATCCAGGATCCGCATCTCCTCCTTTCTGGGACTTGTTAGCTTTGCGCATCATGGATCGCTAGTCATCCATTGCTAGTCACCGTTCACAAATTAAATCCTGCGGAAGTTCACAGGTTTACATTATCACTTTTCATTTTATTCCTCAGAGTTTCCATGGGGAAAAGGGACTTCAAAATATAATTTCAAAGTCTAGCTGTTGGTGGTTTTGTTCTTCCGAGTTGGAGCTGTCAGCCTCACGCCCAAACGTCTCTTTATACCGGCATTATCATTGGCTTACAGAGGTTTAAGTGTCGTCAGTAGAAGATGGAGTCCCGGACCACGTACACGGTTGATGAGCGTTCTACCACGCAGCAGAGGTTTTCGTAAATCTTCAAATTTGATTAGGTGTAACACTTTTTATCTTCACATAACGCTATTTTCTGATTAATTTTGAATAATTCGTCACGTATTGTTAAAGTCAATACATATTGTACTGAATTTATCATGTCTGTGATGATGTCATTAAAGTTTCTCAATTTTCTTATTATTATCATATTTGTCAGCACAAATATGAACAGTAATGCAGCTGATGAGATTATGGAACGTTATTATATAACTGAAAAGAAATTGAAACGTGAACGTCTGGAGGGACAACCATTCTCTGTGAGTCAAGTGATTTGGGTGAGGCCATTATGTGTTCTTAAACTCGTTTTCATTGTTAGTTCGCCGTCGACACAACATGGATGGTGTTGATAACAGTCCAAATCGTTATTATGTTGACCATAATGTAGGCTTAAATTAAAGTTAACATGCATTTGTCTTGTAGAAATGTTCTATGTGAATTCTTCATGAAAAATGCCTATGTGAAATATCTTATTTTGTAAGTTCGTTGTTCAACATCGATTACGCTCTATTATGTCTACATTTGTGAATGTATTTCATTGAAAATGACAAATAATTATCATGTTATATGGAATTTAAACGCATTTGTACACTACCTGAAGAATAGTGAAAGCTGTTCTGTAATATATTATGGAGTGGAAGGAGTATATTTGACACAGAATACAGGGATATCTTGCTATATATTCACTGACTATTATGTGAGCTGTGGCGTATTCCTCAAAATCCTTTCAAGTTACCCAAAATAAATTCTGCAAACAGGCTGATTGGTGTGTGCTACTAATACCAACTATCAGTAGTATATATATATATATATATTCATACGAGACATGGTCATCGGCATAAAACAGCAGATAGCAGGTAGACAGATTCGATGTTTGACAAAGGAAATGTTCCAGCGTTGAGGAGATACATGAGAGAAGTGAAAGTAACAGAAAGAAACACATTATGAATGCAGGGCAGAAGTAGCACAACATGAAAGATCTGCACAAATGGTGGTTTAAAGATAAGCTGTACATTACTTCGTTATATGGTGATACCAAATTGGAAATAAACATTCCTTCACCAAATCCACCATATTCAACAGCTACAAGAAGAGGCCCACGAAATATTTTCTCCTAATGTTATAAAAACCTGCATGAATACGGACACTTTGAAACGAATAGAAGAGAAAAAGACAGTGAAACAAAAGATTATCCAGTGCACTGACGAGCAACAAAAACAGGAGTTGAATTCAAGCTACAATATGCTGAACAAAAGAGTGAAGAAGAGTGCCAGAGAAGAAAAAAGAAAATATTATGAAACCATGGCAAACGAAGCAGAACAAGCTGCAGGAAAAGAAGACCTCGCCACACTCTACCAAACAACTAGGAACCTTTCGGGCAAACGTTCGACACAGATTAAGCCAACAAAGGACGATTATGGAAAGTCAATCAGCAAAGAGGTGGAACAGAGAAAACACTGAGCTGAACACTTCAAAAGACTTCTAAATCGTCCGCCACCTACAACACGTCCAGCAATACCAACAACGAAAGCAGAACTACCAGTGAACATTGACCTCCCGACAAAAGCAGAAGTCCTGAATGCAATCAAGATGCTAAAAGCAGCAGGACTAGATGGAATCTCGGCAGAAGCTTTGAAAATAGACCTATAGACAACAGTGGACTTGATGACGCCACTGATGGAGAAGGTGTGGAAAGAGGGCGGAGTACCCGAGGATTGGAAGAAAGGATACTTTTCCAAACTACCAAAGAAAGAAGACTTAAGTCAATGCAAAAACTGGCGCAGAATTATGCTCTTGTCCATCTTAAGTAAAATAATATGCCGCGTCATCCTTGAGAGAATCAAACAAGCCAACGCGGATGAAAAACTACAACCGGAACAAGCTGGATTCAGGAGAAGCAAGTCATGCATCGATCGAATCGCCACTCTACGGATCATAATTAAACAAAGCTTGGAATGTCAGTCACCTCTCCATCTCAGCATCATTGACTTTGAAAAGGCCTTCGACAGCATCTATCGAGAGGTGATTTGGCAACTACTTCGCTACTACCAAAGGGGTCCCATCGACAATTATACATCTCATCCAACAGCTATACGACAATGCTGCATGCCAAGTAATCCACAACGGGAAACTTACGGAAGCCTTCGAAGTGAGGACGAGAGTGAGACAAGGCTGTCTACTATCATCTATGATCTTCCTGATTGCAGTAGATTGGATAATGTGACAGACAACGGCAACCAACGAGGGAACAGGCATAAAATGGACTCACAAAAAAGACTTGGAGGATCTGGATTTCGCCGATGATATATGTCTGATTTCCCATAAACTGGAAGATATGCAAGTGAAAAGTAACAAGTTGGCAGAAGAAGTATCAAAGATAGGACTTCACGTGAACATAGATAAAACAGAGATGATGAAGATTCCTGGCCAACAGCAATAGAAACAGAAACATTAACAGAAAACAATCAGCATAAATGGGAGGAACCTCAAAGAAACAACATCCTTTACCTACCTGGGAAGCATCGTTTCAACTACAGGCCAACGGAACTGACGAGGATATCAAAGCGAGAATTGGGAAAGCAAGACAAGCTTTCATTACTCTTAAGTCTGTGTGGAGGTCGACAGCCCCACTCAACATCAAAAGTAACATCCTGATTTTCAACTCCAATGTAAAGTCAGTCCTACCATACGATTGGAAGATGCAAAACCCTATGTTCCTTTTGGAGTTTAATTATATAATAATAATTTAAACGGATTGCGTTATCTTCAGTTTTTTTTATGGAGAGAGCTGGAGGACAACTCAGCTTCACGTGTATTACATGATGTCTCTGTTGCTTCTCGCTGCTGAGTTCTATAATACATGAATCTAAATCAGCTTATGACTGGGGAGAATGATAGGGAGGGATTTGTCATGGCTGATTTACAAATGAGGCGAAAGCATGTGGGGTGAGCATAGAGTGGTGTCATTGATGTTCGTCATGTTCCAATAAATACTCAGAATCAAAATCAGTTTCACAGAATAAAAGCAGACACAGGTTACATCGGATAAAGAAAAAACTTTGTAGATTGTCAATTTCTAATTTCGACATCCGATTGAGAGAATCGAAAAACTAACAAAATTGCATTATTGTGAAACCGTCACTCTGAAACCGTATGGTGATTCCTACGTACTCAATCAAAACGAAGTTATTTTGAAAAAAAAGCAAAGTCAATGCATGTAATGGTGAAATGAGGATGTGAAAACTGATATCATTTGGATAGCGTGTATTCAAATTCGTGAGTGTGTGTGCATTTGATTCTATGAAGATTAGGAGGAGATTAAAGCCAATATATATTCAGTGGACCTGGAAATTTCGATGACACACAGGCCAGACAACTTCTTAGCTTCAGTGAAGCAGTAAGAAATCATATCATGCCAGGTAGGGGGATTCTTCAATCGTCAAGTTGACATCTGACACGACCCACAGAGTTTGATTAATAATAATAATGATTTACTTTATTCCAAAAACAGTACATGTGATACAGAATAGAATTTTCATCATTAATCAAAATATTGCATCTAATTTCCTCAAATTATAAATAAAACTAATCACACAGAAGATCCTCTGCATTTACAATAGCGGTTATGTCAGAAACATGCAGCATATAAAATAGAAATAATAATAATGATTACAGCCAAGGTAATAATAATAACTGAAGTGAAAATTGCCGTGGGCTTGTAACACACTGTATTTTCAATGAGGTATAGAAATCCTAGCGTGTTTAAAAATATTGAATATAATGCCAATAAGTAAAGAAACGGGAAAATTGGTACACCAAGTAGATTTTGAGAATGGGAAACATTGAAAAGATGTAGACAAAATCAAGAAATGTAGATATGCAGAGATTTTGTTGAAAGAGACAAAGAAACTCAAAAGGAATATTTCAATGAAGTTCAACTGAATTTGTGGAATTGTATTTCTGCATCTACTGTAGACAATAAAGATGGGTGTGGAGATAAACACTTTCGCTCTTTTTCCTATATTATTCCACCTGAATCTATGCGTTTAATATTATTGTATCCTTTTTATTTTCCTACCGTTGAGTTCTTGTGTCTGCTCAAAAACCATTTGATTATTTGACAACTACGGCTTGATATGAAGTATTCTGATAATGGACATTTTTCGATGAAATGCGTAATGGTTGAGAGATGGCTGTTCGATATTTGTCAATTCCCTTTCAGACTAGGTGGTTTCATCCCACTGCTTCTCTTTCTCTTTGTGAAGAGGCTTCAAACGCACTGTCTCATTGTTCGCATACTGCTTGGATTATCAGTGAGTTTCATTTTTATTTTTATCTTCATTTTGCAAACAGAACCAATGAAGCGTAACTGTTATGTTGTGTAGGCATCTACTGTTACCATAAATGTACTAATTTAATCAACCCTTTCAAAAATAGAAATAGGGAAGATATTTGCAGTTTTGATAATACGAGCTCGTTCTGTTTCGTGGAGTCTCTTCTTCTGCGTACATCGTTAACAATTCAACTAATTATGTGTTACAACGTTTCTGAACATACCTTTTACAATGATTTCAAGTTATACACAGCCAGAGAGAGTATAAGCAGCATAATTTCACGAGTGATGTAAGTAGACATTTATTTAGTGTCAAAGGAGGGGAATTCATATTTGTGTTGGAAACAAGGATGGACTAGAGACAAAATACAAGACATAACAACATAGTTAATTTTCACATATTCTGGTAAAGAATTCAGGAGTGTAGGGATGAATAAGAAACGAAAACTATAAGATAGATACAATAATATAACTTAGTATATTTAGCAGAACCTTAGTAGTAAGTTCATCTTGACAAATCAAAATCAAAATCACGATTGAGTGGGATTTTACGCAACAGAACAACAAAATTACGGTTACCAGGCAGGGAAGTGAGAGATTAGTCACAATACCTTTCTGTATTGCATATATAGATTGGATTGAAGCTTTTTGATAGCAATGCCTTCTGTCAAGCGAAGTAATCTATTGTTCATGTTAATGGATATAAACTCGGAGATGTCATAACACAAGCCTTATTCGAAAAGAATTTATCATTTCACAGAATACTTCCACAGAAATTGACGATGGGATGAAAAGAAGACATGTGTGAACAATATTTCCATATAAATCTCAGTGAAACTGAAATAGATCAACGTAACACTTTGTTAAGTCAATTAAAGAGTAATCAAAATTAAAACACTAAAGGTGTATGCTCGAGTTCTCTTCTTATCTTTATTAAAACTGATGCCGAATCTTGTCTGAGTCACAAACAGTCATAAAATAAAAAATCCCATGTTTTCGAATGAAGATTTGACCTCATATTTCCACAAACTGATCATGAATTTTTTTGTTACACATTGTGAATGTTGGAATATACACCTTGCTGACACGTCAAGTGGTGAGAGGTTCCGTATATGTAGAATGAAATGAACGGGTATGAAACTTCAAACAATTTGTAAGCATATTCAAAATCGATTAAAATGAAGTTACAGTTCACTGAAACTGAAATTCATTTGCATATCAATTTGCAGTTTTCAATTAAATACATTCATTTTGACAACTCAGGTATTCTTTGCCACACATAATTATTAAACTGCTTTCGAGTAGTTACGACGACCAACTATGCTTGGAAACTAATGTAATACATATTTGATTTATTACTCAATCAATAACTGCACAATTGTTAACCAATGGAAAGCATACTCAAGTAGTCTGTTGTCCAGAATCACGACTGTGTTTACTGCATTAATTTTCCTCTTCACTGTTTCAAATCAAACTATATGATAAATTAAGAGACGTCGGTGGCACAGTGGTTAGGATTCTCGCCGACCATGCACATGGTCCGGGGTTCTAGCCCACGCCGGAGCACACCTGATATCTATGGTCGGCCTGCAAAATTTGGGCTACCGATATCCATGCTGAAAATTCCATACTTGTACCAAAAATACAGTGTGGAATCAAGCTGTAAATCAAAAAAAAAATAAATAAAATTAAATTAAATTAAACTGCCACCCCACCCTGTTTTCCAGACTAGATTGCCACTCAGTGAGCGATGATTCCATCGAAACTTTTGCTGTGATTTCACTTTCTTTGGATCCATTACAAAAGCTTGAGCGTTGCATGTTAGAGCGTACGGTGATAAAATGATGTGATATTTTGTTTCTGACTTACTACAAAGAATGTTCCTGATGTGCTTTGAACATACCTCAGCATCGGGTGACTCATACACAATCACGAATATTTAGGAGAAAACTTCAGCTGGCTTTCGTTCATTTATTCATTTCTAAGCAGCAGTGAAGAATCATTCTACTGTGGGTTCCAGCAGATTGGCTGACTGTTTGTAGGCTGAGTTGTTATTTAAGAATACTAGATATTTTGTGTATGCTTTAATGTGATTTATCTGATTTCAGTTACTTAAGCTTTATTGTTATTTCCGCTTCCATTTTGTTACAGGTAACAATGTGGTCTGTGTGCTTCGCTGCATTATTGGGTCCCATTAACTTAATGCCTGGATTAGTGTCCCTAGGTGTGACAATTGTTCTGTCAGTTATCACGGTTGTTTTGGCTCTAAAGCTGCCACAGCTGAACGGAAAAGGATTGTTTATTTCGCTGACGACTCTACTTGCTGTCATATGTTTGGTATTCGCTGATGCAGTTGCGGGGATCATTGACAAAAATAATAAAAATTTATTAGAAAAGGTGAATGTTGCTAATTATGAGAAGAGGAAAGATGTTTTCAGAGTGATTACAGCGTAGGATGAAATCGGTTATTCTCTGTATAGAATTGTTTCGCTCACTACGATTTTCTTCGCAATTCCACTGAATATCCATCTAGTGAAAAACAATCCAATATACCAAATCTTCATCTGGTATGGATTCGACATCCGTGAATGTCGATGAATTTTTTAGGGTTAGAAAGTATTTTACACCTAATGATGACATTCAATTGGTTCCATAATGATTATTGTCGAAATCTAAATATCACTTGATTTGACGAGAGTGTCTTAGTGATAAAATGTTGAAGTGATGGATGGTTGTTTTACGTGGCGTACAATCATTTACTTTCAGGTATTTTACTGTCGTTTACGATAATATTTTCGGTCGTGTTGATTCAACATGACTCAAGGACTCCTCTACCTCCAAATGAGAGTTATAAGTCTCACAGACCATTTACATTATAATCAATGCACTAACAAATGTTTGAGAATACTGCGATTAACGCTGCTATCCATATATGCGTAGATGTGTCAAAATGGAATTTTGTACAGAAAAAGGAAACATGCGTTTCTAACTTTATGATTTAACTATTCTTCACTCTTTTGTTTTGTACTTAGCAGTTGCTCGCGGTACAAGGAATACTTTCCTGCCTGTTTGTACTAATTGTAAGTTGATGATTTCGTCAGCATAATGAGTGTCATGGTTATCTTTGAACTGGACATGCAAATATCATATATGACAACCTTGTGTCCGTGAAGCAGTCACTCGTATTAGAAAAATTGACACCTAATCTATATTCATCTATGATCCCATCAAAAGTATATTTCACATAGTTTACAAAATTGAGCTTACACTCATATACAAATATTTAATAGAGATTGATAACACTGATCAAAGTATATTGTTAGTTACTAATACAGAAAAGCAAAGTAGATGAGTAGGGACTATTTTTGAGAAACCAGCAATAGTCTTACATAATCGAATGGGTTTACAAATGCTTGGTTGAATTATGATCAGTAGTTTGAAGATAGGTGACATGGGAACTGGGAACAAAAAACTGAAACTGAAATGCGAAAAGCGTAAAACAGACTGCATACAGTCTATCGTACAGCTTGTTATTCTGGTAAACAAAGATGGGACGCAAATGACTACTAAAGCCATGATAAAAAAGCAGGCTGAATGAAACGTTTCTGAGCACAAAATTCAGGTTTCTCCTAAAGGATTGCTAAAGCTGCAGCGGTATGATGACGGTGTATGTGAAAATCTTTCGAATAACTTGGTCGGAATTTGTTTATGAATTTGAATGAAGTTTGTGCAGATAGTGTATGGTGTAAGTATTCATGGGCACATTCACACGTAGTTATTACTCATGCAATTGATGCACTTTATTACTAATTTTTAGTTACCACTTCCCTCAGTTGTCAATCTACATTGTATATATGTAGATACTCTAAATAAGTGTACATCTTTGAATTGAAGTGACAAAATGAGTGGACCTCTTTGTTGTTGCCTCATGAGTTCTTGATAACATGAAGTATGCATTTTTCATACTTTTGAAAATACCATTCTACATTACGTAAATTTTGAGCATACTTACAGTAGTCAAAGATATTCTTTTCTCACTTTTCGCACAACAGATGATGTTTATCTGCGTCAATAAACGACAAATAATTCTGGAGCCTCTGTCATCCGATTGCTCAGAAACATTTCTAGCATTCGTTGTCTGGTGTACGATAATATGCCTGTTCACGCAAATATTAATCTGCTTTCCAAATTGGAGTGATGGAAAATGTCCGGTGAAAGGAGAAAACAATGCAAACATTTTAAAAGTTCTGTCCATTCTTTCCATACAAGAACGTTAAATAAACAGTTGTATTCACTCTCCTTATATTGACTACCGATTTAAAATCCACCTTTATTCTCATCACTGTTTGATCCTCTGATTTCCTGCAATATCTGAATTCATCAAATATAAAATTAGAAGCGGAAAATGAATTAAATCCAAATTTTTGGTTTGTTTGACATTTTTTCACTGTTATTTGAGTGTATGTTAGAACTGTGATAGTGGCTTGTTCATTGGTCAGTGTTTGTCTACAGAAACAGTGAGACAGAAACTCGTACAGTTCAGGAAATATGATTTTAGAAAACTCATGTTCCACGTATTTGCAGCACGACATCGTATCTACTGATATGGTGTTAGCAGCTTCCGAGAAGTGTTCACTCCTTCATCAAACAGTGTATACTGCGGGTAAATTGCATGCAATCTTCATATCAGTCTGAATCAAAATAAATATGTGACGAGACAGACACCTCCACTGAGTATACAGATGGCTCAAAACCAAGTGGCATAAAAAGAATGTAGGTAAACACTATATGATATCTGTAGAGCCAGTTAGCGGTTCTATTGTCCGAGATTAAAACTCGACTTGTCTGGCGTCTTGTCAGTAACTTTTAATGTGTTTGTCACCCAATACCGATATTTATTCTACTCAGTATTGATTCTTTGATTTCATGAGATGGAGGACTTATTTCTATCGCTCAAAAGACATTTGAAATCCTCTGAAATGTTTCTTGATTAATTGAATTTAGGTACCATCAGAGGGCAAAAAGGCAGTCTAAATTGTTTATTGTATGAGAGTCGGAAAGTATATCATTGATATCCTCATTAATTTAACTCTGTTTGCCTGTATGTTCCACGGAATCTCCATTATCTCACTCAGTTATTCACATTCCGAATTTATTTAAAATATCATTGTGTTGTCACTGATGTTCATCCTTCGACATCAGGATCAAGCATTTTCATTGTACACTAGTAACTAGTGTGATGTGCATTAAAAAATACCCCTATTCAATTCATGACTGTTCCCGCAATTATGAGTACCAATTGTCGCTCCCTGCCGGCTAAAATTAACTGTCTTCAATCGCTGGTGTCTTCCATTATATATCATAATACTGGGATCATATCACTTCAAGAAACATGGCTTCATGATCTATATGATGACAATCTAGTGTATCTAAATAATTTCAAACTATTCAGACAAGATCGGTGTAGTTCCAGGAAGAAACGCGGTGGCGGTGTCGCCATCTTCATCAATTCACAATGGTGTACGTCTAATAATGTATGTTTCAAATTCTCTAGTGACAATATTGACTGTCTCACCGTTAAGTGTCGACCTAGACATTTGTCTAAATACAACTACATTTACATCTCGAACATGTATATTGCTCCTGGATGCAACTCCACAGAATTATCTTTATTTGCGGATGAATTTACTTCCCTTGCTGCCACCTCCTTCGGAAATTCCTTGTCTATAGTTACTGGTGATTTTAATTCTAGTGACCACAGCTTCCTAATTTCACTTGGACACGATAATATTGTCAACTTCCCGACTAGAATGGACAACACTCTTGACCTTGTTTTTACAAACGATGCAGGAATATTTGAAGCTCGAAAAAGAGCCCCACTACTAAATTCAGATCACTGTATCATAAGAATATTGCCCAAAGTATATGGAAAGCAGCACAAAAGGGTCTTCTCATACCTTGGAAAGAAAACACAACACAGATGTTATTCCCATGACAACATACTGAACCTAAGGTCCATGTTAAAAGACACAAACTGGGATCTATTTACTGAACAAGCTCTTGATAACACAATTGCCAACATAACACATTATCTTAATTTCTGTCTTGATGTTTGTTGTCCAAAAGAGACAATCTTCTTAAAATTCGATCGCTTCTCCTCTTCTCAACTCAAAAAGCTCCGCCGTGAAAAAGAAAGGTTGTTCAAAATGAAAAACAAATCTGGTGTTAAGAGAATGAACACTTTGATTAAGCTTGAATTACAAAGATTGAATGCTCTCTATAACCAGAAGTTTCTTTCATGTAAATCCCCATCAAATATGTGGAAGTTATTAAAGGAAATCACAGGTGGTAAGCAAATGTTGAATGATATTTCTGTAGATGTTAACATGCTAAATGAATCCTTCATATGTATCCCAGCAAATGTTATGATTCCTAACTCAAATAGTGTAAACAATGACTGCTTCTCATGCTTAAACACATATGATGTCCTCAAGTGTCTTCAATCTCTCAAGCCTACTCAGTCCCTCGGTCCTGATGGTGTTCCTGCTGTTATCCTTAAGGAGTGTGCCGACATCTTGTGTTCCCCGCTAACTGACATTTTCAACGAATCGTTTTCCAAAAGTATTATACCTGAATCATGGAAAAACATCAAGATCGTTCCAGTGCCTAAATCTACAAGTGGACCTAATGTTAAGTTTAGACCCATTTCAATTACCTCACCCTTTTTGAAAGTTATGGAAAGACTTATTTTACTTAATCTTGATCCCTCTTTAAAACCTTTCAACGACCCCAACCAGTTTGCTTATAAACATAGTAGGAGTACGTTAGATGCCGCTGTCGTCCTCCACCATAGCATAGTCTCTAGTTTAGATAAAGGAGCTAAATACGTTCGCTGTGCCTTCCTTGATTACACATCTGCATTTGACTCTGTTCCCAGGTCTCTCTTGCTAAGTAAGCTTGCTGCAACACAGGCTGAAAGCTGGACAAATAAGTGGTTGCATTCCTATTTTTCTGAAAGGAAGCAGTACACCGTCTACAATGGAAAATCCTCCACTACCTCACTTACTTTAGCTGGTGTTCCTCAAGGTGCTGTTCTTTCTCCCTTTCTGTTCTCGTTTTTCTTACATGACTTGCCTCATTCTGATGTAGCCACTTTTGTTAAATATGCCGATGACCTCTCGGTTTCTATGCCTGTCAACTCTCAGTCAGATTGTTCCAAATTAAATAGCTTTCTGTCGGAAATTAGTCAGTGGTCCTCTTCAAACGGACTTAAGCTTAATCCGTCTAAATGTCAGGTAGTCAATTTCACTTTCAGACGTAAATGTGACCTACAGCAACTAGTTAGCTCACATGGCCCCACTCTCATTGACGGCACAGAGGTTGAAAATACATCTAATGTCAAGTACCTTGGGCTGAGTTTTTCCACCGATCTTTCCTGGTCTTCCCACATCTTGCTAGTTACTAGAAAGATGTTTCGCTTAACGTTCTACATTAGGAAATTTAGGCAGTCTGGCATAAAGCAGTCTTTACTTTCTCAGTTTGTAAATTCTTGTATTCTACCCATCCTCCTTTACTGCTCCCCATTAGTCTTTCCTGGACTACTTAAGAAAGACTTTGCTTCGCTGAGAAGGGCACTAAAAGCTGTTAGTAGGGCAAGTGGGTTATCGTTAAACCAACTGGTGAACACTATTGTAGATAGACATATTATGTCATGTAAGAAACTAGCGAATACAATATTGTCGGACCCCAAGCATCCTCTCTATACGCATCTATCTCCTTGCATTTCATCTGGAAGAACTAGAAGCAGCTACAGGAGGCTATATGCTAGGACTACCAAATACAAAAACTCCACAATACCATATCTGGCACAGCTGTTATGTGATGAGAAATCCGTTAGGTATGACACGATAAACTTACTGCGGCACTCTAACAAATAGTCCCATTAGTTTTTGTTTTCCTTTCCTCGTTACTATCACACTGTTGTTCTCATCTAGTACCACACATCAACTTTATATTTCAAATCCTGTGTTGCATTGTTTGAAATGAAATACTCTACGTTGTTTTTTTTTCTTAATTTTTAATATTTATTTATTTTATTTATTTATAACTAATTTATTTTATTTTTATTTATTTATCTTTGATTTTTAAAAATCTTATATAATTTATGAGGTAATTAGATGCAATATACTGTAATGCACGCTGAAAATTCCATACCTGTACCACAAATACTGTTTGGAATAAAGCTGTTATTATTATTATTATTATTATTATTATTAACACTGTCTTTGGTGCGGACTGATTTCTATCAATCAGGTTTGCAATGTGGTCACCATTCTAGGTAACTCGCAATCATGATGCACGTTGATTAGATGGTATTAGATGGTTGGAGGCAACCGTAAAGAAACCTGGGAACTAGGTTTCGCGATTTTTCGCACTCATCAGCAAGACATATCTGCAGCCTTGAATGAATTCATCTCAACTCATGTAGAATCAACTATCATGAGGTTTTTCCTTAATGCGTAAATCGCTCTCAAGCACGTCATCATCAGTAGATTTCGATGCATACTTCATTTTAATCTAAAAGTATATATCTCTTATGGTTACAACTGGTGGACTGAAACATTCTTTGTATTGTAGCTGACACCCTTCATTTCGTTTTTTTGATTCTGTGCTTACAAAAAGAAAAGCATATTCCTTTAAAATGTGTAGAAAATAACTTCACACTGAATGGATATTCATGCATTCCGTTCTCTATGATTTACGCGTCCGATAACAGTCTTATAAGAACTATGAATTCATCTAGTAATGGAAGGTTGATTCCACCTCACTCTTCATTCTCATCAAGATGGTAGAATCAATGAAAAAATCAAACGACTTGTTCAAACTGAAATAATTATTGACCTGATAAATGAAAACGTTACATCCTCAATAGCAAATTCGGTGTGAAAAATTTCGTTGGTAACATTGAGTCACATATTGAAATTGTATATTCATGTATATGAAGACATGAAAACAAACACACTTTGTTCGACGATTGTAATAAACGCCTTTATTCGTATGAGATGTGATAAAGTAATGAACTACGAACACTCAACACATATTAGCATATCGATTATCATCATCAAAGTCACAAAATATATAAGCAGATAACATGAATATTTTCGATCGCATCAACACAGATCCAGGTGTTTCTCAACGTACATGAATTACAGCCTAATCATTAATGTTAAATATGAAGGATGCATTTCATTCTTAGGGGTTCATTGCTGATTCATTTTCCCTATGAGTCTTTAAATCTGATTATACTTCAGTGGATATGCACACTCTGGATGTCAGTAATGTTGAGGTTGAAATCATACAGTTTATGTCACTATTATTATTGTCATTATTCCCTTGAATTCTGAGGAAAAGAAATCAGTGTACCTTAAATTCACAAATAATTGAAATGTCATGGATGAAACCAATGACGACATCTAGGATCTTCAATCTGGTAGACATGAGTAATATTTTAATGATTTCATTCTCTATTAGTGTATATATGACCAAATATGCCTAATGTTGCTTTTATAGAAAACGAATTTAATTGCGTTGCTTCTCAAATATCTTTTCGTATATCGAATAAGACGGAACTCACAAACAAACAAACAAACAATTGAAGTAGCTAGTTGTGATAAATTTCATTCTTCTCAAAATCAATAAGTTGATTCATTTCACACCACTGCTAATAAAGCTGGAGGGTGTTAATCCACTTAGTCATATGTAATCTTTATTCTAACATGGTCAATTGATTTCGATCAGATTTACATCTTCAATTGTCTTCCATTATGCTGAAGCATTTCTAGAACATCAGAAGATAATACGCTGTAACTTATCTTGTACGCATTCAACATACCTGAGTGGCGAGAAGCAATCATAGAGTGTCTCCAGTTATCTATAGCTAAGAATATCGCGGTTTGTTATAAAGGCATCTTTTAATCTCAGTTCATCATCGATTTGGTGCTGATGGTGGTGATGGCAACTGTGATCATCGTTGAGTTTATGAGAAAGTAGATTTGGATAAAGTAAATGTTGAAACATCATTTTGGTTTACAGGAACCAACTGCCAAAATTCTTCACGGAACATTTATATTTGGAGTATATCATTCGGTAAGTTCTTTATTCAGTGTTACCCATTGGACATTGAATAAGTGTCTGTCGTTATGTACTCTTCGAGTAGTTAATAGTCCTGACGAGGAAAGAGGGAAATCAGAAGACCACCAGGTTTACGATGATACTTGTATTTTCCAGACAAGGAAAATAAATGTCACACAAGAGTGTGAGTTAAATGGTACGAGTGTACGAAAAAGTGTGTGAACAAGAGTATGAACAAGAATGATAAAGTAAGAATATATATGAAAATAGCTAATACACATGAACCAATAGATAACATGTTACCATGATTGGTTGTAATGTAGTGTGATAACAAGGTCATACATGTTTATTTAGTTGGTGGACAGACAAAAGCATATTGTCAGTTATAATGGAATATTGATCCATATACACTTAGCAAAATATAACAGACTGTCAAAAACAAAATACACGTCATGTGGATACATATCACTTTACACTGTGACAACTACAATTCGCTGATAATAAACATGAGTATAACGTTTCAGCGTACATTTCAACTTAACTGCAAGGACTACTGAAATATAAAGCGAAGGACTTCGGTGTGTATTTTCAGCCGAAGTCTTAAAAACATTAGTCCAACCTTAAAACGTTTTCTTCTGATATTCTGATGTTGACTTTGTTTCGCTTTTGCATTTGCATCAGCCATCTGGATGAAAGCCTCTTTGGAATCTCATTCGCGAAATCAGCTATAAAGTCACCATTCATAGACATCGATTTCTTCACCATCGTGTAGATCATTTCAAAGCGCTACTTTACTCTCATCTTTCCCTGTGTTTCAAGTAGGATATTCATTTTTTCGTGTGGATTTGCCTGACTCGCTGTAATTCATGTTATCCTCCTCTGACGAGATCCAGACAATCGTATTTTAAAGGAAATAATGAAAGTATGTGAGTGAAAAAGGTTGTGTGGTTACTGTCTAAAATAGATCGTAGGAATGCAAATTTCATTCTTCTTCACTAGAATATTTATGTGATTAATTCTGTTGCATTTAGTAGAAGTATCGTGCATGTGAAATTTGCATAGATGTAAAATGACAAAAATGGATGGTTACCAGTAGTTTTCTAAACAGGGGACGCAGCAGTCTGAAAGTAGGTTACCCAATGGTGAGTGTATTACCACTTCGCTTCATTCTCTGCATAGCACGTCATTGAACTTGAGTTATTCTACTTCCAATATAATTCCGCAATAATATAGATGTACTCAGTTACTGAGATCAAAGTACATTGTTCTGCCTATCGTTGTGTCAAGAATTAGACTTATCGAATAGAGTGCAAATGCAGTACAATCTATTTATGAAATCAATCTGAAATAAAGAGACTGGGTTTAATACTGGAAAGGTAATCACGTAATAAATCATTTTGATTAATTACATGCTTATTCAGGTGAATGTTTCATCTTCGCAAATAGAATTTAGATCCGTCGGTTTCCTCCTGTTCTTTCTCTGTGTATTCGTGAAACGAATCATGTCGAAATCTCTTCCTCTTTGCATAATGCTTGAACTTACAATAAGTGTCAAATTGATTTAATTTAACAACATGAAATTGGGAGGATTGTCACTAATTTGTGTGTAGATGATGGATTTTAGATGGTAGTCATTTGATATGTATTCTAATACTGGTTATTTTAAAAAGAATGAAAAATTCTCATATCATTTTATCAAGAACTCATCAGGCAAGAACAAAGAGATCCACTCATTTTTCCACTTCACTTCAAAGATGTACACATATTTAGAGTATGTATATACATACAATGTAGACTGACAATAGAGGGAAGAGTTAACTAACCATTTATAGGAAAGTAAATTCATTGGATGAGTAGTAACCGAGTGTCGACGTTCCTATGAACACTTACCAGAATGGCTGTCACAAGAAGAACGTAGAACAATTCGGTTCATATCATTTGACCTCTATGAATCTAATAGTAGGCATCTCAATGATTCAAAAAGCAATTAAATTGATTGACATATACAAGAGATTTTTATCCTCAAATTCACTTTAAGAAGGATGAAGTCGCAGAAACTGTTTTCAAATATTTTTAGGTGACCTCAATAGATTTGTTTGCACTTAAGCGAAAAATGCATTGTACATTCAATTCCATCAGGTATATGGATCACGATTCATGGCATATCCTGTGACGGACGCACTTTAATTAAATGTATTCTTATTCCTTTGTGTTTCGTGCATGCCAAGAGACTTTGACAACATATCGGATTTCATCCTGTTCACCACGACCCTTATTTAGCTGGTTCCGCGATTTCCCGAATACTCTCCTCTCTTGTTAACACACTGTCCAACATTTCATCCTCGAACACTTGCTGTTTCCGTTTCAGATTCCAATAGAGAGCTTAACGCGTTATTCCACTCAACAGTCCTCTAAATGTGTCACCAATCCATATTTGTTCATCAATAGGTTACTGGTTGATTTGTTCTCAGAGCCCTTGGTTGCTAATCCTCTCTGGCTGTCTGATCTTCAGTATCGAGTAAGGGAACGAAGGAGTTTATAGAAGCCTGCAGCCTGTTGGAATCAATTTGAGTGATATACGTGCCAATTCTCTGAACCAAACGGCAGCACTAATCTTACATTGGTGTTGGAAGTAGGAGTCTTGTATCATCGGTGTATTCGAGGATATTCCTCACCTCGCCTTGTTATGATACCTTCACCTGAATATATTATGAAGTGGATCATGTTTTGAAGTAGATGAGGTATATTATTTTGATAATTTTTATTCAGCCCTCACAAGTCAAAATCAACGCCATTTAAACATGAAAAATGTAGTCTTCCCCTTATAATTTCGATAATAAAAGCAGCTGGAGACAAACAGATCTTTCTGTAGGAAAGTTGTGTATATATAGCTAAAATTGTTGTTCCACATTCTACCTAAGTCGCAGCGATTACAATTTAACATGAATGGTTGTCAACTGCTTGAAACCATTACCCAGTAGTATGTAGTACATCGTACGAATTTGTTTCAGTTTTCATAATTTTTGTATTTCCTCCTATGCTTCAGCTATTTTAATTCTTCTCGATCTGTGTTGGTTAGTTGAGTTCGTTCTTGTATTTCAATGTGAAACCTCTGCACTTTGAATGGTACTTTCAATTTGAAAGAATTAGCTCATAACTACACTCAACTTACAACATATTTTGTTGAGTGTTGAGTGTGTTAGTACTACACTAATGTATTGAATGACATTCATTGATACACAACGCATATAAATGAATGACTGCGAAGAAAACCAGTACATTCGAGACGTGATGACATAGTGAGAAATACAACATTCAATATGACGGTTGTAATTATCGACAGTTTCGATGAATATATATACACGAATGTGTGATCATCTTCTAACTCAAAAATTAGAAGTGAGTGGCTTCATTATGTAGGTCAAGTAAATTGTTGTTCATTTCCTTAGCTTTGTCTGAATTTTTGTTGACTGTGGGATGTTCATTGATTCGCATCATGAGATGATGAGTATAGATTTTATGAGAGTTTAGCATAACTTGATTATTCATTATTACTATAATTAATATTATTTATTCCATGTATTACATGGGAGACGTTAGATCTCAGAAAAGTGTCTCCATTCTCATCATTTCTGTTATCTAATCCAACTTACCTCACGACTTCCCAATAGCTTTTATTTCATCCTTCATAGTAGCCTAAATACCATCCTCACAGTCCATTGCATTACATCCTATTTAACTTCCACTAGACAGTGTTCTTCATTCTCCATGTCACTTGATGGCCTACCAAGCTTATGCAACATTCATCTCGACCTTCTTCTGCATATTTCTTCGACAATGAATTCTTTAATGGCTCGCTACCTTTCATCGTCCCGTGTTGTATTTGCTTTTCGACAACCCAAATGATCTTAAGTATCCAACGAAGTTAGCTATCAATATAAGTATAAAACTTGGGCATTGTGGGAAAGTGTAACTCCATTATGGATAAGATTTTATTTTGATAAATCATACAGTGTTGTACAGTAATATTAACTGATGACGTTTTGAGCACAAACTATTGCTCATAATCATATCAGGGCACTCACTCACACAAATTTCTTGCTTCATTTATATACATGAGTAAAAATTGATGATTAGACATTTGAATAAAATCAACATGGGGTACTGTACATTGAGAAATAATAATATGAGTGTTATGAATCAAATACAGTCAGATGGAAAATAAAACGAGTGTTATTATAGTCAAAAGAAGTAACTTCTTAGAATGTTATGGTAAAAGTGATTTGAAATAGAATTTTAAGATGATTTATTATCGTCCTCTGATTTGACTGACTAATGGTGATAATACTTTCCATATTTCTGATATTTGCATTGAGTCATTTCTATTGCATGAGTTGTGTTGGGTTTAGACTCGATAAACAAGGATTCAGTAATCGATATTTCTCTCCATTTATCTATATTACTTTTGATAATTTCAACCCTATATCACCCTATTGTGTGGTTGTGTGTTAATGCATCCAGTGTAGCTATCGCACTGCTTCACTATAAGATTGTCTGTCATCACTTGGAGTTACTTGAAAATTTTCCAATTCTGGTTCGATAGTCATTCACCACTGTTGGAAATCAAGATGTAGACGATTTCATCGAATGAGATGATAGAGATTCTGACTTCTTGTGGCTTTCATTTGATGTACAACCAAATGTGACCAAGTTGGTCAGTGCTGGTATTGACTCAAATTAAGCTGTTGAATTACCACTGGTTCAGTATAATAAAGATGTAAATTAAGCGTAATAAAGCATAATCGAAATGTCCGCGCTATTACTGTTCAAGTATTTCCTCCACACATTCTGTTGAAATTTGGTGAGGCATAACATTTTATTATCTTCACAAAAATGTTATTCTCTGATTGATTTTGGATAATTTATCACGTATTGTGAAAGTCAGTTCATGCAAGAATATTTAGTATACTTAATGCGTAGTGTTTGTCCTTCTATCATTATATTGTCTAAATTTTGTTATCATCTTCGTTTGTCAGCACAAATATCAAAATCAGTTCAGCTGATTAAACTATGGAACAATATTACTCATCTCACAAGAATTCGAAAGGCAATCGTCTGGAAAGACAACCATTCTCTACCATACAAGTAATTCGGGTGAGGAAATTAAGGCTTTTTAAACTGGTGTTCATTGTTAGTTCGCTGTCGACACAGTATGGATGGTGTTGATAACAGTTGCGATCGTCATTCTGCTAAACATGATGTAGGCTTGAATTAAAGTTAACGTGCTTTTGTCTTGTAGAAGACAGCTCTGCGAGTTCTTCAAGGAGTACCCTTATGCGAAATATATTTCTCTGTAAGTTCAATATTCAACATGAATTATGCATTGCTTCATGTATACTATTGCAAAGGTATTTTGTTCACTATTTGAAAAACGTCGTTAAATGCATGGGATTTGCACAGCTCCTGTTGTGCATCGGTGGAAATTTCGGCAACCACACATATGGTTTGGTATTAGTGTCTCGGATGAAGCACTGCTGAGCTTCTACTAACTGGATTTAGGCCTGATAAAGTGTGATGGTCGTGAGTGATTTTGTTGACCCCGTCCAGTAAATATAACGCAAAATGCTGTGCAATTTTCAAAATTTTGTACACTGCCTGCCTAATGTAGTGTTCTGCAGATCCGACATAGAGCAGAAAGGTTACTGAATTATTGATTTACTGATTACAAGATCATTTCAAGTTAAACTGAAATAAATTCTGCAAACAATCCGGTGAATGGCTCCTAACATTTCTGTTTTATGTGATAACAACGCGTATTTACACTGGTTTCTCTATCTTCAATTCCATGATGGAGACGGCTGGAGGACAAACTGAACGTCTGCGAATTACAGAATATCTGAATTACTTCTCAGTTTCAAGTTCTATTGTACATAAAACCGAGTTATCTTCTCACTGGGAAGATTATGATAAGCAGGGATTATTCATGACAGATTTAGAAATTAAGTGTAGGATGAAAGATGAGTATAGAGCGGTATCAGAGAGGTTCGTCATATTCAAATAAAAATTACTTACAATCACGAACATTTCGCAGAATATAGGGAAACGCGGATGAGGTAATATAAGTCAGGAAACTTCTTCTCTTTCACTGGCCCGAGAATCTCCACCAGCCATTTCGCGACTGTATGATATGGGGAATCTAACATATCTAGTATCGGCCACAGTGGAACGTCTTGTCTGTGAACATTAGGTAAGACTAACACGTGAGGCGTTGTAGAACCAGATGAGCACAATTGTTCGTATAGTTCTGAACTGATAATAGGTTCGTCTTTCATTTTCTTCAGTACCTTTGTTAACTGGAACTCCGTCTGTTAGGCGAATCTTTCTGTGAGGACTGTTTCTGAAACGTTTTATCACCAGACAGTATCCCCGAGGGTTTGTTGAGGTAGTCTGATTTGTTCATCAGGACGATTCTGGAGCCTTTATCTGGTCGTGTGGTGATGAAGTTTTCATTATCCTTCAGTTCTCTAAGCTGCTTCTGACGTTCTTTGGAAAGTATGTTACGAAGGCTGGGTTTTTTGTTGCTGTAATCGAAACAGCAATTTTAAAACTGTTGGTTTGAAAAGGTCTGAATTCTCATATGAGATTAGGACCAGATGTTTCGTTTGGGCGACTAAATTCGTGTTCACGAGCGCATTTTTCAAGTTGGCGCATGGTACGGCCGATCCACTCAGCTCCACATGACCAAGTAAACAGGAATGGAAAGTGTCAGGAGAAGTTATTTCATAATTAATTCCATGAATCTTTATGATGATTCTTACGTACTCACTTAGAAGGAAGAATTAACTGATGAAATTAGTAAAGTCAATGAAACTGAGAAGAAAATTCGAATGCCACAGTGGCCTGGCTGGAATACTCGGCTACCTGAATTTCCATCCAAGACACAGCGGTTAAGAGTCTCGCTGACCATGCACATGGTACGGGGTTCGATCCCTCGCTGACACACACCCGATATAAGTGGTCGGTCTGCAGAATTAGGCTACCAATATCACACGCTGAAATTTTATACCTGTACCAAGAATAGACTGTCGAATCAATTTATAATCAAAAATATAAAACAAGATAAAAATCCGTTAATTACCAAATGTACTCACGAGCACTTTTAATTGGTTTGCAACCTACTGTTGCTCATTTCTGGGGGACCAAAAAAAAAATACCAGTAAGGATTATTTTGTTCTTCAGATCAACCAGCATTGTGTTATATTATTTACTGGAGGTGGCTGTTTTATTTGGGAACTCACGGTGAAGAGAAAACATCGCGCAAGAATATACAATGAAAGTTTGTGCATTTTGCGTAAACGTATTGTACAGAATGAAGCTATTATTATTATTACATCATATGAGAATTGTGTGGGTTCCTCCTTCTACGGAAATGAAGGAAATACCATAACTTACTTAATACGTGGACCTGAATATTTTATTGACACACTCAGACTGACTAAACTCCTATGCAGTGCTAACCTCAACATTTGTAACTGTAGAATTCAGACCAAACCACAGTCGAATGGGATTATGCAGGTTTTCAGAACACTTGAGTTGAGCTTACTGTATAATAATACATCTCGATAACACAAATCACTTACAAAAATGCTCAGTTGTTGTAATGCATACACAAACACGATGTGATGCAACGGGATGAGACGACAACGGTGTAGAAACACAATTTACACGGTTAATAACTGAATGTTCATCTATCATGTCGACATCTCAGATGAACATTTGGATTAAAGTAATATTGATATGAAGAGAGTGAAACTAGCAGTGGATTGTGAGTATAAAAGCAAAGGAAAGACAGAAATGATATGTCAATCAACTTCTACTAAATTTCCCGGATTGTATTTCTGTATCCATTGCAAACAATAAAGGTTGATATAAATGAAGAGACCTCCACTCTATTTTCTAAATTGTTTCACCTAAGTCGTTACATCGTATGTTTAATCGTATAATCGTATTTTTCTTAAGCGGCTTATGTGTTCGTCTGTTTGCTCAACAAACGTTTGAATATGTTGATCATGTTTGAAATGATTAAGAATAATTTACGCTTTTTGTAAGTTGTTTTCAGGCTAGTTGGTTTCATCCCACTGCTTCTCTTTCTACTTATGCAAAAACTTCAAACGCGCTGTCTCACTGTTCGCATTGTACTTGGATTAACAGTAAGTATCATTTTTATTTTTATCTAACGTGACTCTGGGAAAATTAACACTAGTTTGTAAGGGAAACAAATGGATGGCAGTTGTGGTGTTTCCAAAGAATCTATTATGTATAAGATTTTATTTTGATAAATCACACAGTGTTGTACAGTCATATGAACTGATGACGTCTCGAGCACAAACTATTGCTCATAATCATATCAAGTTACTCACGCAACTTTGTTCTTTCATTTATATACATGTGTGGAATCGATTAGATATTTGATCAAAAATCAATGTGAGATAATGTACATTCAGAAATAATAGTACGAGTGTTGTTGATCAATTGCAATTAGATGGGAAAAATGGACGAGTGTTTTTACAGTCATAATAAGCTACTTGTTAGAATGTTGGGTTTGAATGTGTTTGAATTGAAGTAGAATTTTTATATTATTTACTATCCTCTTCTGATTTGACCTGCGGTAATAATATCTTCCATATCTCTGGTATTTGCATTGAGTCATTTCTGTTGCATGTGTTGGGTGTAGACTCGATAAATAAGGATTCCGTAATCAACCTCTCTCTCCACCTAGGTATATTACTTTTTAGAATTTTAACCCTATCCCACACTATTATTTGGTTGTTTGTTATTGCGTGAAGTGCAATAGCTGAGCTTGTTTCTAAATTACTTTTCTTTTCAGGGTCAACCATTCTTACCTTAGCTGAATTCTTATGTTCTGACAATCTGACTAACCCCAACCTACTAGTTTGGCCTATGTAGTTGACCTCACAGTCATCGCAGGCAGGGTATTTTGTGAGTTATATTCTTTTGTCTAATTGGGCCAACAGGGTCCTTTAAATTACAGTGCTTGTCCCTGAGTGAGTTTGTAAGTTTGAATGCCACCCTAATCCCTGCCTTATAAAGAATCCTACGTAGGGTCAGTAAAGAATATCAGTAAAAGCCAAAAACAAAATAAAAATAATGGTGAAACTATTAATGATAACACAAATAAGAAAGAATATAAGTCATCCACTGTTATACCATATAAGGAAAGGAGATTTGAGGCTCTACGTAGGATTCTAAATATAGCAGGAATTAGGGTGGCATTCAACATAAGAATTTAGCTAAGGTAAGAATGGTTGACCCTGAAAAGAAAAGTAATTTAGAAACAAGCTCAGCTATTGCACTTCACGCAATAACAAACAACCAAATAATAGTGTGGGATAGGGTTAAAATTCTAAAAAGTAATATACCTAGGTGGAGAGAGAGGTTGATTACGGAATCCTTATTTATCGAGTCTACACCCAACACATGCAACAGAAATGACTCAATGCAAATACCAGAGATATGGAAGATATTATTACCGCAGGTCAAATCAGAAGAGGATAGTAAATAATATAAAAATTCTACTTCAATTCAAACACATTCAAACCCAACATTCTAACAAGTAGCTTATTATGACTGTAAAAACACTCGTCCATTTTTCCCATCTAATTGCAATTGATCAACAACACTCGTACTATTATTTCTGAATGTACATTATCTCACATTGATTTTTGATCAAATATCTAATCGATTCCACACATGTATATAAATGAAAGAACAAAGTTGCGTGAGTAACTTGATATGATTATGAGCAATAGTTTGTGCTCGAGACGTCATCAGTTCATATGACTGTACAACACTGTGTGATTTATCAAAATAAAATCTTATACATAATGGAATTATACTCTACCACAGTGCCCAAGTTTTATACTTATATCGTAAGAATCTACTCACCTCAATATTTTGCTAACTTGATTGCCTATGTGATTCATACCGCAGTAATACCATAATTATTAAAATTGTCGTTGGTGTCTATCAATAACTTCACTGTGTGTAGGTGGTTCATTATTATCTGTCCTCTCTGACGAAATATTGACAGAACGGTAATAACTGGTAAAATGCCGATTACGTAAAGCTTAGTGAATGCGGGAACCGACTTTTGGCGGTTTCGATCCAAATGAGTATACACTGGGAGAGGTTAAAATAAGAGAAAAGAAGTCAAGTATGAAATACCGTGGAAAAGTTTTATCCTCTGACCTATCTTGCTCATTCCATATCTCGTCAATTTCTAATGAAATGTTATTTCAGATATACTACATCAAGAAGTTCCAATAATCTGGATTCTTTAAAACTCTAGTTAAACGATCTATTAACTCTCCTTATTAATATATGTGTAAAACTTGGGAGCTGTGGTAGTAAGAAACTCCATATCAGTTTGTTTATTAGATATATCACACAGTGAAACAGTATGATTATGAACAATAAATTTTGTTCGAAACGTCATCCAGTAAATAATACCGTTTCACTGTGTGGTGATATATCTAATAAGCAAACTAATATGTTAGCTTCCCTATCTTACCTGTTGCCCTTTAATGATCCCTCTTAAATCTTCCTAGGCTACTCATAGAGTTCTATGTTATATTGCACAGGGTTTACAGGTTTTCAGTGGGGTCAGTTGCTTGCCACTTAGCCTGCGTGCTACCACTGCAGCTGACAGACATCTGAACGCAAGTGAAGAATGGTCTAAATCCCCATTGTCTGAGTCTTCACACTCTCCCAACCTTGTGCGTCTTCAATTCATTATAAAATAATACACACTCGCAAAATTAAGTACAAAACTCATGAAAAGCTTATTTAAAGCGTTCTGTGTGGTGAAGATTGTGTTAAGCGCTAAACGAATAACTTACTATGAAATTACCGACATATGTGGTTCATTTATCTCCTTCTATGTAAGATTTCTGGTGACACCATTTAAATTATCAGTTTTGGTTACCTATACCCTGTAATGTCTATTGTTACTATACGAAAAGCTGATAATTCGACACTTTATCATAAGTACTGTTTTCGAATTAATCGTGCAGCTAACATGTCTAAAATAGGATGAAATGCACATCCTGGATTCCACTGCTAATGACTATCAACCGATGAAATTCTAATCACATGCCCTGACATCGTCGAAGCATCTGCACAAGAAGATGACATGTCACCCTGAGACTGAGCACTTCGGTCCAATCAACCGATGGAGAAATCCTTAATTCAATTAGAAAATCAAATCATCATTACATTGAATTAGTAGACGCATGCAAAACTACTGTCCCCAAAAATCTCAGTGAACTGAGAAGTAATTAAAATCAAAGTATAAAAGTTCTATGAGAAGGTGAACATCATGTCTCTATAATCGCTGTTTGTTCACGTCTGAGTTATAATTCATTATCAGAAAACACAATAAACAAAATGGTATGCTGGGGGATCAAGATGTGACCGAACTTATGGTGGATGTTCTAATTCTACATAAACAAATGCTGGAAATTCTAGTCATCGGAATGCCTAGTCAAGTACCTGTTGTTCAGTTGAAAGACTCAGTTTTCTGCATTCAGCTTCTTCTTCATTATTTAAAATCTACCGGTAGTTAATTCTGAGAAGCTGAATTTCAGACTAAATTGTGTCTACCCAAACGTTAATTTCGGAAGATGTAATTTTACACTTGAACTGCTGACCCACCATGTCTTCGAAATTAGAGTGCTATTCAATAGTCGATGATGTCATCTGAAACACTCGCAATAAGTCCAAGCCTACGATTCTTCTTGAAATGTTGGAACATACTGGAGCCATGAATGATTCATAAAGAATTCTGAGTATTTTGGAGACTACTTCAGCTTGCTCTCATTTTGTGTCAACGTTGAATCAGACGCAAAGCGTGAATCTACTATGGTTACTAGTGGTTTGACTGAATGTATGCACAGAGGGACGTCATTTCCGATTACTGGATACACTTTGATGTTATACTCATATTTGTGAAGTTATAGTTACTCAGTGATATTAATAATTTTTTCCTCTTCCATTTTGCTACAGGTTACACTGTGGTCTGTCTGCTTCGCTGCATTGTTGGGTCCCGTTGACATGACATTTGGATTAGTATCTCTGGCTTTCACAATTGTACTGGCGATTTTAACAATTGTGTTGGCTATGAAGCTGCCACCGTTGAGTGATAAAGGATTGTTCATTTTCCTGGTGATATTGCTTACTATTATGTGTTTTTCATTGGCCGTGGCAGTCATCGACAGGATATATGTAATTTCCTTTGAAAATATGATTGTTATTTGTTAGGGGATGAAAGATATCCTCAGAGAAATTATGGAGTAGGATTAAACTCATACTTCTTTGCGTAGCATTGTTTCTCCGCCTACGACGTTATTCCTTATTCCATTGAATGACACTATAGTAAAAACAACGAAATATATTAGGTGTTCATCTAGGTTGGATTGAATTTCTGCGGGTGTGATGAAACCCGTATGAATGCTGAACAACGTATGGGATTTGAAATATTTCAGACCTGATGCTAAATACAACATGGACCTGCTAAATTACTCGGTTTCCACAATTTCCAACTATCAAAACGCCTAAAATCCTCTTCGATTCTTATTAATTTAATCATCAAACTATATCAGATGATCACTGCATGAAGTCACGCAAATATTTAGTTAGCTTACGACAAAACACTGTGAGATTCTTCAAGGAAATGAAAAAAGAATAAAGAGGATTGGTTCTGTCTTCGTATGCAACAACACTACGTCACATGATATACTTCAAATTACTACTTTACCTGTAAATCCTGGATGTATACGAAATATTTTGCCGCTAAATACTCTGAGAATTTCTGTACTTAGTGTTCTAGTGTTGTCTCAAATAAAGACTCGTTATTATAGTGAGCAATCGGCGGATTCCATATTGGTTATAAAAGGTAAAACTATAATCTATCTTGAAAAGAGTTTATTAGTAGCAACAGGTTGTAGCAGTGGATCTATATTTCATACGATACGTATTCATCTAGATTCATACCCTTTACTTTTTATCACAGTACACTTTTCCGTCCAACTGATACAAACTGATCCAGTCAGTGACTGTTTTGTTTTCAAACCATGGTTAGTGGTTTTGCAGATCACATAAATTTTAATCACTGCTTAAGTAAATGTTTGTGAAGGTTTGCCTAATTATCATTTTCTGGAGACTAACAGTGTTCACTTCAGTCGATATGTCAATGCAGTAATGTGCACATAAAAACGAAACATGAGTTTGTAACTTTGTCAATAAATTTTACTTTATTCTCTTTTTCTGCTCATAGGGGATCATCGCTGTACAGGGAATGTTGTCTTGTTTCTTTGTACTCCTCGTAAGTTGACGATTTCATTACCATAATCAATGTCATTCCTGCACTTGCGAATATGACATCCTTATATCTATGAAGTAATCACCTGTACTACCACGATTGATATCTGATCTGTATTTACCATCAGAACTGCTTCACCTAAACTTTAGATATTCACCCTACACTTATTTGAAAATTATCAGCATAGATGGATAACGTGCATCAAAGTTGATCGTGATTTAGTAATAAAGCAAATCAAAGTGGATGAGTAATAAATATCTTTGAGAAATTAGGAATAGTCTGACATAATCAAAAGTCTTGAAAAATCATTGTTTGAGTGATGAATAATCGTTTGAAAATGGTTGATGTGGGAAATTGGAACAAAAGTTTGAATGCGAAATGCGAAAAGCATAAGGTCGACTATATAGGGCCTATCACTCAGTTGTTTGTTAAGGTCAACGAAGAGGGGAGACAGGTGACTACGAAAGTCATGATAGTAAAAGACGTTCAATGAATATTTTCTGAACAGAAAGTTCAAGTTTCTCCTAAGAGATTGCTATGGCTCTAACAGCATGAACTAGCTGTATGCGAATTCTTTTCTAACGACTCGCCCCTACTTTGTACATGAGTTTCTGAGTATTCTCAAATGTTTTTGTATAACGACAAGCGATCACACGCTCCAGAATTAAGCTGTTGATCTTTCTGCATTCTCCTTTTGACAACCATGTTGGTAAGTGTTCACAGACAAATCCAGGCGTTGTTATTACTCATCCAATGAATTCACTTTGCTACGAATTGTTAACAACATTTTACCCTGATTGTCAATTAATACTGCTATCTTAATACCCTGAATTGATGTACAGGCATCAGGTGAATATACGAAATGAAGGGGTATTTTGCTGTTGACTGATGTGTTCTTGATTAAATGAAATGGAATCTTCCATACTTTGAAAAATAATCAATATTAGAACATGTTTCTGCATTTCGTAAATATTTGGCATACCCACAGAGGTCAAAGATATCCTTTTTAAGTGAAAATGTGTGTTATCTTTACACTTTACAGTTAATATTTATCTGCGTCAATAAACGACGAATAGTTCTGGAGCCCCTGTCATCTCCATGCTCAGAAACCTTTCTAGGATTTATCGTCTGGTGTACGATGATATGTCTGTTCACGCAGATATTAATCTCCTTTCCATCATGGAATGGCGAGAAACGTTTGAAGAAATAACACAAACGTTTTCTACGTTCTGACTATACTCAACATGCAAAAATGTTACGTATAGAATTGTATTAACTTTACTACAATTGACTGCTAATTTCGTATTTATTCAATTTATTTTCAAAACTGTATGATCCTTTGATTTCCTGCAATGTCTGAATTGATTAAATATAAATTAAGAAGCATACAATGAATTATATTAAAATTGTTTGTTTGATTGTTCGGCATGCTTCCAATGTCATTTAAGTGTATGTTAGAACTTTGATAGTGAATTGTTCGTTTGTCAGTGTTTGTATATAGAAACATTTAGACAGGAACTCCTACAGTAAAAAAATATGATTGTAGAGAACTCGCATTCGACAAATCCGAATCACTAGGACTAGTTCATTGATGCGGTGTGAGTAGTTTCCGAGAGGAGCGCACTACTTCACGGAACGGTCAATATGCTTATTCGTATGCTGTCACATTGTGAGTTTCTCACACACAATACCATCTACTTACGTCAGAAAAGGCGACTGATGTTCTCGTACACATAGAAGTATTTATACTGAAGTGTATGTTTCGCTCATCGACAATGACGGTGTTGTTGATAATTCATGAAATCATTTCCATCCGTAAATCAACAAGAAAAGACAAGTAGTTCAGCGTAGAGGATGATTTTGGCGAATACAGTTATCCACTGATCTAGGGAAGCTCAAGAGACAAGTTCGCGGGTGTATTTGCACTATTTGGGTGTAATTGCACAAAGAAAATTTGGGAGGCGGAAAAGATTAAAAATGTGAGGTAAACCTATATCTTAAAATAACGATACCAGTGTCAAACAACGGTCTTCATTATTATTTTGACTTTCAATATCTCCTTTTAAGTTGAACTAAGTCTATAGTTTTTCTCTACCCCTAACTCTTTGTTATATATATGCTGAGATTTTGCAAATTCCGGTTTAATAATAATTTGAGAAAGCTATGAGCATTAAATAGCGAAACGTCAGTGAACAAAACAATATCGTTTTGTTTTTCATTCAGTGGGAAATACAAAAAAACGCCTTTATTATAACGATTGTCTGAATATATTTATTTTCCATGCGATGAGCTAGATGTGAAACGCTGTTTCTCTACCCTTCACATTTCAGCAGTCATACCTGTGCGACTGAAAGGTTGAGTGAATTGCAGTTGTCATTGTGAATATACATTTTCTCAATGATCAGTGAACAGTGAATGCTGAACAGAAGTGAATTTACAAGATATTGTATATCGAATATGACTGAGGGTGAAATGAGACAAACAGAGTTAACATCGTGTAATGTATTTGCGCAACACATTTCGAACAATCTGATCACACACGGACTTGTCATAGGAATATCTATATAAAATTAATAAAGAGGTAAGAGGTGAGAAAAATAAACTTAGGTGAAGTTAAAATGACATATTCAAGGTCAAAAAATAAAAATGAAGACCACTAAACCAAATAGCAGAGGTAATAGTACATCTGCTATGGTATCAAAACGAAATTTACCAAGGAAGGTTTAATGTGATGACAAATTGTTTTTGGACGCATAAAGGTGGCTTGAACTTTCTAATTGCTAGGGCTTCTACAAACTTTAGGATATGCCCCAAACACGTTTTATAGATAGGTTTAAAAGATCTGTTAACATCAATTTTATGACCTGTCTCTATAATATGTTTCGCAATAGAAGAACTAGGTCTCCTGTTCTCACCGTTAATAGGTTCTGATGATTCCATTTGTTTCTGGAGCCATTTTGGAATATGCTCTGAAGCCCTTACTTGCATCGATCGATGAGTCCTCCCTATGTATGTGTGTCCACACGTACATTCAAATTGGTAAATACAGTGGGATGTGACGTCATTTTTCGCATGTTCGAAGGGCTTAGATAGATATAATGGCTTTACATTCTCTAATATTATGATATTAGCTGCATAGAAAGTCTTTTTAACAGCAGCGTTCAGCCTTTGTATAGTTATCAAGCTGCTTTGATGTCCCATATAGGGCAGCTTGATAGATAGACAAAGGCTGAACGCTGCTGTTAAAAAGACTTTCTATGCAGCTAATATCATAATATTAGAGAATGTAAAGCCATTGTATCTATCTAAGCCCTTCGAACATACGAAAAATAACGTCACATCCCACTGTATTTACCAATTTGAATGTACGTGTGGACACACATACATAGGGAGGACTCATCGATCGATGCAAGTAAGGGCTTCAGAGCATATTCCAAAATGGCTCCAGAAACAAATGGAATCATCAGAACCTATTAACGGTGAGAACAGGAGACCTAGTTCTTCTATTGCGAAACATATTATAGAGACAGGTCATAAAATTGATGTTAACAGATCTTTTAAACCTATCTATAAAACTCCTCAGCACGCGCTTTTCGACTACTCGGTTACATTTTCCTTATTTATAAACACACTCGTTTCTGTAAAATTTTATGCCAAGAGTTTGTGGAAACTATCACAATTATTTACCTTTCGAACACTGAATCCAAGGATACAATCTTATTGACAGATAATACATATAACTAACTATTTGGATTTGTGGAATTTTTAAACATAAACACATCTATAATTGTATATATTGTTGGATTTATATGTTCAAGTTGCTCCAAGTCAGTGAGTTTATGGTTAAGATATCATTTTAGTTAAGTGAGCTGAACTATATTGCATGTTGTTGTATTGTATAGTTGTCGTCGCTTTTTGCCCTTTTTTCTGTGAACTGTTTCCTTTGTTGATGTTGTTCTCATTGTTTGTCCGTTATTTTCTGATTTTGAGGGGAGCAACCCAAAAAGTTGCTTCTCTCTAAACTTTTACTTAATGTAATCATTCTTTTCTCAGGCGTGAGGCTAGCAACCCCACCCTGTAAACAAAATTGCTACAGAACCTTCAGCAGAATGAACCTCTTTGCACCAAAAGAAAAAGTCTGTGTAGGAACATGGAACGTCCGAACTATGTACGAGACTGGAAAGCTGCCCAGATCGCCAACGAGATGAAAAGATACGGAATACAAGTGCTGGGAATATGTGAAAGCAGATGGAATGGGAGTGGACTCACCAAATTGTCAACAGGTGAGTCAGTGATCTACTCCGGTCACCCAGAAGATAACCACACGCACACCGAGGGCGTGGCTATCATGATGTCACCAACGGCAACGAAAGCCCTGATACAATGGGAGGCGATTTCGTCCAGGATAATGACCGCCAGGTTCAACTCCAAAGGAAGGAAAGTGTCAATCATACAATGTTATGCACCCACAAACAACGCAGACCTCGAAAAGAAAGAAGAATTCTACAGGCAACTACAGGCAACAATGGACAATACTCCAGCTGGCGACATGAAAATACTAATGGGAGACATGAACGCCAAACTGGGACCAGACAATACAGGAAGGGAACTCATCATGGGTAGAGAAGCTCTAGGAGAAATGAATGAAAACGGAGAACTCTTCGCCGACTTCTGCGCCTTCAACGAACTGGTGATTGGTGGCAGTGTATACAAGCACAAAGATATCCACAAGGCTACATGGGTGTCACCAGACGGGCAAACCAAAAACCAAATCGACTTCATCTCAATCTCAAGGAAGTGGAGGCGCAGCCTACTGGACACAAAAGCAAGAAGAGGAGCAGACGTTGGCTCAGACCACTATCTCGTACAAGGGACAATCCAAATCAAATTAAAAGCTTTCAGGGAATCAGGAGCTGCAGATAGACCACAAGCCAAGTTCAACACTCAAAAGCTGAAGGACCAGGCTACAAAGGACATCTTCATTGCAAGCATAAAGGACAAAGCCGAGACACAAATCAACACTAGCGAAGAGGTCGGCGTTGAAAAGCACTGGAACAACTTGAAAACGGTGTGGAGCCAAACCTGCATAGAAATTCTAGGCAGAAAAAAGAGACAGGACAAACAGTGGCTCACTACGGACACTTGGAAACTAATAGAAGAGAGAAGGACAGTGAAGCAAAAGATTATCCAGTGCACTGACGAGCAACAAAAACAGGAGCTGAATGCAAGCTACAATACACTGAACAAAAGAGTGAAGAAAAGTGCCAGGGAAGACAAAAGAAAATATTATGAAACCATGGCAAACGAAGCAGAACAAGCTGCAGGCAAAGGAGACCTCGCCACACTCTACCAAACAACTAGGAACCTTTCGGGCAAACGTTCGACACAGATTAAGCCAATAAAGGACGACAATGGAAAGTCAATCACCAAAGAGGTGGAACAGAGAAAGCACTGGGTTGAACACTTCAAAAGACTTCTAAATCGTCCGCCACCTACAACACGTCCAGCAATACCAACAACGGAAGCAGAACTACCAGTGAACACTGACCCCCCGACGAAATCAGAAGTCCTGAATGCAATCAAGATGCTTAAAGCTGGGAAAACACCGGGACCAGATGGAATCCCAGCAGAGGCTTTGAAAATAGACCCAGAGACAACAGCGGACTTGATGACACCACTACTGGAGAAGGTGTGGAAAGAGGGCAAAGTACCCGAGGATTGGAAGAAAGGTTACTTATTCAAACTTCCAAAGAAAGGAGACTTAAGTCAATGTAAAAACTGGCGGGGAATTATGCTTCTGTCCATTCCAAGCAAGATACTAAGTCGCATCATCCTGGAGAGAATCAAACAAGCCCTAGATGAAAAACTTCGTCCGGAACAGGCTGGATTCAGGAGAAACAAATCATGTATTGATCAAATCGCCACTCTACGGATCATCATTGAACAAAGCTTGGAATGGCAGTCACCTCTCTATCTCAACTTCATCGACTTTGAAAAGGCCTTCGACAGCGTCGATCGAGAGGTCATTTGGAAACTACTTCGCTACTACGGGGTCCCATCGACAATTATACACCTCATCCAACAGTTATACGACAATGCTGCATGCCAAGTAATCCACAACGGGAAACTTACGGAAGCCTTCGAAGTGAGGACGGGAGTGAGGCAAGGCTGTCTACTATCACCAATGATCTTCCTGATTGCAATTGATTGGATAATGCGACAGACAACGGCAACCAACGAGGGAACAGGCATAAAATGGACTGACACAAAAGACTTGGAGGATCTGGATTTCGCCGATGATATATGTCTGATTTCCCATAAACTGGAAGATATGCAAGTGAAAAGTAACAAGTTGGCAGAAGAAGCATCAAAGATAGGACTTCACGTGAACATAGATAAAACAGAGATGATGAAGATTCCTTGCCAACATCAACAGCAACAACAGACCACAATAAGCATAAATGGGAAGAACCTGAAAGAAACAACCTCCTTCACCTACCTGGGAAGCATCGTCTCAACTACAGGCGGAACTGACGAGGACATCAAAGCCAGAATCGGAAAAGCAAGACAAGCTTTCATTACTCTCAAATCTGTGTGGAGGTCAACAGCATTCAGCATCAAAAATAAGATCCGGATTTTCAACTCCAATGTGAAGTCAGTGCTACTATACGGATCAGAGACTTGGCGAGTCATAAAGAGCATCTCAAACAAACTTCAAACCTTCATTAACAACTGTCTCCGCTCAATACTCAAGATCAGATGGCCAGAAAAGATCAGCAACAGGGATCTCTGGGAGCGAACCAATCAGGAACCGATTGTGAAACAAATAGGCAGAAAGAAATGGAGATGGATTGGCCATACGCTGAGGAAACCATCAAGTGACATCACTAGACAAGCCCTCGAGTGGAACCCGAAAGGGAGGCGGCGAGTTGGTCGTCCAAGGGTGACTTGGAGGAGGTCATGTGAAGAGGAGATGAAAGCATGTGGGCAGACCTGGAGCAGGGTGAAAAAGTTGTCAAAAAACCGAAGTCAATGGAGGTGCGCAGCTGAAGCCCTATGTTCCTCTAGGAACTAAAGGATACAATAATAATAATAATAATCTCTATCTCAACTTCATCGACTTTGAAAAGGCCTTCGACAGTGTCGATCGAGTGGTCATTTGGCAACTACTTCGCTACTACGGGGTCCCATCGACAATTATACATCTCATCCAACAGTTATACGACAATGCTGCATGCCAAGTAATCCACAACGGGAAACTTACGGAAGCCTTCGAAGTGAGGACGGGAGTGAGACAAGGCTGTCTACTATTACCAATAATCTTCCTGATTGCAGTAGATTGGATAATGCGACAGACAACGTGCAATCAGGTAACAGGCATAAAATGGACTCACACAAAAACTTGGAGAATCTGGACTTCGCCGATGATATGTGTCTGATTTCCCACAAACTGGAAGATATGCAAGTGAAAAGTAACAAGTTGGCGATAAAAGAAGCATCAAAGATAGGACTTCAAGTGGACATAGATAAAACACAGGTGATGAAGATTCCTGGCCAACAACAACAGCAACAACAAACAACAATAAACCAGCATAAATGGAAGGAACCTGAAAGAAACAACCTCCTTTAAATAGACACCTACCTGGGAAGCATCTTTTCAACTACAGGCCGACGGAACTGACGAGGATATCAAAGCAAGAATCGGAAAAGTAAAACAAGCTTTCATTACTCTTAAGTCTGTGTGGAGATGAACAGCACTTACCATCAAAAATAACATCCGGATTTTCAACTCAAATGTGAAATCAGTGCTACTTTATAGATCAGAGATTTGGCGCGTCATGAAGAGCATCTCAAACAAACTTCAGACCTTCATTAACAGTTGTCTTCGCTCAATACTCAAGATCAGATGGCCAGAAAAGATCAGCAACAGGGATCTCTGGGAGCAAACCAATCAGGAACCGATTGTGAAACAAATAGGCAGAAAGAAATGGAGATGGATTGGCCATACGCTGAGGAAACCGTCAAGTGACGTCACTAGACAAGCCCTCGAGTGGAACCCGAAAGGGAGGCGGCGAGTTGGCTGTCCAAGGGTGACTTGGAGGAGGTCATGCGAGGAGGAGATGGAAGCATGTGGACAAACCTGGAGCGGAGTGAAAAAGTTGTCAAAAAACCGAAGTAAATGGAGGTGCGCAGCTGAAGCCCTATGTTCCTCTAGGAACTAAAGGATACAATAATAATAATAATAATCTCTATCTCAACTTCATCGACTTTGAAAAGGCCTTCGACAGTGTCGATCGAGTGGTCATTTGGCAACTACTTCGCTACTACGGGGTCCCATCGACAATTATACATCTCATCCAACAGTTATACGACAATGCTGCATGCCAAGTAATCCACAACGGGAAACTTACGGAAGCCTTCGAAGTGAGGACGGGAGTGAGACAAGGCTGTCTACTATTACCAATAATCTTCCTGATTGCAGTAGATTGGATAATGCGACAGACAACGTGCAATCAGGTAACAGGCATAAAATGGACTCACACAAAAACTTGGAGAATCTGGACTTCGCCGATGATATGTGTCTGATTTCCCACAAACTGGAAGATATGCAAGTGAAAAGTAACAAGTTGGCGATAAAAGAAGCATCAAAGATAGGACTTCAAGTGGACATAGATAAAACACAGGTGATGAAGATTCCTGGCCAACAACAACAGCAACAACAAACAACAATAAACCAGCATAAATGGAAGGAACCTGAAAGAAACAACCTCCTTTAAATAGACACCTACCTGGGAAGCATCTTTTCAACTACAGGCCGACGGAACTGACGAGGATATCAAAGCAAGAATCGGAAAAGTAAAACAAGCTTTCATTACTCTTAAGTCTGTGTGGAGATGAACAGCACTTACCATCAAAAATAACATCCGGATTTTCAACTCAAATGTGAAATCAGTGCTACTTTATAGATCAGAGATTTGGCGCGTCATGAAGAGCATCTCAAACAAACTTCAGACCTTCATTAACAGTTGTCTTCGCTCAATACTCAAGATCAGATGGCCAGAAAAGATCAGCAACAGGGATCTCTGGGAGCAAACCAATCAGGAACCGATTGTGAAACAAATAGGCAGAAAGAAATGGAGATGGATTGGCCATACGCTGAGGAAACCGTCAAGTGACGTCACTAGACAAGCCCTCGAGTGGAACCCGAAAGGGAGGCGGCGAGTTGGCTGTCCAAGGGTGACTTGGAGGAGGTCATGCGAGGAGGAGATGGAAGCATGTGGACAGACCTGGAGCGGAGTGAAAATGTTGTCAGAAAACAGAAGGCAATGGAGGTGCGCAGCTGAAGCCTTATGTTCCTCTAGGAACTAAAGGATACTATAATAATAATAACAATAATAATAATAAAACGTGTTTGGGGCGTATCCTAAAGTTTGTAGAAGCCCTAGCAATTAGAAAGTTCAAGCCACCTTTATGCGTCCAAAAACAATTTGTCATCACATTAAACCTTCCTTGGTAAATTTCGTTTTGATACCATAGCAGATGTACTATTACCTCTGCTATTTGGTTTAGTGGTCTTCATTTTTATTTTTTGACCTTGAATATGTCATTTTAACTTCACCTAAGTTTATTTTTCTCACCTCTTACCTCTTTATTAATTTTATATAGATATTCCTATGACAAGTCCGTGTGTGATCAGATTGTTCGAAATGTGTTGCGCAAATACATTACACGATTCAGACAAATTACGTCTTCTTATTGCTTTATCTAAATTCATAAAGGGAACTAATTGTTTTAAAAGAGTTAATATCATTTACTTTAAAGTATTTCCTATTCTTGTAAACACCGAGATGATCGAAGTTGTTGTCCTGGTCAGCACCACTGAAACTTATGTGAACTGAGATTGTTGCGACGATATACTTACGCGCTGATAAATTAAGACACTTCCTGATCCAGGTATGTTGAAGGCAGACGCAGAAGATGAGTCGGATCGTATCATGTTATTATCTTCTATAAATAATTCGGAATTAAAGAAGAAAACTTAATTTTTATTTCCGGTCAAAACTTATTTATAATGTTGGAACGGAGGGGTCGAATATGGTTCAATATAAGGCTTAACAGATTACTTTCCCCCAACATGACTATCAGTAGTGTAAAATGAATCAATAAGAATAAAACTGTTACAACTTGATCGCATTAGCTAGACAATTTTCGAGATGAAAATGACTAAGCCACTGTGTGATTAAATGAACCCTAAAGAAGAAATTCAATTTTACGTCATTAATAAAATTAATTTGACTGTTAATCACCTACCTTGAGGAATTCGTTTTGTATCAAATCAAGATTAAACATATTTAGTCATGTCTGCCCTGGAAGCAAATAAAGACGTTTAAATACAATGCATTTCTGCCAGATAACAGATCTTAGATGTGGACACTCGTTTCATCCACAACCTATCAAAGAAATGTGAATTCAAAGGTCTTTGAGTTGGTTCCAAACAACTACTGGGCAATAACGAAATAAACTATCTGGTTTTAGTCTAGACGTCTCACACGAAAACAGCGTTTGTTGCAATTGTCGAATAAAGTGTGTTGGTTTCCATGTCATCATACACATGAACCTAATGTTCCAATATGCGACTCAAGATCAAAGTAAGCGAAGTAATTATGAACGAATTTAATCAAAATGAATTTACTGTTGAATGTGCAAAGCATTTATACCGAAGAACAATAATTATTTCAGTTCAAACAAGTAATTGGATCTTCTCATTCATTGTGCTTCCTTGATGAACTTGTAGACTGTTATCGAAACAACTGTCCAATTCAAGATGAATTCATAGTTCTCATAGGACTGCTATAGGATTCGCTAATCCTGAGGAATCAAATACACAAATATACGTTCACCGTGAAATTTTCTCCTACATATTTTAATCAATATTCATTTCTATTTGTAAGCGCAGAATAAAGATATGAAAATGAGACGCTTCCGTTGAACTACGTGTCTTCTTATTGATCGGATGGGAAATTTTGGATGAAATAAAAATGACACACTTTAATTGAAGATGAATGCGAAATATTCTCCACTACAATGACTTCTACGTCTATGTAAAATGCAGTCGAATGAGTGAACAACTCTCGGTAGCCGCTCATCCCAGAGTAGTAGTATAAAATGAATCGGCTTGTTGGTGCTCGAGAAGCACAAAACCATTACAATTTAATTAATGCAGTTGAGAGTCTCTCAATATTCACGCTTTCTTTGTGAGTTTCATCAGGGAGAAATTTATCCTTGCGTAAAAAGACACACTCCAATAAATAACGCAACCCAAATAAAATCTTATTCAAGCGTTCACTATACGAAAGGAATTGTGAGAAATCGGGTCAAGTAAACTCACTTTCCTCAAAATGAAATCTAGATATATTCGGTCATGCATTCAGGAACAATAAATACAATGAGGAAAATATGATAGAATTGTAAAAGATTTCAGATCCAGTTTATTGGACAACATGTGAATGAATTGTCAGTGTAGAGGACTTTGATTTGTTCGATTTGCACAACAATGAAATAAATCGCCTGATCTCAACCTAGACATCATCGGATTCAAGATGTCATTGACTGGTTAAAATATCGTCTAACACAGGGACTTAAAGAGAATGGAAATCAAAAGCTCATTGTGCGACTCAATGAAACGCAGGATAAATCTAGTCGCCTATAGCTAACATAAATAACTATGATGTTATTCACCCACGTTGATGAACTCCAGGATTAGTGTTAACGCGATAGAAAATATTCATGTAATCCGCATATATATTTTCACCTTTATAAGAATAATCGAAGAGGTAATATGTGTTCAATGGTCATCATCAGTTCTATAATCCTATCGAACACGAAAAAAGTGTTTGTATGTTGTGCGTATGTTGTATTCCACATCTTCATACACATGAATATAAAATGTCAGTATGTGACTCACTTTCAAAGTGAGCGAAGTAATAACTAACGGATTTTCTCAGGCCCGATTTAATATTGAGGGTGTGATAAGGTTGTACATATCGAAGAACAATGATTCTCTCAATTCGAACAAGCCATTTGATTTTCGATAAACAAAGGAAGATGAAATTTGCAGTATAAAATGATATCATTCTAGTTCATACGTTCTCATCAGCTGCAGACTACCTGAAATTACAATGGTTATATAGATGATAATAACATACTTTAATGTTCGAGTGGTGGTAGAAAAGAGATACTATAAAATTGACGCATCTAAATGAAAGCATTACAATGTTTTTAGTTTAAGTTTTCATCATCAATTTATACACTTTTAAAGTTGAAAAGAGTGGGGAGGGGTAGGAAAGAAAACTGAAAAATTGATTAACAGAACAGTGTTAGCTTGTAGGTTCACACAGCAACTCAAGAAACAAAAGTGGTTACAGTTTGTGAGATTAAGATTTGTTCAGTGAGTTGAGATCACTGAATTAGATGACTAATCAAAATCAAAATTCTGTTACCAAGGGAGTGAGAGGTTAATCACATTCTCTTTTTGTATGCATAAGTCTGGTTTAAGTCGTTTGATTCCAATTGCTTCGGCAAATGGTAGTAAATTTGCTGTCCTTTGTCTATTTAATATTTTGAAGGACTTAGAAATCTTTGCGAGATGTCCGGTATCAGGAATGTGTCTGGTAATTGCACTCTGGGAATATTCGCTTCCTTTCTGTCACAGGTTTTTTGGAATATGTTCAGAAAACCTGATATAAACCCTTCCTTCTGTCCTTCCAATGTACTTGCTCCCGCAAGTGCACGTGAATTCATAAACTCACTTGGATAATTCATTTTTATAGTATCTCTTCTCTACTACCACATAAACATTAAAGTATGTTATTATCATCCATATATAACCATTGTATTTTCAGGTAGTTTGCAGCTGATGAGAACCTGTGAAATAGAACGATGATATCATTTTATACTGCAAATTTCGTCTTCCTTTCTTTATCAAAATTTATCAAGGGAACCAAATGTATGAAATTATTTGATTTTCTCATTAAATCTTTTTTCTCGATGAATTTGTGGGGTGTAATGGAAACAACCTGCCACCACAAGACTAATTCATCGGTTCCATAGAAGTGTCATCAACTGCGTGAATCCTGGAGGATCAAATATGTGAGTGAATATTCAGGGTGAAATTATTTCTTACATATTTTAATGAATATTCATTTCCATTTGTAGGCGCAGAATAGAAATAGCAAAGTGAGAGTCATCAACTACAATATAATCGTAGCTTCGATCGATCAGCTCCCACCAAAGTAGACATATATTCGTCGACTGAAATGAAATGCTCACTCGAATCTAAGGATGATGACATGCTTAGCAGCAGTTAACAAAATTATGTAACGTAATTGATAGCCAATCCCAATGAAGAATAAGTAACTAGAATGATAAGAAATGCGTTCTTTAAAATTCTAAGAAACGCGGAATCTTAATAACTAGGCGACACAATGGAAAATGACTTTAGAGCGGTATAATCAATGAGCCAGAATTTGGGAGGAGTTCGCTGACTGACATATATTTTTTTTTGATTTACAGCTTGATTCCACACTGTATTTTTGGTACAAGTATGGAATTTTCAGCATGGATATCGGTAGCCCAAATTTTGCAGGCCGACCATAAATATCAGATGTGCGTCGGTGCAGGCTCGAACCCCGGACCATGTGCATGGTCGGCGAGAGTCCTAACCACTGTGCCACCGACATATACTCATAAATCAAATGTATAGGCTAACATCTCGGTCGGTGACGGTATCCGCAGCTGAAATAATCAAAACTTTTTATCAACGCTTATCAAGCAGATGAACTTTATTATTGGTATTTCGCAGAACACACTTGTTCCACAGTGCAGATTGATTTCGCCGAGGCGAATTGAGATGATTGGATATAAACCAGACTACTGTATATTATTTTCCCTTCTAATGAAAATTAATATATCAGAAACGTATCGAATCAGTTTTCAGCACGAGAGGTGAATTATGTTGACATTATGAGTAACCTACAAAGCTAAACCGAAATGAAAGTTAACTATACCCAGTCAACTGCAATGAATAATCCTGGTGTACGAGTGAGACGTTTTTCATGCCATCAGTCTTAAACTTTATCAAACAACTTGCGTCTATCTGATTTGATTGAAAGATTGAACTAATAATATCGCTGATGTGCAGGTGTACTTAAAGACATAAACTTCAATTTTTGACCAATAAATCATTTACAGACTGAACGAATCTGAGGGTGCTCAAAGCACATTGCCAGACGAAATGTTGAAAATATTTAAGATTTTCTATAAATAAAACTGTGTGTCGGTGGTTGCTCTGTTCCTTTATATCTTCGCTGTTTGTTTTCGGGTGAATAATTGACTGTCTTAGTGTAAGATCGATTCAATTCCCATCCTTGAATCAAGTCAACCTGTCCCGGGTCAGCCTAGTGTTGTTGCAACCAAATTATCCATACCTAACGTGGCTATCCCCCTTTGTTTAATGACCTTTGTGTATGTGTTTTTACCTCGATCCGTTTAGTCAGATAGTTGAACTAATGGCCCAATCAGAGTATTTTGTGAACTGTTATTTTTGCTGACCCATGTCTAACTTTGTACTATTCTGTCGAGTTTATCTTATTTATTGATTTTAATCTGTATTTTCCTACCTGGTTAAGTAGCCAATTAAATTCTATCTTTGTGCTTATGATCGGTCTATCTCTCTTAAACGCTCTCTGTTTTATGCCATGCCTTACTTGGGTTCATTCTTCTACTGACTGCTTACCTGAACGGTCGTGTCTGGTTCCGGCTAGTTCGCGATTTTGGCTTTAACGTTATTCCGCTCTGATAGCGGTACCTTGCTTTCTGTTAAGCGTTGTGCTTTGTACTCTTGAAACCGTTAAGGTTTGTTGTATATATAATTATTGATTTGTTTATTAATAGTACCGTAGAAAAAGTGACCGGCTTCTTGTTTGTTCTGGACCGGGATAGCCTTTATCTACGCGTGACTTAATTTCAAGCGATATTGCGCTTACACTTAGTTCTATTTTAGTCGATTAGAGGACTGGATAGTAAAGCTGTCATCAACTCAATGTGGATTCATAAGCAACTCTCAAAATCACCCCACAGGTTATTTTGACACAGATTATAAGAAAAAAAGGGAGAACCGACAAATTTAGATAACTTCTTTTCTTTGAAGTTAAACGCTGTCATTGAAAGTCCTTAGTATGCAAATGCTATTACTAAATTTTATATAACCTTGATTGACTGGAAGTAGACAAGGCGCATCAATCATCATTTCAGTAAAAATTGAATGAAGCTATATTTGCAACGAAATCAAAACACGCTTATAGAACATGGACATTGAACGTTGGTTTGTTGGCCTTGGTAGCCGTTGGCGGGCAACTCCAAGGCGCGAATGATTTAATCGTGTACAAGTTGGAAGAAGAAGACAAAAGAATACGAATAAAAGTACAATACATTGTTTGTAAAACATTTGGTATGATAGATCGGATTTAACTGCTGAAGAATATATTTTCTTATTACAAGTCCTTGTGTTTTGGAGTTCATATCGATAATCATACTTAGTAGTTGTCTATTAAGAGCGTCTTCGCAAACAATAGGAACTTAGGGTTAAGTTTCTTGACAGAAGTTTTTAAGAGAAGATTTTTGAGGGATAGAATCGAATCCACAATCATAAGGAAATAATAGAATAAATGCTGAGTGTAATAAATATTGGTATCGGAAAACAGATATGGAATAAGTTACAGGATAATCGGCTGCAAATATCTGACAAATTGCTAGAACAGCTCAGCTTACAATCCGCTGCATGAAAACGCCTAATTATCACTGCAGATATCAAAAACTGTATGCCTGAAATCTTCATGAGGTGCAACGGCTTTCAAACATGTGTATAATCAATTGGGAGAGTTAGTGTTTTGTCACAACGCTATTCTTATTGACACTGATATAAAGAATTCACGCAGTGTGCGAAAAAAAGGGATAAATAGCTGGAGGGTTGTAACAGAGTAGTACGTGTATTACAAATTATCAACGTATTGAAATCTCAAGTATTATATCCACATTAATTTATACAAACTAATAGAATAATCTCAACCTGAACTTGAAAAATTTCATTGAGATTATCAAGTTTTGATTGAGTAATCCATTTCACATGTTCTGTAGATTTATCATAGCTGCACTCTGTGAAAATAAACAATTCAAAAACTTCTCCCTGTCTCCAATCCCACACGGTAGATATGTGTGATTGTTTTGCATTTGAAATCAATTAGGCTTTGTTGGATGTCTTTTGGTCTGCTAGTTATATGGACCTCTAAATTTAATACCCTTTTCAGCGAACTCATTCTCTCCAGCTATGCAATCGCATTTAGATGGCATTTCCCCTCATTAAGGAGGGGATTAACAAAAGTGATGAGTTGTCAAAATCATAGTCATTAATATGAATCAATGCTTGAAAAGAGGAGGAATAAGCGTAATATAGTTCCTTAAATTGATGATGAGTAGTCTAAAGAATGCTTTGTTATCTGGATGCACACAAGGACCAAGGAAAATATTGAGATGTATAAGAGTTCTAAAGAAATACAAGAGTTTTAAGAGGTTAGAAAAGAAGCCAAGTAACAATTGTGAAGTCACCAGAAATCATAAGGTTATTACTGTGATAGTGGAAGTGACTGAATGATTTCCTTTGGTATGCATAACTCTGGTTTCTCTTTTTGAATAGCAAAGACTTTAGGAATGCGAAGGAGGCGAAAGCGTAAGGACTTTGTCAGCTTATTCCTTACTTTGTAGATTAATTTGAAGGAGGAGTTTATTGATATGGAATGTTTAGTGTTGACAAGGTGTTCGATGATGGCGTTCCTTATACAGTAATTAGTACCATATTTCAGTAAACACGTGGAGTAGTATTCCGGTAGCATTTTATACAGGATGCGCGTCAAACGCCCAATATGAATAACTAGTCCACAGTAATAAGTGAACTCAAATACACAAGATCTTGTCAGTTTGGCTACTGGAGATCAGCGAGTGACTGAAAGTCGACTAGAACAACATCTTCGCGGAAGTACTTGTCTTGGTTTATTATTATTATTATTCTTTTAGTATTTTTATTAACATTCTGAGGGACATTTTCATGAATTGAATACAACACTAACATTTTCAATGAGCGAGAAATGTTCTTTATAACAAACATTTCTACGTCGATGCGAAGGTCAGTTTCCTTCTGAGGGGAATAGATAATATTACAGGTTATGGGATCAAAATGTGACAGTATACAAATAAGCTTACACACTATTCGGTGAAGAAGTGCGCACCCCTCGGACACCGGTTATACCACATCAGCATATATGTTATCATACTCCAAATATATAGAGCAAACGTTCTGTATAACTACGCCTTCCTCAAGTACTTTTCTTCTAAGTGTTTTCACAGACAAATCTCATCAACTAACAATCCACCATCACAGTTCTAATAGACACCTAAGTAACAATGGAAAAGATGTAAAACAATTGAACAAATATAATTTCATTCATTTTTAGTTCTTATCTTATACTTGATGAATCCCAGTGTTTCAGGGATTCGAAGGATCACATAAAGCAGGGGAAAAAGCATAAATGATATTTGCATGAGTGAACAAGAAGTCTGAAAGTAGTATGGAATAGACGTTTAATGAATACGCTTGTTTATTGAATCTGTGAATGGAAACAATCGCCAAAACACTGAGAAGTTTTGAAACATCCTCATCAAACTGGACAAGTTGTAGCACTCCATGATGGAAAGCAGATTAATACTTGAGTGAATAGGCCTATCATCGTACACCAGACGATAAATCCCAGAAAGGTTTCTGAGCAAGGAGATGACAGCGGCTCCAGAATTAATTGTCGTTTATTGACAAAGATAAACATCATCTGTAAAGTGAATAGACAAAACATAATTTTACATGGAAGAGCATATCTCTGAAAAATAATCAGTATTAGAATACAATTTTACATTTCCTCAATTTTAGCATGCCTACAGAAATCAAAGTATGAAAATATCGCGTTGCGTGTTATCAAAAACACATGAGGCAACAGTTAAAAGGTCTTCTCTTTTGATGACTTCAACGCATATTCAATCCTTCTTCTTATCTCCCATATCACTCAACCAATAAATTGTCAACCCAATTTGATTACGCAAGATTATTCCTAATTTGTCAAATATAGTTATTTGCAATTAATAGTGTTCTCTGAGCTGGTTGGTTTAGTTGCGGAGCTTTCCTCGTCTTTCTGGACGACATCTTCAGCGCACTATTTAGGATAAAGTGAAATGAATAAAATTTCTTCGTGAGTGATATAATTGCGTCTCCCGGTAACCATATTTAGATATGTTTTTAAAGACGACGAAAGCTCCGCAACTAAACCAACGAGCTCAGAAAACACTATTTATTGCAAAGCATCCACCTTAGTTACAAATCTTCTCTATTATTTCAAAACATAGTTATTACTCATCCAATTTGATTGGCTTTGTTACTAACTAATAATAGACCTGGGCAACTGTTAGCAATCTCTGTTGATTACTTGTATAAGAAATTGGGTTAAATTTCTAAACTATGTGAATGGAATTGCAGATGACTTTTGATTAAATGACGAACTACCCAACACAAGTTACTACTTCACAAACACAAAGAGGTCATGTATGATAACCGCATGTGTAGCTCTGAAAGAACGAAGATAATGGTTATACTAATCAAATCATCAACTCACAATGAGTACAAAGATGCAAGACAGTACTCCTTGTACAGCAAGCAACTCCTAAGTAAGTACAAAACAAAAGAGTAAAGAATAGTTTAATGACAAATTTTCAAAATCATGTTTTATTTTTCCGCACAAAATACCATATTGACGCATCTACTCATATATGTATAGCAGTGTAAAAAATTGCAATATTCTCACACATTCAATAATACAATGATTACCATATATGTGATCTGTGAAACTAATAACTCCTATGTGGAAGTAGAGCAGTCAATGAGTCATGCTGAATCCAAACAACCGCACATACTACCGTGATAGACAGTAAAAGACATGAATGAAAGTGATTGTACGTCATTTAAAATAATAATCCATTACTTTAAAATTTTATCACTAAGACTCATCAAATCAAGTGATATTTAGATTTTGGCAATATTTTTGGTAGTTATTATAGAACCAATTGAATGTTATCATTAAGTCCAAAATACTGTGTCACCGTAACAAATTGATTACCGTTCACGGATGTCGAATCTATATCCGATGAACATTTGGTATATTTGTTTGCTTTACTAGATTGATATTCAGTGGAACTGAAAAGAATATCGTAGTTAGGGAAACAATTCTATACAAGGACGTATGACTTTCATCCCACGCCACAATTTCTCTGAAGACACCTTTCATATACTCATAATTAACACTAATATTTGAAAATAAAATTACATAGTTTTTGTGAATGAATTTCGAAACTGCCTCAGCGAATACCAAACACATAACAGTAAGTAGTGTCGTCAGAGAAATAAACAATCCTTTTTCACTCAGCGGTGGCAGCTTTAGAGCTAAAACAACCATGACAACCGACAGAACAATTGTCACACCCAGTGACACTAATCCAGATATCACATCAATGGGTCCCAACAATGCAGCGAAGCACACAGACCACATTGTAACCTGTAACATAATGGAAGTGGAAATAACAATAAAGCTGAAGTAAATGAAATCTGATAAATGAGAATAAAGCACACACAAAATATCAAGTAATCTGAAATAATAACTCACTGCACATACAGTCAGCCAATCCGCTGGAAGCCATTGTAGAATGACTCTTCACTGCTCCTTGAAAATCTATACAAGAATGAAAGCCAGTTGAAGTATTCTCCTGAATATTTATGATTCTGTATGAATCATTCGATGCTGTGATATGTTTAATGCACATCAGCAAGATTCCTTGGAGTGAGTCAGAAACCCAGTCTCACATCATCTTATCACTGTATAGCCTAACATGAAATTCTCAAGCTTTTTAATTGGATCCAAATCACATCAATTTTTCAGATGAAATCATCGCCCACTGAGTGGCACTCTAGTTGGAAGACAGGTCGGGTTGGCAATGTAATTGTATACTGACGTCTCCTAATTTATCATGTGGATAGATTCGAAATAGTGAATAGAAAAATCAGTGCAATGAAGAGAGTCGTGATTCAGGACAACAGACTACTTGAGTAGGCATTCCATAGGTTAACAATTGTACAGTTATTGATTGATTAATAAATAAAATGTGTATCGCAGTCATTTTCATGCCTATTTCGTTGTCCTGACTATGTCTAACTTCGACAGCAGTTTGTAATTTATGTGTGGCAGATAACCCTGAGTTGTCAAAATAAATGTATCTAATTGAAAACGTATAATTGATGTACAAATGAATTACAGTTGCAGGGATCTGTTACTTCATTTTAATTGATTTTGAATATGCTCACAAATTGTTTGAAGTTTCATACCTGTTCACTTCATTGTACATATATAGATCCTCTCACAACTTGACGTGTCAGCAAGACGTATACTCCAATATTCACAATGTTAAATGGAAAAAGTAATAATCAGTTGGTGTAAGTATGTGGTCAAATCTTCATCCGAAAACATGCAATTTTTTAATTTCATGACCGTTCGTGACTCAGACATGATTCGACATCAGTTGTTATAAAGTTACGATGAGCACTCGAGCATATGCCTTTATTCTTTTAATTTTAATTACTCTTCAATCGACTTTATGAAGTGTAACGATGATCTGTTTCAATTTCTTTGATATTTATACGAAAATAGATTTCACATATGTCTTCTTTTCATCCCGTTCCCAATTTCTGTGGAAATATTCCGTGAAATGTCGGTCAGCGTTCATAAATTCTTTTCGAATAAGACATATCCGAGTATATATCAATTTACTTACTTCGCTTTACAGAAAGTATTGCTATCAAAATACTTCAACCCAATCTATATATGCAAAACAGAAAGGTATTGTGACTAATCTCTCACTTGCCTGCCTGGTAACTGTAAGTCTCTTGTTCTCTTGCGCAACATCCCACTCAATCGTGAATTCGTTTTTCAGTTGCCGAGGTGAACTCCCTACTAGGGTTCTGCAAAATCTACTTAGTTGTGTTATTTTATGTATCTTATAGTTTTCGTTTTCTATTCACCCCTACCCCCCATAACTCTCTACCATAATATGTGAAAATTAACTCTCTATAGTTTTTGGTTTGTAAGGATTAGTTATGTTTTACGAGTTGATCACGGATTGATATCAGTTAGAGAACCATTGAAAACCAGGGAGTACTGGACAGCTGCTGTTTCATCCTAGTTTGGGAGTCATCGGCAGTACGCACCCACTGGGTTTCGAACCCAGGACCTTCCGGTTACAAGGCAAGCTCGTATACCATTCAGCCACTGGGGCCCGATTCAATGGCTCGTGAATTCTAACTTCTACCAATTCGTGATTTAGCGCGACCCCAACCATTGTCTGTTGTTCTGTCCTGTATTTTGTCTCTAGTCCATTCTTGTTTTTAAGGGAAATACCAATTCCACCTCCTTTTTCTAATCGCTACAGAAATAGTTACTCATCTAACACTAAATAATTGTCTACTGACATCAGTCGTGAAATTATATTACCAATACTGTCTTTCGCTGCGTATAACTTGAAGTCCTTGTAATAGGTTTCTTCGGAAAATTGTAACATATAATTAATTGATTTATTTGAGATGTACGGGGTAGAAGAATATCCACGAAATAAAACGAGCCCTTATTATCAGAACTGCAAATATCTTCATATTTTCAATTTCCGAAATGGCTGATTAAGTTAGTGCATTTATGGTAACTGTAAATGCCTACAAAATATCGCGGTTACGCTTCATTGGTTCTGTTCGCAAAATAGTGTAAATTCTTGCGGTACAATGGAAGATAAAAATAAAAATGATACTCACTGTTAATCCAAGCAGTATGCGAACAATGAGACAGTGCATTTGAAGCTTCTTCACGAATAGAAAGAGAAGCAGCGGGATGAAACCACCTAGCCTGAAAAGGAATTGACAAATATCGAACAGCCATCTCTCAATCATTATACATTTGATCGAAAAATATCCATGATTAGTTACTTCATGACAAGCTGTAGCTGTCAAATGATCAAATGGTTGTTGAGCAGACACAAGACCACAAAGGTAGGCTAGTAAATTAATAATAAATAGGTGAAATATTATGAGAAATAGAGTGAAAGTCTCTATCTCCACACCAATCTTTATTGTCTCCAATGAATGCAAGAATACAATTCCACGAAATCAGTAGAACTTCACTGAAATATTCCTTCTGAGTTTCTTTGTCTCTTTATACAAAATCTCTCCATACACGAAGTCCTGATGTTGTTTACATCGTCCTAAAGTTGTTAATCCTTGCAATACAATGGGTGTACCAATTTTCCCATTTCTTGCTTATCCCCATTGCTCGTATTATATCGTTTGCGTCAGATATCAGCGTGGTGTGTGAAGATCCACGTACCTACTGTGTAAATTGATTTGTAGCACACATATCTTTGTCTCAGTTTGGTGCAATTGTCTGCAAACACGCTGTGCAATGACTAAGTAATTTTCGGCAAAAATTCTTCCTATCCAGATGTGCCATTGTACACCTAGCTCAATTCCAGTGTACTGAAAACTCACCTAATCCCGATTAATTGGTGTGATCTGATTCCTTACTGCTAAGGACACTAAGTTCACTGTGCAGAGGAAGGTGTTTAGCCTGTGTGTGCGTCATCGAAATTTCCGAGTGAACTGAATATATGATTCTTAATCTCTTTCCAGTCTTCGTGGAATCAAACACACAAGATTTCTAATACACACTTTCCATATGATATCAGTTTTGGAATATACTTATTCCCCTATCACTTTCATTGACTTTGCTATTTTCAAAATAACTTCATCCTTGACAATGAGTACGTAAGAATCACCACATAGTTTCAGACTGACAGTTTCACAGTAATGAAGTTGCGAAAATAATGCAGAAATTAACAATCTAGAAAGTTTCCTTACTTATCTGACTTAATCTCTGTTCACTTATATTCTGTGAGATGATCGTGATTCTGTGTATTGAACAGAACACGGCAAACTTCACTGACACCATTCTATACTCTTCCTTCATGCTTTCGCTTCATTTGTAAATCTATGATGACAAATCCCTCCCTAGTAATCTCCCCAGTCATAAGTTGATTTAGTTTCATGTATCAAAGAACTCAGCAATGAGAAGAAACTGAGATATCCCGTAATTTATATGTAGTCGAGTTGTCCTCCAGTTCTCTCCATCAAAAAACTGAATGTGGCGCAATCCGTATAAATACAGGTTGTTACAACATAAAGAGGAAATATTCGAAGGGCTTCATCGTATAATGCTACAAGACGAAAGACTTGGTGAAGGAGTGTTTATTTGCAATTTGGTGTCTCTATATAATCAAATTATGCACACCTTATCTTCAAATCACCATTTGCTGAGATATTTCATGTTCTACCCTCTATGCCAATGAACATCTCTTGTCTGTGTATATATACTACTGATAGTTCGTTTCAGTAGCACACCCACCAGTCAGACTGTTTGCAGAATTTATTTTGGTTATCTTGAAATGATTTTGAGGAATACGCCAGAGTTCACATTATAGTCAGTGAAAAGATAACATGATATCCATGTGTTCTGTGTCAAATATATTCCTTCCACTATACAATATATTAAGTAACAGCTTCCACTGTTCTACAGGTAGTGTACAAATGTGCCAAATTCAATGCAACACTATAATTATTTGTCATTTTCCAATGGAATATATTCACAATTGTAAGCATAAAACAGAGTAGTCAATGTTAAATATCCAACTTACAAAATGAGATACTTCACGTAAGCATTTTGCTTGAAGAAATTGCAAAGTTGTTTTCTACAAGGCACGTTAAGTTTAATTTAAGCTTACATTATGGTCAACGATATAACTATTGCAACTGTTATCAACACCATCCATACTGTGTCGACGGCGAACTAAAAATGAAAATCAGTTGAAGAACGCATAATGCCCTCACCCAAATCACTTGACTCACAGAGAATGGTTGTCTTTCCAGACGTTGACGTTTCAAATTCTTCTCAGATGTATCATAACCTTCCATAATCTCATCAGCTGCATTTCTTTTCATATTTGTACTGACAAGTGAAGATAATAACAAAATTTGAGAAAACTGATTGGCATCAGAACAAATATTAGAAATGTAGTACAACCTATATTCTTGTTTGAACTGACTTTCACAATACGTGATGAATTATTCAAAATCCACCACAAAATGTCTTTTTGTCAAGATGATGAAATATGATTCTTAATCAAATGTGGAGATTTACGGTTCCCTCTGTCGCGTCAGCAGTTTAGTGGCACAACCCTCGCCAACCACCCACATGGTCCGGAGATCGATCCTCGGTCGACCACTCCTAAACCTCTGCAAGCCAATGGTAATGCCGGTATGGAGAGAAGGTTGGGCGTGAGGTCGACAGTCCCAAATCGTAAGAATGAAACCACTGACACTGAAACCTCGAAAATCCAGCTCGGTGTTTTATGTTTCGCTGAGAACTTTAAGGAATCAAGTAAAAGTAATGATGTTTACCTCTGAACCTTAACTGGATATATGGAGAAACTTATTGCGTGAACAATTACACCACAGAAACGTTGACTACGCTCATTTACATCTTTAATTTACTAAACCAGTGATACCTGAACAGCTCAATTCGATTCAGTATCCTCAGAAACCAATTGAATCAATTCCGGTTACATGTTAAATATGAGTAACGAAAAATCAGAATCTGTGTGCTCCCATTCTAACAACTTGGCTTCATCTTAACTGTCAAAGGTAGTGAATCCCTATCAAACCGAAATTTCGCAAATTTAATTTCGTTTCAATTCATGTCAGGCGAGGTTAGAGTAAGGCCTGAAAAATATACAGCCAACGAACCGAATTACTCTACAATGATTTGACCACCAACAGTAATAAACTCATCATTTTTAGTTAACTCAACTGAAATCAGCCTGTAATTTCACTCTAAATCAATATACACATTCCAGCTGAGTAAGTTTATTGAAGCATATTACTTGAACAGTACCCATTCAACTGAGGACGGCACATGTGAGTTTGTTATATCAAGGATTGGGAAATGAAGACTGGTGTCCAACATTTTTTAATCGATGTGGAAATCTACAGGATTCAGAATAAGGAATGCTATCCGCATGTTTTACACTAATGTCAATTCATCGCTTCCATATATTTCAGACACTTTATGTCTATCAATGAAATCATTCATAACAGACTGTAGACTGTAACTGATAGCTGCCTTAGTTGGATAGTGAAGATCAGTTGGGTTGTCTCAAAGCGCGAACAATAAGAGACAATGGAAGATAGCGAACCAGTAAAGAAGCTGTCACCCAAAAGACATACCGAAGAAAGTGCAGATGAGTCGGATATAACCTGAGGAGACCTCCGAGTGAAATCGAAAATCAAGTAGGCTGTCCAGTGGGAAGCAAATAAAAGGAAATTGGTTGGGCTGCGAGGACAAAATGAAGGAGACTGTGAAGATGAAATCTGCTAGGGAATGGTGAAACTAGCTGCATGTGATAAAAGAAAAAAGGGATGCAATAAAGGTAAATCGCTGAAGCCCTACGTTCCACTGAGAATACATGGAATAAATAATGCTAATCACAATAAGAATAAGAATAACGGGAAAGCGTATTTAGAAAACGCCATAAAAAATACATTCATCTGCTGATTATGAAAATTGATAAACGTTCCTTAATCAGTCAAAAATGAAACACAGCAAGGAAAATAAATAACAGTGAATTTCACCTACTTAAGTTAGCTCCTCTCTTGTAATCTCTCACTCAGAATATCGTCACATATTTGTGCAAATATATTCGTCAAAACTGTCAATAATTATCATTATCTTATTGATTGATGCTTTACCTTTCTCAGTGTGTTATCATATCTCAAATCGAGTGGTTTCAGTCATAATCATCCAGTTATGCGCGCTGTATATCAATGAATGTCGCCTAACACACTAGTGTATTACTAACAAACTCAACACTCAACAAAATCTGCTGATGAGTTTAGTTAAGAGCTAATTCTTTCAAATCTAAAGTACCATTCAAAGTACAAAGGTTTCACATCGAAATACAATGACGAAGTCACTTAACCAACACAGAATTAATATATAATATAATAATTCGCTTTATTTCAGAAAAAGTACCAGTGATACGGTGTGGAGTTTTCAGCACTTATATTGCATCTGATTTATCAAACATTTAAAAGGAGTATTTCAAAAAGTTAATATAAAAAACAACAAAAAAGCACAAAATAGCAGAAAAAATGCAAAAAAATACCAAGAAGTATAATGGAAAAAACAACGTAATACATAATATCTCATTATTGGGTGATGGAAGCTATTATATGTTTATTCGTGATGAACAATAAAATAGTACCATACAAGAAGTAATGAAGTGATATTAAGAATGTTTTTGGCATGATCAGTTAATTTGATTGAACAACACTAAACAATCATAAAATAAGCGTTTCAGGGTTTTTATTGTCAGCTCTAATGTGGTGTTTGTATCGGTAGTGTGAGTAATCCTGCATAGTACAAAATTTTTAAGATGGTGACAATTGCATTCACAACCAAGCCTGTCAGTTAATATTGCCGAACAAAACAACCACAAAACTAATATTAAATGATGGTTAAGGACAGGATAATTTTGTGACACTCATAGTGATAATATAGTCGATACCAGTAGATACACAAAAGAAGGAATAGAATAAAGTACAAAAGAAAGTAAGCCAATGTTAATAATTCAGGTAGCTAATTATGTTTAAGAAAGTGTCCACTATAGAGTACGAATAAGAAAGAAATAAAAAAGCAAAAATTTTGTTATTAACAACAAAGCAAGTCATAGGTTTCGCGCTCAGCATTGTCTCTGTCACTTAGAACACGGCCCAAATATGGTTTCGTTGAGTTCCTACACTTCGTTGAACAAGCGTATATTATTTTGTATTGATTTCTGGTTCTACCTGATGAGCTGCAAGGAGAGAGTTAGGAATAGAGAGGGTGTTGTGGGTCGAGAGGATGGTCTTAGACCATTTTTCGCATGTATTCAGATGCCTTTCTACTAATGTAGTGACGAGCTGACTGAGTTTTATACCACTAGTCCTAATAACTACCTTCAACATCCTTCTCAAGATGGTATGGTCTTTTTTCAGAAGCCAAGGAGCAGTAAAGTAGAATAGGTAGGATACGAGAGTTGACAAATTGTGAAAGTAGAGATTGGGTGATTCCAGTTAGTCTGAGTTTCTTAGTGTAGTAGGCTAGACGGAACACTTTCTTAGAAATCGTTAGGATATGAGATGGCCAAGTAGGGTCGGATGATAGAACTAGTCCGAGGTATTTGCATTAGACTTAGTTTCAATTTTAGTCCCCTCAATGCTACAGGCTTCACGAGTACCTACTAGTGTTTGTAGATCTTGTTTATGCCAAAAGGAGAAGTCAATAGTCTGGAATTTTGAGGGATTCAGCATGAGACCATTTAGTTTAGACCACCAACTAATGTCCGACAGAAAGTTATTTAATTTGAAACAGTTTGACTGAGACTTAACGGGAAGCGAAACAGTCAGGCCATCTGCATATTTGACGAAGTTGATTTCGTCTGAAAGAGGTAGGTCATGTACGAACAAGAAAAAGAGAAACGGCGAGAGAACAGCACCCTGCGGAACTCTAGCTTTACTAAGCAAAGGAGAGAAAGATACACCATTATATACCGTGTACTGTATCCTATTAGAGAAATAAGAGTGAAGAAGATGAAGCATAGAAAGTGATACTACTGGGTGATAGATACGATTATTTGACAAACATTCATATTGAGATGTGGTCACTGCCATTCAGATAGAACGTGAAACAACAATTTTAGATACATATAAAACTTTCATGATGAAGATTCCCACACAGAAAGATCTAGTTGTCTCCAGCTGGTTTCATTAGCAAAAGTATAAGGAGAAGATTACGTTTGACATATGTAAATGGCGTTGATTTTGATTTGTGAGCGCTGAATAAGGCCATCAAAGTCAAACACCTCATCTGTTTCAAAAACATGATTCACCCCGTAATATCCTGTGGTGGAGGTATTATAACAAAGTAATGTGAGAATATACCTGAATATATCGATGATACACGATTCCTGTTTCCAACACTAATATACTTTCATTTGGTTCAGAGAATCGACACGTACGTCACGAAAAATTGATTCCAACAAGCTGCAGGCTTCTATCAACTTCTGCATTCCCTGACTCGATACTGAAGATCAGGCAGCAAGCTACGATTAGCAATAGAGGTCAATAGGAGCTGAAATTAAATGAAACAATTTGTTAAATTCAAGATCACAAAGAAATGTTTTGCAGTTCTAACAGTAACTACTAAACAGTCACAAATTATTTATGACGGAAATGCTCCTCGGGATGGTAGGAACCAATGACGTCTGGAGATTATTGATGACACGGCTCAGAATCATTCTCAATGAGTTATGCAGATGCACTGACTCTTTGCAGCTGGTCATATCAGACTGAACTGTATTCATCTTCCACACGAATATTCTTTTCCGTCACTCACAATTCTGTCTATTATCTCTCCCTCTCTTGAATCGCTAATTGCTCCCTCTTTCCTTTTTTGTATTCTGTATGGAGGAAGGCTGGGAACTTCAGCTGGCGCATACTTGTGCTAAGTGCTTGTGTGTTGAAACCAATCATTCAGTCATTGATATGTAATGCGTCTTCCACGTCACCTGAATAAACCCTGAGCGACAATGAGAGAATGGATGGACTTAACCCGAAATCAGTTCCCATCCCGTCTCTGAATGGCTTTGATGTTTCGATTTCTTCTATTTCAACAGTCTCGCGTCTGACTAAACTCAGACACTAAATTCTCACTCGATTTGTATAGGTGGCATGTACATCCTCAGAGTCGCGTATCCCACCAAATTTCTTCAACATGTTACCGACAACTTTTCTCAAAATAATCGAGACGTTTTATCCCACTAAAAGATAATTTTCATCAGACTGCATTTCTAAATTTATTAGGTCTCATCAACTTGTGTATTGTTACCGTTATTTGTAGGTAATGTGGTATACTATTCAGGTGAGTAAGTGGGCATACTGCCTATGTGAAGTACGATACGGTGTAAAATACCAACTTCACTAACAGTCACACTGTTAAAACTCACCTGTGATGGAGTCAGCAGAGTTACCCATCAGGGTGAAGAGGCTACCGGGCCAGTCACTGGAATTTATGCCTTAGTGTGCAGTGGTTCCGCCTACTCTAAAGATCCCTTCACTCCTCCAACCGACTAGCCATCAAGTTTCCGAGTGGTCGCATTCATCGTAGTACTTCAGGAGTTGTGTGGTATTAGAAAGCACATTAAACCGAGAAGTCGTCCCATAATCACACAACCCAATCTAGTAACATATCTCCACACTCCGTGAGTAGCCTGTGGAAGACACAAAACTCCCAATCTGGAATGAGTTTGTGAGGTTGGCGCATTTGCCAGTGCCAAAAAATGCAGTCAAACTTGCACCTACGATAACAAGCAGACGCGAACCATGTGAGCCGGTACGTGATATTGTTTCGCGTCACTCTTTCTATGAATTTAACCCCCAAATTTACATACTTCTCCTGGTTGGTACGGGGACAGAAGATGGTGTAAAAACACGCAGAAAAGAAGAGAGTCGGCAGCCAACATCCCCACAACTGCTTGTCACCATTCACTCACCAATCACATCATACGACTGGACAATCACCAGTACCAATGTTGAGATGTTTCAATGTATTCTATCTTCTCCTCAGTCTTCGCTTCGCTGGTTTTCAGCCATTGTGGTTTATAACTACAAAGAAGCACTGCATTTCACCGTTGCCATTGCAATAAATAATGTTGCGATATCCCCAATAAACAATAAGTCGTAGGAAATATCAGATTATTTTGAAAGCTTTCCTCCATGGTATTTCTCTAGGAATATTTTCGATGACACAATTTCAGATTAGTTTGTTAGCACGACTGACATTGAAGTACACTCCGATATTCTGGCATACACTTTGCTTCGTTTGGCGGTAAATCATGTGCTTCTTATATTTACTACTGCCCTCAGAATCTGAAACACTTTACAAGACTAATTCGAGCAACCCCAACTCGTGCTCATGACAAGGAAATACTGTCGGTTTCCAGAATTCAAGTCTCTCCGTTTCGTTTCGTGCTTTGTGATGCTGCTGATTAACTTCTGTGAAAGCTGCCTACAATGAACCAGTCACAGTTATCTGCAACAAAACAATCTGCATCGTCATCAAGATACATTAATCGTTGATTGCTGTAAACCAACTCACGTAGTTGAGTTCCATGTAATTACCAAGTACATTAACCGTAAGCAGAAATAGTTGATGGTTGAAATACTCGTATTAAATCGAGGCAAAGTATGACAATGACAGAAAACACTCACTAGAATCATGAGGTTTTCACATATTTCAAAAAATCCGCATAATCCTTCTATGCCTACAATTTTCAGGTTTTATTACTGCAAAGAGAAAAATTTGGTCAGGATTTCGCTGTGTGGTAAGGCTAGAGTGGTCCCCACGATCCGTTAACCGCGCCCAGATTTGAATTAGCAGCCTTATTTTTGAGTTCTAGCGTGAACGAAGTGATAAGAAAGAATCTTCCTGGTTTCTCTGATAAGGTTTTCTTTTTGACTGATTCTATGGTATTCGTACACTATGTCAGGAAACTAATTAGCAACTCAGTATTCACCAGCTAAGTGCTGTGGGTCAGTGGGGATGCGTCAGTTCAGATGAAAGCCCCGTCGACTGTACATCATGAGGCATACAGAGCGAATCGAATTCGAGTGCTTCACTCTACGGTCCCGTGTTCTTAAAGAATAGAGAAATTTTCGAGTTTGTGTCAATTAGTTATGGATGTCATCTAGGGAATATTGATCCTAAGAAAATTCGCTCGAGTTAATACCAGTACCACAGAAAGGATCTTTAAATCATTTCTGTCTTACCAATCGAACTGGATGACTCTGGTGAAATCAGTATCCTGAATGAGAAGACACATTGTATATATCATCACCGTGCATAATTGTCGCCACGATAACCTCTTGAATACGAGTTAATTGACGCTGAGAGAAATAGAGGCTGGCAAACAAAACATATTGTCATTCCATTATGGGTAAATTTTGTTTTGATAAAGTCTCACAGTGTTATACAGTAATGTTTACTGATGACGTTTCGAGCACAATTTATTGCTCATAATCATATAATCACTTTGATATGATTATAAGCAATAAATTGTGCTCGAAACGTCATCAGTAAACATTACTGTATAACACTGTGAGACTTTATCAAAACAAAATTTGCCCATAATGGAATTACACTCTACCACAGTGCACAAGTTTTATTCTTATATCAATAAAACATATTGTCGTTGATACAAAATAAAATGTATGTAATGTTGTTGCAGGAGCTTCAAGAAGAAGGCGATAGAGTCAATAAAACGACAGAATTGCGAAAATCGTCTCCCATGTCGGTTGATGGATTACTGTGTGTTGGTGGTATCCTTATTACCCCATACCCTTCAAGCACCAGACAATTATTCCTAGTGGTCATTTTGTAGTTGAGTTAATCGTTTCGCATCACCAAAAACTAGAAGAACACTCAGGCGTGTCACAAATGTTAGCTGCCTTGCGTAGACTCTAAATTATTGCTTTATATTCACCATTGCCCTGTGTCATGATAGCGAGTGTGTCAACTTAATTTCATCGCCTATGCAATAGAAGGAAGAGAACAGTTGCTTCCTCTCAGTCCAAGAAACAGTAAATTTGCTTGGTATAGTTGCACTATGTCTGCATCTAATTGAAAAGTACACTGGATAAATCGAGGCTGGTTGTTAGGTGGCCGCGTTAATTCCTTCCTTACCTACCCATTGTTAATCTTTGCCTTGTGTTCAACTCTTTGCTAGTAATCACTAGTAAGTAGTGCGAGTTTATATATTTGTACTGTGGCTTTACTCCGACATCATAGCTGCTGTTTCCTTTCGAAGCTTATCTCATTCAACGTATTAATATTCCATTTTATCTCTGCTGATTATCTTCGCCACCCTAAACATAAACTTCACCTTAACTTCTCACTCTAACTCTCACTACATACCTTACGACAACCGCATCTCTAACCATAACTGTCACCAGATAACCCTTACGTCAATCCTGTCTATCCAACGGTAACAGAAACGCTCAGCACTATTCAGGTGTTTGGCCTATGTTTGAGGACTTCTCTATCTACCTTCTGCCGCCAACAAACCTCGAGGTTCTCCTTTTATTCTTATTCTTCTTCACCAAATTCAAATTGTCTCCCTTAATACCTAATCACATGCCTATTCATGTACTAATATTCTAGATTCCATCGAATACTCGTTTTAACTTGATTCTTCAAAGTCATGCTGCTTAGTCTCACTTTCATGATAAGCACATTCATTGTCTGTGCACTATTTAGCATTAGCTGGTTGTTTTTGCGTCAGACATTCACGATTTCGATAATTGAAACGGAGGTGATGTACAATGAACGTTCATTTCTTATTCAATAAGGAATATTACAGACAAATTGATGGTGTAGCTATGGGTTCCCCATTAGGCCCAATCCTAGCTTATTATGCAGCAGAGGTACGCTGTCTCTTCACGACCACACCTATCCTACGTTCGAGTAATAAGGATAAACTACCTAAATTCGCCTCTTCTATGTGTATCTACCAGTTTGACTGCAGCTGCGGAGCCAGCTACATCGGGCGAACAATTAGGCAGGTTCATCATCGTATTTCCGAACATCATCCGGCATGGTTAAGCAAGGGACAAACAAAATCTATTCGTAGCTCTATTTTAGCCCACCTTGTAGATAGTGAGCATAAGGTTGATGTTAATACTGCATTTAAAATTATTTATCGCATTCCTACTAATCTTAATTTTGCTTTACGAGTTCGTCTTCTACATACAGCTGAAGCAATAGGAATCCACCTGAAGAAGCCAAACTTGTGTATCCAGAAGAAATTTGTACAGCCACTTTCCTTACCTTGGCCATCGTTACATGACTGTATAAACCGGACTACTCCATCACCCTCCCCCTAGAATAATTTTTCTTTTTAAAAACTATAAATGTCCAAATTATTTTATTTTTCTGACTACTTCATCTTTAATTACATGTTATCCTTGTAAAAATTATTTTATTCTTATGACCACTTCAACTTTAGTTACAAATTATCATTGTCCAAATTGTTTTATTTTCTTTAACAATCTGTTACGTAATCAACATGTGCACACGCTTATTCCTTAATTGTTCTTCATTTTTCCAAAATTATGCATTATGCAATCCACGTGTTGTAACCATTTCCACCTCTTAATTATAGATATTAATTTTTCTTCGTTAATTATCACCCCATTGACATTTTGACACCGACTAATTATTGTTAACAAACATATCGCCACTTGATTGGTAAATTGTTGTGTATTGTAATTAAAATGCTATATATATTAGAGTAGAGCCAGAGATGAGGATCTAATTGAAAAGTAAATATTTCTTCGCTCAATCTTTCTCTTTTCTAGAGGTGAAATTGAAAAAATACTTCACATCACAGAAAGAAATAATGGTTCAATATCTTTTATTTGAAACTGGTAATCGCGAAACAGTAGTGAATTTTTGTGTCAAAATTGTCCATAAATGTCTCATATTAGACTCAGAGAGAAAGGCAAGCAAAAAATCATGGTGAACATGACAGTTCCATGTTCCATTTTGTGCAAGATTTTAAGGTCGTACATATTAGTGAGAACAGACCCATCATGAGAAACCAGATGACGAAGGCTAGAATGCACTCTAAGCTGTTAGGTCCGAACCACCACATCATCAATCCTCGGCCACTTAGACAAGTGAACGCCACCTACAATATAAGAAAACAATCACTTTCATGCTAGACCGATTACCATAAATGTTTAGAAATGTATATTCCATATTAACACGTTCTAGCTTTAAATGACTTCATCAAACTTATGGGATTATATTTATAACATAAAGTCGAAATGCCTAAAACTTTGGTGCAGTAATTACGGATTCGAAGTCGGTAAAGAGATCATATTGCAGGCGATTTGTTATGTACTTGCTTCTGTAATTAACATGGGCGGTAGGAAGAGGAAAATGTACCCACGTACAACTCTTAACTCTCGCAAGAAGTGTAGTTAGAGTTCACATCATTATGAAGAGTGAATTGTGTTCAAATTTTTATCCGATAAAAAAGACTTTCTCACTGTGTGATTTATCGCAATTTTCAAGAATGATGTGCAACTTTATTAGATGACGATATTTCATTGAATAGCTTGTTTGTCTTCCAGCGAATTCATTCACTTTGCGGTATAGTCACAATTTTGATCGTTATTTATGTGTGTGATCGTTTCTTTGTAAGTGTGTGCGTGCATAGCTCAAGAATAGAGATTAGTTCGGAGTATTGCATGCATCATCAGAATATTGCAGAACAGTAATGATTAATCAGAATTCTAACTATTGTGATGAGTGACGATTAGAAAATGTAGATTGGGTTATATGAGTGACTTTCTGAAAGATTCGATCTTACTGAAAGAACACTGAGGCGAGCGTCAAGATAAATTATTAAGAAACTGAGGAAAATGAACAAAGGGCGAGTGTCTCGTTTCGACTGGTTAAAGCCTCGCAAATGTTAACTATGTGGGATGACTTCTTTGCAATTTGAGGATAGCTGTGAATTCAATGTCTTCACATACTCAGTGGCCTGTTATGTGTTCAGTTATAGCACTTCTTATTGCTCGACTTCCACCTCCCTTTCTCCAACTGCGACAAATTTCCTTCCCGCTTTTCGACAAACGACGATCCCAACAACCTACATATCTCACTCCACAGTAGGAAGTGGTTTCTTAGGTGGAAATCGAAATGGTCGAGAGCAATAGAACACAGGGCGGTAGGAGGACATCTGTCTTAATGCAGAAGCAAATAACGTTCTCAACAAGCTACTTGATATTCTCCACTTTAGTGTGTGAGCTGGAAGGTCATCTCTGACTCCCACATCCATGCAGACCATCTCTTTCGGCGTAAATTTGTGCTTCCCCACTCTTAATTTTTAATGTTTTGTTTGTCTATCAAGCGTGGTGTCGTGTAACAATTTCCATTTTATATGTCTTCCCTAAAAGATTGACCTCTCACCCACTGACACATAACGAAGAATATCATAGTACTTAGCTTGTGATTTCCGGGTAATCAACGTCCAGTGTGTCAGTTGACCGTTCCCCGTGAACATTCTTCATACTGATTGGTTCACTATCCTATCAGGCTATTTTCTTATTCGATTGTGGAGAAACGAGATTCTTTGTCCGGTTTTTAATTCAAATTTAAAATAGGTAGCTCAGTGGTAACTAATAAAATCTTGTAGAACATTATTTTACGTCGCATTTATCATGAGTAAAAATGAGAAACAATACTGCCATCAAAATATCTGCAAGTATCGGTCCTAATGGTGGTCACATAGATACCTAAAAAGCATCTGTAGATACACCAATGAATGCTAATTAGGCTTGTTGAGTCCATCTAATTAGAAGTAGATTTACACTGACATTCGGCATTCCAATACTCAAGTCGTTGTCGTCCTAATATTTAAATTGGAATCAAATTTTCTCAGCAGTGGATATCTTTGTGGAGGTTGACTCGAAATCTAGTGAAGTCATGCAGTCATCAATGACTCTCACTTCTTTATTATTATTATTATTGCTCCCTTGGGTTCCTAGTGGAACATAGGGCTTCAACTGCACGACTCCATTTGCCACTTCTGTCTTCTGCTGTACTTCTCACCGGCATCCACGTTAGTCCATACTGCTTCAACTCCTCTTCAAAAGATCTCCTCCATGTCACCCTTGCACTGACGTCCCACTCGCCGCTTCCCTTTCGGCCTGGTTCCACTCGAGGGCTTGACGCACGATGTCACCCAGCGGTCTCCTCAGCGAGTGTCCGATCCATCCATCTCCACTTTCTCCTGCATATTTGTTGGCTGGCGATTGGTTCTTGTTTTGTTTGTTCCCATAGTTTCTTGTTGGTGATTCTTTCCGGCCCGGCCATCTGATCTTCAGTATAGATCCAGAGAAGACAGTTGTTGATAAAGGTCCGCAACGGGCTGTTTGAAATATTCATTGTGACCCACCCTCCAAGTTTCTGATCCGAATAGAAGAACTGATTTTACGTTTGTATTGAAAATCCGAATTTTGTTGTTAATGCTGCGTGACGAAGATTTCCATATTGATTTCAGGTTGATGAATGTGTTTCTCGCCTTCCCGATTCTCGCTTGATTTGACATCCTCATCCGTTCCCACTGGCTCTAGTTGAGACGATGCTCCCTATATAATTGAAGTGAATGAAGTAACCTCTTTCAAACCCCTCCCGTTGATGGTGATTGGCGATGAATGTTACTGCTGTTGTTGTTGTTGGTTGGTTATTTTCATCACCTCTGTCTTGTCTGTGTTCACCTGGAGTCCTGTCTTCCCGGCTGCTTCTTCGACCAGTTTGTCGGTTTTCGCTTGTAGGTCTTCGGTTTTGTGTGACATCAAACATAAATCATCCACGCGCGAAATCCAGGTCTTCTAGTTTCTTCGCGTCAGTCCAGGATATTCCTGTCTTCTCGTTTCCCACTGTCTGACGCATAATCCAGTCCACCACAATTAGGAATATCATTGGTGATAATACACAGGCAGCCTTGTCTGACTCCTGTGTTTACTTCAAATGTCTCGCTGAGTTTTCCGTTGTGGATCACTTGACATGTGCCGCTGTCGTACAGCTGTTAAATAAGGTTGATGAATATTTGGGATACGCCACAGTACTCGAGTAATTTCCAAATTACTTCACGATCAACGCTGTCTGTCAAAGGCCTTCTCAAAGTCTATGAACTTGAGGTAGAGGTTTGATTGCCATTCCATGCTTTGTTCTGTGATGATGATGCGTAGAGTTGCAATTTGGTCAGTACATGGTTTGCCTTTCCTGAATCCAGCTTGTTCTGGTCAGAGTTCTGTCTCCAGTGCGTCCTTTAATCTCTCCAGGATGATGCGACTCAGGATTTTACTTGGCGTCGATAGGAGCATGATTCCTCGCCAGTTCTTGCAGAGTGAGTCCTGAGTCGCCCTTCTTTGGTAGTTTCACGAGGTAACCTTTCCTCCAGTCAGTAGGCACCTTTCCCTCCTTCCAGACCTTTTGCAATAATGCAGTCAGCATGTCTGCTGTAGTCTCTGGGTTCGCCTTCAGTGCTTCAGGGGGTATTCCATCTGGTCCGGCTGCTTTTCCAGCTTTCAGAAGCTTGATTGCATTCAAGACTTCAGCTCTCGTTGGAGGATTGGTGTCAACTTGCAGTTGTGTGCGCGCTGTTGTTGGTATTTCTGGACGGGTTGCAGGTGATGGTCGGTTCAAGAGTCCTTTGAAGTGATCCGCCCATTGTTTAATCTGTTTTTCTTCCTTGGTAATTGGGTTCCCTTGGCTGTCTTTTATAGGTTTCGCTTGTGTTGATCTCTTCCCGGATAGAGATTTGGTTATCTGATATAGTGTCCTCAGGTCCCTTTTGCCTGCTGCCTTCTCAGCTTCAGTGGCGGGGTTGTCGTAGAATCGTCTTTTGTCCTTCCTAGCACTCTTCTTCACTTCTTTGTCCAGTGCTGTGTAAGTTGAGCTCAGCGTCTCCTTCTCCTGTCCGTCCTTGCATTGAATCATTTTCTCTTTCACCATTCTCCTTTCTTCTATTAATTTCCAAGTGTCCGTTGAGAGCCATTCCTTGTCTTGTCTCTTCTTTCTTCCTAGAACCGTTGAACACGTTTCGTTGAGAATCGCCTTCAGAGACTTCCAATGTTCTTCCACGCATGATTCTTCAGTGATGTCGCGTAGTGTTTCCTGCTTTGCTCTGACAGTTGCAGTGAAGGTGTATTTTGTGGTTGTGTCCTTCAGTAATTGAGTGTTGAACTTGCATTGTGGCCTATCCCCAGCTATCCTCGAGGCTTTTAGTTTCACCTTGAAAGTCCCTTCTACTAGATAGTGGTCTGAACCCACATCTGCTCCTCTCCTCGACCTTGTGTCCAGTAGGCTCCGTCTCCACTTTCTTGAAATTGAGATGAAGTCTATTTGGGTTTTGGTGTTTCCATCTGGTGAAATCCATTTCGTCTTGTGTATATCCTTGTGTTTGAAAACACTGCCACCAATCACCAAATCATTGAAGGCGCAGAAGTCTGAGAAGAGTTCACCATTGTCGTTCATTTCGCCGAGGGCCTCACGACCAATGGTGAGTTCTCTTCCTGTGTTGTCTCCTCCCAGCTTCGCATTCAGATCGCCCATCAGGATTTTGATATCGCCATTTGGGACGTTGTCCATTATTGCTTGTAGTTGTCTGTAGAACGCCTCCTTCTTCTGAGACGTTTGTAGGCGCATAACATTGAATGACTGTAACTTTCCTTCCTTTTGAGTTGAACCTGGCTGTCATTATCCTGGAGGAGATTGGTTCCCACTGCATGAGAGCTTTGGTTGATGTTGGTGACATCATGATGACCACTCCCTCAGTGTGCTTGTGGTTGCCCTCTGGGTGGCCGGAATAGATTTTTGTCTCTCCAGTAGGTAGTTGGCACCTTCGATGTCACTCCATCTGCTTTCGCAGATTCCCAACACTTCTATTCTGTACCTTCTCATTTCAGCGGCTATCTGGGCAGCCTTTCCAGTTTCGTACAATGTACGAACATTCCACGTACCCATCCTTACTTTTGCTCTCATCGAAAGAAGGCACATCGGCTGACTGGCTTCCCGAAAGCTTTCACCAGCCTACGTCATTTCACTTCCCCGATTCCAGCGAAAAGTAAGGCTATTGTTTATGTTTTTAGAATTTTTAATATATTTATTCGTTGAAGTTTCTGTAGCGATTTGGTTGTTTTACAGGGGTGGAGTTGCTGACACCACGCCCTAACCCTCCCTCTTTACCCGGGCTTGGGACCGGCTAGTAAACTAGTAAGCTAGTAGCCTAGCAGGCTAGTATCTGGCGAGGTTCACTTCTTTATTACGGTCGAGGTTGACTCAACATCGAGTGAAGTCACGTGGTCATCAGCGACTCTCACTTCTTTAATACAGTCGACGAAATCGAGCGTCTCCCGGAGAGAGTAGTTTGAAATATCATCTCGAACAGGTTGCAAGTTTTCTGCTAACTTTCTTTCAACTGCATGATACGGAGACCCATACATGTCAGGAAGCAGGCACAATGGTAATCCCTGGTTAAGCATTCAGTCGACGGATTATTGAGTCGGATGGTAGAATGACTCCGTAGACACCTTCGGAGAACACTTCATCATTGATTAGCACCCTCAATATTATTTCTATTTTCTTCTTCTCTTCGTTCAATATAGAGAAGTTCTTGTTGTCAAGGATTGACAGCATTTTGTCAATATAGACGTTTTCCTCCTTTAGGACTATGCTGTACTTGCTTGCATAAAGTCGTGTAACTAACACTTCCATATTATGTCTCAAATGGTTGAATTCCTTTCTTTGTTGTTCAGTAAAACGCTACTGTAACTGGAGTGTGCACTGAGATACAGACGATGTGAGTCTAGAATCACTCAGTTATAACATTTGAACTCCTCATGAGTGAGTGGAAGAATATCACAAAGTCGTATGGTCAAATTTTCAAATTCGAAATATGTATGACACTTGTTCATGTTTGTTTCAGTTGGCGTCGCAGAATGTTGACAAGCAGACAAGGTCTCCAGTTTTATGAGAGATATGGGTACTGAAGAATGATAGGTTACAAATTTTATACGATCTTCCAGAAATTCTTGTTGCACTTATGCAGCCAATAGACCTTTCATTATTTCTGAATGGATGTTGTTTACGCTTCTCTATAAAAACAGTGATATAGTCAATAAATGCCTGATGTTAATCTTCTGTTAATTCACATAATGCAGAGGATTCTTAAGCTCTATTCCCCTCTATTTCAATGGCTGGAATCAATATGGTTCCTAGTGTGATGTTGAAGAGATTTCGGCTTAGCACAGACATGGCCGCGACGAAAGCCTTTCCAATATTACGTCGGGTATTCCTGACCGTTCACAATGTTTGAGCAAAGAAAGAAGGAATATATTTACAGGATAATGTATGAAATTCTTGAAACGACGTCTTTCTGTGAGATTAATCACGATAGTGAATCGAATCGAAAGGATATCTCTCAGAAAAGCGGAGAAATACCCAGAATCAATTTCAACGAGGAGTGTCTCGACTCAATCTTCTTTCTACATCAGGTCCTGAAGCTTATCAGGCAGATCTCGATTATTTTCAACTCACAAACATACCCAGAAAAACATCTGGATTTGCCTGCTGTGCACACAGACACGTAGCAAAAAATAGAATTCTAAATGGTTGCTATTTTACCGCTATATGAATTTATTCGCCTGAAATCTAGCTGATATGTTTGTTGCCATTGGAAGGTATGTACGGGTCGATGACACAGCGATTAGGATTCTCGCCAACCAAGCACATGGTCTAAGGTTCGATCCCTTGCCAACGGATACACGATATCAATGGTCGGCCTACGAAATTTGGGCTATCCGTATCACATGCTGAAAATTTCATACTTGTACCAAAATGCTGTATGGAGTCAAGCTATAATCAAAATAAAAAAAATAAATAAAAATATTTCCTGTGAAATGATAATTGTTGATTGATTATTTTTCATAACAATTTAAGACTACCATACTCCACTGTAGCATTTCTCATGTATATATCCCATTGTTTTTTCATAAAAGAGCTATGGAAATCTACGACTAATTCAAGAATAAATGTTCGAAACTAAATATGTCACTGTCCACCTTGTCAGTATTCTTTAATATGGCAGATGTCCTCAGCATACAGTAGGACAGCATGGAATAAAGCGTAAGTTGAACTGACAGTGTATAGCACCCGCTGTATTGTAATGAAAGGATTAGATATATACGCACTCTGATTCCTTGCATGAAAATCAGTAAATGTTGTTGATCGTAGCAGTAATAAACCACATATTCTCGGCTGCAGCTGCTGTGACTGCCATTACAACTAGGAATGTAGCATAATTCCGTCTGCTAAGTGATTTACTATGTGCAGTTATGACATCCTGTGCATTGTAAGTATACTGTCGAACAATCCGTTTGACATGAAATTACAAAAACGCAATATGAAATGTGACCACTTAATGAATCAAGGGATATGTGTCATTTCACTATTAAAAAGAATGTTGGATACACTCATCAAATTATGAACTTACGAAGATTATGAACAACCCAGTGAAAATCAATTCCAGAATGCAGATTATCTGAGTCTAAAATAAATGCAGAAATAGAGTAGATGACTTGAGAAGAAACACAGTTAGGTTTATTGTTGTACGCATATTACCTCATGAACACATCTTTCATGATGAACGCTTCAGATCTCAACAATGCCGACCATCAAGATATCATGTCTTGAAAGATTCAATGGGATTGGTAGCCATATTTCGGACTACAAATATCACAGCTAATTATGACGTATGCTGAATGAACTACAAAGAAATATCATTACATTCAAAAGTGAAAGTCATATATATCAATCAGTATAAGATTACAGTATGAAATTAACTTCAGCGTTGATCGGTATACTCTATCCTATCGAACACTGTGATGACAGGTAATATGGAATTTCCGTGTCAGTTGTGAAACAGTATTACGTACTGAATAAAGTTTCGAACACAGTTTCTTGTTCAAAATGATAACTGAAATGATTAGGAGAAATAAATTCCACTGGAAACGTCATCCACTGAATAATAACGTCTCACTGTTCCATGCATCTAGTTACACACTTTCACAGTTCCTGAGTTTTACATATATGTCAATCGAAATGAACCAGCTACTATTGGCATACGTCACAAGGAGGTTGAATATACGCAAGGATGGCAGCTGGTGTATGTATCCGATCTGAATCAGCCGACATCCCATTCCTTATTCTATTTAATTCCGACTGTCAAGAAAGGTGTGACTGAAAGGAAATTTATTTGTTATTTTGAGAATTCGCTTTATTGGATGGGCAATACGTGTACATCCTCTCTAATTTAGTCAAAAGGACTTACACTCGCCACTGGAATAACACCTTTCATGATCAAGTAACTGCAAACATTCGTGATGATTGACAACATCGCAAAGATGGCTGATACAGAAGCGAAGAGTGCGACTCCATTCAGATTAAAAGGTGGTAGTTGTAAAGCCAGTACGACTATCAGAAGTGTAAACACAACTGTCGGAGCCAGTGATAGTAATACAAGCATCATGTTGAAGGATGGCAAGTTAGCAGCCAAGCACACAGACCACAGTATATCCTATAACAAGATATAGAAGAAAACAATATGAAAAACATATGAATATTTACTTTCTTGTAAATTCGGACATAATATGCACATAACACTCATCGTAAATGCAAATACTCACCAACCTCACTTCAATACAAGAATGATGTTATTAATACCATCACTGGAAGACAACAGTTCACACTAGAAAAATAATCAAACTGTCTGCCTCAAGGTGTATGTCATTCTGTCATCAGTAGTTCATCAGTGTTGCTGCAACAGCAATCAAATGCTGAAGTAATCGTCAACCTGTCTAGGATTTCTACATTCACAGACTTGTTTCTCAAACACGATGCAATTCCGTTAGCTATGAAATATTTTACACGTCCCATCGATAAGTACATCACACTATGAGTGGGGTTGGAATGACTTATTATGCATGAAGTGAAAATATAATGAGCTCATTCGACCTTGATGAACCAAAATGGAGTCAGTGTAAGCAGTAGAAAAAATCATAATAACCTGCCGACTGTGTTATTTCATTGAACTATGTGGCAAAATTTGATGTTGTGTCGTATGCTACTGACAAGATTTTTAAGCAGTATGTAGATTTAGATGGAAACATGTGTATCACCTGGGAAACATCGGATAGCAGACAGATGGATCTTATGATAAGGAGAATTAATGAATGATTCTTGTGAAATTATGTGGAAAACAAGGGAAGGCAGATGAATGAGTGGAATACATAAGATATAAGCAACTTGTGACTTCAATACAAGGTACATATATTTTGATTATATCTATACATCGAGTTGCTAAATATTATATGCCATTACAAAATTCTATTTTTGTTCTGCAGTGACAACACCATTACAAGATTGCAAAGAGCATCTGTCAGGAGAAGTAGTGTCACTGAATTTCAGACAGTATTCAACGTGATTCCATACAGACTGCTGATTTAGTAGTTAACTGCACATTTTGCTTCATTGTGTTGCCTGAGTGTGCAGGAATCATTTAACATTCACTCCACTTTCAGATAGTCTGATATTTTCGAAGAGTTCAAATCACTCCTCATTTCATATGATGAGTATACTGTGCATCAGCTTCACTTGTCTTTCCAAATGCATAGGTGAATAAAGAAAGAGAGTAAGAGTAGAATTTGTGCATTGAGTTAGAATGTAATTCAGCGAATTCGCTGAAAAGAAATTCTCCGCTGAATTACTGGTGTTCTGTCTATTGATGTTCATGAAATGAACTATTATCTTGATGACAATAGTAGCAATAATAGAGGTAACGAGAGCATGTCATATGAATTGTAGAAATGAGTAGATAAGCTGACTACATGCATATGTGTACACACGTTTTAAAATATACCATCTAATATCCATCACTTACACACAAATTAGTGACAATCCTCCCAATTTCATGATCTTAGATTAAATCAATTTCACACTTACTGTAAATTCAAGCATTATGCAAACAGGAAGAGATTTCGAACGGATTTGTTTCACGAATACAGACAGAGAGAACAGGAAGACGCCGACTGATCTAAAATCAATTTGCGAAGATGAAAAATTCATCTGAATGAGCATAGAATTAATCGAAAGGATTTATTACATGATTATGGTCACCAGGAAATATCGAAATCTTGATTTTCCAGTAATAATGATTTTATATCCGACTGTATACGTGTTTACAATCCAGTCCTCTTATTTGAAACTGACATTATTAACAGAATGTATTGCATTCTCATTCCGATTCTGTTATGTACTGCTGAGTAGTTAAGTGTCCTGACGCGTGAAGGGAGAAAATTAGAAGACCACCAGGTTCACGATGATAAGTTAATTTTTGGACAACAGAAATCGACGGTCAAACAAGTGCGTGAGTGAAAAGTTACGTAGTGTACGAAAGGTGTCAAAGCTAGTACAAAAAGTGTCTTGACTGTAGAGTTAAAAAGTATACATGAAAATGACTATCATACATGAACCAGTAAGATAGACAGTAGTTTTCCTTAACTTCATTGGGTTCCGATTGGTTGCAATGACATGTGACAAAAAATTCATACATTGTTTATTTAGTTAATGGACAGACAAAGCATATTTTTATATTCTTCGATTACCGCTTGATTCCACACCGTATTTTTGGTACAAGTATGAAATAGTCAGCATGTGACATCGGTAGCCCAAATTTTCCAGGCCAACCATTGATATCAGGTGTGCGTCGGCAGGGGACCGAACCCAGAACCATGTTCATGGCTGGCTAAGGTCCTAAACACTGTGCCACTGACGCATATTGTGATTTATAGTGGAGTATCGATCAATATACACATAGCAAAATATATGAAACTGTCAAAAACAAAGTAGACATCTTGTGACTACATATCAGATTCATAAGTCTTATTCCTGGAGTAGAGATAGGCAGAACAATGCAGTTTGACCTTGATAACTGAGCAGAGCTATACTTTGGCGAAATTATATTTAAATTAGAATGCATCGACTTCAGTGATGTACTTTTCACACACTGTCGTTCTATGCTTTACATTTCACTAGTCTTTGAAGTTAAGTTGAAATGTACGCTAAAACGTTGTAATCATGTGTATTATCAGTGAATTCAAGTTGTCATAGTGTACAGACACTTATTCAATGGTCACTGGGTAACACTGAATAAAGAACTTACAAAATGATATACACCAAATAGAACCGTCCCATGAAAAATTCGCGCAGTTCATTCCTGTAAACCAAAATAATATTTAAACATTTACTTTGTTGAATTATACTTTCTCATGAACAGAACGATGATCACAGTTGTAGTCACCACCATCACCATCAAATCAATTATGAACTGAGATTAGAAAGAAGTTATTTTTACCAAACCACGGTATCCATACCCACAGATAGCTGAAGATACTCATTGATTGCTTCCTCAGGTATGTTGAAGGCGTACGAGATGAGTTGAAGCGTATCATCTTCTGATATTCTAGAAATGTTTTGACATCAGACAAGAAAACTGAAGATGTAAATCCGATCAAAATCAATTGATCATGTTAGAATGAAGATTACGATTGCGACACAAGCATGTGGCTGCGTGGATTAATTCTCTCAAATTTTATTAGCAGTGGTGTGAAATGAATCGGCTTATCGGTTTTGAGAAGAGTGAAATTATAAAAAACGATTTAGCAAAACTAGCTACTTCGTTTTTTGGTTAGTTTCTGAGTTCCGTCAAGGAGAACTCGTTCATCATATGGAAGGATACACATCAATAAATTAGGCATCACGAATAGAATCTTATTTGATATACGAAAAGATATCTGAGCAGTAACGCAATTGAATTCGTTTTCTATGGAAACAATTAAACATATTTGGTCATATATCCATTAATAGTGAATAAAGTTATTCAAATATGACGCATATCTACTAGATTGAAGATCTTAGATGTGAACACTGGTTTCATCCATGACATATCAATTAGATGTTAATTCAAACGAATTCGATCAGCTGCTCTCTGAACCCAAATGGGATCATAATAATAATAACGATGAAATTAACTGTATGATTTCACTTTAACCTTCTCTAACATCAAGAATGTGCATATCTGTTAAACCATGATCAGATTTAAAGATTCATAGGGAACTGGAATTAGCAATGAATCCCTAAGTATAGATTGAATAACAACAATGACTAAGCTGTAACTCACGTACATTGAGGAACTCCTGGATTTGTGTTAATGCGATTAAAAATATACACGTTATCTGCTTATATATATTGTGACTTTGATGACGATAATCGATATGGCAATATATTGTCGAATGGTCGTAGTTCATTCTATTACCACATCTCACACTAAAAAAGGCGTTTTTCACAATCGTCGAATAAAATGTGATGGTTTCCATGTTTTTGTACGCATGAACCTAAAATTCCAATATGCGACTCAACATCAGAGTAAGCGAAAAAATTATCAACGTCTTATTTTACAGACCCAATTTGCTACTGAGGGTGCAAAGTCCTTCTATGTAAGGTCAATAACTAATTCAATTCGAACAAGTCGTTTTATTTTCTCACTGATTGGTGAGAATGAAGAGTGAAGTGGAATCAACCTTCATTGCAAGATGGATTCACGGTTCTTAAATGAATATTACTGGATGCGTAGATCCTGGAGAAACAGTGATTTTCTACATATTTTAATGAATATACATTCCTACTTGTAAGCACAGAATAAAAATAGCGAATGAGGGACGTCACCTACAGTACAAAGAATGTTTTAGTTGCTCAGTTCTGACCACAGTAGAAATATACTTATAGATTATAATGAAGTATGCACTAGTATCTGCAGATGATGACATCCTTAAAGCTAACACATCAAGATACTTACTACTAATGTCGGTAGTGGAACATCGTTGATAACTAAATAAGATTTATAATAAATTCGGGTTCTGAATGAATGCCTGAGAAAATAGGAATTTGGTGCAACACACAGGCATACAGAGTTAAAGTTAGTGAGTCAGGGGTTACGAGAATATCATTTATATACCTGTCTTCTTTTATGGAATAAACAATTTAGGCTGCCTTCTCCCGTTCTGATGGTATCAACAATTGAAGCAATGAAGAAACCTCACTGATGATTCGGAAGGATTCTCGAGGGATAGAAACAAATCCGCCATATCATGAAATCTAAGAATCAGTAATTGGTAGAATGCATATAAGTATTGTGCAACAAATACATTTTAATTTACTTAATAAGCGCTAGACTATTCGACATTTAATCCTGAATAGAAGAATGACTAGCTGGAACTCCAGTTATCTTATAGTGTTTCTGAGCAGTCTATTCGTGCCACTAAGGTTTTGAGCCAATTGTAGAATCAGAAGAGAAGGTGGCGATGTCGTCAGAGATGTGTATTAATTAGAACTGATATGAAGATTTCATGCGATGAACCCTGAACATGAGATATGAGATGCTAACTGCCGACTGGCCCTGTTCAGGTAGGTAGTGGGAAGTCGTGACCAGTAGGGTGCAGCTGGTCGGGTGTGAGGACAAATACTCGCCGAAGACATTGGCTAGCGGTCGCGCTATGTCATGAATTGGCAGAAGTTAGAATTCAAGAACCATTCGATCGGGTACCAGTGGCTTAATGGTATACGAGCTCGCCTTGTACCGGAAGGTCCTGGGTTCTAATCATGGTGGGTGTGTACCGCTGAAGAGTCCCAAACTAGGATGAAACAGCTGTCCAGTATTTCCAGGTTTTCCAATGATTCTCTAAATAATGTCAGCTCATGATGAAATCCTGAAACAATGATTTACTTTGACTGTACACTAGTTAGTAAGTAGTAGTGTCATGCGTCTAGTCTACTTTTTCTGGGGTAGGCTGCATTCTGTCAGTCGAATTTTCGATATGTTCATCAATCTTGGTGGCTTGCCATCGCCGTGCTCTCTGAAATTTTCATAGGTGAAACGGTTGGAAGCATTCGTCAGAAAGCTCTGCACCTACAATACTTCAGCTTAGTAAAATCGTCTTCAGTTTTTTCTGATCAATTTTTATCAGATTATCACTTTTTATCTGAGTAATCGACTTCAAATATCCAACAGAATAATAATATGAACAGATCTACTCCAGTGAGTTATGCAATCAGTATATTGAAGGAGGAACTGTCACCACGTCCTTCTGAAATCTTATTCCGCTCGAGATAATCAAAAGTTATCAGACTCAAATCAAGTTCTGACAACTTATATTATCAGGATTTTCATCTGCATGCCAAGAAGCATACTACGTCACTGGATTAGCCATCAAAACATTTAGATAGGCAGTGTTAATTGAGAACCAAGGTCAACTATTACGAACAATTTCGTAACGAAAGAAATTAACTGGATGAGTAATAACTACCCCCTGACTTGCCCATGAACACCTTCAAACATGGTTGTCGAAAGGAGGAAATCAGCACATCAATTCTGGAGGCTACGGTCGCTTGTCGTTATACAAAATCATTAGGGAATACTTTGAAAGTCATGTACAAAGTATAAGCGAGTCGTTAGAAGAGATTTCACCTACATCTGCTTCATACATCTAGAGCCTTAGCAATCTCTTACGAGAAACTTGAACTTTCTGTTCAGAAACGTTTCATTAAACTTATTTTACTATTATGGATTTAGTAGCTACTTGCCTCTCCTCTTTGTTGACCTGAATAACCAACTGAGTGATAGGATCTATATGGGCTACTTTATGCTTTTCAAATATCACATCCAATCTTTTCTTCCCATTTCTCACATCAACTATTTTCAAACGATTATTCATCACTCAAACAATGAGTTGACAACCCTTTTGATTATGTCAGAAAATTCTCAAACATATTTATTACTCATCCACTTTGATCGGTTTTATTTCTGACTGATAATCAACTTTGACTTATGTTTTCAATGTATGCTGATAATTTTAACATAAGTGTAGGCTGAGTATCTAAACTACGGGGGGAAACGTTCTGATGATATTTGAGAAGAATACAGATCAGATGTCAGGCTTTAGAGTACAGGTGATTACTGCACAGACATAAGGATGTTATACATGACATTCACAAGTACAGCCGTGAAACAACAATGACACTGAAATCCTCAGAGTATTTAGTTCCAAAATATTTCTTCTACATCCAGGATTTACAAGTGAAATAGTAATCTGAAGTGTATCATGTGATACAGTGGTGTTGCATACGATGACAGAAACAGTCCTCAACATTTCCTCTTCACTTCCTTGAAGAATCTTACAGTGTTCTGTAATGAGCTAATGTGGTGACTGAAAAACTGGTTGGTGCTCCCAATCAGAAGAGTACAGACTTTATTCTTCAGCTTCAGATACAAGCTTCAAAGTGCAGCTTTGGAGATCAGATGCATACTCAACTACGTGATCGTCTAATTGCTGGAATCAATATTCCTAAATTAGAGAAAGAGTTAATTCAGATTCCTTCTTGTACTTTTCAAACTGCTAAAGATTTATGTATTACATATGAAGATGTCAATAATGAATACTCTGCTCCCACTACGTCAGTATCTGATGTCATGCTGTCCAAAGTCGAAAATACAAGTGTTCATGGAAAGAAATCCAAACTGTCGTCCACATGTAATAGAATGCAGCGAGAGATCAAAAACATTAAACCGTGTTTATCCTGTGGAAAGATTCATCTACGAAGCACTTGCCGTTTTCGGGGTGCTAAGTGTCATAAATATGGTAAAGTTGGGCACATCAAGACTGTTTGCAGAAGTTCGAATACTTTTGTTACTCAGAACTCTTATGATTGTCCCAATCTGTCTACTGAAATGGAGTCAATGTGTCTTTCAACTTTTCAAAATACTCAATCTCATCCAATGAAAACCTTCACTACAAGTTCAGAAACTCAAGCGTCAACTGTATCACGTGTTTTTAAAAATGAGGTAGCCGAGTTACGATGCGATCTGTCTTAAACACGAAAAAATTTGTTAGAGGTTGAAGAGCGCTTGAAACGTAGCAATGAATTGGTTGGTCGCTTACAGGCAAAGAATAAAAATTTGACAGTTAAACTTTCAGCTGCTGAGAATTCCTGTTTAATGAAGGAGAAAGAAATCTGCAGACTGGTAACTCAAATCGTTGAACTGGAATCTGAGAATAAGCGAAATAGTGAAAGGATCCGTGAGCTTGAATGTTTTGTTGAGTCAGCGTCAGGTGTGCAAAAGGATTTAGAACATCATTGCGGAGTTTTTCGGAAATAAGTGAGTGAAATGGAAGCTGGCTGGTTGTCCATTCGTCAACAGCTGACTGAGATGAGAGAGCAACTGATTAAAACGGAGGAATTGCTGCATATGCATAGATTGCATCTGTTGAATGCAGAGCATACAAGTTCCCATGAAAGTCCTGCAAAACTATTGAAATCTTGAATTCTCAGGAAGCATCTGATGTCCACGACTTCTAATGTGTATTATTACAGAGGAAATGGCTATAGACCTTCTGCTGGAATCATACTACAAAAAATGGGAAAACGAATGGTGAAGATATTAGGGTTTCATTCAACCCACATAGATTCAATCCAGACTAGATGAACACCTAATATATTTGGTTGGTTTTAACTATATTGACATTCAATGGAATTAAGAATAACGTCGTAAGCGGAGAAAAAATGCTATGTGAAGAAGTACGAGTTCAATCCGACTCCACAGTTTCTCTGAAGAAATCTTTCATCCCCTAACAAATAACAATCATATTTTCAAAGGAAATTACATATATCTTGTCGATGACTGCCGCGGTGAATGCCAAACACACAACACTGAGTAATATTTATTCATGCACTTATTCCCATTGATGAATTTGAATAAAGCAAGAACAACAGTAGTTTGTGCAGAATAATATGGTTCCATTATTTGTTTCGTTGGCTTCTCATCAGCTGCTTACAGCCTAAATAAATTATGAGGTTTACATACAGACACGTTTTAACACACTTGCAGATTTTACATGTTGTCAGTTGACAGAAAGTTCCACAATTAGTGAACAGTGCCCAGAAAATTGCGCTTATATAGTTTTCACGCAGGCAGTTCAAGTTTAAACAAAATAAATCTATGGATATAATGGTAAAGGAGTTATATAATAAAGATGAGATGTGCGTCAGATGCACAGTGACTAATAAGTTAGGTAACAATGTACTGAGTTGAACTGAAATCATAGAAACAAATCATCGAAAATACTCATTGAGTCATGAAGAAAATAAAAGACAGATTCAGCGAAGAAAATTTTCTTTATCGACGAAATCATCTTCACAGGCTGTACAGTCGTTATTTATACTAACAAAAATATATAGTGGTCTATTATTGAATAATAGGGGGTGACATAATTGATATAATTAATCATAAGTGGCTTTAGAAGTGAAAATTAAAAGTTGTAAATTACATGGTACTCAACGGAACAAAGATAGAAGTTTGATAAGGTTAAAATTGCTCTTGAGTGAGAATAAAGGCTGTAGTTGAGTGTCAATTGAACAAGTGTGAAGAGGGTATGAAAATATACAAAAGGAGCATATGAAACTGATAATAGTGAATTAATTATCAAAGCAAAAGCAAACTAAAAGTAAAATTAAAAAACAAAAGAAAACATCAAAATTTTTACAGGGAACGATTAGTGAAGAGGTTAAGACCAAGGTATTAATAAGAGACTGGACAAACTTTTTCTGTATACAGAAAATGCAGTAGTAGTCACATAATCAAATGTTTGTTGAGGTGACACACTAACAGACGAGCAGTCTAAATAAACTTACGATGATCTTAGTTGTAATAACTTAGGTGAAACGATTTAGAAAATAGACTGAAAACCTCTTCATTCATATCAACCATACTTGTTTCCAATGAATGCAGAAACACAATCCGGGGAATTCAGCAGAACTCCACTGTAACATAACTTCTGTCTTTCCTTTTCTGTTTGAATGAGAATCTCTCCTCATTAAAACCCCTGATACTGTCGACGTAATTCCACCGTTCTTCACTCTTATAATCCACGGGATGAACCCTTTTCACTTATTGCCATTACTTCAAATCTGCTGTTCATGTCAGATGTCGACATGATGGATGGATGTTCAGTTATCAACCGTGTGAATTGTGTGTAGGCACCGTCGTTGTCTTATCCTGTTGCACGCCATCATGTTTATGCATGCATTGCAACAACTGAGCATTTTCCACAGTGATTCACCTAATCCAGATGTATTATTCTACACTCAGCTCAACTATGGGGTTCTGACAACCTGTATAATCACAATCGACTGTATTTCAGTCATTCATTCTAAGTGTAGAAGATGTTGATGTTCGCATTGCAGAAGAGGTTAGTTAGTCTGGGTGTGTCAATAAAATATTCATGCACACAAAATATGTAAAAGTTAATATCTTCTTAATTTCAGTAGAATGAAAGACGCACAAATAATTCCAAACACACAATTCTTATATGATGTAATAATACAAAACAACTTTATTCTGCACAGTTCGCTTACACAATAGACATAATTTTCGGCCTAGTTTGTTGAATGGTATTTCCTCTACACCCTGGACTCTCAGGTTAAACAGCCATTTCCAGTATATCTTATGACACAGTGCGGTTCGAAATGAAGAACGAAATGATCCTTACTGGTGATTTTGTTTGATCCTCGAAAATGAGCAAAAGTAGATTGTCTGACCCTCAACACTCACAATATTCTCAACTCTACCCTTGTATTTCACCTGGTAGAAGTAGGAGTCGATAAAAAAGATTTTGTGCTCCTACTACCGAGTATAGTCATTCAACGACACCATATTTGGCCTGCGTGTGATGCGACAGACCCAATGTAGAGCATGAAACTTATGAATCAATATGTTGTTAGCTAAATAATTGGCACTTTCATTGTCTCCTATTTGTAATCTTTGGTGATACCACCTCAATTAGCCGATAATCTCAGCTACTAAGCTTATTATGATTATTTACAAATTTTATTGTGTATAGGTGTGTGTGTATAGAGACTTCACTGTCACCACAAATACCATATAAGAACTTCCATTAACAATCTTGTATTATTAATCCTAAAATCGTTTGTTTGATAAACATGACTCATAATCCTAACCGCTTACGTTATTACGATTATATTACAATATCTTGTATGTTTATTATCTTACTGTTATTATAAGTTGCAAAAAAGTTTTCTCATTAACAATCCTGGAACATTATCTTAGAACTGCTTTCAGTGTTTTTCAACAAAAATGGATACAATATCGTACAAGTTGCTGAGAATCCACATTGTATTATATTTGCTGTTCTAGAATAAAGCAAACTGCTTTTATCGAAATCTGATCAAGGAAAGCTTCCATAAAATCTTTACTCATAATCTCATTATGAGAATCAATGAGTGCCAGGCAATCAACCACAATTTAGACATAAGTAAGCAAATCAATAACAATTTATTTGACCTACTTAAAAAATCCACTCACTTCTTATTTATAAGTCAGGAAATGGTCCCACATTTGTGCATATATATTCATCAAAACTGTCGATAATTATCACCACCATATTGACTGTTGTGTTTTTCAGAATGTGGTCACGTCCCACAAGTACTGGTTTCAGTCACAGTAACTCAGTTATGTGCGTTGTGTATATAAGAATGTTACATAATAAGTTAGTGTAGCACTAACACATTCATCCCTCCACAAAATCTGTTGACGAGTGTAGTTATGAGCTAATTCTTTGAAATCAAAATTACCATTCAAAGTGCGAATGTTTCACATCGAAATACAAAGATGAAGTCCCCTAACAAGCAGAGTTCGAGAAGAATTAAAACGGCTGAAGCACAGGAAGAAATGCATGAATTATGAAAGCAGAAACGAAATAGTACGATGTGCCTTATACTGCTGGGTGACAGATACGAGTAGCTAACAACCATTCATGTTCAGTAGTAGTCACTGCTACCCAGATACAACAATCAACAACAGTTTTAGCTACACATACAACTTTCCTGATGAACATTCCTACAGAAATTTCTAGTTATCTGCAGCTGCTTTCATTGGAAAAATATAAACGGAAAATTCATCTTTATAAGGTTTTGTTTTATATTTGTAAATGGCGTTGATTTTGATTTGTAAGCGCTGATTTAAACCGTCAAAATCAAGCACCTCATCTATTTGATAAACATGATTCTCGCCATCATATCCTCACGTGGGTGTATTATAAAAAAGGCAATGTCACTTTGTTATATCTGCGCCTGGCTAATATTCCTGCTTGTCCATTGTGCCTTCCAATTCAATGAGCCACGCAAATATCAAAAGACAAAGGCTGGTCTGTTACTGTATACTGTAATCCTCATTAGGAAAACAGCACATGATATTTATGCGATTTTACAGCAAAGAAGACGTCTAACAGCGTTGGAAGTAATCGATCGCATAATTAATCACAACATGCGTGAGAAATGATGATATACTTTTTGCGGGATCCTTTCAGTCACCCTTACTAAAACCTACACCGTATTGCCACAACCTAACTCTCACTACAAACTTTACCATAACCTGATTCCTAATCATAAATGTAACCAGATAACTCTAACACAAATCACGTCTATCCAAAGCTAACCATAATGCTCAGCATCATTCTAGTATTCGGTCAATGTCTGAGGACTTCTCTATCCACTTCCTTCCGCAAAAAAAAACCTTGAGTTTTTCCCTTTAGCCTTATTCTTCTACCTCATCAAAATCAAATTTTGTCTTCTTATACTAAATCATATGCCTATTCATGTTTGCATATTCTGGATTCCATCCACTACTCGTCTTTACTTAAATCTTCAAAGTCATGCTGCTTCGTCTCAATCACGATATACAATATCAATGAGTGAGTATTGTTTACCCGTATCTAATGGTTTCTCCGTAACACATTTACGATTCTTCTAAGTGAAACGGAGGTTAAATAGACAATATATTTCACATCATTTCACACCATGGCAAAATATATTTAATGAGAAACTGACAGTCTCAAAACAGAAGTGAATTGATTTCTCGTATTGTCCACAACTGCAGCATACTCAGGCGGAATCATAAGCCGAAAATCATTGTGAACATGACAGTTCGATATTTCATATTGTGCAAGATTCTAAGGTCGTATATATTAGCGAGAATAGACCTATCATGAGAAACCAGATAACGAAGGCTAGAATTCATTCTGAGCTATTAGGTCCGAACCACCACGTCATCAGTCTTCGGCCACCGAGAAAAGTGAACGCCATCTACAATATAGGGAAAAAAATCACTTTCAGACTAGAATGAATGCCACAAAATATTCACAAATTCATATTCCATATCAATGTGCTTTTGCTTTGAATTACTTCATCACACTAATGGGATTATATTTATTAGATAAAGTGGAAACGCCTTAAATTGTGATGCAGTCATTACGGATTAGACTTGGGTTCAGAAATCAAATTTGTGACGATTGGTTATATACTTTCCTCCACAGTTAACATGCTGGGGACATCACTCGTACCAAATTCCCATGAAACTTCATGAACTCTCTTACAAACAACTCTCACCATGCTACGGTGTTCCCGGTAAGCGACGCGCCCTGTGCTCACCCGGTGGCCAGTGTGAAAAGTAAGCCAGCTGGGAAATTAACACTTAGAAACCAACTATTTGTTGGCTGCTGGAATGTTAGGACGCTGTTGGATCCTGGTAGCCAGTCTATCACCATGCGTTCTTTATACGACTACAAGGTGGACATAGCGTGTCTATCTGAAGTGAGGTTACCCGATCATGGCTCCCGCCGAATAGCCGTACCTGGAACAGATTCTTCATTCTGGTTGCTTCATAGTGGACCCCAGAATAATTCGGGACAACATGGGGTAGCATTTGCTCTCAGTAACAAAGCCAATAATGCCCTAATATCATTCGAACCGGTCAACTCCAGAGTTGCAGTCGCTAGGTTCAAGGGTTCCCCGCTCGACATTTCTGTTCTCGCTGTCTATGCCCCAACCCTCGACTCTGATGAAAGTATCAAAGACGAATTTTATGACAATCTTCAAGAGGCAATCAACAAAATCCCAAAGCGTGACGTTCTCATAGTAGCCGGCGATTGGAACGCCCGCACTGGCCCTTCAGACGACGCGACAAAACATATACTAGGCAAACACGGTCTCGATCAGCGCTGCCGTAATGGTGATAGACTTTTAGCTTTTTCTGATTACAATCGATTATATATCACCAACACTCGATTTCAACACCCTAGAAAACATCTTCTCACCTGGTATTCGAACGACGGTCGCACTGCACATCAGATCGACTACATCCTAGTGCGCTCACGCTGGATCTCCTCGGTGGAAGACTGTCGATCCTATCGTGGAGCAGAGGCCGGAAATAAAGGGGGATCAGACCATACTCTAGTTCGGGCGAAATTCAAACTTCGTTTAACAACACGCCAGAAGGCGCGACCTCCGAAGCGTATCAATGTTGCCCCGCTTCAATGTTCGACAAGCGACAAGCCTTGTCCAAACAAATCCAGGCCGAACTAAGCGCCGCAGATGAACCAACATCCACATCTTCTAATACACCTGAGACACGATGGAATCATTTCAAAGAAGTAGTCTCTAAAGCTTCAATGTCGCATTTGGGTACCACATCCAAGAAGCAGAAAGACTGGATTTCAGAGCACACCATGCATCTATCCTCGCAAGCCAGAGACGCTCGCCTAGCAAAGTCTCCAGTTTATCGCTCCCTCAGGCGCAAAGCTACACAGTCTGCTAGGAATGACAGAAATCGCTATTGGTCTAATGTGGCGACTAACATGGAAGCAGCATCAAATGTAGGCGATTTCGGAAAACTTTATCGCCTCATACGCCTATCATCTGGCAAACGCCTTAACAGTCATGCTGTGTTACGCACAGCATCAGGAGAAATTATTTCGGACACCAATGGTAAGATGGAACGATGGGCCGAACATTTCAAGCAGCTACTCAATCGCAAGGCTGGTCAACCGTCTCATCGACCGATACGACACTTACCAACACCCTACGTAGTTGACTGCGATCCACCCACTCCAACCGAAATAGCTAAAACAATTAACAGTCTCAGAAACAAAAAAGCTCCGGGCGAAGATGGTCTACCTCCAGAAATATACAAGGCCTGCACTCCAGCGCTAATCGATGCGCTGCACTCGCTGTTCTGCTCAATTTGGGAGTCCGAAACCATTCCTTCCGATTGGAGCACCTCAGTTCTGCTACCGTTCCACAAAAAGGGAGACAGGTCACTATGCGAGAACTACCGAGGCATAAGTCTGATTGATATCGCTGCTAAGGTTTTTGTTTCCATTCTCCTGAACCGCTTCGCGGCCGAACGCCACGTGCGAACAAGGCCAAATCAAGCCGGATTTCGACCTGGAAGAGGCTGTGTTGATCAATTATTCACACTGCGAAGAATTTTGGAACACAGGGACAAATTCCAACAGCCGACGGTTGCTTGCTTCATCGACTTCCGAGCGGCATTCGACTCAGTTGATCGAGGAGCACTCTGGTATCTAATGGAGCTCGACGGAGTTCCGACCAAGCTAATCAACCTGCTCAGGTCATACTACTCCAACACCAAAGCTCGAGTCCGAGTGAACGGTGAAGAGTCTCGCACTTTTGAGGTAACCAGCGGTGTCCGGCAAGGTTGTCCAGCATCCCCCATCCTGTTCAATTTCACAATCGATTGGATTTTGCGGCACGCCCTAACCGAGCACCACGGCGTCCAACTTTCGCCCGATATTCACATAACCGACCTCGAATTCGCCGACGACGTCGTGCTATTAGCTGAAAACTTCCCCGATATGCAACAGGCGCTCGATCAGATAAACCACCTCGCGCCTACTATCGGTTTGAAAATTAACACTTCCAAAACCAAAATGTTTTCGAACACATCCACCAGCAATGATGAAATCTTATCCCTGAATGGAGCACCTATTGAAATTGTGCCATCCTTCAGATATCTGGGATCCATAATGCTCCCCAACGGTCAAGCGAAAAACGAAGTGAATGCGCGAATCTCCAACGCCCGGAATGCGTTTCTACAGCTGAGGAGCGTTCTATGGAGCAAGAGAGAAATCAGTCTCAGGACTAAAATTCGGGTCTACCAAGCTTCCATACGACCCGTTCTCCCGTATGGCTGTGAAACCTGGCCTCTTCGCGCGGAAGATTTACGCAGACTCGAGGTAGTAGACCATTGGTGCCTCAGGTACATTCTGCATGTTCGTTGGCAGGACAAACTCTCCAACGAAGAAGTGCGTCGTCGTTGCTACAACATCAACCAAATTCCAGTACTGGTCCAACAACGCCGCCTTCGGTGGTTTGGCCATGTTCTGCGCCGACCAGATGACGATCTGGTCAAATCAGTTCTAAATCCCTCGCCATTACCATCTTGGCGATGTCGCAGGGGTGGACAGCTGAAAACATGGCTTGGTACAGTCAAGGCTGATATGGAGTGCCTGGGGCTACAAACCGTCTACGGACTCCGTATGTGGAACAAGAATTGGATATCCCTGTCGCAAAACCTGGCATCAGATCGCCGCGCCTGGGCAGCGATGATTCGAGACGTGCATGAAGCCGGCTCATCCTCCCATAGGAGATAGCCGAAGTAAAGTAAAGTAAAGTAAGCAGTTAACATAAGCCTTAGAGAGATAAAGATGATGTCAGAAACTATTCTTCTCTTTTCCATGAATCAGGAACCATGTCTACTTGGGAATCATGGATCCATCAATTTGACTGAGTGTCACAGTTTGATTTGTTCATTTTGACTTTGTCATTTAACTTATTCTTGATATTGTTTCGGCATATTCACTGTCAGAATCCCAGGTTCTTTCCGTCTACCACGTCGTAGTCAACCGTGAATGATGTTCATTTGTTGTGTTTATGTTAACGTTGTTCTTGTTGTAACATGTCTCATTTCAAAATCCGCTCAAGCTTTTCACTTCACATTGACAGACCGAATGCATCATTGTGGACGTATCACTGAGTTACCACTTCTGCATTCACGCATCTTTACAATCCGAATTATAAATACTTCATGTTCACCTGCTTACTGCATGTGTCACAGAGTGAACTAGTATTCTTTACCGGAAAACATTGCGAACACAATTTAATGTTCATATTCATGTCAGCTGTTTCTACAAATAGGGTTTGAATGGTCCAAGTCCATCTGGAAACTTCCACAACCCATACGACAAATGACAGTACCGGATTAGAACTAGTTAAATTCTGCTTCAAACTGGTGTAGTTACAGTTGACATGATTATGAAGAGTGAGTTGTGTTCAAACTGTTATCTGGTAAACAAGACTTTCTCACTGTGTGATGTATCACAATGTCCAAGACTGATGTGCAACTTTATTACATTACGATATTTCATTGAATAGCTGATTTTACTTCCAGCGAATTCATTCGCTTTCCGGTATAGTCACAATTGTATCTGATCGATTCTTTGTAAGTGTGTACGTGCATAGCACAAGAATCGAGATTAGTTTGGAGTATTGCATATATCATCAGAATACTGCATAGGCGTGATCGATAATCGAAATTGTTACCATTGTGATGAGTGAAGATTAGTAAGTGTAGACTGAGGTTAAGTCATATGACAAACTTTCTGAAGATTCGATCTTACTAAAAAAAACCTGAGGCAAGTGTCAAAATGAATTATGACGTGGATGATGAGAGTTAGCAAAAAGCGAATGTCTTCATTCGACTGGTTAAGGTGTTGGAAAGGTCAACTAAGTGAAGACACAAAGTTTTCGGGAGTCTTCTTTTCCATTCTTAGATAACGGTGAATGAAATTTCCTTGCATATGGAGTGGCCGCTGTTGAATTTAAGTCCGATGATAGCTTTTTATATCGGTTGATTCTTACCTCTCTATCGCCAAATGGGATAAATTTCCTCCACTCTATTTGGACAAACGACGATTCGGGTAATTATCATATATCACCCAACAGGAGGAATTGGATTGCTAGGTACAAATATATTTGGTCAAGTGGGATAGAACACTGGGTGTTAAGGTAATATCAGTTTTAATGCGGAAGGCACCTGATATTCCACTCTTTAGTGTGTTGTTTAGAGTGTCGTCTCTGAGCTCCACATTCATGCACAGCTTCTTCTCCGTCACAGAGGTGTGTTTTCCCCTTTTCGTTTTCGGTTCTGTGTTTGTCTATGAAGTGTGCTTTCCTGTAACTATTTTCAACTTTAGTGTTTTCCTGGAAAGATTGACCTCTTCCTACTCCGACTGACGACTGCATACTCTTAGAATCCTCATCTCAAGAAACTTGATTTACGTCAATCAACTTCAAGTTTGTCAGTTGGCCGTCTCCCGTTGTCTTTCCTTATACTGATTGGTTCAATAGCCAGTGAGAAATTTTTTCTTCCAGTCTCCACAAAGGGGATTGTATGTCCCAATTCTAACTATTAAAATCTTGTAGAATATTATTTTGGTTTTCGTTCATTATGAAAAAATTGAGAAATAATACTGCCATCAAAATATCTGCAAGTATCGAACCTAATGGTGGTCACATAGATGCACAATCCAGTTCACTGTTGGTAACACCACTGAATGTGAATAAGAAGTTGAGTGCATCTAATTAGAAGTTGTTTGACACTGTCATTCGGCATCCCAATATTCATGTTGTTGTCATCCTAATATTTAGATCAGAATCAAATTTTCTCCACAGTGGAGATCTTTGTGGATGTTGACTCAATATCGAGTGAAGTAATGCGGTCATCAACGACTCGCACTTCTTTATTACAGTCCATGAAATCCAGCGTCTGCCGGAGAGAGTAGTTTGAAATATGTTCTCTAACAGGCTGCAAGATTTGTGCTAACTTCCTCAAAATTGCATGATAAGGAGATCCAGACATGTCCGGAATGAGGCGCAATGGTAATCCCTGTTTATGTTATTCTGGTTAACCATTAAGTTGACCGATTATCGAGCCGGATGGTAGAATACTTTCGCACCCGCTTTCAGAGGATACTTCCTCATTGATTAGCTCCTTCAACATTTTGCTGAGTTGCACCTCGATTATTTCTGTTTTCTCCTTCTCTTTGTTAAACACAGAGAACTTGGTGTTATCCAAAAATATTTACGAATTTTTTTCAATATTGATGTTTCCATCCGTTAAGTCTATACAGTACTTGTTTGCATCAGGTCGTGTGACTAACACATCCTTATCGTGTCTCAAATGGTTGGGTTGCCTTCTTTGTTGTTTAGCCAAAACATTACTGCAACTGGACTGTGCACTGAAATACAGACGATGTGAGTCTAGTTGTCACATTTGAACTCTTCTTCAGTGACTGTGACAACATCACTAATTCAATTGGTGTAATTTTCAAACTCACAAACACGTGTGAACCTCGCTCATGTTTGTTTTAGTTGGCGTCGTTAAATTCTGACCCACCAGAAAAGGCCTCCATTTTCATGGAGATAAAGGTACTGAAGAATGATCGGGCACGGAATTCATAGGATATTTCAGAAATTTGTGTTGACATTAGGTAGCCGAGAGACCATTCATTATTTCTGAATGGATGTTATGTGCGCTGCTCTGTAAATATAGTGATATGGTTGATAAGTGCCTGACGGTCATTGTATGTCGATTCGCATAACGGAGATGATTATTAAGCTTAACTGCCCTCCATTTCTTGGACATATCAACGAGTGGAATCAATGTGGATCCTAGAGTGATGTTTAAGCAATACTGAGTTAGGATGAGCATGACTGTCACGAAGAGCTCTCTGTACATATTAAGATGATGTCTTTGATGTAAGTGACAGGAATACGTACGTCTATCCTGTTGCTTGTGAAATAATCACAAATAAAATCACCAGTTTCATGAAGAAGAACACTGGTGAATTAAGATTCTGGATCGATTGAGTACAGCGGTTAGGACGCTCGCCAACCATGCACATGATCCGGCGTTTGATAACCGGCCGATGCATTCCTTTACCTCGCTAAGCCACAAATAATACTGGTAAGGAGGAAGGGTTGAGCATGAGGTTAACAACCCCATCCTGTGAAAATAATCACCACTGCTACAGAAACTTCAAGCCACTAGCTTGAAGCCCTATGTTCCACTGGGAACGTGAAGGAAAAATTATTATTATTATCGATTGAGAACGTAACCTTTTCCGTAATGTCCAAGGTGTCTAAAATATCGTTCAGATCAAATAAACATTTACAGAATGATTTGGTAGTGAGTGTCACACAGACGTAAAAACCCCTGTAATCCATTTTGCGATTTTATGGTATCGAGAATTCGACATGTCTAAGATAAGTTAGTTGTAAAGCGGTTGTAAAGAAACTACGAAATGATATCATCTCGCGATATTTGTCTTCTAAATGCCTTATTCAAATTTAACAAAGAGACTAATTGTTTTTATGTGTTGAAACATTATTTGGGATTCGTAGCCATATTCGGAAATACAAAATTTCACAGCTAATCAAAACATATGCTGAATGAACTACACAGAAATATCATCATTGAACTGAATTTTTGATTTTCCCGTCGATTGATTGAACCGAAGTGCTTGGTCTCAGGTTGACATGTGGGCTTCTTGTGCAGATGCTTCGACGATGTCTGGGCATTTAATTAGTATATAATTGGTGGATGGTGGCTAGCAGTGGAATCAAGGATGTGCCTGCATTTCTCAGTGAGTGGTGATGTTCACACCGAGGCTCGAACCCAGTGCCCATAGTTTCAAACGCTAAAGCGTCATCCACAAGACTTATTTTTTATTTTATTTTGTTTACAGGTTGATTCCACACTGTATTTTTGGTACAAGTATGGAATTTTCAGCATGGATATCGGTAGCTCAAATTTCGCAGGCTGACCATAGATATCTGGTGTGCGTCGGCGGAGGATCGAACCTCGAACTATATGCATGGTTGGCGAGAGTCCTAACCACCATGCCACCGACACAGCACTTGGGCAGCGGTGAGAACATCATCACTCACTGAGAAATTCAGGTGCATCCCGATGACGAGTCCTAAACAGGACGAAATGCGCATCCTGGATTCTACTGCTAGCCACCATCCCCCAATTGTATACTAATTAAATGCCCAGAAATATCATTACTTTCAAAATGAAAGTAATATGTATCAATCAGTATGAAGTTGCAGTATGAAATTTATTTCAGCGTTGATCTAATAACTCTATCCCATCGAACACAGTAATGACAGACAATATGGAATCGATCGAATTTCCGTGTCAGTCACACAGTGTTCCATTGCATTCAACTCAATAACACTTCATTTACTGGACATATCATCCAGTGAAACAGTATGATATACTGAATGAATGAAATTCCGAACACAATTTCTGATTCAAGATCATAACTGATGTGGTTAGGAGAAATAAATTGTATTTGGAACGCCATCCAATGAATAATAACGTCTCACTGTTCGATGCATCTAGTTACACACTGTCACAGTGCCTACGTTGTACACATATGTTAGTTACATTGATGCAGTTATTATTTGTAGACGTCACGAGGAGGGTGAATGTACCTGCAGTTGGCGGCTGAAGTGTGTATCCGATCTAAATCAGACGATATTTCATTCCCTATTCTATTTAATCCGATTGTCAAAAACAGAGTGGCCAAAAAAAACTTCCTTGTTATGTTGGGAATTCGTCTTATTTGATAATTAACACGTTTACATCTTTTCTTACTTAATCGAAATGACTTACATGTGTCATTATCAAATACCTGCAAATATTCGTGATGACTGACAAAATTTCAAAGATGGCTGATACAGAAGCGAATAAAACGAATCCATTCAGATTCAAAGGTGGTAGTTGTAAAGCCAGTACGACTATCATAATTGTGAATACAATTGTCGGAGCCAGTGACATCAAAACATATGATCTGTCGAAGGATGGCAAAGTGGCAGCCAAGCACACAGACCACAGTATATCCTATAACAAGACATAGAACAAAACGATATGAAAAACATTGGAATATTGACGTTCCTATAAATTCGGACATAATATGCGCATAACACCCATTGAAAATAAATAACTCACCAACCTCACTTCAACACAATAATGATGTTATTTGAACAAAGCAAGAACTACAGTTTTAGCAGAATAAAATGGTACCATCTTTTATTTCGTTGCCTTCTCGTCAGCTGCTTACATGGCAAAGACATTATTAAATACATCTACAACAACTGGATAATTTCACCTCTCTTTCATCTGAATGTGAAATGCTAAAAGTTTCCATTGTGTTTGATTATTATTGTTGGGAATAGTGGTTAATATTGCATATTTATATATGTATATACTTTTAGTGTATGAGTATATTGATCGATTGATTTTTGTTTAAACTTAACTCTGTGCAAGTATGTTAAAATTGTTGTTGTAGATATATTTAATAATGTCTTTGCCATGTAAGCAGCTGACGAGAAGGCAACGAAATAAAAGATGTTACCATTTTATTCTGCTAAAACTGTAGTTCTTGCTTTGTTCAAATTCATTAAGGGGAATAAATATAGGAAATGATGTTATTATTACCATCACCACCAACATCATGTCCAATTCAAAATCACAAAATTTCATGCCGGATCGGCCGTGGCCCGGATTAACAACGACCGCGCTTCCTGCTGCCGTGTCACAGGGCAGGAGTGATAAATATGCTACTGAGACACACCAAACAAAAAGAACAAACAAAAACAGGCCGCGTGTGACCGGCCTCAAGCAGTTGTCCCCTGGGCTCTGCGGTCACGCAACCAACTTCCACGGTGTGGGCAGCCGGGAAGTAACAATCGCCCTCACAATCCGAAACGCACGCGAAACCTCTCTATTACTCACTCATCTTTGTCTTCATCTTCATCTCTATCATCTTGCCTTCCTTCCACTGATGCAACTCCTCGACTTGATAGCTCTCCACTTCCTCTCCACTCTGCGTCCACTAAAAACGATGGAAGCCAAAAAACCACCACCGACAGCCTCTTAAAGCCGCGCCACCAATTTCATATAGGAGCTCTTAATGTTAGGACACTTTGCCAAATAGGACAACAAGCATCACTAGCCAAGACCCTGGCATCACGAGCCATTGATGTATGCTGTGTTTCAGAAACACGCATACAAGACCCAAGTGTGGTTATTCACCTAACCCCACCTGGCCAACAGGTTGAATCTGCAAAATTCACCTTGAGGGTGTCAGGAGATGCCACAGCTAGTTCACGAGGATTAGCTGGCGTAGGGATAGCTTTGAGTACTAGGGCAGAAAAGACATTGCTTGACTGGATCCCGGTAGATAGCCGAATGTGTGCTGTCCGCCTGAACGGATCAGTAAGAAGGAGGAAGGACTGCACTACTCGCCGATGCCTTTTCGTAATCTCCGCCTACGCCCCCACTGACTGCAGTTCAGATGAAACGAAGGATGAGTTCTACCAAAAGCTGTCTAGTTTGGTGAGAAAGGCTAAACGCTCAGACATAGTCGTTCTAGCTGGTGACTTTAACGCTCAAGTAGGGAAATTGTGTCAATCTGAGAAGGATGTCGGTGGCACCTATGGAGTTCCGTGCCAGCGAACCGACAACGGTGACCGTCTCCTACAGTTCTGTTCTGATAATCATTTGTTTCTTGTAAGCACTAACTTCAAACACAAGGAGAGACACTGTTTGACTTGGAGACCCCCTTCATCAAACCAACGCTGGACACAAATAGACCACATAGCAATAAGCTATCGTTGGCGTGGGTCGGTAGGAGATTGTCGCTCCTTCTGGAACACGTGCGTAGATACCGACCATGCACTGGTCCGCGCTCGTGTGTGCTTACGACTGAACGGACGTAGGAAACAGCTGGCGGTAAAACCATCACGTCCCCAGCTCGATCAGGAAACTAAATCCGTATTTGAGGAAGAACTAGCTAAACACATATCTGTGTTCGACAGCTGTGCTCACCCTGAAGAAGCTTGGAAAAATATCCAGGCAGCCATAGATACAGCTGTAAAAGCTGTGAATAAGGTAAACCCAAAGGTGAGTAAAAACCACTGGATCTCCACCGCCTCATCCGAACTGATAGATGCTAGAAGACTTATTCCGGCGAGCTCCGAATTCAATGAGGAGCGAAAGCTGCACAAGAGGAAACTTACGAAAAGTCTCCGCAAGGACCGTGAACAGTGGTGGGCGACAAAAGCCAAAGAGATGGAGAAAGCTTCGAGGATAGGCAACACCAGGCAACTCTTTAGACTCATCAGGGAAACGGGTGGGAGAAGACAAATCATCAGTGAGACAATCTCGGAAAAAAATGGCACTATAATTAGCTCCCAGGATAGACGACTGGATCGTTGGAAAGAGCATTATGAGGAGCAGTTTAATTTGCCCACAGCCACGCTCAACCTTCCGAGCATCCAACACCTCCCTGAATGGGATATAGCCACAGGTCCTCCGTCCCTAACTGAGGTTACTAAAGCTGTCACCAATCTGAAACTAGGCAAAGCAGCGGGACCTGATGGAATGACTCCAGAGGTATTTAAGTACGGTGGAGACAGCTTACTGTCCGGATTAACTGAGGTACTAGGCAGCGTCTGGGAATCAGAAGAAGTCCCATCGGGTTGGTGTAAGTCACTGATTATCCCCATATACAAGAAGGGAGACAAGTCTTCCTGTGATAATCACAGAGGGATTAGCTTGACTAATATAGTATCTAAAGTCTTAGGCTCAATAATCATGCGTAGACTGAGTGGTGCTCGGGAGGCACAAACACGAGAGAGCCAGGCAGGCTTTAGACCAGGAAGAGGGTGTATTGATCATATCTTCACCCTCCGACAGATTCTAGAACATAGGCATTCCTACCGGCGTCCAACAGTCATTATATTTCTTGACCTAAAGGCAGCATTCGACTCTGTCGATCGGGAAGTTCTCTGGAGATGCTTGGCTGTAAAGGGAATTCCGAGAAAATATATTGCACTGATTAAGGCACTCTACTCGTACTCATACAGCCAGGTGAGGGCTTACGGCGAGCTGTCATCTGAACTGATGACGACCAGTGGTGTCCGTCAAGGATGCCCATTATCTCCTTTTCTATTCAACTTCATCATAGATGTGTTAATGGACTTAACCCTAGGTGACTTCAGCGACTCAGGGATTGACTTGCTACCGGGGAATAATCTCGTTGACTTGGAATATGCAGACGATATAGTCCTTCTAGGCGAAGACGCTGACGAAATGCAGAGTCTTCTAAACACCTTGAGCCGCAATCTACGAATGTTTGGCATGCGATTCGCTCCCGCCAAATGCAAGATGATGTTACAGGACTGGACTACATCGACGCCTAGTTTAAAAATAGGAAGTGAAGTGGTAGAGCACGTTGACCGCTTCACTTATTTGGGAAGTACCATCAGCCCCAACGGGCTGATCTCTGACGAAATCTCAGCACGAATACAAGGGGCTCGTTTCGCATTTGTTAGTTTACGCCGACTCTGGCGTAGACGAGATGTTCGACTATCGACCAAAGGGCGGGTGTACTGCTCATCAGTCCGCTCCGTCCTCCTTTATGGTTGTGAGACCTGGCCACTGAGAGTGGAAGACATGAAAAGACTAGCTGTCTTTGATCATAGGTGCCTGCGTTCTATTTCCCGTGTAAAGTGGCATAATAAGGTGAGCAACATTGAGGTTAGGCGTAGAGTTCTAGGTAAACAGGGGAAATCAATCGACGAAGTCGTGAAGCTACATCGACTGAGATGGTTAGGACATGTGTTACGTATGCCAAGTCATCGCCTCCCTCGACGAGCAATGTTAGCGGATATAGGGTCAGGCTGGAAAAAAGCTAGCGGCGGTCAAACAAAAACTTGGCATCAGTCAATGAAATCCACAACAGTTGGTCTAAGCCACGTAGAAAGGTGTAGACTTCCAGGCTGGGGTCCTCGGGACGGTAAAAATCTATGGTTGGAAACAATTGGTGACATGGCTCAAAATCGTTCTCAGTGGCGCAGATGCATCCACTCCCTGTGACTTATGATTTCCAATTAAACTATGTTGTTCTGCGTTACTACTATTCCTTTGTCTCACACCTCTGTTTACTGTCTCTATTATGCCTTTCTTGTACTTTCTTCTCTTGCTTCGCGTGCTACACGGAGTGTGGCGACTTGAACTGGTGCACATTTGTGCAAAGTTCTATGTAAAACACAGACAGACAGACTGGAAGACAGCAGTTCGCACCACATAAACCATCAAACTGTCTGCATCAAGCTGTGTGTCATTGTGTCATCAGTAGTTCACCAGAGTTGCTGCAACATTGAGCTCATGCTGAAGTAATCGTCAGCCTGTCTAGGATTTCTACAGTGAAACTCTTGTTTCTCAAACACGATGCAATTCAGTTAGCTATGAAGTATTTTACACGTGCCATCGATACGTAAATCACACTATGAGTGGGGTTGGAATGACTTATTATGCATGAGGTTAAAATATAATCATCTCGTTCATCTGTGATGAACTCAGTCAGTGTTAACCAGTAGAAAAAATAGTAATAACCTGCAAACTCTGTTATTTCAGTGAACTACATGGCGAAATATGATATTGAGGTGTGTGCGACTGACAAGTTTTGTGAGCAGTATACAGATCAAGGTATAAATATGTGTATCATCTGCAAGAACATCGGACAGCAGACAGATGGATCATGTAAGAAGAAAGAAAAGAGAAACGGAAAGAGAACAGCACTCTGAGGAACTCCAGGTTCAGTAAGCAAAGGAGAGGAAGATACACCATTATATACCGTTCACCGCATCCTATTGGGGAAGTAAGAGTGCAGCCAGTTGATAGCCCAGGACTCAGTTTGTGTAAGGCTAAGCTTGTTTAACAAAAGGCCTCTAGGTACAGAGTCAAAAGCAGATGTGTAATCAAGGAAAGTACAACGGACATACTTGGCCCCTTTGTCTAAGGAGGATACAATGTTGTGATGAAACACAGGAGCGTCTAAAGTACTTAACCCTGTTTGTAAGCAAACTGCTTTGGAGCATCTGAGAAGCTTAGGTAGGGAACAAATTTTTGTAACAATAATTTCTCCATTAGTTTCAAAAAAGGAGAGGTAATAGCAATAGGTCTAAACTTAAATAAAGTATAATTATATTTTAATAGTTTACACACAATGATAAGTTTTGTTATTGGTAATATTTCGAGCAAAATTACTGCCCGTGTTCACACCACTGTTGGAATTGTTTGGAATTGTGGTGTGAACACGGGCAGTAATTCTGCTCGAAATATTACCAATAACAAAACTTATCATTGTGTGTAAACTATTAAAATATAATTATACTTTATTTAAGTTTAGACCTATTGCTATTACCTCTCCTTTTTTGAAACTAATGGAGAAATTATTGTTACAAAAATTTGTTCCCTACCTAAGCTTCTCAGATGCTCCAAAGCAGTTTGCTTACAAACAGGGTTAAGTACTTTAGACGCTCCTGTGTTTCATCACAACATTGTATCCTCCTTAGACAAAGGGGCCAAGTATGTCCGTTGTACTTTCCTTGATTACACATCTGCTTTTGACTCTGTACCTAGAGGCCTTTTGTTAAACAAGCTTAGCCTTACACAAACTGAGTCCTGGGCTATCAACTGGCTGCACTCTTACTTCCCCAATAGGATGCGGTGAACGGTATATAATGGTGTATCTTCCTCTCCTTTGCTTACTGAACCTGGAGTTCCTCAGAGTGCTGTTCTCTTTCCGTTTCTCTTTTCTTTCTTCTTACATGATCCATCTGTCTGCTGTCCGATGTTCTTGCAGATGATACACATATTTACACATAGTAACGCAGAACAACATAGTTTAATTGGAAATCATAAGTCACAGGGAGTGGATGCATCTGCGCCACTGAGAACGATTTTGAGCCATGTCACCAATTGTTTCCAACCATAGATTTTTACCGTCCCGAGGACCCCAGCCTGGAAGTCTACACCTTCCTACGTGGCTTAGACCAACTGTTGTGGATTTCATTGACTGATGCCAAGTTTTTGTTTGACCGCCGCTAGCTTTTTTCCAGCCTGACCCTATATCCGCTAACATTGCTCGTCGAGGGAGGCGATGACTTGGCATACGTAACACATGTCCTAACCATCTCAGTCTTTGTAGCTTCACGACTTCGTCGATTGATTTCCCCTGTTTACCTAGAACTCTACGCCTAACCTCCATGTTGCTCACCTTATTATGCCACTTTACACGGGAAATAGAACGCAGGCACCTATGATCAAAGACAGCTAGTCTTTTCATGTCTTCCACTCTCAGTGGCCAGGTCTCACAACCATAAAGGAGGACGGAGCGGACTGATGAGCAGTACACCCGCCCTTTGGTCGATAGTCGAACATCTCGTCTACGCCAGAGTCGGCGTAAACTAACAAATGCGAAACGAGCCCCTTGTATTCGTGCTGAGATTTCGTCAGAGATCAGCCCGTTGGGGCTGATGGTACTTCCCAAATAAGTGAAGCGGTCAACGTGCTCTACCACTTCACTTCCTATTTTTAAACTAGGCGTCGATGTAGTCCAGTCCTGTAACATCATCTTGCATTTGGCGGGAGCGAATCGCATGCCAAACATTCGTAGATTGCGGCTCAAGGTGTTTAGAAGACTCTGCATTTCGTCAGCGTCTTCGCCTAGAAGGACTATATCGTCTGCATATTCCAAGTCAACGAGATTATTCCCCGGTAGCAAGTCAATCCCTGAGTCGCTGAAGTCACCTAGGGTTAAGTCCATTAACACATCTATGATGAAGTTGAATAGAAAAGGAGATAATGGGCATCCTTGACGGACACCACTGGTCGTCATCAGTTCAGATGACAGCTCGCCGTAAGCCCTCACCTGGCTGTATGAGTACGAGTAGAGTGCCTTAATCAGTGCAATATATTTTCTCGGAATTCCCTTTACAGCCAAGCATCTCCAGAGAACTTCCCGATCGACAGAGTCGAATGCTGCCTTTAGGTCAAGAAATATAATGACTGTTGGACGCCGGTAGGAATGCCTATGTTCTAGAATCTGTCGGAGGGTGAAGATATGATCAATACACCCTCTTCCTGGTCTAAAGCCTGCCTGGCTCTCTCGTGTTTGTGCTTCCCGAGCACCACTCAGTCTACGCATGATTATTGAGCCTAAGACTTTAGATACTATATTAGTCAAGCTAATCCCTCTGTGATTATCACAGGAAGACTTGTCTCCCTTCTTGTATATGGGGATAATCAGTGACTTACACCAACCCGATGGGACTTCTTCTGATTCCCAGACGCTGCCTAGTACCTCAGTTAATCCGGACAGTAAGCTGTCTCCACCGTACTTAAATACCTCTGGAGTCATTCCATCAGGTCCCGCTGCTTTGCCTAGTTTCAGATTGGTGACAGCTTTAGTAACCTCAGTTAGGGACGGAGGACCTGTGGCTATATCCCATTCAGGGAGGTGTTGGATGCTCGGAAGGTTGAGCGTGGCTGTGGGCAAATTAAACTGCTCCTCATAATGCTCTTTCCAACGATCCAGTCGTCTATCCTGGGAGCTAATTATAGTGCCATTTTTTTCCGAGATTGTCTCACTGATGATTTGTCTTCTCCCACCCGTTTCCCTGATGAGTCTAAAGAGTTGCCTGGTGTTGCCTATCCTCGAAGCTTTCTCCATCTCTTTGGCTTTTGTCGCCCACCACTGTTCACGGTCCTTGCGGAGACTTTTCGTAAGTTTCCTCTTGTGCAGCTTTCGCTCCTCATTGAATTCGGAGCTCGCCGGAATAAGTCTTCTAGCATCTATCAGTTCGGATGAGGCGGTGGAGATCCAGTGGTTTTTACTCACCTTTGGGTTTACCTTATTCACAGCTTTTACAGCTGTATCTATGGCTGCCTGGATATTTTTCCAAGCTTCTTCAGGGTGAGCACAGCTGTCGAACACAGATATGTGTTTAGCTAGTTCTTCCTCAAATACGGATTTAGTTTCCTGATCGAGCTGGGGACGTGATGGTTTTACCGCCAGCTGTTTCCTACGTCCGTTCAGTCGTAAGCACACACGAGCGCGGACCAGTGCATGGTCGGTATCTACACACGTGTTCCAGAAGGAGCGACAATCTCCTACCGACCCACGCCAACGATAGCTTATTGCTATGTGGTCTATTTGTGTCCAGCGTTGGTTTGATGAAGGGGGTCTCCAAGTCAAACAGTGTCTCTCCTTGTGTTTGAAGTTAGTGCTTACAAGAAACAAATGATTATCAGAGCAGAACTGTAGGAGACGGTCACCGTTGTCGGTTCGCTGGCACGGAACTCCATAGGTGCCACCGACATCCTTCTCAGATTGACACAATTTCCCTACTTGAGCGTTAAAGTCACCAGCTAGAACGACTATGTCTGAGCGTTTAGCCTTTCTCACCAAACTAGACAGCTTTTGGTAGAACTCATCCTTCGTTTCATCTGAACTGCAGTCAGTGGGGGCGTAGGCGGAGATTACGAAAAGGCATCGGCGAGTAGTGCAGTCCTTCCTCCTTCTTACTGATCCGTTCAGGCGGACAGCACACATTCGGCTATCTACCGGGATCCAGTCAAGCAATGTCTTTTCTGCCCTAGTACTCAAAGCTATCCCTACGCCAGCTAATCCTCGTGAACTAGCTGTGGCATCTCCTGACACCCTCAAGGTGAATTTTGCAGATTCAACCTGTTGGCCAGGTGGGGTTAGGTGAATAACCACACTTGGGTCTTGTATGCGTGTTTCTGAAACACAGCATACATCAATGGCTCGTGATGCCAGGGTCTTGGCTAGTGATGCTTGTTGTCCTATTTGGCAAAGTGTCCTAACATTAAGAGCTCCTATATGAAATTGGTGGCGCGGCTTTAAGAGGCTGTCGGTGGTGGTTTTTTGGCTTCCATCGTTTTTAGTGGACGCAGAGTGGAGAGGAAGTGGAGAGCTATCAAGTCGAGGAGTTGCATCAGTGGAAGGAAGGCAAGATGATAGAGATGAAGATGAAGACAAAGATGAGTGAGTAATAGAGAGGTTTCGTGTGCATTTCGGATTGTGAGGGCGATTGTTACTTCCCGGCTGCCCACACCGTGGAAGTTGGTTGCGTGACCGCAGAGCCCAGGGGACAACTGCTTGAGGCCGGTCACACGCGGCCTGTTTTTGTTTGTTCTTTTTGTTTGGTGTGCCTCAGTAGCATACTTATCACTCCTGCCCTGTGACACGGCAGCAGGAAGCGCGGTCGTTGTTAATCCGGGCCACGGCCGATCCGGCATGAAATTTTGTGATTTTGAATTGGACATGATGTTGGTGGTGATGGTAATAATAACATCATTTCCTATATTTATTCCCCTTAATGAATTTGAACAAAGCAAGAACTACAGTTTTAGCAGAATAAAATGGTACCATCTTTTATTTCGTTGCCTTCTCGTCAGCTGCTTACATGGCAAAGACATTATTAAATATATCTACAACAACAATTTTAACATACTTGCACAGAGTTAAGTTTAAACAAAAATCAATCGATCAATATACTCATACACTAAAAGTATATACATATATAAATATGCAATATTAACCACTATTCCCAACAATAATAATCAAACACAATGGAAACTTTTAGCATTTCACATTCAGATGAAAGAGAGGTGAAATTATCAGTTGTTGTAGATGTATTTAATAATGTCTTTGCCATGTAAGCAGCTGACGAGAAGGCAACGAAATAAAAGATGGTACCATTTTATTCTGCTAAAACTGTAGTTCTTGCTTTGTTCAAATAACATCATTATTGTGTTGAAGTGAGGTTGGTGAGTTATTTATTTTCAATGGGTGTTATGCGCATATTATGTCCGAATTTATAGGAACGTCAATATTCCAATGTTTTTCATATCGTTTTGTTCTATGTCTTGTTATAGGATATACTGTGGTCTGTGTGCTTGGCTGCCACTTTGCCATCCTTCGACAGATCATATGTTTTGATGTCACTGGCTCCGACAATTGTATTCACAATTATGATAGTCGTACTGGCTTTACAACTACCACCTTTGAATCTGAATGGATTCGTTTTATTCGCTTCTGTATCAGCCATCTTTGAAATTTTGTCAGTCATCACGAATATTTGCAGGTATTTGATAATGACTCATGTAAGTCATTTCGATTAAGTAAGAAAAGATGTAAACGTGTTAAGTATCAAATAAGACGAATTCCCAACATAACAAGGAAGTTTTTTTTGGCCACTCTGTTTTTGACAATCGGATTAAATAGAATAGGGAATGAAATATCGTCTGATTTAGATCGGATACACACTTCAGCCGCCAACTGCAGGTACATTCACCCTCCTCGTGACGTCTACAAATAATAACTGCATCAATGTAACTAACATATGTGTACAACGTAGGCACTGTGACAGTGTGTAACTAGATGCATCGAACAGTGAGACGTTATTATTCATTGGATGGCGTTCCAATACAATTTATTTCTCCTAACCACATCAGTTATGATCTTGAATCAGAAATTGTGTTCGGAATTTCATTCATTCAGTATATCATACTGTTTCACTGGATGATATGTCCAGTAAATGAAGTGTTATTGAGTTGAATGCAATGGAACACTGTGTGACTGACACGGAAATTCGATCGATTCCATATTGTCTGTCATTACTGTGTTCGATGGGATAGAGTTATTAGATCAACGCTGAAGTAAATTTCATACTGCAACTTCATACTGATTGATATATATTACTTTCATTTTGAAAGTAATGATATTTCTGGGCATTTAATTAGTATACAATTGGGGGATGGTGGCTAGCAGTAGAATCCAGGATGCGCATTTCGTCCTGTTTAGGACTCGTCATCGGGATGCACCTGAATTTCTCAGTGAGTGATGATGTTCTCACCGCTGCCCAAGTGGTGCGTCGGTGGCATGGTGGTTAGGACTCTCGCCAACCATGCATATAGTCCGAGGTTCGATCCTCCGCCGACGCACACCAGATATCTATGGTCAGCCTGCGAAATTTGAGCTACCGATATCCATGCTGAAAATTCCATACTTGTACCAAAAATAGTGTGGAATCAACCTGTAAACAAAATAAAATAAAAATTAAGTCTTGTGGATGACGCTTTAGCGTTTGAAACTATGGGCACTGGGTTCGAGCCTCGGTGTGAACATCACCACTCACTGAGAAATGCAGGCACATCCTTGATTCCACTGCTAGCCACCATCCACCAATTATATACTAATTAAATGCCCAGACATCGTCGAAGCATCTGCACAAGAAGCCCACATGTCAACCTGAGACCAAGCACTTCGGTTCAATCAATCGACGGGAAAATCAAAAATTCAGTTCAATGATGATATTTCTGTGTAGTTCATTCAGCTTATGTTTTGATTAGCTGTGAAATTTTGTATTTCCGAATATGGCTACAAATCCCAAATAATGTTTCAACACAAAAAAACAATTAGTCTCTTTGTTAAATTTGAATAAGGCATTTAGAAGACAAATATCGCGAGATGATATCATTTCGTAGTTTCTTTACAACCGCTTTACAACTAACTTATCTTAGACATATCGAATTCTCGATACCATAAAATCGCAAAATGGATTACAGGGGTTTTTACGTCTGTGTGACACCCACTACCAAATCATTCTGTAAATGTTAATTTGATCTGAACGATATTTTAGACACCTTGGACATTACGGAAAAGGTTACGTTCTCAATCGATAATAATAATGATTTTTCCTTCACGTTCCCAGTGGAACATAGGGCTTCAAGCTAGTGGCTTGAAGTTTATGTAGCAGTGTTTATTTTTACAAGATGGGGTTGCTAGCCTCATGCTCAACCCTTCCTCCTTACCAGTATTATTTGTGGCTTAGTGAGGTAAAGGAGTGCATCGGCCGGTTATCAAACGCCGGATCATGTGCATGGTTGGTGAGCGTCCTAACCGCTGTACTCAATCGATCCAGAATCTTAATTCACCAGTGTTCTTCTTCATGAAACTGGTGATTTTATTTGCGATTATGTCACAACCAACAGGATAGACTACGTATTCCTGTCACTTACATCAAAGACATCATCTTTATATGTACAGAAAATATTAGATTCACATTCCAAGAAAGGGCATACAAACAAATCGATGGTGTTTGGATGGAGCACCCACTTGAGCGCCTATTAGCAGATATATTCACGTGGAAATGGAAAAACAAATGTGAGGTATGCTTAGAGAATTTATGGTATAAAATGTTATTTAGATGATGCACTAATAATTGGTGATAGCAAAAATCTACTAAAAAACCTTATTACCCTATTTAATCATATTCATCCAAATATCCAAGTGACTTCTGACCAGGAGGGCCGATGGAACGATTTAGCGATCTATTTTTTGTAAACACACATAGTGTGGACAATATTTTCATTTTGACCAGTTTCGCTCCTTTCCAGTATGAACGTTTCCTAGCCAAATGTTTCTTCTCTAGGGCCCAGAAAATATGCACGAGAGACACATTGATGTATAGGCTTCGACATATACATTCAGTTTTATTAGCTGATGTTTATTCAGATAGCTTTATCAATTGTCACAATAAGGATAGACCACATCTCGAAAAGTCAGCTTTTGTACCAAATAAAGCTATCTTTATTAACCTACCATTCGAGGGTGACCAGATTATGCAGTTAACAGGTTGCTCACAGACTTCAATCAGTCATCAAGCTCACAGTTCACGACGCATCTCTTTTCCTCATTTGCCGAACATTTTAAATCCATGTACCTACGATTAAAAGACGAAATTCAAACTGTATCTATAAGTTTACCTGCAGTTTTGGTGACACCTATACAGGTAGAACCAATAAAATGTTCAAATGCTGTCGAAAAGAACATGTTGCGAATACAAATAATCTGAATAGTAATCCAGCATCATCATCATCCATTGCAAAGCAATTATTGATGTCATGTCACAAAATCAATTTATCAACATGATGACTGTTTCAAAATTATTTCATCGCATAACTTTAATTCAAGGTTGGTTATTGAGGGTGATCGCAGCACTTCGGGGATTAATCACATACAGCCTGAACTGTGTGTACAAAAAACGATATATTTCAAACTTCATCTACCATTGAATACTTGACTTTTTTAAATATGACTGGCCATTAGTAGTACATCCATCAGACGAGTCCCAAATAGGACGAAATGCGCATCCTGGATTCCACTGCTAGTCACCATCCACCAATTAAATTCTAATTTCATACCCAGATGACTTTGAAGCATCTGCACAAGAAGCCGATAGATCAAGCTGAGACTGAGCACTTCGGTTCAATCAATCAACGGGAAAATCTGAAATTCAACTAAATAATTAATATGACCCGCTACACAAGAGATGGCTCTCGTGGCTCAAGTGGTCTAGTGGATAACGCATTGGAGTTTGACACTGTAAGCACTGGGTTAGAGCTTCGGTGGGAACATCATCACTCACTGCTAGTCACCATCCACCCATTAAATTCTCATAAGTGTGCATTTTTGTGCTTTTTATATAACTGAGTAATTGTCATGAACTTTTGTTATGATGCTAGATCTTTTATCACGAGGTCACTGCTTAACTATTGACCAGTGCCCACTTAACTGGTAAAGCAGAACACGCGAGAATCAGCGGTAAAACCAGAATCATTTATTTATGACAAAAGTGACTGTATTTGTAGGAAAATATGGTAGACTGGAAATCAACCAATCCGGTTGAGAGTTGGAATTGTGCAAGCGTCCAATCAGAAAGCAGGAACAATTGCATGTCAACGACTTGTTAATAACGCGATAATAACTTGACTGAGAGATGATAATGACCTGATAATTACATGTTTTTGCCTCTTCCTAACACCTCCCTTTTTAAGATAGGGCTACCTGTAGCTTTTGTATCGCAGAATCACTTGTAGGTACTTTGCCGGTCTTGGTTGTCGTTGTGATCTCCTTGGCTGCTGGGACACTTTGCTTTTGTTTCGACTATTTTGGCCATGTGACGTTTTCGGATCCGTCGTATCTATCAATAGCTCAAATTGTACGTCGGCGGACTTGGAATCGTTCAACTGTTTACCAACTAGTCTATTTCTTATTTGATTGGCATGCCTAACCCAAATAAGGTCTCCAACCTTGACCTTGTAAATCACTTGGCCTTTTCAAAAAATTCCAACTCCAGAAACCCATGGGCGATCTCTCCGTATGTAATCACGAACCAGTACCGACTGACCAACCATGAAACTTCTTTGCTTGGTGCCATGACGTCTATTGAACCAGAATTCACTACTTCGACCACATTTGCTCCGTCTTGATGGGATCGGGATAATTGTATCCAAAGTAGTACGTAGTCTTCTTCCAAACATAACTTCTGCGGGGGATGTTTGATTTGGGCATGATGGGTTGGTTGTGGTTCGATAAATGAAGAGGAAATTGTGCAATACATCCTCTATCGATCCCTCCACGTTTGACTTCTGAAGTGCGCGCTTGAGTGTATCAACAAAACGCTCTGCTTGTCCATTTGACTGAGGATGGTAAGACGGGCTGCGAATATGCTGAACACCTAGCAGCTCACAAAACTGTTTGAATTGTTCAGCTGTAAACTGAGGTCCGTTATCGGAAACGATGATCTCTGGAACACCAAATCTGCTGAAAAGTTGAACCAACTTATTTAATGTTATCGTCACTGTGGTATTTTGCATAATGAAAACCTCCGGCCACTTGGAATACGCGTCGATTACCACGAGAAACTGTTTGCCATTGGTTGGGCCGGCAAAATCTATGTGGATTCTTGATCACGGTTTTCCTGGGTTGGGCCACGGCTGTAGGTCTGTCTTGACAGGCATTTTCAAAGCCTGAGCACAGCGGGAACATGAGCGAACCATCACTTCTAATTCACGATCGATATTTGGCCAGTAGACGTAACAGCGTGCCAACGATTTCATACAGCCAATACCAGGATGCGTAAAATGTAGTTGAGTCATAACTTTTTGTTGGAGACTGCGAGGCACGACCACACGTTCGCCAAACATAATGCAGTCATTGACCAAGGATAACGAATGTCGTCGTTGATAGAACTGTTTTAAGTCTGGACAATCAATACGCAAGGGCCAGCCACAACGCAGATACTGTTGAACTGACTGTAATGTCGGGTCACGCTGCGTCTCTCGTTGAACCATGTCGGCTGAGACAGGTAAAGTGTTTATCGCCGTCATCAGTACGTGGCACACGTCTTCATAGACAGAAGCCCCGGCGATCACAGCGTCCTCCTTTGCGGGTTTGTTGTAGCTGAATAAATGCGAGAGGACATCTGCATTCCCAAGATCTTTTGTAGATTTGTACTTGATCTGAAAGTCATGTCCTAGTAGCATAGTTGCCCATCGTTGGAGTCGATTGGCTGTATAGACTGGAATACCTTTCTTGGAGCCAAAAATCGATAATAGTGGTTTGTGATCAGTAAAAAGTGTGAACTTTCGGCCAAGCAGCATTTTGTGGAACTTTTTAATCCCAAACACGAGCGCTAATCCTTCCTTTTCGACCTGACTGTAATTCTGCTCTACCTTTGTCAAGGTCCGCGATGCATATGCTATTGGCTTTTCAACACCGTCTGGAAACACATGTAAAATGACAGCGCCAATACCATAGTTGGACGCATCTGCAGCTAATGTTATATCCAGTTTTGGATTGTAATGTGTTAACAGCAGGTCAGACTGGAGTAATTTCTTGACCTTGATGAAAGCTTGTTGGCATTCTTCTGACCAGTTCCATTTAGCATTCTTCATGAGCAACTAATTCATTGGGGCCCTGAGACGATGTAAATCTGGCAGGAACGCACTATAGTAACTGATCATCCCCAGGAAGGACTGCAACGTACTGAGATTATTAGGGGCAGGCATCTGTTGAATTGCTGACACACTGGAGGGGTCGGGTTTGCGACCATCTTTGTCAAAAATGAATCCCAGGTACTTCACTGAAGTCATGAAAAAATTGCACTTATCCGGACGTAAATGGAAACCAGAATCACTGAGTATTGTCAGGACTTTATCCAACCGATTGAAGAGTTCGAATTGAGTTTCTCCTGTGACTATGATATCATCGAGGTAAATGGCCACTCCCGATACACCAGCTAATATTGCATCCATTATCTATTGGAATAAAGCAGGAGCAGGTTTCACACCATATGGAAGTCACTGGAACTGATACAGTCCTTTGTGAGTGTTGATTTTCAGATGCTCTTTAGAATCATCTTCGACCTCGATCTGTAGGTATGCCTCAGCTAGATCAAGTTTACTGAAGTATTTACCGCCATTCAGTTTGACAAATAGATCTTGCGGTACTGGTAGTGGATACGGTTGATCTTCAAGGGCATTATTGAGTCCTGTTGAGAAATCAGTCCAAAGTCTGATGGTACCGTTTGCTTTCTTGACAACCACTATGGGGGCTGCTCAGGATGAGTAATTGACTGGCTTGATTACGTTCAACTTTTCTAAACAATCCAGCTCTGCATCAAGGGACGATATTGCGGCATACTGTACTGGGCGTTTTGGTCTAAAAACTGGTTTGGCATCACGTTTGAGGTATAGTCTGGCTTTTTGTACGGTACAGAAACCCAAAGACTCTTGAAAAACGGCAGCGTGTTTGGTGCGAAGATGACTGATGAACTTTGCGGTCGAGTTCGGATGCATCAACACTTTGGTAGGACTATCTGAGCACTGTACATTGGAACAAACTGAGTTCAGTGGGACATCCCAGAATTTCATCTTTTCGATCCAGTCAATACCAAGCAAGTTCAAATCATGACGATTGATGATGTAGCATGTTCCTTGGAACAAGGTCGACCGGGAAGTTACGTCGCATTCAATCTGGCCAGATAATTTCATTATGTCACCCGATGCGTTTCTTGCAGTATGCTTCGTTCTCTGACAAGGTGAACACCCGAGTGCCCGCCACGTTTGGGGAGATATGATTGTGATATCAGAAGCAGTAACTAACTGTAGTCGAACTGGCTTTTGGTTGATAGAAAGTGTGACAAACTTTCTTTTTGACTCGAAGTCAACTTTGAAGGTAACGAACATACTGCTAATTTGAAGATTCGTCGACCGAGATCGAAACTTTCGTGACCGTGCCATCGTATTGTGAGATCGGATTGATCTAGGTTTCACTGGGGGACAAAATCCTTCCTTGTGACCATACTTGTTACAGATACTTCATTTATGTCTTTTATACGGGCAAAATTTACCAAAATGCCACGATCCACAAAACCAACAATTTGTGGGAGGCTTGTGTTTGACTTGCAGAGAATTGTTTGACTTGACAGCCTGAACAGAAGTAAATTCATGAACTTGACCGTCCTCAATCAACTTCGTGTCATGCTTTAGATTGATGATTCGCTGGCACTCAGCAGTTACCTCCTGTAAAGTCATGTCCGGTTTGCGTTCAATTTTTGCAAGGATTCGGGTACGAACATCACTGTCAACTGAAGATTTGAGACCGCAGACAAAGATCAGGCATTTAAACTGGTCATCCGTAAGTAATCGAATTTTCGATTACTCGAATTCACGATTCACCTTACCAGCATAGGTGAGAATATCATCTCCTGGATCTTTGGATATCTTGAAACTATTGCAACGGATACTGAAGAGAGATAACTGTTCACCGAAAATATTGGTTAACATTTATAAAGTTATTCATACGAACTGTGATCAAGATTTGATCGGATAGTTGCAAAATAATTGAGCGCTGAGTGAGAAGTAGACATTTATAAACTTATATTTGTAAAATGTCAGCGAAATTGAAATGATTAATTCCAACGTTTCGTTCGGCAATCTGGTCCGAACTTCTTCAGGGAAATTAATCGAAATTAACATAACAAAGTTTTATATATAAAGGGACACATCTTGTTTTTTAACATTTTGTCCAATCATGAGTCATGCAACAGGTATCAATATGTATAATAAATAAATAAATAGAATTGTATGTTTATATAAAAGTACATCTCTTATTTTTAAATATGAATCAATAGGTATACTGAACAAAACAAAACAAAAATTGTATGAACTATGATCAAAAACTTTTTTGACCTCAGACTTTCAAAATTTGTCTACTTTTGTTAAAATATATGTGTATATGCAGTATATGCAGGATACAATGATGTGTGTGTGTATGTGTGTGGAACAGTCATAAAACATTTGCTATTCTCATATGAGCTGTGATCAAGATTTGACCGGATAGTTACAACATAATTGACATTTTTATAAATATAATTTAATTTTAATAGATTTGTTATTCTCTCCATAAGAAGACGTAGACAATCGGGAATTTGACCAAGTGTGACTACTTGTTCATACATATCAAATTTTATTTTGTTTATTAGTCAGGATTTGCCATGCATCGGCTAACATCACACCTTCACGTCTGTTTAAACTGTTGGGATTCACCCATATATGTAGGGCTTCTGCAGTTAGTCTTTCTTGATATGAACCAAAACCTTTTTGTAAAACCTTAGTCTTATCAAAGTCGATTTTGTGTCCCTTTTCTATTGAATGTAGCGCAATCGCTGAGTTGTTTTCTAGCTTCTTCAAGTCTGCAGAGCTCTTTGGAACCACCTTTAGACATTGTTTATGCTCTTTCATTCTTATATTTACCTGTCTAGAAGTTTCTCCTACACTATACTGCGTTACAATCCCCACAATTGATCTGGTATACGCAATTCTGCTGGTTTTCTTGTTCTATTTTATCCTTAACCTTCACCAGTAATGAGCGTAAGGTGTACACTCTTATGTTATGTTCGTTAGGGATTCGCTTTATTTCATCGGATGTTTCTTTGCGGTAAGGAACCACCGCTGTACTAACCCAATTCTTAGCAGCAGGTTTTGATTCATCCTTATCTTCACATTTTAAGTATCTTTTTATGAAGGCTTTAGGATAATTATTTGACTCAAGAGTGGATTGAACTAATTTTAGTTCCTCGTTAATATCTTCCTCCACTCTTGAGTCGAATAGCAAATGTTTTATGACTGTTCCACACACACACACACACACATCATTGTATCCTGCATATACTGCATATACACATATATTTTAACAAAAGTAGACAAATTTTGAAAGTCTGAGGTAAAAAAAGTTTTTGATCATAGTTCATACAATTTTTGTTTTGTTTTGTTCAGTATACCTATTGATTCATATTTAAAAATAAGAGATGTACTTTTATATAAACATACAATTCTATTTATTTATTTATTATACATATTGATACCTGTTGCATGACTCATGATTGGACAAAATGTTAAAAAACAAGATGTGTCCCTTTATATATAAAACTTTGTTATGTTAATTTCGATTAATTTCCCTGAAGAAGTTCGGACCAGATTGCCGAACGAAACGTTGGAATTAATCATTTCAATTTCGTTGAGATTTTACAAATATAAGTTTATAAATGTCTACTTCTCACTCAGCGCTCAATTATTTTGCAACTATCCGATCAAATCTTGATCACATTTCGTATGAATATTGGTTAACGTTTGAACGGTTTTTTCAATGTTGAGTTCTCTTGAGTTCTTTGGTAGAATATGATTGACGTATTTGTTATGTTCGGCTGGACCAAGTTTCCGAAGGAGTAGTCTCACTTCGGCCGAATTATCTAGGTGAGCGCATTGAACCCGGAACAGATCTTTATAACATCGAAAACAAGCTTCAAACGTCACGCCTGTTGAAGGTTCGAAATTGAACTCTACAACTGAACTCCCAAGAGATTCGGTTTTCTCTGAGTTGGAACTACCGAGATTTTGAATTGAAAACTGCTTTGTAATTTTTTCAATCCAGCTGAGCTGGCAAGCTTCAAACTGTTGCTGTTGTTGATGAAGGAGAAGTTGCATTTGTTCAAATGAAATTATCATTTGGAAGACAGGCTGGATGTACACAGGATGATATGGCTTTTATTTGACTGTATTGAACTGCAATGGATTCGAAACCCCGTCGCTAAATGTTATGATGCTAGATCTTTTATCACGAGGTCACTGCTTAACTACTGACCAGTGCCCACTTAACTGGTAAAGCAGAACACGCGAGAATCAGCGGTAAAACCAGAATCATTTATTTATGACAAAAGTGACTGTATTTGTAGGAAAATATGGTAGACTGGAAATCAACCAATCCGGTTGAGAGTTGGAATTGTGCAAGCGTCCAATCAGAAGCAGGAACAATTGCATGTCACGACTTGTTAATAACGCGATAGTAACTTGACTGAGAGATGATAATGACCTGATAATTGCATGTTTTGCCTCTTCCTAACAACTTTATTTTATTATTGTTGATCATGATAGTTGTAAAGCGTTTGTAAAGAAAATATGAAATGACGATATCATCTCGCGAAATTTGATTTTCAAATGCCTTATTCAAATTTCCACACATGCTGGAGGTTGTCTTGATAGATTCCATTGTTGACAACGAAAATTTTCATCTCGAATAACGTTTCAATGCGTTAATATGCATACAACATCCGACACGACTGTATTTTGTCCGAAGTCATCTTCTCTATTTTTGCATTTATTTTAGACTCAGATAATCTGCATTCTGGAATCAATTTTCACTGGGTTGTTCATAATCTTCGTAAGTTCATAATTTGATGAGTGTATCCAACATTCTTTTTCATAGTGAAATGACGCATATCCCTATCTGTAAGATGAATCCCTTGATTTATTACACGATCAGATTTCATATTGCGTTTTTGTAATTTCATGTCAAACGGATTGTTTGACAGTATACTTACAATGCACAGGATGTCATAACTGCACACAGGACATCAATTAGCAGACGGAATTATGCTACATTCCTAGTTGTGATGGCGATAGTTGTTGTGAAATTCCCCTTAAGATGAAATGAATCACGCATTCCATTAGTCAATCTGAGTTCAGACTTCATCACTTTTCATTTCATTACAGACGAATTATTCGAAAGCGAATTTACAATGCACATGGTGTTATAATTAGACTAAAGGCATAGTTCAACGCATAGAATTATTCTGTATCCTTAGTTGTGACGGCGATCTCATCAGCTGCATCCGAGAATATGTGGTTTATTATCCACTATGATCATTAGCATATACTGATTTTAGTGCATGCAGTCAGGTTGCGTATGTACCTGATAGTTTCATTTCAATACAACAGTTGCGACTCACTCTCAATTCAATTTGTTCTTGACTTCACAGTGTCCTACTGTTTGCTGATGATAACTATGATATTAAACAGGACTGGTAAGGAAGACAGTGACACATTTATTTACAAACGTCTACTCTGGAATAAATCGTAGATTGCATTGCTCCTTTGTGAGTATGGTAATCTTGAATCCACAATTGTCATTTCACCGGAAATACCCATCCAAAACTTCAAATAATAGCAGATATATCAGTTGGGGGTCCCCTTCGATGAATAAATCTTTCAGTTGTACAATAGCAGTCATAGATATTTATTTTTGTCTGTTTCTGTGTATATAGCGTAAGAATGCAAATTTATAAAAGGGAATAATCCATGATTTTAAAATTATCGAGAACTGCCTTATAGGCTTGAGTAGCCAACTGAGAAAATAAACCGACTCGGGACACTGATCTTTGTATCTGATTCTGCATAATTTTCTCGCCATGCTCAGAGATAACCTCACCACTTGATTCAGTATCGTGATTGATCTCGGAGAGAGACGTCATTTCCAAAAAATTTCTACATTATTCAGCAAATATATTCCTTCCCGATTTGTTCAGACTGTAATAAAAGTCACGAACATCCAACATAACATTGGAAAGCTCTTCGTGACAGTCATGCTCATCCTAACCGGTATTGCTTAAACATCACTCTAGGATCCACATTGATTCCACTCGTTGATATGTCCAAGAAATGGAGGGCACTTAAGCTTAATAATCATCTCCGTTATGCGAATCGACATACAATGACCGTCAGGCATTTATCAACCATATCACTATATTTACAGAGCAGCGCACATAACATCCATTCAGAAATAATGAATGGTCTCTCGGCTACCTAATGTCAACACAAATTTCTGAAATATCCTATGAATTCCGTGCCCGATCATTCTTCAGTACCTTTATCTCCATGAAAATGGAGGCCTTTTCTGGTGGGTCAGAATTTAACGACGCCAACTAAAACAAACATGAGCGAGGTTCACACGTGTTTGTGAGTTTGAAAATTACACCAATTGAATTAGTGATGTTGTCACAGTCACTGAAGAAGAGTTCAAATGTGACAACTAGACTCACATCGTCTGTATTTCAGTGCACAGTCCAGTTGCAGTAATGTTTTGGCTAAACAACAAAGAAGGCAACCCAACCATTTGAGACACGATAAGGATGTGTTAGTCACACAACCTGATGCAAACAAGTACTGTATAGACTTAACGGATGGAAACATCAATATTGAAAAAAAATCGTAAATATTTTTGGATAACACCAAGTTCTCTGTGTTTAACAAAGAGAAGGAGAAAACAGAAATAATCGAGATGCAACTCAGCAAAATATTGAAGGAGCTAATCAATGAGGAAGTATTCTCTGAAAGCGGGTGCGAAAGTATTTTACCATCCGGCTCGATAATCTGTCAACTTAATGGTTAACCAGAATAAGATAAACAGGGATTACCATTGCGCCTCATTCCGGACATATCTGGATCTCCTTATCATGCAATTTTGAGGAAGTTAGCAGAAATCTTGCAGCCTGTTAGGGAACATATTTCAAACTACTCTCTCCGGGAGATGCTGGATTTCGTCGACTGTATTAAAGAAGTGCGAGTCGTTGATGACCGCATTACTTCACTCGATATTGAGTCAACATCCACAAAGATCTCCACTGTGGAGAAAATTTGATTCTGATCTAAATATTAGGATGACAACAACATGAATATTGGGATGCCGAATGACAGTGTCAAACAACTTCTAATTAGATGCACTCAACTTCTTATTCACATTCAGTGGTGTTACCAACAGTGAACTGGATTGTGCATCTATGTGACCACCATTAGGTTCGATACTTGCAGATATTTTGATGGCAGTATTATTTCTCATTTTTTCATAATAAACGAAAACCAAAATAATATTCTACAAGATTTTAATAGTTAGAATTGGGACATACAATCCCCTTTGTGGAGACTGGAAGAAAAAAATTTCTCACTGGCTATTGAACCAATCAGTATAAGGAAAGACAACGGGAGACGGCCAACTGACAAACTTGAAGTTGATTACCGTAAATCAAGTTTCTTGAGATGAGGATTCCAAGAGTCTGCAGTCGTCAGTCGGAGTGTGAAGAGGTCAATCTTCCCAGGAAAACACTAAAGTTGAAAATAGTTACAGGAAAGCACACTTCATAGACAAACACAGAACCGAAAACGAAAAGGGGAAAACACACCTCTGTGACGGAGAAGAAGCTGTGCATGAATGTGGAGCTCAGAGACGACACTCTAAACAACACACTAAAGAGTGGAATATCAGGTGCCTTCCGCATTAAAACTGATATTATCTTAACACCCAGTGTTCTATCCCACTTGACCAAATATATTTGTACCTAGCAATCCAATTCCTCCTGTTGGGTGATATATGATGATTACCCGAATCGTCGTTTGTCCAAATAGAGTGGAGGAAATTTATCCCATTTGGCGATAGAGAGGTAAGAATCAACCGATATAAAAAGCTATCATCGGACTTACATTCAACAGCGGCCACTCCATATGCAAGGAAATTTCATTCACCGTTATCTAAGAATGGAAAAGAAGACTTCCGAAAACTTTGTGTCTTCACTTAGTTGACCTTTCCAACACCTTAACCAGTCGAATGAAGACATTCGCTTTTTGCTAACTCTCATCATCCACGTCATAATTCATTTTGACACTTGCCTCAGGTTTTTTTTAGTAAGATCGAATCTTCAGAAAGTCTGTCATATGACTTAACCTCAGTCTACACTTACTAATCTTCACTCATCACAATGGTAACAATTTCGATTATCGATCACGCCTATGCAGTATTCTGATGATATATGCAATACTCCAAACTAATCTCGATTCTTGTGCTATGCACGTACACACTTACAAAGAATCGATCAGATACAATTGTGACTATACCGGAAAGCGAATGAATTCGCTGGAAGTAAAATCAGCTATTCAATGAAATATCGTAATGTAATAAAGTTGCACATCAGTCTTGGACATTGTGATACATCACACAGTGAGAAAGTCTTGTTTACCAGATAACAGTTTGAACACAACTCACTCTTCATAATCATGTCAACTGTAACTACACCAGTTTGAAGCAGAATTTAACTAGTTCTAATCCGGTACTGTCATTTGTCGTATGGGTTGTGGAAGTTTCCAGATAGACTTGGACCATTCAAACCCTATTTGTAGAAACAGCTGACATGAATATGAACATTAAATTGTGTTCGCAATGTTTTCCGGTAAAGAATACTAGTTCACTCTGTGACACATGCAGTAAGCAGGTGAACATGAAGTATTTATAATTCGGATTGTAAAGATGCTTGAATGCAGAAGTGGTAACTCAGTGATACGTCCACAATGATGCATTCGGTCTGTCAATGTGAAGTGAAAAGCTTGAGCGGATTTTGAAATGAGACATGTTACAACAAGAACAACGTTAACATAAACACAACAAATGAACATCATTCACGGTTGACTACGACGTGGTAGACGGAAAGAACCTGGGATTCTGACAGTGAATATGCCGAAACAATATCAAGAATAAGTTAAATGACAAAGTCAAAATGAACAAATCAAACTGTGACACTCAGTCAAATTGATGGATCCATGATTCCCAAGTAGACATGGTTCCTGATTCATGGAAAAGAGAAGAATAGTTTCTGACATCATCTTTATCTCTCTAAGGCTTATGTTAACTGCTTACTTTACTTTACTTTACTTCGGCTATCTCCTATGGGAGGATGAGCCGGCTTCATGAACGTCTCGAATCATCGCTGCCCAGGCGCGGCGATCTGATGCAAGGTTTTGCGACAGGGATATCCAATTCTTGTTCCACATACGGAGTCCGTAGACGGTTTGTAGCCCCAGGCACTCCATATCAGCCTTGACTGTACCAAGCCATGTTTTCAGCTGTCCACCCCTGCGACATCGCCAAGATGGTAATGGCGAGGGATTTAGAACTGATTTGACCAGATCGTCATCTGGTCGGCGCAGAACATGGCCAAACCACCGAAGGCGGCGTTGTTGGACCAGTACTGGAATTTGGTTGATGTTGTAGCAACGACGACGCACTTCTTCGTTGGAGAGTTTGTCCTGCCAACGAACATGCAGAATGTACCTGAGTACCTCGAGTCTGCGTAAATCTTCCGCGCGAAGAGGCCAGGTTTCACAGCCATACAGGAGAACGGGTCGTATGGAAGCTTGGTAGACCCGAATTTTAGTCCTGAGACTGATTTCTCTCTTGCTCCATAGAACGCTCCTCAGCTGTAGAAACGCATTCCGGGCGTTGGAGATTCGCGCATTCACTTCGTTTTTCGCTTGGCCGTTGGGGAGCATTATGGATCCCAGATATCTGAAGGATGGCACAATTTCAATAGGTGCTCCATTTAGGGATAAGATTTCATCATTGCTGGTGGATGTGTTCGAAAACATTTTGGTTTTGGAAGTGTTAATTTTCAAACCGATAGTAGGCGCGAGGTGGTTTATCTGGTCGAGCGCCTGTTGCATATCGGGGAAGTTTTCAGCTAACAGCACGACGTCGTCGGCGAATTCGAGGTCGGTTATGTGAATATCGGGCGAAAGTTGGACGCCGTGGTGCTCGGTTAGGGCGTGCCGCAAAATCCAATCAATTGTGAAATTGAACAGGATGGGGGATGCTGGACAACCTTGCCGGACACCGCTGGTTACCTCAAAAGTGCGAGACTCTTCACCGTTCACTCGGACTCGAGCTTTGGTGTTGGAGTAGTATGACCTGAGCAGGTTGATTAGCTTGGTCGGAACTCCGTCGAGCTCCATTAGATACCAGAGTGCTCCTCGATCAACTGAGTCGAATGCCGCTTGGAAGTCGATGAAGCAAGCAACCGTCGGCTGTTGGAATTTGTCCCTGTGTTCCAAAATTCTTCGCAGTGTGAATAATTGATCAACACAGCCTCTTCCAGGTCGAAATCCGGCTTGATTTGGCCTTGTTCGCACGTGGCGTTCGGCCGCGAAGCGGTTCAGGAGAATGGAAACAAAAACCTTAGCAGCGATATCAATCAGACTTATGCCTCGGTAGTTCTCGCATATTGACCTGTCTCCCTTTTTGTGGAACGGTAGCAGAACTGAGGTGCTCCAATCGGAAGGAATGGTTTCGGACTCCCAAATTGAGCAGAACAGCGAGTGCAGTGCATCGATTAGCGCTGGAGTGCAGGCCTTGTATATTTCTGGAGGTAGACCATCTTCGCCCGGAGCTTTTTTGTTTCTGAGCTGTTAATTGTTTTAGCTATTTCGGTTGGAGTGGGTGGATCGCAGTCAACTACGTAGGGTGTTGGTAAGTGTCGTATCGGTCGATGAGACGGTTGACCAGCGTTGCGATTGAGTAGCTGCTTGAAATGTTCGGCCCATCGTTCCATCTTACCATTGGTGTCCGAAATAATTTCTCCTGATGCTGTGCGTAACACAGCATGACTGTTAAGGCGTTTGCCAGATGATAGGCGTATGAGGCGATAAAGTTTTCCGAAATCGCCTACATTTGATGCTGCTTCCATGTTAGTCGCCACATTAGACCAATAGCGATTTCTGTCATTCCTAGCAGACTGTGTAGCTTTGCGCCTGAGGGAGCGATAAACTGGAGACTTTGCTAGGCGAGCGTCTCTGGCTTGCGAGGATAGATGCATGGTGTGCTCTGAAATCCAGTCTTTCTGCTTCTTGGATGTGGTACCCAAATGCGACATTGAAGCTTTAGAGACTACTTCTTTGAAATGATTCCATCGTGTCTCAGGTGTATTAGAAGATGTGGATGTTGGTTCATCTGCGGCGCTTAGTTCGGCCTGGATTTGTTTGGACAAGGCTTGTCGCTTGTCGAACATTGAAGCGGGGCAACATTGATACGCTTCGGAGGTCGCGCCTTCTGGCGTGTTGTTAAACGAAGTTTGAATTTCGCCCGAACTAGAGTATGGTCTGATCCCCCTTTATTTCCGGCCTCTGCTCCACGATAGGATCGACAGTCTTCCACCGAGGAGATCCAGCGTGAGCGCACTAGGATGTAGTCGATCTGATGTGCAGTGCGACCGTCGTTCGAATACCAGGTGAGAAGATGTTTTCTGGGGTGTTGAAATCGAGTGTTGGTGATATATAATCGATTGTAATCAGAAAAAGCTAAAAGTCTATCACCATTACGGCAGCGCTGATCGAGACCGTGTTTGCCTAGTATATGTTTTGTCGCGTCGTCTGAAGGGCCAGTGCGGGCGTTCCAATCGCCGGCTACTATGAGAACGTCACGCTTTGGGATTTTGTTGATTGCCTCTTGAAGATTGTCATAAAATTCGTCTTTGATACTTTCATCAGAGTCGAGGGTTGGGGCATAGACAGCGAGAACAGAAATGTCGAGCGGGGAACCCTTGAACCTAGCGACTGCAACTCTGGAGTTGACCGGTTCGAATGATATTAGGGCATTATTGGCTTTGTTACTGAGAGCAAATGCTACCCCATGTTGTCCCGAATTATTCTGGGGTCCACTATGAAGCAACCAGAATGAAGAATCTGTTCCAGGTACGGCTATTCGGCGGGAGCCATGATCGGGTAACCTCACTTCAGATAGACACGCTATGTCCACCTTGTAGTCGTATAAAGAACGCATGGTGATAGACTGGCTACCAGGATCCAACAGCGTCCTAACATTCCAGCAGCCAACAAATAGTTGGTTTCTAAGTGTTAATTTCCCAGCTGGCTTACTTTTCACACTGGCCACCGGGTGAGCACAGGGCGCGTCGCTTACCGGGAACGCCGTAGCATGGTGAGAGTTGTTTGTAAGAGAGTTCATGAAGTTTCATGGGAATTTGGTACGAGTGATGTCCCCAGCATGTTAACTGTGGAGGAAAGTATATAACCAATCGTCACAAATTTGATTTCTGAACCCAAGTCTAATCCGTAATGACTGCATCACAATTTAAGGCGTTTCCACTTTATCTAATAAATATAATCCCATTAGTGTGATGAAGTAATTCAAAGCAAAAGCACATTGATATGGAATATGAATTTGTGAATATTTTGTGGCATTCATTCTAGTCTGAAAGTGATTTTTTTCCCTATATTGTAGATGGCGTTCACTTTTCTCGGTGGCCGAAGACTGATGACGTGGTGGTTCGGACCTAATAGCTCAGAATGAATTCTAGCCTTCGTTATCTGGTTTCTCATGATAGGTCTATTCTCGCTAATATATACGACCTTAGAATCTTGCACAATATGAAATATCGAACTGTCATGTTCACAATGATTTTCGGCTTATGATTCCGCCTGAGTATGCTGCAGTTGTGGACAATACGAGAAATCAATTCACTTCTGTTTTGAGACTGTCAGTTTCTCATTAAATATATTTTGCCATGGTGTGAAATGATGTGAAATATATTGTCTATTTAACCTCCGTTTCACTTAGAAGAATCGTAAATGTGTTACGGAGAAACCATTAGATACGGGTAAACAATACTCACTCATTGATATTGTATATCGTGATTGAGACGAAGCAGCATGACTTTGAAGATTTAAGTAAAGACGAGTAGTGGATGGAATCCAGAATATGCAAACATGAATAGGCATATGATTTAGTATAAGAAGACAGAATTTGATTTTGATGAGGTAGAAGAATAAGGCTAAAGGGAAAAACTCAAGGTTTTTTTTTGCGGAAGGAAGTGGATAGAGAAGTCCTCAGACATTGACCGAATACTAGAATGATGCTGAGCATTATGGTTAGCTTTGGATAGACGTGATTTGTGTTAGAGTTATCTGGTTACATTTATGATTAGGAATCAGGTTATGGTAAAGTTTGTAGTGAGAGTTAGGTTGTGGCAATACGGTGTAGGTTTTAGTAAGGGTGACTGAAAGGATCCCGCAAAAAGTACATCATCATTTCTCACGCATGTTGTGATTAATTATGCGATCGATTACTTCCAACGCTGTTAGACGTCTTCTTTGCTGTAAAATCGCATAAATATCATGTGCTGTTTTCCTAATGAGGATTACAATATACAGTAACAGACCAGCCTTTGTCTTTTGATATTTGCGTGGCTCATTGAATTGGAAGGCACAATGGACAAGCAGGAATATTAGCCAGGCGCAGATATAACAAAGTGACATTGCCTTTTTTATAATACACCCACGTGAGGATATGATGGCGAGAATCATGTTTATCAAATAGATGAGGTGCTTGATTTTGACGGTTTAAATCAGCGCTTACAAATCAAAATCAACGCCATTTACAAATATAAAACAAAACCTTATAAAGATGAATTTTCCGTTTATATTTTTCCAATGAAAGCAGCTGCAGATAACTAGAAATTTCTGTAGGAATGTTCATCAGGAAAGTTGTATGTGTAGCTAAAACTGTTGTTGATTGTTGTATCTGGGTAGCAGTGACTACTACTGAACATGAATGGTTGTTAGCTACTCGTATCTGTCACCCAGCAGCATAAGGCACATCGTACTATTTCGTTTCTGCTTTCATAATTCATGCATTTCTTCCTGTGCTTCAGCCGTTTTAATTCTTCTCGAACTCTGCTTGTTAGGGGACTTCATCTTTGTATTTCGATGTGAAACATTCGCACTTTGAATGGTAATTTTGATTTCAAAGAATTAGCTCATAACTACACTCGTCAACAGATTTTGTGGAGGATGAGTGTGTTAGTGCTACACTAACTTATTATGTAACATTCTTATATACACAACGCACATAACTGAGTTACTGTGACTGAAACCAGTACTTGTGGGACGTGACCACATTCTGAAAAACACAACAGTCAATATGGTGGTGATAATTATCGACAGTTTTGATGAATATATATGCACAAATGTGGGACCATTTCCTGACTTATAAATAAGAAGTGAGTGGATTTTTTAAGTAGGTCAAATAAATTGTTATTGATTTGCTTACTTATGTCTAAATTGTGGTTGATTGCCTGGCACTCATTGATTCTCATAATGAGATTATGAGTAAAGATTTTATGGAAGCTTTCCTTGATCAGATTTCGATAAAAGCAGTTTGCTTTATTCTAGAACAGCAAATATAATACAATGTGGATTTCTCAGCAACTTGTACGATATTGTATCCATTTTTGTTGAAAAACACTGAAAGCAGTTCTAAGATAATGTTCCAGGATTGTTAATGAGAGTACCTTTTTGCAACTTATAATAACAGTAAGATAATAAACATACAAGATATTGTAATATAATCGTAATAACGTAAGCGGTTAGGATTATGAGTCATGTTTATCAAACAAACGATTTTAGGATTAATAATACAAGATTGTTAATGGAAGTTCTTATATGGTATTTGTGGTGACAGTGAAGTCTCTATACACACACATCTATACACAATAAAATTTGTAAATAATCATAATAAGCTTAGTAGCTGAGATTATCGGCTAATTGAGGTGGTATCACCAAAGATTACAAATAGGAGACAATGAAAGTGCCAATTATTTAGCTAACAACATATTGATTCATAAGTTTCATGCTCTACATTGGGTCTCTCGCATCAAACACAGGCCAAATATGGTGTCGTTGAATGACTATACTCGGTAGTAGGAGCACAAAATCTTTTTTATCGACTCCTACTTCTACCAGGTGAAATACAAGGGTAGAGTTGAGAATATTGTGAGTGTTGAGGGTCAGACAATCTACTTTTGCTCATTTTCGAGGATCAAACAAAATCACCAGTAAGGATCATTTCGTTCTTCATTTCGAACCGCACTGTGTCATAAGATATACTGGAAATGGCTGTTTAACCTGAGAGTCCAGGGTGTAGAGGAAATACCATTCAACAAACTAGGCCGAAAATTATGTCTATTGTGTAAGCGAACTGTGCAGAATAAAGTTGTTTTGTATTATTACATCATATAAGAATTGTGTGTTTGGAATTATTTGTGCGTCTTTCATTCTACTGAAATTAAGAAGATATTAACTTTTACATATTTTGTGTGCATGAATATTTTATTGACACACCCAGACTAACTAACCTCTTCTGCAATGCGAACATCAACACTCTTCTACACTTAGAATGAATGACTGAAATACAGTCGATTGTGATTATACAGGTTGTCAGAACCCCATAGTTGAGCTGAGTGTAGAATAATACATCTGGATTAGGTGAATCACTGTGGAAAATGCTCAGTTGTTGCAATGCATGCATAAACATGATGGCGTGCAACAGGATAAGACAACGACGGTGCCTACACACAATTCACACGGTTGATAACTGAACATCCATCCATCATGTCGACATCTGACATGAACAGCAGATTTGAAGTAATGGCAATAAGTGAAAAGGGTTCATCCCGTGGATTATAAGAGTGAAGAACGGTGGAATTACGTCGACAGTATCAGGGGTTTTAATGAGGAGAGATTCTCATTCAAACAGAAAAGGAAAGACAGAAGTTATGTTACAGTGGAGTTCTGCTGAATTCCCCGGATTGTGTTTCTGCATTCATTGGAAACAAGTATGGTTGATATGAATGAAGAGGTTTTCAGTCTATTTTCTAAATCGTTTCACCTAAGTTATTACAACTAAGATCATCGTAAGTTTATTTAGACTGCTCGTTTGTTAGTGTGTCAGCTCAACAAACATTTGATTATGTGACTACTACTGAATTTTCTGTATACAGAAAAAGTTTGTCCAGTCTCTTATTAATACCTTGGTCTTAACCTCTTCACTAATCGTTCCCTGTAAAAATTTTGATATTTTCTTTTGTTTTTTAAATTTTACTTTTAGTTTGCTTTTGCTTTGATAATTAATTCACTATTATCAGTTTCATATGCTCCTTTTGTATATTTTCATACCCTCTTCACACTTGTTCAATTGACACTCAACTACAGCCTTTATTCTCACTCAAGAGCAATTTTAACCTTATCAAACTTCTATCTTTGTTCCGTTGAGTACCATGTAATTTACAACTTTTAATTTTCACTTCTAAAGCCACTTATGATTAATTATATCAATTATGTCACCCCCTATTATTCAATAATAGACCACTATATATTTTTGTTGGTATAAATAACGACTGTACAGCCTGTGAAGATGATTTCGTCGATAAAGAAAATTTTCTTCGCTGAATCTGTCTTTTATTTTCTTCATGACTCAATGAGTATTTTCGATGATTTGTTTCTATGATTTCAGTTCAACTCAGTACATTGTTACCTAACTTATTAGTCACTGTGCATCTGACGCACATCTCATCTTTATTATATAACTCCTTTACCATTATATCCATACATTTATTTTGTTTAAACTTGAACTGCCTGTGTAAAAACTATATAAGCGCAATTTTCTGGGCACTGTTCACTAATTGTGGAACTTTCTGTCAACTGACAACATGTAAAATCTGCAAGTATGTTGAAACGTATCTGTACGTAAACCTCATAATTTATTTAGGCTGTAAGCAGCTGATGAGAAGCCAACGAAACAAATAATGGAACCATATTATTCTGCACAAACTACTGTTGTTCTTGCTTTATTCAAATTCATCAATGGGAATAAGTGCATGAATAAATATTACTCAGTGTTGTGTGTTTGGCATTCGCCGCGGCAGTCATCGACAAGATATATGTAATTTCCTTTGAAAATATGATTGTTATTTGTTAGGGGATGAAAGATTTCTTCAGAGAAACTGTGGAGTAGGATTGAACTCGTACTTCTTCGCATAGCATTTTTTCTCCGCTTACGACGTTATTCGTAATTCCATTGAATGTCAATATAGTAAAAACCAACCAAATATATTAGGTGTTCATCTAGTCTGGATTGAATCTATGTGGGTTGAATGAAACCCTAATATCTTCACCACTCGATTTCCCATTTTTTGTAGTATGATTCCAGCAGAAGGTCTATAGTCATTTCCTCTGTAATAATGCACATTACAACCTGTCACTCTGTTGGATATTCAGGTCAACAAAGAGGAGAGGCGAACAGCTACTAAATCCATAATAGTAAAATAAGTTGAATGAAGCGTTTCTAAACAGAAAGTTCAAGTTTCTCGTAAGAGATTGTTAAGGCTCTAGATGTATGAAGTAGATGTAGGCGAAATCCCTTCTAACGACTCGCTTGTACTTTGTACATGACTTTCAAAGTATTCTCTAATGATTTTGTATAACGACAAGCGACCGTAGCCTCCAGAATTGATGTGTTGATTTCCTCCTTTCGACAACCATGTTTGAAGGTGTTCATGGGCAAGTCATGCCGTAGTTATTACTCATCCAGTTAATTTCTTTTGTTACGAAATTGTCCGTAATAGTTGACCTTGGTTCTCAATTAACACTGCCTATCTAAATGTTTTGATGGCTAATCCAGTGACGTAGTATGCTTCTTGGCATGCAGATGAAAATCCTGATAATATAAGTTGTCAGAACTTGATTTAAGTCTGATAACTTTTGATTATCTCGAGCGGAATAAGATTTCAGAAGGACGTGGTGACAGTTCCTCCTTCAATATACTGATTGCATAATTCACTGGAGTAGATCTCTTCATATTATTATTCTGTTGGATATTTGAAGTCGATTACTCAGACAAGAAGTGATAATCTGATAAAAATTGATCAGGATAAAATGAAGACGATTTTACTAAGCTGAAGTATTGTAGGTGCAGAGGTTTCTGACGAATGCTTCCAACCGTTTCACCTATGAAAATTTCAGAGAGCACGGCGATGGCAAGCCACCAAGATTGGTGAACATATCGAAAATTCGACTGACAGAATGCAGCCTGCCCCAGAAAAAGTAGACTAGACGCATGACACTACTACTTACTAACTAGTGTACAGTCAAAGTAAATCATTGTTTCAGGATTTCATCATGAGCTGACATTATTTAGAGAATCATTGGAAAACCTGGAAATACTGGACAGCTGTTTCATCTTAGTTTGGGACTCTTCGGCAGTACACACCCAACGGGATTAGAACCCAGGACCTTCCGGTACAAGGCGAGCTCGTATACCATTAAGCCACTGGTACCCGATCGAATGGTTCTTGAATTCTAACTTCTGCCAATTCATGACATAGCGCGACCGCTAGCCAATGTCTTCGGCGAGTATTTGTCCTCACACCCAACCAGCTGCACCCTACTGGTCACGACTTCCCACTACCTACCTGAACAGGGCCAGTCGGCAGTTAGCATCTCATATCTCATGTTCAGGTTTCATCGCATGAAATCTTCATATCAGTTCTAATTAATACACATCTCTGACGACATCGCCACCTTCTCTTCTGATTCTACAATTGACTCAAAACCTTAGTGGCACGAATAGACTGCTCTGAAACACTATAAGATAACTGGAGTTCCAGCTAGTCATTCCTCTATTCAGGATTAAATGTCGAATAGTCTAGCGCTTATTAAGTAACTTAAAATGTGTTTGTTGCACAATACTTATAGGCATTCTACCCATTACTGATTCTTTGATTTCATGATATGGCGGATTTATTTCTGTCCCTCGAGAATCCTTCCAAATCATCAGTGAGGTTTCTTCATTACTTCAATTGTTGATACCATCAGAACGGGAGAAGGCAGCCTAAATTGTTTATTCCATAAAAGAAGACAGGTATATCAATGATATTCTCGTAACCCCTGACTCACTAACTTTAACTCTGTATGCCTGTGTGTTGCACCAAATTCCTATTTTCTCTGGCATTCATTCAGAACCCGAATTTATTATAAATCTTATTTAGTTATCAACGATGTTCCTCTACCGACATTAGTAGTAAGTATCTTGATGTGTTAGCTTTAAGGATGTCATCATCTGCAGATACTAGTGCATACTTCATTATAATCTATAAGTATATTTCTACTGTGGTCAGAACTGAGCAACTAAAACATTCTTTGTACTGTAGGTGACGTCCCTCATTCGCTATTTTTATTCTGTGCTTACAAGTAGGAATGTATATTCATTAAAATATGTAGAAAATCACTCTATACTGTCTCTTCTCCAGGATCTACGCATCCAGTAATATTCATTTAAGAACCGTGAATCCATCTTGCAATGAAGGTTGATTCCACTTCACTCTTCATTCTCACCAATCAGTGAGAAAATAAAACGACTTGTTCGAATTGAATTAGTTATTGACCTTACATAGAAGGACTTTGCACCCTCAGTAGCAAATTGGGTCTGTAAAATAAGACGTTGATAATTATTTCGCTTACTCTGATGTTGAGTCGCATATTGGAATTTTAGGTTCATGCGTACAAAAACATGGAAACCATCACATTTTATTCGACGATTGTGAAAAACGCCTTTTTTAGTGTGAGATGTGGTAATAGAATGAACTACGACCATTCGACAATATATTGCCATATCGATTATCGTCATCAAAGTCACAATATATATAAGCAGATAACGTGTATATTTTTAATCGCATTAACACAAATCCAGGAGTTCCTCAATGTACGTGAGTTACAGCTTAGTCATTGTTGTTATTCAATCTATACTTAGGGATTCATTGCTAATTCCAGTTCCCTATGAATCTTTAAATCTGATCATGGTTTAACAGATATGCACATTCTTGATGTTAGAGAAGGTTAAAGTGAAATCATACAGTTAATTTCATCGTTATTATTATTATGATCCCATTTGGGTTCAGAGAGCAGCTGATCGAATTCGTTTGAATTAACATCTAATTGATATGTCATGGATGAAACCAGTGTTCACATCTAAGATCTTCAATCTAGTAGATATGCGTCATATTTGAATAACTTTATTCACTATTAATGGATATATGACCAAATATGTTTAATTGTTTCCATAGAAAACGAATTCAATTGCGTTACTGCTCAGATATCTTTTCGTATATCAAATAAGATTCTATTCGTGATGCCTAATTTATTGATGTGTATCCTTCCATATGATGAACGAGTTCTCCTTGACGGAACTCAGAAACTAACCAAAAAACGAAGTAGCTAGTTTTGCTAAATCGTTTTTTATAATTTCACTCTTCTCAAAACCGATAAGCCGATTCATTTCACACCACTGCTAATAAAATTTGAGAGAATTAATCCACGCAGCCACATGCTTGTGTCGCAATCGTAATCTTCATTCTAACATGATCAATTGATTTTGATCGGATTTACATCTTCAGTTTTCTTGTCTGATGTCAAAACATTTCTAGAATATCAGAAGATGATACGCTTCAACTCATCTCGTACGCCTTCAACATACCTGAGGAAGCAATCAATGAGTATCTTCAGCTATCTGTGGGTATGGATACCGTGGTTTGGTAAAAATAACTTCTTTCTAATCTCAGTTCATAATTGATTTGATGGTGATGGTGGTGACTACAACTGTGATCATCGTTCTGTTCATGAGAAAGTATAATTCAACAAAGTAAATGTTTAAATATTATTTTGGTTTACAGGAATGAACTGCGCGAATTTTTCATGGGACGGTTCTATTTGGTGTATATCATTTTGTAAGTTCTTTATTCAGTGTTACCCAGTGACCATTGAATAAGTGTCTGTACACTATAACAACTTGAATTCACTGATAATACACATGATTACAACGTTTTAGCGTACATTTCAACTTAACTTCAAAGACTAGTGAAATGTAAAGCATAGAACGACAGTGTGTGAAAAGTACATCACTGAAGTCGATGCATTCTAATTTAAATATAATTTCGCCAAAGTATAGCTCTGCTCAGTTATCAAGGTCAAACTGCATTGTTTTGCCTATCTCTACTCCAGGAATAAGACTTATGAATCTGATATGTAGTCACAAGATGTCTACTTTGTTTTTGACAGTTTCATATATTTTGCTATGTGTATATTGATCGATACTCCACTATAAATCACAATATGCGTCAGTGGCACAGTGTTTAGGACCTTAGCCAGCCATGAACATGGTTCTGGGTTCGGTCCCCTGCCGACGCACACCTGATATCAATGGTTGGCCTGGAAAATTTGGGCTACCGATGTCACATGCTGACTATTTCATACTTGTACCAAAAATACGGTGTGGAATCAAGCGGTAATCGAAGAATATAAAAATATGCTTTGTCTGTCCATTAACTAAATAAACAATGTATGAATTTTTTGTCACATGTCATTGCAACCAATCGGAACCCAATGAAGTTAAGGAAAACTACTGTCTATCTTACTGGTTCATGTATGATAGTCATTTTCATGTATACTTTTTAACTCTACAGTCAAGACACTTTTTGTACTAGCTTTGACACCTTTCGTACACTACGTAACTTTTCACTCACGCACTTGTTTGACCGTCGATTTCTGTTGTCCAAAAATTAACTTATCATCGTGAACCTGGTGGTCTTTAATTTTCTGCCTTCACGCGTCAGGACACTTAACTACTCAGCAGTACATAACAGAATCGGAATGAGAATGCAATACATTCTGTTAATAATGTCAGTTTCAAATAAGAGGACTGGATTGTAAACACATATGCAGTCGGATATAAAATCACTATTACTGGAAAATCAAGATTTCGATATTTCCTGGTGACCATAATTATGTAATAAATCCTTTCGATTAATTCTATGCTCATTCAGATGAATTTTTCATCTTCGCAAATTGATTTTAGATCAGTCGGCGTCTTCCTGTTCTTTCTGTCTGTATTCGTGAAACAAATCCGTTCGAAATCTCTTCCTGTTTGCATAATGCTTGAATTTACAGTAAGTGTGAAATTGATTTAATCTAAGATCATGAAATTGGGAGGATTGTCACTAATTTGTGTGTAAGTGATGGATATTAGATGGTATATTTTAAAACGTGTGTACACATATGCATGTAGTCAGCTTATCTACTCATTTCTACAATTCATATGACATGCTCTCGTTACCTCTATTATTGCTACTATTGTCATCAAGATAATAGTTCATTTCATGAACATCAATAGACAGAACACCAGTAATTCAGCGGAGAATTTCTTTTCAGCGAATTCGCTGAATTACATTCTAACTCAATGCACAAATTCTACTCTTACTCTCTTTCTTTATTCACCTATGCATTTGGAAAGACAAGTGAAGCTGATGCACAGTATACTCATCATATGAAATGAGGAGTGATTTGAACTCTTCGAAAATATCAGACTATCTGAAAGTGGAGTGAATGTTAAATGATTCCTGCACACTCAGGCAACACAATGAAGCAAAATGTGCAGTTAACTACTAAATCAGCAGTCTGTATGGAATCACGTTGAATACTGTCTGAAATTCAGTGACACTACTTCTCCTGACAGATGCTCTTTGCAATCTTGTAATGGTGTTGTCACTGCAGAACAAAAATAGAATTTTGTAATGGCATATAATATTTAGCAACTCGATGTATAGATATAATCAAAATATATGTACCTTGTATTGAAGTCACAAGTTGCTTATATCTTATGTATTCCACTCATTCATCTGCCTTCCCTTGTTTTCCACATAATTTCACAAGAATCATTCATTAATTCTCCTTATCATAAGATCCATCTGTCTGCTATCCGATGTTTCCCAGGTGATACACATGTTTCCATCTAAATCTACATACTGCTTAAAAATCTTGTCAGTAGCATACGACACAACATCAAATTTTGCCACATAGTTCAATGAAATAACACAGTCGGCAGGTTATTATGATTTTTTCTACTGTTTACACTGACTCCATTTTAGTTCATCAAAATCGAATGAGCTCATTATATTTTCACTTCATGCATAATAAGTCATTCCAACCCCACTCATAGTGTGATGTACGTATCGATGGGACGTGTAGAATATTTCATAGCTAACGGAATTGCATCGTGTTTGAGAAACAAGTCTGTGAATGTAGAAATCCTAGACAGGTTGACGATTACTTCAGCATTTGATTGCTGTTGCAGCAACACTATGAACTACTGATGACAGAATGACATACACCTTGAGGCAGACAGTTTGATTATTTTTCTAGTGTGAACTGTTGTCTTCCAGTGATGGTATTAATAACATCATTCTTGTGAGGTTGGTGAGTATTTGCACTTACGATGAGTGTTATGTGCATATTATGTCCGAATTTATAGGAATGTCAATATTCCAATGTTTTTCATATTGTTTTCTTCTATATCTTGTTATAGGATATACTGTGGTCTGTGTGCTTGGCTGCTAACTTGCCATCCTTCAACATGATGCTTGTATTACTATCACTGGCTCCGACAGTTGTGTTTACACTTCTGATAGTCGTACTGGCTTTACAACTACCACCTTTTAATCTGAATGGAGTCGCACTCTTCGCTTCTGTATCAGCCATCTTTGCGATGTTGTCAATCATCACGAATGTTTGCAGTTGCTTGATCATGAAAGGTGTTATTTCAGTGGCGAGTGTAAGACCTTTTGACTAAATTAGAGAGGATGTACACGTATTGCCCATCCAATAAAGCGAATTCTCAAAATAACAAATAAATTTCCTTTCAGTCACACCTTTCTTGACAGTCGGAATTAAATAGAATAAGGAATGGGATGTCGGCTGATTCAGATCGGATACATACACCAGCTGCCATCCTTGCGTATATTCAACCTCCTTGTGACGTATGCCAATAGTAACTGGTTCATTTCGATTGACATATATGTAAAACTCAGGAACTGTGAAAATGTGTAACTAGATGCATGGAACAGTGAGACGTTATTATTCAGTGGATGACGTTTCCAGTGGAATTTATTTCTCCTAATCATTTCAGTTATCATCTTGAACAAGAACCTGTGTTCGAAACTTTATTCAGTACGTAATACGTTTTCACAACTGACACGGAAATTCGATCGATTCCATATTACCTGTCATCATAGTGTTCGATAGGATAGAGTATACTGATCAACGCTGAAGTTAATTTCATACTGTAATCTTATACTGATTGATATATATGACTTTCACTTTTGAATGTAATGATATTTCTTTGTAGTTCATTCAGCATACGTCATAATTAGCTGTGATATTTGTAGTCCGAAATATGGCTACCAATCCCATTGAATCTTTCAAGACATGATATCTTGATGGTCGGCATTGTTGAGATCTGAAGCGTTCATCATGAAAGATGTGTTCATGAGGTAATATGCGTACAACAATAAACCTAACTGTGTTTCTTCTCAAGTCATCTACTCTATTTCTGCATTTATTTTAGACTCAGATAATCTGCATTCTGGAATTGATTTTCACTGGGTTGTTCATAATCTTCGTAAGTTCATAATTTGATGAGTGTATCCAACATTCTTTTTAATAGTGAAATGACACATATCCCTTGATTCATTAAGTGGTCACATTTCATATTGCGTTTTTGTAATTTCATGTCAAACGGATTGTTCGACAGTATACTTACAATGCACAGGATGTCATAACTGCACATAGTAAATCAATTAGCAGACGGAATTATGCTACATTCCTAGTTGTGATGACAGTCACATCAGCTGCAGCCGAGAATATGTGGTTTATTACTGCTACGATCAACAACATTTACTGATTTTCGTGCAAGGAATCAGAGTGCGTATATATCTAATCCTTTCATTACAATACACCGGGTGCTATACACTGTCAGTTCAACTTACGCTTTATTCCATGCTGTCCTACTGTATGCTGAGGACATCTGCCATATTAAAGAATACTGACAAGGTGGACAGTGACATATTTAGTTTCGAACATCTATTCTTGAATTAGTCGTAGATTTGCATAGCTTTTTTATGAAATAACAATGGGATATATACATGCGAAATGCGACAGTGGAGTATGGTAGTCTTAAATTGCTATGAAAAATAATCAATCAACAATTATCATTTCACAGGAAATATTTTATTTATTTTTTTATTTTGATTATAGCTTGACTCCATACAGCATTTTGGTACAAGTATGAAATTTTCAGCATGTGATACGGATAGCCCAAATTTCGTAGGCCGACCATTGATATCATGTGTCCGTTGGCAAGGGATCGAACCTTAGACCATGTGCTTGGTTGGCGAGAATCCTAACCGCTGTGTCATTGACCCGTACATACCTTCCAATGGCAACAAACATATCAACTGGATTTAGCTTTCAGGCGAATAAATTCATATAGCGGTAAAATAGCAACCATTTAGAATTCTATTTTTTGCTACGTGTCTGTGTGCACAGCAGGCAAATCCAAATGTTTTTCTGGGTATGTTTGTGAGTTGAAAATAATGGACATCTGCCTGATAAGCTTCAGGATCTGATTTAGAAAGAAGACTGAGTCGAGACACTCCTCGTTGAAATTGATTCTGGGTATTTCTCCGCTTTGCTGAGAGATATTTTTTTATTTTTGATTTACAGCTTGATTCCACACTGTATTTTTGGTACAAGTGTGGAATTTTCAGCGTGGATATCGGTAGCCCAAATTTTGCAGGCCGACCATAGATATCAGGTGTGCGCCAGCGTGGGCTCGAACCCCGGACCATGTGCATGGTCGGCGAGAGTCCTAACCACTGTGCCACCGACGCACAGTCGATTCGATTCACTATCGTGATTAATCTCACAGAAAGACGTCGTTTCAAGTATTTCATACATTATCCTGTAAATATATTCCTTCTTTCTTTGCTCAAACATTGTGTACGGTCAGGAATACCCGACGTAATATTGGAAAAGCTTTTGTCGCGGTCATGTCTGTGCTAAGCCGAAATCTCTTCAACATCACACTAGGAACCATATTGATTCCAGCCGTTGAAATAGAGGGAAATAGAGCTTAAGAATCCTCTGCATTATGTGAATTAACAGACGATTAACATCAGGCATGTATTGACTATATCACTGTTTTTATAGAGAAGCGTAAACAACATCCATTCAGAAATAATGAAAGGTCTATTGGCTGCATAAGTGCAACAAGAATTTCTGGAAGATCGTATAAAATTCGTGACCTATCATTCTTCAATACCCATATCTCTCATAAAACTGGAGACCTTGTCTGCTTGTCAACATTCTGCCACACCAACTGAAACAAACATGAGCAAGTGTCATACATATTTCGAATTTGAAAATTTAACCATACGAATTTGTGATATTCTTCCAGTCACTCATGAGGAGTTCAAATGTTATAACTGAGTGATTCTAGACTCATATCGTCTGTATCTCAGTGCACACTCCAGTTACAGTAGCGTTTTACTGAGCAACAAAGAAAGGAATTCAACCATTTGAGACATAATATGGAAGTGTTAGTTACACGACTTGATGCAAGCAAGTACAGCATAGCCCTAAAGGATGGAAACGTCTATATTGTGTGTCTGTCTGTTTTCGACATAGAACTTTGCACAAATGTGCACCAGTTCAAGTCGCCACATTCCGTGTAGCACGCGAAGCAAGAGAAGAAAGTACAAGAAAAGTATAATAGAAACAGTGAGCAGAGGTGTGAGACAAGGGAGTAATAAAGAAAAACAAAACAGTTTCATTGAAGATCATAAGTCACAGGGAGTGGATGCATCTGCGCTAGCCACTGAGAACGGTTTTGAGCCATGTCACCAATTGTTTCCAACCATAGATTTTTACCGTCCCGAGGACCCCAGCCTGGAAGTCTACACCTTCCTATGTGGCTTAGACCAACTGTTGTGGATTTCATTGACTGATGCCAAGTTTTTGTTTGACCGCCGCTAGCTTTTTTCCAGCCTGACCCTATATCCGCTAACATAGCTCGTCGAGGGAGGCGATGACTTGGCATACGTAACACATGTCCTAACCATCTCAGTCTTTGTAGCTTCACGACTTCGTCGATTGATTTCCCCTGTTTACCTAGAACTCTACGCCTAACCTCAATGTTGCTCACCTTATTATGCCACTTTACACGGGAAATAGAACGCAGGCACCTATGATCAAAGACAGCTTGCCACGCTTTTCATGTCTTCCACTCTCAGTGGCCAGGTCTCACTCACAACCATAAAGGAGGACGGAGCGGACTGATGAGCAGTACACCCGCCCTTTGGTCGATAGTCGAACATTTGATCTACGCCAGAGTCGGCGTAAACTGGCAAATGCGGAACGAGCCCCCTGTATCCGTGCTGAGATTTCGTCAGAGATCAGCCCGTTGGGGCTGATGGTACTTCCCAAATAAGTGTAGCTGTCAACGTGCTCTACCACTTCACTTCCTATTTTTAAATTAGGCGTCGATGTAGTCCAGTCCTGTAACATCCTCTTGCATTTGGCTGGAGCGAATCGCATGCCAAACATTCGTAGATTGCGGCTCAGTGTGTTTAGAAGACTCTGCATTTCGTCAGCGTCTTCGCCTAGAAGGACTATATCGTCTGCATATTCCAAGTCAACAAGATTATTCCCCGGTAGCAAGTCAATCCCTGAGTCGCTGAAGTCACCTAGGGTTAAGTCCATTAACACATCTATGATGAAGTTGAATAGAAAAGGAGATAATGGGCATCCTTGACGGACACCACTAGTCGTCACCAGTTGAGATGACAGCTCGCCGTAAGCCCTCACCTGGCTGTATGAGTACGAGTAGAGTGCCTTAATCAGTGCAATATATTTTCTCGGAATTCCCTTTACAGCCAAGCATCTCCAGAGAACTTCTCTATCGACAGAGTCGAATGCTGCCTTTAGGTCAAGAAATATAATGATTGTTGGACGCCGGTAGGAATGCCTATGTTCTATATTGACAAAATGCTGTCAGTCCTCGACAACAAGAACTTCTCTACAATTGGTGGATGGTGGCTAGCAGTGGAATCCAGGATGCGCATTTCGTCCTATTTGGGACTCGTCAGCTAAATGTACCTGCATTTCTCAGTGAGTGATGGTGTTCCCACCGAGGCTCGAACCCAGTACCCATAGTTTCGAACGCCAAAGCGTTATTCACTAGACCACTGGGGCCACGAGAGCCACCTCTTGTGCAACGGGTCATATTAATTATTGAATTGAATTTTTGATTTTCCCGTCGATTGATTGGACCGAAGTGCTCGGTCTCAGGACGAAATGCGCATCCTGGATTCCACTGCTAGCCACCATCCACCAATTGTATACTAATTAAATACCAGACATCGTCGAAGCATCTGCACAAGAAGCCGACATGTCAACCTGAGACCGAACACTTCGGTCCAATCAATCGACGGGAAAATCAAAAATTCAATTCAATAAGAACTTCTCTATATTGAACGAAGAGAAGAAGAAAATAGAAATAATATTGAGGGTGCTAATCAATGATGAAGTGTTCTCCAAAGGTGTCTACGGAGTCATTCTACCATCCGAGTTAATAATCCGTCGACTGAATGGTTAACCAGGGATTACCATTGTTCCTGATTCCAGACATGTATGGGTCTTTGTATCATGCAGTTGAAAAAAAATTAGCAGAAAACTTGCAACCTGTTCGAGAAGATATTTCAAACAACTCTCTCCGGGAGACGCTCGATTTCGTCGACTGTATTAAAGAAGTGAGAGTCGTTGATGACCGCATGACTTCACTCGATGTTGAGTCAACCTCGACAGTAATAAAGAAGTGAACCTCGCCAGATACTAGCCTGCTAGGCTACTAGCTTACTAGTTTTCTAGCCGGTCCCAAGCCCGGGTAAAGAGGGAGGGTTGGGGCGTGGTGCTAGCAACTCCACCCCTGTAAAACAACCAAATCGCTACAGAAACTTCAACGAATAAATATATTAAAAATTCTAAAAACATAAGCAATAGCCTTACTTTTCGCTGGAATCGGGGAAGTGAAATGACGCAGGCTGGTGAAAGCCTTCGGGAAGCCAGTCAGCCGATGTGCCTTCTTTCGATGAAAGCAAAAGTAAGGATGGGTACCTGGAATGTTCGTACAATGTACGAAACTGGAAAGGCTGCCCAGATAGCCGCTGAAATGAGAAGGTACAGAATAGAAGTGTTGGGAATCTGCGAAAGCAGATGGAACGGAACTGGAAGGTGCCAACTACCTACTGGAGAGACAGTAATCTATTCCGGCCACCCAGAGGACAACCACGAGCACACCGAGGGAGTGGCCATCATGATGTCACCAACAGCAACCAAAGCTCTCATGCAGTGGGAACCAATCTCCTCCAGGATAATGACAGCCAGGTTCAACTCAAAAGGAAGGAAAGTTACAGTCATTCAATGCTATGCGCCTACAAACGTCTCAGAACAAGAGAAGAAGGAGGCGTTCTACAGACAACTACAAGCAATAATGGACAACGTCCCAAATGGCGATATCAAAATCCTGATGGGCGACATGAATGCGAAGCTGGGAGGAGACAACACAGGAAGAGAACTCACCATGGGTCGTGAGGCCCTCGGTGAAATGAACGACAATGGTGAACTCTTCTCAGACTTCTGCGCCTTCAATGATTTGGTGATTGGTGGTAGTGTGTTCAAACACAAGGATATACACAAGACGACATGGATTTCACCAGATGGAAACACCAAGAACCAAATAGACTTCATCTCAATTTCAAGAAAGTGGAGACGGAGCCTACTGGACACAAGGTCAAGGAGAGGAGCAGATGTGGGTTCAGACCACTATCTAGTAGAAGGGACTTTCAAGGTGAAACTAAAAGCCTCGAGGATAGCTGGGGATAGGCCACAATGCAAGTTCAACACTCAATTACTGAAGGACACAACCACAAAAGACACTTTCACTGCAACTGTCAGAGCAAAGCAGGAAACACTACGCGACATCACTGAAGAATCATGCGTGGAAGAACATTGGAAGTCTCTGAAGGCGATTCTCAACGAAACGTGTTCAACGGTTCTAGGAAGAAAGAAGAGACAAGACAAGGAATGGCTCTCAACGGACACTTGGAAATTAATAGAAGAGAGGAGAATGGTGAAAGAGAAAATGATTCAATGCAAGGACGGACAGGAGAAGGAGACGCTGAGCTCAACTTACAAAGCACTGGACAAAGAAGTGAAGAAGAGTGCTAGGAAGGACAAAAGACGATTCTACGACAACCTGGCCACTGAAGCTGAGAAGGCAGCAGGCAAAAGGGACCTGAGGACACTATATCAGATAACCAAATCTCTATCCGGGAAGAGACCAACACAAGCGAAACCTATAAAAGACAGCCAAGGGAACCCAATTACCAAGGAAGAAAAACAGATTAAACAATGGGCGGATCACTTCAAAGGACTCTTGAACCGACCATCACCTGCAACCCGTCCAGAAATACCAACAACAGCGCGCACACAACTGCAAGTTGACACCAATCCTCCAACGAGAGCTGAAGTCTTGAATGCAATCAAGCTTCTGAAAGCTGGAAAAGCAGCCGGACCAGATGGAATACCCCCTGAAGCACTGAAAGCGGACCCAGAGACGACAGCAGACATGCTGACTCCATTATTGCAAAAGGTCTGGAAGGAGGGAAAGGTGCCTACTGACTGGAGGAAAGGTTACCTCGTGAAACTACCAAAGAAGGGCGACTTAGGACTCACTCTGCAAGAACTGGCGAGGAATCATGCTCCTATCGACGCCAAGTAAAATCCTGAGTCGCATCATCCTGGAGAGATTAAAGGACGCACTGGAGACAGAACTCCGACCAGAACAAGCTGGATTCAGGAAAGGCAAATCATGTACTGACCAAATTGCAACTCTACGCATCATCATCACAGAACAAAGCATGGAATGGCAATCAAACCTCTACCTCAACTTTATAGACTTTGAGAAGGCCTTCGACAGCGTTGACCGTGAAGTAATTTGGAAATTACTCGAGTACTATGGCGTACCCCAAATATTCATCAACCTTATTCAACAGCTGTACGACAACGGCACATGTCAAGTGATCCACAACGGAAAACTCAGCGAGGCGTTTGGAGTAAACACAGGAGTCAGACAAGGCTGTGCTTATTATCACCAATGATATTCCTAATTGTGGTGGACTGACTGGATTATGCGTCAGACAGTGGGAAACGAGAAGACAGGAATATCCTGGACCGACGCGAAGAACCTAGAAGACCTGGATTTCGCGCGTGGATGATTTATGTTTGATGTCACACAAAATCGAAGACTTACAAGCGAAAACCGACAAACTGGTCGAAGAAGCAGCCGGCGAAGACAGGACTCCAGGTGAACATAGACAAGACGGAGGTGATGAAAATAACCAACCAAACAACAACAACAGCAGCAACATCCAGCACCATCACCATCAACGGGAGGGATTTGAAAGAGGTTACTTCATTCACTTCAATTATCTAGGGAGCATTGTCTCAACTACAGGCAGTTGGAACGGACGAGGATGTCAAATCGAGCGAGAATCGGGAAGGCGAGAAACACATTCATCAACCTGAAATCAATCTGGAAATCTTCGTCACTCAGCAGCATCAACAACAAAATTCGGTCGGATTTTCAATACAAACGTCAAGTCAGTCAGTTCTTCTATACGGATCAGAAACTTGGCGGGCGGGTCACAAAGAATATTTCCAACAGCCTGTTGCAGACCTTTATCAACAACTGTCTTCTCTGGATCTATACTGAAGATCAGATGGCCGGGCCGGAAAGAATCACCAACAAGAAACTATGGGAACAAACAAAACAAGAACCAATCGCCAGCCAACAAATATGCAGGAGAAAGTGGAGATGGATCGGACACTCGCTGAGGAGACCGCTGGGTGACATCGCGTCAAGCCCTCGAGTGGAACCAGGCCGAAAGGGAAGCGGCGAGTGGGACGTCAGTGCAAGGGTGACATGGAGGAGATCGTGTGAAGAGGAGTTGAAAGAATATGGACTAACATGGATGCAGGCGAAAAGTACAGCAGAAGACAGAAGTGGCAAATGGAGACGTGCAGTTGAAGCCCTATGTTCCACTAGGAACCCAAGGGAGCAATAATAATAATAAAGAAGTGAGAGTCATTGATGACTGCATGACTTCACTAGATTTCGAGTCAACCTCCACAAAGATATCCACTGCTGAGAAAATTTGATTCCAATTTAAATATTAGGACGACAACGACTTGAGTATTGGAATGCCGAATGTCAGTGTAAAACTACTTCTAATTAGATGGACTCAACAAGCCTAATTAGTATTCATTGGTGTATCTACAGATGCTTTTTAGGTATCTATGTGACCACCATTAGGACCGATACTTGCAGATATTTTGATGGCAGTATTGTTTCTCATTTTTACTCATGATAAATGCGACGTAAAATAATGTTCTACAAGATTTTATTAGTTACCACTGAGCTACCTATTTTAAATTTGAATTAAAAACCGGACAAAGAATCTCGTTTCTCCACAATCGAATAAGTAAATAGCCTGATAGGATAGTGAACCAATCAGTATGAAGAATGTTCACGGGGAACGGCCAACTGACACACTGGGCGTTGATTACCCGGAAATCACAAGCTAAGTACTATGATATTCTTCGTTATGTGTCAGTGGGTGAGAGGTCAATCTTTTAGGGAAGACATATAAAATGGAAATTGTTACACGACACCACGCTTGATAGACAAACAAAACATTAAAAATTAAGAGTGGGGAAGCACAAATTTACGCCGAAAGAGATGGTCTGCATGGATGTGGGAGTCAGAGATGACCTTCCAGCTCACACACTAAAGTGGAGAATATCAAGTAGCTTGTTGAGAACGTTATTTGCTTCTGCATTAAGACAGATGTCCTCCTACCGCCCTGTGTTCTATTGCTCTCGACCATTTCGATTTCCACCTAAGAAACCACTTCCTACTGTGGAGTGAGATATGTAGGTTGTTGGGATCGTCGTTTGTCGAAAAGCGGGAAGGAAATTTGTCGCAGTTGGAGAAAGGGAGGTGGAAGTCGAGCAATAAGAAGTGCTATAACTGAACACATAACAGGCCACTGAGTATGTGAAGACATTGAATTCACAGCTATCCTCAAATTGCAAAGAAGTCATCCCACATAGTTAACATTTGCGAGGCTTTAACCAGTCGAAACGAGACACTCGCCCTTTGTTCATTTTCCTCAGTTTCTTAATAATTTATCTTGACGCTCGCCTCAGTGTTCTTTCAGTAAGATCGAATTTTTCAGAAAGTCACTCATATAACCCAATCTACATTTTCTAATCGTCACTCATCACAATAGTTAGAATTCTGATTATTCATTACTGTTCTGCAATATTCTGATGATGCATGCAATACTCCGAACTAATCTCTATTCTTGAGCTATGCACGCACACACTTACAAGGAAACGATCACACACATAAATAACGATCAAAATTGTGACTATACCGCAAAGTGAATGAATTCGCTGGAAGAAAAACAAGCTATTCAATGAAATATCGTCATCTAATAAAGTTGCACATCATTCTTGAAAATTGCGATAAATCACACAGTGAGAAAGTCTTTTTTATCGGATAAAAATTTGAACACAATTCACTCTTCATAATGATGTGAACTCTAACTACACTTCTTGCGAGAGTTAAGAGTTGTACGTGGGTACATTTTCCTCTTCCTACCGCCCATGTTAATTACAGAAGCAAGTACATAACAAATCGCCTGCAATATGATCTCTTTACCGACTTCGAATCCGTAATTACTGCACCAAAGTTTTAGGCATTTCGACTTTATGTTATAAATATAATCCCATAAGTTTGATGAAGTCATTTAAAGCTAGAACGTGTTAATATGGAATATACATTTCTAAACATTTATGGTAATCGGTCTAGCATGAAAGTGATTGTTTTCTTATATTGTAGGTGGCGTTCACTTGTCTAAGTGGCCGAGGATTGATGATGTGGTGGTTCGGACCTAACAGCTTAGAGTGCATTCTAGCCTTCGTCATCTGGTTTCTCATGATGGGTCTGTTCTCACTAATATGTACGACCTTAAAATCTTGCACAAAATGGAACATGGAACTGTCATGTTCACCATGATTTTTTGCTTGCCTTTCTCTCTGAGTCTAATATGAGACATTTATGGACAATTTTGACACAAAAATTCACTACTGTTTCGCGATTACCAGTTTCAAATAAAAGATATTGAACCATTATTTCTTTCTGTGATGTGAAGTATTTTTTCAATTTCACCTCTAGAAAAGAGAAAGATTGAGCGAAGAAATATTTACTTTTCAATTAGATCCTCATCTCTGGCTCTACTCTAATATATATAGCATTTTAATTACAATACACAACAATTTACCAATCAAGTGGCGATATGTTTGTTAACAATAATTAGTCGGTGTCAAAATGTCAATGGGGTGATAATTAACGAAGAAAAATTAATATCTATAATTAAGAGGTGGAAATGGTTACAACACGTGGATTGCATAATGCATAATTTTGGAAAAATGAAGAACAATTAAGGAATAAGCGTGTGCACATGTTGATTACGTAACAGATTGTTAAAGAAAATAAAACAATTTGGACAATGATAATTTGTAACTAAAGTTGAAGTGGTCATAAGAATAAAATAATTTTTACAAGGATAACATGTAATTAAAGATGAAGTAGTCAGAAAAATAAAATAATTTGGACAATTATAGTTTTTTAAAAAAGAAAAATTATTCTAGGGGGAGGGTGATGGAGTAGTCCGGTTTATACAGTCATGTAACGATGGCCAAGGTAAGGAAAGTGGCTGTACAAATTTCTTCTGGACACACAAGTTTGGCTTCTTCAGGTGGATTCCTATTGCTTCAGCTGTATGTAGAAGACGAACTCGTAAAGCAAAATTAAGATTAGTAGGAATGCGATAAATAATTTTAAATGCAGTATTAACATCAACCTTATGCTCACTATCTACAAGGTGGGCTAAAATAGAGCTACGAATAGATTTTGTTTGTCCCTTGCTTAACCATGCCGGATGATGTTCGGAAATACGATGATGAACCTGCCTAATTGTTCGCCCGATGTAGCTGGCTCCGCAGCTGCAGTCAAACTGGTAGATACACATAGAAGAGGCGAATTTAGGTAGTTTATCCTTATTACTCGAACGTAGGATAGGTGTGGTCGTGAAGAGACAGCGTACCTCTGCTGCATAATAAGCTCTTTTAACTGCATTCCTCAGTCGCTGCGTTATTATTTCGCTGATGTTGTCGCCGAGGAACTGAAGTTTTATGAACAGTGGTTTTTTCGGAACTGTTGCCATAGTCACTGTCCTAGGTGATGAATTCATATTTTTCTCAATAAACTTATCTGGATAATCATTTTTTCTAAGTAATTCTCTAATAATCTCAAGCTCCTCATTGAAGCAGTCGTCTGAACAGATTAACCTAGCTCTATGAACCAGACACTTTACCAGGTTGCGTTTATATTTCAAAGGTACAAAACTCAAAAAATGAGTGTACTGTCCTGTTGTAGTAGGTTTCCTGTACACACTCCTTCTTAGTGTGCCATCTTCTTTCCTTGCCATGAAGACGTCTAGGAATGAGATACAGTCATTACTTTCTTTCTCTATAGTAAAGTTTATTGCTTAATGGGCATCATTAAACTTGTCAAGGATGTTCATTGCGTCGTCCTCGTTTTTTATGACCAGAAATGTATCATCCATATATCGACAGTAGAAATCCAAGTCACTAATTGCTCCTTTCAGTGGTCCATTCTCTAACTTAGCGAGGAAAAAATCAGCTAGGATTGGGCCTAATGGGGAACCCATAGCTACACCATCAATTTGTCTGTAATATTCCTTATTGAATAAGAAATGAACGTTCATTGTACATCACCTCTGTTTCAATTATCGAAATCGTGAATGTCTGACGCAAAAACAACCAGCTAATGCTAAATAGTGCACAGACAATGAATGTGCTTATCATGAAAGTGAGACTAAGCAGCATGACTTTGAAGAATCAAGTTAAAACGAGTATTCGATGGAATCTAGAATATTAGTACATGAATAGGCATGTGATTAGGTATTAAGGGAGACAATTTGAATTTGGTGAAGAAGAATAAGAATAAAAGGAGAACCTCGAGGTTTGTTGGCGGCAGAAGGTAGATAGAGAAGTCCTCAAACATAGGCCAAACACCTGAATAGTGCTGAGCGTTTCTGTTACCGTTGGATAGACAGGATTGACGTAAGGGTTATCTGGTGACAGTTATGGTTAGAGATGCGGTTGTCGTAAGGTATGTAGTGAGAGTTAGAGTGAGAAGTTAAGGTGAAGTTTATGTTTAGGGTGGCGAAGATAATCAGCAGAGATAAAATGGAATATTAATACGTTGAATGAGATAAGCTTCGAAAGGAAACAGCAGCTATGATGTCGGAGTAAAGCCACAGTACAAATATATAAACTCGCACTACTTACTAGTGATTACTAGCAAAGAGTTGAACACAAGGCAAAGATTAACAATGGGTAGGTAAGGAAGGAATTAACGCGGCCACCTAACAACCAGCCTCGATTTATCCAGTGTACTTTTCAATTAGATGCAGACATAGTGCAACTATACCAAGCAAATTTACTGTTTCTTGGACTGAGAGGAAGCAACTGTTCTCTTCCTTCTATTGCATAGGCGATGAAATTAAGTTGACACACTCGCTATCATGACACAGGGCAATGGTGAATATAAAGCAATAATTTAGAGTCTACGCAAGGCAGCTAACATTTGTGACACGCCTGAGTGTCCTTCTAGTTTTTGGTGATGCGAAACGATTAACTCAACTACAAAATGACCACTAGGAATAATTGTCTGGTGCTTGAAGGGTATGGGGTAATAAGGATACCACCAACACACAGTAATCCATCAACCGACATGGGAGACGATTTTCGCAATTCTGTCGTTTTATTGACTCTATCGCCTTCTTCTTGAAGCTCCTGCAACAACATTACATACATTTTATTTTGTATCAACGACAATATGTTTTATTGATATAAGAATAAAACTTGTGCACTGTGGTAGAGTGTAATTCCATTATGGGCAAATTTTGTTTTGATAAAGTCTCACAGTGTTATACAGTAATGTTTACTGATGACGTTTCGAGCACAATTTATTGCTTATAATCATATCAAAGTGATTATATGATTATGAGCAATAAATTGTGCTCGAAACGTCATCAGTAAACATTACTGTATAACACTGTGAGACTTTATCAAAACAAAATTTACCCATAATGGAATGACAATATGTTTTGTTTGCCAGCCTCTATTTCTCTCAGCGTCAATTAACTCGTATTCAAGAGGTTATCGTGGCGACAATTATGCACGGTGATGATATATACAATGTGTCTTCTCATTCAGGATACTGATTTCACCAGAGTCATCCAGTTCGATTGGTAAGACAGAAATGATTTAAAGATCCTTTCTGTGGTACTGGTATTAACTCGAGCGAATTTTCTTAGGATCAATATTCCCTAGATGACATCCATAACTAATTGACACAAACTCGAAAATTTCTCTATTCTTTAAGAACACGGGACCGTAGAGTGAAGCACTCGAATTCGATTCGCTCTGTATGCCTCATGATGTACAGTCGACGGGGCTTTCATCTGAACTGACGCATCCCCACTGACCCACAGCACTTAGCTGGTGAATACTGAGTTGCTAATTAGTTTCCTGACATAGTGTACGAATACCATAGAATCAGTCAAAAAGAAAACCTTATCAGAGAAACCAGGAAGATTCTTTCTTATCACTTCGTTCACGCTAGAACTCAAAAATAAGGCTGCTAATTCAAATCTGGGCGCGGTTAACGGATCGTGGGGACCACTCTAGCCTTACCACACAGCGAAATCCTGACCAAATTTTCCTCTTTGCAGTAATAAAACCTGAAAATTGTAGGCATAGAAGGATTATGCGGATTTTTCGAAATATGTGAAAACCTCATGATTCTAGTGAGTGTTTTCTGTCATTGTCATACTTTGCCTCGATTTAATACGAGTATTTCAACCATCAACTATTTCTGCTTACGGTTAATGTACTTGGTAATTACATGGAACTCAACTACGTGAGTTGGTTTACAGCAATCAACGATTAATGTATCTTGATGACGATGCAGATTGTTTTGTTGCAGATAACTGTGACTGGTTCATTGTAGGCAGCTTTCACAGAAGTTAATCAGCAGCATCACAAAGCACGAAACGAAACGGAGAGACTTGAATTCTGGAAACCGACAGTATTTCCTTGTCATGAGCACGAGTTGGGGTTGCTCGAATTAGTCTTGTAAAGTGTTTCAGATTCTGAGGGCAGTAGTAAATATAAGAAGCACATGATTTACCGCCAAACGAAGCAAAGTGTATGCCAGAATATCGGAGTGTACTTCAATGTCAGTCGTGCTAACAAACTAATCTGAAATTGTGTCATCGAAAATATTCCTAGAGAAATACCATGGAGGAAAGCTTTCAAAATAATCTGATATTTCCTACGACTTATTGTTTATTGGGGATATCGCAACATTATTTATTGCAATGGCAACGGTGAAATGCAGTGCTTCTTTGTAGTTATAAACCACAATGGCTGAAAACCAGTGAAGCGAAGACTGAGGAGAAGATAGAATATATTGAAACATCTCAACATTGGTACTGGTGATTGTCCAGTCGTATGATGTGATTGGTGAGTGAATGGTGACAAGCAGTTGTGGGGATGTTGGCTGCCGACTCTCTTCTTTTCTGTGTGTTTTTACACCATCTTCTGTCCCCGTACCAACCAGGAGAAGTATGTAAATTTGGGGGTTAAATTCATAGAAAGAGTGACGCGAAACAATATCACGTACCGGCTCACATGGTTCGCGTCTGCTTGTTATCGTAGGTGCAAGTTTGACTGCATTTTTTGGCACTGGCAAATGCGCCAACCTCACAAACTCATTCCAGATTGGGAGTTTTGTGTCTTCCACAGGCTACTCACGGAGTGTGGAGATATGTTACTAGATTGGGTTGTGTGATTATGGGACGACTTCTCGGTTTAATGTGCTTTCTAATACCACACAACTCCTGAAGTACTACGATGAATGCGACCACTCGGAAACTTGATGGCTAGTCGGTTGGAGGAGTGAAGGGATCTTTAGAGTAGGCGGAACCACTGCACACTAAGGCATAAATTCCAGTGACTGGCCCGGTAGCCTCTTCACCTCTGATGGGTAACTCTGCTGACTCCATCACAGGTGAGTTTTAACAGTGTGACTGTTTGTGAAGTTGATATTTTACACCGTATCGTACTTCACATAGGCAGTATGCCCACTTACTCACCTGAATAGTATACCACATTACCTACAAATAACGGTAACAATACACAAGTTGATGAGACCTAATAAATTTAGAAATATGATAGAGAAGATTTGTAGCTCAGGTGGATAATTTTGATGTGGTTTTGTTCTCTGAGCTGGTTGGTTAGTTTGCGAAGCTTTCGTCGCCCTACTGGGTGACATCTTCAGCGCATACTTCAAGAGGGGAGAGATAATAGACAGAATTGTGAGTGAGGGAAAAGAATATTCGTATGGAAGAAGAAGAATAAAGTTCTGTCTGATATGACCAGCTGCAAAGAGTCAGTGCATCTGCATAACTCATTGAGAATGATTCTGAGCCGTGTCATCAATAATCTCCAGACGTCATTGGTTCCTACCATCCCGAGGAGCATGTCCGTCATAAATAATTTGTGACTGTTTAGTAGTTACTGTTTGAACTGCAAATCATTTCTCTGTGATCTTGAATTTAACAAATTGTTTCATTTAATTTCAACTCCTATTGACCTCTATTGCTAATCGTAGCTTGCTGCCTGATCTTCAGTATCGAGTCAGGGAATACAGAAGTTGATAGAAGCCTGCAGCTTGTTGGAATCAATTCTTCGTGACGTACGTGTCGATTCTCTGAACCAAATGGAAGTATATTAGTGTTGGAGACAGGAATCGTGTATCATAGATATATTCAGGTATATTCCCACATTACTTTGCTATAATACCTCCACCACAGGATATTACGGGGTGAATCATGTTTTTGAAACAGATGAGGTGTTTGACTTTGATGGCCTTATTCAGCGCTCACAAATCAAAATCAACGCCATTTACATATGTCAAACGTAATCTTCTCCTTATACTTTTGCTAATGAAACCAGCTTGAGACAACTAGATCTTTCTGTGCCGGAATAGTCACCATGAAAGTTTTATATGTATCTAAAATTGTTGTTTCACGTTCTATCTGAATAGCAGTGACCACATCTCAATATGAATGGTTGTCAACTAATCGTATCTATCACCCAGTAGTATCACTTTCTATGCTTCATCTTCTTTACTCTTATTTCTCTAATAGGATACAGTACACGGTATATAATGGTGTAGCTTCCTCTCCTTTGCTTAGTGAAGCTAGAGTTCCGCAGGGTGCTGTTCTCTCGCCGTTTCCCTTTTTCTTGTTCATACATGACCTACCTCTTTCTGACGAAATCAACTTCGTCAAATATGCAGATGACCTGACTGTTTCGCTTTCCGTTAGGTCTCAGTCAAACTGTTTCAAATTAAATAACTTTCTGTCGGACATCAGTCAGTGGTCTAAACTAAATGGCCTCATGCTGAATCCCTCAAAATTCCAGACTATTGACTTCTCCTTTTGGCATAAACGAGATCTACAAACACTAGTAAGTACTCGTGAAGCCTGTAGCATTGAGGGGACTAAAATTGAAACTAAGTCTAATGCAAAATACCTCGGAGTAGTTCTATCATCCGACCCTACTTGGCCATCTCATATCCTAACGATTTCTAAGAAAGTGTTCCGTCTAGCCTACTACACTAAGAAACTCAGACTAACTGGAATCACCCAATCTCTACTTTCACAATTTGTCAACTCTCGTATCCTACCTATTCTACTTTACTGCTCCTTGGCTTCTGAAAAAAGACCATACCATCTTGAGAAGGATGTTGAAGGTAGTTATTAGGACTAGTGGTATAAAACTCAGTCAGCTCGTCACTACATTAGTAGAAAGGCATCTGAATACATGCGAAAAATGGTCTAAGACCATCCTCTCGACCCACAACACCCTCTCTATTCCTAACTCTCTCCTTGCAGCTCATCAGGTAGAACCAGAAATCAATACAAAATAATATACTCTTGTACAACGAAGTGTAGGAACTCAACGATACCATATTTGGGCCGTGTTCTAAGTGACAGAGACAATGTTGAGCGCGAAACCTATGACTTGCTTTGTTGTTAATAACAAAATTTTTGCTTTTTTATTTCTTTCTTATTCGTACTCTATAGTGAACAACCTTCTTAAACATAATTAGCTACCTGAATTATTAACATTTGCTTACTTTTTTGTTCTTTATTCTATTCCTCTTTTGTGTATCTACTGGAATCGACTGTATTATCACTATGAGTGTCACAAAATTATCCTGTCCTTAACCATCATTTAATATTAGTTTTGTGGTTGTTTTGTTCGGCAATATTAACTGACAGGCTTGGTTGTGAATGCAATTGTCACCATCTTAAAAATTTTGTACTATGCAGGATTACTCACACTACCGATACAAACACCACATTAGAGCTGACAATAAAAACCCTGAAACGCTTATTTTATGATTGTTTAGTGTTGTTCAATCAAATTAACTGATCATGCCAAAAACATTCTTAATATCACTTCATTACTTCTTGTATGGTACTATTTTATTGTTCATCACGAATAAACATATAATAGCTTCCATCACCCAATAATGAGATATTATGTATTACGTCGTTTTTTCCATTATACTTCTTGATATTTTTTCGCACTTTTTCTGCTGTTTTGTGCTTTTTTGTTGTTTTTTATATTTATTTTTTGAAATACTCCTTTTAAATGTTTGATAAATCAGATGCAATATTGTAGATAAGTGCTGAAAACTCCACACCGTACCACTGGTACTTTTTCTGAAATAAAGCGAATTATTATATTATATATTAATTCTGTGTTGGTTAAGTGACTTCGTCATTGTATTTCGATGTGAAACCTTTGTACTTTGAATGGTACTTTAGATTTGAAAGAATTAGCTCTTAACTAAACTCATCAGTAGATTTTGTTGAGTGTTGAGTTTGTTAGTAATACACTAGTGTGTTAGGCGACATTCATTGATATACAGCGCGCATAACTGGATGATTATGACTGAAACCACTCGATGTGAGATGTGATAACACACTGAGAAAGGTAAAGCATCAATCAATAAGATAATGATAATTATTGACAGTTTTGACGAATATATTTGCACAAATATGTGACGATATTCTGAGTGAGAGATTACAAGAGAGGAGCTAACTTAAGTAGGTGAAATTCACTGTTATTTATTTTCCTTGCTGTGTTTCATTTTTGACTGATTAAGGAACGTTTATCAATTTTCATAATCAGCAGATGAATGTATTTTTTATGGCATTTTCTAAATACGCTTTCCCGTTATTCTTATTGTGATTAGCATTATTTATTCCATGTATTCTCAGTGGAACGTAGGGCTTCAGCGATTTACCTTTATTGCATCCCTTTTTTCTTTTATCACATGCAGCTAGTTTCACCATTCCCTAGCAGATTTCATCTTCACAGTCTCCTTCATTTTGTCCTCGCAGCCCAACCAATCTCCTTTTATTTGCTTCCCACTAGACAGCCTGATTGATTTTCGATTTCACTCGGAGGTCTCCTCAGGTTATATCCGACTCATCTGCACTTTCTTCAGTATGTCTTTTGGGTGACAGCTTCTTTACTGGTTCGCTATCTTCCATTGTCCCTTATTGTTTGCACTATGAGACAACCCAACTGATCTTCACTATCCAACTAAGGCAGCTATCAGTTACAGTCTACAGTCTGTTATGAATGATTTCATTGATAGACATAAAGTGTCTGAAATATATGGAAGCGATGAATTGACATTAGTGTAAAACATGCGGATAGCATTCCTTATTCTGAATCCTGTAGATTTCCACATCGATTAAAAAATGTTGGACACCAGTCTTCATTTCCCAATCCTTGATATAACAAACTCACATGTGCCGTCCTCAGTTGAATGGGTACTGTTCAAGTAATATGCTTCAATAAACTTACTCAGCTGGAATGTGTATATTGATTTAGAGTGAAATTACAGGCTGATTTCAGTTGAGTTAACTAAAAATGATGAGTTTATTACTGTTGGTGGTCAAATCATTGTAGAGTAATTCGGTTCGTTGGCTGTATATTTTTCAGGCCTTACTCTAACCTCGCCTGACATGAATTGAAACGAAATTAAATTTGCGAAATTTCGGTTTGATAGGGATTCACTACCTTTGACAGTTAAGATGAAGCCAAGTTGTTAGAATGGGAGCACACAGATTCTGATTTTTCGTTACTCATATTTAACATGTAACCGGAATTGATTCAATTGGTTTCTGAGGATACTGAATCGAATTGAGCTGTTCAGGTATCACTGGTTTAGTAAATTAAAGATGTAAATGAGCGTAGTCAACGTTTCTGTGGTGTAATTGTTCACGCAATAAGTTTCTCCATATATCCAGTTAAGGTTCAGAGGTAAACATCATTACTTTTACTTGATTCCTTAAAGTTCTCAGCGAAACATAAAACACCGAGCTGGATTTTCGAGGTTTCAGTGTCAGTGGTTTCATTCTTACGATTTGGGACTGTCGACCTCACGCCCAACCTTCTCTCCATACCGGCATTACCATTGGCTTGCAGAGGTTTAGGAGTGGTCGACTGAGGATAGATCTCCGGACCATGTGGGTGGTTGGCGAGGGTTGTGCCACTAAACTGCTGACGCGACAGAGGGAACCGTAAATCTCCACATTTGATTAAGAATCATATTTCATCATCTTGACAAAAAGACATTTTGTGGTGGATTTTGAATAATTCATCACGTATTGTGAAAGTCAGTTTAAACAAGAATATAGGTTGTACTACATTTCTAATATTTGTTCTGATGCCAATCAGTTTTCTCAAATTTTGTTATTATCTTCACTTGTCAGTACAAATATGAAAAGAAATGCAGCTGATGAGATTATGGAAGGTTATGATACATCTGAGAAGAATTTGAAACGTCAACGTCTGGAAAGACAACCATTCTCTGTGAGTCAAGTGATTTGGGTGAGGGCATTATGCGTTCTTCAACTGATTTTCATTTTTAGTTCGCCGTCGACACAGTATGGATGGTGTTGATAACAGTTGCAATAGTTATATCGTTGACCATAATGTAAGCTTAAATTAAACTTAACATGCCTTGTAGAAAACAACTTTGCAATTTCTTCAAGCAAAATGCTTACGTGAAGTATCTCATTTTGTAAGTTGGATATTTAACATTGATTACTCTGTTTTATGCTTACAATTGTGAATATATTCCATTGGAAAATGACAAATAATTATAGTGTTGCATTGAATTTGGCACATTTGTACACTACCTGTAGAACAGTGGAAGCTGTTACTTAATATATTGTATAGTGGAAGGAATATATTTGACACAGAACACATGGATATCATGTTATCTTTTCACTGACTATAATGTGAACTCTGGCGTATTCCTCAAAATCATTTCAAGATAACCAAAATAAATTCTGCAAACAGTCTGACTGGTGGGTGTGCTACTAAAACGAACTATCAGTAGTATATATACACAGACAAGAGATGTTCATCGGCATAAAACACCAAATAGCAGGCAGATAAATTCGATATCAGAGAAAGCAAATGATCCAGCGTTGAGGAGATACATGGGAGACGTGAACGTAACAGAAAGAAACACATTATGAATCGAGGGCAGAAGTAGCACAACATGAAATATCTCAGCAAATGGTGATTTGAAGATAAGGTGTGCATAATTTGATTATATAGAGACACCAAATTGCAAATAAATACTCCTTCACCAAGTCCTTCGTCTTGTAGCATTATACGATGAAGCCCTTCGAATATTTCCTCTTTATGTTGTTACAACCTGTATTTATACGGATTGCGTCACATTCAGTTTTTTGATGGAGAGAGCTGGAGGACAACTCGACTACATATAAATTACGGGATATCTCAGTTTCTTCTCATTGCTGAGTTCTTTGATACATGAAACTAAATCAACTTATGACTGGGGAGATTACTAGGGAGGGATTTGTCATCATAGATTTACAAATGAAGGAAGAGTATAGAATGGTGTCAGTGAAGTTTGCCGTGTTCTGTTCAGTACACAGAATCACGATCATCTCACAGAATATAAGTGAACAGAGAATAAGTCAGATAAGTAAGGAAACTTCCTAGATTGTTAAATTTCTGCATTATTTTTGCAACTTCATTACGGTGAAACTGTCAATCTGAAACTATGTGGTGATTCTTACGTACTCATTGTCATGGATGAAGTTATTTTGAAAATAGCAAAGTCAATGAAAGTCATAGGGGAATAAGTATATTCCAAAACTGATATCATATGGAAAGTGTGTATTAGAAATCTTGTGTGTTTGATTCCACGAAGACTGGGAAGAGATTAAGAATCATATATGCAGTTCACTCGGAAATTTCGATGACGCACACACAGGCTAAACACTTTCCTCTGCACAGTGAACTTAGTGCCCTTAGCAGTAAGGAATCAGATCACACCAGTTAATTGGGATTAGGTGAGTTTTCAGTACACTGGAATTGAGCTAGGTGTACAATGGCACATCTGGATAGGAAGAATTTTTGCCGAAAATTACTTAGTCATTGCACAGCGTGTTTGCAGACAATTGCACCAAACTGGATGAGACAAAGATATGTGTGCTACAAATCAATTTACACAGTAGGTAAGTGGATCTTCACACACCACGCTGATATCTGACGCAAACGATATAATACGAGCAATGGGGATAAGCAAGAAATGGGAAAATTAGTACATCCATTGTATTGCAAGGATTAACAACTTTAGGACGATGTAAACAACATCAGGACTTCGTGTATGGAGAGATTTTGTATAAAGAGACAAAGAAACTCAGAAGGAATATTTCAGTGAAGTTCTACTGATTTCATGGAATTGTATTCTTGCATTCATTGGAGACAATAAAGATTGGTGTGGAGATAGAGACTTTCACTCTATTTCTCATAATAGTTCACCTATTTATTATTAATTTATTAGCCTACCTTTGTGGTCTTGTGTCTGCTCAACAACCATTTGATCATTTGACAACTACAGCTTGTCATGAAGTAACTGATCATGGATATTTTTCGATCAAATGTATAATGATTGAGAGATGGCTGTTCGATATTTGTCAATTCCTTTTCAGGCTAGGTGGTTTCGTCCCGCTGCTTCTCTTTCTATTCGTGAAGAAGCTTCAAATGCACTGTCTCATTGTTCGCATACTGCTTGGATTAACAGTGAGTATCATTTTTATTTGACTCTTCCATGGTACCGTAAGAATTTACACCATTTTGCAAATGGAACCAGTGAAGAGTGACTGTGATGTTTTGTAGGCATTTACAGTTACCATAAATGCACTAACTTAATCAGCCATTTTGGAAATTGAAAAGATGAAGATATTTGCAGTTCTGATAATAAGGGCTCGTTTTATTTCGTGGGTTCTCTTCTACCACGTTTATCCTAAATAAATCAATTAATTATATGTTACAAAGTTTCTGAAGATACCTTTTACAATGATTTCAAGTTATGCACAGTGTGTGAGAGAGAGAGTATAAACAACATAGTTAGATGGGTGATGTGAGTGGACAATTATTAAGTGTTAAATGAGTAGCTATTTCTGTAGCGATTAGACCAAGTAGGTGGAATTGATATTTCTCTTGGGAACATGGATGGACTAGAGACAAAATACAAGATAGAACAACAGAGTTAATTTTCACATATTTTCGTGGAGAGTTCAGGAGGTTGGGGGTGAATAGGAAATGAAAATTATAAGGTAGATAAAATAATACAACTTAGTAGATTTAGCGAAACCCTAGTAGGGGTTCACCTCGGGAAGTGAAAATCAAAATCACGATAGTAGATAAGGAAATGAAAATCATTACAAAAACTAAAAGGTTTCTTTCACTGCATTCCTTTTTCAAATTAACCATTTGCAAAAAAGTTCACTTTTTCCCAATCAACTCGCAGTTTGCACAGTTCGAGGTGTTTGTTTCCTAGAAGCAAGCAAGCACTAATGAATTATGTGAGCTGTATACAACTAATCGATTCAACCAATAAGTAGTATATAGTTTATTTATGCTTGGTATCCTGATAACCATTTATGGTGTCAAACAAATCACAACACATTGTGTAATCTGATATTTGGTACAATCCTGCTAACACTAACTATGTCAACAAAATGACATGTATCTGCGACAGCAGTTGCTTCGGGAGAAAAGAAAGCATAAGGACACACTTCCGATTCACTGAAAATGTACCAGAAAGTTTATGCCTCAAGAGAACAAATGCTCTCAATAGTGTCGTTGCCAGGCATCTGCTGGATACGAGTCATGAGATGGACGTTGCGAAATCCTTCAAAACTATCAATAGACAAAACAGCTCGATTTCTCCTCGTATTTTGTGAAGCAATCTCTATCAAACGCTTGAAACCTGATTTATATATATATATATATATGTGTTCAGAAAGAAGCAGTTATCAGTCTTTCCTTGGCCCGCAGCTGGTAAATGGGTGTCTTCATTCTCTATTTTCCTTCTCTCTGATTGCGTAATCTATGGCTGTAACCTCTCTCCCTTTTAATATAGTGTAACTTTTCTCGTCTCTTGTTTCTATGATTTGAGTTGAACTCACGCAATTTATTAGTTACTCATAATCTTAATCACCTCTTGTCTGTATTACGTAAATCCTTTGCCACTGTAAGCAAGCATTTGCTTTTCTGTAAACTTGAAGTATCTGGGTATAAACTATATAAGTAATTTCTAAGCACCGTTCATAAAGATTTTTTTCATTACAGCTTGATTCCACATCGTATATTTTGGTACAGGTTTGCAATTTTCAGCATGTGATATCGGTAGCCGAAATTTCGCAGGCCGACCATAGATATCAGGTGTGCGTTGGCAGGGTCTCGAACCTAGGAGCATTTGCATGGTCGGCGAGAGTTCTAACCACTGTGCCACCGACTCATTAATGAAAACAAAAGACATTTCAGCATACGTCATTTCGGCATACCTTTCCTTTTCGGAGAATTTATTATCTCCTCCTTGTCTGTTCACTCGCATTTATAAACAATTTGGTATTTCTCCGTTATAGATAAGATTTTATTTTGATAAATTACATGGTGTTGTAGAGTAATATTAACTGATGATGTTACAATGATTGGTCCCACGAAGATAAGTAATTTAGAAAAAAAACTCAGCACTGCGTGCATTAACAAACAACCACACAATAGGGTGGGACAGAGTCGAAATTCTAAGAAGTAATCTGTGTAGGTGGAGATAGAGAGAGAGATTGATTTCTGAATCCTGCCTGGATCATAGAGTCTACACCCAACACATGAGCAACAGAAATGACTTAATGCAAATACCAGAAATATGGAAGATATTATTACCACCAGTCAGTCAGTCAAATCAGAGGAGGATAATAAATAATCTCAAAATTCTACTTCATTTCACGTACATCATAACATTCTAACAAGTTAATTATTTTGACCATAAAAAAACACACGTCTTATTCCTCATCTGAATGTATTTGATCAATAACACTCATATCATTATTATTTCTGAATGTACTTTATCTTATATTGATTTTATTTTAATGTCTAACCAATTTCACTCAAGTATATAAATGAAAGAAGAAAGTTGTGCAAGTGACCTAATATGATTATGAGCAATAGTTTGTGCTTGTAACGTCATCAGTTAGTATTACTGTACAACACTGTGTAGTTTATCAAAATAAAATCTTATCTATAATGGAATTATACTCTACCACAATACCCAAGTTTTAAACTTATTTCAATTTGGTTTTTATGAAAGTGTATAGTAAGATAAGTGACGAAGTGTTGTCACAATTAGATTTGATAATATTAGTCAATGATTGCATCACAACAGTTGAATAAGGAAGGGTATTAGAGTTACGTAATAAGGTGGATAATTTAATGAGTGAGCTGTGATCAGGATGTTCACATAGAAACAAAGGCAAATACGAAATTATTTGGGCGTTCTTAAGAAGAACATGAGTTCTAAGGAGTTAGAAAAACAAACTAACAAACAAACGCAAATCAAGTGGGGAGAAATCCGTAACAATGTGGTTGTTTCCATGATGGTAGAAGAAGTGATTGAGTAATTCTCTCCTGATTATGCATAGTTCTGGTTTCTGCATCTGAATGGCTAGAGCTTCAGCAACTTAATTAAAGGAGACGAAAGTGTATTTATTGTCTTTGGTGGATTATTCTTCACACACTGTAGATAACTTTGAAGGCAGTGTTTGTAGAGAAGGAGTGATCAGTGTTGGGTTATCACACTACTCCTTATGTAGAGCCGTTAATGTTACTTTTCTGCAACCACATTTTAAGATAGTGTTCATGAGGCATATTTTTGGGCAGGATATGTATCAAATTGCGAATTTACATTGACCCGTCACAGCAATAAGTGAACTGATAAGTGCTCTCTCGTGTCATTAACTGACATTGTGCCATCACATTTGTAAGTGCTTTAAAATTGTTCTGTTCATTAAAACGTATCCGTTGGAAAGCCAATGAAACAAACAATGATGGTATCATCATTATTCTGCGCAAGCCGTTGCTCTTACTTTATTCAAATCTGAATAATCTCGTTCCATGTAAGATAATTTTATTTCGAATATCACACACAGTAATGATGCAGTATTAACAACTGGATGACAAGATTTCCAGCATACATTATTGCCACTCATAACCATCATATCAATTCAGTCACACATCTTCACAATTTGTCTTATAAATGTTTTCTCTCTTTTTGTCTCTCTCCCCCTCCTTACATTGACGTCTGTTTCAACTTTGTATATTCCCGGCATGGGGTAAATTTAGCTACACCTAGAATGATTGCCCCCACTACGCTAAACAACCTAGGAAAGTCAAAGCCTGTCCTTTGCATCGCATTCACTGGAATGTAATCACACAATATGTTGGGTTGATGCGACAGGGTGAGAGTATTAGAAACTAATATAATTAGGTGGAGATAGTGTGACGGAGAGAGGGGGGTTAATCACTGACTGAGTCTTTGTTTATCGAATCACAACACCGCACAAGTGCAATCGGACTGTGACAATGCCCATACCGGAGATATGGAAATCGGCAACAAACAACAAGGGGAAGTTGGAGAGCGAGAGAATAAGAGAGAAAATATATACAGGACAAATTGTGAAGCTATGTGACTTGATTGATATGATGATTACGAGTGGTAACTATTTATGCTGGAAACCTTGTCATCCAGTTCTTATTACTGCATCTCATCACTGTGTGTGATGTTTAAAATAAACTTTTTTTAATATGGAATTATATTCTACCACAGTTTCTAAGTTTCTCACTTACACTACTGAATAATTTCAGTTTCTATAGGAAACTGAGGTGGAATTTCACCACCTCAAAACCGTGAAAACTGAGAATCAGTTTTCAAAATGCGAACTTATTTGGAGATTGCGAATTCAATTTATGGTATTACCAATTCGCCAAGTAGCTATCTAGCTCTTCAGCTACCCAGAAATCGGATGGTTTTAACTAATTCAGTTTTCTTTGTTTCTCAGCTAAGTACATTGAACTGATGATTTTGGCCTCTAAACGAGCGAAACAGCCTTCCCGTATTGTTTCGACCACTTCATTCAGGTTATTTAGCTAGCAAACACCATTGATCTCCATGTAAGTGATAGATATACACAACTACTCATTTCAACCAATAAGTAGTATGTAATCCTTCAATAAAAAAGTAATAACACATAAAACAGATTCACAGCTTACATTGGTGACCATCGATAGTCCAATTAAGTAGTTGACTATGCATACACCTGCAACAAACGTGCAACGAATCCAAGTTTTAGCTAATGCTTTTGGAAAATAATCTGCCACAGCTGTTATGATTCCTTCAGCGCCACCAAACTGAAAGTAAGCAGTATATTGTGCGGAAAAATGTAATGTATAAAAATTGATCACTGGAGTGATTATATGCATATATATATACGCTATATATTAGAAAAATTTGACACGCCAAGGAAAGCATTTCCAACAGGCCTTCTCAAGACTTTGACCAGCAGCTGCCCCCCCTTTGCTGGCTTCTACCATCTAACAACAATCCAGTGTGCAGCGTGATAGCCAGCTGTGCCGGTGCATAGTTGCCACACTGCTTATTCGACTGATAGTGAGTTCAGTCTGCGGCAAACGAAGGACCTGACGCGCATGATACATCAGTCACTACCTGGTGTTCAATTAATATGTTCCATAATGTAGATTGATAGGAAACATCCAAAACCTGAAATCATCTTTTGATGCCCATAGTTGTGAAGGTTTAGACTTTCAACGTTATAATTGTTCCTATGGTTCCCCAATAGGCCATAAAGCTTCAACAGCATATCTTCAATTTATCCTACTTTCTACTGTCATCACTAGCTTAACACAGCTCCTTGCTGCTAATTCTTTCTGGACAGTTGTCCATTCAACCTTCAATATGGACCCGGAGAAGGCAGCTGCTGAGAAAAATTCTTTTGATTTTTGAATTCGTACCACTGACTGTAGTTGAGCCGGTATTTCCTAGAGGGATGTGTGGAAGAAGTGACCTCTTTCAAATTTCTCTCACTGTTGTTGTTGGTCAAGTAGCATATTTGTCACCTCATTCCTCTCTATGCTCATTTGAAGTCCTGTCTTCGCTATCTGCTTCTTTTGCTTGTCAGTTTTCGAGTTTTTGTGTGACATCAAAAAAAGATCATCCACTGCCGAAGCCCAGATCTTCTGTAATCGTCTTATCGGCCCAGCATATTCCCATCACCTCGTTACCTGCAATCTAGTGCGTATGTTTGTGCAGGTAGAAGCGTTTATCCCTCCAATCTGGATTCAGTTTACGTTGCTGTTTGGAAATAGCCTCACTGGACAGGATAGTTTGACCTTAGATCGATCACTGACCAATCAAAACAGTTACTGCGCTTGAGAACTTTAATGTGGCTAACAATATGTATATATATATATATATATATATGATGTTTTTTGTTTCACTAATAAGGGTCTGTTAGCATTTATAAGGGCACTGAAGTCCTCATGTTCCGTGATGGGAACTCAAAAGGAATGCAAAAAATAACTGAGAACCCTAACAACAGTATTTCTCAAAATGTTTCCACTTACCATACTATCAATCCCAAGTAAGATAATCATTGAAAAGAAGCATATTGACCAAAATGAACTCAATGGCATTGTTCCGATAGCTTTAGGGTAAACAACAAATCCCAGCCCTGGACCAGATTCTGCAATCAAATTCATCGGAATGTTTGATATATGCGACATATAGCCGAGTGTAGCGAATATTATACAACCGGAAAGTAAACTTGTAAAGGTATTGGCCACGGCGAATAAACAACAGTCTCTGCAAAAACAAAAGGAAGGGAAAATAAAAATACAAATTTTCACTACTAATGTCAAACTTAAAACAAACAACAAAGGATAATTAATAAAGCAGGATTACTATTTAATGAATTTCAGACAGAGCTCCTGTCCAGCTAAATGCTCTACATACTGGGATGTCTAGAATTACATTAGGAGGTATAAGACTGATAAGTAAGTAAACTACATTAATGAGTCAATCATTAAAAACGACAAGTGTGAATGTTTTTTAGGTCATGTTCAGATGGATAAATTTGGGGGCGGGGAGGTAGGGAACATAAGAGACTAAAATTAAGATACGGTTCAATTATACCACTTAAAAAAACGGGAAGTTATCAGAGAAAGAACTTGAATATGTCAAGAATTGCGAACTGAATAATACTAATGATAACAACAGTAGTGGTGACAACAGTACTAATAATATGAATAAACCAAGAACGACAGCTTGTGCAGATACATGTAAACTTGCATACTTCCACACCTGCTGCTGGTATTCAAATGCATACTCCTAATGCTTACCATAGATACACAATGTTAGTTTGATACAACACCCTTTACCTCCGCATAGGCAGTATAGCTATGGGCATTTCAGTTAGCCCTGTTTTAATAGGCAACTTCACGTTCAACCTTGAAAGAACAAAGGTGAAACATGCAATCTTGATGAGACACCTGCCTACTGTCGATATGTCACAGATGACACATTTGTAGTGTCCAAAAATGAAAGCGTTATGCTTCCTACCTACTCAGATTATTCAACAACGCCAAGGAATACTGTGGAACATGAAAATCATGAGGAGTTTCATTTCATGAATCTCCTGGAAGATGGTGTGGTCTCCAGAGATCAATTTGCCGAAAGCTGAGATGAAATGGACAATACCTACATTTTAATAGTTTTTGTCTAAGTAGCTATAAAAGCAAGCACTAGTCAAAACTACCCTCTACCGAGTCAGGAGAATGTGTTGTACAGAGAAACTAGAAGTAGTCTCAATTGTCGAAAAGATGTTGAAGAGCAATGGTTACCCCTAGTGATTTATTATTAAGTGCGAAAGATGCACGTAAGTCTGAGATGCCAAACAAATCACAGTGGGAAGAAAGCCAATCTTCATTCAACTTAATTTTGAAGGTGATATTATACTGCAGGACTAGTCAACAGAAGACTGAATACGTCAGCAATTCGAGCTTATCCCCTGCACTTCGGTAACTTGGTTCCTGCTCATCGGACAACATGCTCTTTGTTGCAATTAAAAGTTGGCAGATACTCTTCTCATGTTAACTCCAATTAAGTGTACAAATTTACAAGTACCTGCGGGAGCAGTTACATTGGGAGAAAAGAAAAAATAAGGACACACCTCTGATTTTCTGAACATGTACCACAAAAGTCTACATCTCAAGGGAACAAACGCTCTCATCAGTGGCATTATTAGGCATCTCCTTGATGTAGGTTATGAGGTGGATATTGCAAAATCCTTCAAAACTAACAATAGACAACACAGCTCAGTTCTCCTCATATCTGATCAAGCAATCTTCATCAAACCCCTGAAACCTGATTTAAGTGTGTGTGTGTGTGTGTGCTGAAAGAAGCAGCTTTCGTTCTTCCCTTGATCCCTCACTTGGTAAATGGATGCTTTCATTCTCTATTTTAATTGATCACGAAACTCTGAAAATTCCATTCTGTATGATTGAAGTTTATGAATAGCTATAGCCTTGGCGTATTTTAATAAGCGCCCTTGACCGTTTTTATAGATGACCTTAAAGGTTGAGTTAACATCAATCTTATAGATAATCTCGATTAGTTCTTTAGCTATAGACAAAGTTGGTAGCCTGACACCTGAATCTATGCGTTTTTCACAATTCATTTGTTTTTCTAACCATCTCGGGATATGCTCGCTGTTCCACCCTCACATGCAAAGAACGATTACTCCTCCCTATGTACATTTGTCTACACACACACGAGAATTGGTAAATAGAGTGGGATGTGACATAATCACTTGTGCACTTCTGAGGTTTACAATGCAGCATATTTTTGGCTTTTTCCTTAATTACAAGCTGGGTTGCTTCATAGGTCCTACGGATGATCGAATTCAACCTTTGTCTCAAAATGCTACTGTTTATTTCCCCGTTAAATGGTAATTTGATGAAAACATAGACTGTAGGTTTAGAAACTAATTGACATCTACACCTGTTTAAAAATTTTAAAGGATATCCGTTTTCAACAAGAGTATGCATCAATATTTCGTTTACTTTGTCTATAAAATCAGCCGTGCAAATTCGTTGAATCCTCTTAAATAGACATTTCACCAAGCCTCTTTTATACTGTAATGGACGGAAACTGTGAAAATTAAGGTACTGTCCTGTCCAAGTGTGCTTTCTGTAGATTGATCGTCTTACTGAACCATCATCTCTTCGACTCAGAAGTATGTCTAAAAATGTAAGCTGATTGCGACTTTCTTCCTCGCATGTAAGACTAATATGATTCTGTACCGAGTTAAGTCTGTCTAACAGACGACTCGCATCTTCATGATCGTCACATATCAAAATGATATCATCTACATATCTCCTATAGAAGGGCAATTTTGAAATTAAATTAAGGGATAAGTTTTCAACATAAGACATGTAAACATCTGCTAACAAAGGTCCTAATGACTCCCCATAGCAACGGCATCCACTTGCCGAAAATGTTCACTTTCTAACGTGAAATGGACGTTTTTAGTATTTAATAGTGATAAATCTTTCAAATAAGTTAAAGGAAAAGGAAATGAAAAACAACTAGAAGATATATAGTCACAACAACAGCGTTAATAAAGGGTGGAAATGTATTACGGGTTCAGGAAAGAAAATAACACAACAGAGAAACAAAAACCACGGGAATCACATATCGAGTTTTAGGACAGATTAGGTTCATTGTAGATTTAGTGACTGAACAAAACTTCTTCCTCTGTAAAAATGGTTTGGGACTTCCTGTGTATGTGGATTGCCATCAATTCTCTAGTTTGAGGAGTTTGATACGTACTCTTTTAGCAAGATTCTCACCTATTCTGGGAAGGTGACTTCAAAGTTCTTTTGTGGGTTAGTTTGGTTTCGAGATTCTACCAGGTGTTTCAGGATACAACTATAGCAGAAAGGATGTGTTTTTTCCTTTACTAAACCATGACTGTGAACGATAGTGAATGCTGAGTATGGCCGATATACCTAAGTCGAATGGAGCAGATGAATTGATAGATACACATTGGTAGCTTTTCCTTCACGAATTTCATGTAAATCATTGGAACTGTGAAGAAAGTTAGTCGAATTTCCCCCGGCAAAATTAGTTCTCTTCAGTCAGCAGTAGGTCAACAGTTTTCTCTCTATGTCAGCAGCTGAGTCCCTCTATTGAATTATAGATTCAAGTAGAGAAATATTTTAGGAGCACAAAGTTTGGGCGGTTTGAGTAGTCAGAGGCTTCATGGATTTTGTGATACGGCGGAGCTGTAGGTAGCCATTTTCACAGAGCACTGTCTCCAGAAATATAAACTGATAAACGCATTTTGACATGGCGACGATAGGCGTCTTATCTTGACTTGTTAAATTATTTCCCTTGAAAGGTAATCTTGTAAACAAATAAGCCTACTTTCATTTCGGAAATGGTCTGTAAGATTACTATTCATCTATTCTCTTTTGAATGCTAATTTATGAGTCCTTCCACTGAATAACAACTTCTCGTTAGTGTCTCCCTTATGAAGACTCCAGGAGAACATAGAAAGGACAGAGTGATGAAGACAAATAATAAAAAGCAACAACAACCAGCACTAGTCACCATCAACGAGAGAAATTTGAAAGGAGTCACTTCTTCCACTCATCCCTCTAGAAAACATTGTCTCAACCACACCCCACGGAACGAATTCAAATGTCAAAACAAGACAGAATAGGAAAGGAAACACAGACATCTTGATCACTCTGAAACCAGTTTGCGAACCTCCTCTACTCCACCACAGCATAAAGAATAAGATTCGAATTTTCAACACAAATTGTATGTCAGTCTGCCATTCAGTTCTTCTATATGGGTGAGAAACGTGGCCAGCGCGTCACGGAAAGCATTTGCAGCAGAGTTTTCTCAGCAGCTGCCTTCGCTGACTCCATAATGAAGGTTGAATGGTCGACTGTCCAGAGAAAATTATCATCGGTTTAAACGTTGTTCGAATGCCGATATTTTGTGGTTTCTTTGAATCGCCTCTGATGTACCATTTCTATATGGTATTGTGACTGTTTTTTGGATTCTTCATTTTGTTATTCTCCGGTTTTACTCTCTTTTTTCTCTTTGTTATATTATCTTTCATAAATTCTTTTGGGTAGTTGTTTTTGAGTAGTATTTTGAATAGGACGTTTATTTCTTTACACTGATCCTCTGATGGTGTTGTAAGTCTACGTATTCTGTCTGCAAGACCTTGTATTAATCCTCGTTTTACTGTGAGTGGATGAGCTGAGTGACAATCAAGGAATCTTCCAGAGTGTGTGGTTTTTTCTACATATCGTCATTTTTATGCTACCATCTGTCATTCTTTGTAGTTTGCAGTCTAACGTAGGCAGTTCCCCAATTTCATTCTCTATTTCCATAATGAATTTTATTTAATAAATGTGTGAATAAAACAATTCCAACAGTGATGTGAACAAGCGCAGTAATTTTGCTCGAAATATTACCTATAACAAAACTTATTACTATGTGTAAACTACTGAAATATAATTATACTTTATTTGATCTAATCCATAATGCTCAAACTTTTTACTGATATCAATACTCAGAGGAGTTGATTGAATAACAGTACGTGCCATGTCGTGTCGGAAGCAATGAATCGGTCATCTAGACAATGAATATCCTAATGATACGGCCACTACATACTATAATTATTTGTTTTGTTGGCACACCCAAATTTTGAGGAGAAAAGATATTCCATCTTTTAAATGTCCGCCTATTCTAGACACAAGGGAAGCAATAAGATTTCTTTTTTCTGCTCACTGTGATAAAATTCTGATAATTTGTTGGCGATAGATTGATCTTTGTAGGTTTCTGCCTGATCGTCTTGTTAGCTGGACATCTAGCAAAGATAATTCACCTTCCAAATTCGGCTTCCATTTTATCAGTTCAGCTGATCGACTGATGAGCGTTGTTGACGATTTACAGGATTTTGTTCAGGTCAGTGTTTTCATTGTTGATGACGATATAATTATCGACCCGTTTGACTGTTGGTTGTGAGGATATCTGACTCAAGATGCACCATGGAAGAATCAGTCAGCGAGAAATGAACCAAGTGAGTGAAGAACCCGGTACTACTCCATTCTTCTGTCAGTATTGCGTATATTTAAACCACCAAAGTAACTAATGCTACACAGGTTTGAAGGCAAGTCACAAAAATGAGGGAATCTCTTTGCTGTGGAATTATGTGTTCTTAATTACTTGAAATGGGAATTTTTCATACTTTGAAGGTAAATTTTCTTTGGAAACGAAAATTAATCAAAGCGATTCACTAAAAGTCAAAATGGGAACTTGGAAGCCATTAGATTCCCAACCTTGTTATGCATAAGTGACTACAGACTAACTAGATCGATCGATAATCTGTCAGTCAGTCAGTCAGTCAGAATTTAAAACTGTACAAATATTGATTTTCTATAATCATAATATGACTAACCGATCTGATCTCACCATTTTGATATACATTGCTATTATAGCTATTCCTTTAGGTTCCTTTAGGTGGAATGTATGGCTTCAGTAGTACATTTCCACTTCATTCTGTTCTCCAGACTCTTTTTCGACTTGTCTATTCTTTATCTCATCTTTCGAAGCACATTCAACTAGTTATTTTCCATTCGGGTTTCATCCTACGGTTTTTATAGGGCATGATATCTCCTCCTCATTTATCTCCTAAGTGTGTGTCAGATTTCATTTCGTACCAAACAAAAGGGCCAGACAAATTACAGTAGTTACTGGCTACTTTCCAATCAAAGTAAGTGGA